>OX381625.1:19134141-20562891 GCA_947459985.1 Diloba caeruleocephala
ACGTTTAAAAAACAAAGAATCTTCATATCTGCCAAAGGACGTCCACTGCTGAATAGAAGCCCCCATAGGTTTCCACAATTGTGTAGTCATTTTGAGGGGAATTTGCCAGCACTCAGTACTGTTGGCAGGTGGGTCATTGAGCGCAGCATGTGTATTGTTCTACAGAAGGAACGCTGCTGCCCATCCCTCTGGTTTATCTCTAGGCGCCTTTTATTACATACAAGGCAGGAGATAGAGTGGTGTTATACTCGTATACAAGGCCATGCCACATAATAATTACTTATTTCCAGTAAACTCGACCGTGATGATGAAATCATTGAGGCCTGGAGAAAAGAGTCTCTCACCAGAAATGGTGGTAAAGCTCTGCCTTACGATAATTACCAGACATTGGACGTGGTGAGTATTTGTGTTTTTTTGCACGCTTTATATTAGCTTGACCTGTATGTATGTAACTTATATATGAAGGTAATGGAATCTTGCAATTCAATTTTCACTCACTTTCAGATGTCTGATTGACTTGAAACTTTGCAGACATCTTGATAGGTCTAATTCGATGACACTACAATAATTTGACTGCCTATAACCTGATGTAGTCATAAAGATTCTTAGCTCATGATTTAAAAATACAACCGAATAACAGGTTTATAATACACTCAACATACCGTGTGGTGGTGGCTACGAATAGCACCAACCCATTTCATCTCGTGGGTTTCCTAAAAGGTGAGTATGGGATAAGCCGGAGGATGAGCAGCAGCGTCCTTCGATTACATTAACATCTCAACTGCGATCGCCAACCCGTCTGCCAAGCGGGGCGATTATGGCCAAAACCTCCAATGAGCACACAACACAACCATATCGGTCTTCGTGGTGATAATTAGGGAAGGCCTGTGTCCAGTGGATCTAGCACGAATATTTTGACGTATAGTAACGTAAACGTAACGCTAATTTGAGCGAATTTTGAATTGAAGATTCGCACATATTTTTATTTAAATTTAAGATTTTATTCGTATCTATATATGATACAAATTGTGTTCGTCGCATAAATTTAAACAAAATTTCTATAGGATAGATGTATTTTCGATTCTAAATTCATTCACATTAATGTGAAGTTACTTTACTATACGACAAAACATGCAAGGATGTTTTGTCGTATAGTAAAGTAACTTCACGTTAATGTGAATGAATACACCTACGGCAGTGGACTTTACCCGGCCGAAATGATGAAGAAGTCTAGTCCAATGTGATTGTAGTATATGAGGTTAATGACTACATATAAAATATTAACATAGTTTTACCAATTTTATGTCTTTTCAGATCTACGATTACATGGCTGACATTGCCGCTAGATACCCGAACGTTGCCACTTTGGTGACAGCTGGTAACTCTTTCGAAGGGCGCCCCGTCAAATACTTGAAAATTTCCACCACAAATTTTGAAGACATCAGCAAACCTATCATCTTCATCGATGGTGGCATCCACTCCAGAGAATGGATCTCTCCTCCTACTGTCACCTGGGCTATCAGAAAGCTGACTGAAGATGTTACTGAACCTGATCTTTTAAATGATTTTGACTGGATTCTTATTCCTGTGGTCAACCCTGATGGTTATGAATTCACTTTTAGTAGCGTAAGTATTTAATCTTCCTACTACTGTTTTCGGTCTGATTCTTCTTGACGGCAAATAAAAGATCATCGCTCTCTACCCATGGGTAAAAAGCGACTAGTTTTGATATCTAGAGAATGGGCAGCAGGACTAATAACAATACGAGGACCCGAAGCCCCCCTAGGTGCCGAGAGATGACCCCCCCAGTCGTTTCAGCCGGTAGAAGTCTGGCATGCCCGTTCGTCCTTTCCCGGAGCGGAGGATGTTCCACTGGGCCCAATAAAAAATGGATGGTGATGGATGAATGTAAAGCGGGATAGTAAAGCATCCCCCGAAGGCTCATTGTGCGCTGTGCTATGCTGCGCACACGGTGGTGTGATAAATTACGTTTGTAATGATAAATGGGAAGTCTATGTTCAGCAGTGGACGTTTACAGGTTAATGTGTTCAAGTAATCGTTTATTTAGAACATAGAGATTAAACAATCATTTTAAAGCTTGCCATTCGATAAATATGAGATACGCAAGAACTGAGACTATGTGCTCAGTTTTTTGTGGCATCCAGCGCTGCCGAGCCAAACTTAACAATCTGCAGCGCTAAGTGGCTGTAAGTGGCTGTGTGGCCGTGTGGTGCCGGCTCAGAATGCCACCACCCCATCTCCTCCCAAGGGTGTCGTAAAAGTCGACTAAGGGATTAGCTGGAGGATGGGCAGCAGCGTCCTTCGAGTACATTAACAAACTGCGATCGCCAACCCGCCCGCCAAGCGTGGCGATTATGGTAAAACCCCCCGATGAGCACACAACACACCATATCGGTCGTTGTGGTGATCTTTGGGGGAGGCCTGTGTCCAGCAGTGGACTTCATTTGGCCGAAATGATGAAGTGGCTGTAAGGATCACACGAGGATACTAAGCAGTATTCTACAAGACGGCAACTCTCCAGATGCGCTTTCCTCCTTTCGACATCCTGGCGGCAGCGGAGACGAATGCGTAGGTCTATGATCGGACACGCTCCCTTCGCCAGAGCGACGAAAGCCTCCTGGGGCGTTCGACAGGCTGAGGTGACTGGCTCGGCGGTACCCACTTGAGAAGTGGCGTCATCCTGAGGATGCAGTTCGAGACCAAGCGCGTCGACGAAGCCATCCGCCACTGCCGCATGCCGCTCTTCGGAGCCTGGCTCAGAAGAAGGCGGAGGAAGTCCATGAATAATTTTCACTAGGAGAAAATAAAGGCTGCGTTGTTTATAGATGATAGAATCAAAATGGTCGTTTCTTAATGTTTTGGTGTGTCGCTTATAACATGATGATTTTTTTAAAGACTTTAATCCTAACAGTTACATATTTACTCCTTACTGCTAAAGATAAACTGATGATAAACATTTACTATAAAAGTCAAAGAAAAGCAGCTTTACCAAATAAAATCAACATATGACCACTCAGTTCCTTTACGTTAATTTTCCTAAAACTGTCGTTTACGCCTTTGTATTGTTGTTAATACAAGCGAAAACGACAGTTTTTGTACAAAATGTAAACATTTTGGCAGAAGTGTAAGCTACTATGTACGAGTGTTTTCGATAAGATTAGAAACGAAGATTCAGATCATATACAATCATTTACGCTTTATTTCAGTCTCGTTTCTGGCGCAAGACACGCTCCACTGACACGCATTCTCTCAGCAACATCTGCCCAGGAGTCGATGGCAACCGCAACTATAACTTCTTCTGGAATACCGTCGGTACCAGCAACTCCCCTTGCTCCGACATTTACGCTGGAAATCGAGCTTTCTCAGAAGTGGAAACCAGAATTGTCAGGGACCTCCTCCACGAGCATCTTGCCCGTATTGCTCTGTACCTCACTATGCATAGCTACGGCAGCATGATTCTTTATCCATGGGGACACGATGGCTCTCTCTCTCATAACGCTCTCGCTCTTCACACAGTTGGTATCGCAATGGCTGATGCTATCGAAAATATTGCCCTTCCTCACTTCCCTCGATACGTGGTGGGCAACTCCGTTTTGGTCATCAATTACGCTATTGCGGGTTCTTCTGAAGATTATGCTCACTACATTGGAGTGCCCCTGAGCTATACTTATGAGCTGCCTGGTCTTTCGGGCGGTTTCGAGGGCTTCCATCTCGATCCTAGGTACATTGAACAAGTGTGCCGTGAGACGTGGGCTGGTATAGCTGTCGGCGTTAGAAGAGCTGGTTCTTTGTTCAGAAGATGAATGAATTGATGATTTTTGGTTAATATTGATACTGATATTATTAATAAAAATTGTATTTATAAATGAGGTGAGTTTTAATGTAACTGCAACTTCTTTGATGATATTTTAAAATAATCTGGCATTCTAGAAAAACAAGAATTGACTCACTGATATTATCAATGTACAGGTTTTTCACATTCTTCTTACTTAACTAAAGTCTGGCTATTGAAGTGACTAGTTAAAAAGAAATGATTTACATTACTGAAGCTCCAATTTATCTTTGTCTTTTGTTTACTGACAAACGTTGGACGGGCACTTTTAAGCTCGGTACGACGAAGACTTTAATATTAAAAATAAAAGTTATCGATAAAATTCTATCGAGTTTCCAGGCATCTCTAAAGATTCTAGCGAACGCGAATAGAATACTCAGAATTGGAAATTGATCTCGCGCTGCGCTAAAACTTTCGCGCCTTGGAGAACGATGGTAAAATTCCAATTAAAGCCCCGGGTTTACATGCACGGCGACCCCCGTTAAGAAATATGCAAATACCCATCATACTTCGGAATTCTTAGAACTTCGTAATAGTATTAAGTGGTGGAATATTGATGGACTAATTTAGGTTAGCTGAAGTTGCTAGCGCTTATTATTTTACAACTTTAGATTGGAGTTGAAGAGAATAGGACTGTTTTGATTTTATACTGAGTAACTAGCTTTCGCCCTCGACTACGTCCACGTCAGATTTTAATTTTAATTATGTAGGCATTGGATATATTACGGATTTTTCTTTGTAAACATATTTTTGATCCGTTGTAAATGTGCAAGTTATAATCTGAGCAAGCATTTGAAAATGCTGTCTTCTTAACCATTTGGGATGGCAAGTCACAGCAAAATATATTTAACTGAGGTATAATTAAATCAGCAGCATCATCATATTAGCCATAGGACGTCCATTGCTGAACAGAATCCTACCCATAGATTTCCACAACTATGTCGTCATTTTAGGGGGAACTTGCCACGCTTGCAGGCAAGTTGGTGAGCGCAGTTAATATATTTCGGCATAACAATTCTCTATCCGAATGAAGTCCACTGATGGACACAGGCCTCCCCCAAAGATTACCACAACGACCGATATGGGTGTGTTGTGTGCTCATTGGGGGGTCTTGCCATCATCGCTACGCTTGGCAGACGGATTGGCGATCGCAGTTGAGTTGTTCATGTACTCGAAAGACGCTGCTGCCCATCCTCCGGTTAAACCCTTAGTCGACTTTTACGACACCCACGGGATGAAATGGTGTGGTGGCATTCTGAGCCGGCACCACATGGTTAGCATGCACCACACACGGTTACCACACAATTCTCTATGTTTGTTCAAAAATATCGAGTAAGCTTTGTGAGTCATTCACCCGGTGGGAAGAGTCATAAGACTCAGAGTGGGTTTCCCCGTTATTACGGCATTAGACACTTCCACCGCCCATATAGCTCTGGCGGCCCCCCTTGTTCGGCAAACTACGCCAAGCCATAGTCGAAAATCCTGCGTTCATTCATAGGGTTCCAAGAATTCCAGCAGCTGTTTAATTTGCCCTCCGAGACTACGTTATCCCATCGTAAGATAACGACTGCCCAGAGGGGTTATAATGATTAGTAATTGAAAAAACCTTTTTCAATTTTTTATTTGTGTCCTCTGGAAATTCTACATCGCTCTGGGGAAGGATGAAGGGGTATGCCGGACTCCTAAAGGCTAAAACAACTGTAGCGGTCATCTTTGGCACCGAAGGGGGGATCCAGGTCCTCGTAAGATCACACTAGAAACCCCATTGATGTCACACCTTTAGGCACATCTCGGAGGGGATGACTATAAAGCAGTAATGTCTAGTAATGCCGACTGTAAAAAGGTCACCCTTCAGGCACTTCTCGGGGAGGATTGCAATGGATCCCCCAAGCCTCACCGTGCGCTGTGCTGCACACACGGTGGCACGTGACCACGTGCGCACCGCCGTCTTTCTGAGGGTTGCTCGGTGAGAGCACGTAGACTCCTCAATCTACGCGCCCGCGACCCCAAGGTCTCCCAACATGTAATGACGGCAGGGGACTCAGGCGTATTGGACCTGAATGCCGGGACGGTTGTTAGCCCAGCGCCGTCTCGTCCTTCCATTCTGTGGAACGCCACTGAAGGTACACTTTCACCGCTTTGGCGAAAGGAGCGTGTCCGTCTCTGCCTGGATGTCGAAAGGCGGAAAACGCGCCAGGAGAGTAGCCGCCTCATAAGACATTGTCCTGTATTCCCGTGCGATCCGTATAACCATACATGCACCCTGTAGAGGGCCACGGACCGCACGACACCCCCGTAGAGACGGCGAACTTCCATGCTCGGTTCCCCGAGATTGGGCAGCACCCGGTGTAACACACCCACTACCCTCTCGACGCGGGGGACGAGGCGCGCGAAGTGCTCTTCGAAGCCCCAATTGCGCAAACCTACGATATTACTAGACAAAAAGAAAGAAAGAAAGAAAGAAAAATTATTTATTTCTTATCTGACACGGACATAACGCATAGCCAAACAATAAAAATTTTATGAAACAAAAATCAATTACAATCCAAAAGTGTGCGTCCCGTCCGTACAAACATAAATAGGTATATCGCTCAGCTTAATGCAGTGGCGTCACAAAGACGTAAAACCACTGCGCTGGTATTCTGCGACATCCTTATACGTCCGACGTATTAACGTCGTCTAGTGTTACCTAAATCATAAAGTATCCTAATAATAAAAACATTTAAACTAATGCTAATCTTAACAGTTATAAACTGAATTAAAATGCGTAATTTATGTTAATAGTAATAAATAATATATATTGTTATTGTTTAAGTGCATGTATAATGGAACGCTGTCAACTCGTACGCAAACGCATTCGCGCTGTCACTGTCAGATACACCTATGTATATATGCAAGCTTCGAAGCGAGCGTCCATTTCCTTTTTATTTGTTGTTGTTGTTGTTGTGTGATGTGTTGTGAATTTGTGACTTGTGAGCCAGTATTACAAAAGTACTCTGTGCTTATGAAAATGAGAACCACAGAGGTGCGTGGGACTCTTATTGTATGGAGTAATTATAACAAATTTCCATAAGGATAAGGATGGATTGTTCACTTTCCTTCCAGAGCGAAAGCCTGGGTAAGTAACTCATGAATAAGCTATCATAATATAATTATAATTGTACAGGGCGTAGTTTTTTCTTCCCTCTGTAAAGCTACTTCTTTCGCATATACGCGGTTTTTACTCTTAAGGTGACGTTATACGAATACTATTAGTGATAACTACCATTCCACCAATAACAGAATACAAGAAATAAAATAGAACAGTACGAAATAAAAGTTTAACAGCTCATCAGTAGGTCACTCAATGAGTGAATTAATGCAAACCTCAGCAGCAGCAGCAGACTGTATGTAAATTGTATTTTAAATAGCATTTATTCACCCTTAGGCCCCCAACATCCCTTAAAAAAAACCCAACTTCATGCACAGCCCGACACAAAATTCCCACGATGAGGGTTCCAGACTCATGTACTGAATCTATGGTATCAGTTTACGTAACGATGTCACTTATACCTGTTATAACAATACACTCGGAACGGACCCATAACACAGTCATCACCATCGCGATCCAAGCGTGGTTTTACCTCACATAACACCGAGAAAGGACTCTGCATTTACATCAGAATTCCTCCATCATATACGATTTCATGTCATCAAAGTTATGATGCAAGAAATTACTTGGCTATTTCAGGGTTGAACGCTTTATGCTCCTCATATGAAATACAAAACATACCGTATGTAACCCTAAAATTGTCAAGGGAGCAACATTCTTCATGACGTTGTCAAACAATTCTAGAACATTCTGAGAAATACTCAGCAACGTTTCTCTAAATTAAGCGGACTGCATTCGCAACACCGTCTCCACTATGAGACACTTCAAATGAGAAATTTTAATGAATTCTCGCCGTCTTTGGACGCATGATATGATAGAGTTGCTGGATACGCCAATTTTGAAGCTGTTCTGGGAATCCGAAAAAGTGTTCAATCAGCTGTTAATGAAATTTAATTAAAAGGAAAAATAATTATTACTCTACTCCATTCATTTTAGACTTTAGAATTCCATCATTGTAACAAAACTCTTCTGTAAATCTTATTACAACTATCGAGAATAAACATTTAAACAATATCTGTATTAAAAGAGTAGATATCCACAGAGTTTCTTGCTAGCACTTCTGACTTTTCATAAGTTGTTTACATAAATATCTTTCAAAATTCGATTTGTGATTTCTTTTCTATCTTTAAAAGGAAAAAAAATGGAACAAGATTAGTGGCGCTCTCAATAATTTGTATTTTATTTTAATCAATTATCAATACATTTATCAGATTTCCAATTATTTTATCTGGGTATTAGATGTCAACCATTGAAGATTAATTACTTAATAAAATGAAATTTATTCCTATTTGTAGTTATAAAACGAAATTAAATCATAATTTATTAAAAATAGACAGTAAATTAATTGTCTTGAAATGAAATAGCTTACGGAAATATATCGCGTTTAATTCATCCATTCTATATACTTACGTACAGCATCTATACGTGCAAAGTGCAGCCGTAACAAAAAGTATATAGGATGAATAAATAAAACGCGATATATTTCTGTAAGCTATTTCAATGTAATGGATGTTATTCTATAATGCTAGTGGAAATTCTACATGAACTGCATGCTTGAATACTGCATGAATTCTACATGAAATTCTACATGAGCGGTATGCCAGTCTCCTACCGACTAAAATCGCGGGGGCGGTCATCTTCGGCACCGAAGGGGGGCTCCAGGTTGTCGTAAGATCACACCAGAGATTTATTAGATGCCTAACCAGAAATGTCAGTTTTTCATGAACAGGATCCGAAACGGCTCAACGGATATCAACATTTTTTTGAGAATAAATAGAATTTTACCTAAAATTTTCGTGTTTGTTCCATTTCCATGTGTTACAGGGTTCAGAAAATATGAATATAAATATAATTTACGCCTAGCGAAGCGGGCGGGTAACGGCTAGTAATACAATTATGCAACCTAAAAATCAGAGAAAGTCAATTGACGTGGTGCTTACATTTAAAATAACATATATATATAGTAGCTGCCCGCCTCGGCTTTGCACTGGCAGGTACATTCAAAGCCGATTGCAGTGTCACCTACCGGGTCCAATTCTGAAATTAAACCATTCAGAGAAACACTCAAATATGCACAAAAAACACCAAAATCGGTCCAGCCGTTTAAGAGGAGTTCAGTGACTTACACACGTACAGAAGAATTATCTTAATATATATAAATCTCCTGTCACGATGTTTGTCCGCGATGGATTCCTAAACTACATAACCGATTTTAAATTAAATTGGCACACCGTGAGCAGTCTGGTCCAACTTGAGATATAGGATAGCTTAGATCTTTAATTATAGTCGCAATTTAATTTTATTGCAAATTATTTGTCTATATAATTAATTGACAGTCACAATTATCTGTTAACTCCAAAAGATTCTAACAGATGTCGATACTTTTCGACTGGATTGAGTAAGTAATCAATAGATGGCACTGCTATGGTAAACCGACAAACGTGTCATATAAGCTACAATTCAATAGCATGATTACCACGTGTTATTGAGGCTAAAGTATAAATTAAATTTATTTTGTAGTAAACGAAATACCGTGAAATTCAATTATTTCTACTTTTTAAATTTTTGGTGTAAGCATAGCCAACCACGTGTTACTTAGACCGAAGTGTAAATCAAATTCAAATTATAGTGACGATAATACAGTGAAATTATTCCTGCTTTTTACTTATTTGTGCTTCATTATTCATAATTCTATAATTATAAAATATATACATGTAAATATTATCACATAGTTATACAAGTTAATTAATATATCAATGAAAAAATGGTACAAAGCTCCCAACACTTTTTCAATAATTGTGTAAAGATTTTTCTTTTATTGTTTTTATTTAACCTCTATTAAAAATTATTTTGCACTTATTATTTCAATTTCAATGTGCTATAATAGCATGTGTTTTAGTTTTTTTTTCCAATATTTAAACGATTAAATTATTATTTTCAGTAAAATGCCACCGAAAAAATCTAATCTCCACAACGTGAGCAGCATTGTTACCAGGCGATCTGATGTCTTTTAAATCAATCGATACTGTTGTTGATGAAAATGAAAGTGTAAATTTTCCAACAGAATTTGAATTCACTTTATTCGCCATCATGTTGGTCTTCTAAGCGCCGACAGTCAGGGTTCAACTTATTGCTGTTCACTCAGCGCACATTATAGTGAGTGATGTCAAACGCGTGTCTGTATAATGGGCGGCAGTGGTGGTGTCGGCAAGCAGATCGCTAGCAGTCGGCACGCTGTATGCTCGCTTGAAACGCGCGATCTGCTCACTCGGTCTGTACGCTGTATGTGGGATGGGAGCATGGCAGTTGCGAGCGTACTCGCGAAACTTATCTTGATATTATAAAAGTATGGTACAACACACGACTTAAAGCCCTAATTTAAATGACAAAATGAGCGGCGTGGCTATAATGAGTGATTGGACTGTTAATACTGGGCGAAAAAGGGCATTTTATTTTTTGAAATTTCATTTTATGAAAGTTATTGATGACGACACTCAGTGCCATGTGGTGTGTATATCATGATCCCTCTACACCTATTACAAGTTCCTAATAAAAGCTCTGGTCATTATTGCATGTTTTCAATAGCATGATATACATTTCTAAATTCCACGCGTGCGAAGCCGCGGGCAAAAGCTAGTATTTCTATATATATAAGAATAGCTGCCGCCCTAGCTTCATACAGGCAGGTACATGCAAACCCGATTGCAGCGCTACCTACCAGGTTCAATTATGAATCTAAACCATCCACGGATCCACTGAAAAAAAGTACACAAAAAATTTCACCAGATTTGGTCCTGTTTAGGACGAGTTCAGTGACATATGTACACACGTAAAAACATGATCAAAAATAGAAATAGAAGATTAGATAGGACACGAGAGACCCCAGTTTAAAAACTTGGATCCGCCCCCACCTACAGCTTCACATTGGTGCCATAGATGACCACCTCGGTGGGCCGGCAAGAGTTCGACACTTCCCTCCGCTCTTACCCGGGGCGGAGAAGTGTTCTATGGGTTGATACCGTGTTAAAAATAATGTTACTACATTTTTCCCTCCGGTTTTATAAGCAATCCCTATATGCCTAAGTGTGACCCATTTGGATGGTTTTTAGTGGGTGCAAGTTCCATATCACCACGCCGTCTACCTGGACAACATGACGTATTGTATCTAGCCTTAAACTATCCCACTGCACATGAAACCCTCTTTTGATACAGATAAGACACGACCATCGATAACCACGCTTGCTTACTGCGTGTTGGCGGTTTCTGACCAGATTCCAGACGGTGTTTTCACCGTTAAAGTGGTGTCGATTAACTTAAGAAATACTGAGTTTCTAACTCGCAACCCGGTACGTAGTACGTAAGTATGAGGAAATCCGCAAAAGGACCAAGGTAACCGACATAGCCCGAAGAATTGCTAAACTTAAGTGGCAGCGGGCGGGGCACATTGCTCGTAGAACGGATGGCCGATGGAGCCGAAAGGTTCTTGAGTGGCGACCGCGTACTGGAAGACGCAGCGTGGGTAGACCCCCCACGAGATGGACCGACGACCTGGTGAAGGTTGCGGGAATCCGCTGGATGCGAGTAGCGCAGAACCGGTCATTGTGGCTATCTGTGGGGGAGGCCTATGTTCAGCAGTGGACGTCTTTCGGCTGAAATGATGATGATGAATGAACCCAGTACTTAGAAGCGAGTACGTAAAATTCGGGCCACCACGACACCTCATCAGCATGGCATGCATAAAGCAGAAAAAAAAACGCAGCACAGTTTAAATCCTGTTTATCTAAACAAGCGTTGAAACTGTTTAATTATATGTTACGGTAAAGAGTTATATTTAATGAAATTATGCTCAACACCCGGACCCGATTTTATACTGCGGTATAAAATTGTGCTGTTACTACTTCTAGTAACACTATTAAGTCTACGCAGCGCCTCCCGTGGAGCACCAGGTAATTAACTACCAAGGATTTTAATGAAAATTATTATCGGTACCGCCAGCGCAAACTGTTTGTATTTTATAATGTTCCGTTTGGATAGGTGCGCTTTGATTTACTAACCATTTTCACCAAACTTGATTGGGGATTTACTTTCGAATAAAGTTTTAGTTCGTTGTGTGCCGTGCGGTGCCGGCTCAGAATACCACCACCCCATCTCCTACCGTGGGTGTCGTAAAAGTCGACTAAGGGATTAGCCGGAGGATGGGTAGCAGCGTCCTTCGAACAGATTAACAACTCAACTGCGATCGCCAACCCGTTTGCCAAGCGTGGCGATTATGGCAAATAAGTCCACAACACACCCACATCGGTCGTTGTGGTGATCTTTGAGGGAGGCCTGTGTCCAGCAGTGGACTTCATTCGGCCGAAATGATGATTCATTGTGGTTATACAATATTCTATGCCTCGAAAGAAAAATAGAGTACCCCTTTTTTCCCGTATGTGCTAAAAGGTACTAAAGTATAGGTCAAGAGTTCTAACCGGTTTATAACTACGTATATACTGCGATCACCAATATGTTTGCCAACAATGGTGATTATTGAAATATTGGTGATTGTTTATCGCAGGGTTTATTAGGCAGATCATGTATGACAACATACTTATTCAGTTTGATACAAACAATTTTGATGAAGCACACTATCACCGCTAGGTGATCCTAGGTATCTCCTGGGAAAACGGTGGTGTGCATGTGGGCACGTACCGCCGTGTGCACAGCACAGTGCATAGCAAGGCGAAGCTTTGAGGAATCCTTTACACTCTCCCCGAGAGGTGCATGGGGGGGTGGCCTCTTCACAGTCACCTTCCCTCTTCTAGAGGGGGCGGCCTCTTTACAGTCATCCCCTCCAAGATGTGCCTAAAGGCGTGGCACCATAATCGCTACGCTTGGCAGACGAGTTGGCGGTCGCAGTTGAGTTGTTAATGTACCCGAAGGACGCTGCTGCCCATCCTCCGGCTAATCCCTTAGTCGACTTTTACGACACCCATGGAAGGAGATGGGGTGGTGGTGTTCTAAGCCGGCACCACATAGATTTCTATAATTGCGTCATCATTTTGAGGGCAATTAGCTAGTAATCGCCATGCTTGGCAGGCGAGTTGGTGAGCGCAGTACAGCTGATGTTCCACAAAAGAGTGTTTAGAGTCCCTTAGTCGCCTTTTACGACATCCTCAGGAGGAGATGGAGTGGTGCTATATTTTAAACTGTAATGATCATTATCATTAGCCTATATCGGTTCACTGCTGAATATATGCCTCTCCCAGCGTGCGCCACAACACCCGGTCATCAGCCTTCCGCATCCAGCCGGACCCAGCAACCTTCTTCAGGTCCTTCATCTATCTGGTCGGTGGGCGCCCCACACTACGTTTATCCAGACGCGCTCTCCACTCTAGGACTCGCCTGCTTCATCGGCCATCGATCCTTCGACAGACCTGACCAGCCCACTGCCTCTTCAGCTTGCTAATTTGGTGTGCTATGTCGATAATTTTGGTCCTCTTCCGGATATCCTCATTTCGGATTCTATCCTTTAGAGGAACTCCGAGCATAGCACGTTCCATAGCCCATTGAGCGACATTACACTTGTGGACTAGTCCGACGGTTAGGGTCCACCTTTCGGCTCCGTAGGTCATCACAGGTAGGACGCACTGGTTGTAAATTAACGTTTTCAGACCCATTTTAAACTATATATAACAAATATTTTAATTTGTAACTCTCTCTTTCTATAATTATATATTACTAAGAATAAATGTAGTCATAGTTATGTCACATTACTTCGAGTCACAATAATTGTGATAATGCCCTTACCAGGTTTTTAAGACTCTCGCTTGGACTCTCTATATGTTTATGCATAAATAATAATTATATACATTCAGTCAAAAAAGTATCGGAAATGGATGATTTGTTTATGGTTCCAAATTCAAATTTTATTTTGTTTTTTTTATTGTAGTTGTTAGATTGGCACAACTGTTTTCCATTCTGGTTCTGAGTAGCATTATAATTTTCATAGGGCTGGCATATTGCTTACCACCAAGTGAAAGATTCTCTCGCTTCTGCACTGGGTTCATCATTTTTGTCGGAATAAAGTCTCGCATGCCTCCGCTCAAAGATCGCCACAACTACCTGTCTAGGTGTGTTGTATGCTCATTGGGGAAATATACCATAATCACCATGCTTTGCCATGCAAGACAGAAGCGCACTACAACCACGACTGAGAAGCGCAGTGTTGTGCCACGCAAAACTGGTTCTGAGTATCATTACAATTATCATATCTGTCAGGCATATGGCTTACCAGCAAGCGAAAGATTATCTCGCTTCTGCACTGGGTTCATCATTTTAGTCGGAAAAAAAGTCTTTCTCTCACATGCCTCCGCTCAAAGATCGCCACAACTACCGGTCTTGGTATGTCGTATGCTCATTGGGGAAATTTACCATAATCACCATGCTTGGCAGGCGGGTTGGCGAATGCAGTGAATCACCGAAGGGTCCAGTTGAAACCCAGCGCCAGGCTCTTGTTTGGCAAATGCTGAACTGGTTACCTGTTTGGCGCAACTGTAGGGCACACAAAAAATTCTAACCTAACATTGTATTTATTTTTGTTGTTTATAACCTTATCCAAGAAAAATCATTTAATTTTTATTACCGTTTGTGATGTCTCACTTTGCTGTCAAATAAATAATTTCTTTCTTTCTTTCTTTCTAGTTGTTAATGCACTCGAAGGACGCTGAAGCATATCCTCCAGCTTATCCCATAGTCGCCTTTTATGACACCCATGGTATCAGATAGGATGGTACGACTCGTAGTCGGCACCACACTAATGCACGCAGGCACTGGGTTGTATATATATAAAACACCCAATCCTTGCCTTATGCATTTAATTTAAGAATGGGAGAATAATATCAATATCACTTTACGTGCATCTGAATAAACCTTAATTAAATTATTCGCGTCTCTCTGCCGTACCTCACAGTAAATAATTGTGGTCATAAAATTGGTTATGAAGTTAAAGTGCATACACAAATGAATAAAAATGGCCGATGAATGAGTAAAATGTTGCCATTACCAGTCCTTTTACAAACCAATTTCACAACAAGGGGAGGTTCGCAATTCGACCCGTATGTTTTTAATGTTATGTTCGTAATTCGAATAACTGTGTAACAGTTAACTTTTTAACTTCAGAAAACAAATACCTACTTAGTACTTCTTAGATTTTCGCGATTATTACACATTATAATAAAACACTTTTAAACGGATTCTATCGCGTATATTTACGTTACGATACGTTTCAAATACTTCGCAGCATTCGTGGTCGCAGGATGACTAAGGTGTCACCTTGCTTGACCACGAATGCTGCAAAGTATTCGAAACGTCAGGAAAATCAAAAATCTAAAATATACGCGATAGAATCCGTTTAAAAGTGTTTTATTAAAATACCTACTTTATTTTATATGCCTATTTTTTCTGGTGATGATCGGGTAAAGGACTGGAAGATACGCAGAAAACTTATCGTGCTTGCAAAATCATCGGCAAGAGGTAAGAGGAAGGGTACCGTGGGGTTTTAGAGCCGGTTTGAGTGCGGCATGCCCCTCCGGCCTTCCTAAGGCGGAGGAAGTTCATGTGGATTTACCCACGATAAAAAAGGCAATTTATTTGTTATCATGTTTTTTTGTATCTCTGTGGTTCTGTTTTTTTTATATAGTAATGTATTAGGTTTTCGCGATTAATACTCATTATAATAAAACAATTTCAGCATTCGAAACGTTCAGTATAAACAAAAATCTATAATATACGCAATATAATTCGTTTAAAATTGTTTCATTTTTTTATTTGTTTGTAGTTTTATTTTATTTTTAGCCTTTGTTTTTAATAGTTCATTGGTCGGAAGTTTGGCTACCAAGAGATGCCATTTTCTAGGGTCGATTCCCAGGTTTACTTATAAATTTGTTTTCTTGGAATTTGAATTTGTTTGCTTGGAAAATGGCTATGTTCATTCAAAAGGGTTGTCAGAGCCGAACAGCAGAATATATCTGCTGATAGCTGGCAGTCAGCCCAAGCTTTAACTCTTAAATAGGAAGTAAGCCATATACAGTACACAAATCCAATACACGTACGGCTACTACAAGTCAGTAACGCTTTAGCTAACATAGAAATCGAAATCAGGAAAGGTAGCCAAGCTTCCTTCCAATTCGATGTGACGGAACAAAAATGAAACATAAACATACATTTTCAAATCACTTTTAGAACCCACAAACTGCGAACCTCTAATGGCATCTTTGATATCTATAAACTCGCCACGATAAACGCTATGAGGAGCAGCATTAGTTTGATTGCTAACTACTCTGATTCCACCTGTATTACTAGTACATCTAGCAGTAGTACTACTTATTATTAATTTATTTTATAATATTGTTCTATTAGACGATGAAATGTTTCCCCTCAAGATCTAAAAAATTAGCCAATTTTGCAGCACACGCAGTAGCAGATCATCATATCAGCTGAAAGATATCCACTGCTAAACAGAGACGAGCTCAAATCAGCAGCGAGGAGAGGGGCAAAATTATGCCGACACAGCTCAAAGGAGTAAGCTGAAGTAGCTCGTAGAACTGATAGTCGTCGGGCCAAAAGGTTCTCGAGTTCTACCCATCGGAACCCGCACTATCGCTTCAAATGGCCTCCAACGAGATGGACAAATGATCCAGTAAAATTTGCTGGAGGTCGTAGGATGCGGGAGGTATGTAGCCGTTAGTTGCAGGAATCTATGTGGGTGGCAATTGTCCAGTGGTAGATAACTTGACTAAAATTGTGCATGATTCAAATTCAAATAATTTATTTGCAAGAATGTAGTTGTACAATATAGATATTTAAATTGAGTCTTCGATTTATGCTTGTAAACTAGAAAAATAATACCTAAGAGGAAAGTCTCTTGCTGACCGCTTTTACAACCACGTAACCAAAATACTATTCTTGTGTGCGTCCATATAATTACTTTAGCTGTTACACACAAGCACATAGATAATATTATTATAGTAAGCCATTCTCGTCACATCTAAAATCGTCATAATTAATTATTTCATGAGAGCAGCGTGCTCAGAGAAATGATAGAGCTGCACTAACCAGCCACCCAGTGAATGGTGTCATATCCCTCACCGTCGAAACGGATATGCATTGCATGTACTGATTATCAATCTAGGTACTTGCTTAACAACACTAGAGTGTTGTCAAAAAAACAGCAGTACTGCAGTCATAACTCTGAACTAGGAGTTGTTTAAACCTGCCCCAGAAGTTGAACCGGTGCGATTATCAAGCTGAAAAAGAAAATCCAAGTATCGATCCATTTTTAATAAAACTTTTGTCGAAGTGTACCGCTGCAAGTTTGAGAAAATATGAATTGTCCCTGGAGAAGTTTTACGAATATGACTACGTGAGTTATTAGAATGAAAATGTTTCTCTTTTGTATTCATTAAGTGGTGATACAACGATTGTTGATATGACCGATGCAAATCTGATGATGATGGATCGGGTCACGAATTGGCGATTTAGATTACAAAATTCCAGGGATAACGATTGATTGATTTTATTAGTGTATACTTATGGTAGGTGCAGTTGGGATGTGGTCTCCTTCTGTGAGAGCGTCATGCTCCAGAAGGAGACCACAGAGCGGGATCGGGAGATGGCCGATCATGATCGAAGAAGGAGTAGACAACCACTGCGGAGTTGACAATCGCCTTGGCACCTAATTCCTTAACGCCTGAAACCCCCAGCCTTTGGGTTCTTGGGTGCGAAGATTGGGGAATCTGCGTGCCCACACCGAGCGACACACGAGAAGACGGTGGAGCGCATGAAGTCACGTGCCAACATAATGCGCAGCATAGCACAATACACAGGGACGCTTCGGGGGATCCTTCACAATCGTAGCCCCACCCGACTTCATAAAAAAAGTTTTTTTTCCTTTTTAGTGGTCTTAATATTTTTATATCGTGTAGGGTTTTTTATGTCGGTATTTTTGTTGACAAAATATTTTATTTATTTCTTTTAAGTGTAAATAAATATAAGACTTTTTTCCATTTTGGTATCAATCATCATCATCATATCTGCCATTTATACGTCCACTACTGAACAAAGGCCTCCCCCATAGATTTTCACAACTGTGTCATCATTTTGGGGGGTATTTGCCAATACTCACCACGCTTGGCAGGCGGGTTGGTGAGCGCAGTATGGCTACCGTTTCTCAGAAGGGATGCTGCTGCCCATCCCTTTGGTTTAGATTCCCTTAGTCGCCTTTTACGACATCCATGGGAGGAGATGGAGTGGTGCTATATTCTTAATCCGGACACCACACGGAAGGATACACATTGGTATCAATATTTAACACTAAACATAAGAATGACTCAAATCGGTACTCTGGTCTGAGAGGAATCGAAACTATTAAGACATCATCTAGATAAGCGCAGTCAAATTAACCTGTTTATTGAAGCTGGTTAAAACTACTCAATCAAATGTAATGAAATTTTTATGGGACCAACTCGAAAGCATTCTGCACCAGTTAAAAAAATAATTGCTCAAATCGGTTTACAAACCTCGGAGTAATCGGTGTACATACATACATAAAAAAATACGCATCGAATTGAGAACCTCCTCCTTTTTGAAGTCGGTAAAAAGTAATATGTTACGTTGATACGTTACACTCATTTCATGGGGTTAAAAATAATAATATATTATGGTTTTTGGGAAATTAACCCCATCTCCTCCCGTGGGTGTCGTAAAAGTCGACTAAGGGATTAGCCGGAGGATGGGCAGCAGCGTCCTTCGAATACATTAACAATTTAACTGCGATCGCCAACCCGTCTGCCAAGCGTGGCGATTATGGCAAGACCCCCCAATGAGCACACAACACACCCATATCGGTCGTTGTGGTGATCTTTGGGGGAGGCCTGTGTCCAGCAGTGGACTTCATTCGGCCGTAATGATGAATAAATATATTGCCGTGTGGTGCCGGCTACAAATAGCACCAACCTATTTCATCTCGTGGGCGTCGTAAAAGGTGACTATTGGATTAGTCGTAGGATGGGCAGCAGCGTCCTTGTAGTACAACTGCGATCGCTGATGAGCTACCAAGCGTGGCGATTATGGCAATACAACGCAATGAGCATACACACCCAGAAAGCTCGTTGTGGTGATCTTTGGAAGAGGCCTCTGTTCAGCAGTGGACTTCGGCCCAAATTATGATGATGATGATGATGATGAATAAATATATATGATACCTCATTAGTCGTAGGCTGCTGTTAGCTAGAGTTACATTGTATAATTATCATACCTGTACTACGTAGGAATAGTTAGCATTCTTTGCCTGCACTGGAGACCTTCAAATGTTTAACTTGGCTGCCAGTATTTATTACACAAATACATTTTTGTGTTTTCTATTTGTTCAAATGCATTAAATTCCTATCCTTCAAGACGCTCCCAGGTTGTAATCAATGAATGACCTCGTTATCTATTCCATGAGTGAAACAATGATGACTTCCGCGAGGTTTACATAGATATAACCTTTCTTTTTGCGGCGAAAACCATGCTAAACACTTACCACGTCGTCACCTCTTCGAGGGTACTGTTTCGTTATGTAGCGCTTACACCCACTAGCTCCCTTCTCTGCTGCAGTTTATGATCACCGAGAAAATGGTTTTTGGCCACGACTACTGCCACTGCTTACTCGGAAAGCCGGATGTTTCACCCGAAGGAATCGCCGCCAGTACCAGATTGTCCTCCGTGTAACGGACTACCCTGACACCAGCAAGGAGAACGGATGCAGGACGACAGGTGTACCGTAAACCAAATTGTAGGCTAGGTTCTATAGCAGGAACTCAAAAACCGACTCCTAGTCCAACGCCCCTGGGGAGAAAGGCAAAGGAACTCTCGCCAGCTAAAACCGACTGAGCTGTCACCTTCGGCACTGAAGGGAGGCGGGATCTCGAGAACAAACACTCCAGGAATCTAATCTAACCTATTAAAGATATATAGCATTTGATATCGGCTATAATGGTGACTTCCCACGGCGTGTTCATCACGAGCCGCGATTTCTATATTCAGGCAAGAATGCGCCATCACAAGCGAGGTCGCGCCACGTTCTCCACGCCTCTACAGTACTCTTTCCACAGCGTGATGGTGCGAGCTCACTCACCTCGAACCGAAATCGAAATCACGCGCCATCAGAATCCACCTTTAGATGGATACCTGTATCAGTATTCAAAGGTAGCGGTGCGCGAAGGGAATTTCAATCAGCCACCTTATCGACTGCCGGGGAAAATATATGATTTCTCATGATTTCAATTGGCATGTAAATTAGGAGCGACGGGCGGGATAGTAATTTTATTTTTAACTTCTTCAATATTAATAATGATAAAGTTTGGATGTGTCCCTGTGGTGTTCGGAATAAGAATATAGCACCACTCCATCTCGTCTCCATGAATGTCTTAAAAGGCGATTAATGGACTCTAAACCAGAGGGATAGGCAGCAGCGTTACTTCTGTAGAACAGCAGCCATTTTGCCCTCACTAACCCGCCTACTAAGCATGGTGAGTACTATCAAAGAAATCTTTAGTAAACTAGTTCCCCGCCCCAGCTTCGCACATGCAGGTACATGCAAACCCGATTGCAGCGCCACCTACTGGGGCTAATTGTGAATCTTAACCATGCAGGGACCCAAATATACACAAAAAAGTTCATCATCATCGGTATAGCCGTTTAGGAGGCGTTTAGTGACATACACAAATACAGCAGAATTATATATCTATATATAAAATGTGAACGGTGCGGCGGGCTTTGGTTTGCAGTGCAGTCCTTTGGGTGATTTGATTTCCGCAACGTAATTACGGGTACGCAGGTATCTTTAAGTTAGTCCGGCGGTCTTTCGTGTTTCTTACTACCCGTACAGCGTATGGCAACTGGAGTCGACGGCTTAACGTGCTCTCGCTCGATTTTCGTGTTTTTTTTTTTTAAACGTTGCCCCACACTAGGATTTCTCCTGTGTCGTGGGTGCGTTTACACACATGAATTCCACATACAATACACCCAGACCCGGAACAATTACCTGCAGATCATACAAATATTTGTTCCGTGCGGGAATCGAACCCACGACCCGGAGCGCAGCAGCTGACTGTATCAGCCACTGCACCAACCTTATAATACATTAGAATATATATATATATATATATATATATTTAAACGTTTTATAATCTGTAACGACGCATGTCTCCTTAGTCATCTTGCGACCACGAATGCCGGAAAGTATTCGAATCGTCAGAAAAAATAAAAATACGCGATGTATTCCGTTGAACATTGTTTTATTATGAAAAAAATATATTTTAAAATCGCGCTCAGTTCCTGTTTTATCCCCCAACCCCCCAATTATTAAAGAATTTAAATGACGCCGTTCACTCAAATCTAATTCTCAGTGATCTCCAAAAAATCTTATAGAAATGCGCACAGCTCCCGGTTCAAAAAGGACGGGTAGTTGGTACGCTAAAGAAAAAAATATTTTGAAAGAACTCCATTTGACTGACTTTAATTTGAAATCGGATGTGGTTGTGAAATTTGAAATATATAACCGAATGTAGTACTAATTTCGTTTTGTTTAAACAATGCAGGGATTTGCTTTGATTGGGGACCTATGCCTTTTTTTATGCACACGTCTATAGTTTCAGCCAAAACTATTTACCAGTAAGAAACAACCCCATTGTTTGGGAAACGCGGGGCTGGAGTCCCACTATCGGGCAAAAACCATTATGGCAATCACGTTGCCCATTGCCGAAATTTTGAGCTGCGGTTAATTTCCGACATATTTTTCTTCCCACACTAGGATTTCTCCTGTGTCGTGGGTGCGTTTGCAGACAAAAACTCCACATACAATACACCCAGACCCGGAACAACTACCTGCAGATCATACACTTATTTGCTCCGTGCGGGAAACGAACCCGCGACCCAGAGCTGACTGTATCAGTCACTGCACCAATCGTGCTTTCAAGTGACTAGTCTGTTATTGTCGTTAAAAAGAAGCTCGTTTTTTTTTTTAAATCGATGCCTAACTCTCAGTTATCTTCTACGCCAGATACGTTTACAGACATAAATCTAACCTGCGCAAACACCCAGACCCGAAAAAACTATTTGCAGATCGTATAAATATGTTTCCGTGCCGACTTAACCCGCGACAATGAGCGCAGAAAGCCAATCGCTTGTAGTTACACGTGTAAGAGGGAAAATTTGTAAGATAACTTCTGTACATAAGAATGGAACCTTGATGTTTTAGAATCTTTTCATAAGTATATAAGGTCTTATTTTAATAATCCACCATATTTTGTATCGGGCATTAGTAAATGCTAAAAATATTGTACCAACTTTTATTTTTGCTTTCCCCACATTAGGATTCCGATTTGCAGAAAAGTTGTTCCGGGTCCGGGTGTATTGTGTGTGGAATTTGTGTTTGTAAACGCACAGGAGGAATCCTAGTGCGGGGCACGGTTACAAAACCGGACAAGTGCAAATTGCCTCGCGTGAACAGGGTTTCGAAATTGCTGAATTATCTATTCTTGAATTCTGTCTTGTACCAATAATTTATACTAAGAACAAACATTTAACATTGCAGTTGAAAAACATTGGCTTCCATACATTCCAACTGCAAATGTAAGTTTGTACGAACAATATTGAAAGATTTCCCATGTTATTTTAAGACTATAGACTTCTTATAGGTTTTCCTCTAATCTTTAAGTGATGAACTATATTCTGTATTTGCTTTAAAAATTATAGGCTCAGTAGTTTCGGACATAAGGGGTGGAATGGTAAATTTTCGTCTATTTTCTCAAATAACTTCAAAACTGTATATTTTAAAATTATAAAATAAATATGTTTGAATTCATTACAACAAGCCCTTCCATTTAATATATTACACGGTATCGTTTGCAAAATTTTATTTTATAATATTTTAATTTTGTTTCTGTTAGATTTGTATCTGTGCTTTGTAGTCTTTTATTTTATTTTAATTTGACACATTAAATGTAACAGTTAAGTAATATACCATACATATTTATAACCCTAGTGATTACACCACTACTATGTAATTTACAGTTAATCTGTGAACAGCGCTGTGGGCTACAATATTGTTTAAATATTTCGTGTAAAATTATTTTGTAATAATTTATATTGTAGCTGTTTGTTGTTCCATTTTCATAAATAAAAAATAAATAAAAAAAGTGACCTGCATTTTCAAAATCCATTTATTTACATTACACGTACATGTTTGGGTCGCATAAATCCATATTTGCACCAAATTACAACTTAATCAGTCCTGTAGATTCGGCGAAAATTGGCTGTGACAGACGGATAGACAGACAGACACACGAGTGATCCTATAAGGGTTCCGCTATATTTTCCTTCGAACTTTCGGAATCCTAAAAATATTTAGGTCCCAGAACTACTTCACTGAAAGTAAAATAGGATCCAAACACTATTACACAACAGGATAGAAATTCCCCCCATACTGAATATAAGTATTATTTGCAGTTAAATTGACTGCAATGAGCAGTGCACTGAAAGTTATTATTAGTTTTGGGACTAACCTACACACAGACGTGTTATGCGCCCCATCAAACTTAATTTTAAATATATTATTGAAATAGTACTCGACTATGATATAAATCAACAGTTTAAATAAAACATGAAATACAAACAAAGAAAAATGAAATAAAATAAAAATAGACAATTAAAGCCTGGTCACACATGGTGTCTCACGACTTACTACATAATTTAATAATCCATCGAATCCAAAATCTTTAGATTTTGAACTTGATTTATTTTTGTGTTAGGCACACAATTAACATATAAAAAAGACAACTCCTTAATCCCAAATCTAAAAATTTTGGATTAGTTCGATCATTGATATATTAAACGACATCCATGATGGTATGATTTAGGCAGCGTTGTGTAGAGAGGGCACGGTCAGTTTTCTACACACTCATGTGTGTGTTGCAACCATATTCTGGGTGACTCGGTTCAGTATTATCGCTCTCAGATTAATCAGTTAAGTAGATTATTGGAAACGACGAATTTTACAAGAGATCCTACGATTAAAGTTAAGGCAACGCAACAATACATTTAACGATATTACGACCTGATATATCGATATACTTCATTTTATTGTTGTCGTTTATCTTTTTCATTATATTGCGCAACAAGAAGAAACATTGGTTATGACTCATAAAGACGCTGTTATATGCAATATACCAGGTACCTAAATATTATAACGGATGTAAGTAGTAACGAAAACTGATATTATGGGTTCAGATTCATTTACATGATTCTGGAATTCTTGGTTGGAATCGGAACTGATTTCAGTACAAAATAATTGTTTTCATCCATCCTAACGCGTGTGTAAAAACATGTTTTTTTAAGTAAAACTGCAGTGTTTATAGTAACTAATGACTATAATAAACATTTAATTCAGCTCTTCACGGTCCATAAAGTTGCACAAAAATCAGGTACAAATTTGAAAGAAACAAGAGACAAGAGTTTATAAGATAGCTTAATTGCTATGTTAGTAGGTATACACACATGCACTTAAGTGCAGGGTATCCCAGAGTCTACTAAAGCGACTGTCCAGCCTGCTCGCTATCATATCTAGAATGTTGTGAGTAACTAAACAGCTGTTGTTTCGCTTTCACGGATGAGGTCATTTATCATAATAATATCATATCATAGTACAATAATCATTTAGCGTTTTCATCGCGTTGTTTACTATACATTGCGTGCTCAAAAATTACAAAACCTGTAACCTATTATTTCCGAGATAAATGGCTGTCCTCTTTTATTATAGCCCAAGTGTAACATGTTGCCAAAGTTTTTGGTATGTTAATACTTACACCCTATGTATAGGGTTTTACTTTAAAAATGGAAAGTATTTTAAGGCTCTATGAATGGTATAGAATTCATTACAAATATCAAGTATCGGTTTCATTAATAATAAATATTATACACGCTGCTGTGTGATACCGGCTAAGAGTAGCACCAACTCATCTCATCCTATGGGTGTTGTAAAAGGTGACTAAGGAATTAGCTGGGACGGGCAGTACAACAACTTAACTGCGATCGCCAATCCGCCTGCGAAGCGTGGCAATTGTGGCATAACCGTCTAGTGAGCACACAACAGAAACCTAAACCGGTGGTTGTGGCGATCTTTGGGAGAGGCTTGTGTCCAGCAGTTGGCGTTTTTTCGATTCAAATGACTAATTGCTTACTGTTGCACTCTATGGTATAATATTACAAAATGTAACCACGATATCATATCCTCCTCTTTTCCTAACTATGGTAGAGTTCATTTCAGTACAGTAACATAATATAACAGTTAAACAACCTAATGTAAGCCAGCATTTTCTCTTATCTTAAAGCAGCAATAAAGACTTTCCAAATAAGTCCTCATTGCAAAAAATAAGCCCTCAAAGTGTGTATTTAAAGATAACAGACCCTAAAATAAGCGTACTAATTTTTGCAACTAACTATAATGTTTAAAATTAACGGCTTTCGAGCACAAGAGGCAATAACCGTTAAAAATGTAGTTAAGATTAGTAATTGTAATATTGTTTAATAGTCATAGAATTGTAAAATATGATTGTACTTTAATGAAACACTAAGTTTGAAAATCGTTATAATTAATTTTTTTTTACAATTGTTCATGTTAGCTGATAAATCATCATATAGAAAGAAAGAAAAGAAAAGAAAGAAAATCATTTATTTTTGCACCAATAATGACACACACAACTTAAATTAACATAATATTTTTAAGACTCACAAAAACAACCTAAGTACAGTAAACTGGCAACACAAAATTATTTTCAGGTATATGGCCAAAAAGTTCCAAAAGAGTATAAAAATCTGGTAAACAACATTACCAGTTTAAAGCTAAACAATAAGAATAATATATAATCTGTGCGTCGTGTCCGTGCAAAAAAAGGTTGTCACTCAGCATAATGCTGTGACGTTGAATAAATCCATCGACAACAGCGCTGGTTTTCAGGGACAACATTCGTGACGTAGTGACGTTTTCCAGCAGTAGTGCCACAATTTAATAATAAAAAGAAAACGAAATCTTTACAAAGTATTTGTGTAACCAAACTATTATAATTAAAACACAATTATGTATAATTAAGTAGTGTGTAACAAATTAATGAAATCGCAAGCGCCACTGTCACAAGTAGAACAAAGGCTCCCTCGTAGATTTGCACAATTGTCTCGTCATTTTGAGGGTTTTTTGCCAATAGTCACTGTGCTGGGTAGGCAGGTTGGTAAACACAGTATGGCTACAGCTCCACAGAAGGGACGCTGCCACCTAGTCCTCTGGTTTAGAGCCCCGTAGCTTACATAGTTTCCTTTTACGACATCCACGGGAGGAAAAGGATTGGAGATATATTCTTAATCTGGATACCACACGGATATCTAGCCAATAAATGCCACCCCGATAATCACATCACAACTCTGATGGTCTCTCTAAAAATGTGGTATTTTTGTAATCACTACAATAGAACAGCGGTTGGTTATCTTGTATTATCTGTGTATGAGTAGATGTGTCTGCTGGAACACCTTCAATACTAACAGCGTCTAATTAACACCAACATGCGAACAAAAATGTTTGTCTTCTCAGAAAAACTTTTTCCGATATTTTTTTATTTTAACCCAGAATGTGAAATTCCGAAATATTTAACATTTATTTTCAACTTTCATTTCTACTGCGATTACTAATTACTTTTGACGATGTACTTATTTAACATAATCGGCACGTTTCATAAGCCTGAGCGAAGAATCAAAACTGTTGGCAAAGACAGCCTAATAATATGTGCCTGTAAAATGAGAGTAGTGCCCTCCGTTAAAAAGGGAGTATTTTCTAACAACTTGGAAGGCATATCTATTTCATAAACATAGTCCCCCAAAGGTAATTCTCCTGTGTACAGTTTACAGACATAAATCTCACATGCACAAATATTCTGAACCCGCGACACGTAGCGTAGAAAGCTAGCCGCTGCGTCAAATGTGCTTCCAATTCCCTGGCGTCACTTCAACCACATGCGTTCTAAACTTTATAATTACATTAATAGAAAAATAACGATCAACCCTGTAACAAGTTTGCAACAAATTTGCTTAAAAATAAAATACAGAATGGCTGAAATCTATGTCCTATGATGCAACTGAACAAGTTGTGGTTTCATCTTATCGTGCCAAGTGTAATGATTATGCTAATCTATTCCACTACTCATTATAGTGATGGAGGCCCGTGTTCAACGGTGGACGTTACCGTTGACTCATCATATCAGCCACAGAACGTCCACTGCTGAACAAAGGCCTTAGATTTCCACAACGAACGGTCACATGCCGCTCTCGCTCAACGACTCCTAGCGACCTTCACCGAGTCGTCTGTCCACCTCGTTGGAGGCCGTCCCACGCTGCGTTTTCTGGTGCATGGTCTCCATTCGAGAACCTTTTGCCCCAACATCCATCAGTTCTACGAGTAATGTGCCCCCCGTCCATTGCCACTTCAGTTTACTAATCCTTTCAGCTATGTCGGCAACTTTAGTTCTTCTACGGATCTCCTCATTTCTGATTCGATCTCGTAGGGAAATACCAAGCATAGCTCTCTCCATAGGTCGCTGAGTGACCTTGAGCTTTCTTATGAGGCCCATAGTGAGTGACCACTTCTCTGTTCCATATGTCATCACTGGTAACAGACCGTTGCCTGATCTGTTGAAAATTAATTTCTTCGATGCAATCCCTAGATACAACCACAGCTAGGGAATCTGCGTGCTCATACCGAGTGACCCCCGGGATGACGGTGGCGCGCACGTGGTCACGTGCCGCCGTATGCGCAGCACAGCGCACAGTAAGACTTAAGGGGATCCTTTACAATCCTCCCCGAGGAGTGCTTGGAGCGCGGCATTTTTACGGCCGCCTGCCCTCCGCTAGAGGGGGTGACCGCTTTACAGTCATCCAAGGCGTGACACCAATGGGCGGCTCTAGTTTGATCTTACGAGGACCTGGAGCCTCCCTTAGGTGCAGAAGATGACCACTCCAGTGGTTTTAGCCGGTAGGAGGCCGGCATACCCCTTCAGCCTTCCCCGGGGCGAAGGAAGTTCATGAAGAATTTCCACTGGGCACCAATAAAAAAAAAATGGTACAACCACAGACAACGACAGCCGAATATTCCTACCCCATAACGTGTTTCTTATCTAAAACATCTTCTCATCCTGCAAAGGGATTTTATCTTATTTTTCCAAGCCATTTTCCTACAAATATCCTCTACAGGTACACCTCGAAAGGGCAATTCAGGGCCACGTAAGATTCCTTAATTTCCGTAGAAACGCGTTGAGGTAAACTAGTTCGTCTCGCTCAGAGTATATCAGATTTTGCTTCACTGAATAAATTTAAATATGCATTGAGCTTTTGAAAGTTATGCTTGGTATTTGCTTTCATATCAGGGCAACAACTACTTATAGTTATACTTACTTTGAGGAATGGGATGGGTTTGCGAAGTTGTTAAGTTGGGTGAAGATGTATATAGCTGTCTGATTTCGTGAATCAATCAAATCGGTGATTGCTGAGCTCTTGCTTGAGTCAGGACCAAATCACTGGATAGATCTTCATGACCCAAAAATTCTCTCCACCTATCGGCGGCATATCCGAGAATTGTTTGAGAAGCGATTGAGATTAAAAAACATCCAAATTTTAATCGGGAAGATGGATTTAGGTTGTCCCCGTCATGGAATCCAGTGATAAAGAAGTGTTCGCGTCGCAATTTATCTTTGTGTATACCTGCCGATACTGTCAGTACTGTGTGTCATGAAGGTGCACTGCAAGACCAAGTGCGGGTAGCTGGTAACAACTGCCGCCCATCTCGACGCTGACACCCGCTACTCCAGTCTACTCGTGACCACGGTCAATGCAACTTGATCGAAACTTTGAGGTTAGTTAAAAGATTATTTTGATATTAATCTGTGCGCGAATAGACCCGATATTATATTAAAATTCAATTCGCTATAGTTTAAGAATTACTAACTGAACCTTGCTATGCCACCCGGAAAATTGACTTTAATGCAAGGATTTGATATCCTCGCGGTGACCAAGAAAACTACGTAAGTCAAGTGTAAATATTTTTATTCACGTAAGCCATTTAGTATTTGACGGCACGGTTGGTGCAGTGACTGATATAGTTCACTGCAGTGCTCCAGGTCGCGGTGTTTGATTCCCGCACCGGGTGTATTATGTGTGGAATTTGTGTCAGAAAACGCACCTGCGGTACGTTGTTGTATTTGGGCGACCAACAAAACGACAAACAAAAAACTATGGGGCATTTCACAAAGGTTTAAATCGTTTTAGATAGGCTCTTATGAACTAAATCCGTGGCATTTTATTTAGACTTCTGCGTTTATTACTTACACAAGTTTAGCGTCAAACTACACTCAAAAGCATAAACATACAAGACATTGTCGATGGCTTGTAATGATACGCATAATCATTTTCGCACTGTGTCAATAAATGAAAAACACGTAGTTCGGACAATAGATTATCGTTATATTCTTGACGAAGTACGAAACTATCTTTGTCACTGTTCTTCTCATAAGTATTTCAAATAGTTCGTTCTCTACCGCTATTGTGAGCGTCCGTGATGACGATAAACAAAAATGGCGTTATGAATTGTGACATTTATCCAAATATTGAAAACGTTACCTGTATTAATTAAATTAAAAATCAATTAAATAAACATTTGTATTAGTAAATTACAAATGAAATGTAATGTATTTATCCTTGCACGCATTTCTAGTGATGTTTTAACATTTCTTGAATGCGCATGAAGTCGTACACACATATAATTCTTTTTTAAACGTTGCCCCACTCTAGGATTTCTCCTGTGTCGTGGGTGCGTTTTACAGACATGAATTCCACATACGATTCCACGTACTTTATATTATTTTCTTATTAATGTAAGATAACGTTATCAGACGGGTACTCGATCGCGTCTGAAGTCAAATGCATCATCACTCGTTTGAGCGATGACCTATTTAGAGTGTTGCCATATATTGCAATTGCAAGGGCCTTAATATCCTTAGCTAAGACCGTTTATATATGTAAAACTATAATCTTTCTATAAAAATTATACAGTCATTTCCAATTACGTTATAAAGTGACAGGAAAACCAAACAGTACATCACTGAGGAATGCAATAAATGCCAGTGGCTCTACCATCGTGCAAATTGGATCTATATTGAAAACGACTCTATGTAGGGACATGAAATATTCAACCTCAATATGCGGCTACGAATCAGCAATGTACGCTTTGAGTAGGTTCTCTGCAATACTGTAATACCTGGGTCTCACGATAACTCAATCATTCGAACGCCTTAGTTACTTGATTTTTCTTTTTGAATCCTTCGAATGTATTGTCTTATGAGTAAAGATTGATATTCTTTCTTTATTTTTCTGTGGTTAATGGCCAATCTTGTGTCAGATATATTCAAGCCGCCCATGGCCTCCCATTTAGACGACATATACGACTGTCGTCTGATGACAACAATCAGAACCGACGATTTTACGAGGCTTCCGAAAGCACGACGAAGCTCAGTACAAATACCAACATGCGGTCACCCATCTATAGACTGACCGCGCTAAGTGTTGCTTAACCTAACCAATCGTTTATCGATCAATGAATGCAACTGGCTTCATATGCCTTATGGATATGATAGGCAATGGCATAAACATTGGAGCCTTTTTTTCTGTTTTTAGGGTTCCGAACGTCCGAAGGAAAAAACGGCGGAACCCTTATAGGATCACTCGTGTGTCTGTTTGTCTGTCCATCTGTCACAGCCAATTTGCTCCGAATCTACTGGACCGGTTAAGTTGAAATATTGTATACATATGGATTTCTGCGACCCAAACACGGACATGTACCGTAAATAAATGAATTATGAATATCCTTTTTGGGGGCATTATAAAAAAAAACAAGAAAAATGTTTGGCAAACTGTACCGGGCTGTATATGAAATGGAAGGGCTTATTGTGATGGTCTCAAATGTATTTATTTTATAATTTTAAAATATTAAGTTTTAAAGGTATTTAAGAAAATAAACGAAAATTGACCATTCCCCACCCCCATTTATCTCCGAAACTACTGAACCTAAAAGTCTGAAAAATATATATATGTAATAGCTGTTTACCAATAGATTAAAGTAACATGATAAATCTTTCAATATTGTGCGTATAAACTTACGTTTGCGGTTGGAATGTATGGGAAAATATGTTTTTCAACTACGATGTTAAGTTTGTTCTTGGGATAAGTTATTGGTAGGAATCCAACAATAGACAATCTATTCAGCAAATACGGAACCTTCTTCACGCGAGTTCAGCTCGCACTTGATCGGTTTTTGATTCATCCCCAGTGGAAATTCATCATGAATTTCCTCCGCCCCGGGGAAGGACAAAGGGGTATGCCGGACTCCTACCGGCTAAAAGCACTGGAGCAGTCATCTTCGGCAGTGAAGGGGGGGCTCCAAGTCCTTGTAAGATCACACTAGAGCCCCCATAGGTGCCACGCTTTTAGGCAAATCTTGAAGGGAATTACTGTAAAGCGGTCACCAGGAACTTCTCAGGGAAGATTTTAAGGATCCCCCCAACCCTAGCTGTGCTGTACACACGATGGCATGTGACCACGTGCGTGCCGCCGTCTTCCCGGGGGCCTTCGATATAAGCACGTGGACTCCCCAATATGCGCGCTCGCGACCCCGTGGCCCCCCGCCATATACACCTTTGAGCCCGTCCTAGATTCAAGAATCGAAGCCATTGCAGGTCAAATTTATTTAATTTAGTTATGCACTATGTCGTACTGACCTGGATGTTTGCGTACTCAGTTCTTAAGTATCAGGCATGTGGCCCAATGCCTACCCGGCGAAAAGCGCATCCTCATAGGTAATTGGAAGGAACACCGTGGAGTTTAGATAGTAAGAGGCTGGTATGCCCCTCCGCCCCTTTCAAGGCGGAGGTAGTCAATGAATATTTCCATATGAGAGAAAAACTTTGTCTTTTGTACAGTTTGTTGAAGAAAATAATAAAATAAAAGGCACCTAGTTGCTTTAAGATGTAGACCGAGGTCAATAGATGCCATGTATATCAATCAACATCCCGCATCAAATAATAAAATGTTACGATTGTGGTAAAACAAAAAGAAGATTTCTGCACAAAAAAAAAATTTATCTGCAAGGAGAAAGAAAGAAAGAAAGAAAATTTGTTTATTTTGAGTCCTGATTCATACACACGTTGCAAATTTTATATAAACAGTAAATAAAATAAGATACCTATCTCAGCGCTGATATTCTGATAGGCCCGTGTGACGATGTCACGAATATCAAGTTTGATAATAGAGATAAATATATATAGATACACATATAACTATAATATATTTGTATATGTATGATTCATTAATATGTAAATAGGTGTATCTAATAAATAAAGATTTTAATCCTGGTTTTTGCATCACAATGTAAAAATACATTAAAGGTAAGCAATGCAATATTATACATGACCTGTCGAACAATCTTCCAAGGACCCCATGAAGTGGTAACTAGTATTATAGGCCGGTTACATGCTGCCCGTGTCCAAAGATTCCCAACGCCCTTCACCAGGTTGTCCATCCATCACGTTGGAGGTCGTCCCAGGCTGCGTTCCTCGGTGCGCGGTCTCGTCTCGAGAAGGGTTCTGCACCAACGGCCATTAGTCCTATGAGGTATGTATTTATTCCTAAATAATTATAAAAGCACTTATCATCATATCAGCCACAGGACGTTCACTGCTGAACAAAGGCCTCCCCCTTAGATTTCCACAACGAGCGGTTACATGCCGCCCTCATCCAACGATTCCCAGCGATCTTCACCAAGTCGTCTGTCCACCTCGTTGGAGGTCGTCCCACGCTGCGTTTTCCAGTGCGCGGTCTCCAGAACTAGAACCTTTGTGCCCTAGCGGCCATCAGTTCTATGAGCAATGTGCCCTGCCCGTTGCCACTTCAGTTTACTAATCCTTTCAGCTATGTCGACAACTATTGTTCTTCTACGGATCTCCTCATTTTTGATTCGATCTCGTAGAGAAATACCAAGCATAGCTCTCTCCATAGCTCACTGAGTGACCTTGAGCTTTCTTATGAGGCCTATTGTAAGTGACCACGTCTCTGTTCCATATGTCATCATTTTCTTAAAAATGTGACCTTAACACGCCAAAAACCACAAAGCCGTTAGCCTACTTGCTGAATAAAGTGACTTTAAAAAATTGCTTCTTGTAGCTTTATCAGCGGGGATAAACTCGCAAAATGGAGCCATTTTGAAGTCGTTAGAAAATCACCACTTTAAAGTTTCGACAGTAAGTGTGCATGCGTAGGGTAGCTATGTAAGTTTATATTTTATTAGGACAGCTTTTAATGTTCGCTTGTTAGGTATTATAATACAGCGTTTAATTTACAAGCCTGAGAGCAGCAAAAAGAATTAAAGGAATTTATTGTATTTTGATGTCACTATAGGTAGTAGATGTCATTTAAAATGTCAATATTGTAATCTAAATAACAATAATTACATTAGTTCATAGATCAAATAACGATCGGTTGTCATTTTAGCCTATGTGAATTCAAATTATGTTAGAGTTGCTCAATAGTAGCGCATTATTTTTCTCTATGTAATCTGCGACTTTCTTACATTACATATCTTTTTTACATAGTATCTGCCTAGTTATGGATTTGAACTTACTTAGACTTAGAGTTTGCATAGTGCTTGGGAGTTGTAAAAACGTACACATTGGCACCTGAATGAATTATTTATTTTCTGGAGCCTGGTCGTTGGTAGTATGTACTAGTTCATTTTTATTTCTAGTGTAGATGCCATGGATATCACAGTACTTAGAGAAATGATTAATATTCTTTTTAACATGGATCAAGTTTTCGTATAATATAACCTTTCGTGGTTCAGTGGCTGATACAGTCGGCTGCTGCGCACCGGGTCGTGGGTTCGATTCCCGCACGGAACAAATATTTGTACGACCTGCAGGTATTTGTTCCGGGTCTGGGTGTATTGTGTGTGAAATTTTTGTTTGTAAACGCACCCACGACACAGAAGAAATTCTAGTGTGGGGCAAAGTTTTTAAAAAGAAAATAAAAAAAATTAAGAAAAATATTATCAATTGCTCGAATAGCTCTCTTCTGCAGCACGAATATAGTATCAATGTCAGCAGAATTTCCCCACAGCAAAATGCCGTATGACATTAAGTCAGTTTAAGTACCATGGCTGTCAAACATTTGCGTACGTATATTTGATTGTACAAGCCATCGAGAAAGAAACATACTTTTACCCTCTACCAAGAAACACTGAAATAATATAACATAATACATTTTCAGTAACCGGACAAACCCAACGTACCATAGAAAGAAAGAAAGAAAGAAACATTTATTTCTACGCACCAGACAACACACTACACCCATCATAAAACAATCAATACAGACGAGACATATTTAGAACTAAATAAAAGCAAAATGTTACTACTCCACAAACAAAAGAATAATGTAGAAATAAAACAGTAATAGGCAGGTAACCCTTTTTAGAATGATTGTGCTTTATGGACTTTGTATGAGATGAACATAATTTATATTATCTATGACCGATAATATCATTTTCATCACGACAACACTTTATCGAGTTACCCACGTCATTTTAAGAGTACAATAGTAGACAAGTTACACAATAAATAAATTCCTGATATGCATGTCTGTGCTGTTCGTCGTATGTGCGCAGAAATAGGTGATTGTTCAGCTTATTACTGTGACATCGGACGGACCTAATGCTACCAGCGCTGGTTTTCAACAATAACCATTCACATACATCATAAAATCCCGTATCATCCCGTAGCGGTACCAATTACCTTATACCGTGGTCACCCTACAAATCCCGTATCTACTAACTGTAGCGACAACTAGCGGAAGTAACGATCTACGTGACTTCTTAGTTACTCTCCCGTCTTTCAAAAACGCACCTTATGTGTGAAGGAATAAATGTCAACAAAACTGTGGGCTAGTGTTTGAACTCTATGGTAAATCTTGTATTTGGCTAACCTTTCTTAGCGACTCCGTTCGTGTTTAAATAGAAAAGTCAGGGTCATGTGTAGTTTTTGCATAATGGTTTTGGATATAGAGAAGAGTTAAACCGGAACGTTGATTCATTCATTTCGGCCGAATGAAGTCCACTGCTGGACAGAGGCCTCCCCCAAAGATCTCCACAACGACCGATATGGGTGTGTTGTGTGCTCATTGGGGAGTTTTGTCCTAATCGCCACGCTTGGCAGACGGGTTGGCGATCGCAGTTGAGGTGTTAATTTACTCGAAGCACGCTGCTGCCCATCCTCCGGTTAATCCTTTTACGACACCCACAGGATGAAATGGTGTGGTGGTATTCTGAGCCGGCACCACATGGCAACGTTGATTCTGAGTGTGTAAAATAAAATAAAACATGACGTACAAAGGCGAGCTTAACTCAACATTGGTTTTTTTTCACCAAACCTTTGAATGATAAAAAAAAATTGAAACTAAAGAGGACAGTATGAAGTGTACAATCAAGAAGAAAACAACAGTTTAGAATAATGATAAAATACCCAACTTCACAGCATGGACATAATATATACATCAATAAACACATAATTATATAAATAAATATATACCTTACATATACGAGTATATCCGTGTGGTGTCCGGATTAAGAATACAGCACCGTTCCATCTCCTCCCGTGCATGTCGTAAAAGGCGACTAAAGGATTCTAAACCAGAGGGATGGGCAGCAGCGTCCAGTCTTTGGAACATTAGCCATACTGCGCTCACCAACCCGCCTGCCAAGCGTGGTGAGTTCAGGCAAATTCCCCCTAAAATTATGACAATTATTGAAATTTATGGGGGAGCCCTTTGTTCAGCAGTGGATGTCTTATGACTGATATGATGATGATACATATATACTTATACTGAGAGGAAATGCTTTTGGGGTCCTTTCCTGAAAACGTCTAGCGAAAGGATGTCGCGTAATGAGTGTGGAAATGAATACCACCTTTCACAACACTCGCGAGATGAAATGATTATTTTCATTTTAGCCGTATAATTTCCACCGCTAGACACAGGCTTCCCCAAAAGACCGCCACAGCGACCGGTCTGGGTGTGGTGTTATATTGGGGGTTTTGGTCACTATGCTGGGATCGCTACGCTCCAGCTGGGGGATGCTTTTCTTAGCCGGCACTACACCCTTATTTCCCGTCCGTTATCAATCGCTAAACGTCACTTTATTTACCTGATACCCGCTAGCTGTTCCGTGTTGTTCCCTGCAAAGGATATACCACTTTTCTCCACCCGTGGGCTTTGTAAAAGATGACTAAGGGTTGATATCAAGAGGATCGGCAGCAGCATCCTTCCATGTACTGATAACGACATACTACGATCACTAACTCTCCTGCCAAGCGTGGTGATAATAATAATATCCACAGTGATCACTCATTGTAGTGATTTTTGGAAGGACACTGTTCATACTACGATCTCTAACGCCCCCGTCAAACGTGGTGATAGTGTTACTATACACAGTGACCTTTCACTGTAGTAATTATTCGAATGCCCATGTTCATACTACGATCACCAACTCTGCTGCCAAGCGTGGTGTTAATAATAATATCCACAGGGATCACTCATTGTAGTAATTATTGGCCTAATTATTAAGGCCCATGTTCAACAGTGGACGTTTACTGGCTGATGTGTGAGTGTGTCCTGACAGACGAGAAGTAAATTAAAACCGCAAAGTTTTAAAGCCATTCTAGGCAGCCCTCTGTTATTCATAGTTTTTTTATGGTTTAAATGATGTGCTACCTGGGGGTGTTTGCTGTGCCATGGTTACAATTCATAGTCATGAATTTCATATGCGCAAGCAGACGGAGCTGAAACAACTATTTGTAAGATATACTAACTAAGCCGGCTGAAGATGCTGAGTACAGCGCGTGGGTGTCGTAATTTAAGACGATTATCGGATTAGCCGGAGAAAGGGTAGTAGCATCATTCGATTCGAGCTCAATTGCTGCGATCGCCAACCAGCCTGCCAAGCGTGGTGATTTTGGCAAAGCCCCCCTACGAGCTTACAACACACCTAGACGTGTCATTGTGGCGATCTTTGGGGATGGCCTACGTCCAGCTGTGGACTTTATTCTGTTGCGTGCTAGCCGGCGACAAGGACTGTAGAAGATCAAAAGATTTGCCACTGCGCCAAGAAGGCTGATAAATATCAATTAAAATTAACACAGTTCGTACGATAACTGACGATTTTGTATTATTATTTTAATCGGCGGGTTGAAGCCAATAGGCTGCGCCAGTTATCGCCTGGGACACACAACCGCAATGCTTAGAATCCCAACTTAAAATTGATTCGACGAGTTATAGTGAAAGCTAAGAATTGAAATTATTTTTCTGACACTGAGACCGACTAAATATACCGATAAAATACTGTATTGTAATATATATTCTAAATTAAGAATACAGTACCAGATGCAGGGGTCTATAAGATTGACTGTGAGTGTGGATTGTCATACATAGGGCAAACAAAGCGAAGTATAGCCACCAGGTTAAAAGAACACATAGCTGACGGCAAGCATAGACGCTCCACAAAGTCTGCAGTGTGCGAACATGCCTTAGACAAACATTTTCTTCGTTTAGATCAACCTCAAGTCCTCGCGAAAGAGAACCGATATGTACCAAGAATGTTTCGTGAGGCTATTGAAATTAAAAAACATCCTAATTTTATTAGAGAAGATGGCTGGCAGGTACCACAGTTTGGAATCCTGTTATTAAAATAATAAAGTCCCAAACCAAATACCACACTAAAAAACATGAAGACACTGTGAGTGATTACTGCGTGCATCGAAATAATTTTTGATTACAATTGTACGGTAGATAAAATAAAATAACTTTTTTAAATCTGTAACGACGCCTGTCACCTTAGTCATCCTGCGACCACGAACCCTGCAAAGTGTTCAAACCTCAGCAAAAACAAAAATCTAAAATATACGGGATAGAATCCGTTTAAAAGTGTTTTATTATAAAACTAGCTGGGACCCGCGGTTACACCCGCGTTTCATCTATACAACGACTTTGACGGCACGGTTGGTGCAGTGGCTGACACAGTCGGCTGCTGCGCTCCGGGTCGCGGGTTCGATTCCCGCATGGAACAAATATTTGTATGATCTGCAGGTAGTTGTTCCGGGTCTGGGTGTATTGTGTGTGGAATTTATGTCTGTAAACGCACCCACGACACAGGAGAAATCCTAGTGTGGGGCAAAAAAAAAAACTACAAATTTTAAATGAATTTAGAGTACTTCGACATAGACACTTGGCATAGATTATATGTATTGGATTTCAAGGGTTTTATTTTTTTTGCGCGGGACCCTAATTATTTTTCGAAAATAAAAGTAGCCTAAGTTATTCCTTATAACATCAGCTATCTGCCAGCTAAAGTTCCGTCAAAATTGGTTCAGCCGTTTCGGAGATTACCCGGAACAAACAGACAGACAGACGGACAGACAGACAGAAAGAAAAAAATAAAAAATTGATTTTTTGTTATATGTACCGTATATAATTTCGTATGCATTCAGTAAAAAGGTGTTATTTTTACATTACAAACAGACACTTCAATTTTATTTATTTGTATAGACATTGTACCAGTACCACTACATGTTCATGTAGTAAAAGGCGACTAAAAGACTACAAATCGGAGGAATGGGCAGCAGTGTACCTTCTTTGGCACAGTAGTTATATTGCGCCCACGAATCCGCCTGTCAAGCGTGGTGATTACTGCTAAATTCTTCCAAAATGACACACGGTATGTAACCGGTTGTTGTGGAAATCTATGAAGCTGAAGCCTGTATCTCAGGTCACCAAGCCTTCCACCCCAGAAGTCCAATTTTGCCGTTTTATACACTGTGCCAAGCGAAATTTTTCCATTTTCTCGTTCTTCGTGTAGGTATCTGACTGTATCAAGTTGTTTCCTCTTGTTAAAATTCTCTTGATGAATACTCTCCAATACGTTGATATAACTTTATCAGGCCCTCTCACTGCAGTCAAAATCTTAATGTAACAATAAACTCACTGTTGTAATAAAATGTGTACTTTGGTACAGCCAATATTGACGATTTATCAAAATACATTTTCAGTTTTTCTGAAAAGGAGATGAAACTCAATCACCTTGACTTGCGTTGATAGATTTAAAGAATAGCTGGGTTCTAAGCCTGGTTGACTCATGGATTCATACTAAATATTTGGGGGAGGCCTTTGTTCAGCAGTGGACGTATGAACGGCCGATATGATGATGATGATTTGGTGTGAGGGTTCAAGTACTTTACTACGGATATCGAGACTGAGAATACGATAATTTTGATGTTACATCATAACATCACATTTTCAGTTCGAGGCACTCTCATTCCTTGAGATACCAGGGCATAATAAAATAAAGTATTGCAAGATAGCCAGTTCTTCCACTCGTATTAGTTGAGGACAACTGTTGCTTCACCATTCATAATTTCGGCCGAATAAAGTCCACTGCTGGACACTGGCCTCCCTCAAAGATCACCACAACGAACGACATTGGTATGTTGTGTGCTCATAGGGGGGTTTTGTCATAACCTCCACGCTTGGCAGCGAGTTGATGATCGCAGTTTAGTTGTTATGGTATTTGAAGGACGCTGCTGCCTATCATCCGGCTCCCTTAGTCGCCTTTAACGACACCACGGGAGATGGGTTGGTGCTATTCGTAGCCAGCATCACACTGTTTTGCTTCATACTGTTTTGTAAATAAATCCTAACATTGCACCCACATTAGTCGTACGTATTCCCCAAATCCTAGGCGCCAGAATCTCTACCAACCCCAGTTCCAAGATTGCCACATTATGTGCTAAACCCCGTGAACCGAATGTTTGCATAGCAAAGCGCAGTTGGATATTATCTAAGTCTAAGCTGGTCTAAATTTCAGTGTGAATTGAAATTAGGGTAGGTTTAAAGCTGTGGCTCCATTTCGTTATTAAATTCGGCCACGTTTCGCTTGAGATGCATACTAATTGGAACCGAACCTCGAGCCGAGCCTAGACCTGCTTTACTGTGGAAGCGAAGCATAGAGCATATTTTACTTATTTATTTTTATATATTTGTTTGCCCGAATTTCATCATCATCATACCGGCCATTTATACGTCCACTGCTGAACAAAAGCCTCCCCCATAGATTTCACAATGGGGGGTATTTGCCAATACTCACAACGCTTGGCAGACTGGTTGGTGAGCGCAGTATGGCTACCGTTTCACAGAAGGGACGCTGCTGCCCATCCCTCTAGTTTAGATTCCCTTTGTCGCCTTTTACGACATCCACAGGAGGAGATGGAGTGGTGCTTGGTGGATTTACGCCTGAATTTATGTCAGATATTATCATCATCATATCAGCCGATGTATGTCCACACAAAGGCCCGAATAGATAACCACAACGACTGGTTAAAATTCACTGCGTTTTGTTAAAAACCCTATTAAGTTATGTGTGATAAAAAGAGAAAGTACTAACCGTTCGCGCACGTATTGAAGCGTTGCGCGCCTACAGCTATATTTACTTGAAACCATCTGGTTAGCACACGACGCTAACAGCTAACAGAAAGTAGATTATTACTTTAATACGAAACGGTGCAATTCGATTATTTTGCTGTAATACAAGCTCTATAGACATTTATTTCTTTCATATGACGTTGCGCATGTGCTCGTAAGAGGTAGTAATATATTTTTTGTTTATGCTTAATACTATCTGTCTATAGTTACTTGGTCTTAGGTAAAAACACTGGAATCGGGCATCATTTAAAAATGTTTAGAGTTCTCTAGGGCACAAAGGAGTTCTGATGCCTAAAAAATACACCAATCCAACGGCCAGAAAATATGAAGTACAGTTCCATACGTTGTAATTACGTAGATTCTTAGTCATTTAAAAAAAAAAAAAAAGACTCTAGTCACTCGGGGTTTCTGAATATATTTTCACATAATTTCCCAACAACGGTAATGGAGGTGTAATATAAATATTCTACATGTTACACCATATTGTGCAACCACTGGCAACCGGATGTGTGACGTCACGGATGAATTTCACAACTCGTGCAATAAATATGGCGGCAGTTATCAAGTATTAACATTATATTTTATATTTGCAGTTACAACAACTTCATCCGCTGGGAACTAATGTAATCCGTAAGAGATTTCGATAAAGCAATAAAACATTTCGTTTGGTGTCCGGATTAAGAATATATCACCACTTCGTCTTGCTGTGGATGTCCTAAAAGCCGACTAAGGGATTCTCAACCAGAGTGATGTGCAGGAGTGTCTCTTCTTTGTGCTAAACACCACATACTGCGATCACTAATCTGCCTGCCAGGCGTGGTGATTTGGGCAATATTGTGTGACCGCTCGTTATTATCATCGTTGGGAGGCCCATGTAAGTATGTTACTCATGATTTTAATCAATAACTCTGTTCACATACACACTAAGATAATGATTATGTAATTAATCTTATTCCTTTCATCGAATATTAAATCGTAAAAATTATAAATGTTGCAATATATTATACGTCACCACCAGGAGATGCTCTACGTCACAGTTCGTCGCTGAAAACCAGCGTTATTGGTGTTATCATAACACAAATTGTAATAAGCTGAGCGATGCCCATTTTTCTGCACACGCGGGATACACTTCCATTCGTTTTTATTTTCTTTTACGCTCGCTGGATAAACCGTTAGAATTATCGGTCTGTTGCAGAATAGCTAACATATAGATATTTTTTTACTGTGTTAAGTTGGATTGAAAGAAAATAGACAATTTACGAAGCCTATAATAATTAATAACGTTTTTTCCTCTTGCTACATTTAGGTATTACTATTTTTTTGACATGAATAAAATAAAAAGTGATCAAAGAATATAATGAAATATAGGCCTAAATTTGTGTAAAAACAGAACACAAGTGCGACGTAGTGTGCAGACATTGGTTGACACTCAGCATATTGCTGAGGCGTTGAGACAACGCCAACAGCGCTGATTTTCAGAGCCAGTCACCTTGGTGACGTAATCGCGTCTTCCGTTTCGGTAAAAACGAATCTCTAATCTAAACATAAAATATCCTTAAACATAAGTACAACACATTAACAACATATTATTATAAATGTATAAACAAATAAAAAGACAGCAAATAAAATAAAAAGTGACCAGAGAATGTATAAAACGAAATATATGCCTAAATTTGAGTAAAAACAGAACACAAGTGGGACGTAGTGTGCAGAAATTGGTTGGCACTCAGCATATTGCTGAGGCGTTGAGACAACGCCAACAGCGCTGATTTTCAGAGCCAGTCACCTTGGTGACGTAATCGCGTCTTTCGTTTCGGTAAAAACTAATCTCTAATCTAAACATAAAATATCCTTAAACATAAATACAACACATTAACATCAGTACATATTATTATAAATGTATAAAAGATTTAAAAAACTGGTTGACAAAATATTCATAGTACCTAGGGAATACTCTCCACGCGAGTTCAACTCGCATTTGTCTGGTTTTTATGTCCTTAATATAATATTACTAGTCAGTTGTAAAGCTGGGCGCCTATTTATAAGTAGAATAATGAATCATCTTAAAGCGTCATAGATTAAGTTAGCGAGTGCATCAGCAAGTCAGTAGGTGAGTAAGTAATGAGCGTAAATATACATTTATTATCATCTTGAGAAGCTTCGCTTATCGCAGACTCAGGACTAGATTGCTATATCTATGAGAGCAGTTACTTTTTACCATCAGGCAGGTCGTTACTCGCCAATTTTTTTGGTACCCTATGTAATTTCTTCATGAAGTTCCTTCGCCCCGGGGAAGGGCGAAGGGGTATGCCGGACTCCTACCGGCTAAACACACCGGAGCAGTCATCCTCGGCACCTAAGGGAGGCTCCAGGTCCTCGTATGATCACACTAGGAGTCGTTACTCACTCTACCAAAATAAAATAAAAAACATCTCTTCACAGCCCAAATTCCAAACCTAAATTGGGAAATCTAATACTTATTAAAAAGTTATTGTGCAATTAAATATTTACACTTCATGAAAAACGAAATGTTATATCGAAAAGGGAAACTCCTGAAATCTAATTAGATACTAATTAAATATTAATATTGAACACAGAGTTACTGCTGTTTATAACTTTTTGTGTTAACGGTAATATATAAAATCTATTTCTTCTTTCTAATCTATCTGTATTTGTTAACTTAATAAATAACATAATTAGATTTAGATTTTTTTATACTTTAAGACATTAATAATTCCTTTAATCATCATCAAATCAGCCAAAAAACGTCCAGTGTGGAACAAGATTTAAACAATGGTGTCGTAACTTTAACTCCTCACGATCTGTTCCAAATAAGTGACGCTTCTGCCCATCCCTCTGGTTTAACTTTCAACGTTTACAACATCCACGGGAGGAGATGGATTGGTGCTATATTCTTAACCCGGATACCAAACGGTATCAAAACAAACAATCAAATCCTTTTTTTTTTAAAACGTTGCCCCACACTAGGAGTTTGTCGTGGGTGCTTTTACAGACATGGATTCCACATACAACATACACCCAGACCCGGAACAACTGCAACTACAACCTGCAGATCATACAAATTTTTGTTCCGTGCGGGAATCGAACCCACGACCCGAAGCGCAGCAGCCGACTGTATCAGCCACTGTACCAACCGTGCCGTCTTCTTCTACTTTCTTCAATAAAATCCAATTCACTCTACGGGCTGTGAAAATCTCTACACTACGTGTTTCTCTACGCCGTAAACGGGAATAACCTAAGACATCCCGGGAATGCGGCAAACGGTCGAGTGAATATCCCGGCCCGGCGCCAGGTAGGTTGCGGTAACATCGTGGTAAATTTGACCGGTAGCTGACCGGTATGACTTTCCCTTTCTCTAGGTTGTAGAAATCGGTAGCATGCGTATGAGGCACTGCCGTGGGGCGCTTTAGGGGATCCTTTACAATCCCCCCGGGGGGTGATCCAGTTACAGTCGCCCTCTCCGAGATGTGCCTATAGGCGTGGCACCAGTGGGCGGCTCTAGTGTGATCACCTTAGTGATAAGGGAAACTCCCTTAGGTGCCGAAGATGACCGCTCCAGTGGTTTTAGCCGGTAGGAGTCGGGCATACCCCTTCGCCCTTCCCCGGGGCGAAGGAAATTCATGAAGAATTTCCTCTAAGCACCAATAAAAAATAATTATAAAAAAGGTTGTAGATACACATGAGCATCTTCCCACGTATAAAAAAAGTGTTGCTCTATGTAATAAGATCTGGAACGAGTAAACCCGGAGAAGAACCAAAGCCAACGAAATAGCTTTAGCAAGTTAAAGTGGTTACATGCAGGCCACATTGGGGGAAAAGGATCAAAAGGCAGTTGTGGGTAGGCTCCCCACCAGTCTGCGTGCTCATACAGAGTGACCCTCGGGAAGACGGTGGTGCACACGTTCTAGCACAGCACAGAGGGATTCTTTACAATCCTCCCTGCGATATGGCTAGGGTTGGCCGTCTTTTTATGTGCTTCCTCTCCACTAGAGTGGTTGATCGAGCATCATCTCCAAGATGGACCTAAAGATATCGTACCGATGGGCGGCTCTAATTTGATCGTAACGAGGACCTGGAGCTCCCCTTAGTTGTCAAAGATGATCACTCCGATGGTTTTAGTCAATAGCATGCTCCTCTGCTCATCCCCGGGGCGGAGGAAATACAGGTATTACCCACCACCACTGGTGGGAGTACCCACCAGATTAAATAAATAAAAAATAAAAGTATGTCCCCCACGAGCTGGATGCGGCATAGAATCGGCTAATATGGAATTTGATGGGGGAGGCTTATGCCTAGCGTGAAAGGTGAAATATATATTTTATGTTTTACTAACAGGTGTAAAATATAATTATTATACGTGGTATGTTGGCTATATTGCCTACGTATATATAGCTCTAAGTTACTATATATAATATAGGTGTAAAAACTACATATTCCATTATTTACTTAATAATATGTCATCATCATCATTTTGGCCGAATGAAGTCCACTGCTGGACTCAGGCCTCCCCCAAAGATCACCACAACGACCGATATGGGTGTGTTGTGGGCATATTGGGGGGATATGCCATAATCACCACGATTGACAGGCGTTGAGTTGTTAATATACTTCAAGGACGCTGCTGCCCATCCTCCGGCTAATCCCTTAGTCGACTTCTACGACACCCATGGAAGGAGATGGGGTGGTGGTATTCAGAGCCGGTACCACACGGCAAAAATAATAAGTAATATGAACTATTTTAACAATGACTTACGTACCAGCAAATTTGTCATTACCGAAACCAACCTTCGCTTCATGACGTCATGAGTTCTAAAAAGCGTAATGATCACTCATTGTTGGCTAGTACAGCAGGATTCTCCGCGAAAATAGTCGGCTTCCGGTTACTGGACAGTTTAGTGTTAATCGGCTGGGGTCAATGATCACCATTAAAGCTAGGGTTGGTGATTATAGAGAAAATAATGCAGTTGGATAGATAGATTGATAAAATGTTTATTTTGAACAACCAAAAGACACAAAACATAAGAAGGTACAGTAAATAGACGGATTAAAAAAATTGAGACGTAAACAGTCATGCCGTGTGGTGCCGGCTCAGAATACCACTACCACATCTCCTTCCGTGGGTGTCGTAAAAGGCGACTAAGGGATTAGCCGGAGGATGGGCAGCAGCGTCCTTCGAGTACCTACATTAACAACTCGACTGCGATCGCCAACCCGTCTGCCAATTATGGCAAAACCCCCAATGAGCACACAACTCACCCATGTCGGGTGTTGTGGTGATCTTTGCGGGAGGCCTTTGCCCAGCGGTGGACTTCACTCGGCTGAAATGATGAAAGAATAATTCTTGGAATGACCGCGTGCAATCTGTGTCTTAGGATCGCCCCAAATAGGTGCCCAGCTCAGCATGTGCCAGGTATTATACCTGTCCGAAGCAGGTATACCCGATGTCTCGCTACCGATATATACGATGCCGATGCCGGCAAATATAAAAAACAAAGAAGTAAATAAGAAACTACAATGATAAATAGTGATCCTTGACTGGTCATTTAAATATTGCTAGGGATTTTGCACGTAATTTTTTTTCCTGGCTACACATTCCATAGGCGAAGGCAGCCTGGACTGTAAAGAATTTTCCAATGTAATTAATGTATTGTTTTGGTATTTTCGACGTTAAATTCTCTGATGACCTTAAGGATCTCGAATATGTGTCATGAAGGAACTCGAAACGTGCTTTATGAAGCAAGAAGTAGATGGATTGTACATGATACCGAAGATGAGGAATATGAGTATTCCCACGAAAGCATATACGAGTAGATAGCTTTACTTTTATTAAACTGAAATTAATCTCAAGCCCGACCGCATTTTAATTGTTACCACTAGAACTCCGTGGTACTGATTTCGATTTTACTGAAAGATGTGAAAACTTTCGCACAGAGCCTCTACAAATATCATCATTTCGGCCGAATAAAGTCCACTGCTGGACACAGGTCTCCCTCGAGGATCACCACAACGACTGGCATCGGTGTGTTGTGTGCTCATTTGGGGGTTTTGCCATAATCGCCACGCTTGGCAGGCGGGTTGGCGATCGCAGTTGAGTAGTTAATGTACTCGAAGGACGCTGCTGCCCATCCTCCGGCTAATCCCTTAGTCGCCTTTTACGACACCCACGGGATGAGATGGGTTGGTGCTATTCGTAGCCGGCACCACACGGCAAATATATCATGACAAAAGTATACTGTTCCAACTTCCAAGAATTAGCCTTACCCGAGTCACTATAAATTTTAAGGAATCTATGCAAAAACAAAAACCTAGAAATGTTTACTTATGTTCTGATTCACCAATACGTCCCACGTAGGGATACTTACCGGTACCGATAGCGAGCCTTAGTCACATAAATAACTCTATCTAAAATCCGGTACCAAGAATTTCATAAACATTACAAGTACAGCCCTATATAAAATCGATTTCACAATGTTGTGTCATTATCTAGGCGTATTTATAAACACGGTATAAGCGATATGACCCAGTATTCAAGTAACTACGCTTGAAGCGAGAGCGTCAGTATTCGATCGATAAAAACAAAATTATGAGGGGACATGTCGAGTACGAATGTTTCGAATTCCCGTCTTCCGGTCACCATTTTGGCCCTGGCTTCGATACTTGCGGTCGAGGATGGAGCAAGCGTCCATTCGGGACGCTAGGATGCCACCACTTTCCCGGTCATCATGGTCCTAGACCAGGTGATTGGGACGCTGCCAGACACGAATTAGATCGCAGCCCTGAACGGCGTGGACCTGGACCCCTTGGATCTCTGCATCATCAAGGGCCTGAACATGACGATGGCTATCATGGACCTGGTCACCATGGACGTCCTGGATGTGGTCGCCATGGACCCCTTGAAAGACCATGCCGTGGATTACAGGAACACGACTATCACGGACCAACAGAACGCCACGGAGCTCGTGGCAGTGGTCGACATGGGGCTCCCGAACTGGACCACTATGGTCACGATGGGCCACCCAGCTGTGGACGCCGACCTTATCACCTCCACGGACATGGCCGTTGTCTAAGCCCTGGCCAACATGAGCATAGACATAAACATTGCGGCCCGAGACCTGGACCTTACCGACCTCATCCGTGGTCTAGGCACAACCCTGCTAGCCACTGGTTTGGCCATCATCGCCAGCCTGCCTTTGACCATCATGAAAGACCTGGCCACCACAAGCCTGGATTTGACCACCATAGTCATGGCAGACCATGGTTTGGTCCCAGAAGACCAAATCATTATGATTGTTCTAACGGTGGACGATCAAGAATTCCTAACTGTGAAGGATGCTGCCAAACTGAACCTCACAGCTCAGGAAATAAGGAAAATCGTGCATCAAGACATGGAGGAAGGAAGGAATCTGGACCTTGGACTGAAAGAAATAAGGAACAAGATCCAACTGGTGATACAGTGTTAGTGCAAAGAATTGTAGTGGAAAAAGCACCAAGGCCACAATCCGTTTGAAGTGATGACGTAGGTACCCTATTTATACATATCTATTGTTTATTTTGAATCACTCGTTTACATTTCTTGATATTTATCTATTTTATATTATATGTGATTTATAAGTTTGTTTTTTAATCATCGAAATTAATACTTTCTATCAAAATGCAATGGATGTTCAAATTTTTATTTTTATAAATATAGTTGCAATATGCACACTTGCAGATTTTAGTTTTTGGCCGTATCTAATTAATATTTGCGTATTAAAAGTTACAAATCTAATATACCAACGATATAAAGACAGCACATTCACATTCTAATATAACTTTATCTTGATATATTTTATCTGTGTTATTGGCATATCATCTTTATTCACTAATATTAGTATATATTATATGAATTGCGCGAATACTTTCAAGATCATTAACTTTTTACTCTTTTTTATATTCGTTTGCATTTTTTACTTAATATTTATTTAATGGGTTTTGCTTTTGTTTTTCACCATACATTTTCACTATATATTTTCCCCTTGATAATATCTTGTTACTAAATAATCAACTTCTAGATAGTTAACCATGGTTTGCCGTGTGATGCCGGCTACGAATAGCACCAACCCATCTCATCCCGTGGGTGTCGAAAAAGCCGACTAAGGGATTAGACGGAGGATGGGCAGCAGCGTCCTTCGATTACATTAACAACTCAACAGCGATCGCCAACCCGCCTGCCAAGCATGGCGATTATGGCAAAACCCCCCAATGAACCCACAACACACCGATATGAGTCATTGTGGTGATCTGTGAGGGAGGCCTGTGTCCAGCAGTGGGCTTTATTAGGCCGAAATAATAAAAAAAAACATGGTTTAAACCCGACAACGAAGGCGGGATTTGTGTTTCGTATACAGATAACCCACATCTACCAACTCCCAGCAACCTTCACCAAATCATTCCATCTCGTTTAAGGCTGCGTGTTTCGTTTTATAATTAATATTATATCTTTATTTCTTAATTTATTTTTATGCAAGTCACACATATCTTTATCATTTAGCATAAGTACCAATACGAATTTGCTTCAAATGCGATCATGGAGATGAAACAGGCCTCACTCTGGAAGGTGATTTGAATCGTATTCCCTGATAATGATATGTTGAAGATTTTAATAGGCACTGCAAACCATGGAAAATCCTACTTCATTGTTATACTACAAGATAACAATCAACAATTAAAGTGACGGTGCAATTTTCTATCCAGCCTATAATTCATGTTTGGAAGTAGAAGTTCTAACAAAAATGAAAAATGTATGCAGCAAGAAAACAAAATACATTAAAATGTCCGACGTTATATTAATAATACGTTTGTTTGGATTTGGAGAGTGAAAAGCAGTTCTGTTTCGGTGATGAATTGTTCTTATGAAAGACCCATTACTTTTCACTAAGGACTTTACCGTGAAAGCACGATATACGGTTGACTACAGAATGAAGGCTGGCGAAAATCACACGACGCAACTGGCAATTTGTAGAAGATAAACCAAACTGATTTATTTATGTTATGTTCAAAAATAAAAACTATTGAATCAATTTCCTTGTTTCTTTTATTTGTTACTTAGGACCTGCCCTCGCTTTGCCTCGTTCAACCATAAAATAATAACCACCTTTTTTTTATTGGTGTCCAGTAGAAATTCTACATGGAACTTCGTCCACCCCGGGGAAGGGCGAAGGGGTATGCCGGACTCCCATCGGCTAAAACCACTGGAGCGGTCATCTTCGGCACCGAAGAAGGGCTCCAGGTCCTCGTAAGATCACACTAGAGCCGCCCAATGGTGCCACGCCTTTAGGCACATCTCGGAGGGGATGACTGTAAAATAATAACCACCTAAAGTGTGGCCGCCGACAGAATGTTCCTGACATCTGTCAATTAGACAGGATGGATATAATATGAATTTTAATATTATAATACCAACCTACAAAAAAATTAAATAGTTTAGCTCTAAATTACTCTTTAGAATAGAAACCGGCCCAACTGGCAGGTGTCCGGAATGAATTCTCTCAGAGGCCTCACTGTAGAATGATGTCTTTTGCTCCAAATTTCAATAGTTAAAAACTATATTATATTTAAAATCTCAAAAATATATATTAGTAAGAAGAGAAGAAAGAACATATTTTATTTTTACACAAAGAAGGACGCTCATGGTATAGAGACAATATCATCAATACAAATAAATGAAATTGAAGTGTCTGTTTGTAATGTCAAAATAACAGCTTTTTACTAAATGCGTATGAAAGTATATGCGGTACATATAAAAAAAAAATACAATTTTTTGTCTGTCTGTCTGTTTGTTCCGGGTAATCTCCGAAACGGCTAGACTGATTTTAACAGGTCTTCACTGGCAGATCGCTGATGTTATTAGGAATAACGCAGGCTACTTTACATTAGTGTTCCACGCAAAAACCGTTCAAATCAATTAAATATATGTGATGTCAAGTGTCTACGTCGATGTACTCTAAATTTATTTCAAATTAAATGCGGGTGAAACCGTCGGTCCCAGTATAATAATAAAAAGGTAAAACGAAAATACTGATAAGTAAACAACATGAAAAAATACAATTTGGTCGTAAAGTAGATGTTTAAAGCACGGCGCGACGCATGGTAAACGCAAAACATGCTAGCATGCGTGTGTGCTATGCACAAACATATTGGAAGAAAGGAGATATGCCATGTAGATCAAAATGTATGCGAGCCTAGAAATCCATTTTCCCACTACCGTTCTTCATAAAAGCACACTAATGCACGCAGTTACATCCAATGAACTGAATAAACACAACATTGTAATTGGCTTCTCATACTAAAACACACCCACGACTTTGTAGGTAGCCAATCATGCCGAGCGTACAGACCGTAAACGACAGCCGTACCACGCAACGCGTAAGTTTATTGGGAGTACCATTCGTTGTTCTATTCACTGCGTTTATTATTCACCGATTGCTAGTTAAAAGTGGCAGATAAAAAGCAGTGTATTTTGTACAAAAATAATAATGTCGTTCTGCTCCATCAATCCAAATGTAACATAATAAAGAAAACAATTTTCATTGTTTTTTTTATAGACATATAAGAAATTTCCTTCACTTGCATATTGTATATGATTCCTTCCTTGATGAAGTTATTATTTTCGCTTCGGTTTTTGCATGTTATCCCCGAACAACACGACAATTTAACAAAGTTTCACTTACGCGATCAAATCTCAGCGGATGTTATAAAACGGCCATTTTTACCGGAAGGATCAAATTGACCATGTCGCGGTGGCGCGGTTTGTCGTTGTGTAGTGCCGACTAAGTATATCACCACCCCATCTCATCCAGTGGGTATGGTAAAAAGCGACTATGGGCATGGCGATTATGGCAAAACCCCCAATGAGCACACAATACAAACCCATATCGGTCGTTGCGGCAATCTTTGGGGGAGGCTTCTGCCCAGCAGTGGACATTTTTCGGCCGAAATGATGATTGTAGTAATAATTGTGAGGCCCATATTCAGGTTGTTTACGAGCTGAGGTGTGCTCAAACTGACTAGCACTGAGATTTCCTCCGACCCCCAAAGTAGACTAGTTAATAATAAATTAATGAATCTATTTTAGTATAACAAGGCAAAGATAAATCTACATTTTAATCATAATACTAACAAAAACGTAAGTAGAAAAATTACATTTTATTTTAAGTATAAAAGCATTATCTCTTGGGGTTGTAATAAAAAGTAATTGCGTTTAATAATTAATGCTTTCACAGAGAATTGTTGTTTTGCCAATTAAAGTACATGTTTAATCAGCAAAGTGGTAATTTGTGCAGTTTTCGTAATATGATACCTTTGTTTTTTCTGCAATCGTTCGTCTTCAATAGTTAATCATCTAGTTCCCGACAAAGAATGGGCCCCTTTCTCTTTTCGGGTACTCAATGTACTAACTGATAGGTAAACGATCGGTGAGGTAGGCAACACTCGGTGCGGTCAATCTACTGATGGGTGAACGCAAGTGATAATTGAAAGAACGTCTCCGTGATTCAGAGGTCACATAAAATCATCGGTCCCGGTTGTTGTTATTATATTAGACGACTGTCATTAAGCCAAGTCGGAGGCCTTCGGGCAGCTTGAACACCTCTGACACAAGGTTAGCCACAAATCAAATGAAAATTACAGAAGAAAGTAAGAAGCCCGTAAACGTCCACTGCTGAACATGCGTCTCTCAATTATCTCTAGAATGAGCGGTCAAAGAAGATGTTGGTATAATCAGCACGCTTGGCTGGTGGATTGGTGAGTCTCCTTCTGCAAGAGTGTCATGCTCGAGAAGGAAGTCTCCTGGAGTCGCAGACTGGGATCGGGAGAGGGCCGATCCCGCACGGAGAAAGACGAGACGGCGCCGGGGTAACACCCGCCCCGGCGCCCAGGTCCAACACGCCTGAGCCCCCTGCCGTAGTTACATTATAGGGGGCTTCGGAGGTCGCGGGCACGCTGATTGGGGAGTCTGCGTGCTCACACCGAGCGACCCCCGGGAAGTCACAGCGCTCAGCAAGGCTTGGGGGGATCCGTTACAATCCCCCACGAGAAGTGCCTGGGGGCGGCCTTTTTATAGTCACCTGCCTTCCGCAGGAGTGACCGCCTTACAGTCATCCCCTGCGAGATATGCCTAAAGGCGTGGCACCAATGGGGGGCTCTAGTTTTATCTTACGAGGACCTGGAGCCAACCTTCGGTGCCGGAGATGACCGCTCTAGTGGTTTTATCCAGTAGAAGCCAGACCCTTCCCTACCCTTTACCCAAGGAAGTTCATGTTGAATCACCACTGGACACCAACAAAAAAAAAGTGGATTGATAATCGGAGTGTGTTATTATATTATATATTACTATAGCTTTGATATCAAGCTCGAGCTAGATCTGATGATAGCAGTGTTAGCGTAGTGGTTGAATGCTTGCCTTACATACAGAGGGTTTGATGTCGATTCCGGACCGCACCTCAGACTTTTAGGATTCATGTACGTATCAGAATTTGATTACCACTTGCGTTAACAGTTAAGGAAAACAGAGAGTGCTCCAAAAACCTTTCTCATCGTGAGAACAGACTCGTGCCCAGCAGTGGGACAGTAATGGACTAGTTATGTATGTATGATATTTTATTACGCCGTAGCACACAGGAGGATGCTGCTGCCATCCTCTTGATATCATGGGTGGAGAGTGGTGGTCTATTCTATTCCGGGAACTTTTATCGGGTAGTTTTTTGCCCACTTCTTTGGGGTCGTTTTTCAGTCTACGAGATGTAGCTGAAAACTAGTATTTTACAAATTACTGGCAACTGACCGTTGTCATCTAATGGCTGCAGGATATCCCAAGGTCGGTCCTCAAAGTTCTGGTACGTGACTGCCCATCGTGACTGTTATAGATATTTGACGGTACAGCTGACGTATTGGCTAAATTGGATTTCTCAGCTACATGTCGCGAGTTCGATCCCTATACGGCAATATTTGTATTTGTTATAAGTAGTTATTCCAAGTTTAGGTTTTATTGCATGAGAGATTTGTGTATGTAAACTGTACTCATGATCCAGGAGAAAAACTAAAGTGGGGCATCATTGAAAAAAACTAGGCCGGCTTACCTAAAATATCTGCGGTAGAAAGAGAGGAAGGAGGGATATAGACAGCTAAACCATTTATTGTACGTGATGGAAAGGGGATGCGTGTAATATCCAGTGATCACAAACGCGAACTTCGCTTGCGGGCGGTGAACTCTTCCGCCATTGGCCATTGATATTTGCCGACATGTGGTATAACTATCCAACTTATCTCGTGAAGCATCCCAGGCTGGTACCGGAGCAGCTTCACAAATACGGCTGGACGGACCAACCCACTTGCCCAAGGTGCAAGCTATAATTCCTTTTTACGCCCTGCATTGGACTTTAATTGGCTCTTCACGATAATGTTACATAGGTTTTTGACATAGTTCGCTATTATTATGACAATCAACACTTCAGTCGTTTGAGGTGAACTTGAATCTTTATTATTTGTCAGGCGGAATTCCTCAGTGACTTCCTTCGCCTTGGGAGGGGCGGAGGGATATGCCGGATTCCTACCGGCTAAACCTCATGGTGTTCCTTCCACTTACCTATTGCTGGGGGTGAGATGTTAGCCTTGTAAGCATTGGATCACACCCCAGGCAGGTATCGGCCCGTCACATGGTCTGAAGGACCAGGTGAACTTGGTCCTACTAATAAAAAGGTAGAACTGCTTATTGGCACCAGAATATTCTTTTCTGAAACGGACTGCTGGTCTACTCGACGCTAGAAGCAACACATCAATATCAACGAGCAAGGGACCCAATTAGACCGTGAGCAATTCCTTTAATCAGTTGGACATTACCCATAAGAAGGCTAGGATGAAGCAGACACTTCATAGCTAAATTATCACCACATTGACATATCGTGCAAATATCATAAACCCCGTGTTCACACACTTAATGTTTTGCAGCCGTCTGCGATATATTATGCTAATGAAGTTTCCTCTATATGTGTAGGAAAGCTAGTTATGAAATGTACACACAGCTGGGAGGAAACGCGAACAGACAGATTGGAAACATATTATCTACAAATAACTTCTTCCTACTTTTCAGTGTGGTCACATTTGTCTCATATTTTACCGTACAGATGTAATTATTTATATGAAACGTTTTGATCAGCAGAAGTCTAATGAGAGTTGAAGAGAAAAGGAAAGAAGATTGTTTTATGAAGATTTTTTGGTGACAGAATTATAATGGGCAGTTACCTAGAAACTCCGGACAAGTATACGCTTACATTTACTTACATAAGTAAGCCGAAGACGCGAGACGACCTTAACCTCCAAAAAGTGCTTTATCTTAATAGCCAAAAGACGTCCACTGCTGAACTAAGGTAATGTGCCGTGTGTTGTCATTTTGGGACGAAATTCCCAGTACTCACCTTACTTGGCAGGTGGGTTAATGAGCGCAGAATGGCAGCTGTTCCACAGAAAAGACGCTGCTGCCTATCTTTGCTTTAAAGTTCCAGAGAGACAGAGTGGTGCAATATTCTAAATCTGGACACCACACGAACAAAATGCCCTTAACAACAGGAAATATTGCAGAATGAAGTCTAGGAAGAAAACAAGAAACTTTAATAATATTACTGTCAACATCACAGCTAGGCAGCAGCTAAAAATTATTCAGGAAATTTTTCATGCGTTTCAGTACAGAGCGCATACTAGGTGTAATATTCACCGTGGGATGCTTTGGGGGATCCTTTACAATCCCCCGGGGGGGTGACCGCTTTATAGTCACCCTCTCCGAGATGTGCCTATAGGCGTGGCACCAGTGGGCTGCTCCAGTGTGATCATACGAGGACCTGGAGCCTCCCTTAGGTGCCGAAGATGATCACTCCAGTGGTTTTAGTTGGTAGGAGTCCGGCATACCCCTTCGCCCTTCCCCGGGGCGAAGGAAGTTCATGAAGAATTTCCACTGGTGGGCACCAATAAATAAAATAAAAACAAGAACAAAAATAAGGTGTAATATTAAATGTTGTTGTGTTAGTTGTATGCTTTGGGGGATCTTTTTTGAAGTAGTAGACGACGGGGCAGCCAACCTTCGATACCAAAATTAGCCTAACCGACCTTTAACATTGCCTTTAATCCTCAAATATAGAGCTCATACTTTCTAATCAAAGTAGCATTTAGGAATTGTGTGCATAATGTATTTCCATAAAAAAACTATAACACAACTACACCAAACAGCTCGCCACGCCAACAAGCTCGCCATCCTTCCGGATACTGTATCACTATTAATAGTCTGTTTACATTTGTTATCTGCGCGCAACACATGGGGAGTTTCTATGCGTTACCGTTATTACATACTAACTACCGTGATGAGCCGTACTAACTTACTAGTAAGTGATCGTATTGTAGGTTAATACTATTTATAATGTTGTTAGCCGTGTAGTTCCTGGAAATGAATACATCACCTCTTCTCGACCCGTGGGTATTCTGTAAGATACTAGGGTCTATAGAGACCCGCGTGGGGTGATGTAACTCTTTGAGCATTTTGCTTTCTATCGGCAACAATAAAAACAGTGCGGCTGGCAAAATCACAAACGTGTCGAGGCTATGTAGTCGAGAAATTCAGCGTATTATTATAGTACTATGCACACCTTTTTTTTATTGGTGTCCCAAGGGAAATTCTACATGGAACTTCCTTCGCCCCGGGGAATGGCGAATGGGTATGCCGGACTCCTACCGGCTAAAACCACTGGAGCGGTCATCTTTGGCACCAAAGGGGCCTCCAGGTCCTCGTAAGATCACACTGGAGCCGCCCATTAGTGCCACGCCTTTAAACATATCACGGAGGGAATGAAGCCCCTCTAGTGGAGGGAAGGCGACTGTAATAAGGTCGCCCCCCTAGGCACGTCTCGGGGAGGATTATAAAGGATCCCCCCGAGCCTCGCTTTGTGCTGTGCTGCGCACACGGCGGCACGTGGCCACCCGGGGTTCGCTCGGTGTGTAGTACGTGTTTCTTCGTGAGCTTTTTAGCTTCGCAAAAAAAAAAGAAATGGTATACCGGATACGGTTATCAGTGACAACGGTCCACAATATTTTTGTCGTAATTTTAAAAGATTTGCTTCAGAGTGGGGATTTAGTCACGTCACTTCATCACCGTATTATGCTCAGTCTAATGGGAAGAGTGAAAGAGCGGTGCAAACTATTAAAATTATTTTGAAAAAGTCAATTGACAGGAAAACTGATTTTCATTTAAATTTATTAAGCTACAGAAATACACCGCGGGAAAATTTAAAGTCTCCTGCACAACTAAAGATGGGGCGACGATTAAATTGTAGACTACCGGTTCATCCCGATCTATTAAAAAGAAACACTTGTGATGATGAATTGCAACATAAAAAAATATTAAATAAGCAAATGAAAAATAAATCTTATTACGATCAGCATTGTAAGCGGCTACCTGAATTGAATGTGGGCGATAACGTTATTATGTTGGAAAATAAAAATGAACGAATTTGTGGCAAAGTATAGTATTCATATATTGTAAAAAATAAAAAAGGTATTTATCGCCGTAATCGCCGACATTTAATTAGAACATTGCCAGTAACTGATCAAATACATAATGTGAAGCATGATGAATTTGTTATATCTGATGATGATGAAGATTTATATGTTTCGGGGGATGATAAGGATGATGAGGCATATGAACCAAGTATTCAAATAGGTGATAGTTGGCGAAGATCGTATTCACCGCCTCATACCCGTAGTAAGGTTACAAAGAAATGAACCTTGTTGGCGACTGGATAAGTACTTACCTATATAAATATTTAAGGGGAAGATGTTGTGGGTATTTGCTATAGTTTTGTACGTGTACGTTCAATTATAAATAAATCAGTTGTTAACCAAACTTCATGGAGTATCATTGACATTACAGTATGTGCATATGAAATGTGTGGTAAACTGTGTGGTGCCGGTTCAGAATACCACCACCCCATCTCATCCTATGGGTGTCATAAAAGTCGACTAAGGGATTAGCCGGAGGATGGGCAGCAGCGTCCTTCGAGTACATTAACAACTCAACTGCGATGGCCAACCAGACTGCCAAGCTGGCGATGATGGAAAAACCCCCCAATGAGCACACAACACACCCATATCGTTCGTTGTGGTGATCATTGGGGGAGGCCTGTGTCCAGCAGTGGACTTCATTCGGCCGAAATTATATGTAATGTGGGTCAAATCCTTAAAGATTCTACTCGCATGTCATTTTTCGCATTGTATTTAAGCTCTGTGCTAAATTTATTTGTCATTGGTTCTGTAGTTAATGTGTCAAGAAGTAATGTGGGTAAAATCCTTAGAGATTCTATGTCATTTTCTGCATGGTATGTAAGTTCTGTGCTACATTTATTTGTCATTGGTTCTGTAGTTAATGTGTCAAGAAGTAACAAATAAGCAAACGAATAAACCCTCTTCCGGATTTATAATATCAGTATGGATTTCATTTCTAACGATTGATCATATCAAGTTTAAAAGAAAAAGTATTTAGCCGAATCACAGAAATCAAAGAAATATTTTTTTAATTTTGTAGTTTCGTCTATTTGGGATGGCATCCCTGGGGCGAAATGCACAGTGACCGGATGTTGCGAACGCGCGAGCTTATTCCGCACCCCCAGCATAATGTAAGTTGACGGTACACCGTGGTGTTTTTAGCCGGTGAGAGTCCGGTAAACCCGGATACCTCCCCCAGGGCGGTGGAGAATTACATGTGGATTTCCTGACGACGATTTCTCTCTCTTGCGCCGTGTGGTGCCGGCTCAGAATGCCACCACTCCATCTCCTCCCATGGGTGTCGTAAAAGTCGACTAAGGGATTAGCCGGAGGATGGGCAGCAGCGTCCTTCGAGTACCTTAACAACTCAACTGCGATCGTAACCCGCGGCGTGGTGTATTGTGTGTGAAATTTATGTCTGTAAACGCACCCACGTCACAGGAGAAATCCTAGTGTGGGGCAACGTTTAATAAAAAACTACATGGAATACCCTTGTGATTAATACCTATTTAAAGGTTGATAATGATGTCTTTAGTTCTCACTTCAGTTTTCCTAATTCACTTACGCATACGAAATCCCTTCTGCAAATCCACATGATATATATAATTAAGTTACTGAATGTAACTTATTCAATCACTTACGACTGTTCATATCCACTTAATTCACAACTTGCTTAATATTACCCAATCGTATTAAGCCGGCTAGATGAACGATAACCCCACATTTGACTCAATATAACTAACTGCGTTTGATTTGTGCGGTATAACTATTTACTATGGGATCAGTCAATTAAAGTAAAGATTGGGTTTGTTTAGTGCGAGCGAGATGTTAGGTTCACATTGTTTAATAACATTTTTCTATACTACAACAAAATACAAGGTGGCACCCCATCTCATCCCGTGGGTGTCGTAAAAGGTGACTATGGGATTACCCGCAGGATGGGCAGCAGCGTCCTTCGAGTATATTTATTACTCAACTGCGATTGTCAACCCGTCAGCCAAGCGTGGCGATTATGGCATAACCCCCCGATAAGTCCACAATACAAAATCATACCGGTCGTTGTGGCAATCTTTGGAGGAGGCTTCTGTCCAGCAGTGGACGTGGTTCGGCTGAAATGATGATGACGATGCGACTATAAATGAACCCACGTGATAGACACTTCGTTATTATACTGTAACAAAAATGTCAACTGAATTCATTAATTTATTTCTTCTTTTTTTTTTAAGTCTCTCTCATACATAGTTTACATACGTAACATTATCATCATCCAAATTATGTAATGTGTAAACACGGACTACAAAAAAAAGATGGACTCCGCGCCACTGATATCGAAAATGTAGCACCCTAAGTATGCCGATTCGCTTGTACATACGTGCCTTACGCACACACATGCATCATAGTAGTACGGCATGGTTGGTGCAGTGGTTGATACAGTCGACTGCTGCGCTCCGGGTCGTGGGTTCGATTCCCGCACGGAACAAATATTTGCACGATGTGCAGGTAGTTGTTCCGGGTCTGGGTGTATTGTGTGTGGAATTCATGTATGTAAACGCACCCACGACACAGGAGAAATCCTAGTGTGGGGCAACGTTTCTTTAAAAAAAAAAAAAAAAAAAAAAAAAAAAAAAAAATAGTATGCCGGTCGACCGCCATTACGCGGCACGACAGCGCCAGTGTAGTTACTATTTACGATAATTGAAACAAAAAACTAATAATGCCGTCTTGTGTCGTGAAATGGTGTAAAAATAACTCTACATCGCAAAAAAAGTGTCGTAGTCGTAGTGGTGCAGAAAGAAAAAAGTTGTAGACGTACTTAGTAGAGAAGTATAAAATAGTATAATGCAGTATAGTGACAAAAATGTTAATATAGAATATAAAGCAAAAAGTAAGTAAATATACCTCGTGGTCTGTGGAAGAATCAAAGAGCTGACGATCCTAATATACCTGAAGTCAAACAATTGGAAACCCATTTGAAATTCATATTGACATAATTGTTAGTATATCTAAAGGTAAAAAAACCGGACAAGTGCGAGTTGAACTCGCATGGGAAGGGATCGCATCCTTACGATGACTATGTTATCTTGTCCATGTCTTTTTTTTTATCGAACTCAAATTTGGAATGTAGAGGGAAATTGTTGGATATATTGTCTATTGTTCAATACCCACCAATAATTTATCCCAAGAACAAAGTTAACATTGTAGTTGGAAAACATGTTCTCACATAAATTCCAAATGCATAATATTGAAAGATTTATTATGTTATTTTTAAACCATAGACTTCTTATAAGTTTTCCTATAATCTCTCTCGGCTCAGTAGATAGCAGGAGATAAGCGGGGTTATGGACAGTTTGCACTTATCTTCTTAAATAACTTTAATGTTATTTAATAAAAATATATTAAAATATGTCTCCCTCACAATGCCCTTCCATTTTATATGTTACACTGTACATTTGCAAAACTAGTTGGCCATGGCCAGACAAACAGACACACGAGTGGTCCTGTAATGGTACGGCCGTTTTTTCATTCGGGCGTACGGAATCCTAAAAAGCAAGTAAACAACGTAGAAATTACCATTAAAGAAAAACTAATTCTAGCTTCGCTCATGATTTTTGCCGGTTGTAAAAGTAAAGGGAGTAAAGGGATGAAATTAAAAATACTTCATCTGAAGTATTCAATTAAATACAAAGTGTTAAAGGTTTCACAATGAAAACCAGTTTCGAATAGTAGACTCGTTTTCATAGAATAGTGGACCAAAATAGACTGCTTTTAAAGAAATTAGAGCATTTATTCTAATAAAAATACAATTTTGTTATTAAGTTTGGCCGTTACAGAAATAACACGAACGAGGCAAGTATTAAGGCACGCGCGAATGAAATGAAAACAAAACGTAAGCTATCAACCCACGCCAGTGAATCTACTAAGGATGGACGTGGGCAGATTATGGTCACGTTCATGCTATACGTAAAGTACCTCGACCCTCGATAGATATATTTAACGCAAATTAAATGCAGAACCATCTATTTTATAACGTACAGCTATAAATAAACAGCCTATTGGAGACGGTACGTTTTGCGAATATTTATAAACTTTAACTGGGTAACCTTCCTCCAGCTTACCTTTATTGGTCAGCTAGAGTGGGCTCCCATGAGTCCCGAAAGATATTCAATAATGGCTAATGGCGTAATATCGTAGAAACACGCTCCAAGTCTTTGTGACGCGTCATGGTGAAACTGGTGCCGCACCTCTCGACACCCCGAACCGCTCACACTGGTGTTGCTCCCTATCACCTGCAGTGGTAGCCACTTAAGGGGCCTATCTTGTAAGTGGCGAGTCACTGTCTGCCACAGAATTTCACTTTAAAGGTTGGAAGGCAGATGCCACTGTTTCCTTATTTCTAAAACTTTTATTCCATGTAACATCCATAGCAACAGACCTAATCATTATAACTTCCATCTGATACAATAGCCTTACTTCATTGGAGATAATCCATGGCTTCATTTTATAGTGACTGCACTGAAGCCAACATCGATGACAATTCGTCACATAGTAAAATATAAGACGAGGTCTTGACCTAGTCTTACATTTTACTATGTACGTATAAACGATCAATCATACACACAGCGCACAGCGAGGCTTCGGGGGATCTGTTACAATCCCCCCAAGATTTGTGGCCTTTTTACATTCACCTCCCCTTTACTAGAGGGGGTGACCGTTTTACAGTCATCGACTCCAAAAGATGTGCTTAAGGCATGGCACTAATGGGCGGCTCTAGTGTGATTGTATCGAGGACCCCTCAGTACGACAGATGATCGCTCCTGTGGTTTTAGCTGGTAGGAGTCCAACATCCCCTGGGTGGAGGAAGTACACGACGTATTTCCACCGAGATAAATAAAATAAAAAAGCTATCAACCGAATGAAAAGGTTCGTCCACATCAACGCCTACCTTTATCAACATAAGCGTAAATGGCTGAGCCGATTAAGTGTCGCATCACTAGATAATTTTGTTTAACATAGTATTGCATATGTGTAACTATTGTGTATCTATTGAGTGAATAGCTATTATCTGTAGACATCTGATTGCAATAATTTGATATAATAAAAAAAATCTGTGATGATGTCTTACGACGCTGAAGAGGCACTGGGCGTGGCACATAGCTAATAGAACCGATGGCAATCGAGGGATATAGATTCTCCAATGGCAACCACGCACTGGAAACCTCAGCGCGGGAGGGCCTCCAATGAGTTGGAAAGACCAATTCGTGAAGGTAGCCAGGAGTTGTTGGATGTAGCATATAACCAGTCTTATGGAAACTATGGAGCAGGATTTTTTCAGCAGCGGATGCCCTTAGGCTGAAGCGTTGATGACTTAGGCCCGTATTACAGATCGAGAATCAACACCTAAGTAGAACTTGAGCCGAGTTTCTTTTTTTTTCTTCAAGTTCTACTTGAGTTTTGATTCGCGATCTGTAATACGGGCCTAAGATTAATCCATTAAGACACGAGATACAAAATAACATATTTTTTCATTATTTATCCAAATGCCGACGGAGGTCCGGTGAATAAGAGAGCAAATCCCCTACCCCCAGAGAGAGGCAAGTTAAAGCTACACCGTGCTGGTTTTAGCTGATAAGAGGGCATAACCCACCGCTAGAAAGTGAATCAATTCATAACATATCCGAGCTAGATGTACCTAAATTTGTATCTCGGAATTCTCCATTTTTCACTAATTCGTCACTGCGATATATGGGTCACAGCCAGTTGCATACACTGATCGGCGAGGTAAAGCAACATGTAGCGCGGTTTGTCTACGAATGGGTGAACGTGTAATGAAGTAAAAAGTAAAGTAAAAGTAAAAATATTTTTTCTTCGTGTAAAACCATTTATAGGCCCTTATGAATAGTCAAGACTTAGTTGCAGCATTCCAAGGTGTAGATTTCCTATGAAAAAAAACGGGCAAGAAACTCCATGGTTACTCTTTTTAAAACATATTGGTAATGTTTTATTTTTACAACAATGTTTTCGAAAGCAGGGTAATATGAGAACAATGCAGGAGAAATGAGTCTAAACTTTTCAAAAAGTCTACACTAAATAAGCTTGATTTTAATATTTACTAGTTTTTGATTTAATTGTCATGGCAGCGTTAAGATGACCGATCCCAAAGGATGGCACTTGTTCACGAGCATGACGCATAACATCAGCGTCGCTCAGCCCAACCATATTGTAGGGAAACTTAGCGACCCATTACACGACGCCATCATAAGCAGGATACTTGAGAGTGCATGACATACCTAAACTGCCAGACAAATATCACATCAATAAAACAAAATAATTGAATAGCCCACATGGTACTCGCACTATTACAGTATCAAATCTAAATTCATAAAATGAACATTAAAAATAAAATATAATTAATGTCATATAGAATATTTAAATATCATTATATGAATTAATATAATTCATTATAAGAAATCATCATATATATCATCATCATATCGGCCATTTATACGTCCACTGCTGAACAAAGGCCTCCCCCATAGATTTACACAACTGTGTCATCATTTTGGGGGGTATTTGCCAATACTCACCACGCTTGGCAGGCGGGTTGGTGAGCGCAGTATGGCTACCGTTTCACAGAATGGACGCTGCTGCCCATCCCTCTGGTTTAGATTCCCTTAGTCGCCTTTTACGACATCCACGGGAGGAGATGGAGTGGTGCTACATTCTTAATCCGGACACCACACGGACAGAACTTGTATTGGTGCAATAATATTTTCCATCAAATTCCCTGTGGTCATAATTATTCATAATTAAATATTTGTTAGATTACTTAGTAAACTTATTATTAACATTCATATCACATGTGCCCGCCTAGTTTTTAGTGCGTTAGTTATTATACAAACATACGGAAATGCTTACTGGTAATGTATCTAAAGACATACTCATATATACAGGGTGTCCAGTAAATAGCACGACACACTGCAGGGAGTGAGAGCTTGGGTCAATACCCACCAAAAAAAAAAGATATATATATTATAAGAAATAATGCAATTTAAATGTCAAATAAAATCATTTAAAAAGGGATGGTATTAGATACCTACATCGATACCAAGAATGTCAATAAAAGCCTATGAACATCAGAGCAACTCAATCCCTAGCATTTTTGTCGTCAATATAGTCTGTTACGTTATAGAATCCCTTTCTACACAGCTTCTGTTTGATAGTGGATTTGAATTTATTTATTAAGCGTGGTGAGTATCGGCGAATACCCCGCAAAATGAAGACACAGTTGTGAAAATCTATGGAGGAGGCCTTTGTTCAGCAGTGGACGTTTATATGGCCGATATGGTGAATTTATTAACGCTTAATTTTTTAATATGATTTGGGATATTTTGTAAAAATGACACATGATATTTAAACTAAGTGCTTCTCCGAGCTTCAGAGGGCACGCACGTTCGTCGGTCTCGGATGTTGATTTTGAGCCGTTAGACGGCAGTCGTTATATCTGTAACTATAAAGACCTTTGGGCAGCCTGAACAATTCTGACACAAGGTTCGCCACAACCACATGAAAAGGAAAGATGAAAAGGTAATTGGTATTGGTAATCTCAGTATGTTTTTATTGGCACACAGAGAAGAAGAAAACTGTTATACTGTTCTGGATACATTTTTACTTGTTATTGGAATGTCGAGAAACTTAGAGTAAGTTTTTCGTGTTTGTGTAAGAAGTTGCAGTGAAATGGCTAAACCACACGCAATATTAAAAGTTATCACACGTTTCTTGTAGCAAAATCTTACACGTTCCTCAATACAACGTAGAGCATCGATACAGTCGGTGCCATTTTAGTGTAGTGATCAAGATTATTTAAAAATGTCTGTAGTAGACCAAACCATTCATAGTTACAAAAATGTACCGTATGTGGGTAGGGACGGTAGCGTAAAGCAGAAGGAAATTACGTAGGGTTACAAAAGAGTCACTTCTCGGCCCCTTCTTAAGAAACCTCACATATGACGTGGTCCTGCGTGTCGTTCTCCCTGCTGGCGTCAGCTTGGTCGGTTACATTCTGGTGTTGGCCATCGACCACCAAGTTGGTCTTTCGAGGCAAACATCCGGCTTGCCGAGCAAGCGGTGGCAATTGTTGTGGCCAAAATCCAAGCTCTGGGTCTGCGGGTAGCGCCTCAAAAAAACAAATCGCTATGGTTGCAAAAACTACCAAGGAGCACAGAACCACCCAGTTTGTGGATACGCATTGGCGACGCGCGAGACGGGGAAATTGGTACATGAAATACCTGGGGCTCGTCTTGGACTGTCGTTGGGGCTTCAAAGAGCACTTCCAGCCTGTGACCGTGTGAGGAAGTTTGCCGTCTCTACGCCCCGGTCGTGCAATCCGTGGCCCTCTTCGGGGAATCCGTATAGTCAGCTTGAATGTCAGGCATCGAGCGCTACAGAACCAAACTTCACTGTCTGCAGCGCAGAGTGGCTATGCGAATCGCATGAGGATACCGAATAGTGTCTACGAGGCGGCAGCTTTCCTGGCGGATTTTCCACCTTTCGATATCCTGGCAGAAACGGATGTGTGGGTCTACGATCAGACACGATATCTCCGTAGGTAGCTCAGTGGCGCGTACTTGGTAAATGGTGTCATCAACTGAGGATGCAGTTTGTGACCAAGCGTGGCTTCGAAGCTATCCTGCCGCTCTTCGGAACCTGGCTCAGAAGGAGGGCCTACTTACTACTACCGCTTGACGCAAATGTTCACCGGGCATGGTTGTTTCGGTGCGTGCCTGGACAGGACAGGACGTGAGGTCACGGCATAGTCCCACCATTGTGAAAACGACGAGGATAACGTACAGCACACGTGGGCGTGAGTGGGCAAGATCTCTCTGCCGGCAGTATTGTTGGCTATGTTGGCAGAGCATGAAAATTGGAGTGCAGTGGTTTCCTTCTGCGTCATGCTTTAGAAGAAGACTGCAGAGCAGGATCGGGAGAGGGCCAATACCGCACGGAGGAGGACGAGATGGCGCCGGGGTAGCAACCACCCTGGCACCCAGGTCCAACACGCTTGTCTTCCCTGCCATCGCTAAGAGGTGGGGGCCCTCTTGGTTCGCGGGTGCACAGATTGGGGAATCTCTGTACCCGCACCGAGTGACCCATGAGGTGACAGTGGTGCGCACATGATTACGCACCGCCATGTGCGCAGCCATGCACAACAGTGAGGCTTCAGGGGGATATTGTAAAATCTCCCCGCGGAGGTTAACCGCTTTACAGTTACCCGCTCCGAGATTTACCTACAGGCGTAGTACCAGTGGGTGGCTCTAGTATGATCATACGAGGAGCTAGATTCCCCTTAGGTACCGAAGATGACCGCCCCAGTGATTTTAGCCGGTAGAACGCCCCTTCGCTCTTCCTCGGAGTGGGGGAAGTTCATGATGAATTTCCACTGGGACCAATAAAAAAGGAACTTGAAAGGTTCAGAAACTTAGAAGAAGAAGTATTTCGCGTTCCGAAGGAAGTTGCAGTAAACCACGCAAATTCAAAAGAATGATTAAGCGTTTCAAAACCTTACTCAGAGAGACCTCATTACAACGTAGAACATCGCTACAGCCGGTTCCGTTTTAGTGTAGTTATCAAAATATTTGTCTGTAGTAGACTAAACATTCATAATAAGTTTCGACACTATTATTAGAAATGGAAATGCAATATTTAGCATGTTTAATTTAAATTAAAAACATGGTAAATATTCCGTTTCCAGTTCAAACATTCATAGTTACAAAAATGTACCGTGTATACATCAGATCTAAGAAAATGGCAGTCTTCGTGAAAATTCCGTGTCTACTGCATCGAGCAGAGCGTTTAACTAGTGTTGCTGAATTAGACCCTGTCTCGTTCAGTTTTCACTGCGTTTGGTACGAAATAAAAACGATTAGCGAATGAAAATAAATGTATTTTTTTTACGAAACAGTTTCAAGTTAATGGATTAGAGTAAACAATTCTGTTCGAGTTGTGAAAGGTGTCTGAATAAAATGTATTTCAATCATTATATTCTCAGACGTGTAGTCTATGACCTTATCTGCGAGGGCATCAATTTTAAACTCTCTAGGGAACTTGTTAACGCTACGATTATTGCGTTAACGAGTTCCCTTGTTCTTATTGTCTATTTTATGATATAAACTGCTTCTGTACAAATTTTGCTTAAAGCCATTCCGTCATTTGAAAGCGATTGAGATACAAACCTGCCAACGTAACGTTCGCGAGAGATTCAAATATTCAAGTTTTCAATTTGTAGGGCAGTTTAAGATAAACAGATATAATTCCGGTAAAATAGTAGAACAAATTATATAGTTATCTACTTGCTTTTTGGAGCAGACCTGTTTGAAGAGTTATTTTGCTTAGCTTTGAACACTTTGATCTGAAATACTTCGTTTGATATAGAGTTTAGCTTCAGGCATCGACATCTTGACCACGGACCTTTCCCCCTCCATCAGTGTAGAAGTGACTTTTACGGTCTGTTTCATGGTATTTTAAAGCTAGTTGCCTAAATAATGCATCAATCTACAGGCCAATATCCGTGTTATCTACCTTGAGCAAAATTATTGAAAAACTCATATGGAAACAAATCACAGCACATTTTAACAGAAATAAGATATTTAATCACAAATAGTTTTAGATTTACGAGAAGCCAATCTGCAGATGATGATGGATCCACTCTCATTAAAACCGTTTAGGAGCATGGGAGAATGCGCAAGACACTTTAAGTGTGTTCTGCGATCTTTTCAAAGCATTCGATTGCGTGGACCACCGCACACTTATTCTCGTTTTATAGGTGCAAGTAATTGGTTTATTGAAATAAAATATTTAACTTTGATTCTCTGCTACTACACAAACTAATGTCCACTGATTCACTAAGTGCTCCTGATCTGTGGCAGGCACTGTATGAACGATACAGGTTTATAGTTAAAACAGTGATGCAGCTGGCATTGTCGTAACAATAATACTGTCACCTTTTTTTTTTTATTGGTGCCCAGTGGAAATTCTTCATGAACTTCCTTCGCCCCGGGGAAGGGCGAAGGGGTATGCCGGACTCCTACCGGCTAAAACCACTGGAGCGGTCATCTTCGGCACGTAAGGGAGGCTCCAGGTCCTCGTATGATCACACTAGAGCCGCCCACTGGTGCCACGCCTATTGGCACATCTCGGAGAGGGTGACTGTAAAGCGGTCACCCCCCCGGGGAGATTGTAAAGGATCCCCCAAAGCGTCCCACGGCAGCGCGTGACCACATGCGTGCTACCGTCTTCTCTTGGGTCGCTTGGTGTGGGCACGCAGATTCCTCAATCTACGCACCCGCGAACCCAGAGGTCCCCCACCTTATAGCAACGGCAGGGGTTTCAGGCGTATCGGAATTAGGCGCCAGGGCGGTTGTTACCCCGGCGCCGTCTCCTTCTTCTTCGAGCGGGATCGGCCCTCTCCCGATCCCGCTCTGCAGTCTCCTTCTGGAGCATGACGCTCTCACAGAAGGAGACCACTGCATTCCAGTTTTCGTGCTCTGCCAACATAGCCGACACTACTGCTGGCAGAGAGAGATCTTGCCCGATCCGATCGACCAGGATCCGCCGCTCGGCGGCAATACTGATCACCTAGTACCGCGAAATATGCACCCTCAGTTATAAAATATGCATTCTAACAAGAAAAATACAACCATCCCGCTAATGCTCATTACTAAACACATCACATTACACATAGTAAATCCGGGGCGGTATTAATTCCGCTGCCGTGTATTCACGCGCCATGCCCGCATCCACCGCACTGAACCGGTAATGCACGCGACACATTATCTATGCTCATTTAGGCTTGCATCGCAGAAAATTAGCTGGCAGTGACAGTTCGGCACATCAGTCTGAAATGGAATCATCGATCAAAGGCCCGTTTATGTTGGTCATTTTGGATTACGGTCATATTAATTGTTTGTCAGAAGACATGAAGATAGAGCTGAGCTTTTCGAAATATTTAGGGTTAAAATGAGTATTTTATTTTAATAAAACATCACATTACAACTCTATCATCATCATCATTTCGGCCAAATGAAGTCCACTGCTGGATACAGGCGGAGGCCGGAGGTCGTTGTGGTGATCTTTGGGCTCGGCTCCCACATAGATCGCCACAACGACCGACATGGGTGTGTGGTGGGCTCATTGGGGGGTTTTGCCATAATCGCTACGCTTGACAGACGGGTTGGCGTTCGCAGTTGAGTTGTTAATGTACTCGAAGGACGCTGCTGCCCATCCTCCGGCTAATCCCTTAGTCGACATTTACGACACCCACGGGAGGAGATGGGGTGGTGGTATTCTGAGCCGGCACCACACGGCACTACAATAACACTACACACTAGTACAACTCTCTGTTTAGTGCTAAAGATTACCATCCATTTCATCATTCATTCATCATTTCGGCCGAACGAAGTCCACTGCTGGACACAGGCCTCCCCCAAAGATCACCACAACCACCGATACGGATGTGTTGTGGGCTCATTGGGGGGTTTTGCCATAATCGCCACGCTTGGCAGGCGGGTTGGCGATCGCAGTTGAGTTGTTAATGTACTCGAAGGTCGCTGCTGCCCATCCTCCGGCTAATCCCTTAGTCGACTTTTACGACACCCATGGGAGGAGATGGGGTGGTGGCATTCTGAGCCGGCACCACACACCATCCATTTAACTTTCGACAATTCAAGTAATTTTCTTCATCATTGTTATTGTTATACTAGTCTAAGTCTATCCACTCAAAGTTGAGCATAGCTCTTTAGCTCTTTGTTTATGCCACGCTTGACCATCCTGGTCTACTACTTTTATAGTTTTATATTAGGCTCTGAAACGAAAAGAGAGGCGATAAAATCTTAGCTAACTTAGTATAATTCCCAGTAATTAGGCGCATTGAATGTTTGGACAGCGCAAACTGAAATAGAATCGCCAATCAAATGACCACTAATGTTAGTCCTTTAGGATTAGTAGCTTGTAATCAGTGACCTGCCCTTTCGAGTTATATTTGGGGAAAATTCAGGATGTTCTATTTTAGTAGTGACCTGGAGATTAATGTGGGTAGTTAAGTTGATAAATGCTTTGTATACACTGGATTCGTGTCTATAGAATGTTTTCACACGTATTTCTGGTGATTACATGCTTTCAGAACAATGAGCTACCTGAATGTGCCAACGAGAGAAAGAATAACATCATTTTTAATTCGATTTTTTTATATTAGGAACACAGAATTATAGTTTTCGGATAAGTATTACATTTAAATATGTTGATCAGTTTTTTATTTTTTTGTTGGGCTTCTCGCTTACATTTCTGGGAAATGTGGTTGCTTAACCGGTCATTTCTGGCGAAGCCAAAAGAGGCCTCCAGCCAGAGGTTGATCAGTGGTCCTTATATCGACTGTTAAGCAAACGTGTTTCAATTTATTTATTTATTCCTAATATACGATAGTGTACAAAGGCAGCCTTAATGCTATATACATTTTCTGCCAGACGACCGGACGTGACGAAGACAAGGTAGATGAACCAACATAATTAGAGTGAGAGGTGATGGCATTTATTTACACAGAATAAAATTAACAAATATATGTTTGAACTAACATAAACATTACATATATATTTAAATATCCTAAATATACGTACATGTATAGAAAATAAATAAAAACAACTCGTAAATAAGAAACATCAAGGCCGAGATGAATCTGCCGACGTCTTGTCAAGTAGGTATTTATGAACTTTAATTTTAAAGAAGTGCCCACCGTTAACCATTCTTATTTCGAGAGGCAGCGCATTCCACAGTAGAATAGATTGAACAAAGAAGTTAGAATGAATTAAACGCTAAACGTTTAAACGCTACTTAAACTCATTAACAGCTGGAGTAACGCTCTAATTGCCCCCCTAATATATCACCTTGAAGATAGCACTCGTTTATATCATAAATTATGACATGTCAGCCAAATGAAGCGATTAGGCTTTGGGGATTTCGCGTTCCATGGCGTGAAATGTTTGGATGAAGTGTGGTTGATACTTTGTTGTTCTTGTGTGTGGGTCAATGGATGATAATGGAGTTGGTTTAATGTAGGGTGTGGAATGTGAAAAGTTATGTGGTTTGAAATGCTTTATTTATTGCTTTGTTTATGAAGGATGGCTGTAATAAGTAGAACGGATTGTGATACCAAGTGACGATTTACTTTTAATTAAAATATAATCCGTGTGATAGTAGCTCTGTCAAATCGTGGAGGTAAAGCAATAAAAACTTCACACAGCCTTGACGTTAACTGTTGTGTCTTCAGACGTTGGTGTTTACCGATCGGGCGATATCAGTCACCAATGACTTACATGGGGGCTACGGATCCAATCAGCTTATTCCCAATTTTAGAGCCTTATTTATATTAGGTGACTGACATCCTCAGACTCTCAGACTCATCCTCAAACTATATTATTTGCAAATTAATTAATTCTGTTTAGTAAAAACGCGTCTCTCTGAAGGATAGGGGCGGCCAATAAGGTTGCACAGAGAAGGGGCCCGTCAATCATTGACGGGCCGATACCTGCCGGGGGCGCGGTCTAATGCAGATAAGGCGTACACCTCACCCTCAGCTAAAGGTAAGAAGAAGGACACCGTGGGGTTTTAGCTGGTTTGAGCCCGGCATGCCCCTCCGCACTTCCCAAGGCAGAGGAAGTCCAAGATGATTTCCCTACGTCAAAAAAAAGTAAAAAGCCAAGTAGTAATGTCTTAGGTTTTCGCGATTATTATAATAAATACTTTCAAACGGATTCTATCGCGTAGATTTTCGAGAATCCGTTTAAAAGTGTTTTATTAAAAAGCCAAGTATCAAGTTTACGAAATCATAGTATCCAACAAGTTGCAATACGCTGCATTTGGCGTGACATGTTGCAAACGTCCTAGCGGAATTAATTACGCGCTTGCAGTTCTGTTATAGCTACTGATGACCATTTGATAATATTTTTATTTTATTTATTTATTTATGTACACACAGAAATATATTTACATAATTAAATAGGAAAGCAGAGTACAAAGGCACCGCTTATTTCTACAAGAAATCTCTTCCAGCAGACCTGCGAGAGGAGAGTATGAAGAAAAAAGACGTAGGCATGGTTTGTAGAGGTTATACAATACATATTAATATACACACAATATATATAATAATATACCTACATACTATATATATTATATATACCTACATACTAATATATACATTAATATAATATATATGAATACAATCCAGCTAAGTAAGTGGATACAGAGAGATAGTGCTCTTTAATACGTTTTTTGAAAATACAAATGCTTTTATATTCACGTATATCAAGCGGTAGCGAATTCCATAACCTAACTGCATGCACAGATAAGGAATAGGAGTTGAAATCGGTTTTGTGGGATGGGACTTTGAGAAGGGTTTTAAGATGTGATCTGCAGGGGGCATACGGAGGACGGGTGTAAGAAAAGCGTTCCCGCAGGTAGGATGGAGATGTGGGGTTATGTAGGATATTAAAAGGGAGTCACAATATCTGAGTATTCCTGCGAAGACGAAAGAGTGTTAATTTTAATTATATAAACTGCAATTTCCATCAGACTGCGCTCAAACGTGATCTTTTACGATAAAGGAGACGTACATGCGAGTCGCCTGATGTCCAGCGAGCGGTAACGTCCATAAACGTCCTAACATCATAGTTGTCACGGACGTGTAGCCGTCCCTTAGGGCTGGCATACACGTTGAAGACCGCCATGTCGTATATCTCCTATATCCTTAAGGTTTGGGCTTCCAGTATTCGTTGTTATTTGAATATAACAACGAATCAAAAGGCTTTTATTTTAGTTTTAAGAGGCATTTCGATATATCGAGTTATACTGGGTGTCCAGTAAATAGCACGACATACTGCAGGGGGTGAGAGCGGTCAATACTTATCAAGAAAACACAATATATGTTCAGCAAGGATTTCTTTTCACCACTGTAGGTTAAAGTTAAGCGATAAGAAAATTGTACTGTGAACATTTAAATAAAAATTGTCTAGAAAAGGAATTTTTCATTACGAGATGCTTAAAAATCTGTGTCAAGGTAGAGATTTTTCGATATTTCGGAAAATTTTGTACTACTGTAAATCCGTAAGATTTCGCTGAACATATATTGTGTTTTTTTGGTAGGTATTGACCCAAGCTCTCACCCCCTGCAGTATATCGTGCTATTTACTGGACATCCTGTATAGTACTAGCTTGTTGCCCGCGGTTTCACCTGCGCGTTTATTTTTATCCATTTACTTGTATACAAATATAGTCTAGTTCGTGTATGGCATTTCTATTTGTAAAATGTAATTGGGTACCTAATACTGAGATAATTACATGGGACTCGACGTACATATACACGAGTATTACCAAAATTTTAAGTTATTATGATGGTTATACTTATTTGTATAAGTACCACTTTTTTTTACCATTCTACTAGGTGGCACCAGAGTAATTAGACGACGGAGCGAGCTAACACGTGAACCCGCCACTAACAATAACACAAGTCTTGTCTTAAGTCAATTTCCACGAACTTAAAAGTTTGTATCAGTAAAAAAAGAAGCTAGAGGGGGTGACTGCTTCACATTCATCCCCTCCGAGATGTGCTTAAGGCGTGGCATCACTCACATCACGCTCTAGTGTGATCTTACGAGGACCTGGAGCCCCTCTTCGGTGCCGAAGATGACCGCTCCAGTGGTTTTAGCCGGTAGGAGTCCGGCATACCCCTGCTTCGCCCTTCCCCAGGGTGAAGGAAGTTCATGTAGAATTTCCACTGGACATCCATAAAAAAAGGTACAGTAAAAAAAGCAATAACAAATGCTGGGAACGCATAGTTAGATTTTTAAAAAGCATTTTATTTTTGTTTAGACTATTTGATGGCGTTACTTTATAGCTTCCGAAAAGTTTTATTAATTTATTTAAGTAATATTATATAGTCCATGCAATACTTTTTATTTGATAAGCTATCATTTTTTGTTTTCGAGATATTGGTGGTGGGTGACCCAGATTCATTACATCCGAGTGAATATATTCTGAATCAGCGAAATTTATTTTTTATTTTTGTATTAACTTGTTTTAGGAATTTCTTACAAAATCAGCCCATTACTGTCCCACTGCTGGCCACGGGCCTTTTCTCATGATGAGTAAGGTTAGGCACCACCATGTCCATGTGCAGTCCACCATGTTGGCCTAGTGAAGGTTGGCAGACTACACACACCATTAAAAACATTTTAGAGCTCTCTCAGGTGCCCATGTTTCCTCATGAAGTTTTCCTTCACCATTAATGCAAGTGATAATCAAACCCTGATCCACACATGAATCTGAAAAGTCAGATGTGCGGCCGGAATTGAACTCAGACCCTCCTGTACAAAGGCACGCGTTCAACCATTAGGCTATCACTATTTTCTAAGACTAGGTTATTGATGAACTCTAGTGTGATCATACGAGGACCTGGAGCCTCCCTTAGGTGCCGAAGATGACCGCTCCAGTGGTTTTAGCCGGTAGGAGTCCGGCATACCCTTTCGCCCTTCCCCGGGGCGAAGAAAGTTCATGAAGAATTCCCATTCTTCAAACAACTCTGAGCGTAGCTCCATATTTATACCTGTAATTGTAATATTGTTTCTTTTTTGTAAATGAATCTTATTTAACTAGACGAAGGAATGAAAGACATAGTTCGCCCGAAAATAGAAATCAAAACCAGAGCTGCTTTAATTAATCAGCCATTCCTATAGGCAACCTCATTACGGAGTGAGGCGCAAATTCCCGAATCAATTTGACTCATTCGAAAACATTCACCAATTTATATTTGAATGAAACCATAAATAAGAAGCTTAACCTGACAAACGGAAATTTAAATTAGACTGGAACAAACAACATATTTTGGTTCAGAAGGCCCGCTACCAATTTTAAAAAATACCCCACAAATTATAAATAGCTCTGTTATATAGAGCATCTCATTGTTTTAGTCTCGTATCCACGTTATACTCACCTATGAAGTCCTAAGTCGTCTTCGACTAAAACTTTCATGCTTTTCTATTTAGTTCTAGAACAACACCTTAGAAAAGTACTCGCATTTGATGACTGCAGCTGAATCGAAGACATAAGCTGATAGAGTATGCAGATGGCTTAGTGTCGTTAGGAGGCATTAAATACGCTAGAAAGGTTGACCGCTTTACAGTCATCCCCTCCGCGATGTGCCTAAAGGCGTGGCACCAATGGGCGGCTCTAGTGTGATCTTACGAGGACCTGGAGGCCTCCTTCGGTGCCGAAGATGACCGCCCCAGTGGTTTTAGCCGGTAGGAGGCCAGCATACCCCTTCGCCCTTCCCCGGGACGAAGGAAGTTCATGTAGAATTTCCACTGGAAACCAATAAAAAAATACGGGTTGCACTCCGGGAGTGCCGACAGAAGTGAAAACGATTTTTTTATTTATCTAGACGCGTTCACGGTCTGCTATATGTACATGCATATATGCACACTGATGGCGATAGCAATGTATCGTGAGGCGAGCTACATCTGCCCCTATCAGTACTACATGATGACCTCGACCGCTCTGTCAAGAGCGAAACGACAAAGAAGAGATATGCACACACTATAGCTGCGACTCGTAACGGTGTCGCGAGTCCAGAAATTTTATCTCATCAAAAAATATGCGTACCGCGCTAAAAGAAGTGATAGGACAAGCACTATTAAAATCTATCACTAATTCGTTATTTGAATTATAAGTTGTACTTTTCGTGTGCCGTCCGGATTAAATCATGGCACCACTGCATTTCATCTCGTGGATGTCGTAAAAGGCAACTAAGGGACTATAACCCAGAAGGATAGGCAGCAGCTTCCCTTCTGTACCACAGTAGCCATACTGCATCCACCAACCTGCCTGCTAAGCGTGATGTGTACTGGCAAATTCCCCCCAAAAGGACCCCCTAACACAATTACGACGGGACTTTCTCAGCAATGCTCGTCTTTTAGCTGATATTAACACAATAAATACTGGTGATGTATTCTGCAGGGCTATCACACACTACCATAATGTGTCACAGATTTTGTTGAATCTTGCGTAGCCTTCTGGTTTATCATCAAGGACTCCCCCACAGATTTCCACAAAGTCCGTTTACATGCCACATGCGTTCAATGGCTCCCAGCAACCTTCACCAAATCATCCGTCCTCTTGTTGGAGGTCGTCCTATGCTGCGTTTTCTGGTGCGCGGTCTCCACTCGAGGACCTTTTTGCCCCAACGGCCATCAGTTCTACGAGCAATGTGCCCTGCCCATTGCCACTTCAGCTTACTAATCCTTTCAGCTATGTCGGCAACTTTAGTTCTTCTACGGATCTCCTCATTACTAATTCGATCTTGTAGAGAAATGTAATAGCAATGTACTAGCCTTCTGGTTGCTGTTTGCCAAGATGCCTACAGAAATATAAAATGGCCAGGCCAGACCGTGGAAATACCAGACTCTCGCATAACATCGACTTAAAATATCATAACAGGGAAACACGTTTCGTGATTTGAGTGACTGTAAAGCTCAACGATAGATGCTAACAGTTGACTATAGTAGGAACCGGAATCCGTGTGGTTTCGGATTAAGAATTTTGCACCACTCCATCTCCTCCCGCGGGTGTCGTAAAAGACGACTAAGGGACTATAAACCAGAGATATGGGGAGCATCTTCTGCTGAACAGTACCCATTCTGAGCTGACCAACTTGCCTGCCAAGCATGGTAAGTACTGGCAAATTCCCCCCAAAATGACGACATGTAAGTGGTCGTGTCATAGATGAGGCTTTTGTTCAGCAGTGGACTCTTTTTGGCTGACATTATGATGATGATGATGATAGTAGCCCGGTAAGCTGTCTTTATGTACATAATTTCGGTCGAATGAAGTCCACTGCTGGACACAGGCCTCCCCCAAAGATCACCACAACGACCGATATGTGTGTGTTGTGTGCTCATTGGGGTTTTTGCCATAATCGTCACGCTTGGCAGACGGGTTGGCGATCGCAGTTAAGTTGTTAATGTACTCGAAGGATGCTGCTGCCCATCCTTCGGCTAATCCCTTAGTCGACTTTAACGACACCCGCGGGAGGATATGGGGTGGTGGCATTCTGAGCCGGCGCCACATGGTCTTTATGTACGTAAGGTCTTCATTGAGTGTACCCAAAATGGTCCTTCTGGATTTATTTTGCGGTGACACGGATAGGATTTAAGACGGCTGGTACACAATTGTCTATTTCATGGTACCCAAACATGACATTGTTAAACTTAAGCATTTAAGGATAGAGATAATTATTTTGCTCTGGCTCTATTTAATAATATGGTAGGAATAAAAAACGTGTGCGGCTCAATAGCCAGCACAACTCCTGGAAGCACACTGAGGAATAGTATGACGTATGCTCCGTGAAGGCATGTTTCATCAAAGATTAGTCAAGGTATAGGGTTTTCTGCACAAATGCGACGCACAGTAGTTTTTATAATAGTTTTTTGGGATCATGTAATTTTCAGTTTTTTAACCGTTGCCCCACACTAGGACTTCTCCTGTGTCGTGAGTGCGTTTACAGACAAAGATTCCACATTCAATACACCCAGACCATACATACAGGGTGTCCAGTAAATAGCACGACTTACTGCAGGGGGTGAGGTGCAAAAACACAATGTATGTTCAGCAAAATCTTACGGATTTACAGTAGTACACAATTATGATGAGGCTTTTGTTCAGCAGTGGACTCTTTTTGGCTGACATTATGATGATGATAGTAGCCCGGTAAGCTGTCTTTATGTACATAACTTCGGTCGAATGAAGTCCACTGCTGGACACAGAATGACATACTCCTAAGTAAGAAAAAGAAAGAAAAGAAAAATTGGCAGGCATAGCTCAAATACATATTTGTAATATTAATAAAGAAAAAATCTTCGATTCTCTTTTGTTTTTTCTGAATGTAGTCATTTGTTTGCTTCGTGTCGGAACGTGTTCTCGAAAATGGAGAAAAACGAAGTGCGAGCCGTTGTTATACCTCTGTTTAAAAAAGTTAACGACGCAAGAGGCAGATTTGGAGGCAACATTAAGAGAGTCTGCTCCGCCGTATTCCACAGTCGCGAGAGGCCTCCCCCAAAGATCACCACAACGACCGATATGTGTGTGTTGTGGGCTCACGGGGGATTTTGCCATAATCGTCACACTTGGCAGACGGGTTGGCGATCGCAGTTGATTTGTTAATGTACTCGAAGGACGCTGCTGCCCATCCTCCGGGTAATCCCTTAGTCGACTTTTACGACACCCACGGGAGGAGATGGGGTGGTGGTATTCGGAGCCGGCACCACACGGCAGCTACGTTTGTTGCCAGGTAATATTTCTCTATGTAAGGTTTTTTTGAACTGCATATCGATTTAACGAGAAAATACATCTGTACCCTAGTACGAGTTTCTTTCCACCGTCGAAACCAGTTTACCGCATTCGCTGCTCCGATTGGGTGAACAGTTTAGAGCGGGCCAATCACAGCGCCGAACGCGGGGAACTAAACTATAGTTTTTGTAAAGAAGCCAAAAACATATAACCTATAAGCCTCTTATTTCTCTCTTAGGAGTAACCTAGCAAGACTATTAATAAATTTACTCTTAATTAAGTCTTCCAATGATTTAGTGTAACGGTGAACGCAAGAGCGGATGGTAAGTGATTAATTACTAAATTAAACACAGATGTTAGTTATGGTCCAAATTAAATAAAGGCAAACTTAAATACGGATATTTCATCATCAGCATCATCATATCATGTCGTAAAAGGCGACTTAGGGAATCGAAACCAGAGGAATGGGCAGCAACGTCCCTTTTGTGAACCGGTAGCTATACTGCGCTCACCAACCCGCCTGCCAAGCGTGGTGAGTATTGGCAAAAGGAAATTGGAGACCTTTAGGCGCCTTGAACAACTCGGAAAAAAGGTAAACCACTAAACATACTATAAAGGAAGAAAGATAAACATGAGATTAAATTAATATTATTAATAAAAGATTATAAATGGTTTTAGTTTCGACGTCCGTTACAAAATTGTGTAAAAATTTCATAGGCGCAAATATCCGTAGCTCGTAGAACTGATGGCCGTTGGGGAAAAACGGTTCTCGAATGGAGACCGCGCACAGGAAAACGCAGCGTGGGATGACCTCCAACGAGGTGGACAGACGACCTGGTGAAGTCGTTGGATGTGGGCGGCATGTGACTGCTCGTTTTGGAAATCTGTAGGGGAGGCCTTTTTTCGGCAGTGGAAGTCTTTTGGCTAATATTATGAACCCAGTGCTTAAGGAGGGAGTCGGCACCAGGGTAATTGACTGGATCACCAATCGATTTTCATAGAAAAGTTAAATCAAAATGTAAAGCAATATTTTATATGCTACCTTATTATCTTCGAGTTCGTGTGCTGTCCAGATTAAGAATATAGCAACTCTTCATCTCCTCCCGTGGATGTTATAAAAGGCGACTAAGGGGCTCTAAACCAGAGGGATGGGCAGCAGCGTTTCTTCTGTGGAACAGTAGCTGTACTGCGATTACCAACCCACCCGTCAAGCGTGGTGGGTACTGGCAAATTCCCCCCAAAATGACGACTCAATTGTGGAAATTTATGGGGGAGGCCTTCGTTCAGCTGTTGACGTATAAATTGCTGATATAATGACCTTATCTTCCAGTTGGCTTGGCTTATTATTCTTTTTTTATGTCGGATTTTTATGGATAGTTTTCTTTTGTACGTAACTCTTTAATCGTCTCCATCTTGAATTTTCCTAAAAAAAGTCCGTAAATTCACACAGTTATGTTATTCCAAAACCGATCAATTCACTTAATGTGTCATCATTCACAATATATTGAACCACAATTTACAAGATATCATCTAATAAAGATGCGTTTGTTGGCCGATGTTGAGGACGGGTGACGCTATTTTGAATTTCGCAAAGGATTTTATCAACTTCCACTATCTTTTTCAAATATCGACTTGCTCAGATGACTTTGACAGTCAGTAATGGTAGAAGACAGTTCGAGATATTAACTTATATAGAAATTCATTTCAGGACAGTAAAGTCGAAATGTTGAAATCCTTATTGTGAGGTGTGAAGGTCCAAAATGATTTGGTAGGTTGGTGATGTAAGTGTAAAATGGTTGTAGCTTTAAAGACGCTGGGTATGGTGCTACTGATGGCGAGCGATATTGAAAATGTATTAAAATATAGTATAGCTGTTCATACATTGTTTTATTGGAACTAAGCCTTATGCTGAGTATAGCATAGCTGAGCATATATAAATAGATTTATGCGATGTTATTAGTGTTAGAGTTAGTTTTAACCATTTACTTGACCTTTTCATGTCATATTAACCACCAATATTAAATGTTCAATAGTAATCTCTCTTGTACACCATTATCATTAAAGATAAACCAACTATATTTTAATAATAATAAAACAAATAGTTTATTGTGTTATTATTCAAAATAGCGTTAGATAGACTAAAAAAAAATTTTTATGTTGAAATCAGCTGAATACGCTAGAGAAAGAAGTCTGAAAATTCATGAAATTAATATCGGCCACTGCTGAACAAAAGCCTCCCCCATAGATTTTTGTCATCATTTTGGGGGGTATTTTCCAATACTCACCACGCATGAAAGGCGGGTTGGTGAGCGCAGTATGGCTACCGTTTCTCAGAAGGGATGAAACTCACGATGACGATGTCACTTACACTTTTAATGATCCCTTCGCGACTTACCTTGACTCAATATAATGCTATACGAGCAAAAGTCAAGAACCAATCGAACGGTGGTATCTACCGTGTGGCAATGAATAGCACCACCCTTCATCCCGTGGGTGTTGTAAAAGGTGACTTTGGGATCAGCTGGAGAATGAGCGGCAGCGCCCTTTATTTATATTTACGATTCAAATGCGATCGCCAACTCACCTGCCAAGCGTGGCCATTATGGTAAAACCCCCAATGAGCACACAACATAAATCCAGACGTTCACTACGTGTTTCTTACGGTTATTAATGTAAGATTATTTAAACTATTCGTGTGCAGCACCAATTCCGTCTATTTTTTTCAAAAGAATATTATACTGAATCCTGTCATATGCCTTGCTCATGTCCAGTAGAATGCCTATCGCATATTTTTATATTTAATGTTTCTTGGATATATCTATACTGCATTTGTGGTCAATCGGATTCTTCTGAACCCGTTTTGACTTTCACCAAATATATTATGTTTATTAAATGTTTTTCAGTACGAGAATATATCCGATACGTACGATAATATGTTCTTCTTATTCCATGCTTCTTTGAGAGATTATTTCTATTGTTTGCCTCTGGTATATTGTTTATCATGTTCCAAGAAACAACATCTTACACTGGGACCACACCTCCAAGTCTTTGGAGGGTAAATGACGCCATCGTGCAGCGGAAATTATCAGCTATGCGGCAAATGGCCTCCCGATACCGCTTATCTACCCACAAACGGCTTCACACATACTCACACGAGTGAGTCAATATACTGCCTTCGTCTACGAGAATAGGGATTGATTTGTGTTGTCGGAAATTGGAGATGGTTGATGAAAGTCGAAATTGTTTTCTCAGAGTCAACCTTTTTCATCTTAGTAGATTTCAATGAGCAATTTAAGTTAATCATAACAAAAGCAATCCGTTGATAAAAAAAGGTTGCCTGACAAGTAACGAATTAACTAGACTAACTGTTTGTTTTAAACGTTGCCCCACACTAGGATTTCTCCTATGTCGTAGGTGCGTTTACAGACACACAATACACCCAGACCCGGAACAACTACCTGCAGATCATACAAATATTTGTTCCGTGCAGGAATCGAACCCGTGACCCGGAGCGCAGCACTCGACTGTATTGCCTGTACTGCCACTGCCCAACCGTACCGTTACTGGTAGTTAATTACACTTATGTATTTTATATTTATAAAATGATTACTGTATATGTATTTATAAAGACTGACGTCTTTAAATATAATATTACTATAAAAAGCATTCTGAACAATATAATTTATTAAAATGTTAAATTTATTGATCCGTCCGTGACTTCACGTTTTTATAATATGGTTCTGTTGGAAGATCCGTGGGTGGAATGTTACCACTAGGCCAGCTTGGTAGACTAAGGCATATTTAACCTTTCTCATCCTGAGAAAAGGCCCGTGCCCAGCAGTGGGATAGTAATAGGCTGTTTATTTTATGAACATTTAAATCCTTTACATATCTACTTTTACTCCTATAGACATTAGCGACATTTACTTAATAGTCGTCGTTTTTGCTAATACTATATATTTATAATAATGCATAATACATAATAATGTAAAGGCATGGACTCAGGCGCAGCGCAAATCATAAACAATGTATTACGCGACGAGCTAAACTTGCTTACAAAACATATACGTATATGATACGTATCTATATGTATAATATGGATAGAACACCGCATGGCGGTGCGTGCCGCGCGCTCAAACTAAACAGGATTTGTAGACGTTGATGTGTAGCCGCGTAGTCGAGTGTGTACGAGAGTGGGACGAAACGACAAAAAGTACTACACCCTCTCGAACGGTTACAGATAGTTGTTTTAGGTCTGGGTGTGAGCATGTAAGATTTATATCTATAAACTGTACCCATGATGCAGTAGAAATCGCTGTGTTTAGCTATGGTCGGATGTTTCTATCTCAATCAGGCTCAAACGGGCGAACGGATTCAAGTTTTATTTAGTAGAGTACCAGCTTGATGCATTCCATTCAGGGTCACAGAGCTAAAAGAATTATAGGCGATGATGTACTGGTGGCAACGCTTCACGTCCTAGCATATCAGTGAAACGTTGCTTGCCTGTCAGTCTTGTCTACATCGATCCCACCAACTCTTTTCTACTATCGGACATCCAGACACACTGCGGTTTACCATCCGCACTTGGAAATCGTCTACTACTGGACAGAAGCCACCCCCAAAGATAGCGACAACGACCGGTATGGGTTTGTGTTGTGTACTCATTGGGGGTTTTGCCATCATGGGCATGCTTGGCAGACGGGTTGGCGATCGCAGTTGAGTTCGAAATGTACTCGAAGGACGCACCTTTGGTTGTGCGCATAGTGAAGGTCGACGACTAGCGAAAGCAAGAATGTGACGTGACCCGGTGAGAGTCCCATTCATGAATAGAAAATTATAAAAAGTCATCGTTTAATTCTTTATCCAATCTGGTCTGACCAGCAAATCATTTGCCTCGTGGTAAGCGTAATGCCTTTTTTTTATTGGTGTCCAGTGAAAATTCTACATGGAACTTCCTTCGCCCCGGGGAAGGGCGAAGGGGTAAGCCGGGCTCCTACCGGCTAAAACCACTGGAGCGGTCATCTTCGGCACTGAAGTGGGGCTCCAGGTCCTCGTATGCAGGTAATAGCTAGTAACTCATAACTGTTGGTTTAATTCGTTCCACTTGTAATTTTACGAAGAAAAACATTTATTACCGACAGAAGTACGTAAACTCAAAATTCATTAATCAAAGTTGTGATGTAAAAACCATTCATTCAATATGCCATTAGTATAATTAAGTTCGTTCATTTCGTCGTCATTTCATTTAGTAACTCAAATTATGTAGAACGACTTACCCATTGTCCTACCTGAACTATTAACGCGACAACGCGATGCGATGCGTTGCTGGTAATCATGTCAAAAAAAAATTGTTCCAAAAAAAAAAATATTCCGAAATAAAGCAAGAATCAATATTATAAAGCACAATACATCCTCATCAACACGTCTCTGTCTGTCAAGTTACATTTTCATTTATTTATGTAATATAAATGTAGGAATATTGTAACGGATATTATATGTACGTCGCAAGCTTAAAATAAATAACACAGAAGGATAGTTGGTACGTAACGCACGCGAAGCGTAAACATTTGAACGGTGATGGATGTGACACATTCGCTGAGCGCTTCGTTAGTGCACTGTTGTTTCCTAGATAATGCTGCTCCCGAATAATAATTAAATATCACGAATTATCGTGTGATGGAAATGGCTAACCATATCCACATAATCTATGCGCTTGTGTCTGACAGCGAGAGTAAAGCTGTTTTGACTTTAGATTAAAAGCTACAGTGGGCCCCGACATATATACAAATAGTCGACTAGACTCTTCTCTGTGGCATTCGCAGTTTACAAAATACGCTAGAGTTGATTGATGTAGAAACAGCGAGATTAGTATGTTTTAGGTATTTTCTAGTGTAGTGTCGTATGAAATTTTACCATGGACAAATGCTACCGACATTCAAACTATCTTCGTACTGTAGAAGAGCAATTTATAACCTAAGTTGCCAACATTCAATAAAGAATAAATTAAAAGAAGTTAAAATAATGTCAGCTGCATGCACTTCAGCATCTCAGTACGTATACGAAAACCTGATTTATATAAAAAGGAACATTAACTGCTTTTTAAAGGAAAGTGCCATACATACCGTCAATATAAGAAACAATGAAAACATTATATTGCTAATCATTGGGAGTAATTGGACTAGACTAGAAAAAAATAGTAATTAATTTAGGTGCCTGCATAAGATTCTAGATCAAAATCCCAAAAGTAATATTCAAAATGTGAGTATTAATAAATTTTAATCATTTACAAAACATATGTAGACTTTCCTGGCTGCGAAAGCCGAACAAGAAAAAGCTTACTTACCATTGATTGTATTACATCATGACGGGTTTGGTAATTTCGCCTCGCTTCGCTTTGACATTCACGTAGGAAGATGGGTCGAGAAAGCTCTATAGCTCTATGACGCGTGCTGTACAGTCACGAGAAAATATTTTGTGACTACTGACTTAACATTGCCCCAAGTCGCAAGAATAATTACGTAACTTTAAATAGCAAGGATAGTGAATAAGCAACTGGCTTCCTGCGGTTCGTGTTGCGAGTTGGATCCCCGCGCGTAACCAAATATATTTGTATGATCTGCAGATAGTTGTTTCAGGTTTCGGTGTTTGTCATCATCATCATATCAGCCACAGGGCGTCCACTGTTGACTCCCCCTTAGATTTCCACAACGAGCGGTCACATGCGGCTCTCATCCAACGACTCCCAGCGACCTACACCAGGTCGTCTGTCCACCTCGTTGGAGGTCGTCCCACGCTGCGTTTTCCGGTGCGCGGTCTCCATTTGTGCCCCAACGGCCATCAGTTCTCCGAGCAATGTGCCCTGCCCATTGTCACTTCAGTTTACTAATCCTACCAGTTATCAGCTTTCAGCTATGTCGGTGTTTGTGCATCATTTCATTTTTTCATTCATCATTTTGGTCTAATGAAGTCCACTGCTGGACACAGGCCTCCCCCAAAGATCATCACAACCACCGATATGGATGTGTTCTGAGCTCATTGGGGGGTTTTGCCATAATCGCCACGCTTGGCAGGCGGGTTGGCGATCGCAGTTGAGTTGTTAATGTACTCGAAGGACGCTGCAGCCTATCCTCCAACTAATCCCTTAGTCGACTTTTACGACACCCATGGGAGGAGATGGGGTGGTGGTATTCTGAGCCGGCATTACATCTGTCTATCCATGGACACCTTTTTTCTGATTTATTCATAGTCTAATAGCTATTAATGACGGTTTTAAGTCCGTTGGAACATATAATTGCTCAAGACTGTACAGCTCTAGATAGAGCAATGCAATAACTAGTGAGGCGTGCATTTGAGATGGGTGATAAAGGAACCGATACTGATGAGATTGGTACCGGTGAAGAGGACTTCAAAACCTTACTTAAGGCACGTCGTTCTATTCTCTCTTCTGTGGTTAGGGTAAGTGGCCCATCTTCATCTAACCATAAGTAGGTGAAGATCTAAAGCACCAATCTAATCAGTGCTTATCCCAAAGACCCTGCTATTTAAGAACAAGTGGTTTTGAGCACTATTGGCTATTTACTTATGTACAGTTGTAAATACTTGTTTTTTTAATGGCCCGCTTTCTCTTGTGTTATTTATTATACCTTACAAAAATGGAATCCATTTCCTAAATATATGCTACGAGCGTTCTGAACGACGTATTGCGGATTCGTTCCCCGCACGGAACAAATATTTGTATGACCTACAGAAATTTGTTTGAAAGGTGCTCCTGCGTGTGAGATTTATGTCTGCAAACTGACACATGAGAAATCCTAGTGTGCTATCGTTTTGTTTGATGTTCGATGCTCGTTCCTTCTCTGTATGAGAAGAGGCATTTGTCCTGCAATCCGACTGCAAAGGTATAGGCTGTTATTATTATGCAAACAGATTAACTGTAATAATTCTTAAACTTCGAGAAAGAGGTCAATCGTCGAATCCGACTCGGCTGGGCAGCGTTCGGAAACTTTGCAACGTCTTTTCGTCAACAATACCGCAATGCCTCAAACGTTTTGAAAACGTCTTCACGTTTGACCAGTGTGTACTGCCAGTGATGATATATGGAACAGAGCCGTAGTCACTCACTGTGGGCCTCATAAGAAAGCTCAAAGACACTCAGCGAGCCATGGAGAGAGCTATGCCTGGTATTTCTCTATGAGATCGAATCAGAAATGAAGAGATCCGTAGAAAAACTAAAGTTACTGACATAGCTGAAAGGATTAGTAAACCGAAGTGGCAATAATTTTATAAGTAAACCTTATTTTTATTAAACGAAGAAAAATAATTGATATTCTTTATCATTTACATTTCATATAGGTCATTCATTATAGACCGTTTATTCATATAAAGCCATAAAAACACTTTTGAAGAAACCATTCTGTCATTTTACTTTAAAACATTTTCAATGGTAGGTCTATAAACATGTTAGGTAGGTAGTTTCCTGTAAATCTTGATTCTGAACAAGTTCCTCTGTACACACAGGAAACAAGGCTGTAAATTTAACCGAGACCTAAGCCAACATTCCCTTTGTTATCTAAAAAAATCGAATAATACAACTCTTTCTTCAACAAAGACATTACGGTCTGGATATTAAAACTTACTATCGCCTAAGGGGCTCCCGTGAAACTAAAGATATTTAAAAACAATCTACTTCATCCCTGTATAAAGTTGGGCTTAATTGCCTTCAGAAAAAACTTGCGCGCAAAACTTGGGGAGCTTCGTCATTTTAACGTAAGGTTAGGCGCACATTGTCATTTGGTACTGTGATTAGGTTTAATAATATTTATTTTTTATTGTCAGGCGACTAAGGCCCATAGATAAAAATAGTTGGAAAATCCAAAAGTGTGTCCATAATCTCAAAAAGCAAAATTGATAGATAAAGGCGATATTTAATTTATTAAATAATAATTAAACTACATCGAATTATACCGTGAAAAGTAATAGGCTTAAATGCTCGATAAGTGAAGTATTTCGCTTGTTATCGTGACCACAAGATACGGGATCCGCACATACAGACACACGGACGTCAAAGACAGAACTTTTTTAAACAATTTTTTAATTAGTTTAAATAATAAAAAGAGATTTAAAAATATCATGAGTGTTAAAAATAGTGTTTTTTCTCAACATTTGTCTATTTATATTCACTTATAAAAGCAATAAAGAATAAAAAAAGTGACATTTTAAGTTGGAGAATCACTCGGTGTGCGTAAACTGACAGTAATACCCACTTCAATGCTTCGCTTATGAGGCGTGCAATACATTAAAATCTTATAAAATAATATATAAAATGAATAGAAAATTATATTATCACTCTTCCACACGTGTAGACGTAGACGGCGCCTGAGTAATAACCGCTCCGATTCTCAGGTCCAACATACCTGAGCCCCCTGCCGTCGCTATACAGTGGGGGGCCTTGGGACTGGGGGGCCTCAGCTGTTCGTTGGAGGTCGTCCCACGCTGCGTTTTCCGTGCACAGTCTCCACTCGAGAACATTTCACCTCAATGGCCATCAGTTCTACGAGCAATGTGCCCCGCCCATAGCCACTTAAGTTTAGAAATCCTTTCAGCTATGTCGGTAACTTTAATTCTTCTACCGATCTCCTCATTTTTTATTTGATCTCGTAGAGAAATACCAAGCATGGCTCTCTCCATAGCTCGCTGAATGACCCTGAGCTTTCTTATGAGCCCATTGTGATCGTGTAAATACAAGTATATTTTTACTAAAGATAACAAAAAACTACTTTTTTTTCATATAAAACCATTCACAGGTACTTATATTCATAAGTGCCTGTGAATGGTCACGACTTTAGTTGCTGTTTAGTTGCTTATTCAAACAGAATATCCATGGACACCTTTTATTCATATTCTGTTTGAATAAGCAATTAGACACAACATATCGAAATAATAATCTCAAGACTAATCACCAGTGCGTGGCCAATCTTAAGTAGGGGGGGTAAATCGGCCTAAGGAAATGAAGGGCGATCGTCCAAACGATCAGCCATTAAATAGGTGTCGGCTCAAAAACGAGTCGTTTGGGATTTTCGATAATATTTTGTCTAAAGATAACTGGAGCTTTGTTTTAAATGGAATTTGTATAACGACTCGCCACAATGGCGCGTTCATTTATCTTTATGTTTTCGGAGATGATGGATTGATTTCGCTGATTGTGGTTTCACTGTTTCCTTTTGGTCCATTTGTTGTTTTGCCAAAAGAAGATACAATAACAGCGATGGTTATTGTAACCGCTTTTATGTAAATTTCAAGTAGGTAATTTGGAATTTAGATTTTTCTACATTAAGGTCAATGATATTATATATTAAAAGAAGTAGATATGTTACATGCGCACCAAAAGTAAGAACCAAAACTCCCCCAATTGTAGCACCTTGCAATCAGTTCAGATATATCCATGTTTTGCCCATAGCGATATGGCAATATCTAAATGTAATTATCTGAATGTATCCCCAAAATATAATTAATGCAATGCATCAAAATGGATACCAATTATTATTAGCATTCAAAAATAGTATACAATTTGATACCTATTTTGGTACTCCAAAAAAATCAATGTAATATGTAAAACGTAAATATCGATTATTCTATGAAAAAAAATGTTTTTTTTATATATAGATATATTTTAAGCAAGCCTAATTATACACGAGCCGCTACCCACCCGCTTCATCATTTTCGGCCGAATGAAGTCCACTGCTGGACACAAGCCTCCCCCAAAGATCACGACAACGACCGATATGGGTGTGTTGTGGGATCATTGGGGGGTTTTGCCATAATCGCCACGCTTGGCAGACGGGTTGGCGATCGCAGTTGAGTTGTTAATGAAATCGAAGGACGCTGCTGCCCATCCTCCGGCTTATCCCTTAGTCGACTTTTACGACACCCATGGGAGGAGATGGGGTGGTGGTATTCTGAGCCGGCACCACACGGCAAGCCACCCACCCGCTTAGCTAGGCGTAAATTATATTTATATTCATGTCTTCTGAATCCTACAAGATTTCGAATGAAACATAAAAACAACTTTTTTAATCCCTACAATTTTCAATTAAAATTCGTTGAGCCGCTTCGGAGCCTATCCGAGTCAAACAATTAAGATAGACAAAAATCAGGCGGATCACAATACGGTGATTCATGCTCAGGCAACGTATAAAATGTAATAGTTTTCACTTAAATTTTGGGCATTTATTTTGAAATCACAGACAGGCACTTCAATTTTATTGAATTGGTATGGACAAAAAAAAATGTGAATGGTTTTAGAGTCTGGCTTTTGTAGACATATCAAAACTACTAATCTACTTCTAGTAAACATAGTTTTCTTTTCATTCTTTAGGAAAGGCTGTTCTTCGTTAAGGCAATATTTCTTTGATAAAAACGGTGATAGTTTCTGCTTTACGCGGTGTGACTAGTATGACCAAAGATAAGATAAAATTATGCCATGTAGTTCGAAATGTATGCGAGCCTAGAGATCCAGTTTTCCCCTACCATTCTTCATAAAAATACGCTAATGCACACAGTTCCAAGTTCTCATCCAATGAACTGAATAAACACAACATTATAATTGGCTGCTCAAACTAATGCACACCCACGACTTTGTAGGCAGCCAATCGTGCCGAGCGTACAGACTGCAAAACAGCAGCCGTACCACGCAACGCGTAATTTTATTGGGGGTGCCCATTCGCTGTTCTATTCACTGCATTTGTTATTCACCGATTGCTAGTTAAAAGTGGTAGATAAGAAGCATTGTATTTAGTAGAAAAATAATAATGTAATTTTGCTCCATCAATCCAAATGTAACATAATAAAGAAAACAATTGTTTTTTTTTTTATAGATAAATACAAGACAATTCTTACACTTACATAAGGTATATGATTCCGTCATTGATAAAGTTATTATCTTCGCTTCGGTTTTTGCATGTTATCCCCGAACAAGACGACACTTTAACAAAGTTTAACTTACGCGATCGAATCTCAACTGATGTTATAAGACATGCCCGGATTGTGCATGTCACGGTGGCGCAGTTACGCCCCCGTACCACTTCTCCTTATTGACTATTTCTGTGAGTATGACCAATGGTTATTAACCTAAAGTGAAGAGATTGTGCCTGGGTTTTCTACATTTTACCAACTCATTAAGTATCACCTAATTCGTATATAGATATCTTGGAGGCCCAGAGGTTTACAGACTCGTACCCGCTGGTTTCTTTTAAATTAAATGTCAGTAAAGTAAACATCCTGCCAAGCGTGGTGAGAATTAGCAAATACCCCCCCCCCCCCCCCCCCCCAGAATGATGACACAATTGTGAAAATCTATAGGGGAGGCCTTTGTTCAGCAGTAGACGTATAAATGGCCGATATGATGATGAACGTAAACAGATAGCTAATAACATTCATACTTCGGAAAAAAACGCAGCAATTCTACTTATAACCTATACAATTGGTAGTATACTAAATTATAACTGTATAAGTATACACACAAATGGCTAACGTCGTTTAAACAAACATAACTACATGGCAAATACTAGAACTGTGACCTTACATTGTCTCCCTTAAAGAAATTAAGGCTTAAGCACCTTCTATCCGCGACCACGTGACCGCGACTCTTCCTAAATCTTCCTAGATCAAAATCATGCTGTATACACAATTTGTTAAATTTTTTGCTTCATCATATCAGCCACAGGACGTCCACTGCTGAACAAAGGCCTCCCCCTTAGATTTCCACAACGAGCGGTCACATGCCGCTCTCATCCAACGACTCCCAGCGACCTTCACCAGATCGTCTGTCCACCTCGTTGGAGGTCGTCCCACGCTGCGTTTTCCGGTGCGCGGTCTCCATTCGAGAACCTTTGTGCCCCAACGGCCATCAGTTCTACGAGCAATGTGCCCTGCCCATTGCCACTTCAGTTTACTAATCCTTTCAGCTATGTCGACAACTTTAGTTCTTCTACGGATCTCCTCATTTCTGATTCGATCCCGTAGAGAAATACCAAGCATAGCTCTCTCCATAGCTCGCTGAGTGACCTTGAGCTTTCTTATGAGGCCCATTGTGAGTGACCACGTCTCTGTTCCATATGTCATCACTGGTAACACACACTGGTTAAAGACTTGCGTCTTGAGGCATTGCGGTATTGTTGACGAAAAGACGTTGCGAAGTTTCCCGAACGCTGCCCAGCCGAGTCGGATTCGACGATTGACCTCTTTCTCGAAGTTGGATCTACCTAACTGGACAGTTTGTCCTAGGTAGACATACTCGTCAACAACTTCGAGAACAGAGCTCCCAACGGATATTGGGGTGGGCACGACATGGACATTTGACATGACTTTTGTCTTGCCCATGTTCATTTTAAGGCCCACCTGTTGGGAAACTCTGTTGAGATCATCGAGCATTGTGCGGAGCTCTTGCAGCGATTCTGCCATGATTACGATGTCATCGGCAAATCGAAGGTGAGTGATATACTCGCCATTGATGTTAATGCCGAATCCTTTCCACTCCAGTAGCTTGAAGGCATCCTCCATTGCAGCGGTGAACAGTTTCGGGGAAATGACGTCCCCCTGTCTCACACCTCTCTGCAATGGAATTGCCCCCGTGCTCTGTTCATGTACTCGGACCGACATGGTGGCGTTTCTGTATAAGCACTTCAACACTTCAATGTACCGATAGTCAATCTGGCACCGCTGCAGAGATTGCAGCACTGCCCAGGTTTCGATCGAATCGAAGGCTTTCTCATAGTCCACAAACGCCAAGCATAGTGGCAGATTATACTCCTCGGTCTTCTGTATAACCTGCCGCAGCGTATGGATGTGGTCTATGGTACTGAAACCTTTTCGGAAACCGGCTTGTTCGGGAGGCTGGAAGTCATCAAACCTGCGCTCGAGACGATTCGTGATGACCCTTGAAAACAGCTTATAAACATGGCTCAGAAGTGAGATGGGTCTATAATTCTTCAATAGGGTGTTATCACCCTTTTTGAAGAAGAGCACCACCTCACCTCTGTTCCACGCTTCCGGCGTTGTGCCCTCGAGTAAGACGGAATTGAATAGCTTCTGAAGGACTTTAAGTACCGGTGTTCCACCCGCTTTCAGAAGCTCTGTCGTAATTCCGTCTCCACCCGGCGCCTTGTTATTTTTTGCTTGCACGTACAATATCTATCTTCTAGAATCTTGCCTGTAATTTAAGGAAGCAAATGGTACACCTTTTTTTATTTTTATTGATGTCCAGTGAAAATTCTACATGGAACTTCCTTCACCCCGGGGAAGGGCGAAGGGGTGTGCCGGACTCCTACCGGCTAAAACCACTGGAGCGGTCACCTTCGGCACCGAAGGGGAGCTCCAGGTCCTCGTAAGATCACACTAGAGCCAAATGGTACACCTACAGGTGGAATAAAGGGAGATTTTGGCGACACATTAAAATTAAATTAGATAAGAGATCGGTGCTATCGATATCCTTTTTAATGATGTTTAACATTAAAACACGGTCGGAAATCTACCACCAAGTTGATAAAGGTAGCAAATGGTACGGTTTACAGAGATTTAAGTCATTGTCGGATTGATACGGAACCCTTTGATCACAGCACAAACATTTTATGTTTGCACCACGCGGGTGGCGGGTTGGTGAGCGTAGAAAGGCTACAGTTTCACAGAAAGGGTGCTATTGCCCATCACATTTGTAGTCCCTTAGACGCTTTTTACGACATTCACGAGATGAGATGGAGTGGTGCTATATTCTTAATCCAGAGAGTATTGCGTGTGCTGACTATAATATAGAAAGAAAGAAAGAAAGAAAGAAAAGTATTTTATTTGCACTACAAGGACACATACCTACAACAAAGACAAAATAAAAACAATTTGATTAAAACAATGAAACAAAAATCCTGTTGGGAAGATATGCGCCATATCCGTGCAAAATGGTTGTCGCTCAGCATATTACTGTGGAGAGGCATCCCCACAGCGCTGATATTCTGCGACAGCCTGCGTCGATAGTGACGTCACTCGGTGCAGTCAATCCAATATAAAACAAGACGTGCGTATAACATGAACATACTCAAGAATAATATATCTATTGTGTTTAATGATATAATAGTGTATAGTGTATATAAAATATAAAAAGCAATATGAAAACAGCAGTTAACATAAAATAAAAATACAAACAAATACAACGAATATATATAATGTAAATTATTGGCAACATTAGGCCGCGTCGCAGCCAGTCGCCGCTGGACGACCAGGCGCTAGCGCAGCTCAATACTGTTGACACTTTGTCAAATTGATTACATATTTGAATTATGCGATTATTGTTATGTTATGCTAATACTAAATTAATGTGAAATAAATTGAGGATTAAAGAATATCTATCTAATACTCTCTAATAATATCTAAAAGATATTCTTTTAAGCCCACATAGCAAAAGAAATTTCAAACAACATTCTTAACCAAATACGCCAAGGAATAACCTATTTAAAATTTTTGCAAATCTCTTTCGGTTAGAGAAAGAATATGAAATTTCCACACAAATCACGAGGGTGTTGTTATGTTAGGACCTCAGAGGTCCCACGGACCATTACCACTCGTTTACTTAGGTCCTGAATAGATTACAACTTGGGTTTTACGAAGATTGCACATAACTTGTTCAGATATGGACCTGTTCTGATTTGAGAAGCATTTTCTTGAATGTTTGTTTTTTAATTTGGCGGACTATCTCGTTTCGAGCAGTCAGCCTGAGTCTGACGACCAGGCTTACCTTAAGATATATTTTTTTTATGAAGGGCTTCTCGCACTTATCCCAAGAGGGATATAAATGCTTAACCGGATAAATTGGCGAAGCATTAAATAGCCACCCGCCTAGCTTTATTTAATATTTAAGTAACTGCGCCTGAGGGCGTCCCCTACGGGACACGGACTTCGACTCAGGGAGTTACTGGGATAGTAATAATCGCAAGGGATTGCTGGATCGATGATTAATTGGGGTTTCTAGGGATCTTTTGTTACTACTCGTATTTCTCGCCACGGGCTGGCGCGAGCAAGGGTCGGGATCTTAAGATATCGGTATCTGACAGTACCGCGGTTCCGTGTGGTGTCCGGATTAAGAATATAGCACCACTCCATCTCCTCCCGTGGATGTCGTAAAAGGCGACTAAGGGAACCTAAACCAGAGGGATGGGCAGCACCGTCCCTTCTGTGAAACGGTAGCCATACCGCGCTCAACAACCCGCCTGCCAAGCGTGGTGAGTATTGGCAAATACCCCCCAGAATGATCACACAGTTGTGAAAATCTATGGGGGAAGCCTTTGTTCAGCAGTGGACGTATAAATGGCCGATATGATGATCTGACAGTAATTCATCATCATCATCTCAGACAAAAACATTTACTGCTGGATATAGGGCCTCCCCCAAACATCGCCACAGCGACTGCTCTGGGTTTATGCTGTCCTAATAATTACAATTATAAAAACATATGTTAAAAAATCGATCATCCTTAGTCCCTACTAGCACTGGTTGACGTATGAGTGTATCAAGCAAGCAATCTACCGTTAATGTTCTCAATTAGGCCATTGACTTCTACAGGCCACTCTCAAGTGGCGTCAATACTTATTATGCCTAGAAGGATAATCGTCGTTAGTGACGCAATATGATGCCTTTCGCTGGCTGGGCCATGTTAGTACTATGTTATTTCCTTGAGAATGATCTGTATAATATATGTTTTTTTTCTACTTTTTACTATATACACTTGATTTAATTTGCCAGACAATAATATAGCGATATATGTTTATTTCAAGTGTAGCAGTTGTATCTACGCTAAGAAAATCCTGTGTTACAGACACCCGTGCTCCACCCATATTAAGTAACAAGCGTCTAGTGATACATCTACACATATTTAAAAAATCAGCTCAGAATGCCACCACCCCATCTCCTCCTATGGGTGTCGTAAAAGTCGACTAAGGGATTAGCCGGAGGATGGGCAGCAGCGTTCTTCGAGTACATTAACAACTCAACTGCGATCGCCAACCCGCCTGCCAAGCGTGGCGATTATGGCAAAACCCCCCAATGAGCCCACAACACATCCATATCGGTGGTTGTGGTGATCTTTGGGGGAGGCCTGTGTCCAGCAGTGGACTTCATTCGGTCGAAATGATGATGATGATGATTATTATGTAATCATTAATGATGACGACTGTCGATGTGACGAAAATGGCATTGTGTTTACGTTTGTGTACGTACGTGTAAGTAAGCAATGATAGGTAATAAGCATACACTCCTTATGAACACTTGAATAGTGGTTTTATATATCAACAATTCTGTTATACCGATAAGTTATCTAAAATAGAAATTTCCGCATTTTTTCGAAGCCAAATATTGGTCTCTGACGTCATCAATACGTAAGCAGTCTTATTGAAACAAAACTCTACCGTTCACTGGCCTTGAGTTAGTAAATCGTTATAAAATAAGATCATAAAAACAGTTGATATGACTCACTAAGCAAAACGAGCGCCCATGAATGTAGTGTACTGGTAAATAAAGCACTATTTTGATCAAGTCACTAAGTCCCGTATGGTCTAGTGGCTAGGATACCTGGCTTTCACCCAGGAGGCTCGGGTTCGATTCCCGGTACGGGAAAGGTACCTTTTTGAAAATTTTTATTAATTTAAATGAAATAGCTTACGGAAATAAATCGTGTTTAATTCATTCATTTTATATACTTACGTGCAGCATCTGTACGTGTACTATTTTTATTAACTTTTTTATGTCATAATTAGTGTTAGAGAAAATAGTTATTGATAGTATGCTATGTTCTTCCAAGTTCATTACCGATTGCATGACAACAATGCCGTCGTATAATATTGTAGTCTTTGCTTGAGACCACTTGACTAATGAGGTTTTTTTTGTATTCGCGAATTTGGTATTATATTAGTATTCACTAATGATTTTTAAATGCCAACTGTTTGTTATATTATAAAATAACTAGACAAACAATAAAAAAGGGTGAAGCATCGGTTTAATATCAAAATAAATTATAACACATTAGAAAAAATCATTGTACTCATTGGCTCACAATATGAATAAGTCAAAATATACTACAAAAATGACTTATCAAATTAATTATCATCTACTATAAAGTCGACAGATAATAATTTGATGGGAACTTGGCTCGGTGGGTAATAGAATGGCTTTCTGCGCTATGTCGCAGGTCGACTGAGGGACTCTAAACCATAGCGATGCCAGTATCCCTTCTATGGAACATACAGCGCTCACCAACCCGGCTATCAAGCGGGTGTATTGGCAAATTTCCACCAAAATCACGACACACTTGTGGAATTCTGTGGGAGAGGTTTTTATAATAAAACACTTTTAAACGGATTCTATCGCGTATATTTTAGATTTTTGTTTTTCCTGACGTTTCGTTTCGGTTTTTGTTCAGCAGTGGATGTGTGTAAGTTTTATCCACCACGCAAAAGAATTCTAAGAAGGAAATATTTTTGCAATAATAAGCCAAATTGAAACTATTTGGTCTCAAGGTGATGTTACAATGTATACAATGTGTGTAGACCAATGCCAAGCCATGAGGCTTGTGGTTTTAGTGGTAGCTGTCGCAAACTTCTTTCAACCAAAGATTGCAGCGCTTTCACAGCAGGCGCTGCTCATAACAGAGGCGTGAACTAAACAAACCACTCTCATGTAAAATTCTCCATCGCCAACCTGACTAGGCGTGGAGGACTAAGGCGTCACCTTTCTCATCGTGAAAAAAGGCCCGTGCCCAGCAGCGGGCCAGCAATGGGCAGTTTATGATATTTAATTATACTTAAGCAAATTAGTTTGTAAATGTACACAATACAATATTGAGCGTGCCCGCTTCCGTGTTAAATCGTTTTGAAAGTCGTCAAATTAATTTAATAATATATTTTTTCGAATTGAAACCTCTCACACTTTCGACACCCCTATCCATGAGGCTATTACAGCTTTTAGTAGGTGCTTTTAAAAAGTATAACCAATTCAGTATGACAAGCTTTGTAAGTGGACTCTTAATGGCTATGAAATCTTTTACTAACATGTGTTCAATGTTTGTATATAAAATTGTTTGAATATTTGTTTGTTTGTATTTTCATCACAATGTTTGCTTCTTTCTTCAGCAATTTATATTGACGAGTTTTCTTTGCTGTTTTTCATGCAATAAGTGCACACTTGTAGCCAAGAACGAAATGAACAGAAGATTCTATTTCTTTTGGACATAAATGCGCCATGAAAACGAACCGTAATCAAGCACCTTAATTTGATTGGCTTCTTTATAGGTTTGGTCAAAGTTAGCATGTTTTTTGGTCAGAAAATGGGTATGAAAGATATTACAGGTACAAATCTATAATCATAATATCTACATAAAAATATTATCCTTGCTTTTCGTTTTGCTGAAGTAAATATAAAAAATAACCAGACTTTGTGGTGCGTCACTGTGAGCAGGCAGTGGCGCGCACGCGGTTACGTTCCGCCGTGTGCGCAGCACAGCACACAGCAAGGCTTGGGGGGATTCTTTACAATCCTCCTCAAGAAGTACCTGGAGGGCGGCCTTTTTTACAGCCGCCTTTCCTCCGCTAGAGGGGGTGACCGCTTTACAGACATCCCCTCCGAGATGTGCCTAAAGGCGTGGCACCAATGGGCGGCTCTAGTGTGATCTTACGAGAACCTGGACCTCCCTTCAGTGGCAAAGATGACCGCTCCAGTGGTTTTAGCCGGTAGGATTCCGGTATACCCATTCGCCCTTCCCCGGGGCGAAGGAAGTTCATGTAGAATTTCCACTGAAGACCATTAATAAAAAAAAGCCTACATTATAGACCACATTGAATTCGCCACAGCTATCTTTAGAAGTCAGTCTATTTGACTGAAGGCAAACTGCGTTGCCGTATGCCGTGTGGTGCCGGCTCGATGCCGTGTGGTGCCGGCTCAGAATACCACCACCCCATTTCCTCCCGTGGGTGTCGTAAAAGTCGACTAAGAAATTAGCCGGAAGATGGGCAGCAGCGTTCATCGAGTACATTAACAACTCAACTGCGATCGCCAACCCGTTTGCCAAGCGTGGCGATTATGGGAAACCCCCCCAATGAGCACACGACACACCCATATCGGTCATTGTGGTGATCTATGGGGGAGGCCTGTGTCCAGCAGTGGATTTCATTCGGCCGAAATGATGATAAACAAAATGGACTGACGCGGTAACGTATAAAGGCTATTTAAATAAAAAAAAAACTGCGTTCGTCAACTCCCAGTTTCCAAGAACTAGTCTGTTCCAATAGCCATTGGTTCTTTGACGGCACGGTTTGTGCAGTGGCTGATACAGTCGACTGAGCTGATGTTATAATTATTCCTTATAACATCAGATATCTGCCAGTGAAAGTCCCGTCAAAATGGATCCTGCTGTTTCGGAGATTATCCGGAACAAACAGACAGACAAAAAAAAATAGTTTTTTGTTGTATGTACCGTATATACTTTCATATGCATTTTGTAAAAAGCTGACATTACAAACAGACACTTCAATTTTATTTATTTGTATAGATTTAATCCTCCACAGAGGCTCTGAGCATAGCCCGTTCCATAACTTGCTGAGCGATTGAATGTGTGCAGACTAACCCATCAGAGTTCACGTCGTGGCCTCCGTTTTCGACGTATTTGTTGAATAATTTCGTCTACAGTCATTACAGTATTTGCTACTTTTCACCAACATACAATTTTATTGACATGCGTTTGTAGCCATTTTGATTTTAAAAATGCCAGCAGAAGCCACGGTGAAGCTCTAGTGTCCCAAACTATTAAAGAAATGATATTTTTTGCATATAAATTGTTAATATCTTAGAGAAAGGTCGTTCTACGGTCACCCAAGACCCTTATATTTAGTTTGTTATCAAATCGATCTACGTTCACCTTCAGACGACGCAAGGGCGATACGTGATGTAAAGTTGTGTTTAAAACAAATAGAACGTTTTGGCTGGTATTTTTAATCGGAGTTGTAAATGCTTAGGTTAGTTCGGTAATAATTATGAGTCAGCGAATTGTTTCAGTTGGTTTCTGTGTGTGTTGATTTTAATTTCGGAGTCAGGTTTTTCAGGCCACTTCTACATGGGGTTCTCTTAAAAGAGAGGTGATGTAATTACCACTTTGAGAAAGGGAGTCGGCGACAATAGAGATTCTGCTCGCATACTGAGGTCACACATACAGACACATTTCATTTTATTTCATTAAAAGAGGTGTTTCCGTGTGGTGTCAGGATTAATAATACAGTACTACTCCATCTCCTCCCGTTTAATGTCGTAAAAGCCGACTAAGGGACTCTAAACCTGAGGGATATGCAGCAGCGTCCCGTCTGTAGAACAGTACATATACTGTGCTCACCAACCCGCCTGCCAAGCGTGGTGACTATTGGCAAATACCTGCCAAAATGACGACACAATTGTGGAAATCTTTGGGGGAGGCCTTTGTTCAGCAGTGGACGTATGAATGGCTGATATGATGATGATGAAAAGAGGAACAACAAACAGCTACATTATGTAACATAACTTACGGTATAACTTATATAAATAAAAAATAATGTGGCCCACAGCGTTGTTTACAGATTAATATAAAATGTATAAAAACTTCAAGTCGCTAGGAAATGAGCTGTATAAGCACAATAGTTATTGTTATTATATAAAAAGAATTATTAACTTAAAAGTGTCTCATGCCAAGGCCAAGCCACTGCCTTCGAAACATTTTCATGAACTGAGTAAAAATTCGCCGTGTTGTGCCGGCTCAGAATACCACCACCCCATCTCCTCCCGTGGGTGTTTTAAGAGTCGACTAAGGGATTAGCCGGACGATGGGTAGCAGCGTCCTACGAGTAATTGACCTTAAGAGTGACCCCCATATTCAAAATTTATTTATCTATCCCTGTATTTTTTTTGTACCGAATTTCAACTTTATCCACAGAAGTCCAATACATTCGAATCAAATTGGCTGTGACAGATGGACACACGAGTGATCCTATAAGGGTTTCACCGTTTTTTCATTCGAATGTACGGAACCCTAAAAATAAATAAGATTCATTGTGTTATTATGTTAGTATGTAATTGTGTTTTGTTGCTTCTTTCTTATATCATATAATAGTACTATTCTCTTAGTTTTGTTATACTGTTTTTATAGTTTATTACCACTAAATTTATAGTACACACAGCTAAACATCAAGCTATACAAAACCAGTTTACTCTGAACTCTCATAATATCTAAAGCCTATTAAAGATCAGCTTATACTGATTTCTATATAGCTTGATGTGAGGCCGTGTGTACATCTCGTTTTAGCTTTATCACTTGTATTTGTGAATGTTGGTTCACCTCTCATTGGCAACTGTATAAGCCCAAAACTTATTGTTACCTACTGTTATTTGATATTTTACAAACAGAAGCTGTTTGTGCACCATTATTAATAAATAAATAAATATAAATCTAAGGTAGGCGGTGAAAGTCTTGGGGGTCGCGAGCGCGCCTATTGGGAAATCTGCGTGCTCATACGGAGCGACCACCGGGAACACAGCAGTGTGTATGTGGTCACGTACCGCCGGGGGAATCCTTTACAATTCCCCCGAGAGGTTCCTGGGAGGGTGGCCTCTTTACAGTTGCCTTCCCCCAGTAAAGGGGGTGACCGCTTTACAGTCATCCCCTCCGAGATGTGCCTGAAGGCGTGGCACCAATGGGTGGCTCTAGATTGAGATTATTCGGGTTCCTGGAGCCTCCCTACGGTGCCGAAGACGACCACTCCGGTGGTTTTGGTGCCTCTCCACCCTTTCCCGCGGTGGAGGAAGTACATTATGTATTTCCACCAGACCAATAAAACAATAAAAAAGGCGGTGCAAGTCGATTCTCAATTCTCCATCTGTGTACACGTGGGTTAAGCACGCTTTTGGTCAGTAGACGCACGTTGCACGAATTCGTATCTGCAAGTATGTTCCAAGATTCCAACGCTGACATTTTCGGGGAAAATTTTGCTGTATTAATTTATCCCGTACGAAGGCATTATATACAAATAACGCCAGCCGGCCAGTAATTAATTTCCATTAGAACAAGTTCCACGGAGTCAAGCGAAAAGTTTAATTTGAACAGACAAGGATAGATTATATTTAGCGGACTAGCGTGTTAAAAATGTAAGCGTGTTATTTATACTAGATTTTTTATTGAAAAACTTAATTAATTTAACAGACTTTTAGATCCCAAGTGATTTTGGTTTTGGAACTTGGCGAGTCTTATAAAAATAACTTTTTCTTTAGGATCTTCTCACGGCCTCACTGAAGTTCATGAGATGATAAGAAAATTCAACAGTATTTTAATTTGTTTGTTTCTAGTTTTTTATGACTTCATGTAAACTAACTGGACTTACAATCAAAGTTATTGTAGGTAAAGATAATTATTCTCCGACAAGTGCCTGGAGGGCGGCCTTTTTACAGCCGCCTGCCCTCCGCTAGAGGGGGTGACCGCTTTACAGTCACCAATGGACGGCTCTAGTGTGATCTTACGAAGACCTGGAACCGGGACCGGCTGGTGCCGAAGCTGACCACTCCAGTGGTTTTAGCCGGTAGGAGTCCGGCATACCCTTTCGCCCTTCCCCGGGGCGAAGGAAGTTCCATGTAGAGTTTTCACTAGAAACTGGTAATAATGGTAAATATCATTATATTATTGTCCGTGTAGTGTATCGACTCAGAATATAGCACCACTCTATCTCCTCCCACGGAAGTCGAAAAGTCGACTAAGGGATTATAAAATCGAAGGAAGGGCAGCAGTGCCTCTTCTGTGGAACAGTACAATCATCACCATCCCGCCTGCCAAGCATGGTGAATACTGGCCAATATGAGTTGTAACAATCTATGGGGAAGGCCTTTGTTCAGCAGGCCTTTGGCTGATATGGATGATGATGTTACAGGGTCAATCAGTGAGACAGTGATGAGCGTAAATATATTTTACTAGTTGTTATAAGGTGACTAAAGCGCGCTCACTGACCCACCTTCCAACCATGGTGAGTACTGATAAATTCTCTTCTTTACGTGAGAGGCTTTTGTCCAGCAGTGGAGGTCGCGGTTGCTAGGACGATAAAGAAAATTATAGCTGAGTTTAGCTGTAGCTGTTAGTAAAATCAACCTGGAACCTGCTATACAGTTTAAGATCACCTTTGTGTTCTTTAATTTAAGAAGTTAATACTTGATATAATGACTTGATATCTGGCAGCTTCAACTTCACTATTGGGAAACTCATCATATCAGCTATAGACGCCCACTGCTGAACAAAGGCTTTCACCGTAAATGACCGGCATCGATGAGCACATCAAGAAATGTGGCAACACAGTTAAAAATAAGCGCCGCGGTGATGGTGGGTGGAGTTGCCAACCGCAACTATAGCCACTGCGCTTACAGTGGAATCACCTGAGGCCACTGCGCCCACGGATCAGAAAACCATGTGGTGCCCTGATTAAGAATATAGCACCACACTATCTCTTCCAGTGGGTGTCGTAAAAGGCAACTAAGGGACTCCTAACCAGGCAGCAGCGCCCCTATTGTAAAATATTAGACATACTGCACTCACCAACCCGCCTGCCAAGCGTGGTGAGTACTGGCAAACTCCCCCCAAAATGACGACACAATTGTGTTAAGTCTATGCGGAGGCCTTTGTTCAGCAGTGGATATCGTTTGGCTGATATGATGATGAAACTCTGACAATGCATAAGTACCTGCGCGGTTTTACATGTTCTTTTTTCTTTTTTATCTGTCTTAAGTTTACATTTACATCCGTTCAAACGTGCTCTATGTCTGATAATCTATATTAATCCAATCGCAACTCAATTTAAACTGTTCTTATCTGGGCCCATATCGAATGCCGCTTATCGTCTGCTGATGAATTATTGCCTGTAGTTTTGGAGCCTTAGGTTTATAGCCTTGGGGTGAAGGTGTTTGTGGTAAACTAATGGCGATTAAAGAGAGTTTACTGAATTTACTTAATGAAGGCTTAATGGTTCTTAATATTTCAGTCCTTCATTCGTTTCACTATACAAGTATGATTCTGTTTTTGTGAGCTTTTTCGTTTAGAATACCGTCGTGAACCCACTCACTCTCGTACTCCTCAACTTCTACCTACTGAAATTCCACGGTGCTTCTAGGTCCAGCTTTTATTTTCTACCATGGTGGACTCCCTCGTGGGCTTTTTTCCATCCTTACACGGGGCGGAAGGGTACTTTGGACTCAGGGCTAAATCTACTAGAGTGACCATCTTTGGCACCGAAGTGAGGGCTCTTGGATCTCGAAAACAATCACACCGGAGCATCCCGTTATTGCCATGCTTTTAGGCACATCTCGAAGGTGATAACCGTAACTCGGTCACTCTCTCTGGCGGAGAGGAGGCGACTGTAGACAAGCCGTCTCTCAGACACATCTTGAGGGGGAGATTGTAAAGGATCGCATGAAGCCACATTGTCCGTTGTGCGCACCGCGCCGTTTCTTCCCGCGGGTTGCTCGGTATGAGCGGGTATAGATCCCACTCTGTATGCTCGCGATTAGTTACCTCCTTTAGGATATGTCTAAATGCGAGGCGCCAATAGGCAGCTCTAGTGCATTCGTTCTCGGTGCCTAGAGCCTCCCTTCGATGCTGACTTCGATGATGACTGCCCAGGTGGGTAAGAGTCCAGCAAATAATATAATAGAGACATACTTTGACATTTTACGGCACGGTTCGTGCAGTGGCTGATACAGTCGACTGCTGCGCACCGGGTCGTGGGTTCGATTTCCGTACGGAACAAATATTTGTACGATCTGCAGGTAGTTGTTCCAGGTCTGGGTGTATTGTGTGTGGAATTTGTGTTTGTAAACGCACCCACGACACATGAGAAATCCTAGTGTGGACAACGACAACAACGACAACGGATTTAAAAAAAAGAAAAAGCCTTAATTTTCCAAAAAAAAATATGGTAGACTACCATGGTATATCAATAAGGGTTCTGTTTTGTTCGACTGTGGGACCTTAAAAATATTTGAATGAGTGTCTCCCATCCTTTCTTTTACAACTTAGATAATAAGTCATTAGAATCCGTCTCAGACTTCTGTCTATCCCAGATAACATAAAACCCGGTCTCTATCAAAACGAATGGCCTACCAAAAGGAAGTTAAATAAAACTCTTGAATATAAATAGTAGATAGCTGGCGCTGCGTTAAGTTCATTTAAACTTTTTCATTAATATTGAGCCTTAAACGCTTATGAATCTTCTCTAAATTTCAGCGCCCCACGTATTACCGTGTAACTTGGATTTTTCCTTATCATATCGATTCGTTAACTGGCCTTATCTGAAAACAAGACAGCGTTGCAGCCATGGACTGTTTTACAGCATATCATAAACTATACACTGCTGAACAAAGCCCCCCCCCATAAATGACCGCTTATATTTGCCAGTACTCACCACGCTTGGCGGGTGTGAGTGCAGAATGCTGCAGTGTCTTTCCATAGGAGAGACACTGCTGTACATCCCTCTGGTTTAGAACCCTTTAGTCGCTGTTTACGACAGCCACAGGAGGAGATGGAGTGGTGCCTTTTTCTTAAACCAAACGCCACACGGATAATACTCAGCAGCATATAGTCTTAAGTAACTTTTAGTTCCGTTTATTTTGTAGTTTATTTCTATTACTATTTTTAAATCCTCATCCGCCTCATTTGGGCGCGATAAAAATAAAATTTCAAGGTGAAATTGGAGTGCACTAACTATTTTGATGATTAATGAGTAATGAAATGAGTAATGTTGAGGAGCTCGTAGCTAAGTTACAGCCGAGTGGATTGGAAGATCTGTGAGGTTAAACAACGCTTGAAAGGTCAGTCTACAGATGGGTGACCATTCCGAAGACATCGAGACGAGGGGTCTCGATGTGTCAAAAAATAATACAACTCACAACGTTATCCACAGCATACAAAATAGAGTATAGTTTTGAGTAAATTGAATATATGAAATCTAACAATTATTTATTTATCTAATAGATTAAACATGCTTATAAGCTAGGGTTCAGGGTTAGGTCTTCTTGGTCATTATTCGTTATTTTATGTATTTTTACATATCTGTTATTTACAAGGTATTTAGAACAGTTATATATAGCTATACATTGATAAAAAAATAGCACCTATAAAATACAAACACTAACTACATATAATATATTTATTTTGGTTTTCATGGAATTCACATGTGCAGAAAAGAAATAGCGCTATTTTATATTAACTGTTTTAATGTGTGATTAAATTTAGGTGTAGTTAATGTTACCAAATTCATATCATGCTCATAACTTAGACCATAAAATGACCTTGTAAGTTACTCTCCAAATTATAGATACTAAGTGCTCCCAAAGATACATTGTTTCAAGATGACCTATTAATTTGTTTTGTCAACTATTCGCTGCAGATGTTTATAATTAACAGTCGCAATGTAATCTCGGCCGTAAATTTTCAGATTCAGTTACCTTTTGAAAACTTTGTAATTGTATCAGTGGTCATTTAAGGCCTTCCTAAACGTAAATATTATGTGCTAGCTTTTGCTCGCGGCTTTGCACGCGTGGAATTCGGAAATCTATATCATGTTGTTTAAAACTTGCAATAATGAAATGACCTGCACTTAATTAGGAACGTGCAATAAGTGTAGAGGAATCATGCTTTATCTCCGAATGACACGACCTATAGGCCTGCGCATTGCATCCAGACCACTCAATCGAGGGCTAGACCGCGCGCTATTGTCTTTTGGAGGAGAGAACACAGTGTGGGGCAATGTTAAAAAAAAAAAACTTTCACGAGAGCGCTTGCAGCTACCATCCTCCGGTTCCTCAGACCACTTCAAGCGAGCAGACCACGCGCTTCAAGCGAGCATACAGGTCAACGATCGCGAGCTATCTCAGCTTCTTGTTGGTGCGGCCAGTGCCACCCATTATACAGACACGCGTTCGAGATCATTCATTATAATGTGCGCTGACCGGACAACCCTGGACCCTAGAACATAGATCATTTATTTGCTAGTAACATGGTTTCAGAGATGATACATCAATTGGTATAGTGCAGCACGTCTCACCGTACAATCGGCATGCGAAAATCAAGTGTTATTATTTCTGTGCCTTTTTTTTTATTTTTTTTATTGGTGCCCAGTGGAAATTCTTCATGAACTTCCTTCGCCCCGGGGAAAGACGAAGGGGTATGCCGGACTCCTACCCGCTAAAACCACTGGAGGGGTCATCTTCGGCACGTAAGGGAGGCTCCAGGTCCTCGTATGATCACACTAGAGCCGCCCACTGGTGCCACGCCTATTGGCACATCTCGGAGAGGGTGACTGTAAAGCGGTCACCCCCCCGGGGAGATTGTAAAGGATCCCCCAAAGCATCCCACGGCAGCGCGTGACCACATGCGTGCTACCGTCTTCTCTTGGGTCGCTTGGTGTGGGCACGCAGATTCCCCAATCTACGCACCCGCGAACCCAGAGGTTACCCCCCACCATATAGCAATGGCAGGGGTTTTCAGGCGTATCGGAATTAGGCGCCAGGGCGGTTGTTACCCCGGCGCCATTATTTCTGTACCTAGTCCCTGCACTGTGAGCAGTAAATGGCGCAAGAAATAGCACTCGCTATTATTTGGATGTACTGTAGAAACCCTACCCAATGCGGCGAAATTTTCATAATGCGCGCCGCCGTCCTCCCGGGGTTCGCTCGGTATGACCACGCAGACTCCCCAATCTGCACGCCCAACTGCGGTGATACCTACCTAGCCGGACTCTTGCAATATGAGACCTTACCAGATAGTGCAGCATATAGCTGTCAGCCAGTCGACATATGGTAAAAGAGCTTTCATAAAATTTTCGTCCTATTCATAAAACCTATTCTAAGACACCAATATATCGCTGAATTGGTCCTCCAATTATCCTTTGGCCATTTTTAATTCACATCCACCAATTTCACGGGCGGTTTTTTAGGATTAAGGGGCCACGAATTTCAGGAATTTCGGAGTAACCTCGGTGATTACTATGTAAATGACTGTGGTTCGAATATTTAACGACAGAAAGTTAAGCTCGACTTAAGTTAAGGAATTCCTCTGGATTGTTTTGAATAATCTTTCGTAGAATATTTTGTCTTGTGATTGTGGTAAAAGTTTAACCTTGGTTATTCTATAAGTGTTTTTTTGTGTAATATAATAGTTTTTTTCAGTGACAGCAATATTACAAGATACAATGGGATGTAAGCAGCACTGAAATTATTTTCTCCTATACTGCAACTTTCTATACCCTAGGCACATATACACATCAACTCGTAACTATCAATTGCTCACCATGGGTCTTTCAATGATTATTAGAGTGAGTGGTCATAGACATTGCCATAATCGCCACGGTTGGGAGGCGGATTGCTGATAGCAGTTTTGTTATCAGCATAAAACAATCTCCAAATAGTCTGTTTTTTTATAGTTAATGCACGGGAGCGACGGCCTTTTTCATTTATTATATTTCATCCCATGGAAATAGTTTATTTATTTTACCACCCTGAGGACGTGCGGAAGAACATGGCCGAACTCTTACCGGATGAAACCTTGGCGGCACGGTTGGTGCAGTGGCTGATACAATCGACTGCTGCGCACCGGGTCGTGGGTTCGATTCCCACACGGAACAAATATTTGTATGATCTGCAGGTAGTTGTTCCGGGTCTGGGTGTATTGTGTGTGGAATTTGTGTCTGTAAACGCACCCACGACACAGGAGAAATCCTAGTGTGGGGCAACGTTTTTTTAAAAAACAAAAAAAAAAAAAACCCTCGGGGTATCGGTCATTATCGGTGCGGAAGGAAACTCACCTCCAATCCACTTCTAGCTATCAACCATTTTAGCGGAGGTCAGGTGAATGTATAGAGGTCCCCCCACACACATCTTGGGGATTATAAAACCTCCACCGAAGCCTTGCTGCACGCTGTTCTGCGCACATAGTGGCACGTGCCACGTGGGTGCCACTGTCTTCGGCACGAGGATTCCCCAATTGGCGTGCCCACTGCGTTGCTTAGCGTTCCTGTTATTTCTTTGACTGTCTCTACCCTTCAACCAGAACATTCATCATTTCGGCCGAATTAAGTCCACTGCTGGACACAGGCCTCCCCCAAAGATCACCACAACGACCGACATTGGTGTGTTGACGGCTCATTGGGGGGTTTTGCCATAACCGCCACGCTTGGCAGACGGGTTGGCGATCGCAGTTGAGCTGTTAATGTACTCGAAGGATGATGCTGTCCATCCTCCTAATCCCTTAGTCGACTTTTACGACACCCACGGGAGGAGATGGGATGGTGGTATTCTGAGCCGGCACCACACACCAGAACATTACTACTTTTAAACATAGTTGTTATAGTATGTGGTATAGCCGTAACTGTAGTATAGCACCAGTTGAGCCCGAAGTCTCAAAATAAAAGATGATTATTATTATAATGCTACTAATAAATAATATTGACCATGATACTACATCATCAGTCATATTATGTACCTTCTTACTTAGGCACCGCTTACTTAAATGGTGAAGGAAAACATCGTAAATAATTGAATCAATTGTTCTGAAATCGCCAATGTACAGCGAGTAATCTGCCATCTCTCTCACACAAAGGTTAGCTGGTAGCCAACTCAATTGTGTTTACATCATAAATATATTGTTTGTGTACAATAATAAATTAAGAAGCATGATTGCCCAAATTGCAACTTAATGTCCAAATGTAAGTTAGTTACAGTAGCAACTTAGTACTTACTTAAACTTTTTTAATTATTTTTTATTGGTGCCCAGTGGAAATTCTTCATGAACTTCCTTCGCCCCGGGGAAGGGCGAAGGGGCATGCCGGACTCCTACCGGCTGAAACCACTGGAGCGGTCATCCTCGGCACCCAAGGGAGGCTCCAGGTTCTCGCATACTCATCTCGGAGAAGGTGACTGTAAAGTGGTCACCCCCCGGGGGGGTTGTAAAGGATCCCCCAAAGCGTCCCACGGCAGTGCGTGACCACATGCGTGCTACCGTCTTCTATTGGGTCGCTTGGTGTGGGTACGCAGATTCCCCAATCTACACACCCCCGAACCCAGAGGTCCCCCACCTTATAGCAATCGCAGGGGGTTTCAGGCGTAAGGGAGTTAGGCGCCAAGGCGATTGTTACCCCGGCGCCGTCTCCTCCTTCTTCGAGCGGGATCGGCCCTCTCCCGATCTCGCTCTGCGGTCTCCTTCTGGAGCATGACGCTCTCACAGAAGGAGACCACTGCATTCCAGTTTTCATGCTCTGCCAACATAGCCGACACTACTGCTGGCAGAGAGAGATCTTGCCCGATCCGATCGACCAGGATCCGCCGCTCGACGTAGATTTTTCGTAATTAATTTACACTATATCTGAAACTTGACCGAACTGAGATTAAGTTATGAATTGAATGAAAAAATGTATGAAAAAATGTTATGTCTTACAATTCAGTCAAATTTTGGTATAATCTCGATCTAATCTCATTTCAATCTCAATTTTGACGTTTATTTAATGACAATTTAGTACATGATGTGACCGTTCGAAATGTTAGCAGAATACCGTTTTGACTTCGATCAACTTTCGATCCATTTTCGATCTCATCACAGTGTAAGTACACGTTTGACGTTGTTTGTTAGTTTAGGAGAATACCATTTGTGACATTTATGACACTGTAACTAGATCGGAACTACGATTTGAACATTTTTAAATTACGAGAATTGGCCTGCAGTTATGCGGCGATGCAAAGTTCTGTGTTTCATTTGCGCACCGCACTGATATGTAAGTTACTCTTTTTGAATCAACAAACCTTAATCTATACAAATAAATAAAATTGAAGTGTCTGTTTGTAATGTCAAAATAACAGATTTTCACTAAGTGCATAATTATGAAAGTACGGTACTTATAACCAAAAAAACAATGCAGTTTTTTGTTCCCGCAAATCTCTGAAACGGCTGGACCGATTTTGAAGGGACTTTCACTGGCAGATAGCTGATATTATAAGAAGTATCTTAGGCTACTTTTATTTTTGAAAAAGAATCGGAATTAGGGTTCCACGCAAAAAGCTTAAAACCTAGAAATACAATATATATACTCTATGTCAACTGTCTATGCCGAAGTATTCAAAATTTGTTTATTTTTATTTTTATTGGGCTTCTCGCATACATTTCTGGGAAATGTGGTTGCTTAACCGGTTATTTCAGGTGAACCCAAGAGAGGCCTCCAGCCAGTAAATTATTTATAATAATCCGATTTCTTTTAAATGAAACCGCGGGGCACAGCTAGTTTCTTACAAAAGCAGTCCAATTCCAATATCCTACACTACAACCTCACGTACTAAAAGTATTTAATTTAAAAAACGAAATTCATTCCTCCTGAACATCTTATAGCGACCACGAGATAAGAAGAAGCCGGTCACGTTCCTACCCCTGTAAACACCCTTAAAAATTTAGGTCAATTACTTGCACATACTTTGGGATATTTATGTGGGCCGAAGTGACCTTACGCGGGTATAGTGATATTCCGCCATTATGGAGTTCATTCTTCATAAATACGGGAGTTTTTAAGTTTATAAAAATGTTGTAGTGAGAGTTGTTATCGAGATTTTATCGTGCATATATTATATAGATTACTAGCTGGGACGCGCGGTTTCACCCGCGTTTAATTTAAAAGAAATTTAGAGTAGTTCGACATAGACATTTGACATAGAATATATATACTGGATTTCAAGGGTTTTATTTTTTTGCGCTGTACCCTAATTATTTTTCTAAAATAAAAGTACCCTAAGTTATTCCTTATAACATCAGCTATCTGTCAGTGAAAGTCCCGTCAACATTGGTCCAGCCGTTTCGGAGATTACCCGGAACAAACAGACAGACAGACAGACAGACGGACAGACGGACAGACAAAAAATTTAAAAATTGTTTATTTGTTATACGTACCGTATATACTTTCATATGCATTCAGTAAAAAGCTGTTATTTTGACATTACAAACAGACACTTCAATTTTATTTATTTGTATAGAGTATCAAGATGGTGACTGCAGCGAAAATGCGCATTCATGGGATGCAAACAAAGAGATCTAAATCTTTGGATGCAAGATGATAACTGGATTATAAAGGACAAAATCAACAGTATCGGGGCCTGATAAAGTTATATTAACCTATTGGAGAGTATTCAACAGAACTTTAACAAGAGGAAACAACTTGATGGAATCAGATACACGAAGTACAAGCAAATGGAAAAAATTGTTTGGTACAGTTCATGAAAGAGCAAAATTGGACTTCTGGGGTGGAAGGCCTGGTGACCTGAGATACAGGCTTCATTCAGCCTAGTTTAGGCACGAGTCTCCCACAGTAAATTTCAATAATACTGTAACTTTTATTGTGGTGAGAAATTAACAAATAAACAAAGTTCATTATGGTTATTTTCCACGCTCATCTGCAGGCCTTGCATGCATTACTACGAAATGTCGCATGGATTTCTTTGAATCGTGCGTGACATATAAGTACTGTCTTATTTGTATGGGGAACAAGGTGAGGTGTTCCTCCCAGGAAAAGGGAGGATCTTCCAATCAGGCGGGTGATATGCCTAGCCCGAAGCCCACTGGTTAAAGTTGGGCATCTGATTATATGCAGCATTGTGCGTTTCTTTTTAAACATTGCCCCACCCTAAGATTTCTCCTGTGTCGTGGGTGCGTTTACATACACAAATTTCACATACAATACACCTAGACCTGGAACAACAACCTGCAGATCACACAAATATATGTTCCGTGCGGGAATCGAACCCGCGACCCGGAGCGCAGCAGTCGACTGTATCAGCCACTGCACTTTACACGTGTGATTCAGGACTCTTTGACATCATCGAAGAGTTGAAATTAATGTTCAAGTAGATGTCGCTGTAAGTTGTGGTTTACATTATGGCGATGTAGGTGTCGCCACATTTGCTATGACATGTTATAGCCAAAGAGAAATAATGCTCTATGACCACTGATTCTGTGATAGCGCGTTAGTTCCTTAGTCAAGCCTACCTGTCGAGCTGTTGTCAACTATCGACAGCTGGGCTCTAATAGTTTGAGATTAATCAGCTTCACCCCAGCAGGACTCAGTACTATCCGGATATCCCGATACTCTACTTTACCTTCCAGGAGTGCAGACGTGATAGAATAAAATTGAATAGTTACAAATTATTTTATGATGCCACTAGTTCATTATTACGGTCCTGTATTAAATCCGCGTTTACAGTTTCATAATAATTATAAATTTCAATTATACAACGTTGTAGTCTTGCTGTAGCAAAAACGAAACTCTCCTTCTGGAACTTGACCCAAATTGAACGCTTGAGTAAGTTGCACAAGCTGTTAGTACACTGAAGTGCAATTAATTCACAATACATGCTTACATAAGTGGGGACACATTAATCAAAGTCCAGCTGCAGTGGACGTGTCTGTCTCATCATATCAGCCAAAGGACAACCAGTAATGAACATAGGCTTCCCCCATTGATTTCGACGGATGTATCATCATTTTGGGGAGAATTTTCCAATGCCACAGTTTGGAACTGAGCGACCCACGAGAAGACGTTGGCGCGCATGTGGTCACGCGCCGCCGTGTGCTCAGTATAGCACAGCGCACAGGGACGCTTCGGGGGATCCTTTACAATCCCCCCGGGCATGACTGCTTTACAGTCATCACTCACGGGATGAGATGAGGTAGTGCTAGCCGGCACCACACGAGTCAAAGTTCTTTTTTTGTCAAGTTCCTATGTGTCATCTCCTTACTTTTAGGTCCCCTAAATGTGTCGGGTAAAGCAATAGCAACCTTATCGATATCATAACGCAATGTTTCAGCAGTATTATTGGAAGTGTGTATGAGAATGCTCTTTTTTTGACATTTATCAGACAATACTTTTTCATGGATGTTTCTTTTTTTAATCTATTAAATTTTATAGAGAGTTTAATCACAAGCTGATTATATCACCCTCACCGGTATAGACAATAGATTACGATTACGATCTAAACCCATTCTTTACTAACTTGTACAAAAGTCCTTTGACAAAGGGAACGCAAGTATAGCATTACATGACAACATAAAATGACTTAGGGATTAATTATTGATGATTTTCATTGATTGATGAAATGACAAATGAATCATGGATCTGGTGATTGTTAATATCTATGTGTGCTGTTATCTGTTATGTCGCGACAATACTCAAAATAAAATAAGATTTCAAAAATACCCTAGACACAAGTATCAAAATTGCTTGAAAGACAGAGACAACACCACTGTGAAATAATGTCATAACACATGAATGCCAAATGCTTTAGTGTTACAAAATTGCTGAAGAGTCAGAGACGGCACTACAGTGATAAGACTGATAATAGATCATGACAAATCAACGCCTTAGTAAGTTCATAGTAAAACTTGCTTATTAGACAGAAACGTCATTACTGTGTTATGAAGATCTAACACATTAAACCCATAATAGCTTCAAACAAAACACAGTTTTTTGTTCCCGCAAATCTCTGAAACGGCTGGACCGATTTTGAAGGGACTTTCACTGGCAGATAGCTGATATTATAAGAAGTATCTTAGGCTACTTTTATTTTTGAAAAAGAATCGGAATTAGGGTTCCACGCAAAAAGCTTAAAACCTAGAAATACAATATATATACTCTATGTCAACTGTCTATGCCGAAGTATTCAAAATTTGTTTATTTTTATTTTTATTGGGCTTCTCGCATACATTTCTGGGAAATGTGGTTGCTTAACCGGTTATTTCAGGTGAACCCAAGAGAGGCCTCCAGCCAGTAAATTATTTATAATAATCCGATTTCTTTTAAATGAAACCGCGGGGCACAGCTAGTTTCTTACAAAAGCAGTCCAATTCCAATATCCTACACTACAACCTCACGTACTAAAAGTATTTAATTTAAAAAACGAAATTCATTCCCCCTGAACATCTTATAGCGACCACGAGATAAGAAGAAGCCGGTCACGTTCGTACCCCTGTAAACACCCTTAAAAATTTAGGTCAATTACTTGCACATACTTTGGGATATTTATGTGGGCCGAAGTGACCTTACGCGGGTATAGTGATATTCCGCCATTATGGAGTTCATTCTTCATAAATACGGGAGTTTTTAAGTTTATAAAAATGTTGTAGTGAGAGTTGTTATCGAGATTTTATCGTGCATATATTATATAGATTACTAGCTGGGACGCGCGGTTTCACCCGCGTTTAATTTAAAAGAAATTTAGAGTAGTTCGACATAGACATTTGACATAGAATATATATACTGGATTTCAAGGGTTTTATTTTTTTGCGCTGTACCCTAATTATTTTTCTAAAATAAAAGTACCCTAAGTTATTCCTTATAACATCAGCTATCTGTCAGTGAAAGTCCCGTCAACATTGGTCCAGCCGTTTCGGAGATTACCCGGAACAAACAGACAGACAGACAGACAGACGGACAGACGGACAGACAAAAAATTTAAAAATTGTTTATTTGTTATACGTACCGTATATACTTTCATATGCATTCAGTAAAAAGCTGTTATTTTGACATTACAAACAGACACTTCAATTTTATTTATTTGTATAGATTATCAAGATGGTGACTGCAGCGAAAATGCGCATTCATGGGATGCAAACAAAGAGATCTAAATCTTTGGATGCAAGATGATAACTGGATTATAAAGGACAAAATCAACAGTATCGGGGCCTGATAAAGTTATATTAACCTATTGGAGAGTATTCAACAGAACTTTAACAAGAGGAAACAACTTGATGGAATCAGATACACGAAGTACAAGCAAATGGAAAAAATTGTTTGGTACAGTTCATGAAAGAGCAAAATTGGACTTCTGGGGTGGAAGGCCTGGTGACCTGAGATACAGGCTTCATTCAGCCTAGTTTAGGCACGAGTCTCCCACAGTAAATTTCAATAATACTGTAACTTTTATTGTGGTGAGAAATTAACAAATAAACAAAGTTCATTATGGTTATTTTCCACGCTCATCTGCAGGCCTTGCATGCATTACTACGAAATGTGGCATGGATTTCTTTGAATCGTGCGTGACATATAAGTACTGTCTTATTTGTATGGGGAACAAGGTGAGGTGTTCCTCCCAGGAAAAGGGAGGATCTTCCAATCAGGCGGGAGATATGCCTAGCCCGAAGCCCACTGGTTAAAGTTGGGCATCTGATATATGCAGCATTGTGCGTTTCTTTTTAAACATTGCCCCACCCTAAGATTTCTCCTGTGTCGTGGGTGCGTTTACATACACAAATTTCACATACAATACACCTAGACCTGGAACAACAACCTGCAGATCACACAACTATATGTTCCGTGCGGGAATCGAACCCGCGACCCGGAGCGCAGCAGTCGACTGTATCAGCCACTGCACTTTACACGTGTGATTCAGGACTCTTTGACATCATCGAAGAGTTGAAATTAATGTTCAAGTAGATGTCGCTGTAAGTTGTGGTTTACATTATGGCGATGTAGGTGTCGCCACATTTGCTATGACATGTTATAGCCAAAGAGAAATAATGCTCTATGACCACTGATTCTGTGATAGCGCGTTAGTTCCTTAGTCAAGCCTACCTGTCGAGCTGTTGTCAACTATCGACAGCTGGGCTCTAATAGTTTGAGATTAATCAGCTTCACCCCAGCAGGACTCAGTACTATCCGGATATCCCGATACTCTACTTTACCTTCCAGGAGTGCAGACGTGATAGAATAAAATTGAATAGTTACAAATTATTTTATGATGCCACTAGTTCATTATTACGGTCCTGTATTAAATCCGCGTTTACAGTTTCATAATAATTATAAATTTCAATTATACAACGTTGTAGTCTTGCTGTAGCAAAAACGAAACTCTCCTTCTGAAACTTGACCCAAATTGAACGCTTGAGTAAGTTGCACAAGCTGTTAGTACACTGAAGTGCAATTAATTCACAATACATGCTTACATAAGTGGGGACACATTAATCAAAGTCCAGCTGCAGTGGACGTGTCTGTCTCATCATATCAGCCAAAGGACATCCAGTAATGAACATAGGCTTCCCCCATTGATTTCGACGGATGTATCATCATTTTGGGGAGAATTTTCCAATGCCACAGTTTGGAACTGAGCGACCCACGAGAAGACGTTGGCGCGCATGTGGTCACGCGCCGCCGTGTGCTCAGTATAGCACAGCGCACAGGGACGCTTCGGGGGATCCTTTACAATCCCCCCGGGCATGACTGCTTTACAGTCATCACTCACGGGATGAGATGAGGTAGTGCTAGCCGGCACCACACGAGTCAAAGTTCTTTTTTTGTCAAGTTCCTATGTGTCATCTCCTTACTTTTAGGTCCCCTAAATGTGTCGGGTAAAGCAATAGCAACCTTATCGATATCATAACGCAATGTTTCAGCAGTATTATTGGAAGTGTGTATGAGAATGCTCTTTTTTTGACATTTATCAGACAATACTTTTTCATGGATGTTTCTTTTTTTAATCTATTAAATTTTATAGAGAGTTTAATCACAAGCTGATTATATCACCCTCACCGGTATAGACAATAGATTACGATTACGATCTAAACCCATTCTTTACTAACTTGTACAAAAGTCCTTTGACAAAGGGAACGCAAGTATAGCATTACATGACAACATAAAATGACTTAGGGATTAATTATTGATGATTTTCATTGATTGATGAAATGACAAATGAATCATGGATCTGGTGATTGTTAATATCTATGTGTGCTGTTATCTGTTATGTCGCGACAATACTCAAAATAAAATAAGATTTCAAAAATACCCTAGACACAAGTATCAAAATTGCTTAAAAGACAGAGACAGCACCACTGTGAAATAATGTCATAACACATGAATGCCAAATGCTTTAGTGTTACAAAATTGCTGAAGAGTCAGAGACGCCACTACAGTGATAAGACTGATAATAGATCATGACAAATCAACGCCTTAGTAAGTTCATAGTAAAACTTGCTTATTAGACAGAAACGTCATTACTGTGTTATGAAGATCTAACATATTAAACCCATAATAGCTTCAAACAAAACACAGTTTTTCAGGAAACTGACAGAGAATGCCACTATCAAGAAATGTAAAAAGCATATTACGTACGTTTGCACGTTTTGTTTTTCTTAAATTATTGTGTTCTTTTGAAACCTACATTTTTTAAATATAATTTTAGTTCCATTTTTAAATAGTTCAATACCTAACGTATGCTGCGGTCCACCTAATAAAATAATATTTGACAGATAGTGTCAGATGACACCAGCTGACATGATGTTACTATGAACTGGACCGCGCCCGCGCCGGGCGTCCGCGGGTGGCGGTGGACGCGCGGGGCGTATGAGTGGAACCGTTAAAACGGCTTTTTAAAATTATAGAATTTAGTTAAACTTTTTCACTTTCAAATTTAACGTCCTTTGGACCACACCTATATTTTAATATTCATTTACTTACCGTTGTAGATTGTCGGGCTGCAATCCTTGTAGAACAGATTTAATCCACCAGCAATTATTGATACAGTCCACTAGTTTTATTACCACCCGAAGTAACCCTTTTTTACACGCATTATTTAAAAGATAAGATAGGATCGTCATGGTGACCCCACACCGACGTCGCGGAGGCCTATCGGCGCGCCACCTTCCCGTTCAAGTTAGCACTTCTCCCTCCCGTCTCTTGCTCGCGCCGGCTCGTGCCGAGCCTATAGTTTTAAATGTCCCCTAATACACTATAAATAATACCGATCCAGCTGTCCCCAAAACAATAGCTTGTTATCCCCAGCAACGCCCTAAGCCGAGGTCCGTGTCCCGCAGGGGGCGCCCTTAGCGAAAGTTGTTTAGTTTTTAATATAAATTCTAAGCCTGGCTGGAGGCCTCTTTTAGCTTCGCCAGAAATGACCGGTTAAGCAACCACATTTCCCAGAAATGTATGCGAGAAGCCCAAAATAAAAAGTCATGGTTATGTCATCAATTTGCCTTCGACACTCAGTATTTTCAAAGTATGTAAATCTGGCTAGTTATTGATGCAGTTTTTTTTTCTTCTGTCACTATAACTTGTATTTTATTGAGCCTTTTCCTGTGGTGTCTGGATTAAGACTACAGCACCACTCCGTGTAATTCTGTGGATGTCGTAGAGATGACTAAGGGACTCTAAACTAATTGGAATGGGCAGCAGCATCCCTTCTGTGGAAAAGTAGCCATACTGTGCTCACAACTCGCCTGCGAAGCATGGTGAGTACTGGAAAATTTCCCCCGAAAATTACTACACATGATGATGATGATGATGATGTCTTATGGTTACCTCGTTATGGTCTGCTCGACCAGTTGACAATCAGCAAAATATTTAAATATGTTCAGTGTGAATTCATCATCATCATCATATCAGCCAAAGGACGTCCACTGCTGAACAAAGGCCTTCCCAATAGATTTCCAGTTGTGTAAATCTATGGGGGAGGCCTTTGTTCAGCAGTGGACGAATAAATGGCTGAAATTATGATAGATTTCCACGAAGTCCGGTCACATGCCACACGCATTCAATGGCTCCATCACGTTGAAGGAATCGAGTGTGAATTCACTAAATGAAAATTAATTTTCATTCAGTGATAATTATAGGGAAAAGTTCTAGTGTCCCAGTTAAGTTATAATAATACCTATTCACGTTTAACCAATCTCCTTCAATGTAGGCCACTTATCTTCGCAAGCAAACTCAGTAAAATACTCAAAGAACGGTTTGAACTCGATTTTGTTCATTATTAAGATTTTCAACACGTTTTAAATAGGTACGTTCGTTTATTACACCCTGTGAGTCCAAAACTCAATTTTGTTACCTTATTACAAGCCCGTCAAAGGGGTGAATTATTAAAGACCAACTCGGAGTACTTTACAAGTGTTTTTTGCATACAAAATTACATGAAAATTTTGTGTGGAGTTCTTCTTGTTTGTACGACACCTGTCGATGTATTATTGGTAATTGGAAACTGTCGAAAATGTTTTGAGAATAGTCAAGTTAACTTTGTACCTATAAACGTGAACAAGTATTGTTACTCTCTTTTCCCTATTGGGGATAACTTTAAGACACATTGATGTTATGGTGTTTTGACTTTCATGCAGCCTTCGGGTCTTTTCGCAGAAATTTTCCTTTTGCGTAACGAATTTTCCACGCTGGTCAGGTACCGAACTTATCAAGCTGTAAATTTCTTTTTTTAATTTACTGAAATATCTATACAAATAAATAAAATTGCAGTGTCTGTTTGTAATGTCAAAATAACAGCTTTTTACTTAATCTATACATACAAATAAATAAAATTGCAGTGTCTGTTTGTAATGTCAAAATAACAGCTTTTTACTTAATGCATATGAAAGTTTATACGGAACATATAACAAAAAATGCATTTTTTTTTTGTCTGTCTGTTTGTTCCGGGTAATCTCCGAAACGGCTGGACCGATTTTGACGGGATTTTCACTGGCAGATAGCTGATGTTATAAGGAATAACTTAGGCTACTTTTATTTTAGAAAAATAATTAGGGTTCCGCGCAAAAATAAAAAAACCCTTGAAATTCAATAGAAATACTCAATGTCAAGTGCCTATGTCGAAGTACTCTAAATGTATTTTGAATTAAACGCGGGTTAAACCGCGGGTCCCAGCTAGTTTAAAATAAGAAATGATAAATGAATGATGTTTTTCTACTTTTTTGTTCGGTTTTCTACAAAAGCGTGTTTTTTTACTATCATTTAAATGAAAAATTTAAAAGAAATTTACACATTTTATTAAACATTTATTTTATTAAAACAGCGAGTTTGTTGTTATCTCAAGATCTTGTCTGCAGTGAAAGTGCGCATTCATGGGGTGCAAGATGATAACTGGGTATAAAGGACAAAATCAACCAGTATCGGGGTCTGATAAAGTTATAGCAATGTATTGGAGAGTATTCATCAAGAGAACCCTAACAAGAGAAAATAACTTGATAGAATCAGATACACGAAGAACAAGAAAATGGAAAATTTTCACTTGGCACAGTTTATGAAAGGACTATGAAATTGGACTTCTGGGGTGGAAGGCCTGGTGACCTGAAATACAGGCTTCAACCTAGTTTAGGCACCAGTCTCCCACAGTAAATTTCTATAATACTGTAACAATTCGTTATTTTTGCAAAAATTTATTAACAGTTTTAAATGATATTTATTTTTGCCTAGTAATAAATTCTAGTTGCAACGAAGTCATTCAGTTTTAACTGGTTTTGAAAATTTCATTAATGAATACGCGTTGTAACTAAAAAGGTTTTCCTGTAACATAATCGGATGCACAGTGGAGGGATTCCTTTGTTCTATGGTATTCATATTGACGGATGACATGAGTTGTCGTTCTTTTGAAGTCATCTATTCACCGTTTTTTTCAAAGGGTTATGGAAAAGGCTTCAATTTCTTTTATGCATACATGTTAGGCGGGCTTCAAAATGCAAGAACAAAGTTGTAATGGAAGCCTAGTATTTCGCTTAAATATTGCACACAATTAACATTCGATGAAATTAAAGTATAGTTTAAGGAACATACAAAGCTTCGTTATACTTCTGGAGAATGGCGAAATTGGACCCACTAATAATGAATGTATGTTGCAGTATGAATTTACGTTAATTCTAAGTAGATATTGGCTTTATATTCTCACACATCATTCTCACTTTAAACTACTACCTACCTACACCACATGCTCGCAATTTGGTGTTTAATAAGTTAACATAGTAAAATTAAAACATCTACTTATTGCGTCTCTAAACGGGAAAAATTACGTGACAGCCAGCCGGTGAAGCCGACGCATCGTTTACCGTTTGCGCTTATGCAACAATGGCCGCTGCTTTGCGATTGACATAACTTGTTGTGTTGTAAAATGAAGTCAATTGTAATTTGTATTCTTCCATATGTATATATCTTTTAGCTTCCTTTATCTTCCATATATTTTAGCTTTAAATAGAATAAAGACTTATCAATGAGTAAAGTAACTATTCACAAATAATTTTAGGTAAAAAGAACTAGAAAAGGAATTTTTCATTACGATATGCTCAAAAATCTGTGTCAAGGTAGAGATTTTTCGATATTTCGGAAAATTTTGTGCTACTGTAAATCCGTAAGATTTTGCTGAACATATATTCTGTTTTTTTGGTAGGTATTGACCCAAGCTCTCACCCGCTGCAGTATGTCGTGCTATTTACTGTACACCCTGTATATAGATTTAATCTAATCAAAATACATTTTGATATTCAAATACATCACAAATGAAACAAAACACATTTATCGTGTTAATTTTTTATAGGTTATAATCTTCTAGCTTTCATATCTTTTATCTCCTAGGTATTTCAATTGGATTTTTGCTTAGTTTTTATATGGTTCTACAAGTATTAATAAGTTTCCTTAGTCCACGCTATCCCGAAGGCTGGGTCCCATATTACATGCAATCTCGCCATTCTCCTTTTGCTGTGCCCTACTGAGTCCAAAAGATTCCATGTTTTTAAATTGTCACCTAAATTCACACCGTGGAATGTAACTAATAATTTAATATTGAGTGTAATTTTCTGAATTTTACGCGAATAGCAACCCTTGAAACAAAGCTGCTTACGGAAACATATCGCGCGTGTAACATTTATTCTATATAATATATAGTCATTGTAGGATTTTGGGTTTATTTTGTTCCTATCACCCTTCTGCAAATAGCCGCCTTCGCGCCTTCGTACACGTTCGGACATTTCCGGCGTCGAACGTCAGTGCTACCCTCGTGCGCACAAAAATATACCGCTTCAACTCAAGACGAGCGCGCGAGCACATCTCCAAGTGAAAAATCCCGAAATAGAAACTAAAATAAAGATAATTCGTCGATATTCATTGTTCCATAAGTGTCCACTTAGGACTTATTGTTATGAAGTGCATTTCTCATCATACCGTTCCGGGACGGCCAGTCCGGCGCAGTTTATGGTGAGTCAAATTAAACCAATAAAAGTAAATTCCCTATTAAATTTGTGCTGTGGTATTCAACAATCATCATATCGGCCATTTATACGTCCTCTCGGACAAAGGCCTCCCCCATAGATTTTCACAACTGTGTCATCATTTTGGGGGGTATTTGCCAATATTCACCACGCTTGGCAGACGGGTTGGTGGGTGCAGTATGGCTACCGTTTCACAGAAGGGACGCTGCTGCCCATCCCTCTGGTTTAGATTCCCTTAGTCGCATTTTACGACATACACGGGAGGAGATGGAGTGGTTTTATATTCTTAATCCGTACACCACACGGATATAGTACCGTCTATTAAGTACCCAATGAGTTGCTACATCGACATCACACTATAATATTACACATAATGATACTTGTTCAGAATTTCTTTCAGGTGCTTTTGTTGATATTACTTAAATGGGTTTCTACATAAAGTTTTTGTATTGTTATTAAAACGTTGCCCCACCCTAGGATTCCAACCCTATACTCCCTTATTCACCTGTATCGTGGGTACAGTTTACAGACACCAATCTCACATGCACAAACACCCAGACCTGAAACAACTGTATGTAGATCATACAACGTAGCGCATAATGCCAATCACTTAGCCTCTTCGCCAACCGTAATTGTAACCGTGCATTTGAGACTTGGACCCATTTTCCCTTGGCACTAAAATCGCTTAAGCAAAGGACTGCCTCCTTACAATAGATAATTAATATCATTAAGATGATATTGCTTAAGCTTTTCTCTTAAAACTTCTGGAAAATATACAAGTTAGGTTGCTGACAGACGTGCGATAATTCGTTGACAAAATAATTAAAGCCAATGAACGCGTGGGCGAAATTAATTGTTTCATTTTAATTTATTTGCATACTACAGTGCTTAGTTTAGTGCGAAAACAAATTTTCACCTCGATTCCCAACTCACTCCTACTATTATGGTTAGAGACCGGATTATATGCAAAAACATATTGGCATATGCATTTGCATATTTAAGCTATTTTACGGGATCAACAAGCCACTCCATATAGATACTGGAAATATTTCATTTACCTATGTATTATTATTTACTTTGCAAAATTTTGCTTTGATTTAATATAGATAGATTTCATTATTTCATAGATTTCCACAACTTGCGGTTATATGCCGCCCACATCCAACTACATCCATTGACCTTCACCAGGTCGTCTGTCTACCTCGTTGGAGGTCGTCCCACGCTGCATTTCCGGTGCGCGGTCTCCACTCGAGAACCGTTTTGCCTCAACGGTCATCAGTTCGACGAGTAAATTAAATAAATAACTAAGAGAACCGTTTGGTACCGGCTTAGAATAGTATCACCTCATTTCTTTCCATGGGTGGCGTAAAAGGTGAGTATGGGATTAGCCGGAGGATGGGCAGCAACATCATCGAGTAAAGGAGAATGGCGAGATTGCATGTAATATGGACCCAGCCTTCGAGATAGCGTGACCTAAGGAAACTTATTAATACTTGTAGAACTATATAAAACTAAGCAAAAAGCTAATTGAAAGTGATTTAAAAGACCTGGGAGAAAAAAGATATGAAAGCTAGAAGATTATAACCTATAAAAAATAAGTACGATAAATGTATTTTGTTTCATTTGTGATGTATTTGAATATCGAAATGATTTTGATTAGATTTGATCTGTATATACACTACATCTCCCTAGACTGATAATCGTGCACAACGCTGTAAGAATAACATTACGGGTCAGCAGCGCAGGCAGCGTGGCTTTTGTAAAGATTGGGGTGTACTGGCTCGCATATCTTCTGTAATATGCAACCCCTGCAGCACGATTCATGCACTGCTGTCCCGTATTAACGGGCTTAATAATGGCTATGCGTGTTGAGAAGACGTAGGGGTAAACAGCGGTAAGTGATATTTTTATATTCGTTTTAATATAAATATTCCATCATTCCGGCCGAATGTATTTTGCCACTGCTGGACACAGGCCTCCCTGAAAGATACCACAACGACCGATATGGATGTGTTGTGGTTTAATTGGGGGGTTTTGCCATAATCGCCACTTGGCAGACGGGTTGGCGATCGCAGTTGAGCTGTTAATGTACACGGAGGACGCTGCTGTCCATCCTCCGGCTAACCCCTTAGTCACCTTTTACGACACCCACGGGAGGAGATGGAGTGGTGGTATTCTAAGTCGGCACCACACACATATTATTTTATAACATTTCAACTTCTGAACCCGGGCTTCTAAAAACCCATTTTTTTTTATAGTAGTCTTATAAATATTTATTTATAATGTACGGTTAATTCATACTGCAACATAGCCTCATTATTACTGAGTCCAATTTCACCATTCTCCTTTTTAACTCTAACTGCGATTGCTAACCCCGCCCAACCGTGACGATAATGACAAAACTGCCCAATGATTCAGACCGGTCATTGTCCGATCTTTGGGGTAAACCTATTTTCAGCAGTGTACGTTAAAGAAATATTGTTTTTACTTTATGTTGTCACCAGAACAATAACGTCAGTCGTCAACTGATGTTTTAAGTGATGATATATGGCACAGAGACGTGGTTTCTTAATATGGACCTAGTAAGAAAGCTCAAGGTCACACAGCGATCTATGGATTGAGCTATGCTTGGTATACGTGATCGAATCATAAATGAGAAGATCCGTAATGAAATGAAATGAAATGAAATGAAATGAAATGAAATGAAATGAAATAATCATTTATTCAAATAGACTAAATTATTAGTTCTTTTGAACGTCAACATTAGACAGCACCCATTAAGCCCACCCTTCACCGCTTCCTAGTGTTTAAGCTGGGGAGAAGAAACGGCGCAACAAACTCCCCAGCAACACGTTAGTCTGTCATATACAATATTTATACATACATGTACACAAAAAATAAAAAAATTACAACAGTACTAAAATGTACTTGTATGTCAAAAATTTATGTAAATTAAATATAAATGAAACGTAAAAATTCTAATATAAAACACATGTCAAAAATCTGTTTGAATTCAATGTCAATAAAAAGTGTATAAAATAACAGATGTCAGTTTTTGTATAAATTAAAAAAAAAAAAGAAAAAAAAAAATTATGCTGACTGTACCTAGCGAGCAGCTCAGTCCCAAGCTTTTTTATCCTCAAGACAATCAGAAATCTTATAATATCCTTTATTACAGAGTTTAGATTTAATAAAAGTTTTAAATTTCCTAAGCGATAAATTTCTGACTTCAGTGGGAAGTTTATTGTAAAAACGTATACATTGACCCATGAACGAGTTGCTTACTCTGTGGAGACGAGTACAATGTACAGCTAGATTGTGTTTATACCTGGTGTTTACACTGTGAACATCGGAAATTTTTACAAAATTTGAAATGTTTCTGTGCACATACAATAAATTTTCATATATATATTGCGAAGCAACAGTCAGAATATCAATTTCTTTGAATTTTTCTCTGAGAGAAACCTTTGGACCCAATTTGTAAATGGCTCGAACTGCCCTTTTCTGTAATGTGAAGATGGTATTAATGTCTGCACAGTTTCCCCAGAGAAGAATCCCATATGACATTATACTATGAAAATAGCTAAAATAGACTATTCTGGCTGTATCTTCATCAGTAATGTTCCGAATTTTCTTAACGGCGTAGGCTGCCGAACTAAGTCTACTTGACAACTTGGCAATATGTGGGCCCCACTGCAATTTGGCATCTATAGTTATCCCAAGGAACACCGTTGACTCAACAGGGTCCAGCTCTATTCCGTTCAGTAGTACATTGGTATGTAACTGTCTGACAGTCGTAGAAGAACTATCGACATAGCTGAAAGGATTAGTAAGTTGAGGTGATGATATATTATGTAATATTTTCTTAATCTTTTGACATAATTATTTAATCACAAAATTTTAAATGTTTGAGCACCATGTAGCCATTAATGTTATATATTTAGTACGTATACTGTGTCTGTGGCATGGCAGTATTGGTCTGTAATGCTCACTAAAATGTCTTGCTGGTGGCGGCGGTGTGTATCGGGTCGTTAGGTTCCCTATAAAATGGTTGAGCTAAGCGACGCTACTGCATGCGTCATGTTCATGAACGGGCGCCGTCGGTCGGGACTGGTCAAGCGGTAACTGCCATGGCAAATAAGTTACTATTATATTATTGTAGTATGAAGTTCTTTACACACCTATATTATATGAAGTTCTTTACACATTAACCTATATCATTCTTGTTATATATTTTACCATCATTTGTATCAATCAACATTGTAGTCTCAATTATTTTAAAAGAGTATCCATGCAGATTCTTGCCGGCTCTTCTCCAGGATCAATTAATTTTTTCACAATCCTGGAGGTGCGGAGGGGAAGGGCGATACAAATTTTTATATAGGTTAGCTAAAAGCCGTTATGAACATACAATTTTCGATTTGACGGTACGTTTGGTGCAGTGGCTAGGCCCTTGACATTTCTGCGCTGTGTACGCGGGTTCGATATACTTATTCTGATTCTAAGTGTTTGTGCATGTGGTATTTATATGACTGTACACTGTACGTCCCTACGACACAGGAGAAATCATGGGTCATAGTTTATAAAAATAATTGCTTTAAAATTTGCGACCAGTTTCTTAGGTTTTAAGCTGAAAAGCCGTAAGCGTGTAACCACCCTAAAATCAAACGTTATTCTCTCAAGAGAATTATTCACACAGATGTTACCTTCATAGTTTAATACACAATATACATAATTTTAGAATTCATATTTGTATGAATAAATCATTATTTGGTGTTTACATTTATGTTACAGATACTGTGCCGTGTACCTACCATGCAGTATGGTCTCGAAACCTTGGTATTTTGAGTGGGGAAGTAGGGTAATACCTTGGTTATGTTATAAAACTGACCTGATAACAGCAAATTAAAATAGAAAATAAAATTCTACTGTATCAAAAATACTGATGACCGTCGGGGCATATAAAAGATAAGATAAGATAAAAAAGATTTTTATTCATTTAAACCATTGATAGCACTTACGAATCGTCAAGACTTTAGTTGCCACGTTCCAAGATGTAGATTTCCTATGGAGAAGAACGGGCAAGAAACTCCATGGTTACTCTTTTAAAATCATGTTACAATATTTATGTGTACAATGTTCTCGAAAATTCAGGTTATATAAAGACAATGTTCCTACATTAAACATAGTAAAGTCTAACCTCTTAAACCTCTTAAAAGTGTCAATATCAAATCATGAACCAGTTGAATATAAAAAAATTTATACAATAATAAATTCAGGTGTAAATAATTAATAATAATAATGTCATGTCAAAAAATAATAATTGAAATGTAAGAAAAGTAAATCTGAATAAATTGATGTCACAAAACATGCAACAACAAGATGGCATGTCAATAAGTCAAAAATAAAAAATTTGAATCATTTCTTATAGTGGTCTTGGACATAACCATAAGGCAATAATAATATTCTCAAAATTCCCAAGTGGAAACTTCAAACCGGAAAATGCAGATGTGGACCTCCATCTATATAGACGACCGGGTGAAGATAGCTGGGATGCGGGCAGCATGTACACGCGTTGTAGAAATCTACTGAGGAGGCTTTTGTTCAGCAGTGGACATCGTCCGGATGGTACGTTGATGATTATGTCAGACAAAAATATTCCAGACTTGATCCTAAATCGCTTCTTAAAATCTCGAAAAGGCCTGTTCGTACAACCTGTCCATTATATATACCTCCTGACAATTTTTTCTTTTATTAAAAAAAAAGCGTTGCCCCATACTAGGATTTCCCCTGTGTCGTGGGTGCGTTTACAGACACAAATTCCACACACAATACACCCAGACCCGGAACAACTACATGCAGATCATACAAATATTTGTTCCGTGCGGGAATCGAACCCGCGAGCCGGTGTGCAGCAGCCGACTGTATCTGCCACTGCACTAACCGTGCCGTCAAACCAAGCCTCCTGACGGTAATTTCACCTTTTTATACGTGTCCAATAACATCTTATTACAAGTGGTAGGTTTTTTGTTGCAAGAGGCCGACTAGTGGTGCGTAGATCGGGGAGTCTGCGTGCCCACACCAAGCGACCCAGGAGAAGACGGTGGCGCTCATGTGGTCACGCGCTGCCGTGTGCGCATAGCACAGCACACAGGGACGCTTCGGGGGATCCTTAACAACACCCCCGGGGGTGTGACCGCTTTACAGTCACCCTCTCAGAGATATGTCTATGGGTGTGGCACCAATTGGCGGCTTTAGTGTGATCATACGAGGACCTGATGAGCGGGTACAGATCCCACTCTGTACGCTCGCGATTAGTTACCTCCTTTAGGATATGCCTAAATTCTTGAGGGCGAACTTTTTACAGTCGCCTTCCCTCCGCTAGAGGGGGTGACCGCTTTACAGTCATCCCTTCCAAGATGTGCCTAAAGGCGTGGCACCAATGGCCGGCTCTAGTGTAATCTTACGAGGACCTGGAGCCTCCCTTAGGTGCCGAAGATGACCGCACCACTGGTTTTAGCTGGTAGGAGTCCAGCATACCACTTCGCCCTTCCCCGGGGCGAAGGAAGTTCGCATAAAATTTCCACTGGCCACAAATAAAAAAAACAAAATACTGTAGCTTCTACTCCAGTACCAGATGTTAACCGCTAAGCAGTAGTGTTTAAACTTTAGACATTACCGTCTTCCGGTTAGAAGGGCACTGTAGCTAGAAATTACTGGGCATAAGAGGCTAAATAACTTCACGTCTCGAGGTGATGAGCACAATGCTATGCCTCACAGGACTAGTCCTCTTTTTTTTTTATTGGTGCCCAGTTGAAATTCTTCATGAACTTCCTTCGCCCCGGGGACGGACGAAGGGGTATGCCTCCTACCGGCTAAAACTACTGGAGCGGTCATCTTCGGCACCTAAGGGAGGCTCCAGGTCCTCGTATGATCACACTAGAGCCGCCCACTGGTGCCACGCCTATTGGCATATCATGGAGAGGGTGACTGTAAAGCGGTCACCCCCCAGGGGGATTGTAAAGGAACCCCCAAAGCGTCCAACGGCAGCGCCTGACCACATGCGTGCTACCGTCTTCTCTTGGGTCGCTTGGTGTGGGCATGCAGATTCCCCAATCTACGCACCCGCGAACCCAGAGGTCCCCCACCTTATAGCAACGGCAGGGGTTTTCAGGCGAATCGGAATTAGGCGCCAGGGCGGTTGTTACCCCGGCACCGTCTCCTTCTTCTTCGAGCGGGATCGGCCCTCTCTCGATCCCGTTCTGTGGCCTCCTTCTGGAGCATGACGCTCTCACAGAAGGTGACCACTGCATTCCAGTTTTCGTGCTCTGCCAACATAGCCGACAATACTGCTGGCAGAGAGAGATCTTGCCCGATCCGATCGACCAGGACAGGAGGTCACAGGACTACTCCTCGGTAGCATTATAATTGTTATGGGCAGGCATGATGCTTATCACCAGGCGAACGACTTGCATACTTAATCCATCAGCGAAAAAGCAACCGTGACGTGTGAATTCAACTTTTTTTTATCTGCAGTGTCCATTATAGCGGCCGTTTGGGGCATCAATGTTTCCCATCTCTCCCGTCCGACCCGTTGACACATCAAATTGAATGTTTTCCCTCTGTTTTATTGAGTACTCTGCTCGAATTTATTTCAATTAAAATTGTTGAATTAATTGGAGCTTTTTTATAGTAGCGTGTTGCGGATAATTGCTGTTACCGATTGGACGATATACTCGGCCCTCGACTAAATACTAGAAACGTGTAAATGGCTCTTTAGAGATCGATAGAAAAATGTTGTACCTAATAGGTACACAATTATTTGACAAACATTTTTTTTTTGGGTGTGATGGATGAAGATTATTGTGTCTATATTTTCACGAGTTACTCCTCTGTAAGGAGGAACCCGGTCTTTTGTAAGGCTTATGCATGGATAAGGGTCCAACACACAGAGGCTCTTTAAAGAATTTTAATCTATAATATAATGAGCTCTACGGCTGTATTACAGAAAGATAGTCCCAAATTAACCCGTTGGTGTGCGAATATTATATGAGATGGAAGCTACAGTGATGTGAGGTCTATTGTAATTGGTGTTAAATGAATTGAAACCTATAGCTTGGAACAACGGCGTTTCATGTGGTGTGCCACAGCCACATAAATAGGAAATAAGGAGAAGTCGCACGGGGGCGTAACCGCGCCACTGCGACTAGATCAATTTGGGCCATCCGGAAAAAATGGCCGTTTTATAACATCAGTTGAGATTCGATCGCGTAAGTGAAACTTTGTTAAATTGTCGTGTTGTTTGGGGATAAAATGCAAAAACAGAAGCGAAAATGATAACTTTATCAAGGAAGGAATCATATACAATATGCAAGTGAAGGAATTTTCTTGTATTTGTCTTTAAAAAGAATACATAAAAAAAACTGTTTTCTTTATTATGTTACATATGGATTGATGGAGCAGCACGACATTATTATTTTTGTACAAAATACAATGCTTCTTATCTACCACTTTTAACTAGCAACCGGTGAATAATAAACGCAGTGAATAGAACAGCGAATGGTACTACCAATAAACTTACACGTTGCGTGGTACGGCCGTTTGCGGTCTGTACGCTCGGTATGATTGGCTACCTACAAAGTCGTGGGTGTGTTTTAGTATGAGAAGCCAATTATAATGTTGTGTTTATTCAGTTCATTGGATGAGACCTTGTAACTGTGTGCATTAGTGTGTTTTTATGAAGAATGGTAGTGGGAAAATTATTTCTAGACTCGCATACATTTTGATCTACATGGCATATCTCATTTCTTCCAATATCTTAGGCCACAGCCATTGAATAAAGTTAGGCCGAAGACGAGGCCCTGGCTGACTCTCTGGGACATTCGGGTACGAAGTATTGTCACTCATATACAACTCGCCACGAGCGGCCCTGCGGTTTGTATGTTTCTTATTGGATCTCATAATGACGTCATTTTCTGTATAAAAATGATGATGTAGCCAGTCTAATCTGCTCTCCGGGATTGCGTTGGTCTGTTTTAGTTTTTTTTCGTTTAATTTATCTTTTTTTATTTATTCTTAATGTATAATAATGTACGAAGGTGGTCTTAATACCATAGACATTTTCTGCCAGAAGACATTTGGTCGATACAGAGACAACAAGGTAGATGCACCAACAAAATAAGAGTGAGAGGTATAGATGCGGTATCTTTCTATTCACGGGTTAATAGCCTCTGCAAAGAGGAACTCGGTCTTTTGATAGGCTTACGCGAGGACATGTCCCCATGGACCTATGGGTCCAACACGCAGTAGCCCATTAGAGAACTTTAATCTAAAATGTAATGGGGCACTAATAGGTGACTCTCCATTACTGCATTTTAAATTATGTTTTTTATTATTATACGTTCAATTTAACTTCAAACTACTCTAGCATATAAGAATTTCTATTCGATCGCTTTCAAGACTAACTTGATTTCAATGCATTTTACATAATTTCAGGGTTGAATAAAAAAGGGTTTTTTATCAAGAAATAAAGAAAGGTTATAGTTCAAAGTTTGGAAGGCCATTCAACTTTTTATACTTCGGTTCATTCACCGTCAAAATAAATATACAACATAGTTGCCTAATATAAAACATAGTTGTACTAAAATGTTTTCGGCTGTGATAGTATTATATATTCATCAATATTAAATATATTTATATATTAGGATTGGTCAGCATAATGTTGCTATTTTAGTGTTGACTTTTTAAGACAACGACCGGTTGCATGCCGTAAGTCGTAGTCATTGTCTTCAGATAATAGTTATTTCGAGAACAGTGCAGTCGAAAAATGTAACATACACACAAAAAAATGTTTGTGTGTATGTTACATTTTTTCGGCTTGAGATACCTGTTAATATATTTCTTGTTATTCGAAGTAGTCTCCGTTCCTTTCTAAGCACGGAATGACTGAAGCAGCGAATCCACTATTTTTTAGGGATATACAGGTTGTCCAGTAAACAGCACGACATACTGCAGGGGGTGAGAGCTTGGGTCAATACCTACCAAAAAAACACAATATATGTTCAGCAAAATCTTACGGATTTACAGTAGTACTAAATTTTAGTAGTAGAAAATTGTACCGTTAAATTTTCATTGTAGTTTTTAATAGAATAAAGAATTATCAATGAGTAAAGTAACTATTCACAAATAATTTCAGGTAAAAAAGAAACTAGAAAAGGAATTTTTCATTAGGAGATGCTTAAAAATCTATGTCAAGGTAGAGATTTTTCGATATTTCGGAAATTTTTGTACTACTGTAAATCCGTTGCTCTCCTTTCCATCGCACCGTATTCCCCAGACATTATGCCAGACTACAACCTATTTTGTTATCCAGATCACTACCTAAGATAAATTATTGACAAATAAAAACCATATCTTATCACCTTCTTTAATCAAAAGCCTTAAAACTTTACAAGGAAAGCATTCTATCTCTGCCAGCGCGTTGGTGACAGGTGATAGAAAACGATGGTGCTTATAATTTTGATGAATAAATTGGATTAGTATATTAAAAAAACAAAATAACTTTGTGCGCAAAAATACAGGGTTGGTATCTACCAGCCTGATAAAAAAAAACTTTATTAAAAAATACAACTTTTATGTTTCGTTTAAAAATTTCATTAGGTCTGCAGAACGGCAATTTACAACGTAAGGTATAAAAATTAAAATACCACTATAAACAGAACAAAACGTAAAACTGTGAGTTCTTCGCACGCCATTTGCTAGACAACAAAAATTAAAAAATATATCGTGGGAAGTGCCTTATATATGCTTTATAATTTTCCCATCAGCAACCCCTTAAACCCCAGTTAAAACCCCTGGTTTATAAAGACACTTCTGGGCTAAAAAGTTCTCGAACCTCGCTTTATTCTCGCATACATTTTTAACACAGCTAAGAGTTTTTACAGCCCATTGCTCGATACAACTTTCGTAAAAAAGAACTAAAGCCTTGTAGCGTTTCGCTGTTAAATTTTAAAGGTTCGGCTATAAGTAGAAATGAGCGAGGCAGGAAAGAGGTCAGTAAGTGAAAAGTTTGGATGAAAGAAGTGAACGTAATTAAGTACAAAATTGATGTTTATTTTAACATATTAACGAACAAAACTCTTATATTTAAAGGAACTCAACAAGTTACACATGTACTTGTACAATCGAATGGTGTTTCACAATAGCCACATTACTTGGAAACTTTGATAGCTATCAGCGCCCACATCCAAGAGGGAGGAGACATCAGCGTTCCAGATTAGGTTTTCTTTTTTTTCAGCTGTGCTTGTTATCATATGTATATGTTTGTGGAGGGGGGTTGAAATAAGTGGCGTGTACATAATATATACACGCCACTTATTTTGCCGTGTGGTGCCGGCTCAGAATGCCACCACCTCATTTCATGCCGTGGGTGTCGTAAAAGTCGACTAAGGGATTAACCGGAGGATGGGCAGCAGCGTCCTTCGAGTACATTAACAACTCAATTCAAGGCAAGACTTCCCAATGAGCACACAACACATCCATATCGGTCGGTGATCTTTGAGGGAGGCCTGTGTCCAGCAGGGGACTCCATTCGGCCGAAATTCGAGGGCACGGTTGGTGCAGTGGCTGATACAGTCGGCTGCTGCGCTCCGGGTCGTGGGTTCGATTCCCACACGGAACAAATATTTGTATGATCTGCTGGTAGTTGTTCCGGGTCTGGGTGTATAGTGTGTGGAATTTATGTCTGTAAACGCACCCACGACACAGGACAAATCCTAGTGTAGGGCAACGTTTAAAAAAAAAAAAGCAAGAAAGAAAGAAATGAACGATGAATGAACATAATATGAACTAAGGTACAGTAAGCGTTCAAAAGTGCAGTAGCACGCTAAGGTTTGTTGCTGTCAACACATGGTACAGTCCGTACCTACCTACGTCTGTATATGTAATTTGTATTTCAACACAGAACGCACACCGCAGAGTTCGCACACTATTACACTGTCAGACACGCATCATATGCATGGTCACGGCCGGTTTATAATACGATTGCTAAAATTGGCACTAGATTAATATGTGCCGATAGAGGTAATTTTGAGTATGTGTGTGTATAGAGTATTGAAACTATTAAATAAAAGAAGGCCATAAGTCAAACCAAACCGCCAATCTATTGCGTTTTGAGATGCTACTGGACTTATGAACGCTATTGTACATGCGTTATATATATGTCTATACGAAGAGAAGTTGCGCAGGAGACCTTTAGGTTTTTACTAAATTCTCCAGGTCTTTGTTGGCAACCATTGACTGGTGAGTATTTTTACATTGTCGGAAAGAACAGGGATAAATATTTAGTACCCTATGAACTCTATTATACAACACGAGGGTAAAGAACGCAATTAAAATAAGTGGTGATTATGCAACCCTCATAAATATACATTTATTTATCTTATATGTTCCATTATCGTACTAATAGAAACTGTAACGCAATATTGGACTAAAAAGATAAAACCAAAAGTATTAATAAAAAAACCGGTCAAGTGCGAGTTGGACTCGCGTGGAGACAGTTCCGAAATAGCTGAATATATTGTCTATTGTTGGATTCGGTCTTGTACCAATTACTTATCACAAGAACAAATTTAACGTTGTAGTTGAAAAACTTGTTTTCCCATACATTCCAACCGCAAACGTAAGTTTGTACGCACAATATTGTAAGATTTACCATGTTATTTTAAGACCATAGATTTCTTATAGGTTTTCCTGTAATCTATAGATAAAGAATAGCTCTCTTACCTATATTTTTGAGCATTTTCGGCACAGTAGTTTTGGAGATGGAATTTGGATGGATTGGAATGGTCATTTTTTTACATTTCTCTATTAAAACTATATATATTAACATTAGAATGTAAATACATTTGAAACCTCACAATAAGCCCTTCCAGTACAGTTCGCAAAAGTTTAGTCTTAAATTTTCTATATTTCCCCTCATAAAGGACCCCTATAGTCAAAATTTATTTATTTACGTTACTTGTACGTGTTTGGATCGCAGAAATCCACATGTGTACCAAATTTCATCTTAATCGGTCCAGTAGATTCGGAGCAAATTGGCTGTGACAGACGGACAGACAGACAGACACGAGTGATCCTATAAGGGATCCGCCGTTTTTTCCTTCGGACGTTCGGAACCCTAAAAGTCACTGACGTACGTTTGGTTCTTACTTTTCTAGCTCCGTTCATTACTCGCACATCTTCCAGCTATACCTCACCCCTTAGCTAATCCTCATAAAGCTTATCTTCACGACTGTGCCCACAGTAAACAGTTCGCGAGTCCTTAAACGGCGCCTCTTAATTGTGAAATAAGATGTTTTTATAAATTTTTAATTATACAATTTTACCTCGATAGCGACGAGAGTTCCTTAATGTTGTTATGGTGAAAAATAACTAGTTACATAAGTAGTTAAAAATCAATGAAAGACAGCATGTATATGTTTTTTTTTATAAAACATGTGATACCGTAAGTGTCATGCCCGGTCATCACAATTGTCATGCTACCTTGACCTAGTCCTGCGGAGCACCACACTGGCTTTCACCCGATCTCACTCTGTCCTCTCCTCCTAGATCATGACACTCCGCAGAAGGAGACCACTGCACTCCATTTTTAATTTTACTCTGCCAACTTAGCCGACGCTACTGCCGGCAGGAGAGATCTATGAGATATATCTCCGATCCGATCGACCAAGATCCGCCGTGCCCACGCAGGGTACTCCTCAACCATGTGGACCATGTACTGTGTGGTATCCTGATCGCTTCCACAATGGAGGCACTCGCGTCCTATCCCGTGCACGTCCGCACAAAAACAACCGTGACCTGTGAGCACCTGCGTCATGCCGTAGGTGACGCATTCGCTCTTTCTGAGCTAGGCTCCGAAGAGCCCCCCAAGGGGGTGAACGCTTTACAGTCATCCTCTCCGAGATGTGCCTATAGGCGTGACACCAGTGGGCGGCTCTAGTGTGATCATACGAGGACCTGGAGCCTCCCTTAGGTGCTGAATATGACCGCTCCAGTAGTTTTAGCCAGTAAAAGTCCGGCATACCCCTTCGCCCTTCCGCAGGGCGAAGGAAGTTCATGTAGAATTTCCACTGAGCACCAATAAAAAATAAATTTAAAAAAGGCTCCAATGAGCGGCAGGATAGCCTTGACGGCACGTTTGGTTGCGAACTGCAACCTTAGGCGACGTTGCCTCAGCTCGAATGCACGTCGTCGAGCATGCCCAGTCAGCCTGTCGAACACCTCTGGAGGCACGCTTTCGCCGCACTGGTGGAGGGAGCGTATCTGGTCGTAGTTAAACGCGTTAAGGGAGGTACACGTTCACTTCTAGTGACTTCATCCTTGGCTTCCCCGCTTCGGTAATAATTTATCTACGCAACTTTATGGACCTTAATAAGTCACTTTATAAAGTTGTTTGTGTAGTGTTACCCCATATTTGGGTGAGTGTTGAACGTATCTTTGTTTGTAGCCATTATCCGTTAACGTGGTTATGTCTAACCACTAACGTCTTCGAGAAAGAGGTCAATCGTCGAATCCGACTCGGCTGGGCAGCGTTTGGGAAACTTCGCAATGTATTTTCGTCAACAACACCGTAATGCCTCAAGATGAAAGTCTTTAACCAGTGTGTTACCGGTAATGACATATGGAACAGAGACGTGCTCACTCGCAATGGGCCTCATAAGAAAGCTCAAGGTCACTCAGCGAGCTATGGAGAGAGCTATGCTTGGTATTTCTCTACGAGATCGAATCAGAAATGAGGAGATCCGTAGACGAACTAAAGTTGTCGACATAGCTGAAAGGATTAGTAGACTGAGGTGGCAATGGGCGGGGTACATTGCTCGTAGAACTGATGGCCGTTGGGGCAAAGAGGTTTTCGAATGGAGACCGCGCATCGGAAAACGCAGCGTGGGACGACCTCCAACGAGGTGGACAGACGACCTGGTAAAGGTCGCTGGGAGTCGTTGGATGAGAGCAGCATGTGACCGCTCGTTGTGGAAACCTAAGGGGGAGGCCTTTGTTCAGCAGTGGACGTCATGTTGTGGCTGATACGATGATGATGACTAGCGTTTTTAGGGTACCATACGTCCGAATGAAAAAATGGCGGAGCCCTTATAGGTAGGCCCTGTAGGTCTGTCTGACCGTCTGTCACAGTCAAATTTGCTCCGAATCTACTAGACCGATTAAGTTGAAATTTGTTACACAAATGAATTTATATGACCCATACACGAACGTGTAACGTAAATAAATTAATTTAGAAAAGGGGGTCACTTATAGGGGCAATATAGAATATTAACAAATAAAGTTTTGCAAACTATACCATGTGACATGAAATGGAAGTCCTTGTTTTGGAGGTCTCAAATATAATTATACTATAATTTTAAAATATATAGTTTAAAAGTAATTTAAGAAAATAGACGTTATGTCTGAAACTACTGAGCCTTAATAAAAAAAAATGTAGGTAATAACTTTTTACCTATAGATTACAGGAAAATCTATGGTCTTAAAATAACATGGTAAATCTTTCAATAGTGTGTATAAAAACTTACGTTTGCAGTTGGAATGTATGGGAGAACATATTTTTCAACTACGATGTTAAGTTTGTTCTTGGGATAAGTTATTGGTCCAAGACCGAATTGAACAATATAGTATTATTTTAGTTACAACAAACAAATTGTATAAAAAAAATTGGTGGATAACATATTCATCGTACGGAACTCTCTCGACGCGAGTTCAACTCGCACTTGTTCGGTTTTTTATTTAGTTTCGGCAAACAAACTTGGGACAGATTAAAAAAAACATGGTAGATTACATTCATCGGACAGAACTCTACACGAACTTGCGCTTGTCCGGTTTTTTTATTTTATTCTGTTAATTCTGTGTCACATGCCGATTTTTTTAATGTTCCTGCCTATTCTGGATTCAGAAGTGGACCGTAAAGTGAACCCAACATATTAAAGAAAAGCTTAGAACGATCATCCATAGTAATTTTTCACCTTTCTAGTAAATACGTAATTTATATCTACAATACAAACGAAACGGACCGTTACCAACAAAGTGTCTAGTCGTCCTTCAAAACTACTCAAACAGAACCAAACCACAGTTAGTGACAACTGAAAATTTAACACAGCATTTCACAGCGACCCCTCCGCTGTAGCCCCTGGCAAACCAGGGGAATTTCCTGCCATAATAATCCTGCCGACAACGTTTAGCCTTGGGCTGGTCACTGATGACCAAAGTGAGAGACACTCATGACAAGCTACCGATATCGATAAAATTTTAGCGTATTTATTTTAAAGTGACGGCACGGTTGGTGCCTGATACAGTCGACTGCTGTGCTCCGGGTCGCGGGTTCGATTCCCGCACGGGACAAATATCTGTACGATCTGCAGGTAGTTGTTCCGGCTCTGGGTGTATTGTGTGTGGAATTTATTTCTGTAAACGCACCCATGACACAGGAGAAATTACGTACGTAACGTATTTTATTAAAAAAGATCTGTCTTGTAAAAATTCTCTTCTCTTCTCTTTTCTCTTTTTTAAAAACGTTGCCCCACACTAGGATTTCTCCTGTGTCGTGGGTGCGTTTACAGACATGAAATCCACATACAATACATCCAGACCCGGAACAACTACCTGCAGATCATACAAATATTTGTTCCGTGTAGGAATCGAACCCACGACCCGGAGCGCAGCAGCCGACTGTATCAGCCACTGCAGCAATCGTGCCGTCGAATTATTTTAGTGAAGTAGTAAATCATAGATAAGATCAGATAATTTTATTTGCTTAAACATGTGTATACATACAATTGCATGCAAGGTGTAAACGCAATATGTATTTTGTTCCAACATGTTTGCCATATTATAAAATGGCGTGCAAATGTTATATCGATATTGAGATTAGGTAGATTAGATAGTAGATTAGTAGGTTAGGTATATTATTATTGGCATAGCAGTTTTGAATTTATGACCTTGTTTTACTTCGTGGAAATCTATCATGGACTTCCTTCACTTGAGGGAGAGGCGGAGGGCTCTGCTGGACTCTTACCGACTAAAACCACCTAAGTGGTCATCTTCAGCACCGAGGGCCTTCTAAGTTCTCGAGAATAATAGCACCAGATCCGCTCGTTGGTCACATATCGGAGGGAGTGATTGTAAAGCAATCACCCCCTTTAGCGAAGGTGAGGTGACTGTAAAAAGGCCACCTCCCCAGGCACATCTCGGGGGGAATTGCAATGGATCTCCCTGACGCCTCGCTATGCACTGTGTTGTGCAATCGGCGATACGTCACCACGTGTCTGTGTGTCCATGACTTGCGGGACCGTCCGAGCGTTGGACAATTGCACCGAGGCGGTCGTTATCCTGACGCCTTATGCTTCTGCGAGTAGGACTGGCCCTCTCCCGATCTCACTCTGCTGTCTCCTTCTGGATACACTAAATGAATGTCCTATATTATTGTAATTTATATCGGAACAACCACTTGTACTAAAGTTATAAATACGAGTATTACATTGTCCCTTATTCCATGGCAGGTATCACCACGAATAAAAACGGCCGCCCAGCCCCCGACAAGTGCACTGATTGTAGATGAACAGAAACCAAGAGAAGAGATTTGGTAGCTGAGCGTTCTTGCGTCACATTATTTTATCAAGTCGATAGTTTTACTTTCTAGTCATACAGTTCACAACCCTACAACTATTTGTAGAGGAAGCAAAAAAGAGTTGATAATGTTTTCTTTGAATTTTCCGAAGGCAGAGGTACCATTTTTGGTACTAAAATTATAAAAGGGTTGTTATTATAAACCTTTATTCTCAGCAAAATAAATCTTTACATGAATTCTTTTTTATTAAATAATCTAGGCTTATTTATTTACTACCCACCCGTTTCGCTCGGTTACAGGCAAATAATAGACCACCCCTGTCCACCTATGGGTGTCGTGAAAGGCGACTAAGAGTTGATATCAAGAGGATGAGCAGCGGCATCCTCCCATCTATAAAAATAAATGGAGGTGTCTGTTTGTAATGTCAAAATGACAGCTTAATACTAAATGCATATGAAAGTATATATAGTACATAAAACAAAAAACAATATTTTAAATTTTTGTTGGGCTGTCTGCCTGTCTATTTGTTCTAGCTAATCTCCGAAATCTAAATGGCTAGATCGATTTTGACGTGAATTTCACTGGCAGATAGCTGATGATGTAAGTAGTAACTTAGGTTACTAATATTAGAAAAAAAAAGTTTCTGTATATTTTAGGTAAACAAGGGTTCAGGACGAAAATTTTTTTTTTCTTTACGACATCCAAGGGATGAGATTGGTTGGTGCTACTCGTAGCCGGCACCACGCGGCAAAGTGGGTGGGGATGATGCAATCGATTTGTAGTTGTATTAGATTCCAAACAATACTAAACCATCTTTCTATATCTTCCGAGGCATATAACTCAAGAGTTCTGTCCTGACCCCATTCGAAGCTGCCATAATAATAAATAGTTGTCAGTACAGCCGTGCATGTCTGTATTTCACGTGCTTATCCTTGTTTATTTAGTGTCGTGAGGATATAGGGTATTTTATGTAGGTGCTTACGTTGGAGGTATACACAGATACGCGTTAAATGGTTATTACAATGGTGGTTGTGGTTGATTCTTACCTTTGTTTTACCTTACATTATATGGTAAGTAGCCGTGTGGAGTCGGCTATGAATACCACCACCCGATCTCATCCGGTGGGTGTCGTAAAAGGCGACTATAGGATCAGCTGCATGCTTCGAGTACATTTATAACACAACTGCGATGGCAAATATATATAGATCTATACAATAGACGGCACGGTTGGTGCAGTGGCTGATATAGTCGGCTGCTGCGCTCCGGGTCGTGGGTTCGATTCTAGCACGGAACAAATATTTGTATGATCTGCAGGTAGTTGTTCCGGCTCTGGGTGTATTGTATGTAAACGCACCCACGACACAGGATAAATCCTAGTGTGGGGCAATAAATAAAAAAATAAAAAAAACCGTTTGCCAAGCGTGGCTATTATGACAAAACCCCCAATGAGGGCACAACGAAAACCCATACTGGTCGTTGTGGCAGTTTTTGGGGGAGGCGCCTGTCCAGCAGTTTTCAGTTGAAATGATGATGACTCACCATATCGAGTGCAATTAGTTGAGGTTGAAGTGATTGTGACGTGTGATATCCGTGTGGTGTTCGGATTAAGAACATAGCTCCACTCCATCTCCTCCTGTGGATGTCGCATTATCACATTTCGCATGGGCAGCAGCGTCTCCATTTTCATATCGTATCGTCATGAACAACAAGAGCGCATCTGCTTTTTAAAAATATTGTCAGATGTTTGGTCGAAGTTTGCTTGGCCAGCCTTCAGCTTCTAAATTAGCATTGCCATTCAACGTGGCAATGTTGCCAGTCTTCTAGGAACATAACTAGTTGACAGCGATGAGAAAGAGTACTTTGATGCATAAATGCACCCGTTTCTTATAGGTTTTTTATGTTAGTTTTGTTACATAGTAGTATAAAATGTATATTTTTAGTTTTTATTGTGTATAATTGCCATGTTCATCAAACTATATAAGGTCCTACTTTATTAATGCAAAATATTTTAGGAGGTCAATTTATAGGTTACAATGAAACGTTTCAGCAAAAAAAAAATAACTTCCACCTTTCTTATATACAAATTCAAAATTAATTTAAATAATTCATGTTTCCGTTTGCATAAAAAGCGCAATTCACCACGTAAAAACCGTAGGTAACTATCACTGGGGTGCTAGGTCAGGAAACCTCCACGTGCGCTCGGTGGCTGCTGGTCCCTCTTGATACGTCCGGGGGGAAGAGCAGTTGTCGGGCCGGTGCACCCTGGGCACCGGGCAATAACTACTCCACTTTTTGGAGGACCTTATTGTCCGGTGGCTAATATTCTGACAGGGACGGGCCCAATTTTTGGGCTACAGGTAGGCCGTAGACTGCTTCTCCGTTTTCGGAGGAGCACGAGCGGGCTAGCGGCGGGCTCGGTGTGCACTCACCCTGCCCCGAGCAGGTAGTGGGAGGACTCCCCTTCCCTGCCACCGTCGATATCGTAACCTCGGTTGGAGTGTCGTGGTCACGTCTCGCGGCTTCGACCGGGACCGAGGATCTTGGCTTAACCGCCCGGATCGCGAGGAAGAAGGCCTCTATAAAAAATTCCCCGAACCCAAGCTAGCGTGCGGCGAGGGGTGCATGGCTGATGGGAAGTTCAGTCGCGAGCACGCCAACCCCAGGACCGGCGGCACCTGAAGATGGGATACGCTTGCCCGGGTACAGGGGGCACTGCCCGGGTCGACCGATTATTTCCCCCATACTCGTGGGATTTACTATGAAAAAAAGTACAATTAAAACAAAGAAGGTGGAGAAAGAGAAGGTGGGAGAGACTGTGGGTTTGCTGTTGGAGTCCGACAGTGCCCAGATGGACATGGGGTCGGATGCCGGCTCTGTGTCCAGTTCGGGTGCCAGGACGCGTAGTGCGCGTAACTTGCGCGCCAATGCGCGTACGCAATGTGCGGCCGCGTTGATGCCGCGTCCGGGCACGCCGTTGCCGTCGGGTGGGGCGAGTGACTCCGAGGATTCCGTGGACCCTCGGAGCTCGCACGCCTCGCTCAACATGGTGGTGGGTGGAGAGGGCCGCAAGCGGACCCTCCCGAAGACGTCTGTGGGGTCGTCTCCTGAAGCCAAACGGTCGGCCAAAAAGGAGTCGAAAGTCGAGAGGCTGGAGAGGGAGAACGCAGAGTTGCGCTCCCAGCTCGCCAGCCTCTCGGCACAGATAGAGAGACTGACGACGGAGGTGGGTCTCCTCCGTCGTCAGGGGGATGCCCTGGTGAGCCCGAGGGATGGCAATGCTCCGGCTTTCATGCCCCCGGACGCGGTGGCCGAGCTTCGGCGTTCGATCGCCCTCGAGGTGGGGGCCATGTTGGACGCTAAGTTGGCCGCCTTGGAGGGGCGGCTCCCGCCGGAGAAGCGCTTGCGCCCACCGCTCGCGGCCGAGAAAAGGCCGATTCAATCGGGCGGAATGCAGGCTACCCAATTGGCCACATATGCTGCGGCCACTCGAGCACCGACGAGCGCGGTAATGAATGCGGCCACCCAGAACTCTTCCCCTGGGACTCAGACACAGGGGAAGAAGAAGAAGAAGGACCGCAACGCGGCGAAGGTTGCTGGAGTGGCCGACCTGCCGGCGGTGCCTGCTGCGACTGCAGCGCCCGCGGCAACCGTAACAACCGATCCGCAGGCCACAGTGGAGACCACAGAGTTTTGGTCCACTGTGGTGGGAAGGAAAGGGAAGAGGCCCCAAATCCCTAAGGCCCAGAAGTCCACCACTGCGCAAGCCACGCAGCCATCCTCTCCCAAGGAAGGCAGGAGTAAAAGGGGTGGGAAAGGAAAGGCGGGTAAAGTCAACCTCCCCAAGGTTCCTGCAACGGCCGCCATAACGGTCACCGTGCCAGAGGGCTCACCCAACAGTCGGTTGGGTGAGGTTATGGCCGAGGCCAGGAAGAGCATAAAGCTCGCTGACCTCGGCATTGGTCCCGACACGGTGACCATGAAGAGGGCAGCCAGCGGCGGAATGGTGCTGTCCGTCGCTGGTGAGGACTGCAGCGCCAAGGCTGACAGCCTGGCACGCCGTATGCGGGAGGTGCTCTCCCCCGTCTTTGCTGTGCGGATCGCACGGCCAATTAAGACGGCGGAGATGAGGGTTCGCGACCTGGACGACGCCGTCACGCCTAAAGAGGTGGCTGATGCCATCGCGGCGGCGGGCGGCTGTCAGCCCGAGGAAGTAAGGGTGGGCGACATTCGCCGCTCATCCGTGTCCTTGGGCACCGTCTGGGTGCGCTGCCCACTGGAGGCAGCAAGAAAAGTTGCGTCCGCCTCACGTGTCTGTGTGGGGTGGGCGTCGGCAAGGGTCGAGGCATTGGCGGCACGACCCATGCAATGTTACCGATGCCTTGAACTCGGGCACGTGCGCCTCCGTTGCGCCACCCATGGGGGGGTTGACCGAAGCGACCTCTGCTTCGCTTGTGGCAGCCAGGGTCACAAGGCGAGGCAGTGTACGGCGCAGTCACAGAATTGTCCGCTATGCGCGGACTTCGGACTGCCTGCAGGGCATAGGCTGGGCAGCAAGACATGTGCTGCCCAGAAAGGTAAGAGGGAGAAGCGAGCTCCCTCTGCCACTGCCAATGACCAGGAGACGACTGCGCCAGTACTACCGGTCGCAGGCCTACCAGAGGCGATGGAAACATCTCATTCCCAGCCCTAAAAATCCTTCAGGGCAACCTTAACCACTGCCGCAACGCGCAGAATCTACTGCTGCAGACTGTTGCGGAGTGGTCGGTTGCCTTGGTGGTTGTGGCGGAGCCCTACGTCGTCCAAGAACATCCTCGCTGGTTCGGGGACGCCGGGGACTCCGTCGCCATCTATTGGGCTGAGAGTGAAGGTGGGCCGCCCTGCTCGCTGTTGGACAGGGGGCAGGGATTTGTCGCTGTAGAATGGGGACCTCTGGCAGTAGTGGGCTGCTACGTCTCCCCCAACGTGTCTCTCGCCGACTTCGAGGGATACTTGGATGGGGTGGCGCGCAGCATTCGCTGTAAATGCTCGCCCCGTCCAATGCTCGTCCTGGGGGACTTCAATGCTCATTCTAGAGCTTGGGGCAACCGTCGGGACGGGCCGAGGGGGAGGATAATACAAGACTGGGCGGCATCGCTTGACCTCCGATTACTTAATCGGGGGTCCATTAGCACCTGCGTTCGGTGGCAGGGGGAGTCGGTCGTGGACCTGACATGGGCGTCTCCTTCTGTGGCCAGCGTGGTGTCGGGCTGGCGGGTGGCGGAGGAGGTGGTAACGTTGTCCGATCACCGCCACATAGTTTTTGACGTGGCCCTCCGTCCGCCTGGCCCAAGCCGTCTAGGTCCCAGCCCACAGTCGCGGCGTTGGGCCCTCACACAGCTCGATCGAGAGATGCTCGTCGCAGCTGCCAACGTCGCGGCGTGGTCAGAGGTCGATCAAGGGATCTTGCCCGATCCAGAGGAGGAAGCGGCCTGGTTCCGGGAGGCGATGACGTCGATATGCGATGCATCAATGCCCCGGACCAGACGCTCTCGGCGTACGGCAGTGTACTGGTGGTCGGAGGAGATTGCGCAGTTACGCGCGGTCTGCCTGGCCTCCCGCCGCCGGTACCAACGAAGTAGACGCCGGCGTACTGCTACAGCTGGAGAGACTGCAGAGGCCTATCTGGTCTACCGGGCGGCCACGAAGTCGCTACATAGCGCAATTCGCGAGGCGAAGGCTCGGTCCTGGAGCGAGCTCCTGGAGGGACTGGACAGGAATCCGTGGGGGAGACCCTATCGTATGGTCGTGGGCAAATTGCGCCCTTGGGTCCCCCCGGTGACCGAAACCATGGCCTCGGATTTGCTGGAGAGAGTACTTTCAACGCTCTTTCCGGCGGTCCGGGACCATCCGGGTCCCTCTCCACCCCCGATTGCCTCGGACTGGGCTGAGGAATTGGGGGTTTCGGACGGGGAGCTGGGCCGAGCCATTGGCCGCCTGAAGGGTCGCAATACCGCACCGGGTCCGGACGGCGTTCCGGGCCGTGCGTGGGTATATGCACTGCAATCTCTTGGGGACCGCATGAGGCGGCTGTTCACCAGCTGCCTCCGTCGAAGCGTGTTCCCGTCCAGCTGGAAGGAAGCCGGATTGGTTCTGTTGAGGAAAGAAGGAAGGCCTGCGGAGTCTCCTTCTGCATATCGTCCCATTTGCCTGCTCGACGAGGCTTCGAAGCTATTCGAGAGAATAATTACCCGAAGACTCGTTGAGCACCTGTCGCGAGTGGGTCCTGACCTGGCCGAAAGTCAGTATGGCTTCCGGCAGCGGCGGTCCACAATCGACGCGATTCTTCGCGTCCGCTCGCTGTCGGAACAGGCAGTGTCCCAGCGGGGTGGGGTGGCGTTGGCTGTCAGTCTAGACATCGTCAACGCCTTCAACTCCATCCCGTGGGGCGCGATTAGGGGGGCGCTAGTCCATCATCGATGCCCCCCCTACCTGCAGGGCATCATAGGGGCCTATCTGCGTGATAGGCACATTCGCTACGTGGGCAGGGACGGTAGCGTAAAGCGGAGGGAGATTACGTGCGGGGTTCCGCAGGGGTCGGTTCTCGGCCCCTTTTTATGGAACCTCGCCTACGACGCGGTCCTGCGTGTCGTTCTCCCCGCTGGCGTCAGCTTAGTCTGTTACGCTGACGACACTCTTGTGTTGGCCAGCGGGGAGTCCTTCGAGGGAACCATCCGGCTTGCCGAGCAAGCGGTGGCAATTGTCGTGGCCAAAATCCACGCTCTGGGTCTGCAGATAGCGCCTCACAAAACCGAGGCGCTATGGTTCCACAAACTGCCGCGGAGTAGAGAACCACCCAGTTCGTGGATACGCGTTGGTGATGCGCAAATCAGGGTGGGCCAGTACATGAAGTACCTGGGGCTCACCCTGGACAGTCGTTGGGGCTTCGAAGAGCACTTCGCGCGCCTCGTCCCCCGAGTCGAGAGGGTAGTGGGTGCATTACACCGGGTGCTGCCCAATCTCGGGGGACCGAGCGAGGAAGTTCGCCGTCTCTACGGGGGCGTCGTGCGGTCTGTGGCCCTCTACGGGGCGCCTGTATGGTCATCCCGGCTGTCAGGCGTCCAGCGCTGCAGAAACAAACTTCACAGTCTGCAGCGCAGAGTGGCTATACGGATCGCGCGGGGATACAGGACAGTATCCTACGAGGCGGCAACTCTCCTGGCACGCTTTCCGCCTTTCGACATCCAGGCGGAGATGGATGCGTGGGTCTACGACCAGACACGCTCTCTCCGCCAAAGTCAAGGGGAAGGCGTGCCTTCAGGGGCGTTCGACAGACTGAGGCGGCTGGCTCGACAACGCGCACTCGAGATGTGGCGACATCGCCTACGGTCGCAGTTCGCGACCAAGCGCGTCGTCGAGGCCATCCTGCCGCTCTTCGGAGCCTGGCTCAAAAGGAGCGAGCGCGTTACCTACCGTCTGACGCAGGTGTTCACCGGTCACGGTTGTTTCGGTGCATACCTGCACAGAATAGGACGCGAGGTTACGGCACAGTGCCACCATTGTGGAAGCGACCAGGATACCGCACAGCACACGCTCGAGGAGTGCCCTGCGTGGGCGGCCGAGCGGCGGATCCTGGTCGACCAGATCGGGCAAGATCTCTCTCTGCCGGCAGTAGTGTCGGCTATGTTGGCAGAGCGTGAAAATTGGAGTGCAGTGGTCTCCTTCTGCGAGAGCGTCATGCTGCAGAAGGAGACTGCAGAGCGGGATCGGGAGAGGGCTGATCCCGCACGGAGAAGGACGAGACGGCGCCGGGGCAACAACCGTCCCGGCTCCCAAGTCCAACACGCCTGAGCCCCCTGCCGTCAATTGGTAGGGGGCCTCGGGGGTCGCGGGTGCGCAGATTGGGGAGTCTGCGTGCTCACACCGAGCGACCCCCGGGAAGACGGTGGCGCGCACGTGGTCACGTGCCGCCGTGTGCGCAGCACAGCGCAAAGCGAGGCTTGGGGGGATCCTTTACAATCCTCCCAGAGAAGTGCCTGAGGGGCGACCTTTTTACAGTCGCCTTCTCTCCGCTAGAGGGGGTGACCGCTTTACAGTCATCCCCTCCGTGATGTGCCTAAAGGCGTGGCACCAATGGGCGGCTCTAGTGTGATCTTACGAGGACCTGGAGCCTCCCTTAGGTGCCGAAGATGGCCGCTCCAGTGGTTTTAGCCGGTAGGAGTCCGGCATACCCCTTCGCCCTTCCCCGGGGTGAAGGAAGTTCCATGTAGAATTTCCACTGGACATCAATAAAAAAAAAAAAAAAAAAGGTAACTATCACTATTATGTCTTTCTAAAAATACTGTGGTACTGTCACCGAACACGCACACACAGCAACACTAAAACGAGTTTGAAAATGGTCCGGTCGAACAACAATATGGTTTATTAGTAGCCCACCAGTGTGTGTTGATACTTTAATTGAATTCTATACCATTCAGACAGTCTAGCCTTAAAATATTTTCCTTTCTTATAGTAAGACCCTATATACCTATACAAATAAAAATAAAAATAAATAATATTTTAATTCTAATTATCTTTTCTAATCAATATATTTGGTACATTTCTTCAATCGTTTTACTACGTCAGTAAATTACTGGCATTAGGAATAAAAAGCAAATTGGCACCCTGGAGAAATATCTTCCCACACGCGTACACACGGCAACAAATCAAGCTATAAAAACCAGTTTACGCTGATCTCTCTCTTTTTTTTAATACTTTGCCCCACTCTAGGATTTCCCCTGTGTCGTGGGTGCGTTTACAGACATACATTTCACACACAATACACCCAGACCCGGAACAACTACCTGCAGATCATACAAATATTTGTTCCGTGCGGGAATCGAACCCGCGACCCAGAGCGCAGCAGTCGACTGTATCAACCACTGCACCAACCGTTTCGTCTTTTATTATATTTTATTATTATACCGAAAGCCTACACAATACAAGATCAGCTTATAGTTTCGTTTCGACGTTTTGTATAGCTTGATATGTATATGTAAAAACGCTGTATGTACATAAGTACACACAGCGTTTTTATAATATACCTAGTTACATCGTTTTTTTGAAGTGAAGCTGATAAATGAAATAAAGTTATTTGGAAAAAAATGTGAGCTCGTAACGTAGGATAAACAAGGAACAACAAATTTTCGCAACATCACCTATATACCTATACCTTACTATACCTTGGTGAGCGTTATGCATATCTACCTTTTTAAAAAAAAAAATGGTTTCCAGTGGAAATTCCTTAGCCCCGGGGAAGGGCGAAGGGGTATGCCGGACTCCTACTGGCTAAAACCACTGGAGCGGTCATCTTCGGCACCGAAGGGGAGCCCCCCTTCCTCGTAAGATCACTCTAGAGCCGCCCATTGGTGCCACGTGCCTAATCTGCGCACCCGCGACCTACGAGGCCCCCCACAATGTAGTGATGACGTTCTGCCTACCTTGTAAAAGTTAACAACGATTAAGATATTATTTACAGAAACGCTGGAAAATTTTAATACAGTCTGTAAAGCAATAAGTTTCGGTTGTTGGTCCCTGAATATACATGTGAAATTATACATTTAATTTAGTGCAAAAAATGTACGAAAGATTGTCTTATACGTTATGTTATAAGAGCCAGCGACGAATCCGGTGAGATTCGTCTTAGGGATGATTAATTTATTTCAAGTTACAACGACTCACCATACAAACCTTATAGTGTAACATACACAAAACAATACTTTGAAGCTTCAGTCGTGCTTCCCTGTAACACCTGAACACGACTCCTATTAGACGAAAGCTGGTGCTGAGAAAGACGGACTTGTACAACATGGTAATCAAGAAAATGTAGGACTTAGAATTTCTAGTCCTACTCGATTCCATCCGCGACAGCTTCAGTATCGCCCTTCCTTCGGTACCAGTTCTTCCTTGACTACTCCAGATGATGTACTGAAGGAGCTTATCTCCCGATATCTATGTGTCCGACTGAGGGATGTACAAGAGCATTATGGGCGCAGCAGCTATAAAATGAGTTTTTTCCAGTTCGAGTTTGTTCCAGTTACGTCAAGCCTGAATTTTCTTCCCTCTCACCAGTGTAAGCCGAGTGCCTTAGTCCTTGGGTATGAAGTCTTCTTCATGAATTCTCCTTATGCAGTTGTAAGGTTTGAGTTGTTTGCAGACTGTGACGTACGTACGTCGCTCACGGATGACTCAGTGGCTCCATTTTCGCTGATAGGTGGAAGGTGAGCGTACCGCCTCGGAGTATATTTATCAATAAAAATTACTAGTTGAAAGAAGAAAGAAAGCATTTATTACCACACTAATTTTACACATAAAAAATTAAAAAGAATAACAAGAAATGTGTTTGTATGGTGTGGCAAAAGGAGCGAACTCAGCAAAATGTTGAACAGTGAGCAGCATAGCTGTAACACTGCCCAACGCTGTTTTTCAGTCCGTCCCCAATTACTACCGTTATGTAAATATACATAATACATTAAAAGTACAATTAACAACATTAAATATAAGTAAAAAAAAAAACTAGTAATTAATTAGACTAAAGATTATCATCATATCGGCCATTTATACGTCCACTGCTGAACAAAGGCCTCCCCCATAGATTTCCTCAACTGTGACATCATTTTGGGGGATATTTGCCAATACTCACCACGCTTGGCAAGCGGGTTGGTGAGCGCAGTATGGCTACCGTTTCACAGAAGGGACGCTGCTGCCCATCCCTCTGGTTTAGATTCCCTTAGTCGCCTTTTACGACATCCACGGGAGGAGATGGGGTGGTGCTATTCTTAATCCGGACAGCACACGGACAAAACAATAAAACGAAATTTATAATTTGTATAGCCTTTTCTCAGAAGCCGGCCCCGTAACCAATCCGTCATCAGTATGTCATATGTAGTTATGTCACTAGTATACTTTGTAACACCTTCGACTGACCTAATTTCGAAAGACCATCTTAATAGGAAGTCACGTCAATTTTGCGGGCAGCTTAAAGTATTCGGTCGTCCGGTCAGGGAAGGTACGGAAACGGTGACGTGGTTTTCCTTGCGCGTGAGGGACGCCGTGAATGCTGGAGTGAATCCCGTACCCCGGGGATAAAGCGCGAGGAAACAATATGCTGATTTCAGGTGAAGGGTTCAGCACGTCCCTCCGGCTTCCCCAGGGTGGAGGATATCCCCAACTCCACACGATAAAAAGTTGACCTCTATATTGCAAAGGGTGAGGTTCAAACTCTCTACTTCCTACTACTATCTTCCTTACTACGACTATCAAAACTAAAAGGCGCAAATTTGGTCGGAATAATAACAAAATTGCAATAATAAGAGCGAGCGCAAAACATTATTAGGTGAAAAATCATCAATCGGCGTCAATCCTTCCCTCCCGCACCGTGGTATATTTTCAGTACTGAAATCGTGAAGCGGTTAATGGTTACATGTATTTATTATCACTGTATACTAGACAAATATCATTACATTATGTACCTACCTAATTATTATATCACATACTGTTACCTACATTATATACATACAGAATTATTACAATTTATTCTACTTGTTTCGTGCGTATGGCACCCGTGGGTTGCAGCTGAAAATCAGCGTTAGGTAGTGGTACTTGGTACTACCACCTGACATCATGCTGAGCTGTTGGCCCTTTTGGCACTTTGGTTTTAATATTATGTTTTTGTTTGCTGTATAATTTTTTGTGCCAAATAAATACTTTTCTTTCTTTCTGTCGTTAAATAATGTTACAGGTTCAAATTCTGATACCTCTTTTGTACCGTTATGATTGCGGTGGTTTGAACCGGTATTGTCTACCACTTTCAGTTCCTGAAGCACGGGCAGTACCGTCTCTTTGTGGAACAGTAGCCATACTGCGTTCGCCAACCCGCCTGCCAAGCGTGGTGAGTACTGGCAAATTCCCCTCAAAATTTTTGACACAATTGTGAAAGTTTATGAGGGAGGCCTTTGTTCAGCAGTGGACGTCCTTTGGCTGATATGAAGAAGAAATGTAGGAGAAAAGAGTCTGATCTAAACTAAACAATCTTGATTGTAATATTTATTCAAGTCGATAATTAAGTTATCATGGCAGTATTAAGCTGACCAATCCCAACAGACGGCACTCGTTCACGAGCATGACGCATGCACAGCGCCATCGCTCAGCTCAACCATATTGTTGGGAAACTCGGCGACCGATATTTATTAAGATTTTGATTAAATTGTCAAGACAGCTTCAACCAATCCTGCACCAATCAAACACTGCACTCGTTCTCAATTATGACGCATGCATCAGCATCACTTAGCTCAATTTACCTCCTCAGTAGAGTAATTCTTTAAGCTCAAACATCCATACATCCTTGAAAACAGGGGTGCAATTCCTTAATTTCAAACATCCATATATCCTTGAATGCAGAATTGAAATAACGGTGTAAAACCAATTTGGTATTCGCTACGACATGATTGAAGCTATTCAAGGACACGTTGGATAAGGTAAGCCATGAGGACCAGTCGTAGCAAATACCAAATTGGGTTGTCACCGTTATTTGATTAAGGATGTATGGACGTTTGAGCTTTTTTTTTTAAACATTGCCCCACACTAGGATTTCTCCGGTGTGGGTGCGTTTTACTGACACAAATTTCACACACAATACACCCAGACCCGGAACAACTATCTGCAGATCGTACAAATATTTGTTCCGTGCGGGAATCGAACCCACGACCCGAGGCGCAGCAGTCGACTGTATCAGCCACTGCACCAACCGTGCCGTCAAAATTGCACTGCTGGTTCGAACGAAGTTAGGCTTCCAAAACTTCGCAATCATCCCCCCATCCGACACCTATGCCTTGCGCCACTAACGGTCGTATTCTCCGCGATGGAAATGGAATTTCTACAGCAGACAGGTTGTCACATAAATTGAATTTGGTACGGCTAGTAAATGAAGATGTCTGTCGTTCTTTCAAATTGGTATTGTTACTGCGTTGGTAGATATTGTTGCTATCTTTTCGTATTAGTTGTGTTTTGTGCGTGTGCTATAAGAAAGAAAGAAAGATTAGAAGAAAGTTTTATTTTGGGCTCGCACAGAAAGTTACAAATAAAGTAAAAATAAAAATAACAAAATTGCGACAACCTGGACGAGGCCAAAAAAGGCCCCTATCTCAGCATATTGCTGCGACATTTAAATAAATAAAGAATATGCTGCATCGCAATTTGGACAATTTGGTGCTATACTCCGCTCTGACTGAAGAAATCATCCTCTACAATCCTCCCAAAGGGGATGACCGCTTTACAGTCATCCCCTCCTAAAGCCTTGGCGCCAATGGGCGACCTTAGTGTGGTCATGCGTGGACCAAAACAGGGTTCTTAGTCTCGGGTTCAGTGCCGAAGATGACCACTCCTGTGGTTTTAGCCGGTAGGAGTTCGCATAACCCTTCGCCCTTCCCCGGGACAGAGGAAGTTTATGGTGACTTTCTACCAATCTACCATTAAAAATAGTAGTTTATGAAACTATTGCATAATGAGGGGTATTAAAACACGAATGTATGATTAATAACCGAGTCGTAGGCGAAGTTTTTAATAGTATCACATGACTGTTTTAATATATGGGGACCAAGGTGTGGTGTTCCTCCATAGAAAAGGGAGGATCCTCCAGCCAGGCGGATGGTATGCCTGGCGGGCCGAAGCCCCATATTGGTGACCCCGACGTGATCAAAATGCTGCCAGAGAACACAAGCGAAGGGAGCAAAACCGTGAAGATGGAACTCGACCTAGCAGCAGTTTCTGTCCAGTCCAGATTGTTACCGTTCTGGCGAGAGATACCACGAGCCTGGTTTATACAGTTTGAAGCCGTCGTGGATCCACTCAAAACATCAGATGACCAGAAATTCCGGTACGTGTTGCAACAGTTGCAAGCCACCGATCTCCAGCATATTACGGACATTTTATACAATCCGCCGGCTACGGATAAATACGGCGCTGTGAAGAATCGTCTGCTCACCGTGTATGACAAATCTGACGTCATCGGAGAGTTGCATTTGATAGTCGAGTAGATGTCGTTGTAAGTTGTAGTTATATTGCTGGCGTCGTAGGTGTCGCCACAAATACCTGGTTACGTGTAGTTTCATACACTACTTCATCTAAACTTATTTATCGGGATTGAATCTACTAAATAAAAGGTCAACGTTTGAATGGCGTCAAAAGTCACAGATGCATGCGCAGTGGCGCATGCGCTAAAGCGGGTGCTGCCACAGATGAGTAATAATTAAAATCAAAAATTTTATGTAACGCTATAAAAAAATTGCCCCGTATCGTAATGGAGTAAAAAAAGTATTTCAAAATTATTTTGTTAAGCTGGGGCCACACTACTACAATAATTAAGGTGCTAAAATATTCCACAAAATAATGCGTCAAATTGAGTAGTATGATGAGTGATGGCCACACCTGCATTTAACGTTTTAATGTCGATAAATCGCGATGTTCGATAAAATTATTTTCAAGATGGCAGATGAAGCTGCTAGATTGCATTATTTGATATTTGATGAATGTGTAAACAACTTTTTTAATTGGGTTCACTCAATGTGAACACAAAAAAAAGTCACAGAAATATTATTAATAACTGTCCGCCTTAGTTATCGTCGATCAACATTTGCTTCAGGCGGAAAATAAAGACGTACAGTCCTATTGCACTTTCGGTGCATACTGACAAACGCAGGTTGGCTCTTTGATGTGCCAAAAAAGACCGCCACCCAAGTTCTCGCCTAGTGAGTACCAGTATTATGAATGCCTTTACAAAATTCGCGCGTTAAGTTGTGGCTACACTTATGTGTAGTGTCCATTTACGCGATATTTAACGACGTGAAAGTTTAGCGTAGCTTCAGTGTTAGAGAAAAAGTATTTTTTGTATTTTGTATAAGAAATCGTTTCAGCATACAATATATGATACTATAGCATAATTAAATGGTAGAAATAAAGATGTTTTTTCCAATAATGTTCTGAATACCCTGTTTTCGGGAAGTATATTTTACGCAATATGTTACATCAAATTGAATCCGAATAGGTATGGCAAATAAATTCGTTTCAACTAAAGTGTATCAAAGGAAAATAAAATAATCATCGATACTGACAGACAAAATGTCGATATTTTGATTACGATAACAGTTTCTATTAATCTTAAATTTGAGTACAATATCGGAATATATATGATTCGAAATTAAAGGTTTTTAGTCGTAAACAAAAAATCGTTTCCGAACAATATAGTTAAAACCCCAAATAATCTAAAGGTTTAATATTAGATAAACTTGTTGAAGGCTTTCTACTATATGTTGCGGCGCTCTAATATAATATAATAAACTACCTTTCCACAAAGTACTAGCAAATAGTTTCAGGGCTTATTTAGAACATATTTAATAATAAAAATGTAATACAAGCTTTTTGCTGCGGTTTTGTTTGTTTGCGGCAGATATTTTTGAAAATACTAATATTGTAGTTGTTACGAAATAAGGTGGATAGATCAATATTTATGATTAATTCCTTTTTCGATACCTATAATCAATATTATCAAACATCGATCCTTATACCACAATAATTTAACTAGCGAGATATGGAGAGAGCTATACTCGGTACAGAAATGAGGATATCCGTAGAAGAACTGATGTTGCCGATATAGCTGAAAGGATTAGTAAGCTGAAGTGGCAATGGGGGGCACATAGCTCACAGAACTGATGGCTTTTGGGGTAGAAAGGTTCTCGAGTGGAAACCACGGTAAATCGCAGCGTGGGGTGTACTAGATGGACATACAAACTGGTGTTAGCTGTGAGTAGGTTGAATGCGGTCGTGGCGATGTGGAACTTGATGAAGAAGGCCTTTGTTTATGATGATTAATAATTTCATATCGATATCGAGTTTTATAGATATTGCCCATTCCTAATTTTTAAGCCATCGTCGGGTGTCAGTGTCCTAAATTTTTAAATTATTTTTTACATTTTTATCCAAAGAAATATTGCAACAAAATTCTGTTGTAAATTTGAACGCCATAAAATGGATACAATTGTTTACCGACCCGGTTAAATCCCGCTCATGTAACGTTTCAAAGTAAATTTCCGTTCGTCGGGTCTAAGCTTGTAATTTATGGTTTCATTCAAGCATAAACCGATAAGTTGGAAGCTGTATATGGACCTAGGTTCTATTCCATAGATAATGAACTTTCGATAACTTTCGCTACATTAGTACCAAACAGTTTGCTATGGTGATATTCGTTTCCATTTTTTTATTGGATTACCTGAGCTGAATTTGATTATATATAACTTAAAGCCTCACTACCAAGTTTTGTTATTTATCGGTGCCTTGTACTGTTATTTCTCCGACATAGTCTATTTAAAGCACTACTCCATTTGTCTGGACTAGTTGCAAAATGCCACCAAAGAACTAAACCAGGTGGATGGACAGTAGCGTCTCTTTTGTAGAGCAGCAGCCGTTCTGAGCTCAACCCGTCTACCAAGTGTGCCGAGATTTTTATACTACCCAGACGAGCAAGTAATTGGCCTGGTAGGAAGTATCATGCCCGCCCATAACAATTGTCCTGCCACCCAGGACTAGTCCTGCTTGGTACCACACTGCGCTTGTCACCTCGAGACATTAAAATAATAATCATTTATTTCTCCTCACAAACAGATATTTTACAATTTATATGGATTTTGTTACAGTCATATGTATACATCAGATATATGTCAAAGTCAAAGTCATAGTCAAATATTTTTATTTCAAATAAACCAAATATTGGCACTTATAAAACGTCAGAATCTAAGTTGCACGGTTCCAAATAGTTGATCTATGGAGAAGAGCCGGCAAGAAACTCCATGGATACTCTTTTAAAATAATTGAGATTACAATGTTGATTGATACAAATTATGGTAAAACATATAACGAGCACTATGTAGGTCAATGTATAAAAATAAAAAACCATACTATTGTAATATAATTATTATTTGCCATGGCAGTTAATGGCTGACCAGTCCCAACAGACGGCACCCGTTCACGAGCATGACGCATGCATCAGCATCGCTTAGCTCAACCATATTGTAGGGAACCGAACGACCCAATACACAACGCCACCGCCAGCAAGACATTTTAGTGAGCATGACAGACCAATACAGCCAGGCAAAAGGCAAAGTATAGGTACTAAATATATAACATTAACGGCTACATGATGCTCGCACATCTGTGAGGAGCTGGTGTCTGATGAAGGCATGAACCTGTATTACAGATCACCAGGACCTCATTCGACGAGACCAAAGTATATAAATGGATTTTACAGTTTTATTTGACTATTTGAATAATTTAGCGTATAAATAGTTGTAAGAAGAGTAAAATTAGTTTTAAAAACATTAGTTATTTAGTATCTTATGCCCAAAAGTTTATGATTTAAGATTCTTAACCTCGACAACAAATGGAAGCCGTCATCATCATATCGCTCAAAGGATGTCCTCTGCAGAACAAAGCCCCTCCCATAGATTTCCCGAACGGTCACATGCCAGCCCAGCTTCACCCGGAGTTAAATAAACCTGAACCTTTCTCGAGAACAACACTATTTTCTGGTGTTTTATCATAATTCGAAATGCGCTTATCATACAGACGCTCTCGAGGAACTTTCTTTTTTAGATTCGATTTCGTCTAATATACATCAGCTTACTTACTTACTTTAGGGGTCACATACATGTATCCCTGTTCTTCTGAATTAGACTAGAAATGAGCGTTAAAAATAATATATTACTCCCCAATCAGCAATCACATTACCTATCTCGTAAATTAGGTAGTAAACTAACCTAAAAAGAACTTTTATCCAACAGAGTATATGGCTACAAAATAATTTGTCCCCGCTGAGGAAGACAGTAAAGTCTCGTTTGTATTTATCATACTTTATGACCCACGCCTTTTACTGGAACAAAAGCCTAGGAGTTTAGATTTTCAGTATATAGAAACGGAATAAATGAAGCCATCAGGGGATAAATGCACTATTGCTAAGGACTATTTTGATATGTTAAAGTGAGTTATCATTCCGTGTGGTATCCAGATTAAGAATACAGCACCACTCCATCTCCTCCTGTGGATGTCGTAAAAGGCGACTAAGGGAATCTAAACCAGAGGGATGGGCAGCAGTGTACCTTCTGTGAAACGGTAGCCATACTGCGTTCACCAACCAGGCGGGTCAAGCGTATTGCCAAATATCCCCCAAAATGATGACACAGTTGTGAAAATCTATGGAGGAGGCCTTTGTTCAGCAGTGGACGTATAAATGGCCGATATGATGAGTGAGTTATTACTTTTTTGCTTTTCAATCAAACTCGCAACGAACACATGATGCCTTTATTGTTGAACTAGCTGGAAACCGCGGTTTCACCCGCGTTTAATTTAAAAGAAATTTAGAGTCGAAGTACTCTATTTTCTTACATAGATACTTGACATAGAATATATATATTGGATTTCAAGGTTTTTTTTTTGCGCGGAATCCTAATTATTTTTCTAAAATATAAGTAGCCTAAGTTATTCCTTATAACATCAGATATTTGCTAGTGAAAGTCCCGTCAAAATCGGTCCAGCCGTTTCGAAGATTACCCAGAACAAGCACACAGACAGACAGACAGACAAAAAATTTAAAAGTTGTTTTTTTGTTATATGTACCGTATATATTTTCATATGCATTTAGTAAAAAGCTGTTATTTTGACATTACAAACAGACACTTCTGAGCTTGAGGACTCTCCCCCTCCTCGCCCTCAACCAAGTTCCTTATCCTCCGATTGGGCCTCCGACGAATTCAAACTTGTCGGCAAAAACCGAAAGAAGGGGGGCCGTAAGTCCTCAGCCGTAGCCGCTCCCGCAAAACCCCCTTCTGCCCTTGTCCCTCAGACTGCCTCCTCAACTCCGTCGACATGAACAATGTTGCTCAAATGGCCGCAGCTATTAGGGCAAACTAGGGCTTTCTCCTTAATACTGTGTGGTGCCGGCTAAGAATATTTTACAAGACCGAATTCAACAAAAGACAATATATTCTGCAATTTCGGAACTCTCTCCACGCGAGTTCAACTCGCACATCTCCGGTTTTTTAACTACATTGTTCTCGAAATGAAGGTAATGTTCCTCACATTGCAATGCGGATAAAAGAGTAGGTATAACGGCCGAATACCGAAACGCCTGCTGCTCTAAGTATTCGGGAAACATTTTCTAAACAAAACAAGGCGGCTTAAAGCGGGGACTTAACATTAACTAGAGTATCAGTATTCGGCCGTACACTCGTTAAAAAGTCTACACTAAGCAAGCCAGATTTTATTTAATACTTAATATAGTTTTTGATTCAGTTGTCATGGCAGCATTAAGATGACCAATCCCAACAGACGGCACTAGTTCCGTGTGGGAATCAAACCCGTGATACAGCGCAGAAAGCAGATCGCTTAACCACTGCGCAACCGTACTATAAGAGAGAAAATGAAAAATTAACAACTTATCTTTGAAATTAGAAATGACGTAATATTGTTATCTATTAAAATACTATATACCTTTATCTAACAGTTAACAGAAATGCTTGATAAAAAAGTTGGCGGCATAACTTAAAAGACCCTGATACTCATGGAAGAGACAGATTTTACTATTATTTTCCGGGCAATATAATAACAACATCACATGTAAAAATTAAGAATAGCACCAACCCATTTCAACCCGTGGGAGTCGTAGAAGGCGACTCTGGGGTTAGCCGAAGGGCGGGTAACAGTGTCCTTCCAGTATATTTACAACTCAACTGCGATCGCCAACCAGCCTGCCAAACGTGGCGATTTTGGTAAAACCCCCAATGAGAGAACAATATACCCAGATTGATTGCCGTGGCGATCTTTAAAAAAAAGAGATAGTATTCTTATCCAAGCGAAATATCATTAAAGCTAATCAGTTCTAGTAGAACTCTACTCTAACTCGGAAGTTTTATCGTAACTTTTTAATTCCACTGTCGGCCAGGGCTGAAAAGCTCTGAAACAAATCGACGGCAGCTTCGATTTATTGATCGGAACGCTCAGTTAGTCGCTGAAATCTGTGCATTTATTAAGAGCCTTTTATGTTTTGCTTTTATAAAAAACGTTGCCTCACACTCGGATTTCTTCTGTGGCGTGGGTGCGTTTACAATACATCCAGACTTAGAACATCTACCTGCAGAACATACAAATATTTGTTCTGTGCGGGAATCGAACCTTTTTTTATTTTTTATTGGTGCCCAGTGGAAATTCTTCATGAACTTCCTTCGCCCCGGGGAAAGGCGAAGGGGTATGCCGGACTCCTACTAGCTAAAACCACTGGAGCGGTCAGCTTCGGCACCTAAGGGAGACTCCAGGTCCTCGTATGATCACACTAGAGCCGCCCACTGGTGCCACGCCTATAGGCACATCCCTGAGAGGGCGACTGTAAAGCGGTCAGCGGGGGGATTGTAAAGGATCCCCCAAAGTGTCCCATGGCAGCACGTGACCACATGCGTGCTACCATCTTCTCTTGGGTCGCTCGGTGTGCGCACGCAGATTCCCCAATCTACGCGCGGGAATCGAACCTACGACCCGGAGCGCAGCAGCCGACTGTATCAGCCACTGCACCAACCGTGCCATAAAGAGCTTTAAATAGCTTAGCAATGGGTTTTTTATTTTGCTCTTCTATGCTTTTTCAATGCTGAAATAACTAGATGTTTAAGCGGTAAGTGATATTTTTATCTTGACAGGTTGTTTGCCTTTAAAATAATGTTTTGAGGGTTGTACTTTAGCCGGTACTTATGACACACGTGAGTATAAACACGCACACACAAGTCCGTGAACAGCCAATACTGAACATGGGGCTCCTAATGATCACTATGATGAACGATCATAGGGAATATTGCCATGATTACCTAGCTTGGTAAACGGATTGCTGACGGCAGTATATTGTTATTAACACACAGACACTGCTGCCCATTTTGTTGATACATAACTAGCCCATTACTGTCACTGCGGAGCACGGGCCTTTTCTCACGATGAAAAAGGTTAGGCCTTAGTCCACCATGCTGGCCTAGTGCAGATTGGCAGACCATTGAGAAACATTTTGGAGCCCTCTAAGGTGTGCAGGTTTCTATCTTTACCTTCACCGTTAACGCAAGTGATAATCAAATACTGATCCGCACATGAATAAGAAAAGTCAGAGGTGTGGGCGGGTATTGAACTCAGACCCTCCTGTGTGAAAGGCAAGCGTTCAACCACTAGGATATCACTGCTATCTCATTGATATCAACCCTTAATCTGCTTTTAAGACACCATGCGGGAACTACGTAGATTTATAAAATAACAACACTTTGTTCACCTAGATACCAAAACCTAGACCAGGAGCTTCCAAAACAAAATACACAGACCATAAACTTAAAGTGGAACGTGGAGCCGCATAACTCCTCGACTTTACTGGCGATTAACGAAAAATTAAACCGCTTGTATTTAGATTGTCGCCACCCTGCTTCTCATTTACAGAATACTAATTAAATAAGTTTAGGGGAGGCGCTCCGACAGCAGAGGTACATGGAGTAATGAAGGGAGAATTTTCGATTTATCGTATCAGCTTTGAAACTGAGCATGGTTCTTCTGTCATCATAGACATATCAGACAAAGGACGTCCACCACTGAACAAGATCCCCTTTACGAATTCTACCGGAGGAGATGGAGTGTTGCTAAATTCTTAATCCGGACACAACAAAATATTCCCCAAAATTGTTCGCAATATTAATGTAAGTTTACTTAAACAAGATTATTGGTTTGAACAGTATATGACTCGGCACACTAACGTGCAGTTAGTATCGTCGGCGATTCAAGCTCAAAAGTGATCTAGTACCCTGAAGTCTGACGACAGACTTTGCCTGTCTGTGTGTGTTCTACCGCTTGTACAACGGACAGTGTTCTAAGAACTTATTCGATATGATGTCAACATATCCTTTCCACGATCGCACCTCTAACGGCCGAAATTAATAATCAATCTAATCTAATATCTCCAGATTTAAGGTTTTGAGATTCATCCGTTGTTGCGTTACTGTCACATTTAACACAAAAAACAGCCATATCTGAAATCCAAAGATTGTGGATTACAGATATGGCTGTTTCCAAAGATTTCGGATTAGATCGATTGTTAATTTCGGCCGTAAGAGTTCATCCACATACCCTAGAGCCAAAATAGTCTCGTACCATACGGTTTCAGAGGAACTTCCTTCCGTTCACGCTCAAGTTGTGGAATAAGCGAGGTTTTCGAAATACTACAGTATAGGGCTTTTCAAAAAGGGCGTGGAACGCGCGAATGAAACGTCTGGTAATGCAAGCGTTCATAGGTTGCGGTAACCGCTTACCATCAGGCGGGCCGTATGCTTATTGCCATCTATTCGTGGATGGATATAACAATTAAATATTTTATTTATGTTTGTGAAGTATACAGTGTTCCTATTTCTATTTACAGTAAAAAGTATTATTATTTATTATTATAGCAAGAATATTTTATTATTTATTATTATCACTTACCTTCGTCCGTGTGTCACTGCGGGGTGCCAACTGAAAACCAGCGCTGGGTGTTACACCCAGCACATGCTGAGTTGGTTGCCCTTTCGGTATGGGCATGTTCGTCAGAGCACTTATTTTGAAATGTGTTTGTTTAATTTTACTTGTATTTTATTATGTGCTGAAAAATATGTCCTGTGCCAAATAAAATATTTTCTATTCTATTCTTATTTGTCAACTTAGTGGTATAAAAAATGTAAAAAAATGGAGTAGGTATGCCCGTTCCGCATGGTGGAGGAAATTTCTCCCCTCCTAAACCAAAAGCTGGGTACGCTCATTGGCACGTTACCACATTATGTCACTGAATACTACCTACACAACTGCCTAGGTGTAAAATGTTGTACAGTAGTATAAAATTTTCCGATATATCGAAAAATCTCTACCTTGACCCAGATTTTTAAGCATCTCTTAATGAAAAATCCCTTTTCTAGTTTTTTTTTTACCTCAAATTATTTGTGAATAGTTACTTTACTCATGGATAAGTCTTTATTCTATTAAAAACTAAAATGTTTTCAAGAAATACAATTTTTATTTAAATATTCACAGTACAATTTTCTTATCGAAACTTTTGTACTACTGTAAATCCGTAAGATTTTGCTGAACATATATTGTGTTTTTTTGGTAGGTATTGATCCAAGCTCTCACCCCCTGCAGTATGTCGTGCTATTTACTGGACACCCTGTATACATGGCGCCGCGACGTCAGCTTTGAAACTGAACATGGTTCTTTCGTCATCATCAACATATCAGACAAAGGACGTCCATCACTGAACAAGACCCCCTTAACTGATTTTTACAATTTTGTCGTCATTTTGGGTGGAATTTGCCGGAACTCACCATGCTTTCAGGCTACAGGTGGATAGACTAGCGCAGTATGGCTGCTATTGCACAGAAGAGATGTTGCTGCCCATCTCAACGGTTTAAAATACCTTAGTCACCTGTTTCAACATCTACGGGAGGAGATGGAGTGTAGTGAGATGCTATATTCTTAAACCAGAGACCACACAGTTGTTCCAATTACCTCTATAATGATCGAATGGTCCTCCATTGCCATGATGACCGCGGTGGCAATTGGTGATTGAAGTATGTTCTCGCGCAGAAGGACGCTACTGTTCATTTTCTGGATAGAGCCTTGGAAACACCCAAATGTTGCAAGAGAATTGCCGAAAAAGAAAAGCAGATCTTATCGGCCATTTATACGTCCACTGCTGAACAAAGGCCTCCCCTATAGATTCCACAACTGTGTCATAATTTCGAGGGGTACTTGCCAATACTCAGCACGCTTGGCAGGCTGGTTGGTGAGCGCAGTGTGGCTACCAGTTCACAAAAGGGACGCTGCTGCCCATCCCTCTGGTTTAGATTCCTTAGTCGCCTTTTACGACATCCACGGGGGTTGACAAAGGTACTCTAAGCCAGAGAAATGAGTAGCAACGTCCCTTCTGTGCAACGGCATCCATGCTGCACTCGCCAGCCCGACTGCCAAGCGTTGTGAGTTCTGGCAAATTCCTCCTAAAATGACTACACCTGCCATGTAACCGGTCATTTCAGGGAAAGCCTTTGTTCAACAGTAGATATATGTGGCTGATATGAAGTGTAGCACATATTTAAAGTCCTGTATTATATCGGGTTTGGAAAATTAAGATTAGGTTCTTTCTTGAAAAAGTTCAATCTTCTACCTATCTATCTTCTTCTTCTTCTATCTATCTTTTATCTATATAAATAAAAATGAATGTTGCTAAGCCCATTACTAGAGAATGGCTCGACCAATTCGGCATTCCTTAAGGCCCACTGAAGGTTTTAATAATAATAAAAAAAAAAAGTTTGGACAAACTTTTGACAGAACGAGGCCTGTCCGGGCAGCTAGTTACTAATAATTATAAAATAAATGGTTTGTTTTCAATGCTCATCGGCATGCTGTGGGTATGTTACATTCTGATTTAATATTAAATTACGTAAATTAAAAAGAGAGCGAATATAAATATAACTTCTTATTTTATTTATTCAACTAGCGAAATTAATTATCATTAATTTGCAAAGTAGCTGAGTAATTATTTAAATGAGATTCTTTTATTTAAAACATTTATTTACCTTGTTCGTAAATCTAATTTCGTTTTATATTCGTACTCTTTTTTGTAATTAATTTGAAAATTAGCAGTTTTTTCTGTTGTTAAATCTATGTAATTGTTATTCTTGATTGTAAGGATTTATAACGCTTTACTTTAAATATATCATGCTAAATAAGAGTATTATGAAAATGAGTGAGATTTTTAAGTTCAGATTATTATGTATTTCAAAAGGTTCTGTGTAAAAAAAACATATTTGTTCTGATTTATTACGGTCAAGGTACCATTTGGCTGAGAACAGAGACTCAAGTGAGATCTATACGAAGCTATTTCAGCTCCGTTAAGAGTCTATTTTCGAGCCAGTAGTCATGACTCCGGATACCCTGGAAACGTATCTGAACCGACGCGGCATCATGTATATAGGCAGTTATGGAGGTAGTAACCAGTGACCTAATGTGGTAACGTACCCATGAATGTACCCAGATTTTGGTTTAGGAGGGGAAAAATATCCTCCACCTTGCGGAACGGGCGTACCTACTTCATTGTCTTTACATTTTTTATACCACTAAGTTGACAAAAAGCATACAGCCCGCGTGATGGTAAGCGGTCACCTATGAAGGTTTGCATCACCAGAGGTTTCTGTCGCGCGTTTCACGCTCTTTTTGAAGAGCCCTATACTGTAGTCTTTTGGGAAAACCACGCTTATTCCACAACGTGAGCTTGAGTGGGAGGAAGTTCCTCAGAAATCGTATGGTACGAGACCATTTTGGGTCTAGATATGTGGATGAACTGCTCGCCGGGAGGTGTGATGGTAGAAAGTAGCCGTTGGCATCATTTTGAACAACTCCTCAAAACAATTTACTTTGTACAAGCGGTAGGACACACACAGGGAGGCAAAGTCTCTCGTCAGACTTCGGGGTACTAGATCATTTTTGAGCTTGGATCGTCGACGATACTAACTGCACGCTAGTGTACCGAGTCATATACTTTTGAAAACAATAATCTTGTTCGCGTAAACTAACGTTAATATTGTCAACATTATAGGGAATATTCTGGGGTGTAATTCTCTGAGCTTAAACATCCATACATCTTTGAATACAAATAATGGTGATAACCCGTTTTGGTATTCGCTAAGACTGGTCCTACTGGCTTACCTTCTGCTTCATGTCCTGGAATAGCTTCAATCATAACTTAGCGAATACCGAAATTGGTTTTACACGTTAACGTTATTTCGATTCTGTATTTAAGGATGTATGGATGTTTGAGCTTAAGGAGTTGCACCCCTGTATGGTGTCCAAATAAAAAATATGCCAACACTCTTCTCCACTCCACTCCACTCCTTCTCCCGTGGATGTTGTAAAAGGTGACTAAGGGACTTTAAACCAGCGCATAGCACAGCGCACAGGGACGCTTCGGGGGATCCTTTACAATCCCCCCGGGGAGGTGACCGCTTTACAGTCACCCTCTCCGAGATGTGCCTATAGGCGTGGCACCACGGCTCTAGTGTGATCATACGAGGACCTGGAGCCTCCCTTACGTGCCGAAGATGACCGCTCCAGTGGTTTTAGCCGGTAGGAGTCCGGCATACCCCTTCGCCCTTCCCCGGGGCGAAGGAAGTTCATGATGAATTTCCACTGGGCACCAATAAAAAAAAAAAAAAAAAAAGGCGTGGCACCAGTGGGACACTCTAGTGTGATCATACGAGGACCTGGAGCCTCCCTTAGGTGCCGAAGATGACCGCCCCAGTGGTTTTAGCCGGTAGGAGTCCGGCATACCCCTTTGCCCTTCCCCGGGGCGAAGGAAGTTCATGAAGAATTTCCACTGGGCACCAATTAAAAAAGAAAAAAGGTATTTGTTCAGCAGTGGACTTCTTTGGTGAAGGATGTTTTGCTTCCGTACTTTGTCATCACTGGGATTATAGTTCATTCTATGTTTTTATCACACCAGAAACATACAAGGCAAATTCTTGTCGGCCAGTCAGCGATTGAAATATTTGAAACCAAGTAAGTTCCTATTAATTTTAGTGAACTTCGAACTGGCATGGGGAATAACTAAAACCAAAATCAACTTAGCTTCAATTGTAAACCTGATGGTAAGTCTCTTTATTTTTTTAAATAATTTCTCACGCTATGTTCTCTTCTGTCATAGTTACGGTTTACAGACATAAATTTTGCATGCACAAATATCCAGACTCAAATGAACTAATCTAGATCATACGTATATTTGTTCCGTGTGGGGATCGAATCCGCTACACTTAGCGCCAAAAGCCAATTGTATAGCCACTATGCCTATCGTGCCGTCACAAGAGAGTTATGTTGGAGGCTGTCTAAGGAGGGGAGACCGATTTACAGTCACCTTCTCAGAGATAGAGAGTAGAACATGTGGGTGACTCTAGTGTGATGCTACGAGGACCAGGGGCCACCCTTAGGTGCCAAAGATGACCGCCCCGGTGTTTTTTGCCGGGTGGTGCGCACGTGGTCACGTGCCGCCGTGTGCATAGCATAGTGCACAGCGAGAGTTGGGGGGATCCTTTACAAGCCTCCCCGAGAAGTGCCTAGGGGTGACCATTTTACAGTCGCATTCCCTCCGCTAGAGGGGGTGACCGCTTTACATTCATCCCCTCCGGGATGTGCATAAAGGCGTGGCACCAATGGGTGGCTCTAGTGTGATCTTACGAGGACCTGGAAACCCCCTTCGGTGTCGAAGATGACCGCTCCAGTGGTTTTAGCCGGTAGGAGTCCGGCATACCCCTTCACCCTGCCCCGGGGCGAAGGAAGTTCATGTGGAATTTCTACTGGACATCAATAAAAAAAGGAGTCCGATATGAGCCTTTGTCCTTCCCCGCGGTGGAGGAAGTTCATGTAGAATTTCCATAGAGCCCAATAAAAAAGGTGATTACATTCATACTAAAACACTTTGAAACGGATTCTATCGCGTATATTTTAGATTTTTGTTTTTCCTGACGTTTCGAACACTTTGCAGGGTTCGTGGTCGCAGGATGACTAAGGTGACAGGCGTTGTTACAGATTTTAAAAAGTTATTTTATTTTAGTTAGTTACTTCCCCGGTGCCAGATAATTGCCGTTTAGCAGTAGTGTTCATACTTTAGTCATTACTCTGTTCCAGTTAGAAGGGCATTGTAACTAGTGAAATTACTGAGATAGAGGCTAAATACTTCATGTCTCGAGGTAACGAGTATAAAGTGGTATCATGCAGGGCTAGTTGTGGGTAGCATTACAATTGTTATGGGCCGTTATGACGCTTATTTTTTTTATTTATTTTTTTATAAAAACGTTCTCCCACACTAGGGTTTCTCCTGTGTCGTGGGTGCGTTTACAGACATGAATTCCACATACAATACACCCAGACCCGGAACAACTACCTGCAGATCATGCAAATATTTGTTCCGTGTGGGAATCGAACCCACGACCCGGAGCGCAGCAGTCGACTGTATCAGCCACTGCACCAACCGTGCCGTCGATTAGTTTAACTATTTATATCTCTATATTATTTGTGTATTATCTTCATGATTTATATATTTTGTGCACCATCGACTGCCGCATATAATATCCAGTTTAGTATTTCTCCATCCTAAGGTTGCCTGGAAGAAATCGCCGAGTGCGATAAGGCCGCCCATTGTACTAAATAAAGAGTATAATAAATAAATACATTTTAGATGCCTTCTCCATTGTTTCTCAAGTATTACCCACCCATTTACGGAAGGCATGAATTCTAAGCCAGAGATAACGACGAATTATCCCTTCCCAAACTCAACAGCTAAGTCCAAGTAATTAAATCTGCCAGTGTAAACATCTCGGGCACTAATGTATCATGTACAAGTTTGATATAATTAATTAGGTCACTAATTATAATTAGTTAGGATTATTTATTATGTGAAGAGCGCTGTGTCATTGTGAAAATATTATTATTATTATTTCGGCCCAGTGAAGTCCACTGCTGGACACAGGCCTCCCCCAAAGATCACCACAACGACCGATATGGGTGTGTTGTGTGCTCATTGAGGGGTCTTGCCATAATCGCCACGCTTGGCAGACGGGTTGGCGATCGCAGTACAGTTGTTACTGTACTCGAAAGACGCTGCTGCCCATCCTGCGGCTAATCCCTTAGTCGACTATTACGACACCCACGGGAGGAAATGGGGTGGTGGTATTGTGAGCCGGCACCACACGGCAAATTAAAATTAGTTAGGATTATTTATTTTGATTGTAATCGGATGTGTCAATATGTACAATAAAGAGTATTGTATTGTATTGTATTGTCCATTATAAACGCAGCATTGCCCTTGTCAGTACGGAGGATAGTCAGTTCTTAGTCTTTATTAAAAAAAAAAATGCGCTATATATTCATCGCGAGAAAGATTTGGTTTGGGTGGTTTGCTGCGATGCAATAGCGTTGATATACCTTGTTGGATCGCCTCCAAATTTTCTTTTTTCACTTAATTTTTTATAAGACAGTCCTCGACGTTGCATATTATATCTTCTTAAGGGTATTTTCTCGGTGCTTGCGCGAAGCTTAGGCCCTTTTTAATACTTCTACGGTGTTTTCACCCAGATATTTTTAAAGGCATTAATTTTTTATTAGATTTGTATGATAGATAAAATAAAATCTCTAGTATGATCTTACGAGGAAATGGCGCCCCCCTTCAGTGCCAACGATGATCGCTCCAGTGGTTTTAGACGGTAGAAGTCCATACCCTTTCGCCCTTCTTCTTTGAAGTTCCATATAGAATTTCTAATGGCCGAAAATAAAAAAAACTGCTGTAACGACGCCTGTCAGTAGAAGTGAAGAAGAGCTCCAGGTCCTCGTAAGAACACACTAGAGCCGCCCATCGGTGCCACGCTTTTAGACACATCTCGGAGGGGGTGACAGTAAAGCGGTCACCAGGGGGTGAGGTGAGGTGAGAAGGCTAGCAGAGGACAGGCGGCTGTAAAAAGGCCACCCCCAGGCACTTCTCAGGGAGGATTTTAAAGGATTTCCCCTAGCCTAGCTGCTATTTTGCTACCTACAAGTGGCTCAGCCCTCGCAGTAGCATGCCTTCGTAGTTTTTTTTTTTTTAAACGTTGTCCCACACTAGGATTTCTCCTGTGTCGTGGGTGCGTTTACATACATGAATTCCACATACAATACACCCAGACCCGGAACAACTACCTGCAGATCATACAAATATTTGTTCCATGCGGGAATCGAACCCACGACCCGGAGCGCAGCAGTCGACTGTATCAGTACCAACCACCTACTGCTACGGCACTTAGCTGCTACCCACGTTACTGCATAAATTACACCACCCGATACCCACATTGCTTTTCTACAACTGTACCAGACTGCAAATCGGATTACGAATTTAAAATTATGATATTCCGGCGATTTGCATAGCCATTAAAATCACATGAAATAATTAAAATGCAAATAATACATAATTATGAATCATTAATTTAGTAAAATTTCGTACATCCGTTGCTGAACAAACAGCGCGGCTATAGAATATTAATGTTATTATAATATAATATTAATTACAATGGATGTATTTTTGTTTGAGCCTGCCATTGCAATCAATTCATGGATAATGTTGAAAATCTGTTGTGCTTATGAGAATAGATTACATCAAATTCATTAAAGATTATCTTTATAAATAATTGATGTGCAGGTTTTTGTATTTTTTTGCATTTAATTATATCTTAACATAATAATGTTTTAGATTTTCGCGATTATTAAAATTAAAATTGTACGGTAGATAAAATAAAATTATTTTTAAAATCTGTTAATCTGTTAAAACGTTTAAAAGTGTTTTTATTAGAATACACATTCTATTAAAACACTTTTAAACGGATTCTATCGCGTATATTTTTTATTTTCCTGACGTTTCGAATATTTTGCAGCATTCGTGGTCGCAGGATGACTAAGGTGACAGGCGTCGTTACAGATTTAAAAAAAATATTTTATTTTATCTACCGTACAATTTTAATCAAAAAATTAGTTTCGATGCACGCAGTAATCACTCACAGTGTCTTGATGTTTCTTAGTGCGGTATCTTGTTTGGGACTTTATTATTTCAATAACTGGATTCCAAACAGGTGGTACCTGCCAACCATCTTCTCTATTAAAATTATGTTTTTTTTTAACTTGTATAGCCTCACGAAACATTCTAGGTACATATCGGTTCTCTTTCGAAGATAATGGTTAGGTTTGCCTAGGGCATGTTCACACACTGCAGACTTTGTAGAGCGTCTATATATCAAAAATCCAAAATATACGCCATAGAATCCGTTTAAAAGTGTTTTAATAGAATGTGTATTCTAATAAAACACTTTTAAACTTTTTAACAGATTAACAGATTTTAAAAATATATTTTATTTTATCTACCGTACAATTTTAATTTTAATAATCGCTTATATATTATATCTTATCAGTTTCATTTTATTAGTGGCCAACTTTGCGTCAGAGTTGTTCAAGCCGGCCAAAGGCACTTGGCTTAACGACTGCACTCTAATAACAACAGCTGGGGCCGAAAATTTCACTTGTTTATGTTTTTTGAATTTAAATTTGGCTTTTTGAAGTGTACGCAGGTAGCACATTTTGGTTCCTCTGCCTTCTTTGAGCAGTCCTTGATTGAGTGACCTAGTGCGCCACAGTGGCCATAGGTATGGTTTGATCCCCGACATGTCTTGGCCGCATGACCATACTGCTGACAATTATAGCATCGTGTGACCAGAGTAAAGTCTCTCACCGGGCAAGATGACCAGTTCACACATACTCTATCTTTTATTACCAGAGCTTTGGGTGTAACTGGAGTTACTTCAATCATATAATAACAGGTCTCGGCGCCCTTTTCTCCCAATTTATGGCTTAACTTGACAGAGCTTAAAAACGTCTCGAGGTTAGAATCCTGAACGTTATTGGCAAAATTTTGGTGGTATTTATTTTATTTTATCTTGTTTTATTCTATTCGGAAAACTTACAGCTAGTCACTTACAATTTTCGTAAACAATACAAAATTGAAGGCTATTTAAAAGTTTTCACTTATAAACACTAACTAATAGAAATCTACAAAAGTCGGTAAATAAGAAACCTTAACACAAATATAAAATTAAATTATGCAAAGCCAAACAGTTCATCATTTCGGCCGAATGAAGTCCACTGCTGGACACAGGCCACCCCCAAAGATCGCCACAACCACCGACATGGGTGTGTTGTGGGCTCATTGGGGGGTTTTGCCATAATCGCCACGCTTGGCAGGCGGGTTGGCGATCGCAGTTGAGTTGTTAATGTACTCGAAGGGCGCTGCTGCCCATCCTCCGGCTAATCCCTTAGTCGACTTTAACGACACCCATGGGAGGAGATGGGGTGGTGGCATTCTGAGCCGGCACCACACGGCATACAAACAGTTAATTATCAGTAAAGAAAATTTTCGCCATAGAATGCTTTAGCCGAGAAACACTGGTATTGAATATATCCAAATCCTATTCACAAGAGAGTTTATTAAAACATCTAATGGCGCGTATTAAAAATGTATTTTGCCTATATGTAGACTTAGCCGGGGGGACAAACAGTCTTCCGAGATGTGCCTAAAGGCGTGGAACCAATGGGCGGCTCTAGTGTGATCTTACGAGGACCTGGAGCCCCCCCTTCGGTGCCGAAGATGACCGCTCCAGTGGTTTTAGCCGGTAGGAGTCCGGCATACCCCTTCGCCCTTCCCCGGGGTGAAGGAAGTTCCATGTAGAATTTCCACTAGACATCAATAAAAAAAATTCAAAAAATTGGAAACATTCTGGAATGTGTTACAAATCCTAAACCGGTTAGCATCTCGGGGCAGTCAATAGTACCATTTGCGACTTTAAAAGAAATGTTATATCTGCAATACGTCTGCGCTCATACAAAGGTAGTAAAACAAGTATAAACAGGTAAACACTTCATTTTCTTGCATAGATGTGGCCACTCCGATAACTACTACTCTGGGCTTTCGTTTAGGAGGTTCGTCGATCGTAAAGCCTGAGTTGGTGAGCTGTACTATCGCTTCAGTTTTCGATGTCGTCCTTCATATCTGTGCTGATTATGACACCGCCGTTTTTTGTCTTGCGCAAACCTCTCACGTGCAGTTTAATTTGTTCGGGGGAGATAATTTTTGGGGGATTTTGTCTCGTCACTTGATTTCAATTTGTCAGATAGATCTTGATTTGATCGATCAGGGTCCGCCGCTCGGTAAACCACGTAGGGTAGTCCTTGAGCGTGTGCTGTGCGGTATCCTTATTGCTATCATAATTTTGGCATTGTGCCATAACCTCGCGCCCTATTCTGTGCAGGTATGCACCGAAACAACCGTGCCCGGTGAACATCTGTGTCAGGCGGTAGGTGACGCACTCACTCCTTCTAAGCCAGGCTCCGAAGAGTGGCAGCACGGCCTTGATGACGCGCTTGGTCGCAAACTGCATCCGCCGGCGGTGACGCCACTTTCCACGTGCTTGCCGCTGAGCTAGCCGTATCAGCCTGTCTAACGCCCCTGGCGTCGCGCCTTTGCCGCTCTGGCGGAGGGAGCATGTCTGATCGTAGAACCACGCATCTATCTTCGCCAGGATGTTGAAAGGCGGAAAACGCGTCAAAAGAGTGAGAGAGACTGTGAAGTTTGGTTCTGCAGCGCTGGGCACCTGACAGTCGAGCTAACCATACAGGCGCCCCGCACAGGGCCACGGACCGCATGATCCCCCCGTAGAGACGGCGAACTTCCTCACATGGTCCCCAACCACCAGTATAAAGGACCTACCACTAGTTATATCATACTTTCTTACATGGTCTAGTAATTGAGAGCTAATTTCTGTACCTTACAAATAGATTGCTAGGAGATGGCAATGACGAAAGTATAACGAATTCTTTTGTTTCCATGACTCTGTAAAAAAATCGTTTTACACCATTAACACTATTCCTGCATACGCTCGCCACTAAAACGGGCGTAAATAACAAAAATCGCCTCACTTACACACATTAACGCGCGCAGCATCATAAGCTAATGTTTGCGCTTCGTCATTGCTTGCTTAGCTCTCCAGAACGGCGTGTCGGCCCGATCTAGTAGAAGTAAAATATTGACGGGAATCGCTCGGAAATGGGGAATTAAAAATATTACTTTGTCAAATAATATCTATCATGCCTATATTCATTGAAGGGTAATGCAGAAGTGTACTGCTCTTTTGTAAGTCCATATTTAAGCGACGGCACGGCTGGTGCAGTGGCTGATACAGTCGGCTGCTGCGCTCCGGGTTGTGGGTTCGATTCCCGCACGGAACAAATATTTGTACGATCTGCCGGTTCCGGGTCTGGGTGTTATTGTGTGGAATTTATGTCTGTAAACGCACCCACGATACAGGAGAAATCCTAGTGTGGGGCAATGTTTAATAAAAAAAGAAAGAAAGAAATAAATAAATATTAATTTAACTAAGCTTTTTATTTGCTCTAGTTGCGAGAGCTGCGTGATAGCTCAATAGCATCTGACGCTGATATTTTTATTTGTCAATTGGCGGCATTCGTGAGGGTTGCTCTCGGGTGAATTTGTGAGTGTTAGTTACTTTCCCATCATATTAGGTGTACACCTCTCAAGATAGCGTAAGTTTAGATTGAAAAAAAAAACCCAGACAAGTGACAAATAGCTATACGGCCCACCCGATGATAAGCGATTATCACAACCTATGTTTTTTTAAACTGTGCGCCCCTTTTCTCCTGTATCGTGGGCACAGTAGTGCAATTGGCGAGAATGCAGTCTTTAGTTCATTTATCGTTCGACAATGTGCGTCAGAGATTTTCGGCTGTTTAATCGCTATCGGCAAATACGTAATACCGAATTGACGTTTGACAGCGGCGTCTGCGCGATTTACGCCTGTCGCAAACCGTTTGCGACATACGTAATCAGCCCGCCAATCTATGAGTGGGTTTATGTAGAAACATATAGTGTGGTCAAAATGCAAAGAAATGTTGGCGCAACGTTGCCCCACACTAGGATTTCTCCTGTGTCGTGGGTGCGTTTACAGACATATATTCCATACACAATACACCCAGACCCGGAACAACTGCCTGCAGATCATACAAATATTTGTTCCGTGTGGGCACTGTCAATGTCACAGTCATAGAATATCCATGGTGGCTGTATGATTTTTGTATAAGTTTTTAACCTAACAAGGTTTAATGCAATGGGTATGGTTTTTTTTAATCTGATTAATGAGGCTTCGATACACTCCAGGTGACTATGCCAGCCTCATGGGATCATTCACAATACAATACGATGTGTGACACGCAAGTCGCAGTAACAACCCACATGGCACACATCACACTATATTGCTATATAAGTTAAGCACTATATAACTTAAGCCCTCAATATTCACTCCGACAGAAATTTAAAGAGATTAATATGACCTTTCCATCCCAGTACATTTATGAAAATGTTTTGTATGTACATAAAAATATTAACCTCTTTACACAGAACAGTGATATCCATAATATGAATACCAGGAACAAACACAAACTGGTTGTTCCTGCTACCAGGCTTCAGAAGATAAGAAAATCATTTAAATGCCAATGTGTACGTGTTTACAATAAAATCCCAAGTGATATTCAGAAATTAAGCCCTAATAAATTCAAGTCCATTATAAAGCAGAAGTTGTGTAGAAAGGGTTTCTATAAAGTTACAGAGTATATGGACGACAAAAATTCTTGGGATTAAGCTGCTTCAATGCTCAAAGGCCGATATTGACATTATTGGGTTTGATGTATCAAATACCATTGCCATTAATTAATTTTTATTTATTTTCACATTTTTTTATAACGGATTATATTAATTCATTTAATGACATTTGATTATCCTTCATCCTCAATTTGTTTAAGTAACCCCAATTACTTGGTTGTTTTTGTTTTATATTCACTTTACTTATATTTGAAACTGTAAGTGCGAGGACCATGTGGATTATTAATTTATTTTGTTTAGTTGACGTGATAGTTGTCTGGCAGTTTAGGTATGTCATGCTCACTCAAGTTACCTGTTGATGGCGGCGTCATTTTTCGGGTCGCTTAGTTGCCCTACAATATGGTTGAGCCGAGCGACGCTGGTGCATGCCTCATGCTCGTGAACGAGTGCTGTCTGTTGGGATTGGCAATTTAATCATAATTTAACATAAATATCAGGCTTGTTTAGTGTGGACTTTTTAAGAAGTTTCCTTTTTTCTGCTACATTGTCCTCACATTATTTATTTTGAGAACAATGTAACCAAAAATACTGTAACAATCATTATGATTTAAAAAGAGTAACCATGGAGTTTCTTGCCCGTTCTTCTCCGTGCCTGCATATGGTTTTACATGAATAAAAATATTTTTATCTTATCTTATCTCATACCAGCACTTCTCGCATGTAATGCAATTCTGTCTAGGGTAGACATCCTTGCCTGCCTCACCTTTAATCACATTTTCAGGAAAAACCAAATAAGCTTGCATTCGTCAGACAATGGCTGGCCTAAGAGTACATTTAATTGGCCATTGTGTAAACTCATATCAGACATAATTCTCAGCCTCTGGTCCCGGTTCCGATCACATTCCATTATGACATTTAGTATGTCTTCAGGCCGCTGAGATAAACCACACAGAGGCGACGGCTTTCCCCCATCATATGGTACAATTTATTTAATGAAACTTGACCGGAACGCACCCTGAGAGCTACAACCAATGTCTCCCTGGAGAGTTTAGCACAGTCAAACCACGGCACAAAACATGGTAAATCTTGCATGGTATAGTACCAAACGCCCTTTGCCTGCGAGACTTGCTTGAATCTATCCTTCCATCTCCTTGCAAACATTTCGAACCCATGAAACTATTTCACATCCATAGGGACCCGTTAACACATTCACTCCATTGGTCACTGCATTCATAGCCAACTGATTATGAACTTTTAATATTGTTATATGGGTTAAAAGTTCATAACACTAATCCAGCGTATAAAAAAACTTAACTTTAAACTTTAATTATGACACATACATGTGACGTTAAATTACGATGTCAGGTGGCGGTGACTGTTTACCCCTTTATACTGCGCAAATTACTACAACAGAAAGTATGCAGCAAGATAATTTATTCTTCATCATCATCATTTCGGCCGAATGAAGTCCACTGCTGGACACAGGCCTCCCCCAAAGATCACCACGACGGATATGGGTGTGTTGTGTGCTCATTGGGGGGTTTCGCCATAATCGTCACGCTTGGCAGACGGGTTGGCTATCGAAAGAAAAGAAAGAAAGAAAGAAAAAGTATTTATTTCTGAACACCACAGAGACGCGCATAATATTAACACCAAAGTATAAAACACTTTTTTTTTCCTTGCAACACTCACGCAGTTTAATAAAGTACCTCGCCAAAGGACTTGGAGTCCAGGCTATTCACATACAAAAAAAGAAAAGTAATACAGCATTTCCAGCTCTGTTTAGTGCGTGAATGTTGGCAAGAGATTTAAATTTCTACTAAAGCAAAATAATTATACTATATAAAACTATGATTAAATTAAAATAATTGTGCGCCGCTAGTGTGCAGAAAATGCCTGACACTCATCATTATGCTGCAGCGTTGAGATAAGATCAACATCAACAGCGCTGGTTTTCAGTATCAGCCTCCTAACCTATCTGACGTCATGGCATCAAATCTTGTTTATGTAAATACAAAATACTAATCAATTATAGAAAAAACAAAAAGGACTCTGCTGCTAATTGCTATATCTTTCGCCGGAAGTAAACGACAAAAACATTAATTTTTGCCGTATCGGGCAGCCATGATTGTGCGTTATGCAATATTATTACGTTACCAGAGTCAAATCAAACAGGATATTATAAATGCTTGCGTGAATTAAAAATCTATGATTATTGTGGTGAGAGCAACGATGAAAACCACATGGGCTTACACAGAAAACCTCCGATGCCACGCGTGTTGCCTATAGGCCATAACACGAAAGGTAAAAAGAGAATGTATTGTTATTTATAATAAACTGTGTCTTTATTCTAAGTTTCATACTTAATAGGAATAAGGTTATAATTTGTTTGTGTACATGTAATCAGTGACTAATCTATAATACTTTTTTCTTTTTTAGGCTCAGACCATAATCTGTAGGAGAAATCTGGAATACTGGAGCTGCGTAGTCGTGAGATACAAATGAGAGGAAGCCAAGATAAGTTATACTGATTGACTGCGCTGCTGGAGAATCTAACCATTGCCTGTAGGCTAAAAATTCTCAGGCAAGTTCCCAAAATAAAAATAAAAATAGATACAAAATTAAAAAAAAGTGTATATGCATAGACACACGCACACACACCCAGCATATATATAAACATAACAAGAAATCGATTTGATTAACTATTTAATTTAATATGGGTGTTTTTGAATGTCCATGTGGTGTCTTTTCAACCCGCTTATAAAACTTTGCTTTGACTTCAGGTCTCGAATTGGTGGTGGCAGATCGTTCCAGCAGCGTGTCGCAGCATACTTGAAGCTGCCTCTGAAAGCAGTGGTCTTGTGCTTCTTCACTGACAGGGGATTTGTTGTATAACGAACTGGATATGAGATTTTACTCTGTCTCCAGCATAATTTGGTAAACAGATAATCTGGTTTTTGGGTTTTTACTATACCGAATAACATACTTGCAAGATGTGTCTTCCTTCTTGCATCCATCTTCAAAATAAGGTGTAATATGGCTCCGCCGTGGTATATTAATGCAAAATCGTATGCATGCATTTTGTATGCGCTGTATCAACTGAGCTGTTCTAGACAGCAGGCATGGACCGTACACGGTGTCACAATAATTAAGTTTAGAGAGAACTAAGCTATCAACTAGACGTTTCCTCGGTGCCACACTCAGGTAGTCTCTGATGTTATATAAAATTTTTAGTCTATAGAAACAGTTTCGCATGGCATTTGAGATGTGCTTTTCAAAGCGTAATTCCGAATCAATTGTCAGTCCCTAAGTTGCATGCTGCATCTACCCTTTCAATTTTTTGTCCTTTAATAGTAATATCGGGCCTCACAGATCGTATTGTGTTAACCTGATTTTTACTTCCGAGTATCATAAATTTGGATTTCAGGGGATTTAGAACCAGCGAGTTATTGTCAGACCAGGCGACCACTCTTTGTAGATCTTCATTTATTTTCTGTGCTGCTGACAATGTATCACAGGGTTTAAATGACATGTACACCTGTATATCATCAGCATACATGTGGTACTTGCAGCTCTGGAATGTATTGATTATGTCAGCACTGTATAGGATGAACAGCATTGGTGCTAAAATTGGCCCCTGGGCACATCCCCTCGACACATGTCGTGGGGGAGATGATGCCATAGAGCCATCCTGCCTACGGATTTCAACATATTGTGTTCTATCAAACAGGTAGCTATTAAAACATTTTATTGTTTCCGCAGTAAATCCATAATATGCTAGCTTAGACATCAATAGACTCGTATTTATAGCGTCGAAGGCCCGGGAGAAGTCCAACAAGACCAGTATAGAGCCCTCCCCCTGGTCACGTGCCTCAAGGATGTTACCTATGACATCGGAGAGAGCTGTTGCTGTGCCTCTACCTTTCCTAAATCCAGACTGAAGATCTGGAAGAATATTGTTCCTTTCCAAATAATCCACCACTTGAATGTATACCACTCTTTCTAAGACTTTAGACAGACAGGGCAGTATACTTATGGGACGCAGGTCCTTGACACTAGCTGGAGTACTGTTTTTAGGAATAGGCCTTACAATCGCACACCTCCATAAATCGGGAAATGTGTGAGTGTCTATTGATTTATTAACAATGCTAGTTATGGCTTGCAAAGAATACGGTAGGGTTAAAGTCAGCATTTCCAATGTAATCTGATCTACTCCTTGTGCATTTGACTCAAGACTCTTGATAATCTTGAATATTTCTTCCTGACTGACTGTCTTTAATTTAAAACAGGACTGACAGTGCCTATTAAATTCAAAAAAATGTCAACTGTGATATATTTTGTTGGCACTGGCCAGGTATGTTAAGAAAAGCCTTATTTATCTCATCAGGATCACAAAAGTGGCCAGGAAGTGTACCATCATTGTGTGCAGGAATAACCTCTGATTTGAGATTCCGCCACAACAGCTTTGGATCATTAATATTTTTATTTATATATTTATCAAAGTACACCTTTTTTTCACTGTGTAAGGCTGTAATTGCTTGATTTTTAAGGCCTAAGTAATATGTTTTGCTACTGTCTGATTCGAGTTTATGATATTTTTTCCTTGCTGAATCTCTAAGTCTAAACATCAAGCGTATGTTATCAGTTATCCAAGGTGTTGTTCGATTATTAAATTTTCTACTCTTAAGGGGAGCGTGCAGATCGAATAACTGAATGATGTACGAGTTAAAAGTGTTGACCATTGAATTAACGTCTGATTGATCCATTATTACTGGCCATGGAATGATCCCAAGATCAACAGAGAAGTAATCTACTAGAATGTCTTTCATTGGACGATAAGTGATAACCCTAGGCATAGACTTTTTCTTTTTGAACATCATATCACAAGTCAAAAATGAGTGATGGCCTAATTCCGGAATATGGTCTACAACCACATTCCGTACTCCAGTATCAGTGCATATGATGTCTATTAGTGTAAAGTGTATATTCTGTAAAGTGTGTCGGTACACTGACAATCTGGTTCAAATTAATATAATGTAAAAACTCTGTAAGCTGTTTCGTTTTTGTGTTGTTCTCGTCTAGCATGTTTACATTAAAATCTCCTAGTAAAACTACATGGTCATATGGAGCTAATGCACTGATACTTTCAGTTATTCCCTCCAAAAAACTAGTTAAAGTGGACCATGGTGGCCGGTAAGCTGTTCCTACAAGCAGTTTCGTTCCATTGATGCTTAAATTAAGCCAGAGTTGCTCGATATCAGGTTGTAAGGGGTGAGTTCTGAAGCGAGCCTTTACAGAGGTCTTGATATAAAAGGCTACCCCACCTCCTCGCCCTCCACGTATGTTATCGGGTCGTGGTATGTGCTTTAATTTGTATCCTGGTATACTGGGCGCTCGACCTTCTTCCCCTAACCGCAGCCATGTTTCGTTGATAGCCATTATGTCCACCGAGTGACGGTCCATAGCCACCAAAAATTCGTCATGCTTAGTCCCCAGTGAACCTGCATAAAAAAACCTAACTTTAAGAATTTACTATAAACCATTTTTGTTTGTGTCTATTTTAGTTGTATGTACTCGAAAGACGCTGCTGCCCATCCCCCGGCTAATCCCTTAGTCGACTATTAGCGCACCCATAGGATGAGATGGGGTGGTGGTATTCTGAGCCGGCACCACACGACAATTTATTCTTATAGCATTCTAAACAAATCTCGTTGAATGTAACCATGTTTTGGTTTAATACAAATGTAACATTAAATAAATACATTACACACGATCCCGCAAACGGGAAACATGCACTGAAATACCACGGACGAAGATTTGTGAAGCACATTAAGTTGGAGTTAAGTATGTTATAAATTACCATAAATTATTATACTTAGTTGCTTAGCATAAATTGTAGTGTTTGAATTAATTGAGTGAAAGTTATCTTAATTATCAGCTATATTACCACTGATGATATATGGAACAGAGACGTGGTCACTCACAATGGGCCTCATGAGAAAGCTCAAGGTCACTCAACGAGTTATGGAGAAAGCTATGCTTGGTATGTCTCAGTGAGATCGAATCAGATATGAGGAGATCCGTAGAAGAACTAAAGTTGCCGACATAGCTGTAAAGATTATCAGACTGAAGTGGCAATGGGCGGGGCACAAAGTTCGTAAAAGTGATGGCCGTTGGGGCAAAAAGGTTCTCGAGTGGAGACCGCGCACCGAAAAACGCAGCGTGGGACGACCTCCAATGAGGTGGATAGACGACCTGGTGAAGGTCGCTGGGAGTCGTTGGATAAGGGCGGCATGTAACCGCTCGTTGTGGAGATCTAAGGGGGATGCCTTTGTTCAGCAGTGGACATCCTGTGGCTGATATGGTGACTGAAAGTTTGAATAACGTCACTGATTTATTAGCATATAACTAGACAATATTATATATTTATTATTCTTATTAACCTATCTTCATAGGATTACAGACTATGTTGTAGATAAGCACATATGCCATGAAATCTCCAAAGAACCAACGGCTCTGGCATCCAAATATATTAATTAACTGAAGTCGTATCGTATAGCAGCTATGGCTTTTTATTCAATGTATAGATAATTATTTTAATTACGTTGTAAAGAACCAATATGTAAAAGACATTAAAAAATACCGGTCGTGTGCAAGTTGGACTCGGGTGGAGAGGGTTCCGAAATTGTTGAATATATTGTCTATTGATGGATTCAGTCTTGTACCAATAACTTATCCCAAGAACAAACTTAATAACGTGGTTGAAATACATGTTTTCCCATACATTCCAACCGCAAACGTAAATTTGTACGCGCAATATTGAAAGATTTACCACGTTATTTTAAGACCATAGACTTTTCTTAGGTTAGTTTCTTAGGTAGACTTAGGTTTTCCTTTAATCTATAGCTAAAGTGCTGTCATCTATATTATTTTAAAAATTTTAGACTCGGTAGATTCGGAGATAATGGGGGGGGGGGATACATTTGAGACCCTTACAATAAGCCCGTCCATTTCAAATATTACACGGTACATTTCGAGAAACTTTATTCTTTAATTTTCTATATTGCCCCCCAAAAGTGATAGTGATAGTGATATTTAAAATTCATTTATTTACGTTACACGTACGTGCTTGGGTCGCAGAAGTCCACATGTATACCAAATCAACTTAATCGGTCCGGTAGATACAGAGCAAATTGGCTGTGACAGACGGACAGACAGACAAACACGAGTGATCCTATAAAGGTTCTGCCGTTTTTTCCTTCGGACGTTCGGAACCCTAAAAACATATAATGACCAAATAAAGACTTGAGTTTCTTCGACATTTCTTCTCAGTTGTTGACATGTAGCGAAATGCCCTCTGTAGATTCAATATGACGTGTAAAAGTATTAGTCAGGACCTACTTACTGAGTAAATTATTCTATTCCAATCTATTCATATACAAATTTGCTATGGATATATTTATAAACTGCTGCGTCCTCGGAGCTTTCGGGAACAGACGGGATCAAAATGAAACTCGTTAGAATGCGGTACACAACGAACTAACGAACTGAACATTTATTTGTTCGACGAACACTCGAAGATCAATGCGGGTAAACATAAGTAAAACTACCTACATAATCTATTAGTACACCCCTTGTAAATTTAAAGCCGTTTCCATTCCATAATATTCATCCATACTCCATTATCTGAAACAGATCGCCGAATTATGCCGAGTGTGTAAAAATGATTAGTTCAAAAAAGATATATTTATAAAAGCACAATCACCAAAAGTGTACATGTTGAAATTTAGCTAAATAATTATGTTGTGTTATGTGAGACACGTAACAAATAAAAACCCTGGGTATTCAATTCATTTACAAACCATTCTGACTAGCTTCTAACTCTTCTTATGCCATCATCATCACATCGTCATATCAGACAAAGGCCGTATACTGCTCAAAAAAGGCCTCCGCCATAGATTTTCAAAATTGTGTCGTCATTTTGCGGAGTCCTACCGGCTAAAACCACTCGAGCCCTCATCTTCGGCAACGACTTCGTCTTGGTCCTCATAAGATCACACTAGAGCCGCCCATTGGTGCCACGCCTTTAGGCACGTCCCGGAGGGGATGACTGTAAAAAGGCCGCCCCCAAAGGGCATGCATCTAGCAGGTGGCATGTAGCGAGTCGCAACGGAGATCTAAGCCTTTGCTCACCAGTAAGTCTTTCGCCTGATATGATGATGATGAAGATACTTCCTGGTGTAGTAAGCCCAATAGTCAACTACTGGACAAAACTAGGTGTATCTATCTATAGCTTTGATCAGTTTGTTTCACAACAGCAACCATTAAATTTTTATTAAGTAAGCCAATTGTTATGATCTCTCCATAATTTTAGATTAGACTAGTACACGCACATACATTATGATTTGTAAATTAGGCTGGTTACATAGAGATTTATGGACATATGATAACGATGATTCATTTTGTTTCAGTATGGATAAGCCTGAAAAATGTATGTGATTTTCAGGTGAATAAATTATATTTTTAATACTTTTTTGCACATACAGTAAATAGGACAATAAACTATACAAATAAATAAAATTGAAGTGTCTGTTTGTAATGTCAAAATAACAGCTTTTTACTAAATATATGTGAAAGTATATACGGTACATACAACAAAAAAACACATTTTTTGTCTGTCTGTCTGTCTGTTTGTTCCGGGTAATCTCCGAAACGGCTGGACCGATTTTGACGGGACTTTCACTGTCAGATAGATGATGTTATAAGGAATAACTTAGGCTACTTTTTTTTAGAAAAATAATTAGGGTTCCGCGCAAAAAATATAATACCCTTGATGTCCAATATATATGTTCTATGTCAAGTGTCTATGTCGAAGTACTCTAAATTTCTTTTGAATTAAACGCGGGCGAAACCACGGGTCCCAGCTAGTACATAATAATAATGAGGAGTTCCGGTTACAAGCAGTTAGTAGCCTAAAATAATCAATTATTGTTTTGTTTCGCATTACGTATCTTAGCAAAGGTGTATATCAAAGCGTATACGGCATCCTTCGTAATTTAGAAGCAACGGCTGAGTGTTCATGTGGGAACCTGAAAGAAAATATAAGAAAAAATGAGACGCTCATATTCGCATTGCACTTGAATATGAAAACGAAATGCATATCATTTTATTTCATCATTTCGGCCGAACAAAGTCCACTGCTGGACACAGGCTTCCCCCAAAGATCACCACGATGACATATATGGGTGTATTATGTGCTCATTGGGGGGTTATGGGTATTGGGTTGGAGACGACTGTAAAGCGGTCACCCCCTCTAGCGGAGGGAAGGCGACTGTAAAAAGGTCGCCCCCCCAGGCACTTCTTGGGGAGGATTGTAAAGGCTTGGGGGGACCCAAGCCTCGCTTTGCGCTGTACTGCGCACACGGTGGCACGTGACCTCGTGCGCACCACCGTTTTCCCGGGGGTCGCTCGGTGTGAGCACGCAGACTCCCCAAACTCGCACCCGCGACACCCGAGAATGTAAATGCCTACTGCATAAACTGGGTCCTTACTCGTAATCGTAACGACATAACTGGAATTATTCATTTCTTCCCACGTACGCTCGTAGTGTAGTATCCCAAGAGACTACAGCATGGGACTCTTCAAAAAGGGCGTTTTTTTTATAGATTTGGAAACATGCAATTGTTATCTTGGAAATATCAAATTATCTTGCAAATATCAAATATATATAATATGTTTAAACATAAAGTAAACCTTTTTTTTTTTTTTATTGGTGCCCAGTGGAAATTCATCATGAACTTCCTTCGCCCCGGGGAAGGACGAAGGGGTATGCCGGACTCCTACCGGCTAAAACCACTGGAGCGGTCATCTTCGGCACCTAAGGGAGGCTCCAGGTCCTCGTATGATCACACTAGAGCCACCCACTGGTGCCACGCCTATTAGCACATCTCGGAGAGGGTGAATATAAAGTAAACCTATGGATAGAAAAAGGGTACTACTACTAAATGAATATTTAAGTGACAAATAATAGTTGGTCTTGTTTTATTACGACATTGTGCTCACTGACATTTATGGTAATTGTATAATTTTGACATTAAAAAATTTATATTTGACATTTTAATATTTTTGTAATTAATTTAAATACATATTAATATCAATGTTAACATTCTAATTTACTGTATTTTTGATATTGTAAATTTCTTTTATTATTTGTATGCCGTAAGGCTGAATACCAATATACTGTGTATAAACTATAACACCAATGAATAATGTAACCCAAATATCACAAATGAAATAAATGAATTGAATTGAATTACCTCTGGTGTTGCAAATGTTCATAGGTAGTGGTAACTGCTTTCTATCAGGTGGGCCGTACGCTTGTTAGCCAACTCAGAAGTAGAATAAAACTTTTTAACAAAAAAATTACCGACTTCAAAATTCTATAGGATATTAAAACTACTAAAAAGAAAAAAATACTTCATTTATGAAGTCGGGCGGGGCCAGGTATAACTATGGTTCATGCAGACCAACGACATATATTTACAGAAGTGATTGAGCCTTCTCTCAGCCCTGAATACTATCTTGGTCACTACACTTTAGCAAGCTTCACATTTATCTACTTTATTTTTATAAAATTCTCCTCCATTGTCACCGTGTTTCAAGTAGGACAAAAGCTTGTATTATAAATGTATTATTCTTTACTTTAACGTGGCGTGGAATAAAAGTATTATCAGAAGAGACTTCCAGGAAAGAAAATGTTGTTATAGTGTCCGTACAGGGTTGGCAAATGGCGAACATATGGGGAAATAACTTGGAAGCAAATAAATTCGATATAAAAAAGAAATGAATTATAATCTCTAGTCTTTGTCTTTAAACTCATGGTAGCCGTTTGAAATTAGCTTGTTCAATCTGTCTAGATTACTTAGGCAATTTGTGTCTGCCACTTAAGATGATTAAAGTATTCATTATGTCGACGACGATAAAGTATTAGGTGACATGACTTAATTTGAAAGTAGACAGACCATTTTTCGTACGTCAAAGTATATTATGGTATATGTAATGGGTACACGTAATATTACTCTAACTTTGACTAAAATATATAATAGTAATAATAATTTGGGCAGTCGTTATCTTACCCATGGCATAATGTAATCCCAGAAGGCAGATTAAAGCAGCTTCCTCAATTCTTCGTCCCTTTTGATGTTAAATAGTATATCATAAGATCTATTGTGAGGCTACCAGAACGCAAGGCAGCTCGTGGCGAGCTGAATGTGAGTGGCGATACTGCGTACCCGAATGCTCCAGAGGTCAGTCAGGGCCTCGCCTCCAGCTTATTTTTATTGATCGGCTGGAGTAGAACCCTATGAGTGCCCGCAGGATTTTCCACTCTGGCTTGCCTTAGGTTACCGATAAGATACAGTCATCCCCTCCGTGATGTGCCTAAAGGCGTGGCACCAATGGGCGGCTCTAATGTGATCTTACGAGGACCTGGAGCCCCCTTCGGTGCCGAATATGACCGCTCCAGTAGTTTTAGCTGCTAGGAGTCCTGCATACCCCTTCGCCCTTCCCCAAGGTGAAGGAAGTACCATGTAGAATTTCCACTGGAAATCAATAAAAAAAAGGTTACCGATAAGAGGGGGGTCGGCAGAGCTATATGCTCAGGGATGGAAGTGTGTAATGGCGTAATAACAAGGAAACCCACTTCGGGTCTTAGAGACGCGCGATGGTAAAACCGGTGTCGCTTCTCTCGAAAACCCGAGCCGCTCACGCCGTGTTGCTCCCTGTTACCTGTAGTGGTGGCCATTTAAAATTTACTCAAAGCACTGCAGGGCGCTACATGCGGTTTCTCTGCCGGATCTGCACTAGACAAATAGTGTGAATGTTTGCAGGTTGCCGGTTTTATAATATCGATGATACTCTTTGGTGTGAATTTGAACATGACATTGAAATTAGAATTAATTCGGCTATTGTAGCAAAGCTTGTCGGTTCAAGATTGTATTATTTATTTAGAAGTGACTACGTGCAGAAATAAATAGCTTGATGAGCACCATGATAGAGTATATTGTATTCGTATCCCAGTACCTTTTTTTAATTTTTTATTGATCCGGTGGAAATACCTCATGTACTTCCTTCGCCCCGGGAAAGGGAGAAGGGGCATGCCGGACTCCTACCGGCTAAAACCACCGGAGTGATCATCTTCGGCACCGAAGGGAGGTTCCAGGAACTCGAAATATCTCCATCTAGAGCCACCCATTGGTGCCATGCCTTCAACAGTCATCCCCTCCGAGATGTGCCTAAAGGCGTGATCAACATTCATAAAGGTTATACTTCTTTTCTAAATGGTATCTCATACCAAAGAGTATGATCGCTATTACAATACCTAATATACAAGATATTCGGTAAATAAACAAGTGCCAGTTGACAGCACTAACTATTTGTCTAAAATGTTACTACTTTTAGTTCGATTAGTAATGGTATATGTAGCAGAAACAGATAATATGTAATGCAGAATTCCTGCTTCACACACCATTAGCTATATGAGGTTATAACGTAATTTATTAAATGATCTGAGAAAACTTAAAAAAAAATTTCAAGTTAGCCAATGTTACATACAACAAATTACGGCGAACGTAGAGTCAAGGCGGAGAAAGCCGAAAAGTCACGAGGATGCCCGAATGACACGTCAAGATATGCCAGGCATATTAGGTGTTCATACACACACAAAAAGTCTGTGACGTAATGGCAGATGGACAACTATACAATTTTCCACTTCCACTTCCATTCCTTTCCTTTCCATTTTCCACTGTTGGCTGAATATCAGTTGAAATGAAAATAATTCAACTAGTCAGAGCACTATATCCATAATCCTGACTTTTAGGCAACCGATGTGACGCTTGGAATGACTGTAATAAATATTCACATGACATCTAGGACCGACGCACCGGGCGGTGGCGGCGGGTTAACGTGCTCTCTAGGGCATAGCTTCAAACTATAAACAGAATGTGCGAATATAGTTTCTCTTTCTAGAGTGATAAATATACGTATGTGGTAGAAATTTTGCTATCAGAACCTTCAAATATACTTAATCTCTTAAAAAGACCTAGGATGCTTTGTGCCGACATTATAATATTTGACCTGGTAACCCTAAGTTCAGTAGAGAAACAAACATGGCGACAACTTTGTGACTAAGGACTTCCTTTGCTAGAAGTACGGTGTTTTTTTAAAAATCTTTTATTGTATCCAAGTGCAGGGGTAATATTTTATTGAAATTACTTCTTATTTATGTTTCTAGCTACCGGTCATAGTTGTTTCGGTGCGTACCTGCACAGTATAGGATGGAAGGCCACGGCATAGTGTCACCAGTGTGAAGACGACGGGGATACCACACAGTACACGCTTGACAGGCGCAGTACAGGCGTGGCCTGCGTGAGCTACCGAGCGGCTTATCCTTTTTTTTTATTGGTGCCCAGTGGAAATTCTTCATGAACTTCCTTCGCCTCGAGGGTGAAGAGGTATGCCGGACTCCTACCGGGTAAAACCACTGGAGTGGTCATCTTCGGCACCTAGGGGTCCTCGGTCAGGTCCTCGTTTGATCACACTAGAGCCGCCCACTGGTGCCACGCCCATAGGCACATCTCTGAGAGGGTGCATGTAAAGCGGTCACCCCCTCGGGGGTCGATCGGATTGGGCAAGATCTGTCTCTAGCAGTAGTGTCAGCTACGCTGGCAGAGCATGGGAATTGGAGTGCAGTTTCTGTGAGAGCGTCATGTTTCTCGTTCTTCGTCATGCAGCAAACTGCATAGCTTGGCTTCGGAAGGAACCTTTACAATTCCCCTCGAGATGTGCCTAGGGTCTCTTTACAGTTGCCTCCCCAACGCTAGAAGCGGTGACCTCTTTACAGTCATCCTCTCCGAGTTGTGCCTCAAGATCTCGGAACTTCTTTTCGGTGTAGAAGATCCTAGGTAACTTTATCTGGTAAGAGACTGCTTTACTTTTTGCCCTCTTCCTAGGGGCATTGGACGATACATGAGTATTTCCACTGTTGCGTATCTATAGAAACAACCTCGTACTGACAGCTGCTCAAATGGAGACGTGGTGAATGGAATCGTAACTTACCGGTTTCTTGTCGCCCTCCATGAAGCCTCAGGTCGCATATGGATCGTGATAAGTTTTGTGCGTATATCTTCTTTTCACCATTAATTACATCATCATGATAACATTCGAAGGTGGGGGGGGAGATGTTCCAATATTCACCACGCTTAACAGGCGGATTGGTGAGTGCAGTATGGCTACTTTCCCATCCCTCTAGCTTAGAGTCCCTCAATCACCTTCTATGACATCCACGGAAGGAGATGGACTTGTGCAATATTCTTAATCTGGACACCACAGGGGATTTTCACCAATTAACAAACATAATGCGAAAAAAATTCAATCTAGTATGGTAAATAAGCATTCATATAAAAATTTGAGACACAATATCATTGTTATCTATTATTTCTTGCCAGTGAAAGACTCTGAAATAAAAGCCTTGTTCTTTAACCATTGTGTTCGTGGTGGACAGTTGGAACAAAGCCTGCCAATCTTAGCTAAAGCGTTTACCTGTATTTCAGCCTGAAATGAGGCTAGACTCGTATTACATTTTAGAAAGAAAAACTTTATAACGATATAGAATTTTAAATTATGTTTACCGTGTGGTGCTGGCTAAGAATACAACCACCCCATCTCATCCCATGGGTGTCGTAAAAGGCGACTATGGGATAAGCCGGAGGATGGGCAGCAGCGTCCTTCGAGTACATTAAAACTCAAATGCGATCGCCAATTCCTCTGCCAAGCGTGGCGATTATGGCGAAACACAATACAAAACCATACCAGTCGTTGTGGCTATCTTTGGGGGTGGCTTCAGCAGTGGACGATTTTTGGCTGAAATGATGATGTATTTATGAAATAAAATATTTTTGTTGGTATATTAACACCATATGCCCATAGTCCCAGTCCGTTTTCTAAAATTGGGCTGCGATGAGCTTAGCTAAGAAAGAGTAGAAAGAGTTAGTAGCTGCAGTGTATTAATATGCAGTGGTATTAATATCTCTCTAGTTAGCAACAGTTTGTAGAAATGTTATGAAAAATCTATACAAATAAATAAAATTAAAGTGTATGTTTGTAATGTCAAAATAACAGCTTTTTACAAAATACATTTATTAAATAAGTATATATGTAACTTTTACCAATTTTATTTTAAAAAAAATTGTGTCTGTCTTTTTGTCCGCCTGTCTGCAATGAACGGCTGTACCGATTTTGACGGGACTTACACTGGCAGATAGCTGATGTTATAAGGAGTAACTTAGACTACTTTTATTACAAACATTGGGGTTCGCGAAAAAAAATTAAAACCCACGATATGCAATCCAATATGAATACTAGAAAGAAAGGAAGAAAGATTTTTTTTTATTTGACAGCAAAGTGAGACATCACAAAATAATAATAATACTAATTATACTTATATAGTTTCGTTTATCTATATTATTAAAAATAAAAGCGCAGGTGAAACCACGGGGCACAGATAGTATTATATAAACTGAAAAGGCCTGCTGTACAAATAACCAATACTTCTACTAAGATACTCCTAGGTTTTGTTTTGTTTTATGTGACATGCACGGTATATCTGATGATAAGTAGCAACGGAACTCATGGACATCAGCGATCCGCTACTTATTGATGCACTGCCGACTTAAGCTTTAATATGCCTTGTGTCCCGGTAAATTCACTGGATGTTGACACCCTTCACCTGAAACACAACTATGCCAGCGTATAGTTGTCATGGCTGGTAAAACACTTACTACTGTACCGCCCCAGTCGAGCCCTTCACATAGAGACCTTCACATGACGACACGGTTGGTGCAGTGGCTGATACAGTCGACTGCTGCGCTCCGGGTCGTGGGTTCGATTCCCACATGGAACAAATTTGTATGATCTGCAGATAGTTGTTCCGGGTCTGGGTGTATTGTGTGTGAATTTGTGTCTGTAAACGCACCCACGACACAGGAGAAATCCTAGTGTGGGGCAAAGTTTAAAAAAAAAAAAAAAAAAAAGACTTCCAAATACCGAATAAATCCCTAATTCGATCTTCCGTCTTGATTACCTAGTTTAATCGTAAGATCAGTACTAGGCGTATAATCACTTCGAAATAGCATGATTGTTTCTAAAGTTCTACGACCTTTAATGGGTTAACCGCCAACCTCAGTTCAGGGGACTGATTTAGACGGTAAAATATTGTTTTTTAAAGATGCGTAGAATACCGATATTCCCTTCTGACGTTTTTTGATTTGAAGGGCTTCTCGCCATCATTTCATGAAAATGTGGCTGCATAGTATATTTGAACTTTTTTCTGTTGGATTTTTGACGTACATCTCAAGGGAGATGTGGATGCTTAATCGGACAAAAAGCTTGAAAGCTTTCAGCTAAGTTTAAAACTATATACTAAACAGCTGCGCCTAAGGGTAAGGGCATCCCCTGCGGGACACGGACCTCGGCTTAGGGCGTTATTTATTTCGATTTTCACGCTATCTAGTGATGAAATGGGAACTAAAATAGATCGTCACTTGGTTTATTTGTTTTATGTGTATATTTAATCATGAACACGCGCTTAAATTCAAATACCATTATTACTAACAGCCTTTATCCGTGTGTCAGCTAAACAGATATCATCATAATATTGGTAAAGGTCCATAAAACATCTTACAGGTAGCGATAGGCGTCACTTTCGACATTTACTGCCGACAAGACGAGGATACATCGATGATATGTTGATTGACAGTCGATTAAAGATTGCGGTGACAAGGGAAAGAAGGGTGGGACTTATATACTTAATCTTTATGAGCTATCGTTATATTATGAGGGTGAACAGTGCATCATTTATGTAAGCGTTTTATTGGCCCAGGAATAGAGTCCATTTTGCTTTAAATTGTATCAGTGGTGTTTTATAGGACCGCTTTACTGTGTTCCCTAGATGATCGGAAGAAATACCCTTATAGTTTCTTCATTTCCGACTGTCTGTCTGACATAGCCCCACATTCCCCTCAATTACACGCCTATTGAGTTATCATTTGGAAAACAGAATTGTGGCGATAATCAGTATTTGGATAAAAATATTGCTTGACAATAAGTAAAAATATTCAATAAAATGCTTTTCTAATGGTTATGTTTATTTTATCATATGCTCAACGCCAAAGCAGATCACGTTAGAAATAAATACACTTTTCAAAGCATACACTGTAAATTGATGATGACAATTTAGATAAACAGATTTTTACTAGCGTTCCGTATGCAGCACATTAAGTACGGTTCATATAGCTAAGCTTAAGTTACTTTTAACGAAATGCTTAACACTAAAGAGTTCAGTAGACCGCAGTAGTTAAACATAGTTACGAGTCATCATTTCGTCCGAATAAAGTCCACTGCTGGACACAGGCCTCCCTCAAAGATCACCACAATGACCGACATCGGTGTGTTGTGTGCTAATTGGGGGGTTTTGCTAGAATCGCCAAGCTTGGTAGACGGATTGGCCCCAGTTGAGTTATAAAATGTTCTCAAAGGACGCTGCAGCCCATCCTCACCTTATACGATACCCACGGGATGAGATGCGGTGGTGGTATTATTTGCTGGTATCACACGGAAATACTTTACGTTAATTTGGTAGGTGTAATATAAATTTATCATGCATGGGCAGACACGCTATTATGCTTATAAAAATATTTCGGACATGAAAATATAACTTATAATAGTATTTAATCTAGAAAATAAGCAACATATTATATAACTAGACATATATTTACTTATTTTTAAGCGGCTCTCTCAAAGCACTGCTTGAAGGGCCCTACGGTAGAGATACTGGATGTAGGGCCCTACGGTAGAGATACTGGATGTAGGGCCCTGCAGGCAGGGCTTTGAGTAGGCCCCTTTATTCTTAATGACTGATTGGTAGGTGTGGACGAGTTTTATGTTGTACAAAATTATGAATAACGTTTAAAATAAAGTTATCGGGGTTTACAACCAGTCAGTGCATCTACCATAGTCTCTGGTACAGACCAGAAGTATTTCTACCGGCTAGTTGAGCCAGCCCGCGGTGCTGCAAAAGTAAGTCTGTCTCGCGTGTGGCGGTGTAGTTATGTACGTGCGTAGGTAATTAGTGAAAAATCATATTTTTTCTTTAGAAAAACATTATTATGGCGAAGGAATTGCAGCGTACTATAAGAAATAAATTATATAATCAGTTTGCGGCAACCAAAGCCGTACGATTTTTCACACAGCGCAAGCGATTTGATAACGGGCGACGGCCACTCTCTGCCAATTGTAACAGGTCACTGAAGGGTAGCGTGTGCGCGGACGGCCGAGACCATACTATAAGCAGAGACCCGTCACCTATTGTTCTTTTTGCGTACCTACGGTTTGTTCATTTGTTCATTTCTTCTGATTTATATTTTGTTACTATATATTATGTTGTCGTTACAACTTGTGTGCGCTACTCTTGTTGTAGTCTTTGTAATTTTGTGTCTTCTAATAAAACATTTTTCTTTCTTTCTTTCTATATAACTGTGACGAAACGTGCGATTCATTCGCCTGGTGTAAGCGTTACGCCGACAAAAAACCATTGTCAATGCAATCTAGAACTAATGCCATGCCACCATACTGCACTTGTTACCTCGAGACATTGTTATTTAATCTCTTATGTCCACTAGTATCACTACCTAGTGGCCTTTAATCGGGACACAGAGTTCAATCTTGAACATCTGTGCCATGGCACAAATAAACAACCACGACCCGAAATCACTATTACAACATACTTTTTGTTTTTTTGTTTTTGGTGCCCAGTGGAAATTCTTCATGAACTTCCTTCGGCCCGGGGAAGGGCGAAGGGGTATGCCGGACTCTTACTGGCTAAAACCACTAGGGCGGTCATCTTCGGCACCTAAGGGAGGCTCCAGGTCCTCGTATGATCACACTAGAGCCGCCCGCTGGCGCCACGCCTATAGGCACATCTCGGAGAAGATGACTGTAAAGCGGTCACCCTTTCCGGGGATAATGTGAATGACCCCCCGAAGCCTCACTGTGCGTTGTGCTATGCTGCGCACACGGTGGCGCGTGACCACATTCTTGCCACCGTCTTCTAGTGGGACGCTTGGTGTATGCACGCAGACTCCCCAATTTGCGCCTCCGCAAACCCAAAGACCCCCCAACTTATATCGACAGCAGGGCGTTCCAGGCGTATGGAAATTAGGCGCCAGGGTGGTTGTTACTCCGGCGTTGTTACTCATGACGCTCTCATAGAAGGAGACCTAGATTATTTATATTGTATTATATAATGTATAGTATATGGTTGTATATATGTATATATGGATTATTTATAATGTATTGTATAAAGTATTATATATGGTCTAGATTAAAATTTTAATTCGTATCATAATTAACTAGATGCACGATTTGATTACATTAATATAATAAGTATACCACGGACTACCTCCTTTTTTTTCCATCTTTTTCTTGTCCATCCAAAGGTTGTCTGTAAGAAATCGCTAATGGCGATAAGACCGCCCATTGTACAATTACTGTTCATAGAATGATTCCCAGTAGTTGTTTTTAAAATGGTGTACAATAAAGAATGTTTTATTCTTTTCTATTCTAATTTTCTACCAAAAGTCAAGTCTCCTGTTAGCTCCTGTTAAATATAGCCATTTGGTGAGTATAGTGTCCTGCAATAGTTAACCCTCTACCCATTTCTATCTTGGGGTTGCACTTAAATATTACACAAATTAGGGTTATTTAAACTATGAAGAAATGGTTTACTGCACGTATTTTAACAAAATTACCGACCGCGGCTGTCAAATGTCAGAGAATCTCGTGGATGGTTTGCTAAAATGTGCCACTGAAGAACGTTTTGGCGTATTTATATTATGAAGCGAAAATCTGTAATGAAAAGTAATAAAAATCCTAAATGTTTTTGGAGCTTTGTTAAACATCGATCCAAATGCAATACTATGCCTAGCTTTCTTAAATACGGTGAAACTACTGTTTCCTCTGCAGAGTATATTTGCAATGCCTTCTCATCACACTTTTCCTCAACTTTCCGTAACCCGATTAATGACCAACCATCTACTAGCCATGCATGCCCAACTTCTGCATGCGTTTCTACAGTTTCGGACATTCATGCAATTGAAATACGCGTAGAAACAATTGAGGGATTACTAACTAAGCTTGATCCATTTAAATCTGCTGGACCTGACCTTTTATCATCTAAATTTCTAATTGGATGTGCTAAGACTGTAGCCCTTCCAGTTTCTATTTTATTCAAAAAATCACTATCTTTATGCACGGTTCCCCAAATTTGGAAGTCTGCTTATATTACTCCAGTACACAAAAAAGGTCCTAAATCTGAAATAACAAACTATAGGCCAATATCTAAACTCTGCATATTGGCCAAAGTCTTTGAAAGGGTAGTGTATGATCAAGTTTATGCAGCAGTTAAGAATTCATTCAGCTCCTCACAGCATGGCTTCATAAAAGGCCGGTCGACAGCTACAAACCTAACACTTCTGAATGACTTCATAACCCATAGCATGGATAATGGAGCACAGGTCGATGTCATCTATACTGATTATTGTAAAGCCTTTGATCGAATTGATCACAATATCCTCACATCAAAACTTTTTAACACCGGTATTAGGGGAGACCTACTGAGATGGTTTTCCTCATACCTTGAAAACAGGTCACAAGCTGTCGTAATCAGTAATTATATTTCCAGTTGGGTCCCTGTTCCCAGTGGGGTCCCACAGGGCTCCTTGATGGGCCCTTTGCTTTTTATAATTTTTATGAATGACATCGAATCTTGCTTCCATACCTCATACCTACTGTGCTTTGCGGACGACATGAAAATCTTTTCTTCTATATCATCAATCAATGACATGGAGGCCCTTCAATCAGATTTGAAGCGCTTGGATGAATATTGCCAACATAATAAATTAGATCTCAACCCCTTCAAATGCTCTGTTGTCTCTTACAGCCGCAAACGCTTTACACTTCCAACATTTTACCAACTCAAAGGGCAACCGCTACCGAGGTGTGATGTAGTACGGGATTTGGGCATCTATCATGATAGCAAACTTCATTTTAACGTACACATTGACGAAATAGTTGCGAAGGCATCTAAGGCACTAGGGTTTATTATGAGACTCTCCAAGTGTTTTAAACAGGCTAAAACATTGAAGATACTATACTGCTCATATGTTAGAAGCCACCTGGAATATGGGTCACAAATCTGGAATCCATGTTATGATAAATACATTAACCGTATAGAAAAGATACAGAAACGTTTTATTAGGTTTTTATGCTGTCGATTGCAAATTCCCTATTGCTCCGAAAATTATCCAAGTATATGTAAAAAACTTCACATTCTGCCACTTTCAAATCGTCGCCAATTAGCTGACTGTTCGTTCTTATTAAAAATAATCTCAAATGAAATTGACAGTCCTGATCTCCTACATAAGCTCAATTTTAATGTTCCGTATAAATGCATTAGATATAATCCCCCTATATCTATTCCTTCCTGTTCTTCCAATTACAGGCAAAACTCATATATTGTGCGAGCAAGCAATAATCTTAATCGGATTTGCAAAGAAATTTCACTTGACCCATTTGTTACTAATAGTAACACGGCAAGAAGGAAGCTTAACCTTAAGTTTTTCCATTCTACCTGACAATCACATGTGTGTATATATTTCATAGTATACAATCTAATATTACTTGTAGTTGCATTGCTTTAGTGTTCCTTAAGACTATGTTTTAATTTCTGATGTTATTCGTGGAAACCTATAATTGGCTTTATGGCACCCACTGTAACCACCTATTATAAGTTTTATAGCTGTTGGTTTTCCTAAATATAAATAAATAAATAAATAAATAAAAAATTAATGATATGGAGGTAACTAACTACCATATAACTGCAACTTACAGCGACATCTACTTGAACATTAATTGCAACTCTCCGATGACGTCAAACAATCTCGAATCACACTTGTAAAGTATTCGCACAACGCTGCATATACAGGTTGTCCAGTAAATAGCACGACATACTGCAGGGGGTGAGAGCTTGGGTCAATACCTACCAAAAAACACAATATATGTTCAGCAAAATCTTACGGATTTACAGTAGTACACAGTTAAGCGATAAGATCATTGTGCTGTGAAAATTTTAATAAAAATTGTATTTCTTGAAAAAATTTAGTTTTTAATAGAATAAAGACTTATCAATGAGTAAAGTAACAATTTACAAATAATTTGAGGTAAAAAAAAACTAGAAAAGGAATTTTTCATTACGAGGTGCTTAAAAATCTGTGTCAAGGTTGAATTTTTCGATAGTTCGGAAAATTTTGTACTACTGTAAATCCGTAAGATTTTGCTGAACATATATTGTGTTTTTTTGGTAGGTATTGACCCAAGCGCTCACCCCCTGCAGTATGTCGTGCTATTTACTGGACAACCTGTATACAGACGACCAACACCAACCGTAGGGCTTCGGCCCGCCAGGCATACCACCCGCCTGGTTGGAGGATCCTCCCTTTTCTATGGTGGAACACCACACCTTGTTCCCCATTCTGGTGACTCCAACGTAATCATCATGCTTCCCCATAACAATATTGTATTATACTATATTTTCTGCGTGTGTGATGGTGGATGGGGAGATTTACGGAATTGCTAGTTAAGCACCGGATTTATAATCATCATCTTAGCCGAAGGACCTCTGCTGTTGAAAAAAAAGACTCCCCTATTTAATAAAAAAAATATGTATACATTTCAGGATAAACATACATAAAAAAAATTGCGGTCGAAATCAGAAATTAACATATACTAAAACATAATAAACCGTGTGGTGCCGGCTCAGAATACCACCACCCCATCTCAACCTATGGGTGTCGTAAAAGTCGACTAAGGGATTAGCCGGAGGATGGCAGCAGCGTCCTTCGAGTACATTAACAACTCAACTGCGATCGCCAACCCGTCTGCCAAGCGTGGCGATTATGGCAAAACCCCCCAATCAGCACACAACACACCCATATCGGTCGTTGTGGTGATCTTTAAGGGAGGCCTGTGTCCAGCAGTGGACTTCATTCGGCCGAAATGATGATGATGAAATTAATAACATCGATATTCACTCCCTATGCCTGTCTGCCGTGTGGTGCCGGCTCAGAATCCCACCACCCCATCTCCTCCCGTGGGTGTCGTCGTCGTCCCTTAGTCGCCACTAAGGGATTAGCGGGAGGGTGGGCAGCAGCGTCCTTCGAGTACAATAAGTAATAACTCAACTGCGATCGCCAACCCGTCTGCCAAGCGTGGCGATTATGGCAAATCCCCCCAATGAACCCACAACACACCCATATCGGTCGTTGTGGAGATCTTTGGAGAGGCCTGTGTCCAGCAGTGGACTTCATTCGGCCGAAATGATGCCTATCTGTAGATCATACAAATATTTATTCAGTTCAGGGGCCGCGACATGTAGCGTAAAAAGCCAATCACTTAGCCACTGGGCTGTAGCAGCACTCTAGTGAGGAACACGTTACAGAACTTCAAACATCGTTAGCTCGTGTTCGCTCGTATATTCTATTCTTCTCTTCGACATATTGCCGATAAAAGTCGAATCGGGTCGGCGAGACTTCGTCATGCTTAGTATCCAAACCATTTATGGGTGTATTCCGTGTTACTTAAATATTTTTTACGAATGTCATCTTGATATTCGGCGAATACGAATATTCGTGCCTACTCATATTTGTACTAATATTCGTACTCGTATGAGTAAAAAACATTTTATCTCTCCTCTGACGGAAAATTATGGCAACATGGTCGGCCGACGGGTTAAAACGGACGGAGACTGTCCATTAAAAATGAAAACAGCATTTTAAAACTATAAAGTAATAATGTACATTTCGCTAATTAAAAGCAATACGCCATACATCGCCGGCATATTCTATCGTGCTACGCCGTTCAATCCAAAGCGAGCAATATATGCTATCTATGAGTTTTGTCTCATTCGTTTTTGCGTCGTGTATTCTCTAGAGAGGCTTTGAAATACCTACAAAGGCAATTCCTGTCTATACGTATTGTTGGATTTTGTTTATATGGAAAATTCTGTGTATTCATTCCTCATTGTATTGTTGCTGAGAGTTGAGTGTTCAGATATTTTCATTGTAGTGACGTTACAATGTTGAAACCCTGGGCTTCTATTTTGGTTAGTTTATAAAGTGCTAAATTGGGGAAAGTGAGCTTTGTTTGGTTTGCAAGACTTAAAGGTGTTTACAAACTCACTGCTCGTTTCAGCAGACTTGGTGAAAGATATGCAATTATCTGCAGTCAAAGAATTACCACGACAGCCATAGACGGATAAAGAGTCAAGTCGTTTCATGAAAGATAAGTTATGTTCTGACGCACTTGGACTTAACCATGGAGTTTCTTGTCCGTTCTTCTCCATAGGAAATCTACATCTTGGAACGTGGCAACTAATTTAAGCACCTTTTCAAAGACTTATGTATTTATTTATTTATTTCTAATATGCGGATATGTATGTATATTATTATTCAAAAATTTAGTTTTAATATATTGCAGCTGCCATGTTATCTCTATATCACCCTATGGCTGACTGGTAGAGAATGCTTATGGCGTTAAGTCCGCCTATGTACTGTTGCTGAATAAAGTTTAAATAAATAAATAAAACTAAAGGCTTGACTATTCACAAGTGCCAATAATAGTTTAAATGAATAGAAATCCTTTTATTTTTATCTTTTCTTGAATAAGCACAGACGAAGACCCCTGGCAATCTGTCTAAGCTAATGCTATGCTGCATCATCAAGTCGTGCTTGCTACGCGCGTCCTACTGTGTGATGCAGGCTAATAGCCCTATTTCATCCCCAGGGTGTCGTTAAAGGCGACATTGGATTAACCGATAGATGGGCAGTAGCGTTGTGCGAACGCTAACCGGCCTGCCAAGCGTAACGATTATGACAAAACCCCCAGACTGGTCTTCGTAGTGATCTTTAGGGGAGGCCTATGTGCAGCAGTGGGCGTTTCTGTTCGGCTGAAATGGCTTCGCATATCTAAGCGCTCTGGCTGAGAACACTGAGCCAATACATTCCTTCTGCATGCAATGTCAGTATATGAATTTCTTGCTTAATATGCATGTTACGCGCGAGTTCAGATACTCGAGATGCCTTGTTGCGAGAACACAGGACTATGCGAGGAACGTTGACGAACGCGCCATCTGGACTGCCTCTTAATCAAGTTCAACAAACAAATAAACAAAGTGGCCAATTATCAGGGAGTAGCACCAATAAACACAGTAATAACAGAAGTTTATATCCATTCTACTTTAATTTGTACATTTGGGCCAAAGATTAGTTAGCACAGAGATGATGCAAACTACGACACATCATTTCGGCCGAATGAAGTCCACTGCTGGACACAGGCCTCCCCCAAAGATGTCTACAACGACTGATATGGATGTGTTGTGGGCTCATTGGGGGGTTTTGCCATAATCGCCACGCTTGGCAGACGGGTTGGCGATCGCAGTTGAGTTGGTAATGTACTCGAAGGACGCTGCTGCCCATCCTCCGGCTAATCCCTTAGTCGACTTTTACGACACACATGGGAGGAGATGGGGTGGTGGCATTCTGAGCCGGCACCACAAACTACGACACAACATTTGGATATCACGATAATTATGAATCTGGTTTGATATATACATGTGTCCAGTAAATAGCACGACATACTGCAGGGGGTGAGAGCTTGGGTCAATACCTACCAAAAAAGCACAATATATGTTCAGCAAAATCTTACGGATTTACAGTAGTACAAAATTTTAAGATAAGAAAATTGTACTGTGAAAATTTAATTGTATTTCTTGAAAACATTTTAGTTTTAATAGAATAAAGACTTATCAATGAGTAAAGTAACTATTCACAAATAATTAGAGGTAAAAAAAAAACTAGAAAAGGAATTTTTCATTACGAGATGCTTAAAAATCTGTGTCAAGGTAGAGATTTTTCGATGTTTCGGAAAATTTTGTACTACTGTAAATCCGTAAGATTTTGCTGAACATATAGTGTGTTTTTTTTGGTAGGTATCGACCCAAGTTCTCACCCCCTGTAGTATGTCGTGCTATTTATTGGATACCCTGATATATATAATATCAGGCAAAAATAGTCCACTGCTAAACAAAGGCCTCTCCCATGGATTTCCACAATTGTGTTGTCACTTTAGGGGGAGTTTGCCAGTACTCACCACGCTTAACAGGCGGGGTGGTTACTGTTGCACAGGAGGGAATGCCGCTGTCAATCTCTCTGATTTAAAGTCCCATGGTCGCCTTTTACGACATCCACGAAAAGAGATGGAGTGGTGCTATATTCTTAATCCGGACACCACACGCCGAATTTTGAAATGAATTTTTGATATCAAAATGTTGTCTAATTCGTGCTGATAGAGTTAAAACAAGCTGTTAGTTAAGCGCCAAAAAGAAGGCAGACCTCTCGCGACTCCCTGTCAACTTTTCAATCATGTCTTTTATATTTTCTCAGCGTGGCATCCCCAGATCAGGAAAACGCCGAAAAACTGATCTACTCATGTAGGTTTGAAAAACATTGGAACCGAATGGACTGACCCATGTTGTTGAGTCATACTATTAATCCCACCGTGTATCTATCTATCATTCGATATGTTCGCGGCGGTTCCAAACTTTTTCCATAATAAACCGCGGCGTTTGTTTTTTTTACCCTCTAGGATTTCCTCCTTTTCCTGCCGTGTGGTGCCGGCTCAGAATGCCACCACCCCATCTCCTCCCATGGGTGTCGTAAAAGTCGACTAAGGGATTAGCCGGAAGATGGGCAGCAGCGTCCTTCGAGTACATTAACAACTTAACTGCGATCGCCAACCCGCCTCCAAGCGAGGCGATTATGGCAAAACCACCCAATGAGCCCACAACACACCCATATCGGTCGTTGTGGTAATCTTTGGGGGAGGCCTGTGTCCAGCAGTGGACTTCATTCGGCCGAAATGATGAGGATTTCCTCCTCCTGTGTCGTAGTCACAGTTTTCCGATAAAAATCTTACATACGCCCAGGCCGGGAACAACTGTCATGCCACCTTCGCCAACTAACTATTCTACGCAGTTTGGCGAATTTGTATTATGTCTCTTATGATAAAAAAAAAGTATATCATAAGAAAAAAAAAAGTATATCATAAGAAAAAAAAAAACACAGAACACAGGGCAGTTTGTGGCGAGCTGAATGTGAGTGGCGACACTGCGTACCCGAATGCTCCAGAGAGTCGGCCAGGGCCTCGTCTCCGCTTGCCTTTATTGGTTGGTTGGAGTGGAATCCCATGAGTGCCCGCAGGATTTTCAACTCTGGCTTGCCTTAGTTGGCCGATCAGAGGGGGGCCGCCAGAGCTATATGCTCGGGGGTGGAAGTGTCTAATGGCGTAATAACGGGGAAACCCGCTCCGAGTCTTCGAGACGCGCGATGGTGAAACCGGTGCCGCACCTCTCTACACCCCTAGCCGCTCACACCGGTGTTGCTCCTTGTCGCCTGTAGTAGTGGCCATTTAGGGGGCCCATCTTGTGAGTGGCGAGTCACCGTCTGCCACAGAATTTCCAATTTGTGTCGTAGTCACAGTTTTCCGATAAAAATCTTACATACGCCCAGGCCGGGAACAACTGTCATGCCACCTTCGCCAACTAACTATTCCACGCAGTTTGGCGAATTTGTATTTATTGTTAATGTGTGTAGAAGAAAATAAAAGTAAAAATAAATATATAATTAATATTTGCTCCGTGTGGATATAAAACCAAATCCGGTAAGATAGCCAATTGCTGGGCGCTGTACCAACCATATTATCTGAATTTAAGTATTATGATGGCGTCTCCCGGGTTTTTAAATCAGATTAAACAATAAATACCCATACTCGTAAACCAATGATCATCAAATGACGCCAATTTTCCCCACACGAAGCTCAGATAACATACAATGGTATTCGTTAATGAAATATACACGGAACCAAATAAATAGTATAACACTTACTATGTCCTACTGGTCGTCATCACGTCACTTATCGAGGTTGTTGCTGAAAATCAGCGCTGTTGGCTCGTTCCGATGCTACAGCATTACGCTGAGTAGCGACCAAGTTTTTGCGCAGATACGACGCACAATTTCTACTTTTCCAATCATAATTTATATTTATAACGTTCATGTATTATAATAGTTTCGCTAAAAAAGCAGGCAAAGGTCAGAGTCATACAGCCTAAATGTTGTCATAATTCATACAATGAAACGTGTGACGCACTATTACATCTAGGAATTATTATTTTAAAACATTTTATAATCAGTGTTGCCAGCACGTTCATTGATTATAATTTTAAATATACTTTTATATGATATGCACGTTCATTGAAATGTAAAGGGTTAGTTATTAATGTTATTATACTCATAGTTTTAGTAGATTGTGTAGTTTCTAAGCTTTTGTAGCCTTTTGTCGATTTTATATTTATAATGTGTATTGTGCGTCGATGTGTCGCGGAAATAAATAGTTTCTTTCTTTTCTTTCTTTATAAAAGAGAAATACATATTCGTGTAGTTCCGGTCCCGAATAGGGATACCCCATCTCATACCGCGGGTGTCGTAGAAGGTGACTAAGGGAGTTTGAAATGCCATTAAGCATTTTACCGCTACCCGCTTTTCTACCGGCAGGTGGTGGGTTGACCACCAACACTAACATACCCAAAGAGGGTAGGTGTCAGGCAGGAGCGCGCTTATTGGGAAATCTGCGACCCCCGGGAAGACAGCGGTGTGCATGTGGTCACGTACCGCTGTGTGTGCAGCACAGTGCAGGATGAGGCTTCGGGGGAATCTTACAATCCCCTCGAGAGATGCCTGGGGGGTGGCCTCTTTACAGTCGCCTTCCCTCTGCTAGAGGGGATGACCGCTTTACAGTCATCCCCTCCGAAATGTGCCTAAAGGCGTGGCACCAATGGGTGGCTCTAGATGGAGATCTTTCGAGTTCCTGAAGCCTCCCTTCGGTGCCGACGATGATGACTCCGGTGGTTTTTTTAGCCGGTAGGAAACCGGCATACCCCTTCGCCCTTCCCAGGGCAAAGGAAGTACATGAAAGAAAAGGTGTCAGGCAGACCGACTGTAAAAATTTTTTCAATGTTTCATATTGGAACGACCCCACGTAACATGGAACTAGGGCGGAAAGGACAAGTTTCGCTAAAGAAATATGCCTATGAGCACTCCACTATGTTTTTATTACTCTGTGTTCGGCCGTAGACCGATTCTGAGTACGGTAAATTTAATTAACATTTTGTGGCTATTATGGTCGTTTTCTACGAAACGAAACACACTTTGCGGTCTATGGGAATCGTTATGGTGCAAACGAACACCATCGGAGTCGGTTTGATTTCTAGGAATAATTTGTCTTATTGTACAATTTAGTGAGGTACCCCTATTTGGGGTTGAATTGGAAATTGATTGAAATTAATGAATAAATTGGATGTAAAACATGACGAAGGTAAAGGTCTTTTTTATGTATTAATTTGTGTACACACAGAAATATTTAAAATATAATTACATAGGAAAGAAAAGTACAAAGGCACTGCTTATTTCTTTAAGAAATCTCTTCCAGCAGACCTGCGAAAGGAGAATTCGAAGACAAGAAATGCAGCATGTCTGTGTAGAGAATATATGATACATATAAATATACACACATATATAAAGAGTACTATACCTACATACTATACATAGTATATACGTCTAATTAGACATAAATATTAATACATACATAAACAATTAAGTCGATAGAGAGAGATAGTGCTTTTTAACTAGTTTTTGAAACTATAAACTGTTTTGCAATCTCTTATGTCAGGCGGTAACGAATTCCACAACCTAACCGCATGTACAGATAAAGAATAGGAGTAGAAATCAGTTTTTTTTGCTGTAACAACGACCAAAGACTACTGGTGCTTTTTTATTTTGTTGTAGGTCATCATCAGCATCATCATATCAGCTGGCCACTGCTGAACAAAGGACTCGTCCATAGAATACCAGATACATGCCGTGTGTCATCATTTTGGGGCGAAATTTGCTAGTACTCACTACGCTTTGTAGATGGGTTGGTGAGCGCAGTATGGCTCCTGATTCACAGAAAGGATACTGCCCATCCCTCTGGTTTGGAGTCCTTTAGTCACCTTTTACGACATCTATGGGAGGAAATCGAGTGATGTTATATTCCTAATCCGAACAACACACAGAATAAATAGTTTATCTAAACAACTAAATTAGGTAAACATTTTTTTAATTTTTTTATTGGTGTCCAGTGTAAATTCTTCATGAACTTCCTTCGCCCCGGGGAAGGGCGAAGGGGTATGCCGGACTCCTACCCGCTAAAACCACTGGAGCGGTCATCTTCGGCACCTAAGGGAGGCTCCAGGTCCTCGTATGATCACACTAGAGCCATCCACTGGTATCCACGCCTATAGGCACATCTTGGAGAGGGTGACTGTAAAGCGATCACCCCCCGGGGGGATTGTAAAGGATCCCCCAAAGCGTCCCAAATTAGGTAAACCTAAGCTTGCTTATGATGAAATAGCTAACTTTTAATATTCAACACAGTGGTCAAACATTTAGTTACATGTAACTTTAAGTTAATTATTAAATAATTCCTTTAGTCGAATAAAGTCCACTGCTGGACACAAGCCTCGCCCAAAGATCGCCACAACAACCTATCTGCTATTAAAATAGGCTATTAAAATTAAAAAACATCCTAATTTTAATAGAGAAGATGGCTGGCAGGTACTACCAGTTTGGAATCCTGTTATTAAAATAATAAAGTCCCAAACCAAATACCACACTAAAAAACATCAAGACACTGTGAGTGATTACTGCGTGCATCGAAATAATTTTTGATTATAATTGTACGGTAGATAAAATAAAATCACTTTTTAAAATCTGTAACGACGCCTGTCACCTTAGTCATCCTGCGACCACGAACCCTGCAAAGTATTCGAAACGTAAGGAAAAACAAAAATCTAAAATATACGCGATAGAATCCGTTTAAAAGTGTTTTATTATAATGTGTAATCTACTCGCGAAAACCTAAGACATTATTCTGCCAATATTTGGTTTATTTTAAATATAAAACTTTGACTTTGACTTTGAAGGCACTGTAGTCAAGCACAGCTCATTCACACATTCTAACGTTTTACAAGCTACTTCAATTCTTTTTATCAATAAAATGCTGGCTTCATCCACATTTATTGACAAGGAAAAATATTTCTTAAAATGTCTAAATAAAATATCGTTTCATAAAAATTAATATATTATACAAGATCGCCAACCCGTCTGCCAAGCGTGGCGATTATGGCAAGACCCCCCAACGTCGGTCGTTGTGGTTATCTTTGGGGGAGGCCTGTGTCCAGCAGTGGATTTCATTCGGCCGAAATGATACAAGATCTGTGTATCACTGATATTCAACAACTGCATCCCCAGCACGTTTTATAGTGTTGTTAGAATGCCATGTCGGCAATAGCAGACCACTGTAACTGCGGGAATAACTGATATCGAGCCGCGACACCAGTGTATGAAACTACCTTCACACACACGCTACACGCTAGAGCGTAACTTATTGCGTTTTGGAATTAAATCCCATTATAATAATTTCAACTGCTGAAGGTGCGTTATTATCATTGTTCATCATCATCATCATCATCATCATTTCGGCCGAATAAAGTCCACTGCTGGACAGGCCTCTCCCAAAGGTCACCACGACAACCGATATGGGTGTGTAGTGTGCTCAGCGGGGGGTCTTGCCATAATCGCCACGCTTGGCAGACGGGTTGGCGATCGCAGTTGAGTTGTTGTATGCTCGAAGGACGCTGCTGCCCATCCTCCGGTTAATCCCTTAGTCGACTTTTACGACACCCCCAGGATGAAATGGGGTGGTGGCATTCTGAGCCGGCACCACACGGCAATATCATTGTTCACATTGCCTTAATCACCGCCCTTAGTAGACTATATGTTTTATTTAAATGTAGGCCCACACTAAGATTTCTTCTGTGTCATGGGTGCGTTTACAGACATGAATTCCACATACAATACACCCAGACCCGGAACAACTATCTGCAGATGGTACAACTATTTGTTCCGTGCGGGAATTGAACCCGCGACCCAGAGCGCAGTAGTCCACTGTATCAGCCACTGCACCAACCGTGCCGTCACTCATCGTCACGTCATCTATACTTCACACGAGTATTTGTGAAGTACCGCAAATGGCTATAATAACATTAGCTTCGCGTTTGTTTATGTGGCAGTGAAAGTAAATATACGTTGCTTACGCAGACATGTGTATAGGGTTCGCGTTTGCGATGGCGGTCCACAAGAGACTATATATCTTAGGCCAAGGATTCTTTACAATTCTCCCCGAGAAGTGTCTGGAGAGGCAGTCTTTTTACAGTCGCCTTCCCTCCGTTAGAGGGGGTGAACGCTTTATAGTCATCCCATCTGAGATGTGTCTCTAGCTCTGGCTCTAGAGTGGTCTTACGAGAACTTGGAGCTTCCATTCGGAGCCGAAGACGTCCACTCCAATGGTTTTAGCCGGTAGGACTCCGACATGCTCTTCGCCCTTTCCCGAGGCGGACCAATGAAAATAGTGTAATTGTTCAAGAAAACCTGTATGGTTGCTGTTTTGACAACTAAATGGAAAGGAGTTATTCGTATGGACGCTTGCATTGCTTGCAAAGTTCGTTGCTGGATTTGTCTCTTAGTTACTCTTAGTGACAAAGATCCTATGCCAACAAATCAGAATACATATAAAGAAGTTGACACTATTTGCTTTTATCTTCTTACATGTTATTTTCTAACGATGGGGACATTACTATGCCTTCTGTGTCTTGGGTGTAGTTTATAGACATAAATCTCATATACACATACACCCAGATCCGAAGCAACTACATATAGGCATACAAATATTAGTTCTGTGCGGGAATCGAACCGCGATCCGTAGCGCAGAAAGCCAATCGCTTTTTTAATCCATTTCCCTTAACTCTGCAGCCCGTTCATATTTTGTAGAACTTGATGCAATATACAAATATTAAACACAAGATGTGTTACCATGCTTTAGTTTCTTTGGAGGCCGAGACAATGGATTGCCTTGTCTGTCTCCGAAGTGAATGATTGATAATGTACCACATCTGTGTAATTTTGTTTTAACATTTATCGCTCTGTAGTAGTACAGTTCCAGGCTGATGTTTAAACAGTCAATTGAACTAGAAACGTTTTGACTGTGACGCAGTGTTGTCAACAATCATCATTATCATCGCCATTTCAGCCGAAATTCGTCTATTGCTGAACATAATAATAATAATAAATAACCCCTCTGGGCAAACGTTATCTCACCATGGGATAAGGTAATCCTGGAGGGCAGATTAAAGTAGCTGCTTGATTTCTTCATACCTTGTGATAAAAAAAAAGTATATCATAAGAAAAAAAAAAAAAAGTATATTAAGTAGCTTACAGAACGCAGGGCAGTTTGTGGCGAGCTGAATGTGAGTGACGACACTGCGTACCCGAATGCTCCAGAGAGTCGGTCAGGGCCTCGTCTCCGCTTGCCTTTATTGGTTGGTTGGAGTAGAACCCCATGAGTGCCCGCAGGAATTTCAACTCTGGCTTGCCTTAGTTGGCCAATCAGAGGGGGGCCGCCAGAGCTATATGCTCGGGGGTGGAAGTGTTTAATGGCGTAATAACGGGGAAACCCGCTCCGAGTCTTCGAGACGCGCGATGGTGAAACCGGTGCCGCACCTCTCTACACCCCTAGCCGCTCACACCGGTGTTGCTCCTTGTCGCCTGTAGTGGTGGCCATTTAGGGGGCCCATCTTGTGAGTGGCGAGTCACCGTCTGCCACAGAATTTCACGATCAAAGTTGAAAGGCAGACGCCGTTGTTCCCGTATTTATTAGTTTTTTATTCCATGTAACACCCATTGCAATAGACCTTATCGTTATAGTTTCCATCTCATACAATAGCCTTACACCACCGGGGACAATCCATGACTTCATTTTATAGTGCAGCTATGGAGAGTCCCCGGTTGGTGTCCCATTACATTTTAGATTAAAATTCTCTAAAGGGCCTCTGCGTGTTGGACCTATGTCCCCGCGTAAGCTTGTCAAAAGACCGGGTTCCCCCTTACAGGGGATATAAACCCGTGAAAAGAGAGACATGTAGATAATAAATATAATAACATAACACACTGCCTAAACATAAACTTCTTTTATTTTTTTATTGATACCTACTATTAAAACAATCCCCAAAATCAAAATTAATTCGCCCATCCTCCGTCTAATGCCTTAGTCGGCTTTTACGACACCCACGGGATGTGATGGGTTGGTGCTATTCGTAGCCGGCACCACAAGGCATAAGAAACAACAATCACTACACGAAACCAGTTACGTCCTACAGCGCAATTCTTAGTCGCTACAGAGGGCGCCAGTGGCGGCGTTTAATGGCGGCAATTACTGTGTCTGCGAGTTGTGTAGCTTTTTATTAACAACTGTTGCAAAAATTAACTCTGGTTGTGCCAAGTTTGCTTTGAGGTTTACTGGATGGATTGTTCCTATATCGTGACATAGTACATATGTTCATGTCCTTGTTCCATGGTTCATTTCGGCCGAATGAAATCCACTGCTGGACACAGGCCTCCCCCAAAGATCACCACAACGACCGATATGGTGTGTTGTGTGCTCATTGGGGGGTCTTTCCATAATCGCCACGCTTGGCCGAGGGGTTGGCGATCGCAGTTGAGTTGTTAATGTACTCGAAGGACAGCAGCGGCTGTTCATCCTCCGGTTAATACCTTAGTCGACTTTTACGACACCCACGGGATGAAATGAGGGTCGCTGCTACCCATCCCTCTGGTTTAGAGCCCCGTAGTCGTCTTTTACGACATCCACGGAAGGAGACGGAGTAGTGCTATATCTTTGATTTACTTCTATTAATACTGTTGACGAAAAGATTATTATTTTAGATTTATTTAGCTGTAAGTCTTCCAGTTTTTTATGGCAACACTTTTTCCTTAATGTCAGCTAATATCATAGATTACAGAGGTATTCACTGATTTGTTTTTCCGCGTATTATATTAATATATTAATATCATATTAATACCTGTTTTATCATTTTTTAACTGACTACGGTGAAGCCAAAAGTACGGTTAGCATCATGCATGTCCAATGTCAGTATGTTCATATGTTTCGTCAGATCGCCTAAACTACGCGTTCTATTTTGGTTATACGAGGTACCGTTGATAGCGTCGTCCTATTTCTCAGGTTATAGGCTACCCTACATGACGCCACATAAAATCCAACATGGCGGTTCATAGAGGACGTACATTTCTAATAAAATATTTATGGCCAAAAAAAAATCTTAACGAGTACATAAAAAAGATTATTTTTAATTTTACATATATAAACCACATTTGTTTTAAATGTTGTGTCCAAATTATACGGCTAGTACGCTATTAGAACAACTATCCCTAAGCTTAAAACTATGTTAGTAATAATATGTTTAAAAAACTTAAACACGACTGCAGAAAAACCCAAAATAAGTTAAATCATAGATATGGATAGATTTCTCGTAATCGAAAGGCTGATAATCTTTACAGTTATGCTTTGTGCGTCACACAAAGGTTTTGGTTAGGCCTTCGACTACGAGAAATCTATCTATATATATCATAGATATCCGAATATACATAGTTTATTATGGCTCTCACGGGCTCAGCATAAGCCGAACGCACTTCAACGCTTTCTGTAGCCGGGTTTTAATATTTTAAAACTAACTTTTCGGTATTCATTGTTCTGGCTTCCAACTTGTCTAGCCGTCGTGCATCGAATATTTTAACATAGTTAAAAATTTCACAAGTTTTTTTACGTTCCATTTACAATTTGTGATTTAATTGCTCAATGTTTCTCCAACATCATTGATATTTTGCCTGTAAGTAAATCTATTAATCTGTCTGTAAGACAATCTATTTGAATATAATTTGTTAGATGTCTGAAATCACCATCATCATTTCGGCCGAATGAAGTCCACTGCTGGACACAGGCCTCCCCCAAAGATCACCACAACCACCGATATGGATGTGTTGTGGGCTCATTGGGGGGTTTTGCCATAATCGCCACGCTTGGCAGGCGGGTTGGCGATCGCAGTTGAGTCGTTAATGTACTCGAAGGACGCTGCTGCCCATCCTCCGGCTAATCCCTTAGTCGACTTTTACGACACCCATGGGAGGACATGGGGTGGTGGCATTCTGAGCCGGCACCACACGGCAAAGCCGGCACCACACGGCAATCACCATAGACCAATATATTTCGTGTGGTTTCTGGCAAACATTAAACTACGCTCACCACCATGCATAATATGGTAAAGAATATATTGTTATAATAACATAGCGTAACTACACTATTGTGTGTGCCTCACGCAATGCTGCAACCACAAACTATCCACAATTCCGCATTTGAACGTATATTAAAGTACACATTCAGACTTAGGTAGATGTATCATCGTTTCGGCCGAATGAAGTCCACTGCTGGACACAGGCCTCCCCCAAAGATCACCACAACGACCGAAATGGTGTGTTGTGGGCTCATTGGGTGGTTTTGCCATAATCGCCACGGTTGGCAGACGGGTTGGCAATCGCAGTTGAGTTGCTAATACACTCGAAGGACGCTGCTGCTCATCCTCTGGCTAATCCTTTAGTCGACTCTTACGACACCCACGGGAGGAGACGGGGTGGTGGCACTCTGAGCCACCACACGGCAGGTAGATGTATATTTGTGCATAATTATACTATATACATTATATGGATACCGTTCCGTGTAGTGCTGGTTAAGAATACCACTGTCCCATCTCATCCCGTGGGTATCGTAAAAAGCGACTATGGGATTAGTCGGAGGATGGGCAGCAGCGTCCTTCGAGTACATTTATAACTCAACTGCGATCGTAAACCCGTCTGCCAAGCATGGCGATTATGGCAAAAACCCCCAATGACCACTAACCCATCGTCGGTCGTTGTGGCAATATTTGGGGAGGCTTCTATCCAACAGTGGACGTTTATCGGCCGAAATGATGATGATATGGATATGTTATATATATTTTATTTTTCATCAATTTTGTTGTGGATTATTACTATTACCGCCTTTGCGTGATATTATATTCAGGAATAATTATTTGAAATATCTTAAATTTGTTTATTTATTATAAAATTACATATTGGCATCTAATAATAGACGACATGACGGCACGGTTGGTACAGTGGCTGATACAGTTGGCTGCTGCGCTCCGGGTCGTGGGTTCGATTCCCGCACGAAACAAATATATGTTTGATCTGCAGGTAGTTGTTCCGGTTCTGGGAGTTTATATATAAACAAAACAAAATGCACGAGGGATAATACTGCTGTCCATCCTATTGATATCAGCCCTTAGTTGCCTTTTAGACACCCACGGGTGGAGAAGGCTAATTACAGTCAGGATACCAATACAATTTTAACAAAATAATAAAAACCTTTGAGACATTACATAATACAACGGTTATCTAATGTTAAATCATACCATACATAGGCTGCACTAAAAGTATCGGGAATGGAATATTTCCACTGTTCCTGTCATATTAAAATCTTTTTAATTGAAAACTCCTTGGTTTTACAAATCGAATACCATTTATTTATTTAAAAAAAGATTCACGGTCTTGTCACAAGGTTTTGTCAAACTTGTTTAGTCGTTGAGAAAATGGAATTGACTCGAGAAAATTCAAGAGCGATGATTTATTATGACTTTCGAAGTGGTTTAACACAAAAACAGTGTGTTGACCGGATGATTTCTGCATTTGGTGATGAAGCCCCATCCAAAACCACAATTTATCGCTGGTTTGCTGAATTTCAACGTGGACGTGTCAAGCTCAGTGATGATCCTCGTCAAGGTCGTCCAAAAACTGCAGTCACCCAAGAAAACGTTGATGCTGTGCGTAAGCTGATTGAGGAAGATCGACATGTGACATACCGCGAAATTCAGGCAACTTTAGACATTAGCATGAGTCAAATAAAAATAATCTTGTATGAACAATTAGGTGTAAAAAAGTTGTTTTCCCGATGGATACCGCATTTGCTATGTGAAGAGCAAAAAGCGGCTCGCGTTACTTGGTGCGTCAGAACTCTCGAAAGATTCCACGCAGGATCCTCAAATGCTGTATACAACATCGTATCAGGTGACGAATCCTGGATATATGCGTACGAACCCGAAACAAAAAACCAGTCACGAGTTTGGGTGTTCGAAAATGAGTTAAAGCCAACAAAAATTGTTCGTTCACGGAGTGTTGCAAAAAAAATGGTGGCCACGTTTGTCTCCAAAACCGGCCATGTTACAACTATTCCTCTTGAGGGACAAAGAACGGTTAATGCAGAATGGTATGCTAGCATTTGTTTGCCACAGGTCGTTTCTGAACTCCGTAGAGAGAACTGCAACCGCCGCATCATCCTCCATCACGACAATGCGAGTTCTCACACCGCGCACAGAACAAAAGAGTTTTTAGAGCAAGAAAACATTTTATTAGAACACAATTATTAGACCATCCACACTTAGCGGCCCGCGCTTGTCTCGTGTGCACGCTCGCTTTACCTATTTCTCGTTTTATTTTAATTAAGAATAGTGATTTCAAGGTTCGGTAAAACGTTGTCGATAAAATGTTCGATAGCCATTGAACTAGGTACTAATGGAGAGATACCTTCAAAGATCGGACTCAAGTAATAGTCTCAACTCAAAGAGACCAGCTGCTGAAAATGCTGAAGATTGGCGTACACCGAAGCGAACAGCTTTCGCCAAACATGCTAAGTTCGACAGCACCCGAGATATTCCGACTCACAACAATTTTCAAAACCTTCCAGTAGATGGTGAAGTCATGACTCATGGTAATAAACTCTACTACAAAGCCACGACTAAAGTCAAGAAGACCAGCCACATTCCTCCTATTATCCTGGACGTGAAGACTGACTGGACCCATGATGACATTAAGGGTATAATCGCCCCGTACTCAAATCGGTACCATCTTCAATATAGGCGTGGAGGGAAGGTTGCTGTTATTTGTCACACGGCTGATGCCCATCAAGCAGTAAAAGATGGTCTCCGTGTTCAAAATGCTTCCTTTGTTACCTACACCCGCAAGGATGAAAAGATACCGAAAATAGTGATAAGAGGCCTTCCGGCTTATGTTGAAGAAGAACTTCCAGAAGAATTGGAAAGACTTGGTTTTTCCGGAGTTACAGTCAAGCCTCTCAAATCTGGCAGTGGTGTAGAAACCCCTTGTCCTCCTTTTCTGGTGCAACTACCAGCAGGAGCTGATATACTAAAGTTTAAGCAAATAAAATACCTGTGCAATTGTGTGGTGACCATCAGCAAATTCAAGCCAAATAGATCTCATGGCACTCAATGCTTTCGCTGTCAAGACTTTGGCCACGCATCAAAGAACTGCAACAAACCCCCTCGCTGCGTCAAGTGTGCTGAGCCTCACGCGACTGCTGCATGTCCTAAAACAGACCGCACCGAGCCTGCTCACTGCTGTAATTGTAAAGAAGCTCACCCAGCCAACTACATGAAGTGTAGTGCACGAATCGCATATATTGAAAGTATCGAGAAAAAGAAGATCAGTGAGCGCAAATACTTACCTTTACCTTCAATGATTCTTCCAACGCAGAAGCCCCCAATGGCTAATGCTACGCCAGCTTTTAATTGCGGATCTTGGCCCTCTCTGAAACCCAGCAATATGGCACTGAAAAGTCTGACTTCCAATGACCCTCTTACAAGCCTACCTGAGGACGAGACTACAAAGGAGATGTTCGAAATTTTATTAGTCCTAAAAAACATAAAATCCCAGTTTGCTACTTGCACGTCTTGGTTAGACAAGGCTATGCTCATGCTTTCTCATCTTGGCAAATATGTTTGATGCTGCTGAACTTTGCCTATTATCCTGGAACTCCGATGGGATACGTTCAAAAATTAATGAATTACTCAATTTATCGGTGAGTGCTTTATCTGTCGATATAATTGGTATCTGTGAAACAAGACTAACCCCAAGTTCTACTCTAGAGACACCTGGCTTTGTTTGTTACCGTCAGGATAAACATCACACTGGTCGTGGGCAAGGAGTTGCTATTCTTGTCAGAAATGACTTAGATCATCTGGCACTCACCATTCCTAACACCATGAATATTGAGGCTGTTGGCATATCTATTAAAATATCAGGGATTGTTCACACAATTTTATCTATTTATCAGTCTCCAAATCTGCCAATGCTTCGTAGTGACCTTGAGTTATTATTTGGTTTGGGCTCCCGTGTTATAATAATGGGTGATTTTAATGCGAACCACGCACACTGGTTTAGTAGCTACACAAATACACGAGGTAGAACTCTTTTCACCCACATGCTTGAATCTGACTATGTCATACACAGTCCTGACTTGCCTACTCAAGTTAACTATTGTCCTAATCGCAAACCAACGAGCCCCGACTTGGTCCTGTCATGTAATGTGAGTCGTATTAGTGATGTGCAAACGATTGTAGCATTGTCATCAAATCACTACCCCATATTTTTTACTATTGAAGGTACACTGTGTCGCAAAACAAGAACTCGATATTTTCGTTTTAACTGTGCAAACTGGAGTCGATACCGCTCTTACCTTAATAAAAACATATTGCTAAGTCCTAGCACATTGAAAACTAAAAAGGAAATTGATACAGCCATTGTCCATTTGCAAAATACCATTATTGATGCTAGTGACTCTTCCATACCATCTGCTAGGCTTGCTGATCACCCAACAAAACTTCCTCGACGCATAAAGAAACTAATAAGTTATAAAAATTACTTACGTCGTATTGAACAGAGTTTACCGTACGGATATCCTAGGAGGCTCAATCGTAATAATATAAATGCTTTACAAAAATATATAAATACAAATATAAGAAATTACCTCGATAACGTTTGGAATAACAAACTATTAAAAGCTGATAACTCTAGTCAAGATATCTGGCGTCTGACCAAATCGCTCAAACCAAAATCCCCCCACATACCACCCCTTAAACTCTCAGATGGGTCCCTAACGGTGAGTACAGCTGAGCAATGTGAAGCCTTAGCGGAGGCTTTTTGCGGCAATATGAGCCTTACTACAGACTGGCCCTGTGATTCCGAACTACAGGGTCAGGTACTAAACTCAATGTCTATTGTAAGCAAATATATAATCTCTGATTTTGAAAAGCCGGTTAGGCCGTTCGAGATTCGTAATACTTTAATTAAGCTTAAAACTCGGAAATCTCCAAGCCATGATAGAATTCATAACCTGCTCTTAAAGAACTTGCCACAGAAAGCGATTGTATATATCACAAAAATTTTCAATGGCTGTTTCGGTTTGGGCTACTTTCCAAAAATTTGGAAAATAGCGAAGATAATACCTCTTAAAAAGCCAGGAAAAGATAGTACCCTCCCTATCAATTACCGTCCCATAAGCCTGTTACCTTCTATTGGCAAACTTTTTGAAACTGTAATCCTTAGTCGACTTATGTATGCCACTAGGCAGCTATTAATTCAGGAGCAGTTTGGATTTCGTGCCGCTCACTCAACTACGCAACAACTAGCTAGAGTGTCGGAACATATATCCCATCACCTTAACCTCAAGCAGTCAACGGGCATGTTCCTGCTAGATATTGAAAAAGCCTTCGATACTGTATGGCATGACGGCCTACTACATAAAATGTTTACTCTGAAAGTGCCTTTGCCTCTAATAAAACTCACCCAGTCGTACCTAGTTGATCGTAGATTTTTGGTTCATATTGAGGACATCACTTCTTCACCGCAAAAAATTCCTGCTGGCATACCACAAGGTTCACATCTCGGCCCCTATTTATTCCTTCTATACTTAAATGATATACCTATCCAACCTCGTACCAAATTAGCTTGCTTCGCTGATGATACTGCCTCATATACCTCTGCGGGTGATGTCGATTTGATCATTGGTCGTCTACAATTCTCGATTGAATTACTACAAGAATACCTAAAAAAATGGAAACTTAAACTAAATGAGGATAAGACGGAAGCAATACTTTTCTCTCGTTCTAGACAACTCCCAACCAGAACTTTAAAGATAGCAGGGCATAACGTGCCTTGGAAAACCTGTGTGCGTTATCTTGGAATCAAAATGGACAGCCGCTTAAATTGGTCCAAGCATATAGCAGATTTGCGTGTGAAAGGTGCCCAAGCCCTTGGTGCATTAAGCCCTATACTTAATCGTAAAAGCAAATTAAGTAATTATACTAAACTAAGAATCTATACCACACTTATCCGTCCGTGTATAACGTACGCTTGTCCCGTTTGGAGCAGCACATGTCTCACTAACCATCAATTACTACAAGTTGTACAAAATAAAGCAGTAAAAATATCCTGTAATACTAAATTTAAAACAAATCTTACTAAATTACATAAAGAAATTAAGTTGCCCTTACTATTTGATTACATAATAAAAACAACATCCCGATTTTATGCTAAAAACAAAATCAACACTAACCCCTTAGTTTCAAGTCTCTGTTCATCCACACTAGATAAATTACCATATATCGATAGATATGGCACTTACCGTTTACCGCATCACTACGTATTGTTCCCACCAGTCGACGCGTGACCAGTGGTTTGACCCCCGGTAGGACCCACTGCCGCCCCGCGCTGGCAGTGGTTACACCTGAGCGCGGGCGGCAGGTGGGCTCCGTCCGATGGTCATTGACTGGTCGGGTCAAAGTCAAAGTCAAAGTCAAAGTCAAATATTTTTATTTCAAATAAACCAAATATTGGCACTTATGAAACGTCAGAATCTAAGTTGCACGGTTCCAAATAGTTGATCTATGGAGAAGAGCCGGCAAGAAACTCCATAGATACTCTTTTAAAATAATTGAGATTACAATGTTGATTGATACAAATTATGATAAAACATATAACGAGCATGATGTAGGCAAATGTATATATAAAAATTAAAAATACATACTAATGCAATATAACTATTATTCGCCATGGCAGTTAATGGCTGACCAGTCCCAACAGACGGCACCCGTTCACGAGCACGACGCATGCATCAGCATCGCTTAGCTCAACCATATTGTAGGGAACCGAACGATCCGATACACAACGCCACCGCCAGCAAGACATTTTAGTGAGCATGACAGACCGCTACTACCAGGCAAAAAGCAAAGTATAGGTACTAAATATATAACATTAACGGCAACATGATGCTAACAGTAACGGCTACTTGATGCTCGCACATTTACAATGTATGAATAATTAATTTAATAATGTCAAAATATTAAGAAAATATTAGAATGTAAATTGCTATAATGGCTATTATATTAAACATAGGCAAATAATTTATATCATAATTATAGAATACAATTTTAAATAAGTCAAATTAAATGTCAAGATGTCAATAAAAAGATAAATAATAAGTCAAGTAAAATGTCAGGATGTCAACAAAAAAATTCACTACAATTTCTTTGTAAACGGTAAAGCATTGATTGGGAGTAACAACACGTCATTAATGCGAAAATTATAAAATATATTATAAAGCGCCAGAGGGTCGCAGTGTGCAGGAGGGAAACGTTTGCCAGACATCGCTATCGTCGATGTAATGATTTATATTATAGTAGGCTTTCGAAATTAAAATGCGCTTAATCAACGATTTGAATCTTATTTCTGGTAAGTCGGTAATACTACAAGGAATTTTGTTATAGAATCTAATACTGTTTCCCATAAACGACTTGCTGGTTCTACTAAGTCTAAAGCCCGGTACAACCAACTTGTTCTTGTTGCGAGTATTTAAGCTGTGCACGTCACTTTTCTTACTAAAATTAGCTATATGTTTGCGGGTATACATAATGTTTTGGAAAATATATAAGGATGGTAGAGTAAGAATGTTTGTTTCCTTAAATAGTTCCCGTAGTGACTCACGAGAGTCCAGGTTATAGATAGCTCGCACTGCTCTTTTCTGTAATATAAAAATAGACTCTACATCAGCAGCCGAGCCCCACAGTAAAATCCCATAAGACATAATACTGTGAAAGTACACAAAATATACTAACCTAGCTGTAGCCACATCCGTAACCTGTCTAATTTTCCTAACGGCAAATGCAGCAGAGCTTAGCTTGCCTGAAAGTGCCTTTATATGGGGTCCCCATTGCAATTTTGAGTCTAAAGTAACACCCAAAAACACAGTTGAGGAGACTAGATCTAATTCTTTTCCGTCAAGTTTTACTTGTGACCTTACGTGGGTCACATTTGCTGTGGAGAATCTTAGACATTTAGTTTTATTTGCGTTTAATAGAAGATTATTCGCCGAAAACCAATCAGATATCTTACGAAGTATATCGTTGGATTCTATAAGATGGCTATCCTTTCTATTTACTTTAAATATAAGTGACGTGTCATCAGCAAACAAGACTATATTCGACATTGTATCGTTTATCATGTATGGCAGGTCATTTATATAGACCAGAAACAAAAATGGCCCCAAAATTGATCCTTGCGGTACCCCCATTTTAACGCGTGAGCCTGTTGATGTGACTTTTTCAATTTCTACTCTTTGATCCCGATTTGACAAATATGAGCATACAAAATCAATAGATCTACCTTGAATTCCGTAGTACTTAAGTTTCAGAATGAGGGTGCGGTGGTCCACGCAGTCGAATGCCTTAGACAGATCGCAGAACACGCCTAAAGCATCATGTGCATCCTCCCAGGCCCCTAAAACGGTTTTAATGAGAGTGGACCCAGCATCCTCTGTAGATCGTCCCCGCGTAAATCCAAACTGATTGTTATGAAATATCCTATTTCTGTTAAAGTGTGCTGCCATTTGATTTAAAACTAGTTTTTCAAAAATTTTGCTTAAGGTTGGTAGCACAGATATTGGCCTATAATTTGATGCATTATTTAGGCAACCAGCTTTAAAAATGGGTACAATTTTGCTGGATTTCATGAGATCGGGAAAAGTGCCCTCTGCGATGCAGGCATTAAATATTAGAGCCAAAATTGGCGCAATATTAGTTATAACAGATTCGATGGCTTTCATTGACAATCCCCATAAGTCCTCAGTTTTTTTAACTACTATGGTTTTAAATGTTTTAATTATATCACTGTCTGTCACAAAACTAAATTCAAAGACAGGTACATGTAAATCGACATTTTTCTTTAAGAATGCCTCTGCTGCTAAAGGAGACGATGGAAGGTGTTTAGTAGTCTCTATTGGAATATTAATTGGGTGCTGGCCGATAACAAACACTTGCCACCGCGTAGATAAAATAGGTACTCTCTGCTAATTGCGCTATCTACCGTGCAAGCAGCTAATGAGTTTTTGTAAACTTACCGACTAATGATTAAATAAGCAAAATTATCTAGTACTACTTAAATAGTACTTGTCTAAATAATTTGCATTTTGCTATCTTGTTTGCATCTAAATATGTTTCGAGTTTACGTTGCAATAAGTCTATGTGTATATATTTTACAAACTTTTAAAGGTGCATTGTTAGCCTCATAAAGTGTTTTTATCCCTGATGTCAATGTAGCTTAGAATTAAGTACATTTGTTATTGTTTATTATTGCTGATAAATAAAGATTTTTGAAAAAAAAAAATGATTAGACCATCCGCCGTACAGCCCCGACCTAAGCCCTAATGATTTCTATACTTTCCCTAAAATAAAGAATAAATTGCGTGGACAGAGATTTTCATCACCTAAAGAAGCTGTGGACGCCTACAAAACGGCCATTTTGGAGACCCCAACTTCCCAATGGAATGGTTGCTTCAATGATTGGTTCCATCGTATGGAAAAATGTGTCAAATTTCGCGGAGAATACTTCGAAAAGCAATAAATACATTTTTAAATAGTAATGTTGTGTCACTTCATTGATTCCCGAAATTTTCAGTGCCGCCCTTACATATTTAAAGAAATTCCAACAATAGATAATTAATTTGGTATTATATACGGTGGTCAAAGAAATCTTTTAGCCTATAAAAAGCCTTGCTTTTTCACCATTGTTTTAACCTTTTTTTCATACGCATTAATGTTAGTTCTCTAATCTGTTTTGGCAGTTTATTAAAAACCTTTATGCACATTATAAGAGAATTACTTTGGAATAACGTGGTTCTACATGACGGCATTAGCAGACGTGTGGGATCCCGTTTTGCTATGGTTGAATTATTTCTATTGCACACCACATGAACCACATCGCACAAACCATAGTTGGAAACCTTTTCCAAAAATGGTATCCTTTTAGTTTCCTCAAATCATCAGACTTTACTATTGCAGCATAAACCATTTCCAGCAAAAATACCTTCGCTAAATTTAATCAAACAAGCCTTCACAATCCATTGCCGTCCTATTGTCACGACATTCGCAGACAATGCGAAGACAGCAACGGATTACAAAGATCCATCGACACAAAGAAGTGAAATGAAAAATGTTTGTCGAATCTTTAGCGATTGCACGTAGACTTTAAAAGTCGGGACACGTACCGCCATGTTTCTAAGACAAACAAGGAAACTTCACCTGACGTGCTTAGCAAGTCATCCGTTGTTTGTTACAAGGTATTTTAAACAACAGGATAATTTCGACAAAAGGGAAAAGGCCTGGCAAGTTAAGGAAGATAGAACAGAAATAGCTGCAAAAATATCTTCATCCACCTTTTCACGTGTACAGATCATGGGACCTCATGAAGACTACTGTAATAAATTATCGAATCATATCAGCCACAGGACGTCCACTGCTGAACAAAGGCCTCCCCCTTAGATCACAATGAGCGGTCACTTGCCGCTCTCATCCAATGACTCTCAGTGACCTTCACCAGGTTGTCTGTCCACCTCGTTGGAGGTCGTCTCACGCTGCATTTTCCGGTGCGCGGTCTCCATTCGAGAACAATACACACAATATAATTCGAGAAAATAATCGAATACATCAAACGAACAAATATCTGCATGATCTGCAGATAGTTTTTCTAGGTTGGGTGGAAATGAATGTGAGGTGTATTTCTGTAAACTGTACCCGCGACACAGGAGAAACCCTAGTGTGAGGCAGCTTTTTTTAGCGAACTATACAATATTTTTTTAGGGAATGTAACGGAGGGTGTAAATCCAAACACAGAAATGAAATGTTTTACCACTCCATCTCCTCCCGTGGATGTTCAAAAATGTGATTATCGGACTTTTATTCAGAGGGATGGACTGCTGCTTCTCTTCCCTTCAGTGGAACAACAGCCATTCTGCGCTCAACATCCCACCTGCCAAGCTTGGTGCGTACCGAATATGTTCGCCATATTGACAACACAATTGTGGGAATATGTGGGGGAGGCTTTTATTCAGCAGCGATCTTGCGCGGATGTAATGATGGTGACGATGATGGAAAGTTTCTCTTACAATGGAATATTAAACATACTTCACAATACTTCTTCTTCCCGCCCTGGCTTGGCAGGGCAGGGCTGTGGTACAACGCAACTGCCAAATGCAATGCTGCCAGCCTTCTAAGAACTTCTTATATATATATATATATATATATTTGTAATCTTTAATTTAATCATAAATAGTGTATATAATTAGATTTAATGTGTATATCAATATTATAATAAGTTATTGTTACAAATAAATCTCTCAGTAAGTATAGAAAATAAAAATTATTACTTGTATTAAGATAAAATACGCGAATCTTACGAGCCCAAAGCTGTATACATTCTCATCAGATTTTTCACAAGCAGTTTCTAACTTTTTAAATATTTGTTCAAATCCCATTATAGTATTACAATACCAACATCTGCATTATGTACTGGAATATTTCCATAATCATCATGTATGGCCAAAGTGTGGTGTCCGGATTAAGAATATAGCACCACTCCATCTCCTTCCGTGGATGTCGTAAAAGCCGACTGTAATCTAAAAGAAGAATCTAAAAAAGTCTCTAAAGTGTAAATCCAAAGTGTAGTCTACGAGCGTAGCCTACGAACATAATCTACGAGTATAAGCTATGAGTATAAGCTACGATCATAAGCTACGAGCATACGCTACGAGCATAAGCTACGAGCGTACGCTACGAGCACAAGCTACGACCATAAGGTACGAGCATACGCTACGAGCATAAGCTACGAGCATAAGCTACGAGCATAAGCTACGAGCATAAGCTACGAGCATAAGCTACGAGCATAAGCTACGAGCATAAGCTACGAGCATAAGCTACGAGCATAAGCTACGAGCATAAGCTACGAGCATAAACTACGAGCATAGTTTACGAGCAAAGTCTAGTAGCATAGTAGTGTACTACGACAGACCAAGATGATGGATGTACTAGTAACATTCATGATTTGGACAATGAGCTCTTCAGCTTAAGCTTGTAGTAAAGCAAATATTATTATGTTAATGTAGCTGGACGTTTCTGTGACAAACATTGTAAATATTTTAGTGAACAGTTAAAATACTTCTGTCGTGCTCAGCAAGCTATTTAAAACAAGCAAGCACTTCTCCTATAATATTTGTAAAATAAAAAGATAATAACAGTACTTGGTACTTGGCAGTACTTTACAATACAAACACACTGTTTTAATATTCTCTTTTATTTGTGGGCTGAAAGGCTGCCGCACCAATATTTCTGCACTAATTCATTGGTTATGTGACAATCCATTCACCAAAAACCTTTTTGACATATTTTTTGAAAATCAAAATATAGCCTACAGACAGCATCTGTCAATTAATGTAGCAAAGTGTAGCCATTTTTTTATCTTTGCCCCACACTAGGATTTTTCCTGTGTCGTGGGTATGTTTACAGACACAAATTCCACACAGAATACACCCAGACCCGGAACAACTACTTGCAGATTATTCAAACATTTGTTCCTTACGGTACTCAAACTCGCGACCTGGAGCGCAGCAGACGACTGTATCAGCCACTGCACCAACCGTACCATCAAATATCATTATATTGAATGAGTCGTGGTCCATTTTTGCCACCATATGGAAATCTTCAAATTACTTCAAGTACCTCGAGGAAGAAGGCCAGGTGAATAGGTGTATGTGATGAGTACGAAAACCCATTCAGTGGCCGTTTCCAACACGTACTCACTGACTTTGGCTCCATGCAGTTCATAACATCTAGGGTAGGAACACTTACTCACCAAAATCTTTTCTATATCTGTTTTTTTCATTCGCTTTATATATAAGTTGTTTTCTACTTTAGTTCATCTTGCGTAACTTGCGTAAATACGGACAAGTTTCACAATTTGTGTGGGATGAGAAACTCCTTAAAGAATTCGTTCCTTCATTACTCTCGCATCTGATCAACATTGCTAGAGGATTCGATTTATTTTAGGGCTTTTCCAATACGAATGACTAATAAACAGCCAAACGCTGCTTTAAAAGACTACAAACGACCTTATCACCTTTATATTCTCATTTTTTGGGTTATTTTCGACTGTTACTCTAATAAATACAGAACTTTAGTTGGTTCTAACTTTAGTTCTCTACTCAACTCTCTCAAAAACTCTCCACTTTGCTGGTTTCTTTGTCGTCCACTTCCAACTGTGATAACTATACTTATAAGTGAGGCAAGCCTAATTAAAGCAAGCTATAAATCTATCTACAGTACTTCGGTTGTACCAAAAAGTATTACATAAATCATCCAAAGATTGTTAATAAAAACCAAAGAGACCATTGTCAACACGTCCTGTTACATATTATATTGAACTGATTTGTTTTTGTTTTGGTGATCTCCTGGAATTTCATCATGCAACTTCTTTCGCCCCGGGGAAGGGCGAAGGCGCATGCCAGGCGCCTACTGGCTAAGACCACTGCAGTGGTCATCTTCAGCACCGAAGAGGGCCTCAGGTCCTCATAAGATCACACTAGAGCCGAACTATCGAGACCCTTTTTTTTTTTTATTGGTGGCCAGTGGAAATTCATCATGAACTTCCTTCGCCCCGGGGAAGGACGAAGGGGTATGCCGGACTCCTACCGGCTAAAACCACTGGAGCGGTCATCTTCGGCACCTAAGGTAGGTTCCAGGTCCTCGTATGATCACACTAGAGCCACCCACTGGTGCCACGCCTATTGGCACATTTCGGAGAGGGTGACTGTAAAGCGGTCACCACCCCCCCCCCCCCCAGGGGGATTGTAAAGGATCCCTCAAAGCGTCCCACGGCAGCGCGTGACCACATGCGTGCTACCGTCTTCTCTTGGGTCGCTTGGTGTGGGCACGCAGATTCCCCAATCTACGCACCCGCGGACCCAGAGGTCCCCCACCTTATAGCAACGGCAGGGGTTTTCAGGCGTATCGGAATTAGCCCTATCGAGACCCTGGAACGGACTTTGTAAGAAATACTCATATAAATACATGGAAACTGATGAAAATCGCATTTATGTTCATTCTACTCGAGCCAATTGCCAATTACACTTAATAATTACTATCCCGAACAGTAAAGCTGTAGTTCTGTAGTCTGCTGTTAGTGTGTAGCTAGTGTTCTAGAATTCCGTTTAAGAAACTTGAACGTGAACATTATCCATTACTGACCTCTTGCTTGTGACTACTTTATCAATCACTCTAATTTCACCAGTAACATAATATTCTTCGACATCCAACATTTATCATATTGCCTTCTAAGTGGCAAGATATATGTAGTGCTGTCACATTTAGAGCATTCCCTAGTGAAGTCATTACGTGGCATAGTAGGGTTTCGTCTATTTCTGAAATACATGTCTCGACTACATTTACAATTTTTAAAATGTTTTATGTTTCCATGGGGATTTGGATCTATCTGAGATGACATCGGATGGTTTTGGAATGGGTATATGGTCTTGAGTAATGGAGAACTGAATTTAAGTGGCATCAGGCTAAACTTGTAGCTAACTTGTAACTAGTGCTGTATCCTAGAAGGAACAGCTAACTTACTTTACCCCACGTGCTGCCTCGCGTGACAGCGATTACATGACTGGGGATGACTGTGAAGCGGTCATCCCCTCTAGCGGAGGGAAGGCGACTGTAGAGGTCACCCCACAGGCACTTCTCGGGGGGATTGTAAAGGATTCCCCAAAAACTCGCTATGCGCTGTGCTGCGCACACGGCGACGGGTGACCACATGTACACCGCCGTCTTCCCGGGGGTCGCTCAGTATGACTACGCAGGGGATCGGCCTTCTCCCGATCCCGATCAGCTACCTCCTTCTGGAGCATAACGCTCTCACAGAAGGAGACCACAGCACTCTAATTGTATGCTCTGCCAGCATAGCCGACACTACTACTGGCAGAGAGAAATCATGTCCGATCGACCAGATCGATAGATAGGCTTACGCAGGGTGATGTGTCCAACACGCATGGGTCCTTTACGAGAATTTTAATCTAAAATGTAAGGGGACACTAAACGGGAACTCTCCTAAGCTGCACCATAAAATGTCACAGATTGTTGCCTGTACATAAAAACGATAATGTCTATTGCAATGGGTGTTACATGGAATGAAAAGTTTGAGATATACGGAAACAACGGCGTCTGAATCCAAAATTCTGTGGCAAACAGTGACTCGCCAGTCACAAGATGGACCCCCTAAATGGTCACCACCACAGGCGATAGGAAGCATATTATATTATTATATAAAAAATCGCCTACGATCATGGCAGAACGATGTTTCCCAAAGTCAGAGGTAAACCGAGACATTTACCGTACAATAGAGTTTCATTTCTTCCACTACAGGTTATTATCTATAATCCATCAACAGCATAAAGTATCATGGATAGGTGTGGTTCAACTACAGAAAAACAAACTATAAAATCTTTTTACACGTAAATCCGGTGCAGATATCAATAACTGTCATTTCAATGTAAATCGTGGCACGTGTACCAATTGAATTTCTGCCATTCGATCCAATTCATATTCAGCTTCGGCTGATGCAACTTTGGTTTTATTTTCACTTTTTGCGCGGTGTAAAATATTAAAATTTGAACTTTTTGTGAGATTTGATTATTGATTTTCAGTGACTAAATTTCAGTTGACCGTCCACAGATTACTATATTAGTAATACCTATGCATGATAAAAATCTCAAACAAAATGGCTTCAAGTTAGTTTACAGATTAAAACTATAGACTGCGACACCATAGCCAAAACGGGTCTCGTGGAACTAAAGCTGTCAGTGCCCTAGTGTAAACTCACGCAGTGGCTAAGAATTGGCTTTCTTCGCTACGTGTCGTGAGTTCAACCCCCATACGTAAATATTTGTATGATCTACAGATCGTTGTTTCGGGTCTGGTTGTGCACATTAGATTTGTCTGGAAACTGTACCCACAACACAAGGGTGGGACATCTTTGTACAAAAACACCATCCACCCAGGGGTGATTTCAAAAGGCTCGGCAACAGCATCCTACTATCATTCGTGTGCTAATAATAACATTTTGTGATCACCAAACCGCCTGCCAAGCGTGGGGATTATGGTAATATCCACAATAGACTACAACCGCTTATTGTAGTGATTTTTTATATTGGTAGTTTGGTTATTGCTCACCAGCCCATGTCCAACAGTGGATGTTCAGGGGCCGATGTGATCATGATGAATATCAGTTCCGTTCTATGTGTTTAAGGATTGATATCAGAGGATGGGCAGCAGCACCCTCTCTTGTGCTAATCAGATCACCAACCTGGCTGCGTAGCCACTGGCCGCTCACAGTAGCGACCAGTTCTAGGCTCAATGTTCAGCAATTGTGTGTGATACATTTACATTCTATTGACAGGAGATAATTGAATGAAAGGGTTAGACAAATTTAAGCGGCCTACTCAAAGGCCTGCCAGGGCCCTACATCCACTATCTCAGCCAGATTGTATGTTGTGAATGTTTGCAGAGCCGATATTTATCGGCTCTGCAAAGCTCTGCCCTGTAGCCCTAGCACAAACAACTTGCGAGAAAGTATTCGTATCGTAAGGTGTGAATTTTGAATCGAAAATACAAATATCCTATAGCATTTTTTGTTTAAATATATACGATAAACACCATTCGTATCATAGGTATGAATAAAGTCTTCAGTTTAAATAAAAAAAATGTGTGAATATTTATTTTGCAAGTATTTTCAAATCAAAATTCACCCACATTAACATTACGATACGAATACATTCTCGCAAGTGGTTTCTGCTCTCCCCGAGACGATGGCGGTGCGCACGTAGTAACGTGCCTGCGTGTGCACAGCACAGCGCAAACCGAGGCATGGGAGGATCCTTACAATCCTCCCCGAGAAGTGCCTGGGCGGGCGACCTTTCTACAGTCGCCTTCCCATCGCTAGAGGGGCCGCGGACCTGGAGCCCCCCTTCGGTGCCGAAGATGACCGCTCCAGTAGTTTTAGCCAGTAGGAGTCCGGCATACCTGTTCGCCCTTCACCGGGGTGACCGAGGTGACCCTAAAATATGGTTGAGCTAAGCGATGCTGATGCATGCGTCATGCTCGTGAACGGGTGCCGTCTGTTGGGACTGGTCAGCCATTAACTGCCATGGCGAATAATGATTATATTACATTAGTATGTCTCTTTTTTATACATTGGCCTACATAATGCTCTTTATATGGTTTACCTTAATTTGTATTAATCAACATCGTAATCTCAATTATTTTAAAAGAGTATCTATGGAGTTTCTTGCCGGCTCTTCTCCATAGATCAACTATTTGGAACCGTGCAACTTAGATTCTGACGTTTCATAAGTGCCAATATTTGGTTTATTTGAAATAAAAATATTTGACTTTGACTTTGAAGGAAGTTCCATGTAGAATTTCCACTGAAAAGCAATAAAAAAAAGAGAGGGCCTCTGCTCTGAGACGGTTGGACGCTTGCTTTCCATACAGGCCGAGTTCGATTTGGCCTGCACCTTTGACTTTTCAGATTCATGTGTGGATCAGAATTTGATTATCACTTGTGTTAATGGTGAAGAAAAAGCACCGTGAGGAAATCTGCACACCTGAGAAGGCTCCAAAATGTGCTCATTGGCGTTCTCACTGGGCCAGTGTGGTGGACTAAGACTAACTTTTTTTGATCTTGAGAATAGGCCTATGCCCAGTAGTGGGACAGTAATGAGCTGATTATGTAATGGACTTTCATGCTAGGAAGAATGACAATGAACGGCAATTACAATGTACTTAAGTCCCACAATTGGAGACCGAGTATACATGTGTGCACCTGTCAAGGATAGGGCTATCAGGATTTGAATTCAATGTCCCCAAGATGGTGTTGCCCTCCCCTTCCTCTTACTCTACTTATTACGGATGCTCTCTGGCGCACAATAGCGTAGAAGCCGTCCGTTTGAGCTTTCGCAAACATATTAGATGCATTACAGTAGCGGGGAAGGCCCATATTCACCCGAAGGCATTGTTATATTGAACTCAGTGAGTTATATTGTTATGTTGATTTAGCTGAATTTCCTAGCTATTTTTCCGGTGAATAATATACCTCATGAAATTAAGGTATTCCTCAGACAAAAGACTATGTACATTACAACGACTCCCAGTCATACTTCCACTATTTTCTTATGTTTTAATGTCTAGCCGCGCATTGAATTGGATTTATTTATTGAAGTTCATGACATCTCATTTATCAATTCTGTATAATCCACAGTTTCTTTATACAAACCTAGACAGATGGACTGACAGCACGGTCGGCGCAGTGACTAAGTGATTGGCTATCTCTGCTACGTGTCACAGGTTCGATCCCCAAACGAAAAGAATATTTGTGTTGTGTACAGATAGTTGTTTCGGGTCTGGGTGTTTGTGCATGTGAGATGTATGTCTGTAAACTGTACCCACGACACAGGAGAAATCCTTTTTTTTGTGTCCAGTGGAAATTCTACATGAACTTCCTCCTCCCCGGGGAAGGGTGAAGGGGCATGCAGGACTCCTACCGGCCTACTGGAGTCATCTTCGGCATCGAAGAAGGGCTCCAGGTCATCCTAAGATGTGATCTTGTCATCGAAATTCTTCTTTTGTTCCACTGCTAGCTTTTGGATTATATCTTTAAAGTTAGCAAGTTCTACGTTTTTCTTATCCGCTACATCTTTGAACATCTTTACGACGTTTTCTTCCTGTTCTTTCGTAGCATCAATTAGTTTAGCTAAAATAACAGATACAACTATAATTGCATATAACATAAGTGCAAGTCCAAACCCGTGATCTTCAGTGTGAACTAGAGCCCCCCGTTGATGCTACATCTTTAGGCACACCTCGGAGGGGATGACTGTAAAGCGGTCACCCCCTCTAGTGGAGGGAAGACGACTGTCAAAAGGTCGCCCCCAGGAACACAGGAGAAATCCTAGTGTTTTTAAATGAAATAAAACATAAAAGTTGTGATTAATATTTATCAAGAAAACATATGTCGAGCAATCCTTTTGTGAGAACGACAACTTTCCACCTGTCTTTTAAATCCTTTGTAAAAGTTCTAGTCGCCGCAGCCGCGGGGAATCCATACTTACAATCGAACTCCGAGCCAAGTGTACATACAGCCATTACGAAAGTATTGGCACTTTTCAGTTTTCATGTTAATCAGTTTTGGTGGGTGCTTCGGGGTTTATTATATCGAACTTATTTTGACGTCTAGGCCCAAATAAACAATTATAGTTATGAGTATGCCAAATTTCATAATCAACTGGCTGGAAACTTGGCACACTTCTTAGAAGCCTTGTAACGCCACCTCTATAAACTTAGTTGATGAAACGAAAGTTATAAAACTGGTATTTACATTAATACAAAGTGTTTTTGTCTCACTCATACGAGGAATAGTCACAGCAACTGCTTCTAAAAAAACTACTTGATTGCTTCCGCTTGCTCAATCCTGTGTGATGTCCGTAAAAGCAAAAAAAAAAAAAAGCATTACTACATTTCCTAAGTGTTTCATGTGGTGCCAGCTAAGAATACCACCACCCCATCTCATGCCGTGGGTGTCGTAAAAGGCGACTATGGGATTAGACGGAGGATGGGCAGCAGCATCCTCCGAGTACATTTATAACTCAACTGCGATCGCCAACCCGTCTGCCAAGCGTGGCGATTATGGCGAAAACTTTCCTCCCGTGGATGTCGTAAAAGACGACTAAGGGGCTTAACGAGAGGATTTGACAGCAGTATCCCTTCTGTGGAACAGTAAGTAGCCATACTAAGATACTACATACCACCGAATCACCTGCCAAGCATGGTGAATACTGGCAAATTCCTCCCAAAATGACCACACTACTGTTGAATTCTATGATGGTGGCCTTTGCTCAGCAGTGGGCGTCCCTTGGCCGATAGGATGATGACTTACTTGCTAGTCATGTGATTCCGCCTCAGAACACCCCAGTACTTACCGTGGGTCATAAAACGGTGGGATTAAAAATGTACTGACGCAATGTTTTATTTTGCTTTCTTTCTAAATATAGATATAGATAATATGAGAGTATTGGCAAATACCCCCCAAAATGATGACACAGTTGTGAAAATCTATGGGGGAGGCCTTTGTTCAGCAGTGGACGTATAAATGGCCGATATGATGAATATGAGACGCTCACAGCCAGTTGCACTCACTAATCAACGAGGTAACATAACGCTTAGCGCGGTCAGTTTATCGTAGAGTGACTGCAGTGGTAAATGTTGGTCTCCGTGCTCCGGAGGGCATGTAAAGTTGGACCAGGTTATCGTCGTTAGACGGCAGTCATTAAGCCAAGTCGAGGCCTTTGGGGGGTTGAACAACTATGACACGAGGTTCACCACTAACGAAATAAAAAGATAATAATAATATATATGTGGCTTCCCTGGAAACCAAATATATCTGAAATGATATTTGCATTGTATAGCTGCCATATTTATCTTTTACATATAGATGACTAATTTAAATACTTTGTAACGAACAGATTTGTAAAAGACGTAAAAAATGACAAAAAAGACCTAACCCTGAGTATCTTTCAGCATTTCTTCTCAGAGGTTATCATGTAGCGAAATGCCCTCCGTTGTTTCAATATGACGTGTAAAAGTGTTTGTTAGGACCTATTTACTGAATAAATGATTCTATTCTATTCTATATCAGAAACCTTAAAAATATCGATCATCAAATCGATCAGTTGCACCACCAATCAATTACCGATCAGTGAGTGCAACTGGCTGTGAGCGTCTTATATTAATTATATCTATATTTAGAAAGAAGAAAGACAGAAAGCCAAAAAAAATTGCTTCAAATCGACGCACAAACACATAAAAAAGTTCAATATAAGGCTTGTGTAAGTAAAAATCTACACAATAAAACTTTGATAATAATAACTTAACGTTTACATCTATTACATTTTATATACACTCACTGGCAATACTGATAATTTTGTATATATATAAATATAATGTCAATCATCATCATCATTTCAGGTGAAAAACGCCCACTGCTGGACAGTAGTCCCACCCTAAGATTCTATAAGACCGGTATGGGTTTGTGTTGTGGGCTTATATCACGCCTGGCAGAAGGGTTGGTGATCGCAGCTGAGTTATAAATATACTCGAAGGACGTTGCTGCCCATCCTCCGACTAATCCCATAGTCGCCTTTTACGACACCCATGGTATGAATTCAAATTCAATATAATTATTCAATAATTAGGGCCTAACAAACTCTTTTACACGTCATATTGAAACAACGGAGGGCAATTTCACTACGTGACAACCTCTCAGAAGAAATGCCAAAAGTAACTCAAGGCTAGGTCATTTTTGATAAATTTTCTTTTTTTATACTTTGTTTTACAAATATGCTCACAAATTATTTGACACAGCTGTTATACATTGAAAAACATATGCAGCTATACAATACAAGCAATGCAGATAAAATTTGTTTCCAGCGCAGCCGCATGTCTTCGGGGGAGTCCTTTACAATTCTCCCCGGGAAGTGCCTGGGGGGCAGCCTTTTTACAGTCGCCTGCCCTCCCAAGAGAGGGTGACCGCTTTACAGTCATACCCTCCCTGATGTGCCGAAAGGCGTGGCATCATGGGCGACCTGTAGTAGTAGAATCTTACGAGGACCGGGAGCCCCATCGGTGCCGAAGATGACCGCTCCAGTAGTTTTAGCCAGTAGGAGTGTGGCATGTCCCTTCGCCCTACCCCGGGGCGAAGGAAGTTCATGTAGGATTTCCACTGGACACCAAATGAAAAAAGGGCAGCCGCATTTGCAGATAGTATTAGATAAGAAATGATAAAAAATTAATAAAAATTAAAGCCACACGTCCATATCGTCACCATAGTCTTTGATTTTATAATAGGCTTCCTTTTATTAGAATTGCTTTAAAAATAAATAAAGTGGTGGTATATATTACGCCGAATAAGCCGGTACTACACGGCGCAATGTCAATGACCTAATACAATTCAAACAAGCGCCCGATTTCACAACTGCTTATAATTTTACCCTAAATTCGAACAAACCACTCAATGTTTCAAAAACATCTTAAGCCAAATGTTTTGTTTAAGCCACATTCACGTAACTTTTATGCAAAACGAGTTTTTATCTTTGTGGCTTAGGAGTACTTGTCGTGTTTCTGAATTCTTTTCTATTAAGAATTCAGCTCTGAATAATGAGAGAGAAAAGTTTGTTTACTTTGCCTTGTAAGGGCAGACTAGGGTGAGGTCGCATAAGTATCTAAGTAGGTTAGGAGTTTTAAGGTACTTCTTGCTAAGTAAGCATCTGGCGATTTCTACCTGTGCGAGTCTTTCTTTCATTTCGCTTGGGTAGCGGCCAAGCTTGTCTCAGAGGTGTTCAAGTTGTCGAAAGGCCTTGGTTTAACGTCTGCTGTCTATTAACAACCCGGAGCCGACGATTTTAGGTGAGAATCTAAGCTCCACAGCAGGAAGACACTTGGCTTGAATTAGCCTGTTTCTTCAGAATGATTTTAAAAAGATCCGCCAGAGGCAGCACTAGTGGGGGGTACAATTGTTTTGATTTCCCTAGTGACAGTAACGTTAAACGTACATTGTGAAAATGGAATTAACGGAAGATGATGTAGCCGGAGCAAATTTGAAATTTGCAAAAATTCAAGGTCATCTTGTCCAGGATTTAAAAAGATGGCTTTCATACCGTGGTTTAGTTTTATACCAACCTGTTTATATCGACTATCCGAAGTGCAATACGCGAATGCACAGTCTCTGATAGGCATGATAATTTATTTTTATATATTTTTATTCATTTTATTTATTTCAATGATAGACATTCGTTTAACGTTACTCTCAACAGGGAAATCAAAACACGTGTACCCTCCCACTAGTGCTGCCTCTGGCGGATCTTTTTTAAATCTTTCGAGGAAACAATATCCTGTCCAATACCAATATGCTGTCACCCATCCATAGACTGACCAAGCCAAGTGTTACTTAACCTCAGCGACCGTTTACTAGTCAGCGATTGCAGCTGGCTATGTGAAACCTATATAAATCTAAGAGCACTTATTTATATTAAATCTATATGTATGTGTAAGCATAATTATTTTGTCCGTAGGTAGTTTGCAGTGGTTGCCGATGAGCAGAAGCGTCCTTCGAATACATTAACCACTCAACTGCGATCGCCAATCGTCTTGCCAATCGTGGCGATTATGGTAAAACCTCCCAATGAGCACACAACACACCCAGACCGATGGTTGTGGCGATCTTTGGGGGAGGCCTATGTCCAGTAGTGGACTTAGTTCGGCTGAAATAATAGTTCACAGAAAACGCACACTTTTGTACTTTATATACACCCCAGTGACGAAACCTCTCATTGACCCTTTTTTATTGTTCTCCCAGTGGAAATTCATCATCAACTTCCTTAAGAAGGGGTATGCCGGATTCCTACCAGGTAAAACCACTGGATCGGTCATCTTTGGCATCGAAGGAGGACTCCAGGGGTGCAATTCCTTACGGTCAAACATCCATACATCCTTGAAAACAGAATCGTAATAACGGTGTAAAACCAATTCGGTATTCGCTAAGACATGATTGAATCTATTGAAGGACACGTTGCAGAAGGTAAGCCATCAAGACTAGTCTTCGCGAATACCAAATTGGGTTATCACCGTTATTTCAATTCTGTATTCAAGGATGTTTGGATGTTTGAGCTTAGAGAATTGCACCCCAGGTCCTCGCAAGATCACACTCGGGACACCCACTGGCCCAATGGTGCCACGCCGTTAGGCACATCTCTGAGAATATGACTGTGGAGTGGTCAGTCACCCCCACTATCGGAGGAAGGTGACTCCGTCTCCCGGGGGCCCCTCTTATCAGTGCTTTTTTTAGAAAAACATTGCCCCGCCCTATTATTTCTCCTGTGTCGTGGGTGCGTTTACAGACATGAATTCCACATACAATACACCCAGACCCGAAACAACTACCTGCAGATCATACAAATATTTGTTCCGTGCGGGAATCGAACCCGCGACCCGGTGCGCAGCAGCCGACTGTATCAGCCACTGCACCAACCATGCCGTCAAATAATAACGACATACTGTGATCACCAAACCCACCTGCCAAGCTTGGTGAATATGACATTGTAGTGATTATTGGAAGGCCGATGTTCAGAAGTGGATTTTTACGGACTGTATGTGGGTGGTAGCTGGTAAGGTTTTCCTATTATAAAAAACTCATGTACAGCCTTGGACTTGGAAAACTAGCTACAAAACTTAATAACGTCTTCAGCGAACTGTCAGTGAAAACAATTACGGTGATTCGAAAACGGAGTAACAATTTGAACTTCGTCGAATTACTCGCCTGGTGGGAAGCTTCGTCATAACAATTGTAATGTTACCCAGATCTATTCCTGCGTGGCACCACACTGCGCTTGTTACCGCGAGCCATTCATTTTCCAATTGCCCAGCAATTTCAATTTCCTTCTACCTTCTATTCTTGGTCTGAAAAGAGTAAACATTGTCGATAACATTTTTCGATGTTGGATTACATTATTGAATCTTCGTAAACTAAATGTTATTCTATAATTTTTAGAGGCCTCCTTTATGGAAATGAGAGGCTAATCTTTCAATTAAAATTCAAACCTTACTAAAGTGGATAGTCTGTATTTCAGTAGTTGTTCGGTTTCAAGTTGTTGTTTCTATGGAGAAGAACCGGCAAGATACGTGGCCAATGTTTTTTTAATTGATAAATACTCGTAATAGTATTAATATATTTTAAAATAGATAAGTTATGTACGAATACTGTACTAATCCGTGTAGCCTCTGGGTTAAGAATATAGCACCACTCCATCTCCGCCCATGGAGGTCGTAAAAGGCGACTAAAGGACTCCACACCAGATGGATGGGCATTTTCTAGAAAGTATTATCTACATTAAATAAACATTTTAAACAAAAAATACTGTCTTCTATTTTGGGTTTTTTTATTCTTATATCGTTAAGATGTTTTGAAGTCGTTATTTTTTTAAAAGGCAATATATATGATATTTTATTATCACTCCCAAAGCATCAAACGTCGCAAGAAAATTCAAGAATAATCTAGAAGGGCGCGTGTTAGTTATAGACTAATCTCCCGGTAACAGTGTGAGTGATGTTTCGCGTCTGATTGCAACATCGTCAATTGTGTTTGATGGCCACGGCTGAGCAGGGTTGTCCAATTTACTTACGAAAATAATAGATAGGAATTAAATAATTCCTGAAGCTATTTTCCATTTTTTATGTGGATTTCTGTAATATATTGTCAACTGCTCACTGTCACATGAAATTGGTAAAAGTGAAGACATTAAAAGTCTAAGTAAGCGCTGGTGTAAACAGACAATAGACACAGGAAGTGACGACATATTTCGTTCTAGAATTTCAGAGTTTTGCTGTTTAATATCGGCCTAAATAAAATGTATATTTTATTTATTTACGAGATGTAGAAATGACAGCTTGCCCCAAAGATCGCCACAACGACTGGTCTGGATGTGCTGTGTGCTCACTGGGGGGTTTTACCATAATCGCCACACTTGAAGGTGGTTTGGCGATCGCAGTTGAGTTATTAATGTACTTGAAGGACGCTGTTGCCCATCCTCCGGCTAATCCCTTAGTCGATTTTTACGACCCCCGCGAGAGGAGATGGGGTAGTGGTATTCTGAGCCGGCACCACACGGCATTATAGTGTAAATATAATGTGAATTTAAATGTAGCGGCTCGCTAATTGATGCGTGAGATGTTCTTACATCCAGATGGATTAATGAGCCCAAAACACACCCATATCGGTCGTTGTGGTGATCTTTGGGGGAGGCCTGTGTCCAGCAGTGGACTTCATTTGGCCGAAATGATGAAATGATGATGAAATTTACACAAATTGTAGATATTTCAGCATGGTATAGTTTAGTCCGTGTGGTGTCCGGATTAAGAATATAGCACCACTCCATCTCCTCCCGTGGATGTCGTAAAAAGCGACTAACGGACGCTTAACCAGAGAGATGGGCGGCAGCGTCTCTCTTGTGGAATAGTAGCTGTACTGCGCTCAACAAACCCGCCTGCCAAGCGTGGTGAGTATTGGCAAATACCCCCTAAAATTACGACACAATTGTAGAAATCTACAGGGGAGGCCTTTGTTCAGCAGTGGACGTATAAATGGCTGATATGATGATAGTTTTCACCAAAAAAAAGAAACCAGTCGACTTCCTTTCTCACTTCTCTCTTGCCACGAATATCAACACCAACTGAAGTCACAAACATTCGAAGCATGCCAACCCTACTTGAGGCATGTAACATTTTATCGCAAGCAGCCTTATGAGCCGGCCGTCATGCGAAAATTTACGGCTATGTCTTACTACCTTTTTATTTCGCACGAAATAAGTGTTTTATTGTGCCCTCTCGCTGAGAACAATTGTGTCGACAAAACAATAAACCATGCTTACTCTTTTGTCTTAACTAAATAATGTATTTTGGATTATTATTCAGATCCTGAAATTTTTTTTTTTTAACTAGCCCTCCACACGTGCCCAACCACTGCAAATTCTGTAAGCCAGGATCTACAATGGCGACCACCGAAAAGAATACCGACCAATGAAGGTCGGTGTGTCCCAGAGAAATGAAGAACTGTCTTGGAACCCGCAACGAAATTAATCAGAAAAGAAAATGGAGCAGTAGAAAAGAATATACGTTCCACTTCCCTCCGTAGCAAGCAGGAGACAGAGAAAATACTATAGGCCATAGGCACAATAATTGGGAGTGTACAACTAGGATAAGCCTAGTTGCCAAGCACCATGGGTACAAAAATGTTTATAAATATTTAATTACGGGTCCTATGTTGTGAGCTATTGTGACTGATTCCAATAATAGGTATGGCAAAAACGCCTGAACGCACGGAAATTCGTCCTAGTTGCAACAAGGTCTGTATAGTAAACAACTCCGGATGTAACTTGCAAGCTGTCAAACATAATATAAATAATAACAGATACTGACAGCGATTTTACCGTCATCTTAACTTCAATGACTTCGAACAGTCATAATTTAAGCCAACGTATGTCCACTGCGGAACAAAAGACTTCCCGAGAGATTACACACAATAATTGTGTCATCTTTTTGAGGGGAATTTGCGAATACTCACCACGCTTGGCAGGCGGGATGGTGAGGGTAGTATGACTACTGTTTCACAGAAGGGACGCTGCTGCCCAGCCCTCTGGGCTAAAGTCCGCGGTCGGAGGTCAGTGCCGAAGATGACCGCTCCACTGAATTTAGCTGTTAGCCCTTCGTTCTTCCCCGGGGTAAAGGAAGTTTATGTAGAATTTCCAATGGACACCAATAAAAAAATAAAAAAGGGGTGAGGTGTTCGCCTTTTCGGCATTAGACTGCACCTGCCGATACCTGCCAGGGGTATCGGCCCGTCACTTGGTCTCACGGGACCTGGCTCTGTGTGACTGGGCCGACCGCAAATGTCGTCAGAGAGGCGCCCGCAGTACACAACGCGCCGCCGTTACGGGCCGTTTCTGTTGATATTTCCGGCACCACACAGCACTAAACAATAGGATAAATGCTGTAAATATTGGATTTCAAAATGAATTCAAAGGTCATTACAGTAATTTAGTTGACAATTTTAAAGTGAAAAACCTCATGACGCACCTATACGGGGGCAAGAACAAACCCGCATGTCACGACGTGCCATTCGGCCAGCTTCGTGACTCGTCGGCTATCTCCGCCCGACCACCTCGCCTCGCCGCTCTACGCTCGCCACTTTCTTCACCATTATATCCACCAAAAGACGTACACTGCTGAACAAAGGCCTCCTCCATAAAGAGGAGACAGACTACCCTTAGTTTGTCGCTCGCAGGGCCGCGGAGTCTGGAGATCGTTCAGTGGGTTTGCTGTAGCCTGCAAACAATTTTTTACTAAAAAGTAATAAAACTAAATGTTCACAGCTTTCGTTCCCAAACAAATTAAGTTAACAAACGTGATTATTTAAATGTTTTGATTCGTTGAAAACTCAAATCACAGTTTTGTCAAGCAGGTTAAGTTGGGCTATACGGTAAAGAAAGATAAGGCAGCTTCACTAACGTAGCTCTTGGCAATCTAGTGTATTCCACTTATTTCCTCAGCATCATGTCCTATCACACCCTGGTAGCAGCTGACGTAGACTCATGATTAGATCATTTTTTATTTTCCACCATAAATTCTTCTCCAAGAACAAAAAATAAACCTGTTTGTTCAAATCGCTATTAACCTCAACATTGGTTTGCGGGCGGGAAACTTTTGAGTCATTTATATCCAAGTGATGGAGCCCATTTTAAAGTTTGGACATCGACTTTATAGGCTTTGATTTAAAGTCAAAGTCAGTTAAGGGGAGTGTGCTCACACCGGGCGACCCCCAGGAAGACGGCGGTGCGCACATGGTCTCGTGCCGCCGTTTGCTCAGCACAGCGCACAGTGAGGCTTGCGGGGATCCTTTACAATCCTCCCCGAGAAGTGCCTGGAGGGCGACCTTTTTACAGTTGCCTTCCCTCCGCGATGTGCCTAAAGGCGTGGCACCAATGGGTGGCTCTATTGTGATCTTACGAGGACCTAGAGCCAGCAAATGAAGTTCATGTAGAATTTCCACTCAAAAACCAAACCAAAACCAATAAAAAAAAGGTAAAAAGGTTCTGGAGTGGAGACCGCGCACCGGCAAACGCTAACGCAGCGTGAGACAACCTCCAACGAGGTGGACAGACGACCCGGTAAAATGTAACCACTCATTGTGAAAATCTTAGGGGGAAGCCTCTGTTCAGAAGTGGATGGTCTTTATTATATTATTATATATTATGATGATGGTGAAGTGTTTAGTAGGTGAATCAGTCGACGATAATCTACCCGAATCAGCAATACCTAGTACCTTAATTTTTGACTAACATTTCAATTTCTGGCCTTCGTTCTTCATTTACAACTCAACTGTTATCACTAACCCGGCCGCCAAAACTCCCAATGAGAATAACACACATAAAACAGCCGTTGTTGCGTCTTTGGACGAGACCTATTTTCACCCGTGGGTAGAATTAATCTGGCTGAAATTATAATGATGATGAGATTTATATTCTAACATAGAGTCTTAAGCAACCCAAACCAGCTGGCAATCCAGTCAATGGCCTCATGCACCTATCAGATGACCGGTGGGTACCAAACATATCCATAGCTTTTGCCTTGCACTCGACTATTATACGAAACGGGTGTGTATGTAAGCTGCAATATTTGGATAGATATTAATTACAATATCGCATGTCTGTACGTCCTAATCAAAAAACAGGGGACAGACACACGAGTGATCCTATAAGGATAGGATCACTCGTGTGTCTGTCTGTCATAGCTCCGAATCTACTAGACTGATTAAGTTTAAATTTTATACACAAATGAAACTCTGCGACCCAAACACGGACGCATAACGTAAATAAATAAATTTGAAAATTTCTAGGGGTTACTTTTGGCGGGAAAATAAGAATAAATTAATATCAAATACCTTCCATTTGATATATAGAACAGCTTGTTGTGAAGGACTCTGTTTTATTTATTTGAAAATACTAGTTTTAAAGTTATTTAGGAATAATGATATATATATAAAAATGATAATTTACCATCCCCCCCCCCTCCTTATCTCCGTAACTACTGAGCCTAAAATATTGAAAGAAATATATAAAATAGTTCTTTGCTAGTTATAGGAAAATCTTAAGAAACCGATGGCCTAAAAATAACATGGAATATCTTTCAATGTACTGCATAAAAACTTATATTTTCAGTTGGAATATATGGATGAACATGTTTCATTTGAACTACAATGTAAAGTTTGTTCTTGGGATAAATTATTGGTACAAGACAGAATTAAACAATAGACAATATTTTCAGCAATTCACCTCTACACCTACCACAAACAAATGTAGTGAAAGCATATTCAATGTACGGAACCCTCACCATGCAAGTTGGACTCGTACTTGTCCGGTTCTTTAATTGGTATGATTTCGACCACATATTTTTACTAATGATTGGATTAGTACAGCACCAATGCGGTGGATTGGAGTGCTGCAAGCGATTAATTAAATCGGCGCCCAGTATATTGGTTATTAAATACTTATAGGTATTCGTGTGATAGCCGGGACGTTCTTTGTATTTGCTTCATGGCCGGGACCGATGGCTGAATGGGCGCTCCGAGGCATGGAGATTCTCGTCTACACCAGACAGAATGGTCATCCATCCAAAACATAGGTATATACCGCGCAAATATAATATAATATGTTCAGTAAATAGCACGACATACTGCAGGAGGTGAGGGCTTGGGTCAATACCTACCAAAAAACACAATATATGTTCAGCAAAATCTTACGGATTTACAGTAGTTCAAAATTGCCGTTTAAAAAAGCTATCCCTATAACCTATTAATTGTCCTCATGAAATAAAGTTTACTTTTTTCAGGAACCTATATACCGAAAAGCATGAGCGATAAGTAATCCTTTATTATGTCAATATGGTTTTCAAAACTGATGGCACACTTTTTTGTAATGATTCTTACGAAGAAATAACACCCCATAAGAAAATCCATAGAATATGATAATATCTGAAAGTGCCTATAAACGTGTCGATTGCACAGCTGAGTTTATTCTGGTATGTTTTTGGGGGAGATATCAGGGTTATAGTGTGTTACTTGAAAGGATGCCAACAGTGCATACATAAACATACAGATAGGTGGTTTTTTTGCACCTGTTTATTTCTTCGTTTTGCTTGTGGTATCTGGATTAATAATATAGCACTGCTCCAAACCTTTCGTAGATTTCTATAAATTGTGTCATAATGTTGGGTGGCTTTTCATTACTCACCACGAATTGCAGTTCAACAGAAGGGACCGGTGCCGTGTGGTGCCGGCTCAGAATACCACCACCCCATCTCCTCCCGTGGGTGTCGTAAAAGTCGACTAAGGGATTAGCCGGAGGATGGGCAGCAGCGTTATTCGAGTACATTACCAGCTCAACTGCGATCGCCAACCCGTCTGCCAAGCGTGGCGATTATGGAAAAGCCCCCCAATGAGCCCACAACACACCCATATCGGTCGTTGTCGTAATCTTAGAGAGAGAGAGAGGCCTATGTCCAGCAGTGGACTTCATTCGGCCGCAATGATGATGAATGATGAAAAGGGACACTGCTGCCCATCCCTCTGGTATTGAGTCCCCTAGTTGCCTTTTACAAGATCAAACGGAAGGAGATAGTGTTCCCCTCAAATAGACTACCTGTCGGGTGGTGATGGGCGTCGTAAAAGGCAACTAAAGAGTTTATATAAAAGATGGGTAGCAGCGTCCTCCTGTGTGCTAACATAGTTTGATTACTAATCCGGTGACGAGCTAGGAATACCACTATCCCTACTCATCCCGTGGGTGTCCGATACCGGTCGTTGTGTGTCAATCTTTGGGCAGGCTCCCTTGCCGTCACTAAATGGTGGGGGGCCTCGGTGGTCGCGGGTTCGCAGATTGGGGAGTCTGCGTGCTCACACCGAGTGACCCGCGGGAAAACTTTGGTGCGCATGTGGTCACGTGCTGCCGTGCGCGCAGCACAGCGCAAAGCGAGGCTTGGGGAGATCCTATACAATCCTCCCCGAGAATTACCTGGGAGGGCGACCTATTTACAGTTGCCTTCCCTCCGCTCGAGGGGGTGACCGCTTAACAGTCATCCCCTCCGTGATGTGCCTAAAGGCGTGGTACCAATGGGCGGCTCTAGTGTAATCTAGTAGAGCCCCCCTTCGGTGCCGAAGATGACCGCCCCAGTGGTTTTAGCCGGTATGAGTCCGAAATACCCCTGCGCCCTTCTCCAGGGCGAAGGAAGTTCATGAAGAATTTCCACTGGGCAACAATAAAAAATAAAAAGGTGCATTCGCGACATAGTACAGCCCACAATAGATAACCGCCCTAGTGGTTTTAGTGGCATACCCCTTCGCCTTTCCCTGGGGCTAAGGAAGTGCCATGTAGAATTTCCACTGGACATCAATAAAAAAAAAAAGCTTCTGTCCAGCAGCGGACGTTTTTCAGCTGCAACGACAAAGAGTTGAGAACATTTTCACAGATGTATCGGCGTTAATATGCTCTCACCATCTGAGGGCCAATTCTCGTAATGAATTTACACTATGACTGAAACATGACCGAACTGAGATTAAATTATGAACTGACCGAAATAATGGTATTCTGCTACTCTTAAAGTTCAGTCAGATTTCAGTATAATCTCGATCTAGTCTCATTTCGATCTCAATTTTGACGCTTATTTAATGACAATTTAGTATATGGGACAGTTCGAAATGTTAGCAGAATACCATTTTGACTTCGATCAACTTTCGATCCATTTTCGATCTCATCACAGTGTAAGTTCACGTTTGAGGTTGTTTGTTAGTTTAGGAGAATACCATTTGTGACATTTACGACACTGAGACTAGATCGGAACTATATTTTGAACATTTTTAAATTACGAGAATTGGCCCTCTGCTTGCATCGATTTCTTGCTTGCTTATACAGGCACCAGTTCTCCTCTGAACGGTCTCTAGTGTGGCAATATCCCGTATAACCACTGGACGAACTTAACCAGTGGAAGTTTACGAGTTGAAGTGTAAACATTTAAAAAAAATCACATTAATGTTGTGGAAATAATGAAGGCACGGTTGGTGCAGTAGCTGATACAGCCGGCTACTGCGATCCGGGTCGTGGGTTCAAGTCCCGCTCGGAACAAATATTTGTATGATCTGCAGGTAGTTGTTCCGGGTCTGGGTGTATTGTGTGTGGAATTCATGTTTGTAAACGCACCCACGACACAGGAGAAATCCTAGTGTGGGGCAAAGTAGTTATAAAAAAAAAAAAAAAAAAATTTACATTATACTTACTATTATGATTTTTTAGGATCTCCAATAAGGAATACACATTTAATATAATAAATAAGGAATACACATAAATAACAATATACATTTAAGCCTTGTGCTTCCTCAATTACAGGAGATCACAGCTAGTATTAAATCTAGAAAACATATAGACAACATATTTTAATAATCATTAAGAATTTAAGTAAAAGATGTCAATCGTATTCGCTTAAATAAATATACAAAAAATGGGATAGAATTAAATTAAATTAGTTATTCATCATCATCATTTCGGCCGAATGAAGTCCACTGCTGGACACGGGCCTCCTCCAAAAATCACCACAACGACCGATATGGGTGTGTTGTGGGCTCATTAGGGGGTTTTACCATAATCGCCACGCTTGGCAGACGGGTTGGCGATCGCATTTGAGTTATTAATTTACTCGAAGGACGCTCCTGCCCATCCTCCAGAGGAGAAGGGGTGGTGGTATTCTGAGCCGGCACCATTAGTTAATCAAAATAAATTAAATTAAACTAAAGTAAATCAAACTAAATTACATTCATTATGGATTAAATTAAGTGAGATTATACCTGTTTCTTTATATCTACATTTCTACATAACTCTTATCTCAATGATGCTTGAGAATTGTTATAACCACTTATTAAAAGAGTAAGTATACTACCCAGGTCTGGTCCTGCGTGGTACAACACTACGCTCTTCACCTCGAGACATTGTTATTTCGCCTCTTCTGCCCAGTCATTTCATTAGTTATAGTACCATTCTAACCGGAACATAGTAATGTCTAAAGTTCGAACACTCCTGATTAGCGGAAAACATCTGCCACTGTGGTGGTACCTACCTATACGTATTTTCCTTTAAAACAACCAAAATGAAAAGTTCCGGTCTTAGTTGAGAATTACAAGACCAGAGGTTGGGAAACCCGACACGACTTAGCATTGTTGTTGAAGGTACCGACAAGTTCCTACAGAGCGTACTTATGCAAGAAACAAAATAAATAAGTCTGGCTTAAGTTTGAAACTGCAAGAGCTTAGTTTCAGAGAATTCAGATTTTATTACAGCTAGCGAAGCTGCTTTGTAAAGCAATGTTTTTTCTATGAAACGCATCGAAAATCGAAAATCGGACCATAGTACCACCATTTTATCAGCCGAAGACGTTCAAAGGCCTCCCCCATACACTTCCATTATTACGTTGACATTTTGGAGGGAAATTGCCAGTACTAATCGTGGTTAGCGCGGTTGGCAGGCGGTTAATGTCTACTGTTCCACAGAATCGAAGGTGTTGCCCATCCCTCTGATTAAGAGTCCCTTAGTCACCAGCTTTATCCAAAGAGGGAGATGCATTAATGCTATATTCATAATCTAGACACCACACAGAATATCTTTCGAAACATCTCCATTCTTCGGTATCGTGAATACAATTTACAGAACTCAAACTCAAACTCAATTTTTTTTCACGTTGGCCCTAATAGGCTCTTACGAAAAGTCAAGTGCACGGTTCGGAAAAGTCGGTCCTATGTAGAAGAGCCGGCAACAATCTCCATGGATGTGTACTCTTTTCAAAAAAAGTTATATTACAATTTTGTTATTACATTTTAATAAGCTAGGTATGTGCAAACAAAGTAGACTAATTAAATGTAAAATACACATAATAACAAAACAGACAATTGCCTCTAACACAATAGGAAACTGATAACAATTAATGTATAGCACTAATAAAGACGACGAAGTTCACACATTCACAAACAATAGAAGAAACTAGATTATACAGGTCCAGTAAATAGCACGACATACTGCAGGGGGTGAGAGCTTGGGTCAATACCTACCAAAAAAACAATATATGTTCAAAAATCTTACGGATTTACAGTAGTACAAAATTTTCTATTAGAAAATTGTACTGTGAAAATTTAAATACAAATTGTATTTCTTGAAAACATTTTAGCTTTTAATAGAATAAAGACTTATCAATGAGTAAAGTAACTATTCACAAATAATTTGAGGTAAAAAATAAACTAGAAAAGGATTTCATTACGAGATGCTTAAAAATCTGTGTCAAGGTAGAGATTTTTCGATATTTCGGAAAATTTTGTGCTACTGTAAATCCGTAAAATTTTGCTGAACATATATTGTATTTTTTTAGTAGCTATTGACCCAAGGGCTCACCCCCTGCAGTATGTCGTGCTATTTACTGGACATCCTGTATAAAATAAAGGGCATTTTAAACGCCAGAGCATACTTACTGCTTCACAGACATACATATATTTATACCGTAGAACCTGTAGAACTGATGGTAAGTCTCTTATTGCATGAGCCCGGATAGGGAGGTACTGCAAGAGGTACTGTGTTTAGACTTTAAATATTACTGTGTTATGTTTTAAAGTTTACTGTAGCTAGTAAAATTACTGGACCTTAAAGACTAAGTAACTAATGTCTCTCTAATGCAGTCCTGGGTAGCATTACAATTGTGACCTATATGCAGGCGCGACGCTTACCACCGGGCGAACGGCTTGCATACTCTCCTCTTGCACTGGGTTGCGATATAACGCAAGCTGTAACTTCACAGAAAGACATCATAGGAGCATCAAAACTGTATTAACACTATCAGTAATAACTACATCGGAACTTATTCAAGTTTGCAACCCAATCCGCTTGCAGTAGACCTTATCGTTATAACTTCCATTCCATAGAATAGAATATTTTCCTACACCCTTGAGGACACTTCGTGACTATGTTTCAATAGTACAACCATTTTCATTTATTTATTAGAATAGAACGACGGCACGGTAGGTGCAGCGGCTGACGCAGTCGGCTGCTGTGCTCTAGGTCACGGATTCGATTCCCGCACGGAACAAATATTTGTATGATCTGCAGGTAGTTGCTCCGGGTCTGGGTGTATTGTCTGCGGAATTTGTGCCTGTAAACGCACCGACGACACAGGAGAAATATTGGTGTGGGGCAACGTTTTTTTAAAAAATAAAAAACAACCTGTACTCTATTTATTTTAAATACAAATGTAGTTATTTAATTACAATATTATTATAAATATTATTTACAAGAACACTATCCTCTTGTAGAACCTTTTACAATCTAACAAAACTGTTACCCTACCACTCACAAACATCACACACTGGATTTGAATCCAGAATCGGTCCAACATGTTAAGAATGCGAGACAATGGTGAATCTGCTCTGGCAACTGTTCTACATTATGGTATTGCAAATAAGCGTTGCTTTCGACTTCAGGAGTAGTTATCGGGAGCGAAAATGCCAATGACCCCGTTATGTAGATCAGGCGCATCTATTTTACCGTTAATGATTTTATAGATGTTCAAGATCTGTTGCATTGCGCGTCTCGCTTGTAGAGAATTGTACCCTAGACAACCCAGTGAAGTGTCCGCAGCTATGTAGAGAATTGTACCCTAGATAGTGGTGGTCAATGTAACGTCTAGCGCGATTAAATAGCGCGCTATATGCACGCAACGTATAGCGCACGCTATGCCGGCTCCAACATGACGCTATAAAAATCGCGCCATTAAAAAATAACGAGTAGCGAGGATAATCGCGCGAGCAATGGCATAGCGCGGGCGTGGCGAGCCGGGCGGCAATCATCGCGTGAATTCGCGCGCTATCGATCGTTATCTAACGCGTTGATTATAATATTTATTTGTTTTAGATACGCTAACAATGTAGGTACAATAAAAATATTAACATACATGACATTTGGTGAGCTCAATAATAGGAATACACAACATTAACAATTCTGTTTCATGAAAACTGCTATAACCCGACCCTATATTAATTAGTACACAAAAATCTATTACCCTAAGCCTGGAAAGTATGAGGAAAAGTTCATTAACTTTTCTGTACTTCTCCATTTATTTTGATAGATATTATTTTACGTATCGAATATACTATAACGTATTCAAGATCAAGAATATAACTAAAACAATGTCCGACGACATTTAGCGTGATTCAAGAATATTCACCGCGTTTTTATCGCGTCATTCGCGTACACCCAGTTTGTTATAACTGTTGCGTGTAAAATAGCGCGCTATTTTATTAGAGCAAGTAGTCGTTAGCGCGCTTTTGCCATATAGCGTTTTTGAACACCACTAACCCTAGATAACCTAGTGAAGTGTCCGCGGCTATGTCTCGTTATATTTTAGATACGTCTCATAAGGTTCCGCGTGGGTGTAAGCTTATCGAAACACGGGTTTCCTTAGTTGAGTTAAACTTCAGTATTATTGTCATGCCATCACTGGATACTGACATTCCTAAATGACGTCCCACACTATTAGTATGTTCGTGTCAGTTATACGCTGGAATACGGTTTGTAACTATGGGCAATTCTAACTCCGATACTGGAACTGAGGATTTACTCACAGTGCGACCCAATCACACTTCACAGCGAACTGGAAATCGAACCGAGCGTATAACACTCAACAGTGACTTCGAGCAATTAAGCGGAATATAACAATGATTTTTGTTTTATCATATCAGCCAAAGGACGCCCAACGCTGAATAAAGGCCTACCCCACAGATTTCCAAAATGATGTCGCTATTTTGGGACATACCAGTACTCACCACGCTTGGCTGTTTCACAAAAGGGTCAATGCTTCCCATCTCACTGGTTCAGAGTCATTTAGTTGCTTTTTACGACTTCCAAAGGGAGGAGATGAAGTGGGGCTATATTCTTAATCCGGACACCACACGGAATGATTTATGTTTCATCATTTCGGCCGAATGAAGTCCACTGCTGGGCACAGGCCTACCCCAAAGATCACCACAATAAAAATAAAAATAAAAATTATGAATGTGTTGTGGACTCATTTGGGGGGTTTTGCCATAATCGCCACGCTTGGCAGGCGGGTTGGCGATCGCAGTTGAGTTGTCAATGTACTTGAAGGACGCTGCTGCCCAACCTCCAGCTAATCCCTTAATCAACTTTTACGACACCCATGGGAGGAGATGCCACCCCCCCTCGGTATTCTGAGCCGGCACCACACAGCAAGATTATGTTTACCTGGATAAAAAGGTTCTTTTTTTTAAAAACGTTGCCCACCCTAGGATTTCTCCTGTGTCGTGGGTGCGTTTACAAACACAAATTCCACACATAATAAACCCAGACCCGGAACAACTACCTGCAGATCATACAAATATTTGTTCCGTGCAGGAATCGAGCCCATAACCCGGTGCGCAGCAGCCGACTGTATCAGCTACTGCACCAACCGTGCCGTCAATTCTAATTCATGCAAACCATTTACAGGCACATAATAGTCAGTCCAACTACGATTTCCTATGAATAACACGGACAAGACACTCCATGTTTACTGTTGTTAAATCACAAATGCCTGGATGACATAGACTCGAGCGGCGGCGTGTTTCGAGTTTGTCGTGGGAATGTTATAACTTCCCGCGGGAAAAGTTGTTTACATTCCAAAATACTATTTCTATGAAAACAACATAAACTTGGGAAGTAAATAAAGGAGTTGAATGAGGATTCTTGGATACTGTGAAAATCCTGAGTTTTGTCTATTGTTCAGATGTCATGCTCGTGAACAGGAGCCCTGTTGATGCAAAAGATGACCGCTCCGGTGGTTGATACTGCATGCTCCTCCACCCTCCATCGGGAGAAATAGTTTGCATTATCTGAATACAAAATTTCATCCAAATCGTTAAGCCGTTTCCGAGAAACCGTTTATATTATACAAGTATTGCTAATTTGAAGTACAATATAAGTATGTTACAACATTTATCGTCATCATCATATCAGCCATTTATATGTCCAGTGCTGAACAAAAGCCTTCCCCACATAGATTTCCACAATTGTGTCGTCGTTTTGGGGGGAATTTGCCAGTGCTCAACACGCTTGGCAGGCGGGTTGGTGAGCGCAGTATGGCTACTGTTCCACAGAAGGAACGCTGCTGTTCCATCCCTCTGGTTTATAGTCCCTTAGTCGCCTTTTACGACATCCACGGGAGGGGATGGAGTGGTGCTATATTCTTAATTCGGGCACCACACGGAAATACGGAACAACATTTATGCGTACCTACATGGTTCTCGAAATGAAGGTCAATGTGTTTTTTTTTTTACTAATAATTCGTATTTATTTGCATGCAAATACGTAATTCTTGTGGTGCCGGCTCAGAATGCCACCACCCCATCTCCTCCCATGGGTGTCGTAAAAGTCGACTAAGGGATTAGCCGGAGGATGGGCAGCAGCGTCCTTCGAGTACATTAACAACTCAACTGCGATCGCCAACCCGTCTGCCAAGCGTGGCGATTATGGCAACACCCCCCAATGAGCCCACAACACATCCATATCGGTCGTTGTGGTGATCTTTGGGGGAGGCCTGTGTCCAGCAGTGGACTTAATTCGGCCGAAATGATGACGTAATTCTTACCTTGGCGCTATGAGGGAAAGAGGAAGTATTTTTGACATTGTATTTATTGGTATATTGTTATTGTACAAATTTATTGTGGGAGACTGGTGCCTAAACTAGTTCGAAGCCTGTATTTCAGGTCACCAGGCCTTCCACTCCAGAAGTCCAATTTCATAGTCCTTTCATAAACTGTGCCAAGCAAAACTTTCCATTTTCTTGTTCTTCGTGTATCTGCTTCTATCAAGTTGTTTTCTCTTGTTAGGATCCTCTTGATGAATACTCTCCAATACGTTGCTATAACTTTATCAGACCCCGATACTGGTTGATTTTGTCCTTTATCCCCAGTTATCATCTTGCACCCCATGGATGCGCACTTTCACTGCAGACGACATCTTGATATAACAATAAACTCGCTGTTTTAATAAAATGTGTATATTATGGCTTTGATACACCCATTATTGACGATTTATCAAAAGTCTATGTGAGGACTAAGTAGGCGAATTGAATCTAAATTTCTTAGATCAGTACACTGTGTTTAGTATGCATGCTTGTTATATACATGCCTGATTGAAATGTTTATCAACATTTATGATAGATTTTTCATGGCAATGTTAAGCTTACCAATCCTAATAATTGGCACCCGTTCACAAGCATGACACATACAGAAGCATCGCTAATCTTAACAATAGACAAAACTCAGGATTTTTACAGTATCCAAGCCATTTTTTTTTGGTCTTCTCGCATACATTTCTGGGAAATGTGGTTGCTTAACCGGTCATTTCTGGCGAAGCCAAAAGAGGCCTCCAGCCAGGCCTAAAATGAATATTAAAAACTAAGCAACTTTCGCCCCCTGCGGGACACGGACCTCGGCTTAGGGCGTGGCCGGGGTCAATAAGCTATTGTTTTGGGGACAGCTGGATCGGTATTATTTATTATGTATTAGGGGACATTTAACACTATAGGCTCGGCATGGGCCGGCGCGAGCAAGAGACGGGAGGGAGAAGTGCTAACTTGAACGGGAAGGTGACGCGGCGATAGGCCTCCGCGACGTCGGTGAGGCGGAGTATCCAAGCATACTCATCCAACTCCTATTTAATTCTAAACCGAACCAAAGTAACAACCTACTACAACCGCAACTTATAAAAGGATTTCCTCCGGCCATAATAGAAAACTTTAAAGTTTTCTTAAAGCCGGCTTATAACAATGGAAACTTATGTTTTATAAATGTTAAAGTCGGGTAAAGTTCAGCGAAATATGTTAATTTGCTTGATAAGACTGGCGACCGGGGCTTTAAAGGCGATTTGTATGTGAATTTGATATTATATATTTAACATTTTACTATGTGGCTTTAGTAAATATAAAAGGAACCTTTTGCTCTACTCAGTTGCTTATATAAGTATTTAATATGTTGCGATGGCCCGGTGGATTGACTTGCTTCGTATACATTTTGTTGTACACTTCCCCCGGGAAGACGGCGGCGCGTATGTAGTTACACAGTACACAGCGAAGCTTCGGGAAGAGCCATTAAAATTCTCCTTGAGATGGGCCTGAGGGGGGCCATTTTGCAGTCGCCTTCCCTTCGCTATGGGTAACCACTTTTCAGTCATCACTTCTGAGATGTTCCAATGTGGCTCCAGTTTGATTGGCGAGACCCTGGAGTCCCCCTTGATGCAAAAGATGACCGTTCCGGTGGTTGATACTGCATGCTCCTCCACCCTCCATCGGGTGAAATAGTTTGCAACTGTTCAGTGTAGCCAATGATATTATATATTAAAAGAAGTAGATATGTTACATGCACGGCAAAAGTAAGAACCAAAAATCCCCCAATCATAGCACCAAGCAATCAGTTCGCCCAAGACAGGACAACGAGCACACACTGTCACAATCTGATCTGCATTATTTTATTAATTAAGTAATAACAATACCGTCGTGCGTATAGAAAATGCACAAACTAAAAGCAAAAATAAATAAAGAACAAGGTATCTCATACCACACGTGAGTAAAAAACTATATTAAATATTTTAATAAAATACTATTCAAATTATCTATAGAATAATATTCTCGAACCAAACACAGGCCAAGCAAAGAAAAGAGACAACACATATATTCGATCACAGGCGCGATAAAGACATCGGGTACACGTGCTGTCATTTTAGATCGCTATCTCTTTTACTCTCGTAGTTTTTGTATTTTCTTTCTTATAGCATAGGTGTGTAGTTTTATAGCTTTATACCTACATACAGCGAGACTGAATTTTGCGCACCTAAATGGTGCGCAAAATGGACGTAACATATCTATGGTATAATATCATTGAGTGCAGCGCTCTTTGAGAAAAGCCATCATTATTAGTGGACGTGTAAGATTAATCCTATGAATTACCGGTTTCCAACTACATTAAGGTGATGATAGTCGTTTCGAGTTACATTAGAAAATTATGGGGTTAACTCAATCACCATCATCATGCTTATAGCTGCAAAACATATTTTATTGAGCAAAACATTTTGAGTCTGCCATCATTATTTATATATGAAGTCGCTAATTTCGTTCAAAATAATTCAACATTATTTAACACACTATCAGACGTAACAATTCGCAATCGGTAGGATAATAATAGGTTATGCATAGTAAAATCAAGCACGGCTATGATGCATAAGAGTATTTTCTATTTGGCACCTACAATTTATAATAAAATCCCTAAAACCATTCAACAATTACCCGTTACTCTGTTTAAACTACAACTTAAAAAGTATCTGATAGCCGAATGTTATTTTAGCCTCACAGAATTTTTGAGTGATCGAAATTAAAATCATATCTGTAGTGGTTTTTTTCTCTTATAAATTTTGTTTATTAATAGTTATGACATTACTTTATATCATGGTATTTTTTACTTTATAACTTTGTTTGACATTTTCATTTGGAACTGATATCATTTTGCTCCTACGTTAGTCCCAGGTTAACTCAGGCGTCTGTGTTAGTTAAGTTTTATGAACCTGTAATTCTTGTGTGCTCTTAAAATAGCAAAACATGTAGATTCTTCTTTAATGTTAACATCTATATTGTATATTTACTCATGTTTTACAAAATAAATATATCTTTATCTTCATATCAGACGAAGACATATGCCGTGTGGTGCCGGCTCAGAATACCACCCCATTTCCTCCCGTGGGTGTCGTAAAAGTCAACTAAGGGATTAGCTGGGGGATGGGCAGTAGCGTCCTTCGAGTACACTAACAACTCAACTGCGATCGCCAACCCGTCTGCCAAGCTTGGCGATTATGGCAAAACCCCCCAATGAACCCACAACACACCCATATCGATCGTTGTGGTATTCTTTGGGGGAGGCCTGTGTCCAGCAGTGGACTTCATTCGGCCGAAATAATGATATCAGGTAAAGAGCGTCTACTGTTGAACAAAGGCTCCCCCATAAATACCCACAATAATCGGTTACATGCCGTTTGTCGTTACTTTGGGGTGAATTTACCAGTATTTTTGAAAGAACACGTGCACTTGGACTTCATGACCCAATCGTTTCAACCCCAACCAGTTCAAAACAAAACTTTGCTTGTTAGCTATTTAAGGCATAAACAATGTGTAGCTATGTATATTGTGAGTAAAATGTAAACAATGGTTGATATATTTTTATGTTTCCTTGTATGAATATTTTCGGACTTCACATCTCACGTGTACTATATGTATATTTTCTGAGTAATTTTAAACATATATTTTTTTCCTTCACAGAAATGCTTAAGTAGCTATAATTTATGAAAAAAAAGCAACAGTTAAACACCCTACTCAATAATATTCATAAGGCAACGCATTGCAAATCACATCATTCACGCGTCACTCATTCGAACTCGGCAGAACACTACAAGATTGTACCAAACACTAACTAACTAAGACAACGCACTAGGAAACCAAACCGTTTCAAGTACGCCAGGCGTCTAAAACCCAAACGAACCCAAATAAACCGAACTAAACCCAAATAAACCTAAATAAACCCAAATAAACCCAAATAAACCCAAATAAACCCAAATAAACCTAAATAAACCCAAATAAACCCAAAGAAACCAAAATAAACCCAATGAATGTTTAAAGCCATTAAAGTCCACTGCTCGGCATACGTTTCTCTAAAAAAGCCACTCCGTACCAGAATGCTAGCAAGTGCATTGGAAATCCTTGAGCCAATTCTATTGCATCTACAATAGCGGGCCTGCTGCCCGCTATTGTAGATGCAACAGCATTAGTCTTTTTACCGACTTCAAAAAGGAGGAGGTTCTCAATTAGATGCGTATTTTTTTTATGTATGTACTCTGAGATTTGTAGATCGATTTGAGCAATTCAATTTTTAACTGGTGCAGGATGCTTTCGTGTTGGTCCCATATAAATTTCATTAGATCTGATAGAGTAGTTTTTTAACCAGCTATAATAAACAGGATAATTTGACTGCGCTTATCTACATGATGTCTTAATAGTTTCCATTCCTCTCAGATCACAGAACCGGTTTGAGTCATTCTTATTTTTAGTGTTAAATACTGATACCGAATTGGAAAAAGTTCTTTCATATATCTACACTAAAAAGAAACAAATGAAACCTATTAAGTTGTTTTTCCTTTTCAGTGGTTTTAATATTTTTATATCGTGTAGGGGTTTTGAAGTCGATATTTTTTTTTTTGTGAAAAGTTTTTTTGACACACTTTTACTATCTTCTCTGTGAACTATGTAAATAAATCTTGGAAATCAATTTTAACCTATTTCTAACTATCGTATCTATTCGAAACTTAACAAGTATGTGTAATCCAGATGTGTAATCCAGATGACGATATAGCAATTTGGTACCATCAAAACTGATTTGATGTTGGAGCCAGGAGATGTTTAATGAAACTCTTATATAGTAGCTACTAGTAAAACGTACGAATTTGAGCTCTTTTGGTTTATTTTAACGAGTCGCGTACGTTACAATCCACGCATTATGTTAGTTTGACCTGTATGTATGTATGTAACTATATACTCGTATGAGTATAATGTCTTCTTGCAATTAAATTTTTACCCTCTTCTAAATATCCGATTCACTTGAAATTTTGCAGACGTATCAAGCAACGATGACACTACCATAAGTAGACTATGACCTCTTACTGTCACTAGGATCATCAGCTGATGATTTAAATAAACCTATTAACAGGTTATTATGATACACTTTATATGTGTAAATAAGGTACGAGTGAACTTTGCTTTCAAACTAAAATAAAAAAATATTTTAGTTTGAAAATAAAGTGTGTTTTTGTAAGATTCTTAAATTAAAATTTTATTTATGATGTTTATCTACACCATGTAAGGCCAAAAAAGCCCACTTCTAAACTTGAGCCTCCCAATGATATGAACTTTAGATATATAATGCTCTTTCTCTTGATAAAGTTAAAGACGGGGTAGAATTTTTTCTCAGGAACCAGTGCTTTTAATTTTTTTTTTTTTATATTTTTTTTTTTTTTTAAGAACTTTGCCCCACTCTAGGATTTCCCCTGTGTCGTGGGTGCGTTTACAGACATGAATTCCACATACAATACACCCAGACCCGGAACAACTACCTGCAGATCATACAAATATTTGTTCCGTGCGGGAATCGAACCCACGACCCGGAGCGCAGCAGCCGATTGTATCAACCACTGCACCAAGGTTTTAAGGTAGTGCTAGTGAAGCAAATATTTCAATTAAAATGCTTGCACTACGACTCTAATTAAAAAGTGCAGTTCACGGAAGCCATTGCGTCAGCTTCCGGTCGCGTCTGCCTCGCGGGACAGCACTGCGGGGATGCAGTTCACTACGCAACTAACCAGTTACAATGTCGGCTGCACCAACATGTAAAATTCACTTTTTTTAAACCAGCGGTTGTGTTCTAGTCACTGCGTTTGCCTGCCGCAATTATTCCGCCTTGTGCGAAATCTACTTCAAGCTTTGCTTATAGTATTGTCTTGTGTGTAGTGATGTGTAATTGATAATATATTGTTCGGTAACTATGTTCTGAATTCTATGTATGGTTCAGCGCTAATACTGAATGATGTTGAAGTACCGATAATATAGATCTTGGTAAATATAACAACGTTGTGTGTATGTACGATAATAATGTTACGCCATTTGATAAATAATAGCGGAACGTGGCGCCGTCTGGTGTTTAGTAGCGATACTACGGTTTGCAGTAACTTCCAGAATGTTCGGGATAGTTCTATATGGCGCCATCTGGTGTCTAGTAGCGGTACCACATAGTCTGGAAAATTCTAGAAAGCGAAAATTCCGGAAGTGTCCGCAAAGTATCCATCGGCCCATATATATATATATAGTGGCCGTGAAGGAACGACAGTCAGGCCCTGGCTGGAGGCCTCTTTTGGCTTCGCCAGAAATGACCGTTTAAGCAACCACATTTCCCAGAAATGTATGCGAGAAGCCTAACAAAAAAAACGAGAGTCAGTTCCGTTTACTCTGCGACACAGTGAAGAATAAGCGGAATACCAGGCAATTATCCTGTAAGTTTTATAAGCGATATTATTTGTAACCAAGATTAAAGTGTGTATACAATATTGGTGAATTTAATTTATCCCGAACCCCGGCTCGTATCAATAATATAATGTGTCTGTCTTTGGAAACTGTAATGTAGGTATGCTAATAATTACAATAGTCAGTAGGTAGTCTTAAATAAATCTATTACGGACCACACCAATCAGTCGGCGAATACACTAGATTCAGCTAAGACATGTCTCATTTTCCCTATATTCAACAGAAACATACTTAATTTATCAGTGGTGTTGTTAGATAACCGTGGACTGGACAGAATCCAATATCCTTGAGACAATAGCAGTACCCCTGCATGTAAAATATACGCTGAGAAGTTCATTTATTTAAAATCACGTTGTTTCTTTTCTTGTTTTTTCTTTTGCTCAGAGGGCCAATTCTCGTAATTAATTGACACTGTGACTGAAACTTGACTGAACTGAGATTAAATTATGAATTGACCGAAAAAATGGTATTCTGCTACTCTTAAAGTTCAGTTGGATTTCAGTATAATCTCGATCTAGTCTCATTTCAATCTCAGTTTTGACGTTTATTCAATGACAATTTAGTACATGTGACAGTTCTAAATGTTAGCAGAATACCATTTTGATTTCGATCAACTTTCGATCTACTTTCGATCTCATCACAGTGTAAGTTCACGTTTGACGTTGTTTGTTAGTTTAGGAGAATACCATTTGTGACATTTATGACACTGAGACTAGATCGGAACTATATTTTGAACGTTTTTAAATTACGAGAATTGGCCCTCAGTTTATTAACATAGCATGTTCATTTAGAAAAGTATAGCTTTTGTATAATTACATTCTAAATAGTCTTCCTTCACAGTTTAAAATCTCAGTGATATATACTCGTATATATATATCTACAGTGTAAGTAGGAGCCTCATCTTTTGATAGATTTACCCGGAGAAATGTCTCGATTACGGCATGGTTGGTGCAGTGGCTGACATAGTCGGCTGCTGCGCTCCGGGTCGCGGGTTCGATTCCCGCACGGAACAAATATTTGTATGATCTGCAGGTAGTTGTTCCGGGTCTGGGAATTGTTATTGTGTGTGGAATTATATATTATATAAACGCACCCACGACACAGGAGAAATCCTAGTGTGGGGCAAAGTTAAAAATAAATTACATTATTTTTGTCCAAAATATAATGGGATACTAATTTGGGACTTTTCATGGTTGGAATAATGGCATGGCTCAGGACTATTGTATGAGGTGTTACAAGGCGTCTGCCTTTCAACCTACAAATAAAAATCTGTGTCAGACAGTGCCTCGCCACTCACTAAGAGAGGTCTCCCAAATATCCAACACTACAGGCGACAAGAAGCAACAACAGCTCGGGTTACAAGCAGTACCGCACCGGTTTTATCATCGCGAACCATCCATTATTACGCCATTAAACGCCATCCTCGAGCAAATAGCTCTGGCAGCCTCCTCTGGCAAGCAAGAGTTGAGAATCTTGTGGACACTCATGGGGTTCCACTCTAGCCGATTAAAGCTGGAAACAAGGCCCAGACCGACACTTGGAGCATTGCGATACTCAATGTCATTAACATACCTACACACACACACAAGCTGCCTCGCGGTGTTGATAATGTGTGTGCTTGTTAATATATTGCTACAGCTAAACTAATGTGTCCTCCGGGATTGCGTTTGTCCCGTGCGATAACGACAGCCCAAGAGGAGTACGTTGTTGCATAAATTGAAGCACGATGTAGTTGTCTAAGTGTTTCAACACTAGATTAATAACCGAAACCAGTGTTAATTTATATTTCACGCTATAGTGTTGACAGTCAAATAATCTTTAACATAATATTATAACGACCATTGCCACTTGCCGTGTGGTGCCAGCCCAGAATACCACCACCCCATCTCCTCCCGTGGGTGTCGTAAAAGTCGACTAAGGGATTAGGTGGAGGATGGGCAGCAGCGTCCTTCGAGAACATTAACAACTCAACTGCGATCGCCAACCCGCCTGCCAAGCGTGGCGATTATGGCAAAACCCCCCATCGAGCCCACAACACACCCATATCAATCGTTGGGGTTATCTTTGGGGGAAGCTTGTGTCCACCAGTGGACTTCATTCGGCCGAAATTATGACCATTCTAGCCTCAAATTTTCATAGGATTACAATATGCACATCGCTAAGTTGAGAATTTCATGTTCATGTTTGTTTAATTAGTTTGAAATGATTTAATAGTGATGTGTTAGTAAACTAGTGAAGTGAAGCATATCGATTTTGTGTGACTATAAACTGTAAACTGATATAATAATGAGTAGATTAAAGTCACGTTAGCATTTTGGGTTATGATAAGCATTAAACGAAGATATTACAAACCGGTTGTTGACGCTATTCAATATGTTGCTGTTGGAATAATGCCCTTATAGCATCTTCGGAAAGGAACAAGGCAGCAAATTCATCACCACCTTCTACTTCTCCTAAGCGATTTTAGTCTAACATGGCCTACTTTACTATACCGTTAAATTTCTCACCAAGCCTGTCAAATAGATTAACTTTCGCAGTCTGTTTTATGAACAAGAGGATGTTGCTCCTCACCTCCCAGATGTAATCCTTGACACAGATTTTTAAGCATCTCGTAATGAAAAATTCCTTTTCTAGTTTATTTTTACCTCAAATTATTCGTGAATAGCTACTTTACTCATTGATAAGTCTTTATTCTATTAAAAACTAAAATGTTTTCAAGAAATACAATTTTTATTCAAACTTTAACATTACAATTTTCTTATCTTAAAATTTTGTACTACTGTAAATCCGTAAGATTTTGCTGAACATATATTGTGTTTTTTTGGTAGGTATTGACCCAAGCTCTCACTCCCTGCAGTATGTCGTGCTATTTACTGGACATCCTGTATACATCAATGTCTATCATAATACAAACCGAAAGGGATGGGGGGCTATTCTTGTCTATAGTATTGTATAATTCCAGTAATATAACCTTATTTAATGAAGAACGTTATTACACTTTTAATATTTTATAATTAATAGATTTAAAGTAAGAAAATAGGTGAAAATTTACCAACTACTTAGCCTTTAATTTAGAAAAAAATATATGTAATAGTTCATTATCTATAGATTATAGGAAAACCTATAAGAAATCTACGGTCTTAAAATAACATGGTAAATCTTTCAATATTGTGCGTACAAACTTACGTTTGTGGTTGGAATGTATGGGAAAACATGTTTTTCAAGTATGCTGTTAAGTTTGTTCTTGGGATAAGTTATTGGTACAAGACCGAATCCAACAACAGATAATATATTCAGCAATTTCGGAACCCTCTCCACGCGAGTCCAACTCGTACTTGACCCGTTTTCTTATTAATGAACAAATTTTTGAATAATTGTGAAGAACATTACATTTATTGAATTTATTTTGATATTTAAATATCTCATGCATTTATGCCTTCAAATCTCAAAACTATTATTCAAAATGCAACAAATTCTTCTTTACATTAAATGCTCTTAGTTTTCCTTACTGTCTATGTCCCTAAAATGCAAAAACTTTACCACAAGGCAAAATTGAAACTTTAAACTTGAAGGAACTCAAAAATGAAGCTCAAAATGTGTTAACTAAAGCCATTTTACAACGTCTGGCTGCGAGAAAGTTGGTGTACGTTCCGCATGCATAATATATGGTACTGTGAAAGATAATATGTTAGGAAGGACTCCACTAGGGGATCTATTTACACTTTGAGAGATTCGTGTCCGGAGACGCTTAGTGTATAAATATTATCTACCATCAGCATGGCTATTCTGTAAGAACTCACCAGCAAACTCACTTCTAAATCCGCAGTGAAATCTCTAATATCGTCTTGTTTTTGCTACTTTTTACTTCGGATTCTTATATGCGTGTGTTTCACTTGCAAGCTCATTTCTAAATCCGAAGTAAAATCTCTAATTTCGTATTGTTTTTACTACTGTTAACAGCGAATTCACAAATGAGTTTGCTAGTGAGTTCTTACAGAATAACACTGCAGGACGTACCAGTCTAAGTGAATTTACTGACAGCACGGTTGGTGCAGTGATTTATACAGTCGGCTGCTGCGCTCCGGGTCGTGGGTTCGATTCCCGCACGGAACAAATATTTGTATGACCTGCAGGTAGTTGTTCTGGGTCTGGGTGTATTGCGTGTGGAATTTGTGTCTATAAACGCATCCACGACGTAAGAGAAATCTTAATGTGGGTCAACGTTTAAATAAAAAAAACACAAAATCAAAGAAAAAAAAAACAAACAACTCATTCATGCTTAGGACTCGTAAAATACACCATTTTGTGTGTAGTGTGTGTTTATAGTGTCGTTACACCAAGTTATGTACTAAGCTCATCTTAGCCGGAAGATAAGCAGAGATGTCTTTCGAGTACATATAAATAATAATAATAATAACGTTAAATTCCAGATAATATAATCCATTTTTGTTAGTATCACTCATCTTATATCTATTTCAAAATATTCAGTCATTAATATTACATTAACCATTTCACAATATTTAAATTATTATTATTTTATTTGGCGAAACGGTTAGATGGCGTTACATGCATTTTGTTCCAGTGTCTCGGTATCGGGCCATCCACCCTATCTGCCACAGTAACCAAGAGACTGTTGGCGCTGCCACGCACCCGCCGCATCAGTGAGGCAACACTCAACAGCGGTCACCAACCCGCCTGCGAAGCGAGGTGATTATGGCAAAAGTCTTCAATGATAACCACAGGATACTGGTATTTCCCAATAAATGGGTTCTGGAGGATAGACAAAGATGCAATTACTACCTGTGAAATTCTTACATTCAGCGGCATCGGCTGGGTTTTTTTTTAATGGTCTCAAGTGATAATTTTACATGAACTTCCTCCACCTCAACGTAGGGTGAAGGGGCACTTCTCGGGGAGGATTGTAAAGGTTCCCCGCAAGCGTGCCCTATGCGGGATACGGACCTCGGGTTAAGGCGTTGCTGGGGATAATAAGCTATTGTTTTGAGGGCTGCTGGAGCTATATTATTTTTTAAATGCATTAACGGACATTTAAAGCTACAGGCTCGCCACGAGCCGGCGCGAGCAAGAGACGGGAAGGAGAAGTAGTAACTTGAACGGGATGGTGACGCGGCGATAGGCCTCCGCGACGTCGGTGAGGCGGGCGTCCTCGGTGGCGAGGGCGGTAAAACGGTCGGGTGTTTATTGAATATCTGCTTGGATTTAAAATCGCCCTCATTATATATCTGTCACAGTGGCAGGGTGTGTCTACTTGTCTACTTCGAAGGCAAGTAAAGTAGACAAGGACGGGTTTACATTGGTGGGTAACCGGAAAAGTCGATCTCATCACAACCGCAACAAACGCGGTACCACTTCTTTTCTAACGAGTACGTAACCACCATGCTCCTGTATCCGTCTCGGATGAACCCATAAAATTCGGGAGATAAGCTCGCGAATACATCAACAAGAGGGCCAAGGATAAGTCGGTGCCGAAAAAAGACCGATATTGAAGCTGTCGTAGATGGAGTCGTATCGACTACGAAATTCTAGTTTCTCTTCCAGATCCGTCCAAGTCTGTCTTCGTCTGTTCGTAAGCAGGAGTAGTTTTCCAACGATATGGGGAATGACTCCATCTCCTCCCGTGAATGTCGTCGTAGCGTCTATTCTGCGAACAGCAACCATTCTGCGCTTAACGACCCACCTGCCAAGCGTGGTGCGTACTGCCAAATTTTCCTTAACATGAGAATATACGGCATGTAACCGGTAATTTAAGGGGGAGGCCTTTGTTCAGCAATATACTTCTTTTGGCTGATATAGTGAAAGAAGAAAGAAATACGTTTATTAAACAACACAAAAACCAGCACACTGTAGGTACACATAAATATAATATTGCAAGGCTGGTGTGGAGTCGTGGGTTTAAAAGGCCACAACCTCACCAATGCTACAGGTAACTGTAGCGCTGATTTTCAGCTGAAGCCTCAGGGCACGGGTGGCAACCTGTCATATTTAAATAATAAGAAAACCGCTGTGCTTAGACGCTAAATGAATAGTGAGGGCTGTACCTATGACCAAATTTAAACGTCCTAGTTTAAATTCATAATTCTGGTGGTTTTTATAATTGTAAGCCAATTTATATCTATATATGTATACTGCTGTGCCGGCTAAAAATACTATCACCCTTATCTCATCCCGTGGATGTCGTAAAAATTTACTATGGGATTTCCCAGAGGATGGGCAGCAGCGTCCTTCGAGAACATGTATAACTCAACTGCGATCGCCAACCCGTCAGACAAGCGTGGCCATTATGGCAATACCCCCCAATGACCACATACCACAAACCGATACCGGTCATTGTGGCATTCTTTGGGGGAGCCTTCTGTCCAGCAGTGGACATTTTTTGGATGAAACGACGAAGTCTATGTATGATAGTCATTTAAGATATATGTTGATATGAATTGTATTAACAAAATAAATAAAAAACATTCAGGAGAATGCTAGAAACATGATGATAATAAATCTATTTAGATAGGTAGCCAGCAGACCATTTTGTTGCCGAGAACATGAGACAGCTATTTCGTTTGTGCAGACAAAACTTCATCAGATATTTATAACGAACACTAGCGACAAACAAAGTTACATGTTTTCCGAGATATTCCGAGCCGAATTCGAACTATAACTAATTGGTTATGCAAATACAAAGACCAATTTCATGTTACGTTTCGGTGTGATTGACGGCTTTTGTGCTTTAGGATCATGTTTTAGGGACTTTTAATTGTTTAGTTTGAAAGTTAATTCTGTTGTTTTTGTGTTCGACATACCTGGATTTAAGTGCGTCACGTCAATTCGAAATGGGATGTTTTGTTTGAGTTTGATGCCGTGGTTAAGCGATTGGATTGTTGCGCTATCGGTCGCTAGTTTGGTTCCCGCACGGAGCGCATATTTTTGTATGACTATAAATAGTTGTTTCGGGTCTGTGTGTGAGATTTATGTCTGTAACTGTACCCACAACTCAGAAGAAGCACTTAAATATTATCATCGTTGAGAAAAAACCTCAACATCTCTGTATGTACAGTCATGAGCAAATATTGATTTCTGCCTTTTTTTTAAACTTTGCCCCACACTAGGATTTCTCCTGTGTCGTGGGTGCGTTTTACAGACATGAATTCTACATACAATACACCCAGACTCGGAACAACTACCTGCAGATCATGTAAATATTTGTTCCGTGTGGGAATCGAAACCACGACGCGGAGCGCAGCAGCCGACTGTATCAGCCACTGCACCAACCGTGCCGTCAATATTATTATACATTTACTAGTATATACATGCATTGTGTGTTAGGCGAACTGATTGCATGACCTTATAGCTCAATGTCACCCTATACATTTTCTGTTACCAGATGGAACCGTGTATTACTTACTGTGTGTACGTTACGACCTCCTTTACCAATTTATAGACAATCCCCCAACTTTTTTATTTTTGTGTGTCTGTCAATTTCTTGACATAGATGCCATATGCACAAAAATCTCAATACAGAACGACTATCTTTTCAGTCGTCTGTCCATCTTATTGGATGTCCCACGCTGCGTTTTCCGGTGCGCGGTCTCAAAGATCAAGATCCTATTGCCGCTTGATAAATTATTCATACACACATCAGCCCATAAACATCCACTGCTGAACAGGGGCCTCTTAATGATCAATAAAACAAGCAGTCATACAAACACTTTCGTACATCATATTGAAACAACGAACAGGTAGCATTTCACTCTCCCGGGAAGACGGTGGTGCGCACGTGGTCACGTGCCGCCGTGTGCGCAGTACAGCGCACAGCGAGACTTGGGAGATCCTTTATAATCCTCTCCGAGAAGCACCTGGTGGTGGCCTTCTTACAGCCGCCTGACCTCCGCTAGATGGGGTGACCGTCTTACAGTCATACCCTCCGAGATGTGCCTAAAGGTGTGGCACCAATGGGCGGCTGTAGTGTGATCTAACGAGTACCTGGAGCCCCGTTCGGTGCTGAAGATGACCGCTCCAGTGGTTTAAGCTGGTAGGAGTCCGATACCTCTTCGCCCTTCCCCGGGGCGAAGAAAGTTCCATGTAAAATTTCCAATGGACACGAAAAAAAAAAAACATCATTTCACTACATGACAACCTCAGAGAAGAAACGACGAAAAATTTCAGAGTACAGTAAAAGACTTAGATCTATACGAATAAAATTGAAGTGTCTGTTTGTAATGTCAAAATAACAGCTTTTCAAATATATATTTTTAGGTATCGTGTATAGGGTGTCTGTCTGTCTGACTGTTTGCTCTCGCTAATCTCCGAAACGGCTGGACCGATTTCTACGGGACTTTCACTGGCAGATAGCTGGTGTTATATGTAATAACTTTGATTTTCGAAAAATAATTAGTGTTCCGCCCATAAAAATGTATACCCATGAAATTTAATATATTTACTCTACGTCAAGTGTCTATGCGGAAGTACTCTAAATTATTTATAAATAATCCAAATTAATTTAAACTAAACGGCGGGTGAAACCGCGGGTCCCAGCTAGTCTCATATATATGTATAAACATCCAGACTCGGAACAATCTCATATATACAAATATCCAGACGCGGAACTACTCAGTCGTTCTTACTAATATTTGCTCCTTTTGGGGATAGACCGTAGCCCAGAAAGTCATGCGATTAGCCACCGCACCACATGTCGTTACATTAGGTCCTGAAATGCCCAAATTTAGATTAGCTAAAACAAATAAGTCATTCCTCGGGAATTGTGTTCGTTTTTATAATAAGCTGCCCAAATCTGTTACAGACCTTACTGAGGGAAAGTTTAAGGCCCTTAATATACAGATCCTTATTAAAAAAGCTTATTATAGGGCTAATGACTATGTTGACGACAGAGATGTCTGGTATTGATTCTTTCTGCACATGTGGCTTCCCTGGAACCATATTGACGAAATATGGATTTATCTAACAACAAATAAAAATTTGATAGTGATTGTAATAATTTTTTTTTAATTATTTTTAGAATATATTAGCTTTTGATATATATTGTAGTACTGTAAATTAATTGTTATCAGTTTCCTATTGTGTTAGAGGCAATTGTCTGTTTTGTTATTGTGTGTATTTTACATTTGAATAGTCTACTTTGTTCGCACATATCTACCTTATTACTATGTAATAACAAAATTGTAATATAACTTTTTTGAAAAGAGTATATCCATGGAGTTTCTTGCCGGCTCTTCTCCATAGGGCCAACTTTTCCGAACCGTGCACTTAACTTGACTTTCCGTAAGAGCTTATTAGGGCCTATATGAAATAAAAAAATGATTTTGAGTTTGAAAATACTTTCACTGGAGATATCGAAACGACGAAGGGCATTTCACTACGTGTCAATCTCTGACAAAAAATGCTGGTAGAAACTCAGATTCACCATATTTATCAGTGATAACAAAATTTCGAATGGCATTACAATGAAAAAAGTTATACACACAGACTCATACACGCAGGCACCCACACAAACTCACACACTCATCGGCCTGCAAACATTCACTGTTGAACAAGGGCCTCCCAACGATCAATAGAATTAGCGGCCATATGGGATATTGCCATAATCACCACGCTTGGCAATCGAATTGGTGATCGCAGTTTGTTGTTATTAGCACACAGGAGGATGCTGCTGCTATCCTCTTGATACCCTCAGTCACTTTTAGAACATACATGTGGGGAGAAGGTATATATACTTTACGGGGATCCGCATCAAACCTGATATCCACACGGAAAATGAGTCCCCATAGCTGAAAACACTACCTATACTTATACCCATTTATCATTACATTAGCATAACGATAAATTGATTGATCGCTTTGGTGCGCCCCGAATTGAATAGAACTATTAGGCCAAGAAGTTACTATCAGTAATTATGTTCCGTAATCTCGTCCTCATTTAGTACTATGTAGTTTGCACCTTGCACAACTCACTGCATCACAATTTTAAAGATGAACACTTTCATCAAAAATTTTAATATAGTCTGTGGTTCCTACGCGCTCTTTCGCTATCTGTAATGTACATGTCATTGTACTTTTTTGTGCTGCTCGCTGTATACGCAACTCAAGAAAATCTTCCAATTATCCTCCTTTTTCTTCAAAAATGGGGAAACACTGGCAAAGGAGTAAGGATGAGGCAATAGAAAAGCTAAATAATCGATTGTGGGAGCCCAAAAAAAGTGGGAGTCTACACGACCGTATCGGTAAGTTACTAACTACATGTTTCACAGGAGATGGATCCGCAGTGTCGCAGCAATATACACTATATGCACGTAAATCTAAACGACACCACCAATAGAGCTTTCACGAGAGGTCAGCCGGTGGGGGTTATTCGTTTACAAAAAAGAAGACAGGTCAACGGTGACAAGTTTATAGTGCCTTATTTTAAAAATAAACGACACCACCAATAGAGCTTTCACGAGAGGTCAGCCGGTGGGGGTTATTCGTTTACAAGGAAGAGCACAGGTCAACAGTGCCTTAATTTAAAAATAAACGACACCACCAATAGAGCTTTCACGAGAGGTCAGCCGGTGGGGGTTATTCGTTTACAAGGAAGAGCACAGGTCAACAGTGCCTTAATTTAAAAATAAACGACACCACCAATAGAGCTTTCACGAGAGGTCAGCCGGTGGGGGTTATTCGTTTACAAGGAAGAGCACAGGTCAATAGTGCCTTAATTTAAAAATAAACGACACCACCAATAGAGCTTTCACGAGAGGTAAGCCGGTGCAGTATTCGTTTACAAGCGAAGAACGAGAGAGCTTCCACGAGAGGCTAGCCAGTTAAGTATCTTTTATTAGCAAGATAAAACGCTGTTTGATGCATCCTTAGAGCTTTCACGAGGGGTTAGCCTTGGATTTGCAGTCAGGAGCTTAGATGATTACGAAGACCTCTTCAGTCGAAGCCGAGGTAGTCTACCACACGGACAAGGACAATGTTTTTCATTACTATTACATCATTCAGCGGAGCTGATGCAGTCAAGCTCTAATGAACCAGGTGCAAACACGTTTCCGTCACCTATCATAAGTGGCTACAAATATAGTGTCTCACCTAGTGATGAAATCAGATTAAAGAAAGGAGGGGGGCAGGCTTGCAAAAATAGTGCTCACCTCTGAGATAATTCAGTAGGAATAACACGCAATATACAAAAAAAAAAAAAAAAAAAACGACTAATCATGCAGAATGGCCTTAAGAAACTAGATTCACTTTAATCAAGAAACATGGCCCTATAAATAAAGCATACAAGCATTTATGCAAAAGTCAAATCAATGCTATTATGAGACACTTAGTACTATCTCAACCCTTGAAAAGATTTTCAACAACATGATTGTAAACAATGAGATGAAAATCACATTTCGGAATCAGTGATTCAACTGGATTGCTATGCAACTTATTGTATGAAGTTATAGCCTGCACATCATTGATAAATTGATATCAGAGAAGCCTGCAATCTCATAATACCTGTTTGGGGACAAACTATAGGATAAAGTAAATACCATTAAAGCTGTTCAAAATCTGGGTGAGAATGAAAGAATACTCCCAGTGAAGGTAAGTACCTATCAGAATCCCCTAAAACTTGAAACTAAAAGGGGGAGCACAACAACTATAAATGTCTTTCCAAGCGGGCAAAACCATGCCGAGTCCAACAACATACTATGTGAATAAATTGTTGGTGTTTTTCGTGATATTCTGGCGGAGACACCACTATCCCTGTTGCTGAGGCCCTAACCTGGATCCTGATCAATGATGAATAAGGTACATACCAATCAACTGAAATACTTTTCCTACTACTGCGATACTAGGTATCACTAAAAGTCATACCATACACAAATGGTTAAAAGGTTATACTATACCTTTCACTAATGTTCCTGTACAAACTACTGCTCCATTAAATAACCAGGTTACTCAGAAACTGAGTAAATTTTTATCAAAATGAGAAAAGATTTTAAAAGTTGTTGCAACAAATTTTTTGTATGATTAAAAAAAAAATGCATATTGTACTGTCAATAAGGGAATCTGATAGGAAACACTCATGTTCCCTATTTCCAGATTATTTGTATGAATTTACATGCCATCCCTTCAGGCTTAGTACAGCACCATATGATTTTACCTAGATCATGAAATCGCTAATTTTTACATGAGATCATTGCATCGGTTATTAATAATAATTCTTGTCTTACTGACTCCTATGAAAAGTGTAAACTAAATGTGTTTACCAACTAAAATTTCTTAGAAAATCTTGGTGTTTTCATATCAAAGAAAATATGCCTAAATGCTAAACAAAAATAGCAGAATTTGGGACCCATATTAGATTCCATGCAATTTTTTCTATCTTGCTCTCCCAGAAGAAGATAATATTTTATTTCTAAATTCTAGAGAAACCATAAACGGGTGCAAAATAATAATTATCTCAACCATAAAATGTCCTTGTTTCAACATAGCTTAACATTGTGCATGGCCCAGCTATAGAATACATTTGACTTTATACCTACCAATGTCATGGAAAAATCTTACAACAGTAGCCCTGAAAAAGTAATAGTGCAATCTTATGTATATAGGATACATTTGCACATACTTAAATGTTGGCCTCCTATATTGAAAGGAATTAAAACTAAATGAATTAACCTACACTTATATGCACAGAAACCAGTTGCTTCTGAAATAAAACAAGGTAATAAATATTTCACTTGGAATAGATAAGAACCATAACCTATATTAATAAGATATGGGCACACACTTCAATGGCAAAGAAGCTGTGGTGGTTTTGTAGTGGTTTGGAACAGGCATGTTCGACAGCACACCTGCGCACTTAATAATGTATATTGTAGCTTTCATTTCATTTTATGCACTGTCTAATATGTTCTTTGCCGAATAAATGTTTTCTATTTCTATTCTATATTATATGTGTAGAATGCCATTGCTAATAAAAAATGAAGGTGTTTCAGTCGGAAATTGAAATGGAACTATGTGGCCGTAGCCTTTGAACCACTTATAGCTAATCTTGGTGAACGATAGAATCATGTTTGCAAATGGATGTATTGCTAATTGCATCAACTATGTATCATGGGTTCCTGACCTAGATACACCATAGATGCCTCTACTCTTGAATGGCATGGGACATTCTTCTGTGTTCCCTCCATTTGCACTCATAAGTAGATTTTTATTTTTTCGGAAAATAAAAGAGAGCATTGTAATTATATATATATATGGGTGTATAGTAAGATATATATATGTATATATATATATATATATATATATATATATATATATAATAAAAATTAAAAGATGTGTATATACATAAATATATTATTCTGCGACCTAGTATATATAAAAAAAAAAAAAAAAAAAAAAAAAAGATGTCTATATACATACAATATACTGCGACCTAGTCGTGACTTACTGTCGTATCCTTCCAGGGAATCACAATCCTTTACACAGGATTCTAACACTGATTGCCACCACATTTTCAGGAGAGCGCGTTTCTAAGAAGTATACCATCCTCTTCAATGGACAAAATGTTAGCTTCGTTATAGAACAAAACAGGATGGCAATATTAATCTGCAATAATCAGTGAATCCCCAACTGTAAAAGTTATGATGTGCATCCCCTGGTTATATTATTCTTAGCATCTAAGTTTAATTAATAATTAAAGTTTTTCCTATAGCTCACTCAACACTGAGGTTAACAATTTTTATTTTCATTTTTCTCTTCCTACTCTTAGGATCGCACTTGAGTAGAGATGAGAGAAGAACAAAGTTCTTTAAGCAAATATTTAAAGGTAGGGCAACAAACCCTAAGTATTATGTTGTATGTGACTTTAACATTAAGAATAATTATTGTTGAATATGTTTCCCAATGAAAGCCTGTGTGGAATTACCCAAACACAGGATCAAACCTTGTTGCTGATTTGTATAGATAAAATTACCGTTAAAGTAGATAATATCAACATAAAAATTACAAAATGGTTTTGTTGATCTTAACCTTTTTAATACTAGCATTTCTTACCAAGTATTTTAAAGATAATTGCCATTAATATTTGTCCTGCAACAACCTTACTTTGTTATTTAGATGTTAATAAAATAAAGGACGAACTGTAATACATAATTATTACATTAAGGAAGCCTTATTACGGCGCCTCCACCGCATCTATTAAGCAGATGGTTGAAGTAAGTTTTTAACTAATAATGGATTGGATACTAGTAAATCTACAGCATACTACACAAAAACAAGAAACGCCTCAAATTGGCTTGGTTTTGCAAGAGGCCAAATGTTTATTTATGATCCCAATGGCTTAAGCTATGTGTTCTATATGGATATTTCTTAAATAAATAATAAACACAAACTAAAATAAGAACCAACTTATGTGATGAATAGGTATTATAAGTACACCATATAATCATATACATTAGAAATGCAAAGAATTGCACTTTTGGGAGTACGGCAGTGCTTCCGCCAAGTTTATTTTTATATGAATAAGCGAAACGTATTTTTTTATACCTGTTCATCTACTATAAGTCTTAGAGGACACAAGACTGAGGTTCATAAATAATTATAATAAATTGTAATAATGTTTATTAACGAATAAACAAGGTTGATTATTAACACAACTTTCTTCTTTGAACATCTACATAGTACTAAATGAGGACGAGATTACGGAACATAATTACAAAGATCGGACTAACTTACCTAGTGACGTCCGATCCTCAATTATGTGAAGTAATCTCGTCCTCATCGAGTCCCAACCCATCCCAAATAAATCTAGAATTCTATAAAATTGCAATCTAGATCCCTGCTGAAAGTTGTGTTCTTATGCTTTGAATTAATGACATGTACATTACAGATAGCGAAAGAGCGCGTAGGAACCACAGACTATATTAAAATTTTTGATGAAAGTGTTCATCTTTAAAATTGTGATGCAGTGAGTTGTGCAAGGTGCAAACTACATAGTACTAAATGAGGACGAGATTACTTCACATAATTGAGGATCGGACGTCACTAGGTAAGTTAGTCCGATCTTTGTAATTAGACTATGATTTATCGCTCATTCATGAAATACCTGTGGGCTAGTAATATACAATGACATATATTATGTCGGGTAAGCTTTATAGCTCCAAAAGCTTACTGGAACGGAGAAGTACCTACCTTGCTCTCACAGACTGCATCTCTGTAAGTGAGTCATCATTTCGGCCGAATTGCTGCCTGCTGGACACAGGCCTCCCCCAAAGATCACCACAACGACCGATATGGGTGTATTGTGGGCTCATTGGGGGTTTTGCTATAATCGCCACGCTTGGCAGACGGGTTGGCGATCGCAGTTGAGTTGTTAATGAACTCGAAGGACGCTGCTGCCCATCCTCCGACTCTATTGGACCGATTAAGTTTAAATTTGGTACACATATGAATTTCTACGACTCAAACACAGATGTAACTGAAATAAATGAATTTTGAACATAGTGGTCAATTTGGCAAACAAGAAAATCTTGGAAATATTTTTTATTTTTATTTTAAGCTTCCGCTCGCTGTCGGAACGGGCAGTAACTTAGCGGGGTGAGGTGGCATTGGCGGTCAGTCTATACATCGTCAATACCTTCAACTCCATCCTGTGGGGCGCTTCGAAGAGCAATTTCAGCGACTCGTCCCCTGAGTCGAGAGAGTAGTGGGTGCCCAACACTGGCTACTACCCAATCTCGGGGGACCATGTGAGGAAGTTCGCCGTCTCTACGGGGGGTTGTGCGGTCCGTGGCCATCTACGGGGCGCCCAGCGCTGCAGAACCAAAATTCACGGTCTGCAGCACAGAATGGCTATCCGGATCGTTCGAGGATATCGAACAGTATCTGATTACCGCATTCCCTTATCCCTATATCCCTTCGCTCTTCCGTTCAGGATCTCCATATTAGATTTCCTCCGGGCTAAAAAAAAAACAAAAAACTTCAGCAAATTATTTTCATTAAACCATATACAATATAAATTGGTCTTGTAATAGCATAATACAAAACTAGCTTAACTTAAACTTTTCACCTACAAATACAGAACTCGTTCTCGTTCCGAGATCACGTAGCGAGTAGGTCCCAATTGCTGACGTCACCGTATTGCAGCTTTATCTGAATACGTGTCTGGAATCACGCTCCAAGTAGACACGTTCACTGTTTTTAACATTTTGTGGGCTGATTACGGCTGGTTTCGTAGTTATAGGGATTTATTTGGATTATTTCTGTGTCAGCACTTACTGCACCGTTTCACACTGCTAATATGACGTCGGCCAACGTGCAGTAGGCGACGGCGAATGACGGCTAGAGTTGACTCTGATGTCGACAAACTGCAGTCTGCTTAGAGTTTACATGCTCTACATTTCCGTCTCGTGGATTATTTACATGAGTACATAAAATAGAGCTAAAACAGGGAACAGGTCACTTCATTATTATCATCAAATCAGCCAAAACACGTCCACTGCTGAATAATGCCATAATTGTGTCGTCATTTTGGGGGGAATTAGCCAGTATTTGGCCTTGCCAGGTGTGCTGGTGAGCGCAGTGTGACTATTTATCCAGAGAAGGGACTCTGGTGCCAATCTCTCTGGTTTAGAGTCCCTTAGTCGCCTTCTACGACATCCACGGAAGGGGATGGACTAGTGCTATATTTTTTATCCGGACATCACATGCAAAATTTACTTAAGTACTCCATATTTTATACTAGCTACCTGCTCCTGCTTCGTACGTCTAGGTATATGTACCCCCGGGAAGATGGCTATGAATAGTTCTACCCGATCTCACCCCGTGAATATCGTTATAGGCTACTTATAAGATAAGCCAGAGAATAGGCGACAGTTTCCTTCAAGTAGATTGATTACAACTCAACTGCGGTCGCCAACCCGTCTGCCAAGCGTGGCGATTATGCGATTATGGCAAAGCCCTCCAACAAGCATATAATATAATCCCAGATCGGTCGTTGTGGTGATTTTTGGAGGAGGCCCGTGTCCAGCAGTGGACGATTTTTGGCTGAAATTGTATCTAATGAGGTGGCATCTCTTCTGAGGCGCTTTCTATATTTGGACATCATGGAAGAGACGGGTGTATGAGTCTACGACTAGACTAGCTCCCTAAAAAAAATCTAATAACAAACTATCAATGAAAGCAACTTTATTGCTATCTAACGGGTACAAGTTCAAGCCAAGCACTGTAAAAACTAAACCAATACCACTTTACCTAACTTACGAGTCGAAGCTTTACCTTCACTTGGAAATCATCTTTTCATCGCCTAAATTATTTGTTCACCTCGGTGGAAATCCACCTGCACTTTATCCGCCTCAAGCGAACCACTTCTAATGACCAAAACCACCTGGGCGGTCAACTTCCGCAAAGAAGTAGGACTCTAAGATCTGGAGAATGGACGCTCTGGAACCGCCCCATGGAGCCACGCCTATAGGCAGATCTTGGAGAGGTAAACCTAAACTCTTTATTGGTAAATGCAAACTGCTAATCACCGCTGATCTCGCATTGTATTGAATAAGACTTTCCGTATAATAAGAGGTCTGTTTAAACTGAATTAGTATAGCTTGATATGTAGCCGTGTATGCATCATCATATTTTTTATTCAATTCCGTTTAAATTCCATAAACTAGAATTATCATATTCGATATGGTCAGGCTTCATGATCAGACATTAAATCTTCAACAGTACGAATCTCGTAGCTTTCATATTTCATGTTGTTCCGGTCATCGTGTTGGCACATCCGCTGCCTCTGGGGACTACCGTCAGTCCCGGTTACTATATTACGCTATGTTTGTGAGGTCCCAGGGTAAGCGGGTAGCAGGATAAGGTTAAAATTCAAAGCACCTTAATAGCCAAACTTTCCAAACTTCTTGTGCTTTTTTCTTTTGTAACAAACAAGATAAATTAGTATGTATTCTGAAAATGATCAATTTACGTTATAAGGCGTGTTTTGTATTTGGTCGTTTAATACCCCACCATGTTTTTACACCAACCTGGTTGAGAATCATTGGTTTTCTTGTTTACATTTAGGTTTTTGCTTCCCTGAATACGGTATAAGTCGGTCGCAAGGCAAACCGGCGATTATTTCTGCTTTTAATTAAATTTGCCTACACAACTTTATTAATTGCCGTTATAACGTCATCTCGCCTATTTTTCTAGGCGGTAAATTATTGATGTTAGGAATATAACTTGTAGCAATTATTAATTCCCATTTATTAGTCAAACAATTTTCTTTGTGGTGTCCGGATTAAGAATATATCCCCTGTCCTTCTCCTCCCGTGGATGTCGTAAAAGGCGACTAAGGAAATCTGGAATAGAGGGATGGGCAGCAGCATCCCTTCTGTGGAACAGTAGCCATTCTGCGCTCACCAACCCGCCTGCCAAGCGTGGCGAGTACTGGATAATTCCCCCCAGTATGATGACACAATTGTGGAAATCTATGTGGGAGGCTTTTGTCCAGTAGTGGAAGTTGCTTGGCCGATATGTAGATGATGAGTCAAACAATAGGCTATCAAATTTCCACCATTGGATGTCGTAAACGGCTATTAAGGTTCCATCAAGAGGAAGAGAAGCGTCTTTCTGCCTGTAACCATTTTTTTAACTATGTCCTGTCTTTTTCTTGCTACTATGTCGTAAGTAGAGCTTACAGACATAAATTAAACATGCTCAAATTTTGCCGTGTGGTGCCGGCTCAGAATACCACCACCCCATCTCCTCCTGTGGGTGTCGTAAAAGTCGACTAAGGGATTAATCAGAGGATGGGCAGCAGCGTCCTTCGAGTACATTAACAACACAACTGCGATCGCCAACCCGTCTGCCAAGCGTGGCGATTATGGCAAAACCCCCCAATGAGCCCCAACACACCCATATCGGTCATTGTGGTGTACTTTGGGGGAGGCCTGTGTCCAGCAGTGGATTTCATTCGGCCGAAATTAATGAATGATGAATGAAAAAAATTCGAAAAAACTTCCTGTAGGCTACACAAATATTTGTCCCATGCATGGAATCAAACCCACGAACCGTAGCGCTGAAAGCCAATCGTTTAGCCATTGCATCGTGTCGATAAAAATGAACTGTCATCACACCATCTGCCGAGCGTGGGGATTAAATTCAATTATTACAAAAGTTTACATGATTTAGATTGTCGGCAAGGAAATGTTTTCAACACAACGATTTTTTATTTATATATAGATATATTTATTTATTTATTTATTTATACTTTCATGTACAACAATGATACACAAGGCGGACTTAATGCCATATGGCATTCTCTACCAGTCAACCTTTGGGTTAAAAAAGAAAAGCATTGAAGGAGGTACAAAAAACAGATACTTTAAGAATGATAATTATAAGATGCATACAGATATAGATACTAAAAGTACGGTAAAATACATAATACATATTACATATATATTAATTAAAATATACTACATATAATACGTTATTATATTCTAATAATCATTATAACGATGCCCATAAGTGTCGATTAGGAATGCTGCGATTTCAAATAGTATTCCCGAACTTTTCGTTTGAATGAAGATTTACTTGTAGCTTTTTTTATGTGTAGGGGAAGCACGTTCCAGAGTTTGATTGCTGAGACAGCGAAGGAGTTAGAAATAAAACCTGTGTGGTGAGAAGGAATCTGGAGAATTAAATTTTCGGCAGCACGCAGGTTACGGCTGTGAGAGCTACCCAAAACATGGAAACATTCTTTAAGATACCCAGGAGCACAGGAATCGTTAATAACGGAGAAGAGGAGACAAACGGCTCTGAGAGACCTTCTCTGACGGATAGGCAGCCATTGAAGCTGGGAACGGTAAAAAGAGATGTGGTCGTATTTACGAAGTCCAAAAATAAAGCGGATGCAGTTGTTAAGAAGGCGATCCAGTTTATTGAGAAGGTATTGAGATAAGTCCGAGTAACAAACATCAGCATAATCGATTACAGGAAGCACAAGAGACTGGACCAGAAGAGTTTTGGTGCTAGATGGAAGGAAATGCTTGAATCTATATAGAGATCGTAGTATGACTGTCACATTTCGGCTAACCTGACAGACTTGCTTATCCCAACTTAGCTTATCGTCAATATGTAAACCTAAATCCTTTATGTAGGGTGATAAAGGAATGAAAGAATTGTTGAATATGATAGGCGTTAGGTGATAAGTATTTAAGTGTTTTAGATGGTACGAGCTGCCCATGAGGATAGCTTGACATTTGCTGACATTTACAGAAATTCCGAATTTATGAGACCAGTCTTCGATCGTATTCAAGTCCGTGTTAAGCGTAGAAATACAATTATTTAAATTGCCGATATCAGCTTGAGCGTAAAGTTGCAAGTCGTCGGCATATAGATGGTAAAAGCATTTGAGGATGTCAGTAATGGAATTAATAAATAATGAGAATAAAAGGGGAGAGAGTATACCGCCTTGTGGTACACCAGTTGCCACGTTACACCAGTCAGATAATTCCTGATCAATACGCACAGCTTGCTGGCGACCACGAAGATATGATAAGAACCAACCTTGGGATGACGACGAGATCCCGATTTGAGACAGAATTGCAAGGAGGATATCGTGGTCAACGGTATTAAAAGCGTTGGAAAAGTCTATTAAAATTAAAACCGTTAGTTTCGAAACCTCCATGCCACGCCTAATATCTTCTGTGACTTTAAGTAGCGCAGTAGAGGTGCTGTGACCAGGCCGAAATCCGGATTGGTATTGGGATAGCAAGTTATTGTTGAAGATGTAAGAGGAGATTTGTTTATGAACAACTGCTTCAAGTTGTTGCTTCAAGCTTATACTGTTTTTGTTTATTTTTTCTCTTATGAAACATTGCCACACAGTAGGATTTATCCTCTGTTGTGGGTGCGCTTACAGACATAAATTCCACACACAATACACCCAGACCGGGAACAACTACCTGCAGATCAAACAAATATTTGTTATTTCCGTATTTTACTATCGCTTACTAGTACAATCGGACCGCACCCTACCGTTTCGCTATCTTAGTAACAACATATTAATGATCCACTACTGGGAAATCTCGAGCCGTTATCACAACTTTGTAAATGATCACCAGACCTATCGTGGTGATCAGGCTTGTGTTGTAGAGACGTCAGTTTATTAGACTGACGTAACTAACTGGGCTAAGTTCAAGTATCCAAGTATTAGCGAGTTTATGTCATGAGTTCAGTTATATATTTATATACCATCACAACACTATTCTCCAATGGGTATGGCAGCTCATATGTGGTGGATGAAATCTGTTCGTATATTACATGTTATTAAATAGCGTTTCTGAAGCCACAGTGTAAGGTTTGTTAATTGATTTGAAGATGATCCCCGAATAATCAAACTAAATCATTAACCAAATGTGTTCGAATACGCGAATCGTTGAATGCTATTACTATTTACGGGTGCGTTCCGTTCTTCTCAAATATTATTTAGCAAATGCCATCATGATATTCGATATTTGGAACTACGAATATTCGGCAATTAGATGTTATTCGGCGAATACTAAATTATGTATATATATTCGTTGCATCTCTACTTATAATGCAGTTTCGTGAAATTTTTTTTTTTCTATTTAATTTGTATTATCTGCATTTTCGTCGTTGAAAGCAAAACCGAAGTCTCAGAGATAAAGGAAATGAAGCACAGTTGTACAAATATTACTCACAAACCAAACAGAAATGTAGCGATGTTTGTATAAACATCAATTTCATTCGTAAACACAGCGGTGATTTACGAACCTTCATCATTCAGGAAGCTTTGCATAGTATATTATACGTTAAATAAAAGAAGGCATAAAACATAGGAAACGTTGCAATAAATGAGGTCTCATATTATATTTCGAGGGGTTTATTTTATGGGGTCAATTTGGAAGACAACATTTTAGTTATATTGTATTATCTAAAAAAAACTATACCTTAACATTCTACAAAGGAAACTAGTATATACTACTAATTTAACAATAATTTAACGTACCTACACTTATATAAATCATCATTTATTTGCCTCTAGGGGGATCCTTTACAACCCTCCCCGAAAAGTTCCTGGGGGGCGATTATTTTACAGTCGCCTTCCCTCCGCTATAGGGTGTTACCACTTTACAGTCATCCCCTTCCTTGATATGCCTAAAGGCATCACCAATGGACGGCTCTAGTGTGATCTTACGAGGACCTGGAGCCCCCCTTCGATGCCGAAGATGATCTGCTCCAGTGGTTTTATCCGGTTGGAGTTCGCCCTTCCATGGGGCGAAGGATGTTCATGGATAATTTCCACAGGAGATCAATAAAAAAAGGGTACATGTGTTACCAGATAAAACATTGTTGGTGTAAACACTACACAATAATCTGCTTATCCCGTGAGGCATGTAAATAAAAGATTTATATATAGTTAAACTTAATTCTAATTTCTTTACACGGGAACACATATTTTTTTGGATCTTTTGGTCTATAATGAGTAAGTATAATTTTTACCTTTGAACTCGAAGAAGTCATTGGACGTAAAAATTCTAGCACAAATGCTTATCATAGAAGTTTATACCTCAAAACATACATGCAAGTTTACGTAAGGTTAGGTAAATTAAGTTTTTTTTAACAAAGGTCTAACACAGTCAAGTGGACCGACACCGCATCAGATCTCTTGTGGACAATGTCTTATCTTTATCTGTTCAATATACCCACGTTATAAATTCATACTTAAGATTTAACTAGCCACTTCAGTTTACTAATCCTTCTACGAATCTCCTCATTTCTGATTCGATCTCGTAGAGAAATACCAAGCATAGCTCTCTCCATAGCTTGCTTGAGCTTTCTTATGAGGCCCACAGTGAGTGATCACGTCTCTGTTTCATATATCATCACTGGTAACACACACTGGTTAAAGACTTTCGGCTTGAGGCATTGCGGTATTGTTGACAAAAAGACGGGTGGAGCACATTGCTCGTAGATCTGATGGCCGTTGGGGCAAAAAGGTGCTCGAGTGGAGACCACACACTGGAAAACGCAGCGTGGGACGACCTCCAACGAGGTGGCCAGACGACCTGGTGAAGATCGCTGGGAGTCGTTGGATGAGGGCGACATGTAATCGTTCGTTGTGGAAATCTAAGTGGGAGGCCTTTGTTCAGCAGTGGACGTCCAGTGGCTGATATAATGATGATGATGATGAACTCGACGTAGCCACATTATATATGCTGTCTTTGTGTGTACTAAGTCTAATTTAATTCTAAATTCTATGTGTAAAAAGCTGCTGATAGCCGGATACTGAAACGTCAGTTAATATTAAGTCCCGCTTTCACTATTCGAGAAACTTGTTTTCGGTAGGAAACCGGGTGGCTCAAATATTTAAAATGGGAGTCGGCTGTGAGTTTTGTTAATGTGTTGTTTCCAATTACAAAGTCTGTCTAATTTTATGACAAGTATTGTATAAATGTCTGTTTCTTCGAAAGCTTCGTTTCTAATTTCATTGTTAATATTGTCAGTATTTACTTTTGGACGCGCTTAATTTTATGGACTTGTTTCAGGATAAATGTACACTGATTTATTGAGCCCCTCTATAGAAATATGGTCAGCGAATAGAATTTTCTCATAATTTGTTACACTTGGTGAATCATTCAAGCAATTCAGCCGAATGAAGTCGACTGCTGGACACAGGTCTCCCCCAAAGATCACCACAATGACCGATATGGGTGTGTTGTGGGCTCATCCGGGGGTTTTGCCATAATCGCCACGCTTGGTAGACGGGTTGGTGATCACAGTTGAGTTGTTAATGTACTCGAAGGACGCTGCTGCGCATCCTCCGGCTAATCCCTTAGTTGACTTTTACGACACCCACGGGAGGAGATGGGGTGGTGGTATTCCGCGCCGGCACCACATGGCACTTATTATTATGTTTTATATATTATAGTACCTTATTAGGTGTTTTAGCCAGTTGCAATCGTCGAGATTAAGCAACGCTAGCCGCGGTCAGACTACGGACTACTCGTTACTTCGGAGGCTTCATAAAATCATCCATCTCGGTAGTTGTCATTAGACGTTAAGCCAAGTTGGCTATAAAAAACAGAATAGAATTCTCTCATAATTTATTAAACTTGGTACACAATCATTGGTATAAAGCAAATACAATAAGAGGTCCAGCACGCTCCCATGTGGTACGCCATATTTATTGACTCTAGATGAATATCTGTAGACTGTGGATTCTAGATTATTATTCTAACTAGTGATTTCAATACATTGCTAATTGTTTGTTAGATAACGTTTGATGTCAGATTTTTCACATTTGTTGAGTAATTTTTGTAAATCTTTAAGCTTATTGCTCATTGTCCGTATATATAATTATATATACAGGCAATATACAGGAAATTTAGAAGAACACCAGCGCCAGGCATCGTACCCTGGGACATCCTTGACGGCACGGTTGGTGCAGTGGCTAATACAGTCGGCTGCTGCGCTCCGGGTCGTGGGTTCGATTCCCGCACGGAACAAATATTTGTATGATCTGCAGGTAGTTGTTCCGGGCCTGGGTGTATTATATGTGGAATTCATCTCAACATGTTCAACGCACCCACGACACAGGAGAAATACTAGTGTGGGGCTAAGTTTAAAAAAAAAAAGTTCTGAGATGGACACCCATGAGATATAAATTTAAGACACACATTGTTGGTTGTTGACTGATCCTGTCTCTGTTATTATGTATGTCAATTGTGCTTATTAAATGTTTTTGTTCTTTTATCTCATTTGTTACAAGAAAACAATAGATAAAATTTATATTGATCGAAAATGGATATTCATGTAGTAATGTCTTAGATTTTCGCGATTATTACGCATTATAATAAAACACTTTTATTTATTTATTTATTTAATACTTTACGCACAATTTGTACAGAGGCGGACTTAATGCCATTAGGCATTTTCTGCCAGTCGACCTTAGGGTGATGCAGAGACAAAACATGGCAGGTGCACTAATAGTATAACTGTAGAAGTGAAGTTAACAAAGAAAAAAGGCAATATCTAATAACATATTACAAATAGGTATATACATACAAATATACGTACGTACACAATAATAATATAAAATACATCATAATTATATATACATATATATATTTATATATGAATTACATAATAGGAAAGATCAACGCTGAGATGATTCTGCCAAAGGATTGAGGAGGTGCTTCCGTAGTTTAATTTTAAAAGAGTACCGACTTGTGGCCATCCTGATTTCCAGTGGTAGCGCATTCCACAGAAGAATAGACTGGACAAAGAAAGAGGAGTGTATAAAGTCAGAGCGATGGGAGGGACATTGCAGGATGACTAAGGTAACAGGCGTCGTTACAGATTTTAAAAAGTTATTTTATTTTATCTACCGTACAATTTTAATCAAAAAATTAGTTTAGTGAAGTGAAAAAATTAGTGATTGTGGTTTATCATACATAGGGCAAACAAAGCGTAGCATAGCCACCCGAATAAAAGAACATATAGCTGACGTCAAGCATAGATGCTCCACAAAGTCTGCAGTGTGTGAACATGCCTTAGGCAAACCTAACCATTATCTTCGTTTTGATCAACCTCAAGTACTCGCGAAAGAGGACCGATATGTACCTAGAATGTTTCGTGAGGCTATTGAAATTAAAAAACATCCTAATTTTTTTTTTACTGTAGCTTTGTACACGTGTAATGCCGGCTCAGACGTGTGGTGCCGGCTCAGAATACCACCACCCCATCTCCTCCCGTAGGTGTTGTAAAAGTCGACTAAGGGATTAGCCGGAGGATGGGCAGCAGCGTCCTTCGAGTGCATTAACAACTCAACTGCGATCGCCAACCTGTCTGCCAAACGTGGCGATTATGGCAAAACCCCCCAATGAGCCCACAACACACCCATATCGGTCGTTGTGGTGTACTTTGGGGGAGGCCTGTGTCCAGCAGTGGACTTCATTCGGCCGAAATGATGAACTTTGTAGCAGCTAAATAAGCCAGAACATCTACTTACAGAATTATCTTCTAGGGAAGGAAGATCTCGAACTCACGAAGTTAACAAAATAATTGGGCAAGAGTGTTCACAGTGTATAATGTCATTCCCAAGGGTGATACCCTGTATCTTTGAGTCAAAGGATAGGTTTGGGAAATGTTACCGGAGACTTAAGACTCATTAAGACGCGTTATGAAATGCGGAAACTCAATTTAATTCCTGTGAGCTTTTAACAACATAATGCAATCACTAAAGTGTGGTGATTATAAAAATACCCCCAAAAACTGATTGTAGCGTTTTTGGGACGCTGATATTCATCACTGGACATTTAAGGTTAAATATTGAAGATTATGATGACATAGAAATCTTCATTGTAAAAACTTGCTTGTAGTATTCGTGTTTATAAGAAAGAAAAGAAAGAATAGACATTTATTTGTCACAGATATATGAGACACGTATTACAAAACAGTATAGACACTATGTCATCACAAAAAAAAACTAGTAGAAATAAAAAATTATAAAGAAGGATTAGATATGAGCAATCATACGAGTATATGTTTCACGTCTGTGTCAAATCAGCGTCCAGCTCAGCATTTGCCAGGCAGTTATGTCTAGCGCTGGCTATTTCTCCTGTGTCGTGGGTGCGTATACAGACATTAATTCCACATACAATACACCCAGGCCCGGAACAACTACCTGCAGATCATACAAATATTTGTTCCGTGCGGGAATCGAACCCACGACCCGGAGCGCAGCAGCCGACTGTATCAGCCACTACTTAATGTCCCAGTAGATGTCACTGTATGTAAGCAGATATGATTTATGATTTTTGGGTGACTTATGAGGCGACCAATGAATGATGTTGAGAGGATCGTTCAGATCATCAGTTCGTTCAGATCATCAGTTCGTTCGATCGGCCATTTGCTCATAACAATTCTCCTGTGCCCTAATCCGTCAAACAAAGGAAGTGATGGTCCATCTTCTCGCAGAGGACGTTTACAATTTGATATGATAAGATAGATGAAGAACCGTTCCATGCATAACCCAGGAACTCACCCTACTTGAAATGCTTATTCTAATTAGGGCTAGAATGAAATGTTATTATCTATTCAGTAACTAGGTCCTAACAGATCCCCCGGGGGGTGACCGCTTTACAGTCACCCTCTCCGAGATGTGCCTGTAGGCGTAGCACCAGTGGGCGGCTCTTGTGTGATCATACGAGGACCTGAAGCCTCCCTTAGGTGCCGAAGATGACCGCTCCAGTGGTTTTAGCTGGTAGGAGTCCGGCATAGCCCTTCGCACTTCCCCGGGGCTAAGGAAGCTCCATGCAGAATTTCCACACAAATAAAAAAAAAAGGTATGTGGGTACCAACGCAGTGCCAGATATTCTGCTGCCAAGCACAGGCTTCCTCTATCGATTTCCACAATTGTGTCGTCATTTTTAGGGGAATTTTCCAGTACTCACCACGCTTGGCAGGCGGGTTGGCGAGCGTAGTATGGTTACTGCCCTACAGAAAGGACGCTGCTGCCCATCCCTCCGACTGAGTCCCTTAGTCACCATTTACGACATCCACGGCAGAAGATAGACTGGTGCTACATTCTTAATCAGTTCACCAAAAGAAATCAAAATATATCATCATCATCATCATTTCAGCCGAAAAACGTCCACTGCTGGACAGAAACCTCCCCCAAAGATTGCGACAACAAGCGGTATGGGTTTGTGTTGTGTGCTCATTGAGAGGTTTCGCTATGTATGCTTACTGCGCGAAAATGCGAACGATGCGTGTTTTTCTGTTTATGATGTGTCGTGAACACTTCACAACTCAGTTTTGGAGACATTTGACAGAAATATAACTGAAAACCCAAACGAGAACATATAATTTTCATATCATCATCATATCAGCCAAAGGACGTACACTGCTGAACAAAGGCCTCCCCCATAGATTTCCACAAAGTCCGGTCACATGCCATACGCATCCATGGGCTCCCAATGACTTTCACCAGGCCATCCGTCCATCTCGTTGGCGGTGGTCCTATGCTGCGTTTTCCGGTGCGCGGTCTCCGCAATTTTCACATCGGAAAACTTTAAACATTTTAGGAAAATGGAATTGCGAGGTCAGTACTACGGAACAAATTCCTAATATTCTACGAACTCTACAAATAATAATAACATGAATTTACCTGAATCTTAGTCGGGATAAAGTTGCAGTTTGAAACATAAGCGTGCTTCGACAGCTTCCAAAACTTATACAGTAACAGAATTCACAACAGCTTCTCGGCTCCCTTAAACTAGTTTTAACTTAGGTTTCCACTTAATAGACGGAAGATAACTTGCACAAACTGCGTTGTTATTTCACGGGAATTTTAGATTGAATACAAATCCGGTATGATACAAGAATCATTTTTATCTCTCACCCCTCTAAGGCAGTTCTTATCTCATTATGATACGAACGCAATCCCGGAGGGTAAATTAAATCTGGTTTCTCAATCTTTATAGAGCCAAATATATGATGTATATTTTGTATTATAAAAACGATTCTCACACTGTGATTTGATTGATTTTTCCTGTGACGTGGGTACGTTTACTGACATAAATCTCACACACACAAACACTCCGACCCGCTACAATGATCTTATAAATATTTTCTTCCCCACCCACGACGCGTAGTGCAGTAAGCCAATTCCTTAGCTACTGCGCCAGACTTAAATTATTCAACAAACACAAAATATCTATAAAATTTTGAAAATTGTTTGTTTTATTATATACTAGCTGGGACCCGCGGTTTCACCCGCGTTTAATTTAAAATAATAAATTTCTTTACTTCGACATAGACACTTGACATAGAATATATATTGGAGGATTTCAAGGGTTCTATTTTTTTGCGCGGAATTCTAATTATTTTTCTAAAATTAAAGTAGCCTAAGTTATTCCTTATAATATCAGCTATAATATCAGTCCAGCTGTTTCGGAGATTTCCCGGAAAACACAGACAGACAAAACAAAACAAAATTGTATGTACCGTAAATACTTTTGTCCGTGTGGTGTCCGGATTAAGAATATAGCACCACTCCATCTCCTCCCGTGGATGTCGTAAAAGGCGACTAAGGGATTCTAAACCAGAGGGATGGGCAGCAGCGTCCCTTCTGTGAAACGGTAGCCATACTGCGCTCACCAACCCGCCTGCCAAGCGTGGTGAGTATTGGCAAATACCCCCCAAAATGATGACACAGTTGTGAAAATCAATGGGGGAGGCTTTTGTTCAGCAGTGGACGTATAAATGGCCGATATGATGAAATACTTTCATATGCATTTAGTAAAAAGCTGTTATATGCTGTTACATTACAAACAGACACTTCAATTTTATTTATTTGTATATATTATTCAACTATACACACTCAGTTGATAGCGTACACTTGTTGGATAAAGCATCTCTTCATTCATAGGCATAGGAAGACAGACAGATGTCTTCAATATTTAGGTAATGTAAATCACCGACGAGTTATAATTGACAGTAAAATTTTAACTGTAACGTTTAATTAAAAAGTCAGTTATTCGACTTGGCGTTTTTTATTTGCCTATTCTCACCTCGTAAACTTTTATGAGCTCGAATATAAATTACTTTCTCAAGAATTTTGAGTTTACGGCGACATTTTTAATTATTAGATCGTAACATTATAGTGGAAGCCTTAGTGGGTCATATTTTTTATCGATAATCTAAAGTCGACTTTCTTATTTTATTGGTTACAGTAAAGATTATTTCTAAGTTTCTAGAAATGGCCTCCCAGGATAGTCAATTTCATAATCACCATTTCAGCCGCTTAAGTCCACTGCTAGACACAAGCCTCCCCTAAAGATCGCCACAACGACCGGTCTGGGTATGTTCTGTGCTTATTGGGGGGTTCTGCCAAAATTGCCACGCTTGGCAGGTGGGTTGGCGATTTTTTTTTTTAAACGTTGCCCCACTCTAGGACTGTGTCGTGGGTGCGTTTACAGACATGAATTCCACACATAATACACCCAGACCCCGAACAACTATCTGCAGATCATACAAATATTTGTTCCGTGCGGGAATCGAACCCACGACCCGGAGCGCAGCAGTCGACTGTATCAGCTACTGCACCAACCGTTCCATGAGTTGAGTTGTTAATGTACTCGCAGGACGCTGCTGCCTGTCCTCCGGTTAATCCCATAGTCGCAATTTATAACACCTGGCAACACTGGCATGGCAAAACAAACAAACATGGCAAAACCCCCCAATGAGCACACAACACACCCATATCGGTCGTTCTGGTGATCTTTGGGGTAGCCTGTGTCCAGCAGCGGACTTCATTCGGCCGAAATGATGAAGCAATATAAATATTTTCAAACATATTAATTATGATATAGAGCTTGATACTCAGGGGTTGGAAGTATCTAACGGCTTAATAACGGGGGGAACCCAGTCCAAGTCTTCAAGACGCGCTATGGTGAAACCGGTGCCGCAGCTCTCGAAACGCTGAGCCACTCACGAGTTGCGCCCTGTTGCCTGTAGTGGTGGCCATTTACGGGATCGATCTTGTGAGTGGCGAGTCACTGTCTGCCTGAGAATTTCATTTAATGGTGGAAAAGAAGACGCCGTTTTTCATTAATTCTAAGTTTCCAATCCAGTTGGATCCTATAATCGAGGTTTCCATTTCATACAATATTAAGTAATACATCTCTGTAGTCAATCCGAGACTGCATTTTTAGTGCAAAGGAAGAAGCGCCGTCATCGACCGAATAAGAACCGCTGCGGCACGGCTCCTGCGGAGTCCAAAATAACAATATGTGCCGCAAAGCCGAACACTTCGGTGTATATTTCTCGCCTACATGGTGTAGACCATTAAGGCGGAGGACATCGTGGAGTACGTGCGTCAATAGACTAAGTACACGCCGAGAGTGCAGCTGCTGGAGTCGCACTGCAACGTCAACTTCAAGGCGTTCGTGGTGCGAGTACCAACATTTTATCTGCACCTCGTCATGGAAGAGGACTTTTGGTGGTGGTGTTCCGTCGCTTCCGCGAACAAGTACCAATAGAACGCATAGTGACGTAGTGCGAAGTGAAGTTTTTACTAATATAGAATTAGGTTTCTTTATACTAACACAATCTGTATTATTATAATATCTATGTTAGTTTGTAAGGTATATATCTATGGACCAAAGTAGCCTGAGAATAAAGAATTTATTATTATTACATTACATATATTATAGAGATATATTTCTCAGTTAGTGTACCATTACGTTTTAGATTAAAATTCTCTAAAGATCCTGAGCGTGTCAATAAATTATTATTATTTTATCGTGGTACATTCCATCTTTACACATTAACCTACATTTTTCTCTGTATATGTTTTACAATCATTTGTATCAATTAATATTGTAATCCCAACTATTTTAAAAGAGTATCCATGGATTTTCTTGACGGTTCTTCTCCACGAGATCAACTATTTAGAAACCTGTAACTTAGATCCTGACCATGTGCCAATATTTGGTTTATTTGTAATAAAAAACTTTGACTTGACTTGACTTAAGACTATCAAACACCGGGTACGTCCTTGAAAAAAGAAACATGACATTATTAATAATAAAAAATGCGTTAGCATAATAGATTAAGCTACCCGATGACTGCTGTCGTGACAACCCCCATGGATCATATGGCATTGTGACTAGAAGATTGATAGTAGCATCTTTTTGCAGTCATCAGTTTATTTCTATGCATGTCTCATTTCTCATTTCGGCCGAATGAAGTCCACTGCTGGACACAGGCCTCCCCCAAAGATCACCACAACCACCGATATGGATGTGGTGTGGGCTCATTGGGGGGTTTTGCCATAATCGCCACGCTTGGCAGGCGGGTTGGCGATCGCAGTTGAGTTGTTAATGTACTCGAAGAACGCTGCTGCCCATCCTCCGGCAAATCCCTTAGTCGACTTTTACGACACCCATAGGAGGAGATGGGGTGGTGGCATTCTGAGCCGGCACCACTCGGCATGTATGTATGTACCGTAAAATTGGGCTATTTCGGAACTACGGGGCTAATTGGGATTTCGAGTAAGGTAACCATTGACCATTAACCAACCCCCCATTGAGCCCACAGCACAGCCATAACGGTCGTTGTGGAGATCTTTGGGGGAGGCCTGTGTCCAGCAGTGGACTTCATTCGGCCGTGATGATGATACTATTAATCTACTCATATAAATAAAACGATTAGCCGGTCGTAAGTATTACGTATACGAGGAGGTCATAGCCAGTTGCACTCATCGGTTAACAATCGGTGAGGTTAAGCAAAGGTTGGTCCGGTCAGTTTATGGATGGGTGACCGTATAGTGGTATGGCGTCTCCGTTCCATTTACTAATCAGTGAGTGCAACTAGTTATGAGCAACTTGCTTTATCAGTAACAACTTATATTTACTCGTGACTGAAACACGCCCAAATTTTTATAAAGGAGCACGAAATCACAAGAAAATTGAGAAGGATTCCTGCTATTATAGCTCAGCAGAATAACCCTTCGGAGTCGCGTGAGATATCACTACTGAAGCCTTTTTATTCCCAGATCAGTATAGTTTATGGGCACCATTAGGAAACCATTACGATTTCCTATATAGATAGGGACAATAGATATTCTAATACCAACATTAGCGGCCATTTTGTATGTCATTTTTAGGTTATGTTCGATATGCAGGATAGTAAACACGTTATACGTTTGGGAATTAATTTAAATCAATCAAGTAATTGCCGTATAACGACTTCCGTGGAGTGACTCATTGCTTGATAAACAATTAGCGAGGTTAAGTAACGGTTGGCGCGGTCAGTTTATGGATGGGTGACCGTATAGTGGTATTTCTATTGTTTCCTTCAATTTTTTCTTTTTAAAATAATACATTGCCTCGCAATAGAATTTCTCCCGTGTCGTGGGTGCGTTTAGAGACACAAATTCCACACACAATACACCCAGACCCCACAACTACCTGCAGATCATACGAATATTTGTTCCGTGTGGGAATCGAACCCGCAACCCGGTGCACAGCAGCTGACTGTATCACCCACTGCATCAACCGAGCCGTGAAAAAGCATCAGAGATGTAGGTCTGTAAACTGTACTCACGAGAAATGAGAAATAGTGTGGAACAAGGTTCATAACAAAAAAGTGTGGTCGGAAGACCACCGTCAGGAACGAAGCTCGTAAGATACTGTTCGGTATACTCAATCTGTATAGCCACACTGCGCGGCAGACTGTGAAGTTTGTTTCTGCAGCGCTGGGTACCTGAAAGTCGAGCTGACCATACAGGCGCCCTGTAGAGGGCCACGGACACCACGACCCCCCGTAGCGACGGTGAACTTCCTCAGATGGTCCCCAAGATTGGGCAGCAGCCGGTGTAGTGCACCCACTACCCCCTTGACTCGAGGTACGAGGTGCTGAAAGTGCTCTTTAACGCCCCAACGACTATCCAGGGTGAGCCCCAGGTACTTCATGTACCAGCCCACCCCAATTCACGCGTTACCAACGCTTATCCACGAACTGGGTGATGCTCAGAAAACCACCACCCTATCTCCTCTCGTGGGTGTCGTAAAAGTCGACTAAGAGATTAGCCGGAGGATGGGCAGCAGCGTCCTTCGAGTACATTAACAACTCAACTGCGATCGACAACCGGCCTGCCAAGCTTGGCGATTATGGCAAAACCCCCCAATGAGCCCACAACACACCCATATCGGTTGTTGTGGTGATCTTTGGGGGAGGCCTGTGTCCAGCAGTGGACTTGATTCGGCTGAAATGATTATCTCCTCAATTTAATATGGAGGACGACAACCTTCCGCCCGCAGATCGCGTAAAAGCTCACAAAATGACCATAAAAAGCTTTAAAAACGCGCAAATTACACAAAAACGGTGACGGAAGTAATAAATCAAAGGTCGCAGAAGATATGATTATCATCAGGATGCTGATGTTTTAGGGCGACAGAAGAAAAGGCAATTTGAGCCGACGCATAATTTGCTAGAGAAAGAACAGATTGAATTAAAACATGGTTTTTGTAGCAAATTTGAATTAATGTTCGGCGTTGGTTTAGAAAGTATTTCGTAATTTGTTTAGGCCGCCTGGTTTGTTTCATTCGTTTTATATCTATGATTTTTAAATAAGGAAGTATATTTTATTGAATAAATAGTGAGTATCGTAAAGCCGACTTATAGATTATCTGTGCAAATAATTATGATGGCCTTAAACTTTTTCTTTTTTGTTCAAAATGGCATACGGCGATCACCATTCCGTTAAGCTGGTGTGGTGATAATAGTCTACTAGTGACATTGTCACTTTATAACTTTTAAAATACGTTCTAGCTACTTCCATATTTGACCAGTTGTTTACTCTCTTATTTTTAAGGCGTTCGGTCATACTCAATCTTTGAACAATTTGTACCAGCTTACCGAAGAAGGGCCCTGAGATGAACTAATGGCAACTCACGTCACAATTCACGTCAAAGCCCCACTTTGTTCCTCTTAGTACAAGAAGCCGGCAAAAATCGGCCGGAAATAGGTACCACTCCAGTACCAGATATTTACCGCTAAATGGTAGTGTTTAAACTTTAGACATTACTGTGCTGTACTGCCACTTTAGCTAGTGAAATTACTGGGCATAACCGACTAAATTATGTTACGTCTCGAGGTGACTAGCGCAGTGCCTTGTGTGATGCCTTGCAAATCTAGTCCTGGCCTGGCAATTAGCCTCCTAATTGTCATGTACAGGCTGGGCATGTTGCTTACCACCAGGTGACTGACTTGATCGTCTCGTCACCAAGTTGTATAAAAAAGTGGTCGATTGAGGTGTCATATGGTGTCCGGATTAAAGCGACGAAGGCACTCTAAACCAGAAAAAGACGCTGCGCTCGCCAACCCACCTGCTAAGTATGGTTACAGGGAAATCCTCCTCAAAATGACAACATATGGCATGTAGTCGATCGTTAATGAGGTAGGGTTTTGAGCAGCAGTGGACATCTTTTGGCTGATATGGTGATGAATCTAAATCTAATAAAATATTAACACCTTGATTTCCAGTTTTATGATTCGATCTCAATAATAAAAAATAAATAAAAATAAAAAGCCTTTTATTTCCAGTTTTACAAATTGACACAGTGAAAAGAAAAGCAATTTGGCTACCTTTATAAAAATAATATCTATGTAATTTACTTATAATAATAAAACATTGATATTTACATACTCGTATACTTATATTTTAAGTAGTTAATTATTAGTTAAAATCAGGTAGTAATTTATTATCACACTGGAACCCCTCTCAGGTAAAGGCCTCCTCCAAAGCTATCCATTTCTCTCGGTCTTGGGCAATTTTTTGCCATTGTGGGCCAGCAATTTTTTTTAATATCATCTTCCCATCTAGTGAACGGTCTTCCCCTATAGCGCTTACCCAATGGGCCTTTCCATGAAGTGACTGCTTTTGTCCATCTACGATCTTCAAAACGTGCTAAATAACCGGCCCATTTCCACTTCAACTTTTGACTATAGCTGAGAGCATCTATTACTTTTGTTTAAGATCTTATTCTAGTGTGTTTTATTTTCGGATTTTTTTAAACGTTTAACATACTACGTTCCATACCTCGCTGACATGTTTTTATCTTATTTTTAATCTTATTGCTGGCGATCTCAATAATAAGCTATTCTAATTATGAAGTCTTTCGTGTCACCAATTCGCTCACGGTAATTTTGGAAATCAGGCGCAGAGTAAGTCCATTTGTGTGATACGTCAGACAAAAACAAGTCTACTCTTCTCGCCCACTTTCAAAAAATAATTACTTAGTACACTAGTATTTTTCTAGACAAGAGGGCATACACGTGTGGTGGGTACATTTTATAGACTGAAATGTTTGGCACAAACACTAAGAGTATCAGACAACTACATACATTATGTAGGCCATACCAGCTGATCACCTGAAGTGCAGAAAGCTAACTTTATAACTAATAAAAAATAAACACTCGGTATAAATACATCATGAGTACACATGGAGTACCATCGTGAGGCATTATGAGAGGTGGCCTCGTGATGGTAAAACCACCAGAATAGATCATCTTTAGCACTGAAGGGGGCTCCAGGAGCTCGATAATATTCAAACTTGACTCATCAATTGGTCCCGCATCTTTAGGCTTATCACAGACGGAATGAAAGCTATTTTAAATACTTAGCTACCCCTGCAATCACAGTAGATATTTTAAACTTTGTTACAACAATTGCAGCAAAATTATATGCAATCTAACATAGCGGTTATGGTAAGGCAATATAAGTTAATTACAGCGCGAACGTAAATGTGATTCATGGCTTTAATGTGACGAATATCGTGTTGCCAGTTTAGGAAATTTGCCTACTTATTGGGTGTTTACTACCGGCAATTGTTTTTAAAGTTATACAATGGATAACCGACATGCCTATATTTGTTTAAAAGGGTTGATAAAGGTGTATAATAGTACACCCATAGATGACTAATAAGAGTATTAGTACAAATTTATAGGAGATGGCTGTATTATCTTTTTTTTTAGTGCCCAGTGGAAATTCTTCATGAACTTCCTTCGCCCCGGGGAAGGGCGAAGGGGTATCCTACTGGCTAAAACCATTGGAGCGGTCATCTTCGGCACCTAAGGGAGGCTCCAGGTCCTCGTATGATCACACTAGAGCCGTCCACTGGTGCCACGCCTATAGGCACATCACGGAGAGGGTGGCTGTAAAGCGGTCACCCCCCTCGGGGAATTGTAAAGGAAAGCGTTCCACGGCAGCGCGTGACCACATGCGTGCATCTTCTCTTGGGTCGCTCGGTGTGGGCACGCAGATTCCTTAATCTACGCACCCGCGAACACAGAGGTCCCCCGCCTTATAGCAACGGCAGGGGGTGCCAGGCGTGTAGGAATTAGGCGCCAGGGCGGTTGTTACCCCGGCGCCGTCTCCTCCTTCTTCGAGCGGGGTTGGCCCTCTCCCGATCCCGTTATGCGGTCTCCTTCTGGAGCATGACGCTCTCACAGAAGGAGATCACAGCATTCCAGTTTTCGTGCTCTGCCAACATAGTCAACACTACTGCTGGCAGAGAGAGATCTTGCCCGATCCGATCGACCAGGATCCGCCGCTCGAAGGCCCACGCAGGGCACTCCTCGAGCGTGTGCTGTGTGGTATCCTGGTCGCTATCACAATGGTGGCATTGTGCCGTGGCCTCGCGTCCTATCCTGTGCAGGTACGCACCGAAATAACCGTGCCCGTCTAGCACCTGCGTCAGGTGGTAGGCGACGCGCTCGCTCCTTCTGAGCCAGGCTCCGAAGAGTGGCAGGACAGCCTCGACGACGCGCTTGGTTGCAAACTGCATCTGCAGGCGATGACGCCACTTACCAAGTGCGCGCCGCCGAGCTAGCCAACTCAGTCTGTCCAACGCCCCTGGAGGCGCGCCTTCGCCGCTCTGGCGGAGGGAGCGTGCCTGATCGTAGACCCAGGCATCCATCTCCGCCAGGACCTACACAGCCTATCAAAAGAAATAGCGTATATTCGGCGACTTGAAACAAATAAAAATTCTAAGAGAAATTTTCATTATTTCTTTCTATACCTAAAATAAACCTAACGTTACACTAGAGTTAAAATCACAAATCCCTCATTGAAACACAAAACCCGTCTGGGACAAGCATGACTTTATGTACGTTCCATTTTCTCTGATATTTTTCGATTTATCCTGGCAATACAGGCCGGCCTCGTGGGCATTACGTTTCCATCCCCCCGGTCCACCTTTGTTGCCACTGTAATTAGACCGCCAAATAATGGTGATGACGATGAATTTTTTACGCGTATCACATTTTGATGTGGACTTTGTTTGTTTTTCTTTCCAGGGTAAGACGTAGCTTGTTGATATACGGCCAGTATTTTTACGTTCAGCTGAGCGGTCATGACAAACTCTACGGAGTAGATTTTTGAGATTTTATTGACAAAAAAAAACTATAGAATCATGTCAAGAGGATGGGCAGGGACGCCCTTTTATGTGTGCAAATCACTAATCCACTTACAAGTGTGGTAATTATAGCAATACAATTTGGGTGCAGATTTAATCACCTGCAACTTTTTATGATGTGAATCAAACCAGTATTCTCTACCTGATTCAGTAAAAAAAAACCATATTAATATTTCACCAAAACATCTAGTTATTCGAACTTAGGTTCAATCCAAAACAGCTGGCGGTCAATGGCCTCATGTGCCAATCATCGGCTGGTAGATATCAAATATATTCGTAGTGTTTGTCTCGCGCTCTGTCATTGTACGAAACGGGTACATATGTAAGTTGCAAGTGTTTCCTTGGGTTACTAATTACACTATCGCACGTTTTTATAGGTACTATTTTGCAAATATTCTGTTATTATTAAAGGGATCGGTAGCGCATTGTTTTGAAAAAGACTAAAGCGGCACCCAATATATTATATAACCCACAGTCAAGATATGAAAGCAAACTTGTTATGGTCAAGTATGGAATGGTTGACGCTGTTTATTCTTTAATTTTAAGTCTCAAAGGACTTGTGAAGCAGTCTGTCTCGGCATCTGTATAATGTATAAGCGTATATATATACATGAATATGGTAGCAATGCATGACTCTAGATGGAGATTATCGAGTTCCTGGCCCCTTCATTGCCGAAGATGACCGCTCTGGTGTTTTTGCTGGTTAGAGTCCAGCCACTCCGTCCTTCCCCGGGGTAAAGGAAGAACACGATGTATTTCCACGGGTTAACTAAATAAAAAAGTACAAAAGAAAGAGGTCAGTCGTCGAAACTGACTCAACTGGGAAGTGTTTGGGAAACTGCAACATTTTTCTTCATCCATACCGCACTGCAACAAGACCAAAGTCTTTAACCAGTGTGTGTTAGAAGTGCTGATATGTGGCACAGAGACGTAGTTACTCTCTATGGATCTCATAAGAAAGCTCAAGGTCTCTCAGCGGAATATGGAGGGAGTTGCGCTAGGTATTTTTTTTCGAGATCGAATAAAAACTAAGGAGGTCCGTAGAAGAACTAAATGTGAATGAATAAGAACTGAAGGGATTATAAGTAAGCTAAAGTGGCGATGGCTGTTGGGGCAAAAGGGTTCTCGAGTAGAGATCGCGCACCAGATAACGCAGTGTGGGACGGACGGACGGTGAAAGTCGCTGAGAGTCCTTGGATGCGGGGGGCATGTAACTGACCGTTGCGGAAATTTATAGGGGATGCTTTTGTTCAGCAGTGGACATCTTTTGATTGATATAATGATCATTATGTTTAAGATTATTTACACAGTACGAGTTATAGAGTTTTAGCAGACACACAGACTGAAGACTCGTAAATGGGGCTTATAATACAATAAGCCTATAACTGTCCCAATGCTGGAGAAAACCCTCTTCTTATACAGAGAGGGAACCAGCATTGATCACTCGCCTTGTCTACTTCGTGTTGGTCCAACTATTTGATCCAGGTTTCATGTCGATGATTCCCTAATCATTAAAGTCAGTGATGTCTTAGCCAAGAAAGCAATTATGACATTGAAAACGTCACATTAGTATGCATGGCTATATATCGAGCTTTAAACATCCAGTATAAGCCGATCTCACATTTTATAGGCGTTCCATACAATGCGAGGTTAACTTATACTGGAAAACTAGAGCTTGATATGTACCCGTGTGTATCTGTTAGGTTTTGATCACGCAACTTTGTTCTCAAGAAGCAAGTTCATTACCCTCCGGGCTACCATGATATCTGACCCAATGGGGCTTAAAAAATAAAAATACATTAGGAAAAAATATAAATGATAAGAGTTAATAATTATAATGTGTATACGGTTAGAGTAAAATCGTAGCTACGTTTATATTATCTTAGAGAAACGCTGTCTGCGTATTATATTATGAGTCAAATTGGTCTGGTGCGTGTTAGACGGACATTAGTTTAAGATTAAATGGAGTTTTGTATAACCTGCTGCTCTGTATTATTCTTGAACCATTTTACAATAAAACAAAATTTACCTATTAACCTTAAAAGATAGAGCTTGTAATTATATACTGTTACAAACCCAAGGTTAGAGTTTTGATACAGGGGAATATTTACCAGCACTACGAATTACATACTCGTGTTCAATGCATCGCTTGTTTTGGCGAGCAATCCAAACCTGTCTACGGGCCAGCACGGCCACTACAGCCGAGCTTGCTACGGACTTTGGCTACGGACCGCTACGAGCACCATGTTCCTACAGCTCGTTGGTCCGTGGTTTTATGCACCGCGGGAAGCCAAACGCTACATTTCGTAGTCGATGAAATGCGTCAACTACGCCGTTCGTAGTCAGTTACACGCTACTAGTCGTAGTAATCGCACGCTAAGGTGTCTCCGACACAATTGTACGTATAAATTTTATTAATACAATGAATTTGTACGAAAATTATTGGTATCGTTTTCATATAGCTGCCTAATAGCGATGAATAATCTACAGCTCAGCCAAAAAACGTCCACTGCTGGACAAACGCCTCCCCCAAAGATCACCAGAATGATCGGTCTGGGTTTATGTTGTGTGCTTATAAGGTATTAGGTACACCTTTGGCAGTGTGTTTACCATAATCAGAAGCAGATGAGATGGTGGTCACAGTTGGAGTAGAAGGACGCTGCTGCCCATCCTTGGGCTAACCCCACCGTCACCTTTCACGACAGTTACGGGATAAGATGCAATTAATATTCTTCAGTTATTCACCATTTCGGCCGAATAAAGTCCACTGCTGGAAACAGGCCTCCCTCACAACGACCGACATCGGTATGTTGTGTGCTCACTGAGGGGTTTTGCCATAATAGCCACGCTTGGCAGGCGGGTTGGCGATCGCAGTTGAGGTGTTAATGTATTCAAAGGACGCTGCTGCCCATACTCCGGCTAATGTGAATCCCTTAGTCACCTTTTACGACACCCACGGGATGAGATGGGTTGGTGCTATTCGTAGCCACACGGTTCAGTTATTATTAAACTCAAATATGTGAATCCTCAGACTACTTATTGCAATAATGTTCTTTCATTGTACGGTATCTTAATGTCTTCTTCTGCTTAGCATTTCTGACGTAAAATGTAATCTGTAAGTTGAGTCAAAAGTATAATATGCCATAATAAGCCGAAGGATTATTAAATTGATAAAACATTACTTTTGTACAATATCGTTTTTCAAAAGTATAGCCCTACAACCGAAATGAATAATAAATCGAATCCAAAATCTTTAGATTTAAGATTTTTAAGTGGACCTGTTTTTGTATTAAGATCACATTTAACACAGAAACAAACATATCCTCAAACCCAAACTCAAATATTTCGGATTAGATTGACTATTAATTTCGGCCGTTAGAGGTACAGCTATTCAAATCTATACAAATAAATAAAATTAAAGTATCTGTTTGTAATGTCAAAATAACAGCTTTTTACTAAATTCATATGAAACTATATATGGTATCTATAACAGAAAAACAAATTTTAAATTTGTTTGTTCCGGGTAATTTCCGAAATGACTGGACCGATTTTGACGGGACTGGCAGATAGCTGATGTTATAGAGAATAACTAAGGCTACTTTTATATTAAAGCTATCAATTATAAAACCCCTTTTTAAAAAGGGAGATAGGGTTGACATAAATAATTATCGCCCAATAACATTGATACCGATTCTATCAAAAATATTAGAAAAATGTATGTATAAAAGATTGATTAATTTCTGTAACAAATTTCATATTATTAGTAAAGATCAATTTGGTTTCCAACAAGACAAATCTACTACATTAGCCATCTTCTCTCTGATAAAAACAATACTCACCAATATTAATAAAAACTATCTAACTACAGGATTATTTTTTGACTTATCAAAAGCTTTTGACCTAGTGTCCCACGAATTATTACTGCAAAAGCTTGAGATATGTGGAATAAGGGGACATGCGCTCCAATGGATATCCTCATATTTAACTAACCGACAGCAACGTGTTATTATTACAAAAATAGATAAAAACAGTGACATTATACCATACTCATCTGAATATAAATATAACAATTATGGTGTTCTCCAAGGAAGTGTCCTGGGCCCAATATTGTTCCTAGTCTATATAAATTCAATTACAGATATAACAAATCATAAATGCATACTATTCGCCGATGATATTTCCATTATAGTGACATCGGATAGAAAGAATAATACAATTTATAACCATGAAACAGACATTAATAATACGATTGACAAATTAATTGAATGGCTTGACATTAATAACTTAAAAATAAATTTAAATAAGTCGGTATACATACAATTCAATAAATCGAATAATAGTAAATACAATTTGAAACTTGACATACCAAAACTTAATGAAGTAACACAAATAAAATTTCTTGGAGTTATAATAGATCAGGACATAAACTGGAAAGCACAAGCAGATGATGTATCTAAGAGAATTAATAAATTTGTATATGCACTTAAAAAAGTTAAAAATGTAACTAACATCAAGACTGCTATCACTACCTATCATGCTTATGTAGAATCACTAATACGGTATGGATTTATAATATGGGGCAATAGTACCGACCAAAATAGAGTATTTGTTGCTCAAAAAAAGTGCATTCGAGCAATATACGGGCTACAACCGGATGATTCATGCCGGCCAATATTTAAAGAACTTGGTTTGTTACCGCTACCCTCGCTTTATATTTATGAAATATGCATGTTTGTTAAAAAGCATAAACATTTATTTAAAAAAGCAGATGACATAAATCCTAGGACCCGACGTGATCCCCACAGACTTGTATTAAATGACTTTCCAAGACTGACAAAATATAATAAAAGCTGTCTAGCCATGTGTGTTCGGATATATAATAAGATTCCAACCGAGTTAAAAACTTTAGATTTTAGACGGTTTAAAAATAAACTACACAAATGGTTAAACAACAATAATTTTTACAGTCTAAAAGAATTCCTGACGGGCAATATTTAGTAATGAAACCTACATATTTGCATGCTATGATATTAGCAAAACATGTGCGCTCTTTATTGTGTTAAACAACTTTATATACCATGTTTTGTGCAAATAAATTTATTATTTATTATTTAGAAAAATAATTAGGTTCCCGCGCAATAAAACCTTGAAATCCGATATATATATATTCTATGTTAAGTGTCTATGTCGAAGTACTTTAAATTTATTTTAAATTTTATTATATACAGCTAGTATTACATAAAAATGAAGCCCAGGCCATCAGGTCATAATGGATCCGAAAGCTACTTTCTACTAAATATCCTGTATGTAAATTATTCAAAAGAAATATATGAATATTGTAATTGCTAACACTTGTTGTAGTATAGGTATCGGTAACATACCCTCGGTTTCCGAAAGGAAAATAATCGCAAAATTTACGAAACAAGCGTAATTTAAAAAAGAAGCACTCCGGGAGTGCCGACAGAAGTAATTTTTTATTTATTTATCTGGTCGCGTTCGCTGTCTGCTATATGCACACACTATAGCTGCGTCTCGTAACGGTGTCGCGAGTCCAGAGATTTTATCTCAGCTAAAAATATGCGTACCGTGCTAAAAGAAGTTTTCACTTCAAAAATACGTAAAAATCTCGAATTAAATGTGTTTTGGGTTACCGAAACACAAATGTGACAGCTGTTAACAATGTTTCAAATCTCCAATTAACTGCTTGTCACAGCATGTTTGGGTTTCTAGAAAGCTTTTTCGCCTGTCAATGGATTTTCAACGAGCTATTTCATAATTGGTGAATATTTACCGATTAATCGCGTGTCAAAGAAAATATTACTCATCAAAAGGCTATTGACATGAATCAAAGGTTGATAAATGTCGGAGGATACTTGAGGTGAGTTCAATAATCATAAGGTACGTTACTAAAATACCAGCATGAATGTTGAAATCATCATCATCATCATTTCGGCCGAATGAAGTCCACTGCTGGACACAGGCCTCCCCTAAAGATCACCACAACCACCGACATGGATGTGTTGTGGGCTCATTGGGGGGTTTTGCCATAATCGCCACGCTTGGCAGGCGGGTTGGCGATCGCAGTTGAGTTGTTAATATACTCGAAGGGCGCTGCTGCCCATCCTCCGGCTAATCCCTTAGTCGACTTTTACGACACCCATGGGAGGAGATGGGGTGGTGGCATTCTGAGCCGGCACCACACGTTGAAATAATAATATATAAAATGAACTAAATTTATTATTCATTGGTACGTAATAGCAAACATATTAATTGAATTCTGGATTTGAATTGAATTATGCCGTGTGGTGCCGGCTACGAATAGCACTAACCCATCTCATTCCGTGGGTGTCGTAAAAGTCGACTAAGGGATTAGACGGAGGATGGACAGCAGCGCCCTTCGAATACATTAACAACTCAACTGCGAACGCCAACCCGCCTGCCAAGCATGGTGATTATGACAAAACCCCCCAATGACCACACAACACACCGATATCGGTCGTTGTGGTGATCTTTGAGGGAGGCCTATGTCCAGCAGTGGCCTTTGTTCGGTCGAAATGTCCTGACATAATGACATATTTTATTAAATTATTAAGGCCTTACCTAATTGAATTTGAACGTCTTAGTATGTATATGTACTCTTTTTTCCACTATTGTCAGAAACTCCCTTTTCTGTAAGTATAATTTTTTCGAGACATTATCTTCGAATCTCAATTTCAACTTGATTAGTGGCTTTAGTCACCATAAAGTTGTCAATTACACGTACACACGGCTACATCATCATCATCATCATCACTATCATCATTTCATGCGTAAAATATCCACTGCTGGACAGAAGCCTTCCACAACAACCGGTATGGCTCTATGTTGTGTGTTAATTGAGGGGTTTTGCCATAAACGCCACGCTTGGCAGACATGTTCGCGATCGCAGTTGAGTTAAAATGTACTCGAAGGGCGCTGCTGCCCATCTTCCGGCTAATCTCATAGTCACCTTTCACGACACCCACGGTATGCAATGGGGTGGTGGTATTCTTAGCCGGCACCACACGGCACTTATTTCACCGCTGTGGAAATCCTCTTAGACTTCCTCCGCCCCGGGAAGGGTGTAGAGGCATACCGGACTCCTACCAGCTAAAACCTCCTGGGCGGTCATCTTCGGCACCGAAAAGAAATGCTCCGGGATCTCTAGAACGTACTCTCCGAATCCGGCTATTGGTGCCACGCCCATAGGTCGTCACGTGGGTCCACTCTCTCCACTGACCTTCGTACTACCGGCATCCTAAGAGTAGCTCTGCAACTGACCTGTGCTTCTGACGTGTCGATACTATAGGCAATATCTCCTCATGCCTACGCTAGGCTGGTAGTGGACTGCGAAAACCAGTATTTCAGCGGTAGACGTTATACAGGCTGATATACTAAAATCATCATCATCATATCAGCCAAAGGACGTCCACTGCATTATGCTGAGTGACAACCTTTTTTTTGCATGGCCCGTGGAGTGTATAATTAATTATTCTTAATGTTTAGCTTTAAACTGGTAATGTTGATTACCTGTTTTTTTTTTTCGTAAAACTACATCTGCGTCATTATTTTTGGCTTGAATTCTGAGTCTTTTGGCCACATACCGAAAAATATTTTTGTGATGCCAGTTTATTGCATATAGGTTGTTTTTGTGAATCTTAAAAATATTGTGTTAATTTAAGTCTGTGTGTCGTTGTTGGGACAAAAATAAATTATTGTCTTTTCTTTCTTCCACTGCTAAACAAAAGCCTCCCCCATAGATTTCCACAACTAGCGGTAACATGCAGCCCGCATCCAATTACTCCCCGTGACCTTCACCAGATCGTCTGTCCACCTCGTTGGAGGTCGTCCCACGCTGCGTTTTCTGGTGCATGGTCTCCATTCACCTTTTTCAACCAACGGCCGTCAGTTGTATGAGCAATGTCTCCCGCCAGTGCCAATACTTCAGTTCACCAATACTTTCGGGTATGTCGGCCACTTTAGTTCATCTACCGATCTCCTCATTTGTGATTCGATCTCGGTACTAAAATACCAGCAGTAGAATTATACAGGCTGTACTGAATAAAACACAAAATTATTATTTCAAATTGTATTTATTTTCGTCGTTAGTATAGTAAACCATTTGCAACACATTCCATACTATTGGTCCGTCCATAATTCCACAACATATCCACCACTTTATATATTCATCACTTTATAAATAATTTCGAATTATCTAATATTTACATTTTTACATTTCATAAATAAATTAAAACCTTCATTTATCTAGCACAGGTATAATAGACAGATACAGGCAGATGAAATATTATAGTAGTACCAGGGTTTAACACAAACAGATTTGGTTTTAGGAATCGCGACCGTTCCAATTGTATTATCATAACATTAATTCAAATTTCAAGAAGTGTTCAATATTGCGGTGAGACTACTTATTTGTGAAATATAATGACGTTTCCATTAATAACGCTTGTATTGTCAAAGAACTATAACTTATCTTAGAACAGGCAACCTAAATCAAAAAAAAAATGCGGAGAAAAGGCAGGAAATATTTTTTCCCAATGCAACCTAACCAATCACTTTTCCTGAATCTGTCTAACCATTTAAAAGCGATCCTTAACTGAATGCTCTTAAAAATTGATATTTGTAATGTCTAATTTGTTAATATATGAGGAAAAACTGTAAATATACTTCTTTATATCTCACACTATGTATATATATATAGACTACATTTTTACGATAAAATGCGTTTAATGTAGGAACATAAAACACAGTGAAATAAAAAATCATAAGATTGAAATGTTCAACTTTGGGGATTACATCCGTTAAATGAAAACAGTTTAAGATTACTCAAGATGTTGAGTACGGAACCATCATAAAAAATTGCTTTGGATGACATTTGATAGTAAAAGTAAGACAATTTATTTTGTACCTTGTATAATAAATAAAACAAGTAAAAAAATACTATAGTATAAAAAGCATGCTTTGTTGCACTATAAACCTCCCGGCTCCATCATCAGACCTTCGTCAGCGAGTGTAATGTTTGGGACTCCTTAAAACAAACAAAATGAGCCGAAACTCAAGGGGTTCACTAGGAGCCTTTGAAGAGGTCCACTGTCCTGCCTCCCTCATCAGATCAGTTAGTTGGTACTAGATTATTGTATTGTCATCTGATTTACATCTTCTTGCAAAGTTTCAAATCGATACGACAATTAGAAGTAGGTTTAAACCGACTTCCAAGATTTGCTTACATAGTTACAAGTGAAGCTAATAAACGCATGTTAAACGTTATTAAAACAAGTGTCACAGGAATACCGCTCTTCGTTTTTCATCAAAAAATGCTCACTATTTTTATGGTATGATCCATAAACCGTGTAACGCAATCCCATTACCTGTCACTCTCACCTTCCAAAAACATTACTCATATGACGAAGGTATGTCATAAATTAGGTAGGGTTTCGTTCGCGTTCTGTGTTCCTCCATAACACATACACGAAAGAAAGTATTAGGGGTTATATTTGCGCAATTAATATTATTATTTTCGTAAGCACCAATATTGAATACTATTAGTAACACCGTAAATACAAAACAGTTTCTTTTCATGTGTACAATATGTATTAAACCCCTCTCCGATCCTTAAAGAAGGTATTCAGTATCGATATGTGATCATATACAAGCAATCCAGTTCTGAAATTAAGATTAAAACATTTTTATTTTTTAACAACGCGGCGCGGCTCTGCATCGGTGCGAACGTGTTCAAACAAGCTGATTTAAATTTAGGCCATTTTATAAGAAAAAATATATTTTCGGTATTTATTGTACCCATCTCATCCCATGGGTGTCGTAAAAGCCGACTAAGGGATTAGACGGAGGATGGGCAGCAGAGTCCTTCGAATATATTAACAACTCAACTGCGATCACGAACCCGCCTGCCAAGCGTGGCGATTATGGCAAAACCCCCCAATGAGCACACAATACACCGATATCGGTCGTTGTGGTGATCTTTGAGGCAGCGGCAGCCAGCAGTGGACTTGATTGGGCCGAAATTAATGAATGAATTTATTGTAAATCTATAAATTTGAATATGTTCACATTTCGCAATTCTTGTCTTATATACAGGATCATTTACCGAAATATAGTAGGCGCTCATTATATTAACATCGGTAAACAATCGGCGAGTTTAAGCAACGTTTGGTGCGGTCAGTCTATGGATGGGTGACCGCATAGTGGTATTTGAACGGAGCGTCTTACGTAAAATCGTTCGTCCCGGTAGTTATTATTATAGCAAGACACTAGGCTGACCATTAAGCAGATGAAAGTAGAAGAATCTAAATTTATTTATCTACGCTCCTTTTCGGACATAGTTTAAGATACATATTATACATTTTTAAATAAGAATTCACACTCTAGTACTGATATCGTTCTCGATCTGACAAATGATAGAACAAATAATGAGAGAATCAATTTTAAGAATTTTAAGGATAACGAAAATAAATGTGACGAAACTAAGCCATTTTTAATGACATGTTACACAATGTTAGTACTATATAATGTATACACAAACTTTACGTTTAATAAGGTAGACGACTTAGCAGAAGCCTTTGATTTAGTCATCTACCTAATGATGAAAAGATAAAAACAGTCACATTTTGAATAATAAAGAACTTCTGTTCAAAGTTGCAGGACACACAAAAAGTGAACAAAAGGAATACGTAACAGGGTCGTCTTTTCAATTCACACAAGCGGGCTAATCTTTACGTGTGCCTATGGGTTTTACTTAACATAGCTATCCTACCGTTGTCGTCCAGTATTGTGGTTGTACGACTTAAAATCCTCACTTAGACCCATTATGCAAAGCACATGATCCGCTTTGCTGGAACCGATAACATTACAATTCTGTTGCCTACCTTCCCAGTCAAATACTAGCATGTAACGAGCTTTATGTGTGTGTGTGTCCTATCTTTTCTGTATGGCTTCCTCGATTCTCTAATTGAAATGATTATTTTGATTACCATTGGTAGTATTTTCACTGTCATTTTGTTTAGTATCATATGATTTCGTGTAGTGTCCGGATTAAGAATATAGCACCACTCCATATTCTCCCGTGGATGTCGCCTTCTATTCTTCCATTAGTTCGCTCATCCGGGCAGCAGCGTCCTTTCTGTGAAGTGGTAGCCAAACTGCGCTCACCAACCCGCCTGCCAAGCGTGATAAGTATTGGCAAGTGCTCCCCAAAATGATAACGCAGTTATGGAATCTGTGGTGGAGGCCTTTGTTCAGCCGTGGACGTATATATGAATGAATGAATGAATATCATTTCGTATCAACTATAACGTTCTGTCTATCTATCTCTCTCTTTCTATTTATTATAGGCGTATTGGCGACAATTATTCTGTAGTCTGTCTGTAATGTTACTATCAGTAATTTATAAAGTTGACGGACCCGTTCCGACTGGCACATGTGAAAACATCGTCATTTATTTTGAGTACCTTGTAACCTCCCTGACCCTCTTCTTTGTCAAATCCCGATTCTCCGATATACACATGTAAAGCAGTGAGCATGTAGTATAGAGGAAACGACACCAATATAAGAATTCACACAAGTAAAGAGCCGAGCGTGGAGCGCTGACTCAAAGCGGCGGCACGGAAAGGGCCGACCAGTCACGAGGCTGGCCGAATGGAACGTTGCGACGTGCCATAGAATTAACGCGATCTTACACGTAGAAGCGCGCCATTCACAGATCTTTCACATTAAAATCATTTTAATAAATGATGTCAATTCCATAATAGCTGTGTGTGGGAAGCATTACAGAAACAAAAATTGGTGACATAAATGATGTATGAAGTATATTTGCTGGTGGCGCATCAATTAATTTTGCTGGAGAAAATATGACAGAATTCTTTTTTTAAAAGGCAGCTTTATTTTTCATTACATTAAAATAATGGCGACTGAAATTGATAAGACTCAATCGCCTGCCTTTTATCTTTTAGCTGAAGAAAACAAATTTACTAAAGTATTTAAAAATAAAATGTAATTCTCGTTTAGTTTAGGCCGCTTTCAATTCCGGCGATAGTTGGTATGAAACTAATATAAAACGCTGGAAACGCGCATCACGTTGCATCACCTTGTCAAGCATCACGGTGACAAATACTGCAAAAAGTTGTTGTTGCATTGATATCGTTAACTCTGCAATGTCACCGAAATTAGAAGAAACCTTGACTGAAATATTTTGTGGTTTTTACATTTTTATCGCTATTGTATACTTTATAACAAAATACTTTTAAACGGATTACATCGCGTATATGATAGATTTTTGTTTTTCCTGACGTTTTGAACATTTTGCTGACCACGCATCTTGCAAATGTAATCTATACAAATAAATAAAATTGAAGTGTCTGTTTGTAATGTCAAAATAACAGCTGTTTACTAAATGCATATGAAATTATATACGGTACTTATAACAAAAAAATAATTTAAACTTTTTTGTCTGTTTCAGCTAATTTCCGAAACGGCTGGACCGATTTTGACAGGATTTTCAATGACAGATAACTAATATTACAAGGCGTAACTTAGGCTACTTTTATTTTAGAAAATGAATTTAGAGTTCCGCGAAAAAATATAAAAGACATAAAATCCAATATATATGTCAACTGTCTATGCCGAAATCTATCCAATTTCTTTTAAATTAAACAGCGGGTGTAACCGCGGGGCACTACTAGTCCGTTATAAAGTGTTTTATTAGAATGTGTAATAATTACAAAAACCTAAGACATTACTACATTATATACTTAGTATAAGTTTAGTGGTCGAACATTTTTATTAAATGATATATCAGTGTTAGTAGTTAAACATAAATTAAATATCTTTCGTTAACATATCTTTAACTAACATATTTAGGTAGGTACTAAGATTTGATCTTATATTATATATAAGCAACATAGTATAATGATAAATACGAACTTCGTTTCCACTTAAAAATATTCTTAATTAAAATGGCAAATCGAATTTGGCTTAATATTTCACACCGAGCGACCCACGAGACGTCGGTGGCGCGCATATGGGCTCGCGCCGCCGTGTGCGCAGCACAGCACAGCGCACAGGGACGCTTCGAGGGATCCTTTACAATCCCTCCCGGGAGTCATCCCATTTACAGGAATCACCTCCGTGATGTGCCTAAGGCGTGGCATCTATGGGCGGCTCTAGTGTGATCTTACGAGGACGTGGAGCCGCCCTTCGGTGCCGAAGATGACCGCTCCAGTAGTTTTACCGGTAGTCCGGTATAATATATGAGTCCGGCCCTTCCCCGGGGCGAAGGAAGTTCATGAAGAATTTCCATTGGACAACAATAAAAAAATATCAAAATATTGTATTATTATGAGAAATCAGCTTGGGAGGAGACGAGCGCACGCGCACTTCGGTTTAAATTTGTGAACGGGGGATCTCTGCACAAACACCGCGGCCCCTTCGAGGTAAGGTATCATCTAAACTGATTTGTCAACCTATAGTCATCAAATTATAAGCCTTAAAAATGTTTAATAGTAATTAATAAATATCATGTCCAAATTGTCAACCAGAGGACTTTTATTACAAGAAATCACATTCTCATTGATATTATGAACATTAAATTTTATTATAATATATTTTTGATGTCCTAAATGATCGGAATTATGGCTCTACTAGGAGAACTGCCCATCAGCTAAACGATAATAGTCTCAGTAAGATCATTATGGACGCGATTATTAGTGAAGATTTTAAATGTGTTTACGTAAAAGACATTACATTTAGACATTTACAAATGAGACTACATTTAAGAATAGTCTGGAAATGTTATAACTTCACATCTTATTCCAGGGGTTCCATGATAAGGCACGGGTAAGAAACCACCTCTCTTCCCCCCACAAAAAAAGGAATCAGGTGCTGGAAGTTGTTGATCGATCTCCAGCCTCCAAGTGTTGTGGCCTGATGGGGTTGAACTTGAGCCATCTTTCACCCGACAGAAGCTATCTTGCGATAGCGGTGCGCTGTTCTCTGAGAGATATGCGTGGCTGGCCGCGAAATACAGGGATGGGAGCCGTCAGAACCTGCGTAGAGACCTGCTGGCGGTGCGGCACAGCGATAAGTAAGTTGAAGGAACATCGTGGGGCCAGTTAAAGACCGTCACGCCCCTCCACCTTTCTCCAGGGTGGATTACCTTGTACAAAAAAGATGTTTCATGAGGAAAAAACAGCCTCTACCAAGATATATGGAGCTAGTTAATAGTCACAGTGATTTTAGAGACATACCAAGTAGTCTCTATGTTGGTTCCTAAACTGAAACGTTTGTAGATACAAAATTCTTTGCTATAAACATGTGTTTCAATGAGGTAAGTAGTAGTAGTAAGTATACTAATATTTGTCCTTAGCCTACTAATTATTAGTTGGAATGTTGTTGACATAAAGTGATGATATAAGGAACGGAGACGTGGTCACTAAGCGAACTATGGACAGAGCTATGCTTAGTATTCTCAACGAGATCGAATCAGAAATGAGGTCCGATATAGCTGAAAGTAAACTGAAGTGGCTGAAGTGAACTGATGGCCGTTGGGGCAAAAACGTGAAGGTCGCTGGGAGTCGTTGGACGAGGGCGGCATGTAACCGCTCGATGTGGAAATCTAAGGGTTCAGTAGTGGACGTCCTGTGGCTGATATGATGATGATGATGACATAAAACATAAAGATTTTTGTTATTATTATCAACAAACCAAATTCGATTTGCATTTTAGTAAACTTCTATTATACTTTTCGAACCTCACTATCACAATCATTTACACTTGTGTCGCATTATCACCAGCGTTCATTAAAAATTGTTCTTTCACTTCACAAGAACTTTTCTTTCTCGGCTTAGGAGGCGGTTTTGGAGCAGTTCTTGACCTACCTGAGGTTCCACTAACAACATTCACGGAATAACCTGATCTAAAATCACGATGCTTCAGTAAACCCTCGTTTTCTGCAAGGGTCACCTTCAAAGGCCTCTGTTCTGACTTTATTATCTGGTTGACAGACATCGCTTGCAAAGTTAGAAGCTGATTGTGTATATTTGGAGAACTCAAGCTATTCCTTGGGATGGTAGCGTGGGGAGTGCCGGGTGCTGGAGACGGGGCTGGCTCCTCCTCGTCTGGATACGAAGGCATCTTCCCCGCAGGGCCCAGATCCATCTCACTTTTATTCAAACTGTAATAATTTCCACCATTATTGAAAAACCTCATATTAAAAGTATCATAATAAGGTATGACACCATTTAGGGTGGATAAAACTTGTGGACGTAGACTACTGTCAGGAACCATTCTTGGTTTTCTTGGTAACGTTACGTAGCCTTTGGAGGTAATGAGCGGAATTGAGCCTTGGAAGTTTTGGCCCTGGAACCTGCTGTAAAGGGCAGGGTTGATAGCGGTTACTGCATATCCTGGAGATTTAATTGGACTTTCTGTGTCTTGCGTAGTCCCTCTTGCTGGGGAGACCTGGGTTCCTCTGAGAGGGAATGAAAGGAGGTCTGGTGGGTACGCCTGATGCTCTTGGACTAAGCGGTCCATCAGCAACATTTCATGGGACTTTTTCGGAAGTTCCACTTCTGAGTGCCGACTGTTGTCCTCGGTTGATGCTGTAGACAAAATATAAAAATACATGTTAACTATCTTGATGATCACTTTTATATCATCATTCATCATTTTGGCCGAATAAAGTCCATTGCTGGACACAGGCCTACCTTAAAGACATCGGTGTGTTGTGTGCTCATTGGGGGGTTTTGCCATAATCACCACGTTTGGCAGGTGGGTTGGCGATCGCAGTTGAGTTGTATTCAGAGGATGCTGCTGCCCATCCTCCGGCTAATCCATTAGTCACCTTTTACGACACCCACGGGATGACATGGGTTGGTGCTCTTCGTAGCCGGCACCACCGACAATGCAGGTAATTTACGTAGAACAAAACACTTCAAAATCAAATATCTCAAACGTAGATTATTTGGCGTTTATATATTATTGCATAACACTGCTCAAAATTCATTGGTTGCCGTGTAGCTCCGGTAACGACAAGACTACCTCATCTCATCCCGTGGATATCGTAATTAGCGACTAAGGGAGTAAGGAACTCGGTAAAAAACAGATCCTGTGACTGATTAATTTGATTATATTATTAGAGTTTTTTTTTGTATGGGACAAGCCCGCCACACTTTCCCAACAACTGCAACTTCTGTCAGCCAGGATCTACAATGGCGACCACCGAAAAGAAGACCGATCAATTAAGCTCGGTGTGTCCCAGAGAAATGAATAACTGTCTTGGAACCCGCACCGAAATTAATCAGAAAAGAGAAAGGAGGAGTAGGAAAGAATATATGTTCCGTTATGTTAAACATAATAGTGCGTTCATCTTGCCAAAGAATACACTCCCCAGAATATGACTGTATGATTGTTTTGTTTTGTTTTGGGTATGGTCGGATATAGTGAGCTGAGAGTCAGGAGGGATCTCACTCGTACCTCGTACATATTTAAAATAATAAGAGGAAAGATCCAAGACTCCAACATGTTAGGGCTGGTGGGCTTTGGTGAGTTTGTGTGTACCAGACAGATACGTATGGCAGCGACGCCGGCCGCCGCTGCTGGCGGTGCCGCGCGGACGCACCAATTTGCTGAGCGAGGCGCCACTACTGCGTGCACTTCGCTCTCTCAACCTCGTAGCGAGGGACAGAGACATATTTAGTTGCACATTGAGTGAATTCACAAAGAAAACATTGTATATAATATGTTATACCTAATAAGATTTAAAACTGTTTGAGATTTGTTGTACGCTATTGCATTGGGCTATGCCTGTAAAAATAGTTGTAAGTGTGGATAAATAAACAATTAAATGATGTGCATCCTAATAATAAATGATTGAATGATGAATTTATCTATTTATTGTAGTTGTCATCGATATATTGTCGAATTCGTGAGTTCATTTACCGTCGCATCGTTATCCCAACCTTACAATTTCCCACACCAAAGTCAGCAAGAAAATAAAACTGAAAATATTTTATACAAATATTTTTATCCCGAACCTCAACATCATTACCATAACCGTACAATCTCGAAAACAAGTCATAGCTGTTGACATTTGAGGGCTCCCGACTCTTGCCGAATAAAATTTTCGGTTTCTGAGTCCACAATTGTCTCCCCCAAGTTGGCATCATTACATTTTATATATATTGTAAAGGGTACCGTGGAGCAATTATGAAGACATTGTGCCTTGAAAAACACCTCGAATAGCATGAATATTTGATCTGCATACGATGTTTCCTGTCGTTTTTTGATATTTATGGACGGGAAACAGGAAAATAAAGACGAGTTTCCTTTGAAATTTTGGAATCTGTTTGAGTATGTGTTGGTAAAAGAATTGGAAATGTTGAAACATTTTTGTCTTGCACTTACTTTCTGGTTCTATATGCTCTGGAGGATGGTCAGCAGTACCGTTATAGAACAATAGCCGTTATGTCAATGGTGTAAATAATTGGAATATGCCAAATCTTCAGTCATTATATATGCATTGTTAAATTATTTTATTGATATCTTCCATAGGTACACCTGGCCGTGTGCCGCCTACGAATAGCACCAACCCATCTCATCCCTTGGGTGTTGTAAAAGGCAACTATGGGATTAACCGGAGGATGGCCAGCAGTGGCCTTCGAGTATATTAATAACTCAACTGCGATTGCCAACCCGCCTACCAAGCGTAGCGATTATGCCAAAACCCCCAATGAGCAATGAGCACAAACATCACTCACACTGGTAGTTATGGCAAATTCTAGGGGAGGCTTGTGTCTAGCAGTGAAAGGATGACAGGTACACTTGAATTATTATAAATAAATCATATTAAGAACTCAATCATTATATAATGCCGTGTGGTGCCGGCTCAGAATGCCACCACCCCATTTCATCCCGTGGGTGTCGTAAAAGTTGACTAAGGGATTAACCCGGGTCTTGCCATAATCGCCACGCTTGACAGACGGGTGGGCGATCGCAGTTGAGTTGTTAATGTACTCGAAGGACGCTGCTGCCCATCCTCCGTCTAACCCCTTAGTCGCCTTTTACGACACCCACGGGATGAGATGGGGTGGTGCTATTCGTAGCCGGCACCACACGGCAACTTACATTCGTTACACCTAAAATAATAAACATTTCCCTTAAGTGTATTTAGTACAATTGCATGTTTGGTCCTACCGAAGGTTATAATATCTGTCATTTAGTTTACTGAACACAAAAATAATATTATTCCTTATTTCGGTTCACGTAAAATAACTTTGATTCGACAAAACGCAAGATCAAAGATCAAAGTGAATTAAGACAAGGAATTCGTTTGAATTCCAAAAACAAAAGTTTATTTGGAATCATTTTATCAGTCGGAGGTTTAATTTGTTTACTGGGAACACCAAAGAGAAATTAAGGAAATAATATACAAAAGGTTTAACCAACGACCATAGTGTAATTCGTATTGCTAAAGTACAATTTATCATATAAATAATTATATTAAAATTGTTATCAGTTGGTGATGCTTTCAAGAGTTTGCAAACTTTTTAATCTACGCGCTGATTTGGGACGTGAGGAAAGTACTTTTAGTTTTTATTGGACTATGATAGATTTTGTATGCAAATTGTCTATTTTATTAAACTTCATAGCATAAGCACCTCAGTAGTTTAGTGTACAAGCGCAGCTAACAAGTATGGTCAGGCCATTCGATCTCGAAATCAAGGGAAACGCGATTAGGGTTTTCAGTAAAATATTCTCAGTAGCATTCCGGGATTTAGACATGCATCCGGTAAATAACGATCGGCTTATTAAATACCATCATAGGTTAAATGTGGTGTGGGGTGGTGTGGCTACCAATGGGACAAGTCGTATTTTTTCAACTCGAAACATTCGAATTTATGTAACTGTTGATTCCAATCTCAATTCGAATTGATTCGATTCGGTCGATAGCAGTCGATTCAGGGATAGCATCGCAACCGAATCGCGTAATTCTTAATTCGATTCGATTCAAGGTCGAATTAATGTTTATAATAAACAAAACCTTCAACGAGGACGGACGGCTATATCTTACTAATGAATAATGTAAATAAACAGAAACGGTGAGCCATTCGAGTCAGCGAGTGTCAAATCAAGCGAATCATGTGATTGGTCGGGATCGATTGAGTTGATTCGGGTACACGAATCATGTCAATTTTGCGAGTCCGCACGCCGGATACGTAAAACGAATCAATTCGGATTTGACGAAACGCGATTCAAATCAGTGAGTTAAAAGAGTAACTCGAGTTATTCGAATTAAGTTATTCGAATCGGCCTTCGCTGGGTGTGGCGATTGGAGGCTCGTGGAAGTAATGAATACAGTGCAGATCGAATTCTCTGTCATGTTTAAGTCAAAGTCAAATATTTTTTATTTCAATTAAACCTATTACTGGCACTTATGAAATGTCAGAATTTAAATTGCTCGGTTCCAATTAGTTGATCCTATGGAGAAGAACAGGCAAGAAACTCCATGGATACTCTTTTAAAATAATTGAGGTTACAATATTGAATTATATAGATATAACACAAATTATTAGATATAACCAAAAACTTTATCAACAATTTGGATGAGACCTTGTAACTGTGTGCATTAGTGTGCTTACATGAAGAATGGTAGTGGGAAAATGGATTTCTAGGCTCGCATACATTTTGATCTACATGGCATATCTCCTTTCTTCCAATATCTTTGAGTATCTGTGGGTGTGTGTGTTTGTGTGATGTGATTCGGTGTGTGGTTTGGGAAGCGTGATATGTCAGTAATGTTTGTTTGTGTTGCTACTGTACAATATTTTCGGTTTATGCGTAGTCAATCTATAGCCTTTAAAAATAACTCCACCGTCTAACAGAAAGCACGTTAATCCATTATATCTCTTGATCGACTATCATACGTTGATACAGGAGATCTTGGTTGCCGCCAGTGGAATGGTTTTGACCAAATGTCAGCCAGTCTGTGTGAAATACTGACATTCTATGGCACTCGGTTACACTAGAAGCCGATTATGGTTTAATACATTTTTCTGGGGAGTTGCTTGCGCCCTTTCTTCTTCCCAGGTTTAACACTAGGAAGCGGTGAAGGAATGGCTTATATGAGCTCTGTCTTCTGTTGAGGTTCAAATAGAGTTAGTTTTAGTCTATTTTGAATAAATGATCATTTCATTTCAGTGTCGCTGTTCAGAATAATGAAAAGTTGTTACCATTTTGCTTTTAATATTTTTATCTGGCAGTTTAATAAGTTTATAACTCAACGTACACAGAACTTTCAATTGAAAATTTAATTATAAACATGATAAAATTAGTTGTACAGCACGATTCATGCAGAATTTTGGTAGGCTTTCAGAGCGTACGTGTCACGGGTTCGATTCATCGCATCAGCTTGTAAATATCCACTGCTAAACACGGGCTTCCCAATGAGTGATCTGGGCTCTGGATAACAACATACTGCGATCCTGCGATCACCAATCTGTATGCCAAGCATGGTCTATAATAACCGCATGACACGTGGTCACAGTATACAGATTGGTGATCGCAGGATCGCAGTATGTTGTTATGGATTCCCACGTCAACAGATCATTGTTTCGAGTCTGGGTTTTGTCATGTATGATTTATGGCTGTTGGTCTGTGTCCACGAAATGCAGTGGTCTCCTTTGAGAGCGTCATGCTCTAGAAGGAGACCGGAGAGCAGGATCGGGAGAGGGCCGATCCTGCTCGAAGAAGGAGGAGACGGCGCCGGTGTAACAATCGTCCTGGCACCTAATTCCCATACGCCTGAAACTCCCTGCTATCCCTATAAGGCGGAGGGCCTCTGGGTTCGCAGGTGTGTAGTATGGGGAATCTCCGTGGCCACACCGAGTGACTCACGAAAAGCTGGTGACGTGCATGTGGTCACGCGCTGCCGTGTTTGCATAACACATTGCATAGAGACGCTTCGGGAGATCCTTTACAATCACCCCGGGTAGGTGACCACTTTACAGTCACCCTCTCAGAGATGTGCCTATAAGCGTGGCAACAGTGGGCGGCTCTAGTGTGATCATACGAGGACCTGGAGCCCCCATTAGGTACCAAAGATGACCGCCCCAGCGATTTTAGCCGGTAGGACCCTAGCATGCCCCTCCGACCTTTCCCGTGGCGGAAGAAGTTCTAGTAGAATTTCCAATGGACCCAAAAAAAACAAAAATGCTGCTGTCGATCGCTGCTGAGGACTGCAGCGCCAAAGCTGATAGCCTAACGCACCGTATGTGGGTAGTGCTCTCGGTCTTTGCTGTGTGGATTGCCTGGCCGATAAGGACGGCCATCACGCCTCTGGAGGTAGCTGATGCCATCTCAGCGACGGGTGGCTTTCAGCCCGAGGGAGTGAATATAGGCGAAATTGGCTGCTCATCTGTGTCCTTGGGCACCATCTGTGTGTGCTGACTACTGCAGCAAGGAAGGTGGCGTCCGCTTCGCGTGTTTGCGTGGGGTGGGCATCGGCGAAGGTCGAGGCATGGGCGGCACGGCCCATGCAGTGCTACCGATACCTTGAACTCGGGTACGTTTGCCTCTGTTGAGCCACCTAAGGGGAGGTTTACCAGAGCTACAGACGCTTAATGCAGCTGCCAACGTCGTGGCGTAGTCAGAGGTCAATCAAAGGATCCTATCTAGAAGAGGAAGCAGCCTAGTTCCTGGAGGCGATGACGTCAATATGCGATGCATCAATGCCCCGGGCCAGGCCAGTGAGACCCTGGAGGGGCTGGACAGAAGACCCTATCGCATAGTTGTGAGTGAATTGCACCGCGGGTCCCCCGGTGACCGAAACCATATCCTCGGATTTGCTGGAGCTGCTTTCAACGCTCTTTCCGGCGGCTCTGGATCGTTCCAGTCACTCTCCATCCCTGACTGTCTCAGACTGGGCCGAGGAGTTGGAGGTTTCGGAAGTTTCGGAGTTGAGCCGAGCCATTGGCCAATTGAAGGCTCGCTGCACTGCACCGGTTCCGGACAGCATTCCGGGCCGCACTTGTATTCGCGCTTATATGCACTGCAATCTCCTGGGGATCGCTTGAGGTGGCTGTTCGTGCATTGGTTCCGACCTGTCCGACAGCCAGTATGGCTTCAGTCAGCGGTGGTAGACTATCGACATGATTCCTGGAGACCAAGCAGGTTGGGGTGGCGTTAGCCCTCAGTCTAGACATCACCAACGCCTTCAACTCCATCCCGTGGAGAGCGATTAGGGGCACTAGTCTAAATTACTATAATTACATATTGTGAAAATATCCAAAGTTTTACCAACAAGTGACAAGAAATATTTCTTACAAAATGGCCCAAATTCAATTGCCTAGTATGAATATATTTGCACCGGCGTGGTACCACACCTGCGCGATCGGTGTGGCCCAGTTAGTTACAAATTAAGACCCATTATATTAGAATTTCTAAATTTTATGTAATCTTGATTTCAAAAATGGACTGCATAAATATGGCTACTATTGATACTTAATTATTATCACCTTCACGGATCGGACAGCGGTTACTTATTGTAGCGGTTATACTTATTGTATCCTATAAAGTTACTCGAACCAACAGCATCTTTTACTTTTACTTTGTATCATCACTTACACCTAAATCATCATCAATTTCCAGCCTTAGCAAAGAGTTCTGCTAGCATGATAAGAAAAACGCTCGATATTGTTACCAAGTAGCTGATAGTACTCGATGCTACCTTTGCACGTTTGCCCAGCTGGCCACTTCGCTTATGTAGAGTAATCCACCGAGAACGTGTCGTGTGAATACCATTGTTTATTTATCTTGAGACCCCGAGTGTTTGTTGGCTATGTTGACGTTCCTTTTTATTAAAAAGTTAGCTAAAGTAGGTCGTCGCTGTTTGGTTTATAAAAGGTATAAATGACACGCCAACAAATAAAGTAAGTTAGACAGAGTTAATTCCAAACTACGGGCTAGTTTTGAGAAACAAAATTAACCGATAATGCTGACGAGCCTGGAAATCGTACTTGGGAGGTGCACTTGTGATTATTGGAGCAATGAGATGGTGCATCATAATATTGGCCAAAGAATATCCACTGCTGAACAAAGGCTCTATGGTTCCACAAGTGTGTCGTCATTTGGATTTGAGGAGACAGAGTGGTGCTATATTCTTAATCCGAACACCACACCGACTCCAGGTGTAGAGTACAGCGGCAAAGGCATTCTGAGTCAGACAGTATTATTTAATTAAATTAATTGCTTACCTAAAACAGATTCGTTGTCTAGTAAAGTCCTATTTAATTCAGACATTTCTGTAGCCTCGCTTGTAAAGGACGGTGGTGGTTCATACTTTCTAGGCGGCTTTGTTACAGGATTTACCTCTATCTTCATCGCCTTCTCCGTTTCAGAAGCAACGGAACCTTCTATTAGCACCTCTCCATTAGAAGAACGCGCATCGTTTTTAATCAGTCTTTTGATTTCATTGTTTTGCGTTGTAAAATAACAAATTACTAGCGCGGCGCCGAAAATAATTACAATAGCTGTTAAACAACCCACTAAAATTGCGAAAGAATCTGTGTCCATGCCAGCTATGGTACCTACACCTCCATATTTTGAAAGAATAAGTGTTAAAGTCTTCTCATCACGACCCCCAGGATTCTCAGCAACACATGTATAGTTCCCTCTGTCACTGTACCTCGCATATATTAAAGTGAGATTAACCCACCGTATTAAATCCATAGTGTTCTCAGCCACAGTGTATCTAATCTCTCCAAATGCTTTCATTTCAATAGTTTTACCGTTAAATCGCCAGGAAACTTCAGGTGGTGGATTCCCGACTACTTTGCAAGTCAGAGTCACGTTTTCATCGTAACTTCTGACCGTAGCGTCCGGCACCGGCTCGAGTATTGTAGGCCGGCACGCAAAGTTCGACGAGTCTAATTCATTCCAAAGTTTGTGTTGTACAGATGTTGGCTCAGCGCATGATGTCGGAGGGGTATACAGGTTGTGACTGATCACCCAATCCCGAAACGTTTGGAGGTTGCAATCGCAACGCCAAGGATTATTGTGCAAATCCAAGCCAGATAAGTTTCTCAAACCCATTAAAGTTTCAGGCTTCATATGACTCAAATTATTTCCGTTGAATCTCAATATTTTCAATTGCGGCAAGTTGACGAATGCTTTAGTTCCTATACGGTGTATTCTATTGTTGTTCGCTTCAACTTTTTGCAGAAATTTCAAGTTGCGAAATATACCGTCCTCCAACTTATCGATAAAGTTGTTGCTCAAGTTTATTAATCTCAGTTTCTCTGTGCCTTTGAACGTATCGGGGTGGAGTGATCGGATTTTGTTCTTCGATAAATCTAGTTCTATCATGATTGCGAGAGTTACGAACGCAGTTTTGTGGACCACTTCAATGCTGCACTCTTTGAGAAAGAGTTTCTTTAGGTTACTTAAGCCAACTTTTTTGAACGCTTCCTGATGTAGCTGTTGAAGATTGTTATTTGAGAGGTCTAGTATTTGAATATCGTTGCTAAGATTTGCTGGAATTATTTTTAAGCTTGAGTTTGAGCAAATTGCGGCTTTATTTCCGGATTGCCATCTGCAATCGCAAGGCCTTTGGCATTCCGTCGTGAAGTCTGCTACCGTGGTGGTAAGCAGTGCGAGTGGTATGCACGCAATTCTCATCCATGCCGTCCAATATTTATGGTCCATTTTGCTATGATGTTGGTCATTTCCTCGTGCCGTCGCATACCTGGAACGTGCTCGTCAACCGACGCATGAGTGTTCTGCAACAAAGGAAAATTTGAATTTAAGTAAAACCTTTTAAAATTCAGTGTAGTGATGCAATTTTGTTGAACACCAAAAGGGAAATTCATAACGTGATAAACTACTCGTACAAATCTTTGTAGTATTAATGTGTTGGTCTCATGACGTAAGACATGGCGATTTTTATGATTATTTTAATATCTTATCGAAATGAGAAATTTATTGTTTTTTTTTTTTTTAACCGTTGCCCCACACTTGTATTTCTCCTGTGTCGTGGGTGCCTTTACAGACATGAATTCCACATACAATACACCCAAACCCGGAACAATTACCTGCAGATCATACAAATATTTGTTCCGTGCGGGAATCGAACCCACGACCCGGAGTGCAGCAGCCGACTGTATCAGCCACTGCACCAACCGTGCCGTTGAATTAGTATGTTGGTTAACACACTGTGCCGTAAGACATAGCGATTTTAATGATAATTTAAATATCTTATCGAAATTGTTTTTTTTTTTGGTGAGAATTATGATGATAGTAAACAAACTGTGCCTTATTGCAAAAATCTTTTATAATTGAAACAAAACCCTAATAAGATGATGTTTAAATTTGCAGCCTTGAGTGACGACACATTTCTATTTGCCAAGGGCTCATCTTAAATAAGTACCTGATCATAAAAGAAACGGCTAACAGAAGCTATCTCAATGATCAACAAGTCCAGTAGCTTATACCATTGACAGTGAGATGATAAAGTATAAAAATCTTAAGACAGTACTAAACTTCAATGAAAACTTTCCCTTCTAGCTTCCACCACATACCAACGTGGGTGAATGAATAACGACCTAAATACGTGACGTAGCTCCAGCAGCTCCCGATAAAGAGTGAAATAACTTAATGTGACTAAGCGACCAGCTTAATAATGGAGAGACTGTATATAATATTCTGGTGCAGAGAACTTGTTATAGTAATAAGAGATTACCGGAGCAGAGAAACTTGTGGCGTACCACAATGAAATGAATGAATGGCAGAAAGAAAAGCAAATTATTTTTACACCAACGTAAACAACAAAATACTATACTATACATATCATCGTATCAGCTAAAAAACGTCCACTACTGGGCAAAAGCCTTCCCATAAACAAATAGTTACATGCTGTGTGTCGTCATTTTGGAGGAAATTTGCCAGTACTCACCTCGCTTGGTGGGCGAGTTGGTGGATGCAGAATAGCTGCTGTATCGCAGAATGGACGCTGCTGGCCGTCTGGTTTAGTATCACCTAAATGAAATTCTACATGAACTTCCTCCGCCCCGGGGAAGGATGGAGGGGCATACCAGGCTCTTACCGGCTAAAACCACTGGGGTGGTCATCTTCGGCACCTAAGGAGTACTCTAAGTTCTAGTATGATCACACTAGAGCCGCCCACCGGTGCCACGCCTATAGGCACGTCTCTGAGAGGGTGACTGTAAAGAGGTCATCTCCCAGAGGGGATTGTAAAGATAGCCCCGCAGCGTCCCTGTGCGCTGTACTATGTGTAAACGGCAGCGCGTGACCACATGCGCGCCACGATCTTGTCGTGGGTCACTCGGTATGAGCACGCAGATTCCCCATTCTACGCACCCGCGAACCCAGATACCCCCCGCATTATAGTGACGGCAGGAGGCTTCAAGCGTATGGGAATTAGGCACCAGGGTGGTTGTTACCCCGGCGCTGTCTCCTCCTTCTTCGAGCGGGACGGGCCTTCTCCCTATCACGCTCTGCGGTTTCCTTCTGGAGCATGGCACTCTCACAGAAGGAGATCACTGCATTCCAGTTTTCGTGCTCTGCCAACATAGCCGACATTACTGCTGGCAGAGAGAAATCCTGCTAGATCCAATCGACGGCCCACGCAGGGCACGCCTCAAGCGTGTGCTGTACGGTGTCCTGGTCGCTATCACAATGGTGTGCAGGTACGAACTGAAACAACCGTGCTCGGTGAACACCTGCGTCAGGCGGTAGGTGATGCGCTCGCTTCTTCTGAGCCAGGTTCCAGAGAGTGCCAGGACGGCCTCGATGACGCATTTGGTTGCAAACTGCATTAGCAAGCGGTGGCGGAGGCACGCCTTCGCCGCTCTGGCGGAGGGAACGTGTCTGATCGTAGATCCACGCATCCATATTCGCTAGGATGTCGAATGGTGAAAAACGCGCCTAAAGTTGCCACCTCGTAGGACACCGTTCGGTATCCTCGTGCGATCCGGATAACCACTCTGCGCTGCAGACTGTGAATTCTGGTTCTGCAACGCCGGGCGACTGACAGTCGAGCTGACCATACAGGCGCCCCGTAGCGGGCCACGCACCGCACGAACCCCCGTAGAGATGGTGGTTTAGTATCAAAGTAGTAGAATTCAGTAGCGAAGTCATTTATAAAATTAAATTTCTTTCTTGATAGCAGTTTATAAATCATGATGGCCTGGAGGGTAGGTACTCGCTTCATAAGCACGAGATTGTGGGTACCTGGCAAGTATCAGTATGATTTTTCAATGTCATATGTACTTTTGGGGTTCCGAATGTCCGAAGGAAAAAACGGCGGAGCCTTTACAGGATCACTTATGTGTCTGTCTGTCTGTCCGTCTGTCACACTGCCTATTTGCTCTGAATCTACTGGGCTGATTGAGTTGAAATTTGGTACACAGATGGACTTCTGCAACCTAAACACGTGTGAACGTAAATAAATGAACTTTGAATATTCGGACCACTTTTGATGGGCAAGAAAGTTTTGCAAAATGTACCATGCAACATATGAAATGGAAGGGTTTGTTGTAATGCTCTCAAATGTATTTAATTTAAAATGTATAGTTTTAAAGTTATTTAAGAAAATATACGAATATTTACCACCCTTCCACCCCCCTTAGCACCAAAACTACTAATATAGATAATAGCTCCTTACCTACAGTTTATAGGAACTCCTATAAGAAGTCTGTGGTCTTAAAATAACATCATATATCTTTCAATATTGTGCGTACAAGCTTAACGTTTAACGTTGTAATGTATGGGAAAACATGTTTTTCAACTACGATGTAAAAAAAAATTTTGGGATATATATGTCACAAGACCAAATTCAACAATAGACAATACACTCAGCAATTTCGGAACCCCCTCCACGCGAGTTCAATTCGCACTTATCCGGTTTTTTTAGTTACTCTGAGGCACCGCTGATCTTGTCGGTAAAGGAAAATATCAAGAGGAAACCTAGATGTAATGGTCTGAAATCACCAACACGCAGTCAGCAAGCGTGGTGATCAATGTTCCTTATTTATTCAAATTCAAATTCATTTATTTGCTAGAATGTAGGTGTACAAAGTATGATCTTAAATGATATTGGCCCATTTACATTCTACCATTACATAAGGTGTGCAAATATTAATATTGTTAGTAAGTGCACTGCTAATATTTTGTTTTATTTTTAAACTAGCTGGGACCCGCGGTTTCACCCGCGTTTAATTTAAAAGAAATTTAAAGTACTTCGACATAGACACTTGACATAGAGTGTATGTATTGGATTTCAAGGGTTTTATTTTTTGTGCGCCGAACTCTAATCATTTTTCTAAAGTTAAAGTTGCCTATGTTATTCCTTATAACAACAGCTATCTGCCGGTGAAAGTTCCGTCAAAATCGGTCCAGCCGTTTCTGAGATTACCCGGAACAAACAGACAGACAGACAAAAAATTTAACAATTGAATTGTCCCGTATATACTTTCATGTGAATTTAGTAAAAAACTGTTATTTTGACATTACAATCAGACACTTCAATTTTATTTATTTGTATAGATAACCAACAAACAGAAACACAGTTTAATAATAAATTATGAATAATATGAAAGAAAGTAATTAATTGATGTCAAAGTTTTACCGCGGGTCAACAATAACTTTTAATTTATAATGGCAGATTAAGTTATATATTGTAATTGTTAATGTCACATTATTATAATGTCCTGTTATTCATCAATTCGGCCGAATGAAGTCCACTGCTGGACACAGGCCTCCCCCAAAGATCACCACAACGACCGAAATGGTTTGCGTTGTGGGCTCATTGGGGGGTCTTGCCATAATCGCCACGCTTGGCAAACGGGTTGGCGGTCGCAGTTGAGTTGTTAATGTACTCGAAGGATGCTGCTGCCCATCCCCCGGCTAATCCCTTAGTCGACTCTTACGACACCCACAGGAGGAGATGGGGTGGTGGTATTCTGAGCCGGCACCATGCGGCCGTTATTATAATCCTGTTATTTTAATGTTATTATTGTAGTGCATGAGAAAAAGCCTTTTCCTGCAGTGGTACAATTGCATGCTGATATTATGATAAATGCAGTTTTAAACACCAGAATATTGGTGAGACCCCATCATTTCAACTGAAATATGTACACTGGTGGACACAGGCCTTCCCAAATATTGCAATAATCACCGTTCTCGGATTGTGCTGTGTGCTGATATTGGCAGGCTTGGCAATTGGAGTTGAATTGTAAATGTACTCGAAGTATACTGGTGCCTATTTTTCGGCTAATCTCATAGTCACCTCTGACGACACCCACGAGAACAGACGAGGTGGAGCGATTCTTAGTCTGCACCATATAGTACTATTAGTAAAGATTTTGAATTCATTACAAATACATGTCATCGTAAATTCATGAGGGTCGGCCGGTTCTTGTTGAAACCAGCGTAAGATATAGTTTCAGCGGAATAAAGTCCATTGCTGGACACAAGCCTCCCCCAAAGATCACAACAACGACCGATATGGATATGTTGTGGGCTCATTGAGGGGTTTTGCCATAATCGCCACGCTTGGCAGACGGGTTGGCGATCGCAGTTGAGTTGTTAGTATACTCGAAGGACGCTGCTGCCCATCCTCCGGCTAATCCCTTAGTCGACTTTTACGACACCCATGGGAGGAGATGGGGTGGTGGCATTCTGAGCCGGCACCACGCGGCAAAGCCGGCACCACACGGCATGATAATGATAACATGTAGGTATAAGTTCACGTTTGAAGTAATTTGCTCGTTTAGGAGAATACTATCCATAAATATCATATAATTACTTGTTCTGACTGATTCATCAACGCAGAGCCTAAACCACTGGGGCTACAAACTTGAAATGTTGTTGATGAGTTGATACCTTTAATAACGTAGGCATCCACTGAGGAAGGAATTTTAAAATTTTCTCCCCTAATGTGGTACAATAGGGTTTGGAATTGTATGACACTCCGTCATTTAGTGTTTGGCTTTTTGGTTTCATCATTATCATTGCAGCTGAAAAACGTCCACTGCTGGACAGAAGCCTCCCCCAAAGATTTCCACAACGACCGGTATGGGTTTGTGTCGTGTGCTCGTTGGGGGTTTTTGCCATAATCGCCACGCTTGGCAGGCGGGTTGGCGATCGCAGTTGAGTTGTTAATGTACTCGAAAGACGCTGCTGCCCATCCTCCGGTTAATCTTATAGTCACCTTTTACGACACCTACAGGATGAGATGGGTTGGTGCTATCCGTAGCCGGCATCACATGTCTTGAATAACATAAAAACTACAAAATATTTTTTATACTCTAAAACTGGCAACCCTGGCTTGCCAAAACCGTTTATCCTTCTAATTAGTCGTTTATTTAAAGGTACAAAGTGGCTGTTTAATTTACATTACGGCTTCGTTTTTTCGCTTATACGCCATTCATTATGTGGGCTTGAGTTTGCTTTATGTAAAATGATTTAATTTTAGGTTTTGAACATTAAACAGAGGATGAATATGAAACTACGTAAAATTCGACTAACTTTAAAAGTGGTAGGTTTATTTTGATTCGCTAAAAATACACTCAATTTTGTGGGTGTCGTTACGAACGAATTCAAATTTAAGCTCAAAAGCAAACTTTAAATGTTCAATTAGGCTTTTACAGGCACACATGATATGTCAAAAAATTTACTTGGACGTTCCATGATGTCGGTCCTATAAAGAAATTGTTGGAAAGGAAATCCATGGACACTTTTAAAATAATGTTTATTATAATTTTAACTGTGTAAATGGCAGAAGTAGCCAATTGGTTGAACGCTTTCCTTCTATACAGGAGGGTCTGAGTACGAAACGGCCCACACCTCTGACTTTTCAAATTCGAGTGGGGATCACAATTTTAGTATCACTTGCGTTAACGATGAAGGAAAACACTGAGAGGAAACCTGCACACCTCTCCAGGGCTCCAAAATATTCTCAATAGTGTGTGTAGTCCGCCAACTCGCTATGCCAGCGTGGTGGACTAAGGCCTAACCTTTCCCATCGTGAAAAAAGGTCCGTGCCCAGCAGTGGGACAGTAATAGCCAGATTATTTATGTATTTACCGTCGTTTAGGTAGCTAAAGGGTCTCGAGATACCCAGAGGCATCATACTCCTATAAAGTTAAAACATTTTTTTTATCGGACAAGTGCGCGTTTGACTCGCGTGGAAAGGGTTCCGAAATTGCTGAATATATTGTCTATTGTTGAATTCGGTCTTGTACCAATAACTTAACATAACTTAAACATACCAACCACCGTATCCCAAAGTTGGGGTCGGGTGCAGCCTTACCAGGTGCAGGGGAATAGCAGTATTTCCATGGTGTGACTTCCATCGGACTTCTTGGACGGATATGAGCACGCATATTTCCCAATAAGCGCGCTTGCGACCCCCAAGGCCCCCCGCCATATAAAAACGACAGGGGGCTCAGGCATGTTGGACACGGGCGCCGCGGCGGTTGTTACCCCGGCCCCATGTCCTTCTCCTCCTAGCAGGATCGGCCCTCTCCCATGTTAGTTTTACCCCAACGGCAGTTCTAAGAACAATGTGCCCCGTCCCGTGAAATGGCAATAATTTCAGTTCACTAATCCTTTCATCTATGTCGGCAATATAACTTCTTCTACGTATCTCGTCATTTTTGATTCGATCTCGTAGAGAAATAATAACAAACATAGCTCCCACACATGTCCGACGCCTTCCAACTGATCTAAAACGCAGCGAAGCGTGAAAATGTAACGCGTCCTTATCCATCTCGATTTTTGATACAAACTTATTATAACTTTTCCGCTTCTGTCGATTAATGCTTTAAGCGTTTTTGAGACAGGCTTTCCTTTTTTAGGCCACTCCATTTTCGGAACACAGAAAAGTTAGGCTACAAAATCGTTTCAAACGCCGTTATAAACGGATAGACTTGAAGTAATACTAAACTTTTACGCTCACTTGGCTTAGTAACTTGGCAACATTGAATGTTAAATGAATTTGTTGTTTAATGGCGGTTTGCTCTTGACTAAACGGCTATAGGTTATTATACAGAAATAGCAACTGGGTTACTTAGATCGATAATAGGCGACCACAGCCCATGACATTCAAGTTGGCGTCTCTTACACTCCATGCGACGCCTACACGAGACTACTTTTTTTAAGCACGCTTTCTAGGCTTTTCGGAAAGAAAGAAATATATTTCTTTCATCACGGGACATAGTGACAGCACAGAGCAATAATGCAAGAGTAATAAAATAAAAAACACACACTTGATACCTAAACAATGTGCTGTCAAGCACGCCCACGCCAACAAGGCCACCGACTCAGCATTTGCTGGGCACACACGGACGAAAGCAATCACTTATCTATTTATGCTTAATGTACAAGTGTACAAAAGCGGTCTTAATGCCGTAGGCATTTTCTACCAGACAACCTTTAGGTGATGCAGAGAACAACAAGGTAGATGCACCAATAAAATATGACACACTTATGACGTCTTCACATCTTACCTAGATACGAAGACATGAAAATGAGAAATGAAATGATTATGTGGTGTCAGCCGGTAGGAGGACGAGACGGCGCCAGGGTAACAACCACCCCGGCGTCCAGGTCCAACACGCCTGAGCCTCCTGTCGTCGTTACATGATGGGGGGCCTCGAGGGTCACGGGCGTGCAGATTGGGCAGTGTTCACACCGAGCGACCCCCGGGACGACGGTGGCGCGCACGTGCTGCACGTGCCGCCGTGTGCGTAGCATAGAGTAAAGCGAAGCTCGGGGGGAACCGGGGGCCTTTTTACAGCCACCTGCCCTCCACTAGAGGGGGTGACTGCTTTACAGTCATCCCTTCCGAGATGTGCCTAAAGGCGTGGCACCAATGGGTGGCTCTAGTGTGATCTTACGAGGACCTGGAGTCCTGGAGGAATCCTGGAGGTCCTCGTAAGATCACACTAGAGCCCTCTTAAGTGCCGAAGATGACCGCTTCAGTGGTTTTAGCCGGTAGAAGTCCGGCATGCCCCTCCACCCTTTGCCGCATTGGAGGAAGTACATGTTATATTTCCACCCTGTTAATAAATAAAAAACCGAAAAAGTGCGAGTTGAACTCACGTGGAGAGGGTTCCGTAGAATGAATATGTTATCCAACTTTTAAATCTGACCCAAATATGTTTGTCCCAACTAAAATATATTGTCTATTGTTGGATTCGGTCTTGTACTTATTCCAAGAACAAACTAAACATCAAAGTTGAAAAACATGATTTCCGATTCATTCCAACCGCAAACGTAAGTTTGTACACACAATGTTGAAAGATTTACTATGTTATTTTAAGACCATATACTTCTTATTTCCTGTAATCTATAGGTATAGCTATAAAATATATATTCAAATAACTATTATACATAATGGTCAGGGGAGGCCAGTACCAGTATATTTTTGTGATAATTGTTTCGATATTTTAAATGGCAGCTCATGTATGGAATAATTATAACAACTTTTCAGGTATTTCAGTTCCACGGTAATTTTGTATATCGACACCCTGCCTTTTCATTTTCATAGAATACTTTAACAAGTATAATTACGACGATAATGTATTATCATTTTATAAGCTGTATAACATCAATTGAAATAACTATCAGTTAGAAAATTGGATTAAAATATAGACTAGGAATTTAGATTCCAGCAATAGGTTATTGAGACTCGGGAAGACGGTGGCGCGCACGTGGTCACGTGCCGCCGTGTGCGCAGCACAGCGCAATGCGAGGCTTGGGGGGATCCTTTACAATCCTCCCCGAGAAGTGCCTGGGGGGCGACCTTTTTACAGTCGCCTTCCCTCCGCTAGAGGGGGTGACCGCTTTACAGTCATCCCTTCCGAGATGTGCCTAAAGGCGTGGCACCAATGGGCGGCTCTAGTGTGATCTTACGAGGACCTGGAGCCCCCCCCTTCGGTGCCGAAGATGACCGCTCCAGTGGTTTTAGCCGGTAGGAGTCCGGCATACCCCTTCGCCCTTCCCCGGGTTGAAGGAAGTTCCATGTAGAATTTCCACTGGACATCAATAAAAAAAATAAAAAAAATGTTATTGAGACTCAAAAATGGCTTACATAAATTATTACACGCCTAGTTCTAAGGGTAACTTCGCGATATAATTGCGATGTTGTAGGCCTTTTTTTATTTTATTTTTTTGATCCCTGTGGAAGTTCTCCATTAACTTCCTCCGCCCTGGGGAAGGGCGAAGGGGCATGCCGTGCTCCTACCGGCTAAAACCCCTGGGTCGGTCATATTTGGCATCTAAGGGGGGCTCCAGGACCTCGTATGATCAGAGGGCTAATTCTCGTAATCAATTTATACTATGACTGAAACTTGACCGAACTGAGATTAAATTATGAACTGACCGAAAATGGTATTCTGATACTCTTAAGTTCAATCTAATTTCAGTATAATCTCGATCTAGTCTCATTTCAATCTCAATTTTGACGTTTATTTAAAGACAATTCACTACATGTGACAGTTCGACATGTTAGCAGAATACCGTTTTGACTTCGATCAATTTTCGATCTTATCACAGTGTAAGTTCACGTTTGACGTTGTTTGTTAGTTTACGAGAATACCATTTGTCACATTTATGACACTGTGACTAGGTCGGAACTACATTTTGAACATTTTTAAATTACGAGAATTGGCCTTTAGACTATAACCCGATGTTGTAGTCCTAACTTGTCTCGAAGGGACCCGATTTTCCGTTAGCTTTGTATATTGGAAAGTCTTTTGTACATCATCATCATCATCATCATCATCATCATATCAGCCAAAGGACGTCCAATGCTGAACAAAGACCTCTCTCGACCTTAACGACTGGTTAAATGCCGCCCGTATCCAATGAGTCCTCGCGACCTTCACCAGGTCGTTTGTCCACCTCATTGGAGTCTTCTGTACGTCGATTCATAGTATTTTTCATATTTAAGGAATATCGTATATTATGAGTTTGTTGTCATTAATTGGAAAGTCTTTTGTACGTTGACTCACAATATTATTTATGACTAGCTTTTGCCCGCGGCTTCACACGCGTGGAATTTAGAAATGTATATCATGCTATTGAAAACATGCAATTATGACCTGAGCTTTTATTAGGAACTTATAATAGGTGTAGAGAGATCATGATATATTTCCGAATGACACGACTCATAGGCCTGCCGCATATTGCATCCAGCCCAGCCAGCTGAGTGCCAAGCCTTGCCCTTTTGTCCTTTGTTTCGAAATGCTTCCCACATGGCACTGGGTGTCGTCATCAACTTTTATAAAATGTAGCTTGCCCTTTTTCGCCCAGTATTAACAGTCCAATCACTCATTATAGCCACGCCGCTCATTTTTTCATTTAAATTAGGGCTTTAAGTCGTGTGTTGTACCATACTTTTATAATATCAAGATAAATTTCGCGAGTACGCTCGCAACTGCCATGCTCCCATCCCACATACAGCGTACAGACCGAGTGAGCAGATCGCGCGTTTCAAGCGAGCATACAGCGTGCCGACTGCTAGCGATCTGCTTGCCGACACCACCACTGCCGCCCATTATACAGACACGCGTTTGACATCACTCACTATAATGTGCGCTGAGTGAACAGCAATAAGTTGAACCCTGACTGTCGGCGCTTAGAAGACCAACATGATGGCGAATAAATGTCGCAGATGACTGGGACTGTCGCTGACCTCCTCGAGAGTATCGTCCCAGTGTTTATCACCGTCAAGTAGATGGAGCGCTCTGTAGTTTGGGTGATATTTGGGAAATTTAACGGCATCAAAAGCACCGTGTGTAGTAAAATGCGCCTAAAATTGCACTTGCCATTATTTGGATGCACAGTGTAGACCGTACCCAATGCAGCGTCTTTCATAACTCCCGAGAAACGGAAAACGGATTCTGTACGCCCACGCTGACGTCGATCAAACACACCTCTTTACTTCTCGTACGTATAACATTACGGCATCTTGCCATTCATTCGAGATTTGGCGAACGAAGAGGATCCTCTTCGCACAGTTGAAAAAATACCAAAACCGTAGTTTGACGCGGATTTTCCAAGCGCTCTATGACATTTACAGAATTGAAATAAATTCGCTAGCCATTTTCTAGAGACGTCGCAGTGTAAATACTCTGCGAGCTCGATTGCGATTCACACAGGGTGTAAGTCTCTGAGGCTCGTGATGCAGCATGGCGCTTCCGATCGCTTGCGAGACGTGCTTCATATCCTTCATTACTATCTTGTAATCGAGAGGCAGCAATGACAACTCGTTGGATACCTAACCGCGACTGGCGCTGCGTGCTGTTTTCTGCAGTTAAAGAGGAATATCTTTCAAAGCTTATGGGCTTTTAAGATGCAAAGGCTAGCTCGATCTCTCAAAACTGCAGTTGATCGTGAGGCTCAGTTAGCTACTAAACGTGCACAGAGCACAGAGCATTGCACTGGAGCTTCGGAAGATATTCGTCTTCTTTCTAGGCGGCATGTAAAATTCCCTTTTGAGTCCGATATCAATGACAACCAAATCAAACAAAATTAATCAACACTGGTTCGTAAGAGTCGGCAATTGTTCAAATATTTCAGATATAAATAAAATATCGTAGGTAAAGTTAGTAAGTTGTTTATAAAAGTTTAATAACAACAAAGTCACGGACACTGACGGCACGGTTGGTACAGTGGCTGATACAGTCGGCTGCTGCCCTTCGGGTTGCGGGTTCGATTCCCGCACGGAATAAATATTTGTATAATCTACAGGTAAACGCACCCACGACACAGGAGAAACCCTACTGTGGTGCATCAATTTTAAAAAGAATATAAGTTAACATATGTAGCATCGTGTCGTGCCGGCTACGAATAGCATCAACCCATCTCATCCCGTGGGTGTCGTAAAAGTCGACTAAGGGATTAGTCGGAGGATGGGCAGCAGCGGCCTTCGAGTACATTAACAACTCAATTGCGATCGCCAACTCGCCTGCCAAGCGTGGCGATTATGGCAAAACCCCCCAATGAGCACACAATATACCGATATCGGTCGGTCTTTGAGGGAGGCCTGTGTCCAGCAGTGGATTTTATTCGGCCGAAATGATGAACATATGTAGGTAACGCTTTGCGTGGATATCGCAACAATCGACATCGGTAGCGGTACCCTTTGGCGCATATTAGGAAAAGTACTACGTTTAATCTGAGATGACCCTTAACTTCACGTTTTGCCATCGAAGCCATACCGTGATGTAATTCAACAGTAACGCCATCTAGTTGGAAGAAAAACATAAGTATTTCAACTTTATAAATCTAATCATTATAAAACTAAGTAACCCAGAATCGTCGTAATAAATAGAGAAATATTATCCTTTATTTAAGGATACCAACACAAATATTTTATTACGCTTTTTGGCTTAGCACAGCAGTTACGAAAATGCACAATGAGGCGTTCAAAGGAACCTTTGGATCCAAATTCAATCGTTTTTCTCTAATAAACAAATACTTTATTAAACTAAGTCCATTTCATGATGACAATTTATGCGTAATATAAATGAAAACATATGTCTGCCTGCCTTAAACCCATGACTTCTTGTTTGCACCCGTCTCATAATAGCATATAATAAAATATCAACTACCGACCAGACAGAATATTTAATATAGAAATTGCTTTTCAAGAGAATAAAATTAATGCAAAACAAAATCCAAAAAGTAAGATGTTTTAATATAGAAATTGCTTTTCAAGAGAATAAAATTAATGCAAAACAAAATCCAAAAAGTAAGACGTAAGAGGTAGGTTTGATCCCGAGAATAAAGCAATGACAACCCACGTGTTAGTTTAACAGGCTACGTAACCAGTTGCGAGACGTAACGAAATAAGCTTTCTCATTCCTAAAATCTGTCGCTTATCTCCCTTTAGATATAGCGTGATGGTAATGTTTTTTTTTTTTGATAATTATTATTACGTACTGATAACGAATGTATTCAATTGTGTGATTGTTTCATAATATTCGCTGTAAAACAACATTTTGTAGACATATTGTTATACAACTCACCTCCCATATACAAAAGCGTGATGATTTGTATTCTAGAGTCATCTTTGGACAGTAACGGACATTTTTGCCAAATTTCAACGAATTCTATAGTGTAGTTTTAGCGGTAACATCCAACATAGAAACAGACAAACAGACAGAAATTCTAAAATTGCAGTTTTGGCATCAGTCTCGTTCCTGGACCACGCGGCAGTGATTTTTTTCAAAAAATATTCATTGTACAGTTTTTGTCTCTCTACGATTTTATTATAGTATAGATTAAGGAGTAGCGTATATTGTAAGTTTATTATCCGTAACACGCTTAAATTAACCTCACCTATATGTATGTATGTAACTATGAAACTATGTACGAAATATGAATGTGATGGAATCTGTAAGCACTATTTATTTTGTGCTGTTCACGATCACTGGCTCAAGCCAGATGGAGAAGATGGTATTATAAGTTGTAGTGTTATGTCCGAATCAGACACCAATTCTATTGCACCTCCAGCACGAAAGAAACGTAAGAAATGTAGGGAATCATAGTTGGATATTATATATGAAAAAAAGTAGATATATTACATGCGCGCCAATAGTAAGAACCAAAACTCCCCCAATTGTAGCACCAAGCAATCAGTTCGCCCAAGACAGGACAACGAGCACACACTGTCACAATATGTATTGTTTTATTAACTAAGTAATAACACACACAGCCGTCGCGCATTTAGAAAATGCACAAACCATCAAGTAAAAATAAATAAAGAACAAGGGATCTCATACCGTACGTGAATAACAACCTATATAAAATATTTTAATAAAAATACTATTCAAATTATCTATAGAATAATATTCTTTATAACAAAAGACAGGCCAAATAAAGAAAAGAGAACACATATATTCTATCACAGGTGCGACAAAGACATTGAGTACACGTGGTGTCATTTTAGATAGCTATCTCTTTTACTCTCTTAGTTTTTGTATCTTCTTTCTTACAGCATAGGTGTGTAGTTTTATAGCTTTATAGCTACATACAGCGAGACTGAGTTTGGTGTGCCATTTAATATGGACGTAACATATCCATGGTATAATATCATTGGTGTGGAAGATATACCGTGAACAAGTTGTACTCGGTAAAAGATTGTTAACACATAAAAAGGCAAAGGCGTTATACTGGCAATTTAATCACATAAAGTACGAAATAATCGTCGCACAGAATACCACCACCCCATCGCCTCCCGTGGGTGTTGTAAAAGTCGACTAAGGGATTAGCCGGAGGATAGGCAGCAGCGTCCTTCCAGTACATTAACAACTCAACTGCGATCGCCAACCCGTCTGCCAAGCGTGGCGATTATGGAACCAACCCCCAATGAGCCATACCGGTACCCATATCGGTCATTATAGTGATCTTTGGGGGAGGCCTGTGTCCAGCATTGGACTTCATTCGGCCGAAATGATGAAAATGATGAAGTTCGAAATTCATCATCATCATATCAGCCAAAAGACGTCCACTGCTGAACAAAGGCCTCCCCCATTGATTTTCACAACTATGTCATCATTTTGGAGGGGTATTTGCAAATACTCACCACGCTTGGCAGGCGGGTTGGTGAGCGCAGTAAGGCTACCGTCTCACAGAAGGGACGCTGCTGCCCATTCCTCTGGTTTAGATTCCCTTAGTCGCCTTTTACGACATCCACGGGAGGAGATGGAGTGGTGCTATATTCCTAATCCGGACACCGCACGGAAATTCGAAATTCAACCTCTGCACAATTCAGATGAACGCACATTATGGCTGACATGAACATTGGAAAATTTTAAACGTATATACTTAAAAACGATATTGAAAAAGCCAACAAAAATTCCACCACACTTAAAAAAAATTACAGCGTACTCACACGTGTAACTAGTGTGACCATAAAAATATATATCGCGAATTTTAGGACCAATACCGCACAAAGCAAGGAAGACATTACGACCCTCGTTCAACCGCAGAATGGGGAAATGGTTTTTCAGATGACACGCACGTTCATAACGGTTCAATTGCTCCGGTGACCATGTTTTGTAGGGACCGTACCTACTGTGTGTAATGTGATCTTCGTTTTATAAATAATATCCGGACCTTTTATGTTTTTTAAATAAACATACTTTTTGTCTGTATAATAGTTTTATGTAATTATCTATTTCTGGTTAGCATTAATTGTATTGCTTTCATGCTAAGAATAGCACCACCACATTTCGTCTCGTGGGTGTTGTAAATGCTGACTATGGGATAAGATGGAGGATATACACCCTTTCGAGTACAATTACAACTTGGCTGAAATCACCAACGCACCTGCTAAGTGTGGCAATTATAGCAAAACCCCCCAATGAGCACATAACACAAACCGAGACCGGCCATTGTGGTGATCTTTGGGGGAAGTCCAGCTTTACTGTTTTCAATTTGTGTGTCTATGATAAGAGCCTGACTTTGAGCCTCCTTAGGCATAACCGGGAAATGAATGCCTTTCGTCGTCATCACCGGAAAAAAATGGAAAGGCATCAAAATAGCACAACAAGGTCTAATAACGCGATTTAAGATTTGGACATGCCTCACTTTTTTTTAATACTTTACCTCAAACTAGCATTTCTCCTGTGTCGTGGGTGCATTTACAGACACAAATTCCACACACGATACACCCAAACCCGGAACAACTCCCGGGAAACTAGCACTTCTCATAACACGTTTTTTTGTGTTCACGTCTTCCCTTAAATACATCACGCCCCCAGGCTCTGGGCTATTTAGCCTATATGGTACATCAGGCTCTATTTTATGTATTCTTTATCGTGTACACAAATAAATAAAATTGCAGTGTCTGTTTTTAATGTCAAAATAACAGCTATTTACTAAGATCATATGAAAGTATACACGGTACTAATAACAAAAAATATTGTCTGACTGTTCGTCTGTCTGTTTGTTTGTTCCGGCTAATCTTCCAAACGGCTGGATCGATATTGACTGGGTTTTTACTTTTATTTTAGAAAAAGAAAATATTTATCTATGAAATCCAATATGTATACTCTATAAGTCAACTGCCACTGCCGCCGCCGCCGCGTCAAATTAAATAGCAGGTAGAACCGCTAACAGCTAGTATACAGTAAAATAGAATCTGTTACTTTAACAGTAGCATCTTTTGTAGTGCTATGAAGTTTATTATTTCATTTCATTACGATAAGTAAATGCAATGGAGGATGCCTTCAAGCTACTACTAGAGTGGAAAGGATTCGGCATTAACATCAATGGCGAGTATATCACTCACCTTCGATTTGCCGATGACATCGTGGTCATGGCAGAACAGCTCAATCAGCACAATGCTCGATGATCTCAACAGAGCTTCCCAACTGGTAGGCCTTAAAATGAACATGGGCAAGACGAAAGTCATGTCGAATGCCCATGTCGTGCCCATCCCAAAATCCGTTGGGAGCTCTGTTCTAGAAGTTGTTGATGAGTATGTCTACCTGGGACAAACTTTCCTATTAGGTAGGTCCAACTTCGAGAAAGAGGTCAATCGTCGAATCCGACCCGGCTGGGCAGCATTCTGGAAACTACGCAACGTCTTTTCGTCAACAATACCGCAATGCCTCAAGACGAAAGTGTTTAACCAGTAATGATATATGGAACAGAGACGTGGTCACTCACTGTGGGCCTCATAAGAAGGCTCAAGGTCACTCAGCGAGCTATGAAGAGAGCTATGCTTGGTATTTCTCTACGAGATCGAATCAGAATCAGGCAGGGCACATTGCTCGTAGAACTGATGGCCGCTGGGGCACAAAAGTTCTAGAATGGAGACCGCGCACCGGAAAACGCAGCGTGGGATGACCTCCAACGAGGTGGACAGACGACCTGGTGAAGGTCACTGGGAGCCGTTGGATGAGGGCGGCATGTAACCGCTCGTTGTGGAAATCTAAGGGGGAGGCTTTTGTTCAGCAGTGGACGTCCTGTGGCTGATATGATGATGGAGATGATGTGTGTGCCGATGAAGTAAATACTGTCGCTTTGAAAAAAAGATAACTTAGACTTCAGTCTATTTTCGTTAGTATACAATCGCTCAAAGTGATGTACAGTCATAAACATATACATGTGAGTAAGGATATTAAGAACTGAATTTAAAAAGGATCAAACATTGAAATCCTGAAATGATTCCTAGCAAAATACTCACTATTTCAATTCAAATATCAAAACATAATCAATTGAATACCGCTAGTTGTATAAATAATGCCATTGCTTTCGTTTGTTACTGCTTACTCTAAAACAACAGAAAACAATATCTTAATCTACGCCACTGAAGTATCTAGGCGTATTCAATGATCCCGAATAATTCCTATATAAGACCCAAACGAGATGTGATAGAGTACATATTATTTCATATTTCAAGCTAAAACTGAAAACGAACATGAAATCGAAAATGCTTAACGCGCTATGATACAAAAGAAATAGGAACTATCTGTGAATCTAGAAGATATTTTGTCAGGAAACACTTGCATATTTCGGTCTAGGCTCTTACCTTTTTTTATTGGGCCTTTTAGAAATTCTTCCGCCGCGGGGAAAGACGGAGGGGCATGCCGAACTCCTACTGCCTAAAATCACTAGGGCGGTCATCTTCGGCACTTAAGGGAGTTCCAGGTCCTCGTATAATCACACTAGAGCCGCCCGCTGGTGCCACGACTATAGGCACGTCGTTGAGAGGGTGACTGTTAAGTGGTCACGCCAAGGGGATTGTAAAGGATCCCCCCAAGCGTCCCTGTGCGCTGTGCTATGCGCATATGCGCGCCAGTCTTCTCGTGAGTCACTTAGTGTGGGCACGCAAATTCCCCAATCTATGCACCCGCAAACCCAGAGGCCCCCCGCCTTATAGCGACGGCAAAGGGTTTTAGGCGTATGGGAATTTGTAATTAGGTCTAGAACCTAGTGTATATTTCAAAATATGTATGTTATTCCTTACCTTATGGACTCAAAAGCATAAGTTATTACTAATGCTTTTAAAGATCATCATTTCGGCCGAATGAAGTCCACTGTTGGACACAGGCCTCCCCCAAAGATCATCACAACCACCGATATGGATGTGTTTTGAGCTCATTGGGGGGTTTTGCCATAATCGCCACGCTTGGCAGGCGAGTTGGCGATCGCAGTTGAGTTGTTAATGTACTCGAAGGACGCTGCTGCCCATCCTCCGACTAATCCCTTAGTCGACTTTTACGACACCCATGGGAGGAGATGGGGTGGTGGCATTCTGAGCCGGCACCACACGGCACGGCTTTTAAAGATAAGATAAGATAAAAATATTTTTATTCATGTAAAACCATATACAAGCACTTATGAATAGTCAAGACTTTAGTGGCCGCGTTCCAAGATGTTGATTTCCTATGGACAAGAACGGCCAAGAAACTCCATGGTTACTCTTTTTAAATCATAATAATTGTTACAGTATTTTTGGTTACATTGTTCTCAAAATAAATAATGTGAGGACAATGTAGCAGAAAAAAGTAAACTTCTTTAAAAGTCCACACTAAACAAGCCTGATATTTATGTTAAATTATGATTAAATTGTCATGGCAGCATTAAGCTGACCAATCCCAACAGACAGTACTCGTTCACGAGCATGACGCATGCATCAGCGTCGCTCGGCTCAACCATATTGTACGGCAACTAAGCGACCCGATACACGATGCCACCATCAGCAGGACACTTGAGTGAGCATGATATACCTAAACTGCCAGACAACTATCACGTCAATTAAACAAAATAAATTAATAATCCACATGGTCCTCGCACTTACAGTTTCAAATCTAAGCAAAGTGAATATAAAACAAAAACAACCAAGTAATTGGTGTCACTTTTAGGAAATGATCCCAAGTTTAACGTATATCATGGCGGCAGTAAAGCCGACGGGATGACGTAAACTCCACGTGTCGTACGACGACGTCGGTAATGTTAGTTTTATTATCACATACGACCCACAGATTTGTCAGGCACTGCGATGCCGTGTGGAAAATATGAATTCTTTGGATAACCACCTGGGGTCTAATATAAGTGAGATTCAGTCCTTTTTTGTATGACTTCTCCCATGCATTTCACAGAGATGTTGCTGCTTAAGTGGGCTATAAGACGAAACCAAAAGGCCAGCCAGGCATAAAAAAAACTGAGCAAGTACAACTAAGGCCGCCTGGACTCTGACCTTGGCTTGAGGCGTTGCTGGGTTGTCCAAACTGAGAGACAGCTGAATTGATGTTATTTAAATATATTTTGGGGGTTATTTAAGGCTACTGACCCAGCACGGGCCCGCTCTAGCAAGGATCAGTGAGGACATCGAATGGGTCGTCGCGACGAGCCTCGACGGTGAGATTGGTGTACCGGTCTGCTTAAACGAGTCTGCGCGATATACTTCTTGTGTACTTCGTGATATACTTCACCAGCCAGTTGGATGAGCGCGTGCCCCGGGTGGCTGGTTATGAAGGACCAGGCGGCCGATACTACGAGGGGATTCGGATGATCGAAGCTGCGTTTAGGTGGTTGTTTCATGAGCTGCTTGATGGTCGGCAAATTCACCAAGGTACCAGAGTGCTCCCGTTGCTTTGCGCATGTATCGATTTTGAGCCCACTTTTCAGTCATACGCTGTAATTTCTTGTAAAAGAAATCTATGCAAATAAATAAAATTGAAGTGTCTGTTTGTAATTACAAAATAACAGCTTTTTACTAAATGCATATGCAAGTATGTACGGTACCTGCAACAAAAAAGCTATTTTAAATTATTTTGTCTATCTGTCTGTTTGTTCCTGCTAATCTTCGAAACGACTGGACCGATTTTGACTTGACTTTCACTGGCTAGCTGATGTTGTAATAAATAACTTAGGCTACTTTTATTTTAGATAAATAATTAGGGTTTCGCGCAAAAAAAATTCCTTGAAATCCAATATATATATTCTATGTCAAGTGTCTATGTCGAAGTATTCTAAATTTCTTTTAAGTTAAACGCGGATGAAACCGCGGGTCCCAGCTAGTTTCTTGTAAAAAAATAATTGCCTGTGAAAAGTACTAGCAATTAGAGCTTTTAATTTAGTATCCCTGCTATCTGACCAACATTAGGTTACTTACATCTGCTTTTCCGGCGAGAGTCAAGTCTTACGTCTGCATTCTATAGTAGATATTATTAGATTGAATTTATATGTATTCTCTCTTTCTCATCTCATCACCCCAAAATTCCCACTGCTGAACATGGGCCTCCCAATTACCGCTACAATGAAAGGAGACATCGCCATAACCCCCACGCTTGGCAGGCCGATTGGTGATCGCAGTTTAATGTTGGCATACAGGAGGATGCTGCTGCATTCTCTTACGACACTTATGGGTGAAGAGGGGTGGATTATTCTATGGAGGGAACCACACGGTAGGTCTACGGCGAAGCCGCTATTCAGCAGTGGACGTCCTTGGCTTTTATTTTATTTATTGGCTGATATTGTGCCAAGACCCATACATAAATACCCTGTGGACAAACATACATACACCAATATACACTATGAAACTAAATTTGGACACTTGGACTTGGAAGTTTCGGTCGTGCTTCCCTGTAACGTCTGAATACCATTCCTGATGGCCAAAAGTTGGCGCTGAGAAAGATGGACTTGCATGTAGCGGGAACCTGGAGGATGTAGAACTAACATTTTGGGTCCTACTCAAATCCATACGTGACAGCTTCAGTATCGGCCTTAATTTGGCGCCGATTCTACCTTGACTGATCCTGATGACGTACTCAAAGAGCGAATCTATTATTATTTAAGATTATGTATTTTAGGAGTTCAGTTTATTGTAATAACACAAACTTCTGATACCCGATAGTGTAGCCTTAGCAAAACTGAGAATATAATAATAAAATAGGAGGGCCCTACTTATCCATTCAGTTACTTAGGCCTGTGAATTTAGGACAGGCCATGATTTGCTTACACAAGTAAATGTACTTTACGTGGGGAGATTCAGCGATATTGAAGTTAAGGGCTTGGTAGTAAAAAGTTTAAGTGAGTTCGTTTTACCTCTTCTAATTTTGGAGTAACTGTAAAGATAGGGTTATTTTTATCGTATTTTTGTACATAAATAGTGATGCAACGAATATGAATATTCGTATTCGCCAAATAAAGCCTAATGTCGAATATTTGTTTTTGCCAATTACAGAGAGAGAGAGAATATGAAAATTCAATCTAATAATATCTATAAAGAATACAGACTTAATAAGGCTTGACTTTTGGTGGAAAAGAAGATGTAGGTAAGAAGCCTAAACTTGGTCAGATATCAGGGATATTTCAATATAAGCTTTAATTGCTAGTCAGTTTTCAGTTGCAAATGGTTATTTTGTATTAGAAATCACGGCATATTTTTATAATTTCTCTTCTGGGCACGACTCCCCATATTGTTGCATATTAATTCTAACATAATGTACAATATAATATATAAAATCTATGAATGTAAAACTCAGTATTAATTTGGTTGAACTCCTTTGAACTCTTTTCTCCTACATTGTTATGATTTAAAAAGAGAAACCATGGTGTTACTCGTCTGTTTTTTTCCACAGTAAATATACATTTTGGAATGCAGCAACTTGTAGACGTGAAGATGATCACTAAGATACTTTCTCCAGCGGTTTTCCTTGAGCTTCCTCTCAAGCAAAGTTTATGTTGAAACCCACCTAGAGTAATGAATGTAAAAAGTTACAAGTATTGCCACGGACTTCCATTGTAGATGGTTTCGAAAGCAATGCGCAGCCAAGACAAATTGGGCACTAAACTGAAGAACTTTACTATCCCATCACTTACAAACAGTAATAACCAATTTCTTCTCTTTCAACAAAAATATACGCCCCTTCTAAGACGTCCATTTGATGGTCTCCTATATTAATGTCCGTCCTTATCTGAGGTCAGTCTGACCTCAAATTCTGACAGAGACTAAACCGCGTATATCCAATAATTTATTAGATAAATCCCGCTGTGCTACAGTGGGAGCAATTTTTCTTATCTCCTAATGTTATTATTAATCTCTAATGTGCAAGTTTTTCCTGTAATGTCTTTATTATTTTTTATGATGACATATATTGTCTTATCGGTTACGGTATTGATAATAATCGGTGGATAATGTTTAGTGTGTGATTAATGTCGGAATGAAATACGTTTATTGCCCAATGTGAAGCGGCTTTTAGAATGAGAACAGAACTCTCAATCTTAGAGTTTTGAAAAGTCTAAAAAAGTTCAGAAAAGTCTTTTTCCAGCCTGTAATTTTCTCATCACAGGGATTATGAACTTCTTTTGGGGAGGCCTGTGTCCAGAAGTGGACGTTTTATTGGCTTTTATTCATAGCCATCATCATTATCAGCCAAAAAACATGTACTGCTGGACAGAAGCCTCCCCCAAAGTTTGCCATAACGACCGGTGTGGGTTTGCGTTGTGTGCTCTTAGGGGTTTTTCCTTCGTTAGTTAGGTTAACGTCGTTTCAGCCGAATTAAGTCCACTGCTGGACACAAGTTCCACAAAGATCACCGCAACGACCAGCCTGAGTGTGTTGTGTACTCGTTGGGGGTTTTGCCATAACCGCCACGCGTGGCAGGCGGGTAGGCGATCGCATGTGGGTTGTTAATGTACTCGAAGAACGCCGCTGCCCATTCTCCGGTTAGGCCCATAGTCGCCTTTTACAACACCCACGGGATGATATGGGTTGGTGCTATTCGTAGCCATCACTCGGCAATTCGTAGCTTTGCCGGCAGTGTGTCAATAGTAATGTATACTCAATACTCAATACTTTATTGCATTCCATAATGTTTTACGAAGATAGTGGTGGTTTGTGTATAACAGATCATTATGGACCCTGTCGGGCACAGCAAATTAGGAGAGAGGAAGAAGGCTGAGCAGCAGTTTGATAGATAAAAGCTAATAAAAGATAAATAAAATATATATATATACATAAAGCATGTACATAGGTATATTTATCCTGTAATTAATTTGTCGTCGAAATATTCTTTTATTGTGTAGTAGCATTTAGTTAAAAGAAAAAGCTTTAATTTATTAATAAATATATTGGTTTTATGTTCCTCTCTAATAAAATTTGGTAGTTTATTATAAATTTTAATAGACATAATTAAAGGGCAGGACGAATGTATTTTTAGTCGCGATGTTGGTAAATTTAATCTGTTCTTGTGTCGCAAAGTATATCTTGTTTGTGTTTCTTCACGAGTGTTATATAATTGTGAATGCTTTCGGACAAATTTGCTTACTTCTAAAATGTATAAGCAGGTATTAAATATTATGCAGTTTTCTTTACTACGTAGCGTTAACTTCTAGGCTAATAAGGTCAACTATCGATCGTCACGACCTCCGTGTTGTTGCGTGAGGTCACACACACGTGAATATATCAATTAACCGTGCTTTACACGCGACATTTTTTCTTTTTTCTTGTTTATTTATAATTTCCTGTTCTAATGGAGATTAGGTTGTGGTTATTTAGGGGTTTTACCAACTATTACTGTTATGTTTGTTATCGTCTATATATAAGGTATATATATCTAGTTCAATGGTCAGTTTTTAGGTCATGTTCGAGCGTATTTTTACCATATTGGTCGCAGGTCACTTTGTGGCGACACCTACATCGCCAGCAATATAACTACGACTTACAACGACATCTACTTGAACATTAATCGCAACTCACCGATGACGTCAAAGAATCCTGAATCACGCTATTAGAGTATTCGCGCAACGCAGCATATATACAGTCGTCCAACATCAACCGTTGGGCTTCGGCCCGCCAGGCATACCATCCGCCTGGCTGGAGGATCCTCCCTTTTCTATGGAGGAACACCACACCTTGTTCCCCATAACTTATTGCCTTTGCCACCGTGTGCGTAGCGCAGCGCACAGCACGGCTTGGGGGTGCCGCTTCACAGTCATCCTCTCCGAGATATGTCTAAAGGCGTGGCATCAAAAGTGGCCCCCATATATTGGTATAGATTTCCACAACTGTGTCATTTTGAGGGGAATTTGCCAGTACCCAGCGTGGTTGGGCAGAAGGGTTGTTGAGCGCAGTATGGCTACTTTGCTCATACCTCTGGCTTAGAGCCACTTAGTCGCCCTTAACGACATCACGGGAAGATATGGATTAGTGCTATATTCTTAACAGGAGGATGGCTTTGCCGTTACAATGACTCCACTTTTTTATTTTTTACTACCCTTCTGACTTAGAAAACCTTTACCGCTTGACTTTAACAAGATAACAATCAAACTTTGCCACTTGACACTGATATAATGTTTGTTCAATTTTAAGACCTTTACAAGAGACATGTTTCTGCCCGCGTATTCGTCGACGTAACCATACTATCGTGATCACATACTAGGGAGAGGTTAAGCTGTATCTCGGGTACACCTCATTCGATTTCATCATTTCGGCCGAATGAAGTCCACTGCTGGACACAGGCCTCTCCCAAAGATCACCACAACCACCGATATGGATGTGTTGTGGGCTCATTGGGGGGTTTTGCCATAATCGCCACGCTCGGCAGGCGGGTTGGCGATCGCAGTTGAGTTGTTAATGTACTCGAAGGACGCTGCTGCCCATCCTCCGGCTAATCCCTTAGTCGACTTTTACGACACCCATGGGAGGAGATGGGGTGGTGGCATTCTGATTCATCATTTCGATTTAGATAAAATATATCTTAAAGCGTCGGCAACGTGAGCGTCTACAACGCGAAACTAGACGTGCACACCTCCCGCGGGTTGATTACGTATGACGCAGACTGTTTGCGACAGTTGTAAATCGCGGAGACGTTATTTTGGTATTACGTATTTGCCGACAGCGATTAAACAGCCGAAGATCTCGGACGAAACCTCTGTCGTACGATCAATGAACTAAAATTACACTTGCACAGCTACATCTTCGATACGGTCGCTAGTACTTATGCATCCAAGTAGCAACAGACGAATGCTTGACGTAATACTATTTTCTTTTTGGCGATTTGCTACTGGTGAATCCTTGGTTGCGTGATAGCTGCTGTCACTGTCTTAAGCTAATCAGGGTACCACTCTATTGGCCGGCCGTCTCGCTTCGCAGTTGCTTTAGTCGCGCAGGTTTGGCTGAAGTTAAGTTTTAATTCAGACTACTGTACATCATTTAAAGCTTTACCGAAATCTATATAGCCGGTCTATCGATTTAAGTAAATAGATAATTATATATAAGACCCGTTATTTTGCCTTTTGTTTAATATGAAAACGTATACCGATATCGTTGGATGCGCGTGGCATGTATTCGGTGTTGCGAAATCCTATGGGGGCCATTGTTCAGTGTGCGCTGATATGATGATGATAATTATAAAAGCGATATGTCAAAAGTGAATTTTATATAGAGCAGTTTTAAAAATCTAAAATATTGCACACACAATAAGCAGACATAAGAATACTAGGTTCGTAAAAAATATGTATTTTCAATCAAAGTTTTAAACTATAATGTAATTATCTATCAAATTTCGTAACTTGTGTACCTGCTTTCAACTGCACATAAATGACCTTGACCTTCAAATTTTCGCGAACATTTCCCGGAAATGTGGCTGCTTAACCGGACATTTCTGTCGAAACCAAAGGAGACCTCCAGCCAGGCTTAAAATTGATATTATTATATACTAAGCAACTGCTGCTAAAGGTGCCCCCTGCGGGACATGAACCTCAATTTTTGGGGACAGCTGGATCGATATTAATTAATATGTTTCAGGGAACATTTAATACTACAGGCTTGACACGGGTCGGCACGAAGAAGAAGAAGTTACTTGACTGGATGGTGATGTCGCGGCGAAGGCCTCCGCGACATCGGTGAGGCGCCCGCCTCACCGATGCCACCTCCTCGTTGGCGAGGCCGATGAAGCGGTCGAGTGTTCAGTGAACGAGACAGCGCGAGACTCTTCATGTGGTCTAACGTGATTTTGTCATCCGAGTCAACCAGTGCGTGCCTCCGGTAGTGTACGCTATTGATACGGAAGGGTCGGTAATTGGCGGCCGATTACCACTTTTTCGAGTGTTTCGGCGGATCGTAGGTACAGACACAAATCTCACATGCACAAACATCCAGACAGAAACAACTATCTGTAGATCATACAAATATTAAAGAACTTGCGACACGTAGCGAAGAATGCCAATCGCTTAGCCACTAAGTCAACCCTGCAGTTAAATTATAACAAAGATTACCACTTCATAAAACCTAAAACATACTCAACTTCTAAGAAGATTAAGTTGCCTACACATAACAATTCTGTGAATTTTCTCTAAAACAATTAGTCATATGAACACCCCGTCTCGTGAGATGGATAAACGTCAAGAATAAAGCCTTAAGTAATATAATTTAGAATTTTCGAGGGTACATTTGAGACAGAAAATGTCTTGAATGTGAACTCCGAATGAGGTTATTCCACTGAAATTATTACAGCTTAACATGAATACATTATGTAATATTTTCATGTAGATTACTTCTCTAGGATTACCTAGCTGAGTTTGTGGTAACGTTCTTGGCTGTTTGAGGTTAAAATTCCGGTGTCTGTGTTCCCCAACCGTTATAACCTGAGGGTCTTCAAGTTATGAGCAAACAGGTTTCTTCTAGGCAAGCTGGTTTCTTTTTATATGCAACATGATAGCTGGGACCCGCGGTACCTTAATTATTTTTCTAAAATAAGTCTAAGTTTTTCCATATAATATCAGCCAGCTACCAGTGAAATTCCCGTATAAATCGATTCAGCCGTTTCGGAGATAAGCGGGAACAAACAAACAGACAGACAGACAAAAAATTCAAGTAGTTTATTTGCTGTAGGTATCGTATATACTTCCATGTGTATTTAGTAAAAAGCTGTTATTTTGATATTACAAATAGACACACTATTTATTTATTATATATTTATTTGTTATATTATTAAAAAATAGATATATGGGTTTATAAAATCATATGAGCCAAACGACATCCACAACTGAAAAAAACCTCCCTTATAGATTTCCACAACAACCAGTTACATATCACCAGTATCCAACGATTTCCAACTACCTTCCACAAGACGTTTGTCCATCTTGTTGGAGACATCCCACGTTGCAATTTCTGGTGCCTGGTCTCCACTCAAAAGCCTTTATTTGTGTAACCACACGACCTGGCAAAGACAAGACTCATTTCCAGCAATCGTTATAATATCAGCCATAAGACATCCACTGCTAAACAAAGGCCTCCCCCATAAATTTCAACAATTGTGATATCGTTTTGGGGGTATTTGCCGGTACTCACCACGCTTGGCAAGCAGGTGGGTGAGCGCAGTATGGCTAATGTTCCAAAGAAAGAAAAGAAAGAAAGAAGAAAAGAAAGAAAAGAAAGAAAAGAAAGAAAGAAAGAAAAATAGTTTATTGGTCACAAAACACCCAAACACAAGCCAAAAAGTTAAAAAATATAATATAAATAAAGTAAACATACGAGTTCACACAATACTTATTAAAAACTTCTCTAGCTATAATAACATATATACTACGTATATATACTCATACTGCGTAATAAGCATGTATACTACGGCACAATCAATTATAAGGCAATATACTAGGCCCGGTATGTAGGTGCGTGACCAAAAGGCCTCAGCTCAGCATATGCTGCAGTAACACTACAGCGCTGGTTTTCAGCTGATGCCTAAGGTGGCTGACAGAATATTGTGTCATTAGACTGTGTAATAGGTATTAATATTAAGGTATAATAAAAAATAACAATAATAATATGTATAAATAATCAATGTTACGGTCAGTTATAATACATAAGATTCAAAATACAAAAATAAGGTTTTCTAAAATGTGGCGTCTATAAATAAGCGTAGTAATTATTAGGCGATAGAATTTTATAAAATTCAGTTTATATTTCGGAAGAGAGAAACAAACGTGGGTCTATATATATATATATATATATATATATATATAAATACAAACGTGGGTCTATATATATATATAAATATATACGTTCCGATAAAAAACAAAACCACTACAAATTGCTGGATTTCTGTATGTCGAAAAGAAACAATTTATACTTATTACGAAAATTAGCTACATTGTTAAGGCTACGTAGTGGTGGCGGCAGATTTTTCCAGCACTTAGTAGCGTTATACCTAAAGCTACCCCGAAACGTAGTGGTCTTATGTCTTGGGATGCGTAAGGCATAGGATGATGCTCATGTGTCATATTTCCCGTGTTCCTTCATCCAGTCCAACTTTGAGTAAAGGTAACGAGGTTTCTTACTTTTGACCAACCCAAACAGCAATGATGCCAAATGCAAATCCCTTCTCAAATGCATTTTAAGAATGTTGCCTTTGTTTAGAAATGGAGTAACATGACATCTTGCAGGTACGCTGCTGCCCATCCCTCTGGTTTAGAATCCCTAAGTCGCCTTTTACGACATCCGCGGGATGAGATGGAGTGGTGCTATATTCTTAATCTGGACACCACACGTGTTAATATCAGCATCATCTCGAGCGCCCATGACACTATAATGTGATCACCAATCCGCCTGCCCAGCGTAGTGCACTGCAATATCCCTTATGAACGCTCATTGTAGTGAACATTGGGAGGCCCATTGTTCAGCAGTGGACATTGACGGGTTGAGGAGTGTGTGTGGAGAGGCACCTTAGTGGACCTAAATAGAACCATGTTATGTAGTCCGACAAAGACTAGTCTTCCCGGGGATATCGTTAAAGATGACTAAGGGACGTCGAACAAAAGGATAGCCTTTCTCCTTGTGTGCTAATGACAACTGAATGTGTCACCATTACGTTCATCAAGCGTGGTGATTTTTCAATACTCTTCATCATAATTCAGCGGACTGCCAAGAGCTGACTTGATAAGCATCATAGGTACCTATATGTTCTACCGCCTGACGCAGGTGCTCACCGGGCATGTTTGTTTTAGTACGTACCTGCATAAGATAGGACTTGAGGCCATGGCACAATGCCACCATTGTGATAGCGACCAGGACACCGCACAGCACACGCTCGAGGCGTGCCCTGCGTAGGCCGGCGGATCCTGGTCGATCAGATAGGGCAAGATCTCTCTCTGCTAGCTGTAGTGTTGGCTATGATGGCAGAGCACGAAAACTGGAATGCAGTGGTCTCCTTCTGTAAGAGCGTCATGCTCCAGAAGGAGACCACAGAGCGGGATCGAGAGAAGGCCGATCCGGCTCGAAGAAGGAGGAGACGGCGCCGGGGTAGCAACTGCCCTGGCACCTAATTTTACAAACGCCTGAAACCCCCTGCCATAGCTATAAGGCAGGGGGGACCTCTGGGTTCGCGGGTGCGTTGATTGGGGAATCATGATCATGCGAGGACCTGGAGCCTCCCTTAGGTGCCGAAGATGACCGCTTCACTGGTTTAGCTGGTAGGAGTCCAGCATACCCCTTTGCCCTTCCCCGGGTTGAAGGAAGTTAATGAAGAATATGCACTGGGCACCAAAAAAAAGGCGACCTATATGTTACTAAAGATATGTGAAATATGTTACTAAAGAGTGTAAAGAGATGGTTACCCTTCTGTAGGTGCAGATGAGAGGAGAATGTTCAATTTGGTACACTTTATTACTTACTCTCCCAGAGCATGAACTTGAAACTTGGGTTCTATATAGTACCCAATTATGTTGAATATTATACCACTTTTTAAAACTTCATACATAAGCAGTATTTTGAAAGACGCTCGAGCTACTTTTAGACTACTTAAAAATAAGCACCTAAGTATCTATAAAATCTTGACTATGTCTATGCATTACATTTATTTTAACTATAAGTATTAGCTACTTTTTCAGCATACTTTATGTGAACTGAAGCCAAATTTCCCGTAATTAAATTACATTATCAAAGTTGGCTGAAATTAGATTAAATTGTGAACTGCCAAAAACTGGTATTCTCTTACTCTTAAAGTTCAACAAGGTGTTTTCAATTCATAATCTCAATCTAGTCTCATTTCAGTCCCATTTTTGACCTTTAATCAAGGACGAGAAGGATTATAGTGTTAGCAGAATAACGTTAAGGCTTCGATGTATTTTAGATCTCAACATGTGTTCGACGTAGCAGCCCACTACTGCCAGAGGTTCCCATTCTATATCGACAAATCCCTGCCCCCTGTCCAACAGCGAGCAGGGCGGCCCACCTTCAACCTCAGCCTAATAGATGGCGACGGAGTCCCCAGCGTCCCCGAACCAGTGAGGATGTTCCTGGATGACGTAGGGCTCCGCTACAACCACCAAGGCAACCGACCACTCGGCAACAGTCTGCAGCAGTAGATTCTGCGCGTTGCGGCAGTGGTTCAGGTTGCCCTGTAGAACTCTTAGGGCTGGGAATTTTCGGCCTCCATTTCCTCCGGTGGGCCCACGACCGATGTCACCGGCACAGTCAACTCCTGCCTATTGGCAGTGGCAGAAGGGGCTCGCTTCCCCCTCTTACCTTTCTGTGCAGCGCATGACTTGCTGCCCAGCCTATGCCCTGACGGCAGACCGTAGTCTGCACATAGCGGGCAATTCTGTGACTGTGCCGTGCACTGTCTCGCCTTGTGGCCCTGGCTGCCATAAGCGAAGCAGCGGTCGCTCCGGTCAGCCGCCCCATGAATGGCGCAACGGAGGCGCACGTGCCCGAGTTCAAGACATCGGTAGCACTGCAAAGGCCGTGCCGCCAATGCCTCGACCCTGGCCGACGCCCACCCCACACAAACACGCGAGGCGGACGCCACCTTTCTTGCTGCCTCCAGTGGGCAGCGCACCCAGACGGTGCCCAAGGACACGGATGAGCGGCGAATGTCGCCCACCCTTACTTCCTCGGGCTGACAGCCGCCCGCCGCCGCGATGGCCTCAGCCACCTCTTTAGGCGTGACGGCGTCGTCCAGGTCGCGTACCCCTGTAAACGCACCCACGACACAGGAGGAATCCTAGTCTTTCTCCTAATCGTTTTTTTTAAACGTTAGCCACGTTTAAATAAAAAGACAGCTTGCAATTTGGGTGGCATGAACAACTTCGACACAAGGTTGAGCATTAACCAACGAAATAAGAAGATCCGCTTCGATATAAGTTCTATAGTGGATGTTTAATTAATTTTGTCAACATATCGCGATTCCCTGGTACGACATAGGGTCTCCCAAGAAGTGCCACGTAGCAGCCGGGAACAGATTTTTCTGAAGTTTAATGTAAGCAGACAACATATTGGTCTATTTCAAAGCATTTTAGCTACTCCAAACTCAGAGGCAGCTTTACATATCTATGAACTTTGTAAAAAACTAGTTATGTAATAGATATGTAATTTTTGTAACAATAGGACTGACATATCCATGGATGAAAGTCCTGTAAATAAAGATAAAAAAAAGATGTGCCACAACGCACAGTCCTTCACTTTGTTCCATATGAGTGAGCGGGAGACCCACACTATATTTGCCGCTTCGCTTCTCTACGTGTAAGTGGATGCTTCACCTTCATCAGCTGAGCTTATCGCAGTCTACTTCTGGATATGCTTCTTTATTTATTTGGATCTCCAACAGAGGATACACAATTACATGATAGTAAGTAGAAACCCATCTCATCCCGTGGGTGTCGTAAAAGTCGACTAAGGGATTAACTGAAGGATGGGCAGCAGCGTCCAGTACATTAAAAACTCAACAACGATCGCCAACCCGCCTGCCTAGCGTGGCGATTATGGCAAAACCTCCCAATGAGCACACAACACAACAATATCGGTCATTGCAGTGATCTTTAAGAGAGGCCTGCATTCAGCAGTGAACTTTAATCGAAATAATGATGAAGTAGAAACGGGAATAATGACAGTATGCTCCTCCAATTACAGGAGACCACTTCATTCACCTAGGTTAACTAATGTTTGATGTGATGTGCCTAAAGGCGTGGCGCCAATGGGCGGCTCTAGTGTGATCTTACGAGGACCTGGGCCCCCCTTCGGTGCCGAAGATGACCGCTCCAGTGGTTTTAGCCGGTAGGAGTCCGGCATACCCCTTCGCCCTTCCCCGGGGTGAAGGAAGTACATGAAGAATTTCCACTGGGAACCAATAAAAAAAAAAAATTGGTTGCCTGTAAAGTCGGTATACGGGCGAAAGTTTTACGTGACAACGACTTTGAGTGGTCACTCTCTCTCTCTCGCTCTGTCTCTCTCGCTCTTAGGCGGGCTAACTGTGCTCGAGTGGAAGGGACGCGTGCCTTTCACTTTTTATGTCTGTCTCTCTCGCTCTTAGGCGGGCTAACCATGCCCGAGTGGAAGGGACGCGTGCCTCTCACTCGCTCTCATTGTGAGCGCATAACGTGAGCGGAGCGTAACGCAGTTTCTTGAAGTGTCACCCGGCAAACCAATTTATAAGACGTTGTCACGTCAAAAAAAAGGTTAACTAATGTTTAGTAACAGCAAATAAATTAGGAATAAGAACAGACATGAAAAAGAAGAACTTTAAACAACTACTGAGATTCTTTATCATCATCACCATGACAGCCAAAGGACGTCCACTGCTGAAGAGAGGCCTCCCCATACATTTCCACAACGAGCGGTCACATGCTGCCTTCATCCAACGACTCCCAGCGACTTTCACCAGGTCGTCTGTCCACCTCGTTAGAGGTCATCCCTCGCTGCATTTTACTGTAATTATTTGAAATGAATGAAAACAAAATGTGAAACATAAATATTGCTACATAATAGCGCCTAAATGTGATGAAATAACTGTGAAAAACGCAAGCTACCAACCAAAACTAAAAACCCAACAGGTATCCCTAAACCCCGTACATTAGGACCAAACTATCACTTTTTATTACGTCGTAAATATAAATAATTTTATCATATGGGAGTGTCACAATTCGGTTATGGGGAACTATCACGTTATGGTAGGAAGGCTGTAGTCACGTCAATCTTATAGGGTACGAAATAAAAATAATGTAAATATGTGGCCCTAAATTTCTAAACAGATTGGGTCGTGAAAGCAAAATATGGAGTGTATTATTGTTTGGATTTGTCATTCAAGTGGGAGCCATTGCTAAGTCACTTTTTTGCAAATAAATAGCCTGCTAAGAGAAGAAATATTATGTATTAGCATTGGCGGCATGGCTTTTGATATATTACAACTTATGTTAATGAAATATTAACTCTGGGAAAATCGAAAGAGTATCTACATCCATGGAGTTTCTTGCCAGTTCTTCTCCATAGGACCAAAGACTTGGATCCGTGCAATTTAAATTCTGACTATTCGTAAGCGTGCGGTGTATATAAATTAAAAATAATTGACTTTTCATCATTTCGGCCTAATGAAGTCCACTGTTGGACACAGGCCTCCCCCAAAGATCATCACAACCACCGATATGGATGTGTTTTGAGCTCATTGGGGGGTTTTGCCATAATCGCCACGCTTGGCAGGCGGGTTGGCGATCGCAGTTGAGTTGTTAATGTACTCGAAGGACGCTGCTGCCCATCCGCCGACTAATCCCTTAGTCGACTTTTACGACACCCATGGGAGGAGATGGGGTGGTGGCATTCCGAGCCGGCACCACACGACAAACTTTTACTTTACATATATTGCTTAACGGTTAAACTATTTCCTTTTATGAATAGGGATGTCTGTAGGCAAGTTGTCAAGTTATTGATTTTACCGGCTGCATTGATTAATGATAGGCAAGTTGGCTCGATGGGGGAGGCCTTTGTTCAGCAGTGGACGTCCATTGGCTGACATGATGAAGTTGGCGTGATGATTAAATAAGAAGGTTATGTTCAACGTATTGCAATATCACTCTGTAGATTGTAATATCTACAGGAAACTTAACAGAAGCTGAAATAGTAGTTTACACTTTTAAAACAATACGGCCAAATAAATTTACCATTATTGCTATAGTTGTTATAGAAAACTAATCTCAAGCTATGGTAAGTAACGGCCAAAAATAACAAAACACTGTGATCGTATTGGTAACACTTCAATTATTTGTCGCCATCCATCAACGTCACACAATATTATTCATCACTTACTGATACATGCGGCTTTGAGTGCTGCCAATCCTCTTAAAGTGCCTACCGACAGACGTACCATTTTCATCCAATTTATCATGCAGCATTCCTAATTGCTTTTGTGCTAAGGCCAAAGGACCGGATGTAAGTTACAATTCCTATTGTCGAAGATGCAGCTGATCAACTGTCTTACGTGTTTATTATATATAGTATCTCGTCAAAGCAAGTAAGTTCAGCAACCACGCTCTGGGTCTGCAGATAGCGCTTCACAAAACCAAGGCGCTATGGTTCCACAAACCGCCGGGGAGCAGAGAACCACCCAGTTCGTGGATAAGTGTTGGTGACGCGCCAATCAGGGTGGCCCAGTACATGAAGTACCTGGGGCTGGGGCCTGGGGCAGCCATACTGCCGCTCTTCGGAGCCTGGCTCAGAAGGAGCGAGCGCGTCACCTAACGTCTGACGCAGGTATCCATCGGTCACGGTTGTTTCTGTGCATACCTCCACAGAATAGGACGTGGGGTTACGGCACAGTGCCACCATTGTAGAAGTGACCAGGATACCGCATAGCACATGCTCGAGGAGTGAACCTGTGTGGGCTGCCGAGCGGCGGATCCTAGTCGTTCGGGAGCGGGCCGATCCCGCACGGCGGAAGACGAGACGGCGCCAGGGTAACAACCACCCCAGCGCTCAAGTCCAACGCCCCGGAGCCCCCTGCCCTCGTTACATGGTGGGAGGCTTCGGGGGTTACGGGCACGCAGACTGCGTGCTCACACCGAGCGACCCCCGAGAAAACGGCGAAACGCACGTGGACACGTGTCACCATGTGCATAGCACAGCGAGGCTTGGGGAATCCTTTACAATCCTCCCCGAGAAGTGCCTGGAGGGCGACCTTTTTACAGTCGCCTTCCCTACACTAGAGGGGTTGACCGCTTTACAGTCATCCCCTCCGTGACGTACCTAAAGGCACCAATGAACGGCTCTAGTGTGATCTTACGAGGAGCTGGAGCCCCCTTCGATGCCAAACATGACTGCTCCAGTGGTTTTAGCCGGTAGGAGTCCGGAATACCACTTCGCCCTTCCCCAGGGCGAAGGAAGTTTATGCAGAATTTCCACTGCTATACTATGCGCGCCCGCAACCCCCGACACCTCCCACCATGTAAAGAGGGCAGGGGGCTCAGGCACGTTGGACGTGGGTACTGGGGTGGTTGTCCTTCTCAGTGCAGGATCGGCCCCCTCCCGAACGACCAGGATCCGCCGCTCAGTAGCCCACGCAGTAGCTCACGCGTGTGCTTTGTGGTATCCTTGCTAGGTCGCTTCCACAATGGTGGCACTGTGCCGTAACCCCACGTTCTATTCTGTGCAAGTATGCACCGAAACAACCATGACCGATGAATGTCTGCGTCAGACGTTACGTGACGCGCTCGCTCCTTCTGAGCCAGGCTCCGAAGAGCGGCAGTATGGCTGCCCCATGCCATAGTCCCAGGTACTGGGCCACCCTGATTTGTGCGTCACGAACGCGTATCCACGAACTGGGTGGTTCTCTGCTCCCCTGCTGCAGACCCAGAGGTCCTCGTAAGACCACACTAGAGACGCAGGACTGGTCCTGGTTAGCATTGCAATATTATGGGCAGGCGATGCTTACCACAAGGCGAATGACGTGCATATAGGTTCTAAAAATATTCTTTTGGGCACAGTCCCGTTTCCCTAAACCTACTTCAACGCCTATGCACACAAGTAATTGTTCCTTGCTATGTCATTTTTTACTGCCAATTAGCGTCGATGCTGCACAAATGGCAGCTTTCAAAATACAACAATAAAATTGGAAAAAAGCCAACAAATTGTGTTGCCAACATCAATCAACGTCATATAAGTAATACAATTTTAACAGTGGCAATACAGCGCCCCTGTTCGTTTTGTTACCAGTTTCTGTAGAGTTTTTATAACAAAGTTATAGAACTTCATCGTACAGCGATAGAGTAGTTATTGTATCTATCTAAGTCTTTCGTGTTTTGAGGTCTTGTCTATCTACTATTAAATATAGGTCACTGAAATCTTATTTTAAACTTACCAAAATAATATTATGAGCTGTAATCTGTTCTTAAAACTTGAAGCATGTTGGGCATATCTGAAACAAAGAGAATTTTGTTAGTATAAAGATCATCATTTCGGCTGAACGAAGACCACTGCTCGACACGGGCCTCCCGCAAAGATGACCACAACGACCGATATGGGTGTGTTGTGGGCTCATTGGGGGTTTTTGCCATAATCGTCACGCTTGGCAGACGGGTTCGCGATCGCAGTTGAATTGTTAATGTACTCGAAGGACGCTGCTGCCCATCCTCCGGCTAATTCCTTAGTCGACTTTTACGACACCCACGGGAGGAGATGGGGTGGTGGTATTCTGAGCCGGCACCACACGGCTAAGTATAAACATATCTTATTAAAATGTTTGTAATTGATGTCGCAGCGAAATTCCTCCCACAATGACAACACAATTGTGGATATATATGCAGGAGACCTTCGTCATGAGTAGAAATTCTGTAGCATACATGATGATGATTTGCATAACGACCCGTTACATGCTGCCTGCATTTAACGACTCCCAGACCCCCTTCTCCAGGTCAACTGTCCGTCTTCTTTGAGGCCGTCCCACGCTGCGTTTTCGATGCATGGTCTCTACTCGAGAACGTTTTGCGCTAGGTTGCGGGTTCAAAATCAATGTGACTTTTTCAATGTCATTTATATATTTTTAGTTAATTTAAGACACCAATATATATATATATATATTTTAAAACGTTGCCCCACTCTAGGATTTCTCCTGTGTCGTGGGTGCGTTGTACAGACATAAATCCCACATACAATACACCCAGACCCGGAACAACTACCTGCAGATCATACAAATATTTGTTCCGTGTGGGGATCGAACCCACGACCCGAAGCGCAGCAGCCGACTGTATCAGCCACACACAACGAATTACGGCATAAGACTACAATAACCATCCATGGATACATCCGCTACACCATGCCTGGCACCATAATAACGTGCGACGTGCGCGCCGCACCGCCGAGCGCGACACAACCCATACATACATGTTTATAGTTGTCATCACCATTGCTACCTGTGCGAAAATCGAGTCCGGGGAGCGACGGACTGTTGTTGTGTGTCATCTCTGCGTACTCTGCGTACACGACCAATGTTATGTTATAACTATTCAGTGTTTATTTGATGTATTTTCTCTTGTGTTCTAACTTCTTTGTGGTATGTGTTGTTTAATAAACTTATTTTCTTTCTTTCTAAAAATGTACAATGTCATCGTGGCAAACCCAGGCGTAGATAGCAGGACGAACTTGACGTATATAGGCAGGATTGGTCCATATTGGCTCAGAATTGAGTGAGCGGAAAAGGAAGAGATGCCTTTGCACTGCAGTGGGACACTATAGGCTGAATTAATTAATAACCACTGAATTTACGTGAAGGAAAGAAAGACATCGCGAAGAAACCTGAATCTATAAGTAGTCTGAAATTGCCAACATCCAGTCAGCAAACAAGGTGACCAATGCTCGTAGCTTCTTTGTATGAGATTATATTTTATTGGGATTAGAATAAATTCTTTGACTTGCAACGGCGGGAAAATTTCAAGGTGATATTATTCTTTATTATCATACGCAGTAAATTTATAACAAAAATAAGTTTATTTTTAATTAAGTTGCAACGTTTATTTATTTTTCTTTACCGAATACGTTGTATTATGTGTAATGTAAAGATGATCGACGACGATCAAGATCAAAATGTATCTCTATTATCAATAAAAGTGCTTGACCCAGAATATAAGACAGTGACATACAAGTACGTAAATGGTTCTCAGTCAAGAGCCTTCAACACCCACGAAAAGTCTTGTTCGTATGTGTGATGTACATAGTATATACTATATGAGGCTCGTAGGACCAAGAAAGGTATTCAATGACTACCATTAATATTGAGTTGCGTAGTCTTGGGTACGAATACTCTTCTGTATATATATGATATTCTAGTAGATAAATCAAACAAGACTTTTTTCATTTCAACCATCCATTGGTTGAAATACTTATACGAAGGAGGCAGACTTATGCCGGCTAAAATTACCTTTGGCCCCAAACAGCAAATTCAAAAACCTTCAGGTAAATAATAAAGGCACTGAAGCCGTTCATGAGCCCAAAGGTATTGCACTAGCACCTTTAGGAACATCCCGGAGTGGGTGATCGTAAAACTATAGCTTCTTTTTGAAGACTGTAAAACGGTCGCCCCCCACGCACCTCTCAGGCAGACTGTAACCTTCAAGAAATCAAACAAGCCTATCATTGCAAAAGTTGAAACAGATCGTGAGTTACTTTTAGCTATGTAAGCACCGGTTCCCAGTAAAATATGGAAGGAACCTTCTTCATCCGGGGGTGATGTAAAAAGTGAAGAAGACATTAAGTTAAAGGTTTGAGTACTAGCTTTATTCTGCATGCTAACAACACACACACGCCGTGTGGTGCCGGCTACGCTATGTGGTGCCGGCTCAGAATACCACCACCCCATCTCCTCCCGTAGGTCTCGTAAAGAATGGGCAGCAGCGTCCTTCGAGTACATTAACAACTCAACTGCGATCGCCAACCCACGCGTCTGCCAAGCGTGGCGATTATGGCAAAACTCCCCAATGAGCCCACAACACTCCCATATCGGTAGTTGTGGTGATCTTTGCGGAAGGCCTGTGTCCAGCAGTGGACTTCATTCGGCCGAAATGATGATAACAACACACAACATGAGGATCGGTCGGCTTATGTACTGCAAATGGCGTTAAACTTCACCGAAACGTCTAAAATCATCAAAAACAGAATTACATCGAGATTAGGGATAATCGCGGGATTACAACGTTTCACACAAAAAGGCTTACGGGACAGGCTAAAGCGGCAGAAGGCTGTTAAAAATTTAACAATAGATAGTGGTTGGCTTTGTCGTAGTCGCACAAAGCGAAAATTGTGAAAGTGTTGCGGATGTCTGGTCACTGGATGGGCCATGTCTGTATGTGTCCACTTCTGAAAATAGGTTTTTCAAACATAATGATAATGAAATGAACGGCCGTAGGGGGCAGTGTCATAATCACTGTGACCACAGAACACAGAAGATAAACCCTTACTCCCCTTTTTTTAGACTCACGGGTAGTGTATAGCGTAAGACGACACGGTTGGTGCGGTGGCTGATACAGTCAACTGCTGCGCTCCGGGTCGCGGGTTCGATTCCCGCACGGAACAAATATTTGTATGATCTGCAGGTAATTGTTCCTGGTCTGGGTGTATTGTGTGTGAAATGTATGTCTGTAAACGCACCCACGACACACAGAAATACTAGTGTGGGGCAAAAAGTGGGGTTTAAAAAAAAAAGAGACCAAAAAGCTTCGTTTTTCCCCTTTTTCTTACAACGATACCTCCTGAGTTCTCCTATATCGTATGTACTGTTTACAGATATAAATCTAACCTGTAACAACTCGTTTCGCAACGACTTTCTGTAGGCCATACAATTTTTTTCCATGCGAGGATCGAACACACCACCCTCAGCATAGAAACACCAGTCACTTGCCACTGTGCTAAATGCGCTGATTGGACAATGTCTGTCCCACGGTCAGTTATTGGATTGTTTGTGGTCTATCGATCGAATTAGGAATATGAGGTACTGAAAGAAATGACTTAAAGAAATAAAAATACTAGCTGCCGCATCTCATCATTTAAATGTAGATATAACATGACACCTGTATTTCCTGAAGAACTAGGTGAAATAATTAGCTTATACCCTCATTATGTCCCAGGAAAATGTGAGCATCGGAAAAAGGCAGATCCCACACGGAGAAGGATGAAACGGCGCCGGGGTAACAACCACCTAGGTCCAAACGCCTGGACCTTCTGCCGTCGCCTTATGGTAGGGGACCTTGGGGTAGGCCTTGGGAATTAGATGAAAATTGAACATTCCTCCGTCCCACTTTACCTCCAAAACTACTGATCGTAAACCTATAAGTCTATGGCTGACATATACTGAGTTATCAGCGATCGTCGGCTATATATTGACTGATAATGTAGACAGCACAGTGATAGCATAGTAGTATACATGTACTTATCCCCTAACACATTGTCACATCTAGTACTGATATAAATATCTCCATGCTTGTACAACTGCGGCTGTTTCATTTTAGTAGTCATTGTAATTTCGCGTCGACACGGCACGCTGGCCGGGATTCAGCCAACTTTTGCTTTGACTGACATTTTGATGGTTTTCCTGCGAAATTATATATTTTATTTCCATTTATCATTACTGGTGTTACAGTTGAGGCTTTAATTATTTTTATCTAACCTTTGTAAAGGAAACATTTTGGTCTTGCGATCCACAGCAAATGGTAGCTTCGCTTTAGGGCAGTAATTCTTTTGTGTAGATGCTTCATCAAAGGACTAAAGAGTAACATAAGGTTTATCTCCAGTACCTTAACCTTAGCAATGGTAAGTCAGCAGTTCAGTCTGTATATAACCAGACTTTTAGCATGGAAAAATAAACTGGTCCTACTTTGCCTCAAAGGACCAGTTAGTTTTAAGTAAAGTGAACTTATCAACAGGGGTGCTAAAATACATAGAGAAAAAATATGGAAAACACGTCGTCTCTAAAATTTTCCAGCATTTCGTTAGTCTTATACGTAGAAATAATTTCAATTCGCGTCTTGGCACAGGAATTTACTATAACTGCTGTTTACATAAGTCTGCCTACTCCTGCAAATATAAAGCTGAGTTCAAGAAATATTGCGGCACCCGTAACATACAAATTGATATATTTTACTAGAGGATTGCAAGTATTTCATTTGTAAAGCCAGATTAGCAACATATAATAAATTTAGATAACAATATGGGGAAATCTATAAGAGGTATTCAAATGACTTTTTATTTTCGTGCATAACCCTCATTGATTTACTTTACCTTGGGGAAGGCCAACATGCAGGCTAGGATCTCCAGTAAAAAAGCTGTAGAGTGCCTCCCTGAGCTTTACCGTCACCCGTCTCGGGGAGCCATTCTCCCCCGATAATGACGCAAAGGCCTCTGCCATCTAGGAGGGTGTAGCTACAGTCCAGCTATACGCCAGACTAGGCACTGAGGCGGTTCTATCAGCTCCTCCATCACCAAGTAGAATCAACCCTCTGTCGGTCCTGCTAGGTGGCATCTTCCGGAACCATGATGGTCTCACAAAACTCTCACTATCCCTCGAGAGCGTGTCCTGCTCGTCTTCTTCCTGCTACCTAAGCAGCTCTATCGCCCACGCCGGCATGGTCCCACCTCTCTGGTAGATGCCGCAGATCTGGTCATAGAGGTCGTGTCCATATCAGGTGGTATTTCCAAATATTTGCCACCTCAACGTATACCGTGTGGTATCTTGGTGCGGACTTATTGGCCACTTTGCATTGCAGACAATTAAACTTCGTTCTGCAGTGCCAGATGCCTGACAGTCTCTTAGACAACGAGGCACCCCGTAAATGGCCACTGATCACAAGAACCCAGTGTAGACGTGGCGAACCTACTCTCCTGGTCCCCTGAGATTGAGGAGCAGCCTGAGCAATGCACCCACGGCCCTCTCGATCTCATAGACAAGGTAATTAAACTGCTTCTCGAATCCCTAGTGATTGACTAAGGTTAGGCTGAAGTGCTTTATATTTCAGCCAGTCCAGTGATTACCGTAATGACCTGACGAGCTGGGTGGTTCCTTACCTCGCGGCAGTTTGTGGAATATAGCGCGTCGGTCTTAAAAGGCGCTATCTAAAGACTCAGCCTGCAGATTCCTGCCACGACATTTGCTGCGCCGAGCCCGGCAAGGTGGATGGTTCCTTTGAAAGTGTCCCCACTGGCCAGTAAGAGGTATCATCCGCATAGCACACAATGTTAACATCAACTGGGAGACGTAGGACCGCATCGTACGCTAAATTAAAAACAGATAGATAAAAGCGGACCCAGTAACGACCCCGGCGGAATGATTAACAGACCTAGTCTAGTACAAAACCAACTAGAAAATTAACATAATTATTTTGACAGGAAATTATACTTTAATCAACAAAAATGACCACCCATTAAAATAATCTAGGGAGGAGATATTTTTAATGGTAATTAAATTTAATTAGCGTAGGTAGTTGGAATAATTACCCTAACGTCAAATAGTGATTAGAAAAATAAAACAATTTGAAAAGCTAAAATAAATTAGAGGCGGTAAGGCCTGGCGGCGGTATGTCGACAAAAAAGATAAAGGAGCAGCTAATCGGTCACTTGAATACAGATTATTAAGTGAATAGTAAAAAAAGAGAATTTTCATCAAGAGTAGATTTTTTTCTTAGATCTGCTGTGTCTTAGGGGTCGTCAGCACGCTTATTGGGAAATCTGCGTGCTCATATCGAGCGACCCCCGGGAAGACAGCGGTGTGCATGTGGTCGCGTACCGTTGTGTGCGCAGCACAGCGCATAATGAGACTTCGGGGGAATCCTTTACAATTCCCTCGACAGATGCCTGGGTGGCCTCTTTACTATCGCATTTCCTCCGCTAGAGAGGATGACCGCCTTACAGTCATCCCCTCCGAGATGTGCCTAAAGGCGTGGCACCAAAGGGTGGCTCTAGGTGGAGATCTTTCGAGTTCCTGGAGCCTCCCTTCGGTGCCGACGATGATCACTCCGGTGGTTTTAGCCGGTAGGAGTCCGGCATGCCCCTTCGCCTTTTCCCGGGGCGAAGGAAGTATGCATGAGGTATTTCGCCGGATCAATAAAAAAAGGTCTGCTGTGTGTGATTGTGAATTGTATGCAGGTTTTATGGCAGAAACTTCTTTTTGAAGAAGAAGAAAATGCTTATTGCATTATCTTTGTACTCAAGTATCACTATGTATTCTAAACAATTTACGCTATGTGTACATAAATTATAAATAAACAAATTTGTATAAAAATATATTTTGTCAGAATCGACTTCCAATTGACATGCCAGGCTCAAACCGGCTAAAACCCCACGGTGTCCTTCTTCTTACCTCTGGCCGGGGGTGAGGTATACGCTTTATCTGTATTAGACCGCACCTCCGGCAGGAACGGGCCCGTCAAATCATTGACGGGCCTATTCTCTGTGCGACCTTGTTGGCCCCACCTATCCTTTCCAGAGAGGCGCGCGTGGAACACACGCGCCACCATCTCGGGCCTGTTTCTGTTCCGCCGCTCCTTATGGTGGCCGGAGATCGTTCAGCGCTCTCCCCCGGCGCCCACGCCCGGTGCGTCTTCTGCGGCGGAGATCGAAGATCTCCCTCCGTCCCCGCTCTGCCGCCTCCTTTGCTTGCATCACTTCCTCGCAAACGCGTCGGCATCCCACGCGCTCTCGCTCCGGACGATGGACTGAACCACGGCCGGAAGTGAGAGGTCACCCCCTTCGACCGCCGCGACGAGGTAACGTAACAAGATACTGCGTTACATGTAATTCACTTTAATAAGCTATCACAAAGAAAATAAAACAAACAATAGTTTTATTATCAGACTTTCAAAATAATCAGAAGAAAATATTCTTACGAGTTGGGAAAATGCGAGGCTGATTGATCAGCTCAAGAATAACATTAGCATAACCTCGATTGACTTAAATAAGATCCAATACAGACAAAAGACGCCGCTGTTATCTAATCTCCGATGGCACCAGTACCAGACAGTCTGAAGACACGCTTAGTTCGGTTCTTCCGTTAAATGGAGCGCTAGAGAACGTAATCCCGGCTTACCGTAATAACTGTTAACTGATATAAATTGAACCGGGGATTTTGAAGGATTTTCAGATTAGACTTTCTGTTAAAACATTTAATTTCTGTAGTGAAGCGCAGTTAAACTGTTAGGAATCAGCTGATTATTTATTGAACAGCTCGCGGTTTGATCGATTCTGATCGCTATGTTAAGGTGTATAAGCGCTGTCATGTGGATGGGTGAGTGTTCAAATACATCGAGACTCCTCCGGCGAGAGCACGTTGAGCCAAATCAAAGTCAAAGTCAAATATTTTATATTTCAAATAAACCAATTACTGGCACTTATGAAACGTCAGAATTTAAATTGCTCGGTTCCAATTAGTTGATCCTATGGAGAAGAACCGGCAAGAAACTCCATGGATACTCTTTTAAAATAATATAATATTATAATAGCCGTGCGTGTTTATTGGTGATAGCTAGATTTAGAAAGACTGGAATAGAATATGCTTTAATAAACACCGTTTAGAAACACAATATACTAACGGATGTATAATATAATGTACCTTAGGATGAACAAAAAAAAATGCAGTAGTTCGTGGTGTACAGATTGATAATTGATTTAATATTTAGTACAGTGTCCGGATTAAGAATATAGCACCACTCCATCTCCTCCCGTGGATGTCGTAAAAGGCGACTAAGGGACTCTAAACCAGAGGGATGGGCAGCAGCGTCCCTTCTGTGGCATATTAGTTATACTGCGCTCACCAACCCGCCTGCCAAGCGTGGTGAGTATTGGCAAATACCCCCAAAATGACGACACAATTGTGAAAATCTTTGGGGGAGGCCTTTGTTCAGCAGTGGACATATAAATGGCTGATATGATGACAGCGATTGACCATTAACACTAAATTAAATTAATCCTTTATTCGGTCCTCCCACAAAACCGCAAACATTCCAACATTATCTCTTCCATTCATCATCATCATCAGCAAGCAAACCCAGGGCTGGTCTCCAAGAGCGCATTAAGCATGGTCAACATGCGTGGTATGGGGGAGGTGGATCCCGATCCTTCACCCTGGCCATTGCCACTTCAGTTTACTTATTCTATCAGCTATGTCAGCAACTTTAGTTCTAGATCGTCTCATTCCTGATTCGATCTCGTAGAGAAATACCAAGCATAGCCTTCTCCATAGCTCGCAGAGTGACCTTGAGCTTTCATCATATCAAGGTAACGGCATCTATACTTTAATGATTTTTTTAAACGTTACCCCACACTATTATTTCTCCTGTGTCGTGGGTGCGTTTACAGACATGAATTCCACATACAATACACCCAGACCCGGAACAACTACCTGCAGATCATACAAATATTTGTTTCGTGCGGGAATCTAACCCGTGACCCGGAGCGCAGCAGCCGACTATGTCAGCCACTGCACCAACCGTGCCGTCATTATTATGATATCATCCTACCTCTCAAGAAAATTAAAGGGAAATGATTAAATCAGCATTTCGGATTTACCCAAATTGTCCCATGTAGCGTCTATAGTAATTGATGTTTTGTCGCCATAGATGATAATCTGTATATTTTGTTAGGACGCTCGCTAAAAGGCATCGTAATTCAATATAAAACGCTTTTAATCTTATGGTTCTTAAATGACTTGTTAAGTGTTTTGGGTAACGTTATCGGTAATGTAATATCTAACAGCCCGTTTACACAGTTTGGTTACCATTATTTTTCAAGGTAATTTATTGTAGGATTTTGTAATAATAATAAATACGTTTAATTCAGGCCAAGTCCATAGTATGTTAGTAACAATTTACTTAATACTAGTTATAAGTAGTCATACTTGTACGTGATTACGCTTAAAACACAGTATGGCGCTCCATCCATTTCCGCAACATCGGGGACTCCCATCGATCTCCGAACACACTGAGGATAGTGTTAGTGCTGCCACGGACACGCGCCACCTTTTTCTCATTATGTAATGTTTTCTGAAGTACGCGAATAGCATCCATTGAATTGAAATAGCTAACGGAAATCTATCGCGTTCAGTTCACTCATTCTATATACTCACCCCATCTCCTCCCGTGGATGTCGTAAAAGGTGACTAAGAGACTCTAAGCCAGAGGTATGGGTAGCAGCGTCCCTTTTGTGAAATGGACGTCTTTCAGCTGATATGGTGATATCATATGATGAGTTTAAAAACGCTACATTAAGTTAAATGGGGACATACTCGTAATTAAACTATTTTTGATCTACATTTATCTTTTCAGCCGAATAAAGTCCTCTGTTGAACACAGACCTCCCCCAAAGATCGCCACCATGACCGGTCAGGGTGTGTTGTGCGCTCATAGGGGGTTTTTGCCATAATTGCCACGCTTGGCAAGCTGGTTGGCGATTTCATTAGACTTGTTAATGAACATACTCAAACGACGCTGGGCCCGTCTCCGGCTAATCCCGCAGTCGACTTTTACCCACGGGATTAGATCGGTTATTTCACTATTTTTATATCAGACAATTTCAAATTCGCCGTGTGGTGCCAGCTCAGAATGCCACCACCCCATCTCCTCCCATGGGTGTCGTAAAAGTCGACCAAGGGATTAGCCGGAGGATGGGCAGCAGCGTCCTTCGAGTACATTAACAACTCAACTGCGATCGCTAACCCGTCTGCTAAGCGTGGCGATTATGGCAAAACCCCCCAATGAGCCCACAATACATCCATACCGGTCGTTGTGGTGATCTTTGGGGGAGGCCTGTGTCCAGCAGTGGACTTAATTCGGCCGAAATGATATCAGACAAACTATTTATTAATGATAGAAATCATCATCGTATGATCCAAAGGATGTCCACTGCTGAACAAAGGCCTCCCTCATATATTTACACAATCGTGTCATTATTTTCGGGAAATTTACCGGTACTCACCACGATTGGCGGGTATAGCAGCGCAGCTTTGGTGGCTACGGTTCCCGAGAAGGGATGGTGCTGCCCATTCCTCTGGTACGGAGTCCATTAGTCTTACAACATCCACGGAAGGAGTTAGAGGAGTATTATATTCTTCGGCCACAACACGTGCAATGTTTTTTTTTTTGTTGGGCTTCTCGCATGCGTTTCTGGGAAATGTGGTTGCTTAACAGGTCATTTCTGGCGACCCAAAACAGGCCTCCAGCCAGGCTTAAAATTAATATTAAAAACTAAGCAACTTTCGCTAAGGGCGCCACCTGCGGGACACGGACCTCGGCTTAAGGCGTTGCTGGGGATAACAAGCTATTGTTTTGGGGCAGCTGGATCGGTATTATTTATAATGTATTAGGGGACATTTAAAACTAGGCTCGGCGAGCAAGAGACGGGAGGGAGAAGTGCTAACTTGAACGGGAAGGTGACGCGGCGATATGCCTCCGCAACATCGGTGAGGCACTCGCCCACACGGACAATGATACATCAGGTGGGATTTATAGTCATTACGGTAGATTAACGGAAAACATAGCCATATTTGTCCTGTTTGTAGAACAGTAGCCATACTGCGCTCACTGACCCACATGCCAAGAGTGGGGAGTACTGGCAAATTTCCTTCCATAATGGCACGGTTGGTGCAGTGGCTGATACAGTCGGCTGCTGCGCTCCGGGTCGTGGGTTCGATTCCCGCACGGAACAAATATTTGTATTATCTGCAGGTAGTTGTTCCGGGTCTGGATGTATTGTGTGTGGAATTCATGTCTGTAAACGCACTCACGACACAAGAGAAAGCCTAGCGTGGGGCAATGTTTAAAAAAAAAATGGTGACACAATTGTGGAAATCTATGGGGAAGGTATTTGTTTCGCAGTGGATGTTCTTTTGCTGATATCATCATTTCGGCCGAATGAAGTCCACTGCTGGACACAGGCCTCCCCCAAACATGACCACAACGACCGATATAGGTGTGTTGAGGGCTCATTGGGGGGTTTTGCCATAATCGCCACGCTTGGCAGACGGGTTGGCGATCGCAGTTGATTTGTTAATGTACTCGAAGGACGCTGCTGCCCATCCTCCGGCTTTGCTGATATGATAGATGGTAATGACTGAAATATAACGGAGTGGCGCAATTTGAACAAGCTATTCAATCGATAATTGAATCTGTAACAAAATATTCTGTTTGTCTTTCGCTCCTGGATTAAATCTAACTTTTCCATTAAAACTGGAATTTGAAGCAAAACAGTGATTCATCTACTTGACATTTCGCGGAAAGTCTAAAAGAAAAGGGGCTCAAGTTTTCAATCTATTTAATGTCAAACAATACAGTCTGACTATCAAACAACGGTTAACAATTTAAAAGCTAGACTGCTCGGATCGATACATCTAAATTAAGCTTTCGTTTTGTCTATAAATTGATCTGAGGATGAAAGAGCATTCCGTTGGTGTCCGGTTTAAGAATATAACACCACTCCATCTCCTCCCGTGGGTTAAAGGTGACTAAGGGACTCTAACTTACTGCGTTCACCAACCCGCCTGCCAAGCGTAGTGAATACTGCTTCACAAGATGACGACCCAATTGTAGAAATCTATGGGGAGGCCTTTGTTCAGCAGTGGACGTCTTGGCCTGATATGATGATGAAGGAACAGTTCGTAAACTTAACAATCCAAGCACAACACATCGTTTTCGTGGAGAACCTTTCCTAGTTACAACTCAACTACGATCACCAAGCCAAATGCCAAGCGTGGCGATTATGGCGAAATTAGCACACAACGCAAACCCAGATTGGTCGTGGTGATGGTCCATAGGGAAGCCTGTATCCAGCAGTGAATTTTGACGTGTGATTTGTGACGGCACGGTTGGTGCAGTGGCTGATACAGTCGACTGCTGCGCTCCGGGTCGCAGGTTCAATTCCCACATGGAACAAATGTTTGTATGATTTGCAGGTAGTTGTTCCGGGTCTGGGTGTATTGTATGTGGAATTCATATCTGTAAACGCACCCAAGACACAGGAGAAATCCGAGTGTGGTGTAAAGTTTAAAAAAAAATGTATACCTATTTCTGTACATGAATACTTGAGAATAAAAGTTTGATTGATTGATTTATTAATTTGCGTAAAATGAGTACATCAAGTTATTAATTAATAATTTAAAGTTTGTCTTTAACCACGTTTAACCATTTATGGTATGCAAATATTAAAAATTATTATGGCAATGAAACTATGGCGTTAGTAATGATACATTTAATTTATTAATATATTGACGGCACGGTTGATGCAGTGGTTGATGCAGTCGACTGCTGCGCTTTGGGTCGTGGGTTCAATTCCCGCACGGAACAAATATTTGTACGATCTGCAGATAGTTTTTCCGGGTCTGAGTGTATTGTGTGTGGAATTCATGTCTGTAAACGCACCCACGACACAGGAGAAATCCTAGTGTGGGGCAACGTTTTTATATATATATATATATATAATTAATTTAGGTTAATCCTAAATTCAATTCAACTATATCATTATTATTGCAATTATAAAAGTAATTAATGCAAGAACATATTACGTCAATTAGGAAAAAGATATTCACAACATTAATTAAACTAATTTATATTGCAACAAATATAGCTACAAGATTTTAAAAAATTACAAGCCTTCCTCTTTTGACAATGATCCTGACTAAACACCATTGAACACCAGAACAAAACATTAGTACTTCTCGAGACCAAAGAGGCTGAAATATAGGTCTAAAAAATCACAAACGATGTCATTTTACACATAAATCCAGGATAAAACTGTCGTACGCCAGAATGACCTGCGACCTAAATCCTTACTTATCCCGGATAAATAATGGTGAGACCCGGATGCCTTCGCTCACCTATGAATAAATAGGACCCATATGAATTATTACTTATAAAGCTGTCAAACTGGTTTGAATAGTTCTAACTAGGATTGGTCCTAAGTTCCGCGGGGTTAAAGCGATAAACATTAATTTAATTACTGATATATGAGCCAAGGTTAAGTAGAGACGATATAGTAGGCAGAGCCGAGGAACTGATCGTGGTAATTGAAGTAACAGCTAAAATAACTTTTAGCCCAGCTGTCGCTGCATAATAAAATACAAACAAATGCACCCGTTGGAATTGTTCGATATGATGCCAAAGGCTACCATAAGCTACTATCACACCTCCCGCCATCGGCGGGGAGTTCATCCACATACCCTAGAGCCAAAATGGTCTCGTATAGTACGTATTCAGAGGAACTTCCTCCTCGCACGCTTCGGTTGTGAAATCAGCCCCCTGCCGAGGTTTTCCCAAGAGACTACAGCATGGGGCTCTTCAAAAAGGTCGTGAAAAGATATTCGCCGGCGTGAATGATACCTCTGATGTTGCAAGCGTTCATAGGTTACGGGAACCGCTTACCATCAGGTGAGCCATATGCTTGTTGACCAACGGGTATAAAAAAAGGAAAAATACCTTAAACGCGACGAACTAGGGGTAGTCAAAAACCCGAACAGAAGAAGGCCCGAGGTAGCAGTGCGTGCGTCTCTGAAGGAATGTGCGGCAGGCCAAGTCAAACAGAAATGGAGCCTCTTTGACCAAGTGACGGCCCCAAACCTGCTAGGGGTGTTGTCCGATGCCTATACGGCAAACACCGCTACTCCAGTCATAAGCAATTGGAAGGAACCATGGGGCTTAGCCGGTAATAGTCCAGCATTTACATCCACCCCTTCCAAGTCGAAAGAAGTCCACGAGGGTTTCCCCGCGACAAGAAAAGAACATTACCATAAATACAACTATTAATCTATTAATATAGATTATGGCAAAACCACTTGCAGTATGGCAGGAATGAGCACACAGCACAGCCAGACCGATGTACAGACAGACGTTGTGACGATCTTTAGGGGAGGCTTGTGTCCAGCAGTGGACTTTATTTGGCTGAAACGGTAAGGGAGTGTAATAGGGCATTAATATTTCTTCTGTAACGTGGTTATCATTAAAACATACAAATTTCACATGCACAACACCGAAACCCTGTCTAAATCTCTGCCATAATGTCATATCAAATATTTATTCTGACCAAGAATATAAAACTTACGACTCTTGCCGCAGAAACTCAAAGCGTTCTAATTATGTAGGCCTTGCAAATTTCTGAAAGTCATAACTTGTTAGTTACTGTGGAGAAGTGTGAAATTATATAAACTGAAATTAGCTCGTAATTTACCCTAAAATATTATCCAATGAAAATAAATTATATTTCTATTGATAGATTTTTGTAAGTTCTGGAGTGGAGACCGCGCCCCGAAATCGCATCGTGGGTCGACCTCCAAAGATATGGTCATACGACCTGGCGAAGGTCGCTGGGAGCCGTTGAATGAGGGCAGCATGTAACCGCTCGCTGTGGAAATCTATGGGGGAGCCCTTTGTCCAGCAGTGGACGTCCTTTGGCTGATATGATGAGATTTGTAATAATAAACACACAGAGGTCCACTGTTATACATGAGCCTCCCAATGAGTGGTCAGAGGGGGACCAGAATCACTCTAAGCTTTGCAGGCGGATTCATGATCATAGTATGTTGAATGCTAATACAACTTATACCCAGCGCAAGTTTGATCATGTATAGAACACTGCTCTCATCCTTGGGACGGTACCGCCAAGTACCAGCTTGAAGCACTTGAGGTGATTGAGAGACGCTCTAAGAGGCTCATTAACAACGAAGTACTTGTCGAGGCAAAGCTCCAGAGCCTCGAAAATAGACGCAAAGTTGGAAGCTTGTAGGTTTATTATCGGATAGATTTCAAGGACTGCAAATGTATGATTTAACTCCCTCAAGTCCTTTCCATCATAAGAATCAGACAAACGGCATTGCGTCGCCATTATATGGTTGATGTTCTACCGCATCGTTACCTAACATCAGGTGAGATGGTGATCAAATGCAAGGCTATTTGATAGATATAAAAAACTGCGGGCATACGACGGCATACACGCGAAGATGTTGCTGTTCATCCTCTTGATATCAGGGGTGCAATTCTCTAAGGTGAAACATCATCCTTCAATACAGAAATAATATGACGATGAAAAACCAATTCGGTATACATTAAGACATGATTAAGGCTATTTAAGGACACATTGGAGACGGTGGCTCACCGTCTCCAATGTGAGGACGAGTTTTTGGGAATACCAAATTGGGTTGTCACCGTTATTTCAATTCTGTATTCAAGGATGTATGGATGTTTAAGATTAAGGAATTGCAACCCAGGTACTGATTCGTATCAGATTATTTTAGTCGCCTTTTACGACCACAATGGATGGAGAGGTCTAGGAAAGGTGGTCCAATCTTTGCTGGGATTCACGGACATTTGATAATACAGACAAATGTAGCTGCAGTACATATACCTACATACATATCACCCATTAAATATAATCAAAATAAATATATTGTACAGTCTCTTGATAGGTGCATACGGTGCAATCGTACATATATCATCGCATCAGCCGAAGGATGTCCACAGCTGAACAAAAGCCTCCCCATACATTTCCAGAACGACCGTACAGACTATCTTTTCCAGTTCGTCTACCCATCTCGCTGAAGGCCATCCCGTGCTGCGTTTTCAGGTGCGTGGTCTCTACTTAAACAAAAATCTCTTTTTATCATCATCATCGTATCAACGAAAGCCATCCATAACCTCATAGATTCCACAAGTTGTGTCATCATTTTGGAGGGAAATATGCCAGTACACACCACGCTTAGCAGCCAGGTTGGTTAAGAGACTGCAGCCCATCCGAGTTACGGTCTGTTTTTACGACGTCGACGTGAGGAGATGAAATGATACTATTTTCTCAATCAAGACACGGAATATTACTTTTGATTAGTTTTCTGTACCTCAAATAAATAAAACGCATAAAAAATATCGTAATGGTAATATCAAAGATGGAACTCCTGATAAAACTCAACTGATAGTGAGCTAACACTGCCCTCATTATTGAATACCTGCGCCAAGCAGTTTCACCTGCCGTTTAAATTAAAAGAAAAGAAGAAAGAAAGAAATCGGATAATTTAGAGCACTTCAGCATAGACAGTTCACATAGAGTACGTATATATTGTATTTTATGGGTTTAATATTTTTAATTCTTTCTCTTATTCTAAAATAAAAGTGTGCCGTGTGGTGCCGGATAAGAATAGCGCCAACCCATCTCATTCCATGGGTGTCGTATAATGCGACTATGGGATAAAGCGGAGGATGGGCAGCAGTGTCCCTCAAGTACATTAACAACAACAACTTCGATGTGAAACCCGCCTGCCAAGCGTGGAGATTATGGCAAAACCATACCACCATCAGCACACAACACACCCAGACCGGACGTTGTGGGATCTTTGAGGGAGGCTTGTGTCCAGCAGTGGACTTAATTCGACTGAAATTATGAAAACAAAAGTAGCCGAAGTTACTCCTTATAACATCAGCTATTTACCAGTGAAAGTCCTGTCAAAATCGGTCCATCCGTTTCGGAGATTAGCTGATTAGAGATTTGACGGCACGGTTGGAGTAGCGGCTGATACAACCGACTGCTGCGCTGTGGGTCGCGGGTTTGATTCCCACACGGAACAAATATTTGTATGATCTGCAGGTAATTCTTCCGGGTCTGGGTGTATTGTGTGAGAAATCCTAGTGTGGGGCAACGTTTTTATTATAGTAAAGTAAAAGTAAGTAAAGGAACAATCAGATATACAAAAGGACAAAAAATATAGTTTTTTTTGGTACTATATATGCATTCGGTAAAAATCTGTTAAGTATTCTGACATAGCAAACAGTTACTTCAATTTTATTTATTTGAATACGGCTACGGCTATAGTGTTTGGTATTCGCCGTTTTCACCAGTATTTGTATGGTGTTGAGCGACCGTTTATATTGCGTACGGATCACAAACCACTAATGTTTATATTTCATCCAGAGCCATTCCGAAGCTGCAGTCCACTGCTAATTGTCGTACTCGGGCCGCCCACAGTGTCAAATCCTCGCCCGTCTCCTGCGCCGCCGTATGAAACTTGTGCCTTTCCGCTAACACCGACTTTTTTGGCAAAAAGTGTCTACCTAATTCTGCAGTCAACTCACTGTACGATATCTCTTCAACTGTTTTCTGGGCAATTAACTCGCGCACCAACTTATACGCATCGTCGTTGAGTGCACTAAGAAGTAGCGCCTTTTTCCGAACATCTTCTTGTCCTTCTCCTTTTATTAACAGCGCATTTGCTGTTAACCACTGAGAAAGTCTTTCTTTAAAGACATTCCAGTCCTGGCCAAGCTCATAAGTAGGAACATTTCCAATAAAATTGCTCATTTTTTTTTCAAGCGTAGGTAATTGTTCAATCGTCGCCACTGTTAAATGAGACACGGCGTTCGGTAGCAAAGCTGTTTATTACACTGACTGTGATTGGAGTACCCGTTCGACACATTTCGACCACACATCTACATATATGTATATCATAACATACGTGTGTGGTGCCGGCTCAGAATGCCACCACCCCATCTCCTCCCATGGGTGTCGTAAAAGTCGACTAAGGGATTAGCCGGAGGATGGGCAGCAGCGTCCTTCGAGTACATTAACAACTCAACTGCGATCGCCAACCCGCCTGCCAAGCGTGGCGATTATGGCAAAACCCCCCAATGAGCCCACAACACATCCATATCGGTGGTTGTGGTGATCTTTGGGGGAGGCCTGTGTCCAGCAGTGGACTTCGTTCGGCCGAAATGATGAACATATAGGTAAATGGAAAATTTGAAGTCGTATAGTATTGTAGCGAGCAAGCAAGTACACTCGTACGCTTGAACGCAGCACCAACATCACGCCACCCTACGTCATATGGCGTGATCGCCGCATGCCAAACGTATGACACATACTTAGCTACGCCCATTTGAAGATGGCCACCTACGCCTACCGTTTGGAATGCACTGTAGTGCAAGATGGCTACTGCATTTCTATTGTTTGCGGTCGCAGCCATGTTGCGCGAGGGCGTGTTCACTCCCGCGCATAATGTGTCAAGTGCGAACCGTTATTATTATTAATTAGTTATTAGTATAAATATCGCATTCTTAATTTGTAAAAGACATTCTGCTTCATTCGCTTGATCGCTACGCTTGTAATATATTAATATATCAAATTTATAAGTTTTGCTTTGCTTTTATTTAATTACTTAAATTCGTATCCACATTAGAACCAAAGTATAGTAAGTGGTTCAGATTTAATAAAGTTAACCAACCACTTCATTGGTGACCCCGACGTGATTGGTGTTAGAAGGGACTGTCGAAATTGGGCTAAGGAGTGCCAACCATGCCAGAGAAGTAAAGTGTCTAGGCATACATCAGCTCCATTAGTAGCATTTCAGACGCCTTCAGCACGTTTTCGCCATATTCACCTAGATTTAGTAGGTCCCTTACCCTTATGTTCTGGCTTCAGGTACTGCCTCACTATCGTCGACCGTGTTACGCGTTGGCCTGAGGCGTACCCACTTCAGGACATCACCGCAGAAACCTGTGCGACCACTCTAACCACAGGATGGATCGCGCGGTTCGGCTGTCCTGAACACATCACAACCGACCGCGGCCGCCAATTTGAGTCACACACCTTCAAAGAACTCGCAGCACTGGTCGGCGCATCTCATCACCTAACCAATGCTTACCATCCTGCAGCTAACGGCCTAGTAGAAAGGCTACACCGTCAACTGAAGGCCGCCATCACCTGCCACGCTACGTCGAAATGGACTGAAGTGCTGCCGTGGGTACTCCTCGGTATCCGTAGTGCTTGGAAAGAAGACCTTCAGGCATCAACAGCAGAACTGGTCTACGGCGAACCACTTCGTTTGCCTGGACAGTTCTTCGTCACCAACTCAGAGGAAGCAGTGGACATGACCAGCTTGATCAGCAGACTCCGTTCCCATATGAACAAGCTGACACCGCAACCCACGTCCTGGCACACTAGTCCTAGTCGACTATTTTATGTGCCCAAAGCTTTGAACAATGCAACTCACGTCTTCCTGCGCCAGGGTCCAGCTAAGAGATCACTCCAAGCTCCTTACCTGGGTCCTTATAAGGTTATCCACCGAGACCAGAAGACGTTCGACATCGAGGTAGAAGGAAAGACGCGGAGAGTAACAGTCGACCGTCTAAAGCCAGCATTTATGGCAAGAGAGCCCCCAATCATAAGTGCTGAACATGAACCTGAAGAAAACCAGACCACTGTCAGGAAGACGAGAAGCGGGCGCACTGTCAGATTTCCGGATTACTTTCGCCCGTAGTCACGGTCTCACCTCCCCCGGTGGGAACCCCGGAACACATCCATATCGGTGGTTGTGGTGATCTTTGGGGGAGGCCTGTGTCCAGCAGTGGACTTCGTTCGGCCGAAATGATGAACATATAGGTAAATGGAAAATTTGAAGTCGTATAGTATTGTAGCGAGCAAGCAAGTACACTCGTACGCTTGAACGCAGCACCAACATCACGCCACCCTACGTCATATGGCGTGATCGCCGCATGCCAAACGTATGACACATACTTAGCTACGCCCATTTGAAGATGGCCACCTACGCCTACCGTTTGGAATGCACTGTAGTGCAAGATGGCTACTGCATTTCTATTGTTTGCGGTCGCAGCCATGTTGCGCGAGGGCGTGTTCACTCCCGCGCATAATGTGTCAAGTGCGAACCGTTATTATTATTAATTAGTTATTAGTATAAATATCGCATTCTTAATTTGTAAAAGACATTCTGCTTCATTCGCTTGATCGCTACGCTTGTAATATATTAATATATCAAATTTATAAGTTTTGCTTTGCTTTTATTTAATTACTTAAATTCGTATCCACATTAGAACCAAAGTATAGTAAGTGGTTCAGATTTAATAAAGTTAACCAACCACTTCAGTATTATCAATACTCCGAAGGTTGTAACTTCCCTTACTTTGATATCCATTCACGGGTCGATTATGCTGACCGATTTACATCTTCCATCTCAACTAATACAAATTTCAACATTTTATTTCAAGAAAATGAGTATAGAAATATTTTAAAAAGCATCTATAAAGAAGGAAACATCCATATCGAGGCCAACAAACACAAGAATATCCTGAATTCGATATAGCCTTGCTCTTTTAAAAGTAACAAATAAAAATACCTTTTTGTTACCAAAAATAATAGCTTCCAAAACCAATTCATTCTTATGCTGTAAAAACGAAGTGTCCAAAAAGCCCAGACATTGGAGGGCACTATAAATCACTCGACCAACCCGGGATTCGAACCTGCAATAAATATATCAGCTGACAATTACTTGGGTGAGTGTGCTTAAATATAAAACTTTTAAAGTGTATTCATGAGTTTAACCGACTGAAATGAAAGGAGCTAGCCTTCTTTGTTTTACGCGTACAAAAGGACCAAGTTCATAGTAATTAATTTAGATGCAAAATTGAATATGAATTTAAATTTGACGGCACGGTTGGTGCAGTGGCTGATACAGTCGGCTGCTGCGCTCCGGGTCGTGGGTTCGATTCCCGCACGGAACAAATATTTGTACGATCTGCAGGTAGTTGTTCCGGGTCTGGGTGTATTGTGTGTGAAATTCATGTCTGTAAACGCACCCACGATACAGGAGAAATCCTAGAGTGGGACAATGTTATAATATAAAAAAAAAAAAAATGTAATTTAAAAAAAATTACGATTACCTCTAAAACCGAATAGGTGCTATCGTTTTTTCTGTTTAGATTGGATATGGGGAAATTTATCTAGAAACTAGTGCTATCTACATGTAATTGTTTCCATATTAACTCTCTCCTTGATGATTTGAAGCCTCTCACGACACGAAAACAGCCGTTTATTCATGCCCCAGTTTTTTTTTGCCTTCTAGTCTCACCTTTAAGCCAATATTTCATAAATGGTCACTTATGGTGGAGTACCCACCTCGTTTCTGGCGCTTTTGATAGCCTTTTTTTTTTTTTTTTTTTTTTTTTTTTTTTTAATAAAACATTGCCCCACACTGGGATTTCTCCTGTGTCGTGGGTGCGTTTACAAACACAAATTCCTTCCACACACAATACACCCAGACCCGGAACAACTACTTACAGATCGTACAATGCTAATAACAACATACTCCAATTGAACACCATTCCGTCTGAAAATCGATTAGAGATAAGTATCAGTTCATTGTACTGGTCATTGCTCAGCAGAAGTCGACGTGCTGAAATGATGGTGATACACCCAAACTTGACGGCACGGTTGGTGCAATGGCTGATACAGTCGCTGCTGTGCTCTGGGTCGGGGGTTTAATTCCCGCACGGAACAAATATTTGTATGATCTGCAGGTAGTTGCTCCGGGTCTGGGTGTATTGTGTGTGCAATTTGTCTGTGTAAACGTACCTACGACACAGGAGAAATCCTAGTGTGACTGACCGTTTGCAGTCACCCTCACCGCGATTTGTCTATGAGTTTGGCACCAGTGGGAAGCTCTAGTGTGATCATACGAGGTCCTGGAGCCCCCCTTAGGTGCCGAAGATGACCGCCGCAGTGGTTTATGCCGGTAGGAGTCCAGCATACCCCTTCGCTCTTCCCCAGGGTGGAGGAAGTTCATGAAGACTTTCCACTGGGCCCAATAAGAAAAGGCAAATATTTTATAAACCGAATACAACATAAAGTAAACCTACAACAACACGAACAAATACACTGGACCATGAAATAGTATATACAATAAATTTATTAAGACCACGGTTATGTTTATTTAGTGCTCAACATCCAAGAAAAGGTTTTTTGAGCGCCATTACGGACCCTCAGTAACACTTTAGTTTTATGAGTTCCGTATACGATATTGCGCATGTTATTTGTTACTTACAATTCGTTCAATGGTCGAGATAAATATAAACGGCTGTTCGTTTGGGTTAGATCCAGTTATTTCAAATGATGTTTTGTGTATTGCTGCGCTCATTCCCTGTAATCGGTTAAGGATCAAGCTAAAGCTGTTGACACCTTGCATGTATGCAAACACTGACACACACACGCACGGAAAGCAGCGGCACGGTGGTGATTAGAGATGGGATTCTACCCGGTAAATTCCCGGGTAAATTTGGGTATAAATCGGGTGTTTACCCACCGCCCATCTCTAGTGGTGATACGGCGGCGGTGCGGCTAGGCGTTACTTCTCATTGAAGGCTTTGAGTGACACGCAGTTGCTTCACTTGATTTAGTTAAAAAAGAAAATAAGATAAATGCAGCTCATTGCCCACAATAAAGAGAATACAAGTTATAATGCCCAAAAAGAAGAAATGTCTTTCTTTCTATTCTACTTGCATTTTGGTAATGCATAAAGAGAAGTCTGCAGTGTAATAATTAACTATTTTATGTACTTGAATATTATATAAGGATCACAAATATATAAAACAATAGACACATAATAAATATACCTACACGTTCGTTTAGTTACATATATACATAGATAGTAAATATATGTGTCGCCGGCTAAGATTGCCTGTAGTGCCGGCTAAGAATACCACCACCCCACACACATCTCATCCCCTGGGTGTCGTAAAAGGCGTTTATGGAGTAGCCGCAGGAAGGGAAGCAGCGTTCTTGGGATCGCCAACCCGTTTGCTAAGCGTGGCGACTATGGCAACACGCCCCAAAGAGCACACAACACAAATCCATACCGGTCGTTCTGGCAATTTTTGGGGGAAACTTCTGTCCAGCAGTGGACGTTTTCGGCTGAAATGATGATGATGACGAAATAAATGTATACCTACCAATAAGAGAAACAAATTAATAATAATGTAAAATGTAAGATCAAGAACTTTTTGCATTAAGAATCATCGGACCCATTCACACAGTCCGTTGCTTTGTTTCTCTAAATGCATGTGTTTTAAACATCGCACTTCATACATTGATGCCAAATATAGTCGACGAATAATTCAGTTGTCTTTAACGAATAATTTAGCTGAAATCTTTCTTTTGTTAAATGGTTTTACGCAGAATAACCTGCGAGGTTAAGATGCGGTTGCTGTGGTTAGGCTTTGGATGGTTGACCATTATTTCCACATTAAGACCCGTCCATGCCTCGGAGAGCATATTAAGCTGTCGGTAAAAAATCCGAGTGGTGTCCAGATGAAGAATATAACACCAGGGAGTGGAGTGACCACCTGTGAATATCGTTAAAAGCGACTATAAGCCAGAGGTAGGTAGTATCATCCCTTCTGTGGAACAGTAAAGATAAAGATAAAAATATTATTTATTCATGTAAATCATTTATAGGCACTTGTGAATAGTCAAGACTTCAGTTGGCGCGTTCCAACATGTAGATTTCCTATGGAGAACAACGGGCAAGAAACTCCATGGTTACTTTTTTTAAATTATATTGGTACAATGTTTTTTTAATACAATGTTCTCGCAATGAGCGTAATGTGTGGACAATGCAGGAGACAAGAGTCTAAACTTCTTAAAAAGTCTACACTAAATAAGCCTGATTTTAATGTTTACTAGAGTTTTTGATTCAATTGTCATGACAGTATTGAGATGACCAATCCGAACAGATGGCACTCGGTCACGAGCATGACGCATTCATCAGCATCGCTCCGCTCAACCATATTGTAGGGAAACTTAGCGACCCAATACAGGACGCCACCATAAGCAGGACACTTGAATGAGCATGACATACCCAAACTGCCAGACAAATATCACGTCAATAAAACAAAATAACTGAATAGCCCTCATGGTACTCGCACTATTACAGTATCAAATCTAATCACTTTTCTCAGTAGCCATGCGATGACCAAATGTGGTAAGTACTGGCGAAATCCCCCCAAAATTACAACGCAATAGTGGAAGTCTACGGGGAGGCCTTCGTTCCGCAATAGTCGTTTTTGGCCTATATGATGATGATGATTATGGCTATATAACATTTAAAAAGAATGATCAGTCTGCAGGGTTATACAGCGATTGCTGGTCTGGGTGCAATGGGTGACCATCATTGCCACATTAAGGCCCCGCCGTGGTTTGGAGAGCATAAGGAACTGTCAGTAAAAATCCTATCTAAACCTAAGGACGTCGGTATACCCCAGTAATCTGGCTGCAGGTGTTATATGGCAGTCACTTTTTGTAAAATAACAATATTCATACATCTTGTGAGAGTGGAAGCCACTTTAAGTTGGGAAAATGCTAGGAAAAAGAAGAAGAACTCACTTGTGGTAAGTCTCTTACTGTAAGAGTCCCGTTAGATGAGTAGCACTGCAGTGCCAGAATCACGCCACCGAGCAGTACTGTTTAAATTTAAGACATTAAAAAAAGAAAGAAAAGAAATCTTTTGGGCTCATCATCATATCGGCCATTTATACGTCCACTGCTGAACAAAGGCCTCCCTCATACATTCCACAACTGTGTCATAATTTCGGGGGGTATTTGCCAATACTCACCACGCTTGGCAGGCGGGTTGGTGAGCGCAGTATGGCTACCGTTTCACAAAGGGGACGCTGCTGCCCATCCCTCTGGTTTAGATTCCCTTAGTCGCCTTTTACGACATCCACGGGAGGAGATGGAGTGGTGCTACCCCACTATTGTGAATTAATCAATCAATCAATCATATTGAAAGAAAAGAAAGAAAGAAATAAAACACATTTATTCATCACAAACAAACCGAGATAGCACATAATAGAAAGAAAATAGAAATATTTTTAGATAAATTAAAACAAATCTACCATTGGCATGATCATGCCGAAAGGGTTACCAACTCAGCATTTGCGGGGCATTAGGTACCCAGCGCTGACTTTCAGTTGGCTCCCCTACAGTGACACACGGATGGAGGGAACGTAATATTAATATTAATAAAAATGTATTCATAGGCCATTTATATGTCCACTGCTGAACAAAGGCCCATGGATTTCCACAACTGTGTCATCATTCTGGGGGGTATTTGCCACCCATATATATTTATCCTCGCCACGCTGGGCAGCCGGGTTGGTAAGCGGTATTGTGAATGAAAATATAAAATTCAGGGGACGAAATTTGGGGAAATTTGTCGTTGGGTTGCGTAGGACCACAGTGATGTTTTATTATTCGTGGTCCCACTGCTATGTCCTAGGGGTTTATCCTCCTAGTAGGACACCGAGGGTATGCTACTCGTAGTCCTATATCAACCTATAGTCGACACGCATGGGTAGAGACGAGTGGTTTATTATTTACTGGAAATCACACGGAACATCTATGCCTATAACTCTCTTAAATTACCAACAATATCTTTTTTCATTATTTACTAAAACAGCAAATGAACATACTTTTTTTTTGTTTTGGTGCCCATTGGAAATTCTTCATGAACTTCCTTCGCCCCGGGAAGGGCGAAGGGGTATGCCGGACTCCTACCGGCTTAAACCACTGGAGCGGTCATCTTCGGCACCTAAGGGAGGCTCCAGGTCCTCGTATGATCACACTAGAGCCGCCCATTGGTGCCACGCCTATAGGCACATGGTGACTGTAAAGTGGTCACCCCCCCGAGGGGATTGTAAAGTGGTCACCCCCGAGGGGATTGTAAAGGATCCCCCAAAGCGTCCCACGGCAGCGCGTGACCAAATGCGTGCTACCAAATGAACATACCTACGAAAGTTTACTCCGCTTGATTTAACTCGCAAATGGTAGCAGTAATTTTAAAGATTAAAAAGCAATTCGAAAGGTCTTTTAGAAGGTAATATTTGTCCCAGAGCAGCAAATAGTAGGTTAAATGTCACATGCTAGATTTATTTAAAGACTCGGAAAGCAGTTTGGGATATTTATGACCCAATGACTTTTAACTAGAAACTTTTTAATGGCTTTACTAAAATAGCCCCAGGACACTGGAATTGGTTTGTTTAGTATAATACTAAATGCAAAAATGCATGCTTTACATACTTATGTCACCGAATGAAATGACCGTTCATTTATAATAATACTACGTAGATTGTAAACAGCTGGACTTATTTCACTCACGACAAAACTTGGAATATTACGTACAAAATATTTGGTAGTACATATATATATACATTCAGTCAAAAAGTATCGGGAATGGATGATTTGTTTATGGTTCCAAATTAAAAATTTTGTTTTTATTGTTGTTGTTAGATTGGCACAACTGTTTTCCATTTTTGCGCCGAGTTTGAGTAGCATCTGTTATTTATATTAAATACAGTGCTGTTTTTAGTTATATCATATCTAGTGTGTAAAGCGAATTTCATTGTGGACAAAAACACCGAACAAAGAGTTTGTCTTAAATTTTGCATCGCCAATGGAATTTCGTGTTCGGAGTCACTGAAAATGTTACAGAAGGCTTACGGTGAATCGACTTTATCAAAAACACGTGCTTTTGAGTGGTACAAAGCGTTCAAAAGCGGAATGGAAGATTTACCTCACTCTGGTATGCCATCAACGTCTGCAACTGAAGTTAACATCGCAAAAGTGAAGAAAAGAGTGACTGAAAATCCTCATTCAACTTTGAGAGAGATAGCCGCCGACCTTCCTGTATCTCACGAGTCGATCCGTACCATTTTAACTAATTAATTGGGTATGAAACATGTTACTGCTCGGCTAGTCCCAAAAGACCTGAATCTTCTTCAAAAACTCAATCGCATGAGAGTCGCTGCGGATATGCTAGAACGAGTCAATTCCGACCCAACATTCATGAAACGCATTGTTACTAGTGACGAGACGTGGGTTTACGAGTTTGACATGAAAACTAGTCAACAAGCTTCGGAGTGGCGCCTTCCAACTGAACCGAAACCGAAAAAACCACGCCAAAGTCGATCAAAAGTCTAAGTCATGTTGACTGTTTTCTTTGACTATCTCGGTGTTGTGCACTCGGAATTTTTTCCGGAAGGTCAAACAGTAAAGTGTGGTGCCGGCTCAGAATGCCACCACCCCATCTCCTCCCATGGGTGTCGTAAAAGTCGACTAAGGGATTTAGTGTGTCCGTGTAGTTTTCGGGAACATACGGGATCAGGGAATCAAAATGAAACGTCTTAGTTTGCGGTATACAACGAACTGAACGTTTATTGTTCCGACACAAACTTCCAGATCAAGCGGGTAAACATATATAAAACTACCTACAACATATATTACAGGATTAGCCGGAGGATGGGCAGCAGCGTCCTTCCAACTCAACTCAACTGCGATCGCCAACCCGCCTGCCAAGCGTGGCGATTATGGCAAAACCCCCCAATGAGCGAGAACACATCCATATCGGTGGTTGTGGTAATCTTTGGGGGAGGCCTGTGTCCAGCAGTGGACTTCACTCGGCCGAAATGATGAAACAGTCAATAAAGAATATTATTTGAGCGTTATGCAGCATTTAAGAGAGCAAATTCGAAGAAAAAGGCCAGATTTGTGGAAAGAAAATTCTTGGATTTTACACCACGATACACTTCACACACGGCCATCATTGTGAACGATTTTTTTACCAAACACTCAACAAATACCATCGAGCAACCACCATATTCACCAGATATGGCTCCAGCCGACTTCTTTCTTTTTCCTAAACTCAAATTACCACTTCGTGGCACCCGTTTTCAATCGGTAGAAGACATAAAGGAGAATTCGCGGCGAGAACTAAACTCAATTCCGGAAACAGCGTTTAAAAATGTTTTGATGATTGGATTATTCGTTGGCGAAGTGTATCGTTTCTGAAGGAGCATACTTCGAAGGTGATAAAATAAATTTGGATGAATAACAAACATTTTGTGTATTATTGATCTTTTCCCGTTACTTTCTTGACAGAGTAGTACGTCCACTGCTGAACAAAAACCTTCTACATAGATTTCAACAATTGTGTTGCCATTTTGGGGGAATTTGCCAGTCCTCACCACGCTTGGCAGGCGGATTGGTGAGCGCAGCATGGCTGCTGTTCCACAGATGGACGCTGCTGTTCATCCCTCTGGTTTAGTGTCCCTTAGTCACCTTTTACAACATCCACGGGAGGAGATGAAGTGGTGCTATATTTTTAATTCCGACACCACACTCCTCGTCTTCCGTCCAGACTTCAATCTTTCCGTAACTAAAACATATTTTTACCTCAAATAAATACTTATCTTTATTCGAAAACTGAACCAGCAAATTGTTTCCTTTGAACACATGAAAATTGTGTTTCTGTTTAAAGGAAAAGCCGCCTTACATCCACGCGATTGTTATCTCCAAGCTCCTTGAAACATCGGCAAATGTACAAAGTTAAATTGGCCGCGAAATTTTTGGTGGTACAAATGGCACAATGGACGAAGTTTGGGTCACAGTTGCGATTCTGGCAACAGAACAAATACATTGTGTAGTGAGTTTGTATGTGAAAGTGGCCAAATACCATTATATGATCGTTTGATTTTGAAAGATATAGGCAATGACATTTTACAAATAGACGCGCCATACACGGACATAACTGCACTACAAAACGGTGCGCCGGCCGCAATTAGGCCGCGTAATAATAAATAAAACATAATAGATTTTTTTGGGTTCGGAACGTCTGAAGGAAAAAACGGCAGAACCCTTACAAGATCACTCGTGTGTCTGTCTGTCTGTCCGTCTCTCACAGCCAATTTGCTCCGAATCTACTGGACCGATTAAGTTGAAATTTGGTACACATATGGATGTCTGCGACCCAAAAACGTACGTGTAACGTAAATAAGCTAGGTAATTGCCATTACCAATTGGTACTTTGAATATGGGGCAATATAGAAAATTTAAGATAACAGTTTTAAAAATATATAAATAAATTTTAAAATTATAAGAAAATAGACGAAAATAATAAAATGACATAAAGAAAATAACGCGGGGCACAGTTAATAATAAATATTTTTGACTCGTTTATATGACAGTAAATATTTTAATATAGTTTTAGTGTATAAAACACTATCATTTTAATTTAATTATGTTCTTTAATTAAATTTATATTAATTGCGTTTAATATCGTTCTTCGATTATTTTATTGATTTCCTACTAACGAAATATTTTTATGCTACCCCATAAACTGGGATTGGCAATGTAGCTAAAATTACTGTACATGAGACTAAATAAGTAATATCTCGAGGTGACAAGTGCAGTGTGATATCACCCAAGTAGAAATTCATGCTGAACTTCCTCCCCTCGGGGAAGGGCGAAGGGGTATGCCAAACTCCTACCGGCTAAATCCACTGGGGTGGTCATCTTCAGCACCTAAGGGGGGCTCCAGGTCCCCGTATGATCATACTAGAGCCGCCCGCTGGTGCCACGCCTATTGGCACATCTCGGAGAGGGTGAGTGTAAAGCGGTCATCCTCCCCGGAGAGATTGTGAAGGATCCCCCAAAGACTCACTGTGCTATGCTGCGCACACGGTGGCGCGTGACCACATCCGACCACCATCTTGTCGTGGGTCGCTCGGTGTGGGCACACAAATTCCCCAATGACGGAAAACTAGTCCATGATTGCATTGCAATTGTTATGGTCAGGAGTACTTACCGCCAGGTGGGTCATCATTTCGGCCGAATGAAGTCCACTGCTGGACACAAGCCTCCCCCAAAGATCACCACAACGACCGATACTGGTGTGTTGTGGGCTCATTGGGGGGTTTTGCCATAATCGCCACGCTTGGCAGGCGGGATGGCGATCGCAGTTGAGTTGTTAATGTACTCAAAGGACGCTGCTGCCCATCCTCCGGCTAATCCCTTAGTCGACTTTTACGACACCCACGGGAGGAAATGGGGTGGTGGTATTCTGAGCTGGCACCACACGGCAACTTAGCACAGGTGGGCTTACTCGTTTCGCCACTGAGTTATATAAAGAGCATGTCGCGGTCTATAGTTTCTACCTACCTGTGTGGGAAACACGAGCGGTATCTATAAACATAAATGTATAATATGTAATTAAATACAATTACATAGCTAAACAGCTATGTAATTATATTTAATTCAAGTGTCAAAGCAAAAGAAAATTTGAAAGAATTGAAAAATTTATTGAAGAATTGAAAATGCATTGTGATAAATCGCCAATATTTGGTGCATCAAAGCCATAGTATACACATTTTATTGGATCAGCGAGTTTATTGTTATATCGGGATGTTGTCTGATAACCGGGTTATAAAGGACAAAATCACTCAGTATCGCTGCATCAACGTATTGGAGAGTATTCGTCAAGAGAACTTTAACAATAGGAAACAACTTGATAGAGTACACGAAGAAGATGATTATGATTGATGAAATATGGATTTATCTAATAACAAATCAAAATTTGATAGTGATAGTAAATATTTTTCGAATATAAAAAGTAAAGCTTTTGATATATATTGTCTATATAATATATACTTTGACATATTTTTTTTTTTTTTACTGACATATTCAATATGACATTTAAAGCTCTGACGTTTAAAATGCCTTTCATTTTATATAATTTAGTTTCTTATACATTTTGTAAATGTGTGAACTTCGTCGACTTTATTAGTGCTATACATTAATTGTTATCAGTTTTCTATTGTGTTAGAGGCAATTGTCTGTTTTGTTATTGTGTGTATTTTACATTTAATTAGTCTACTTTGTTCGCACATACCTAGCTTATTACAATGTAATAACAAAATTGTAGTATAACTTTTTTTGAAAAGAGTATATCCATGGAGTTTCTTGCCGGCTCGTCTCCATAGGACCGACTTTTCCGAACCGTGCACTTAACTTGACTTTTCGTAAGAGCCTATTAGGGCCTATATGAAATAAAAAAATTGAGTTTGAGTTTGAAGAAGAAAATGGAAAAACTTCATTTGGAACAGTTTATGAAAGAGCAAAATTAAACTTCTGGACGTCTAGAAGGACTGGTAACCTGAAACACAGGCTTCGGCCTAGCTTAGGCACCAGTCTCCCACAGTAAATTTGAATAATACTGTCACTGGGCAATATTGTATTCTGTTGCAACTTTTTTATTATTGTGGTGAGTAATAAATTACTTACTTACTTACTATTACAAAGCTATGTTATTTATATTTGATTATCAATAAGTCCAATAACTCCAAGTTTTAATTAGTGCAATTGCTATACCAATTTGAAATGATTTCATAAATAGAAAGTTCGTGTAAATTTTATCCAATTAGTTTCGGCTGTAGCCCACTTCGGGAATCAAAGAAAACTGGAGTATTAGAAATCATAATAGAAAGTCACAAATGACACTGGAACAGACTAAGGTCCGTATTAAAGAACGTTACTCAAGTCCAGTTTGATCTTTAATCACCTGATCACTGTTTAAGTATAGAATCTGTACTTGAGTATCGGTCATATTCCAGAACGGTAATCAATCTAAACTCAGCTGAGACGAGATTCAAATCACGCCTCAAGCACATATTACTCATTGTCTATGCATCAGCCTGTTTTCGATTACGATTTATTTCCATTTCCAACTTTGTTCCGATCTGCGCAGAATAAGAAAAATTGAAATGTACCTCAAAAACCCTATTCATTAAGAAATATAAATATTCACAAAGTATACTATTACTTATATTATATTACTCTTTACATACAAGGTTCATTTTATAAGAGTTATTTTACATACTAGGTACCTACGTAAAATATTTTTATATACTTTAACGAGATGAATGTTGTTGAAGTATAAACTATAAAGGAACGTGTGTTGGCGTTGGCGCCTATTATCATTGAACACTTGAACAGATGTTATGTTGACAAATAAATATAGTTTAATTTGATGTAGGTACATATTAACATAGTAACCTGTAGCGAAATCGTGTTGGCTCCTCCACAAAGTTAAAGAAAAGAAAGTATGACGTTTTTCACCACATATTGGGGAAACAAGAAACTACCTCATTTAAAAAAAAACAATTGACAGGTCAATCATATACATCTGAGAGGAACACTGAAGACCAAACTTCTTTTCGAATGATCGTTAAATAAATTCATTGTAATAGTCAACTTCTCCAAAAATATCCATTTTGTGATAAAAAAATGCTTCCATTCATACATACATTTTACAGATACATTAATATATAATATCATTGCAGAGACACTTATAAAAACATCTTAGATTGTATTCAACAACAATATAACCAAAAATCAATGCGCAAGAAACAACATACATTAAAAACTGTGCTCAAGCGCCATCCGGACCACACTCACGTGATCACAGTTCAAATCTCTGCTCAAGTACAGACCTATAACTGAGTGATGATTTAGAATAAATCCACGACTCAGTTGAACTACGTTCAATAAATCTATGCTTAAGGGACGTTATGAAATTAATTCTCAACTCAAAACTAGTTTTAAACTGAGATCAATGCTTGAGTTTCGTTCTGTAACACGGACCTAAGTCCTTCGGTTATTTTTACATATTGTTTTAAGTTCAGAGGTGAAAACGAAAACTCAATGTTCGCAGTCCAAACCTACGCAGTGCTTCTAAATTAACAACAAACAATTTTAATATTTATAATGTACACATAATTAGGCATATAGTTCAAAGGCTCGTTCTTTGTAGTGTCACAGAGTACTCGGGGCCGGATCAAAAAGGCGGCATGCATACCCGTGTAACAAAGCGGGATGAATTCATTTTCTTTTGATGTGTTGTGTGCCTGACTTTTGTCCTTTAACAATGTGAAAAAGATATTGTTGTTTGTGTTATTTTGTAGTGTATTTTTTTGTGATAATGATGCTTCTTTGGTTACGAGCGTAACTGAAGACGGGAGGTCCGAGGCGCCCATCAGCAAGAAAGGCCAAATTACTAACACAATTTCAAGGAAATGTGGCTGCTTAATCGGACAATTTCTGGCGAAGGAACTGCTGCTACAATCGCCTCTGCGGGACTCGAAACTCGGCTTAGGGTGTTGCTGACAAGCCATTTAGAGGGCAGTTGGATCGGTATGATTAAAATATATATTATGGGATGTTTAAGATTAAAGAATCGTCACGGGCCGGCGCGAGTAAAGGTAAGAGAGGGGGGAGAAGTTAATTGAACAGGGTGGTCGGAGCGACAGGCCTCTGCGGCTTCAGTGACACGAGCATCCTCGGCAGCGAGGGCAGTAAAATGGTCTGTTAAGGGAACGAGACTACGCGAGTCTCTTCATATGATCTGTGGTGAATTTGTCGTCCGGGTCAATCAGTATATGTCTCGGGCGGCTTAAACTACTGATACGGCAGGGTCGGTAATCGGCGACCGATACCACGATGGGTATCGAGTGGGGAAGAGTCGAAGAAACGTTTAGATGCATGTTTCGCGATTTTCTTGATGGTTGGCAAGTTTCAATTGATATGAAGTAACGGATACATCTTTATATATATATAATAGTTGGTGCGTCTGTAAGTAACAACAGTTATATTTGTTCCTCACACAGTTATGTTTGTATCCGATAGGTGGTCAAGTTGTCGGTGTAAACAAGTTATTAGGAAATTCTATATTTGTTGATCAAAATGGCTCATAATCATAACATGTACGTTGGTGTCGTGGTTACTTTAGGCCACCCAAATAAAAAAACACATAGCTGACGTCAACCATAGCCACTCCACAAAGTTTGCAGTGTGTAGATACGCCTTAGGCAAACCCAACCATTTTCTTCGTTTTGATCAACCTCAAGTTCTCGCGAAAGAGAACCGAAATGTACCTAGAGTGTTTCGTGGGGCTCTTGAAAAAAGAACATACTAGTTTTAATTGAGAAGATGGTTGGCAGTTTCCAGCTGTTTGGAATTTAGTAAAAGGCAAAAAAATTGTCACAATAACTATTTTTATCTGTTACAGATTAGTAAAAAACTATAGGTTATTTGCCAAGCTATTTTCTCCAATAGATTATTAATCCTTGGTCAGATAAATATATTCGTTAGCTTGTGCATTTAATATAGATTAAAATTGTCTATAACACTGTATCATTCAAATAAATACTTCAGGAGATATCATCATTTCGGCCGAATGAAGTCCACTGCTGGATACAGGCCTAGATCACCACAACCACCGATCTGGATGTGTTGTGGGCTCATTGGGGGTTTTGCCATAATCGCCATACTTGGCAGGCGGGTTGGCGATCGCAGTTGAGTTGTTGATGCACTCGAAGGACGCTGCTGCCCACCCTCCGGCTAATCCCTTAGTCGACTTTTACGACACCCATGGGAAGAGATGGGGTGGTGGCATCCTGAGCCGGCACCACACGGCATACGTAGGAGTAAAAAAAAATATTCTCGTAGCGAAATGGGCGGTCGGCCGGCACACTACCACCGTTTCCATCCGCGCCACGGCCTATAAAATAAACGTTATAAAATAAATATACTTCATACTTTCTTGCTAAGCGCTCGCCTCGTTTTCTTTATTAGTAAATGCACCCGCGCGAAGCCGGGGCGGGTCGCTAGTCTTATATATAAAAATGAATGTTAGATTGTCCCGTATGTGCTTCTATACCTAGAAAGTTTACTATAGCATTGACGAATTTCTGAATGATAAAATATAACTCCGATCAATATATGAATAAATGACATTTTTATTTTTTAGAGAATTGATTTAAATTTGTTTTTATAATTATTAATTTTATATTCTACTATCCAATAATTATGGTGATACTAATTGGTCTTCTTTTTTCTTTTTGGAAATATTATGATCTAATTTCAGCTGTTTTAATTGTTTCAATTTTAAATAATCTATTGATATAATGTTATAGTTTTATGTTACAATAGTTAAGATATATCCAGCATCAAGCAACCTATGTTTGTACGCCGTAAAGGCAAAACATGATGTAACATTTTATTAAATTATTTAACATCTTGCATGCCCTGTGTGTGTTTTGAACAAATAAATGATCTTGTATCTTGTATCTTGTATACCAGTCATCTATAATCATACCATTACAGTCCCACTGCTGGGCACTTTTTCTCACGATGAGAAAGGTTAGGCCTTAGTCCACCACGTTAGCCTACTGCGGGTTGGTATACTACACACACCATTGAGAACATTTTGGAGCCCTCTCGGGTGTGCAGGTTTCCTCACGATGTTTTCCTTCACCGTTAAAGCAAGTGATAATCAAATTCTGATCCGCACATGTGTGTGGTGCCGGGTGCCGTGTGGTGCCGGCTCAGAATACCACCACCCCATCTCCTCCCGTGGGTGTCGTAGAAGTCGACTAAGGGATTAGCCGGAGGATGGGCAGCAGCGTCCTTCGAGTACATTAACAACTCAACTGCGATCGCCAACCCGTCTGCTAAGCGTGGCGATTATGGCAAATCTCCCCAATGAGCCAACAACATTGTGGTGATCTTCGGGGGAGGCCTGTGTCCAGCAGTGGACTTTATTCGGCCGAAATGATGATCCGCACATGAATCCGAAAAGTCAGAGGTGCGGGCCGGGATCGAACTCAGACTCTCCTGTGTGGAAGGCAAGCGTTCAACCACCAGACTGTCACAGCTACGCTATTCATCCGATTGGGTTAAACTCTATGCAGTTGTTGTTGCCACTTACGTAAAAGTTTCTAACATAAAAATATTTAATTAAAGAAGGCATTGCAACGCACGCCGAATATTCACTAGTACAGAAAACATATAAAGAAAGAGATAAAGATAAATTTACTACCAAACTAAACACATAATTCGTTCAATGCAAAACAATACAGATAGGTTTAAATTACTTTTGCGTAGTATGGCAAAAGGAACGGACTCAGCAATGTTGGCAGTGCGCAGTGATGAAACCACGCACGGGTCAACGCTGGTATTCAGTCCGTCCTCTTTATTACGACTAATAAACAACAAGAAAGACTGTGAGTTCTACAGAAAAATATAATACAAAGAAACTTACGAAATTAAAATCAAAACAAAACTTTTGCAAAATAAATAATGAATACATAGGTAAATGAAATATTTCCCGTATCTATTGTTTGTGGAGTGGTTTGCCTGCGCATCATAGAAATAAAACAAATAAAGTAAGAAGTGATTAACAATAGAGGTGAAAGGTGAAAACTGTGTGACAAAACTGAGAAGTGAGAAACAGTAAAAATTTATTAACAGTAAGTATAAGTATGGTATTTACTATAGGCGCGTTACTTTATATTAGACGCTGTCTTCGATATTTAAAAAACTTGAGTCAGTGGGCCTGGCTAGTCCAAGGTAACGAAGCCACAAAGGTAAGGAACCACACAGGTAAGGAATAGCATCACATAGCGGTACCCGACACTGCCGTATCGATTTCCACGGCCTTGCGGTCTGACGACCTTGTGAGGTATCGCTCACTAATATCTGTTTAGTTTATATTTGAAACTAGTTGGGGCCCGCGGTTTCAGCCGCCGTTTATTTAAGATTATTTATAAATAATTTAGAGTACTTCGGTATACACACTTGACATAGAGTATATATTAGATTTCATGGGTTTTAGTTTTTTTTGCGCGGAACCCTCATTATTTTTCTCAAATAAAAGTAGCCTAAGTTATTCCTTATAACATCAGGTATCCGCCCGTGAAAATCCCGTAGAAATCGGTCCAGCCTTTTCGAAGATTAGCGGGAACAAACAGACAGACAGACAAAAAAATACTAAATTCGTTGTTTTTGTAGAGACCGTATATACTTTCATATGCATTCAGTAAAAAACTGTCATTTTGACATTACAAATAGACACTTAAATTTTATTTATTTGGATAGATGTAGGAAATACTAATAGGTTAATCCTATTCGTTTGCAAAGAATGAATATTCTGGCATATGCGCCTTCGAAAGTAATGTAATACTGGATCAAAATCATATTTCAATCAAAAAACACATAGCGGTTTTTGCAGGCGCAGCGACGAAATACTAAAATGGTCACAACAGAAACGACACTCTTTAGCTTTCTACAAACATAATTTTGTGACTAAATTCTGTATGCACATGTCTAAATGCAGTGACATTTACATAGCGATGTGCTGGAATATTATGATTGGATACACACTACTACAGCGGACCTCGAGCATGCTGAAAATAAAAATGGTTTATTATTCATTTCGATTAAGATTCCGCGTGAAGTCCAGATTATAGGACCATTCTATCTCCTCCCGTGGATGTAGTAAAAGGTGACTCAGGAACTCTAAACTAGAGAAAGGTTGCGCTCTTCTATGGAACAGTAGCCATTCTGCGCTTACCAAACCGGTCTGGTTTTCATCAGGTGGAAATACTTCATTAACTCATCCGCACCAGGAAAGGGTGGAGGGGTATACTCCTACCGGCTAAAACCACTGAAGTGGTCATGTTTGGCACTGAAGGGAGGTTCCAGGAACTCGAATAATCTCCAGCTAGAGTCACCCGTTGTTGCCACGTCTTTAGGCATATATTGGAGGGGATGAAGGTAAAGTGGTCACCGCCTCTAGCGGAGGGGATGCAACTGTATAGAGGCCACTCGCCAGGCACCTCTCAGAGCTGTCTTCCCAGCCAAACGTGGTGAGTACTGACAAATACCCCTCAAAATGACTACAAAATGTTACTGGTCGTTGGAGAAATCTATGGTGGAGGCCTTTATTCAGCAGTAGACGTTTTTTGGCTGATATGATGATGATAATGATGAATTTTTGATGAACTTTTGCTGATTTTGTGATAACCAAACCATTGGTTTGCATTACGAACATAACTGATATATTGAACAGAACGGAAAATAGTGTAACAGGCATTCAATTGATTAGAGTTGCTGGGAGCCCCAGGGAAATTTCCTTACCTGCTCTTAAATTATCTCTCGGCTTACCAGTCTGTTAGTCGAAAAGTATATTCTAGATTAACCTCATTTTTTGTAAGGAAGTGGCGTCAAAGCGTGTTTATAATTATAACTATCGCTGAATTAGTAAATAGTATTAAATAGTAATCGTCTATTTCCGTTAGTAGTTCTCGACTGGAGCCCGCGCTCCAGAACACGTAGCGAGGGATGGTCTGTGACGAGATGGACAGATGAGCTAGTAGGTGCGAGTGGAAATCTGTAAGGCATTTCTTTTTTTTTATACGACTTGTTTACGAGATCAGCAAGTCATTCACTTGTTGGTTAGTGACATGCCTGCCCATAATAATTAGAATGCAACATACGGCGCTCGTCACCTAGAGATGTAAAGTTATTTAGTCTGTTATGGCCAGTAATTTCACTAGCTACATTGCCCTTATAACCGGGGCCCAGTAATGTCTTAAGTTTAAACAATCAAACAAGCAGTAGTACTTAGCGGCGAATAGTCTGGCACTGGGGTGGTATCGAGATTTTTTTTCTTATTGGTGTCCAGTGGAAATTCTTCATGAACTTCCTTAGCCTCAGGGAAGGGCCAAGGGGTGTGCCGGATTCCTACCAGCTAAAACCGCTGGAGCGATTATCTTCGCCACCGAAGCGGGCTCCAGATCCTCGTAAGATCACACGAGAGCCGCCCATTTGTGCCACGCCTTTAGGCACATCTTGGAAGGATGAATTTACAGCGGTTCTAGCGGAAGGAAGGCGGCTGTAAAAATGCCAACCTCAGGCACTTCTCGGAGAGAATTATAAAGTATCCCCCCAAGCAATAAGGGACCTACCACCTTTATTTATCAGTTGACGTCCTTTGGCTGATAAGATGATGATTTCTGTGTGGCTATGGGCAAAGACAGTACCCCTTCATGAGTTTCATAAAAGGCGAGTGAGCATTGATATAAAGAGGATGTGCAGCCGTGTCTTCTTGTGTTATATTAAGAACATAGTGCAATCGCCAATCTTCCTGCTGAGCGTGGAGATTCCCCATCCCATATAATTGCTCGTGTATGTAAACAGAACAGAACTATAGCCATAGCTCATAGCACTTGCTGATCGGTAAACGTTCAGTGAGGTTAAGGAACACTCGGCATAGTCAGTATATGGATGGGTGACCGCATAGTGGTATTTGAAGTTAGCGTCTCCGTGCTTCGGAGGGCACGAAGTCGTCGGTCCCGGTTGTTCCTTTGTCCAAGTCGGAGTCCTTTGGTCGGCTTGAACAGCTCAGTCACAAGGTTGGCCATTAACCACAGGAATGAAGAGTCAAAAGGTTTTTATTCATGTAAACCATATGCTGGCACTTACGAATAGTCAGAATTTAAATAGTTGCACGGTTCCAAGTCGTTGACCCTATGGAGAAGTACCGGCAAGAAACTCCATGGAAGAAAGAAAGAAAGAAAGAAAGAAACAATTTATTTTTGCACTAGTAACAAAGCACACTTGACTAAAATTAAATACATAAAGCAAAATTGGAACAACACTAAGCAGAGGAATAAACTGGCAACACATTTTTATTTTACAACAAATATTGGCCAAAGTACTTAAACTCCAGGCCAAAATAAAAATGTAAATCAAAATAAAAGAAGATTCTCCAAAAATTGCACTTTGTAAGCTACATTAAACATCGGTATGTCTCATCGCAGCAAAAATATAGTGCGAGGTGTAAATCCGACGAATCGTCGCAGTTTCCACTCGCAAAGTTTGCTTTCAGCAGACGCTCCGTCATATTTCTGCCGGAACTTATTTTGTGTACGGATGCATTCAGTCAGAAGTAGGTTACTGAAAGCGATCGGCCAGCAGAGTGAAATATACGATTACCGGCTTCAGTACCGGTAATCTACTGTTCTTTGTTTTTCGTCGGGATGTATTTTGAAAAGTGATATACGGTTTCGCTAGCTGAAAGCGATAGTGTCTCAATAAATTTGAGCTCTATGTGTCAGTTAAAATAGAAACGTTTCACAGAATTTGAACCATATTTTTTTTCTTTTTATATCACGTATGATTGTTTTTGGATGTATCTCGCCGTCGTAGATACACGACAGAACGATAATTAACCAAATCCGTCTCATGCACTGTTTTCAGGTACATAGGTCTCTCCCAACTACCACACCAAGTTTTCCGCCATCCGCATCCAGTCCACCCTAACTACCTTCTTCAGGCAATTGGGTCTTTTGGCTAGAGAGATGCCACGCTGGGTATAACTAACTACCCAAGTACTCGTTTGCTTTAATAGCCAATGATTGTTTGATGTCCAGTGTCACTTCAGCTAAGCGACTGTTCAATGGATGACTCCAATTTTTCCCCGGAGAGCCAAATTGGGGATCTTATCCTTCAACGAAACTTCGCGCAAAATCTACGCTATAGATTGCTGAACAAATTTTAATTTATTGACTAGCACAACTATGTATGTAGGTCGTGGCAGGCAGTATGCACTGGGAGGCATCTTCAGGCCGTTTCATCTTCGTGATATCAGCCAAAAGACGTCCACTACTGAACAAAGGCCTCCCGCATATACTTCCACAAATTAGTCATCATTTTGGGGGGAATTTGCTAGTACTCATCATGCTTGGCCTGGGTTCTTTCATTTAATATGTTACATGGTACAGTTTGACTGAAATCTATATCATCCCCCAAAAGTTAACCGCAAATTCAAATTTCAACTTAATCGGTCCAGTAGATTCGGAGCAAATTGGCTGTGATAGACGGACAGACAGACACACGAGTGATCCTATAAAGGTTCCGCCGTTTTTAAGTAAGTATCGTTAAGTATCTCCGCCTGTACAATCGGATTACAATTAAGGACAATAAGACCCATACAATGCCAGCACATTGCGTGTTGCAATTGTACTCTACAATGACATTGTCAATGGTCACAATAGTTCACAAGTATCGACAAATTGCTATCCAGCTTCAATTGACTCCATACTTATAAAAAAACAACAGGACAAGCTCGAGTTGAGCTTGCATTGAGGGGGGTTCCGTAAGAAAATATGTCATCTACCGTATATTTTCAAATCTGTCACCCACGACACAGGAGAAATAAAACCTAGTGAGGGGCAACGTTTAAAAAAATATATTAAACTCACTCAGGATCTAACATAAAAACTAAATCTAAAATTCATCTTTAAAACATAAGTTAACCTTACCAACTTAGGATAAGCTAGCATGTTATTAAACGAGCTTAATTTTCCTTATGAAAACATTAGGGTTTTCGCCTCGGCTGTGGTTTTTGCTCGGCGCTCGACCAAACAGGCTACCATGAATTAATGAACTTCCTTTGGTCGAATAAAGGTTGTATACCTTGACAGGGCGATGGCTACATTTTAAGGTTTTTATTCGGAGATGTTGTCCTTTAGCAAAATACTTTTCGCTGTTTCAATGTGACGCGTAACTTATCATAACTTATGCACTTCTTCGTCTTCGTTTCAGCCGAATAAAGTCCACTGCTGGACACAAGCCTCTCCCAAATATCACCACAACGACCGGTCTGGGTGTATTGTATGCTCATTGGGAGGTTTTGACATAATCGCCACGCTTGGCAGGCGAGTTGGCGATCGCAGTTGAGTTGTTAATGTACTCGAAGAAAGCTGCTGCCCATCCTCCGGTTAATCCCATAGTCGCCTTTTAAGACACCCACGGGATGAGACAGGTCGGTGCTATTCGTAGCCGGCACCACACGGCAACTTATACACTTCATACAGAAACTGAATAAATTATTAAATTGAACTTGAAGTAAAGTGTAATAAATAAACATGGTAATATAGGGAAATGTTGTTTTTTTAATACAATTCAGTGACGAGAGTAGCAAGTAATTTCCCTGGTAGTGAGCTCAACTGCTCATAACGATAACTGTTATTCTACCAGGAATTTTTACTACCCAGGACTTGTCCTGCGTGGCCCCATACTGAGGTTTTTATATTGAATAAAGATATTATCATTATTTCCTTTATTATCATTTAACAACATATCTTTTGCATTTTTAAATATACACATCAAAACAAAAATTAAATACCTTTAAAAATATAAAAATAGTGACCAACCGGCAGTGGGCACAGGGTCCAAACAACCGGTGGTTAGGGCTCTAGAGAAAGGAACCTCCCTACTATGCGTGCCGTGTCAAGAAGAACTGCTTTCTGTAGCAAGCCCTTGATCCAACCACCAAACGAGAGCCTATGAGGCTATGAGGCCATTGGTTGTTACAACTATCGGCACAATAATTGTAGAGTCGACATCCCACATGTCGACAATCTCGTGTGCCAAGTGAAGATACTTAATTTGTTTATCTTTCTCGGCTTTCACGAGATTCTCGTCATGCGGGATAGTAACATCAACAATCATTGCGCGGCGCTCTAATCGATCTATCACCACTATATCAGGCTTATTGGCCACAATAGTCCTATCAGTGATGATAGATCGATCCCAGTACAACGTGACATGACCATTTTCAAGAACTGGATCAGGCACATACCTATAATACGGTACCTCAGATTCCACAAGGTTGTATTTTAGAGCAAGTTGCTGATGGATGTATGAATTATCACTATTATTGTTGTCACCTCGAGACTATTAATTATTTAGTCTCTTATACCCAGTGACATCATTAGCAACTGTAGCCTAGGAATCGGGACAAAGTGATATTTATAATCTAAACACAGTCATGTTTAAAACTTATATACTGTTTGGTGTAAATATCAAACACTGCGGTGCTGTCAGCCAGATTAACAAAGACCCCGGGGAAGACAGCGGTGCGCACGTGGTCAAGGCTTCGGAGGGATCCTTTACAATCCCCTCCGAGGTATGCCTGGTTAAGCGGATTTTTTACAGTTGCCGCTCACCGCTGTATGGGATGACCGCTTGACAATCATCCCCTCCGAGATGTGCCTAAAGGCGTGGGACCAATGGTCAGCACTAGTTTCTGCACAGTTTGTGTCGAGGACCAGGAGCCCCCTTTTGGCGCCGAAGATGACCGCTCAGTTCAGGATCCCTCTCCGCCTCAACCCGGGGTGGAGGCAATACATGACGTATTTCCACTACAAGTTTTTAAACTATCGCAAATTTCACTCATATTAGACTATGATTTCGAGACATTTCGCGCACAGATAATTCAAAACAATATTTTGACTAACCTCAAGGTTTCGGCCAAGTTGCATTGACCCTGGTCACGAGAAGACTCAGTCTTCAGTCAAAATGTTGTTTTGATTTATCTGTGCGCGAAAAGTCCCGAAATCATAGTCTGATAAGTATTTCCACTGGGTGAAATACACTGCGATGGCGCGAGTCTTGCAATAAGCAAACTACCACTAGTTAATCTTAATACTTAATAAGCGCACAGTATACTGCGATCACCCCCCCGCGCCTTAGACTTAGCGCAAGTTGCTCAGTATTTAATATTAATTTAAAGCCTTGCTGGAGGTCGCCAGAAATGACCGGTTAAGCACCCACATTTGTAACAATGTATGCGAGAAGTCCAACAAAAAAATTGCGTTCACCAATCGTTTGCCAAACACAGAGAATTTGGCAATATTGCCTCACGGCCTCATGTGTAAACTATCACAAGCTGATATGATGACGATAATAAACAAAAACTAAGGCATCTCATTCATGGCCGTTCAAAAGTTATTTAGGAAAGTATTCTAGACGCCACAGAACATACAAACATTCTGGATGTTTCATTTAGGACCAATATAGGTAGAAAATAAAAATGTTCATAGAAGGCGCTAATCTCATTCGCGCTGAGGAGCTGGAGATATTTGCTGAGCTAAATAGATCCAAAGCTAAATATCATTTTTAGTATCACTATCATATGCATATCAGAATATTATTAATTGAATACAATATTGCTAATGTTCCATTACAAAAAAAGAAACTGCGTGCCCAATAAATGTTATTTTTCAAATCGGTGTTCCCGATTTGAATTGGAACACTGAAAAAAGAAACGATTATTTCCTGTATTCGATTAAAATAGGAAATATTCGATAAGACACCAATTACGGACGAGCTTTCTTGGACGTCAGGTCATGCGTGCAATTGAATTCGATTGTTCATTTTCATTCAATTGTTATTTGGTGACGATGAATAAATCTACAATAGAATGTACGATTGCACAATGGTCGATTTATTTCAATTGTTTTATCTGTAACAATCGCCCATAGCTGAAAGGATTAGTAAACTGAAGTGGCAATGGGTGGGAGCACATTGCTCGTAGAACTGATGGCCGTTGGGGCAAAAAGGTTCTCGAATGGAGACCGTGCACCGGAAAACGCAGCGTGGGACGACCTCCTACGAGGTGGATAGACGACCTGGTGAAGGTCGCTGGGAGTCGTTGGATGAGAGCGGCATGTGACCGCTCGTTGTGGAAATCTTATTCTTTGTTCAGCAGTGGACGACCTGTGGCTGACATGAAGATGATAACGAGGATGAATCACCCATAGGTGCATAATTGTACAATATACCATCACTATGAGATATTGCAACTCAAAAAACATTCTGGATATAAAAAAGTGTGTGTGTCCAATTCACACACGGCAGAAAGAAACTTCAATAATAATTATATAATTTAACTAATAATTTATTTTAAAATTATTGGTCAAATTAACACAGATGTATTAAATAATTAACATAAATAAATTTATAATTAAAATACGCAATAGCACAAAAATGATACACGTGAATGATACACCACGTTGACTATAACGCATTTTCTGAAGGCTTCGTAGTACGCAGGCGCAAAGACACGCATACGTACAAACATCTCATTCTCTCGCAGGCTAAATCCTATTTATGAAAATGTTTGTCTCTTTTTGGTGTCGCTTTTTCGTTTCATCGAATTTTCAAATCACAACGGTGCTAAAGAAGTTTCACTTCAAAAGGCAAAATCATTTGAACTCAATTTCCAACATCTCGAAATTCTCTAAGAAAAGCTAGTAAAAAGTCACTGAAGGTTTAAGTTCTTTTCTGTCATTTTGTGTGTCGGACTAAACCTTCCAAAGCCGAATACGAATTCCGTTTTCAAAACTTTAAAACAGTATTCATTCTTTAAACGGGATTCAGTGTCAAAATGTAATTCTTGCAGTGTCGACTGAAAATTTCGGCAACATTTGTATTATTGAGTTGACAAAAACATTTATCTTTTCGTTCTCTTCAACTTCTACTGCATACTTAACCTACTTTACGTAGGTCGGAATCAGGTCTCAATATTGACTATTAGTCGGTCACCATGGTTATTTTTGTTCTAAGTTTTTCCAAGCTCAGTCTCAATCAACAGTTTATTTTATTACCGACTTCAAAAAGGAGGAGGTTCTCAATTCGATGCATATTTTTTTAAGCAATTCTTTTTTTTGGCTGGTGCATAATGCTTTCGAATTGGTCCCATATAAATTTCATTACATTTGATTTAGTAGTTTTTTAACCAGCTTCAATAAACAGGTTAATTTTACTGCGCTTATCTAGATGATGTCTTAATAGTTTCGATTCCGCTCAGATCAGAGAACCGATTTGAGTTATTCTTATTTTTAGTGTTAAATATTGATACCAAATTGAAAAAAGTTCTTACATATATTTACACTATAAAGAAACAAATAAAATGTTTTAACAAAAAAATACCGACCTCGAAACCCCTACACGATATAAAAATATTAAAACCACTGAAAGTAAAAAAAAAAAACTTTATGAAGTCGGGCGGGGCCAGGTATAAAATATAACTTCTCGTTGGTCTGCATGACCCATGGTTGCATGGGATGTTGGCGGTTTATTTTTATATCGTTTTGAAGTCGGTATTTTAATTGTTAAAAAGTTTTATTTAATATATCTGCATGCATGGCGTTCGCATCGCTGTCACTACACCTTCCACCTTTTCGCAGAGTTCCGTACTGTAATGCAGATGGCTGACGAATTCATTATTTCGCATAACAAAACCCCGACAAGTAAGACGGTGAAGAACAATACCCTCACTTCCGCTCAACCTCAGGGTTGGGTGTAATTGCAGAATTGTTTGAATATAATTATGAGAGGGAGCTTGAAACCGTTTTGTACTAGCGAAAGGATTATTACTACAATATTAAATTGTATTCATGAATAGTTTGCGTTATTGCAGTTGTACCTTCTCATATGGATAGGTGAGCAATCTATGGATAGCTGACCACATATGGTATTTAAAGAGAGCGTCTCGTGCCCTAAAATCTTTTGCCCGGTTAAGCCGATATATCCCCCTTGGGATTTCTGCGAGAAGCACTACATAAAAAAAAAAAAAAGCCCTAAAATCGCCACTTCCTGTTGCTATCATTATACGGCAGTCGGTAAGCTAAGTCCAAGACACATGGGTAGTTTGAATAATTCTGTAACATCAACTTACCAATCAAACGAAACAAGAAAAATATCGGCATCATCGTTTCAGCTGAAAAACGCCCACTGCTGGACAGAAGCCTCCCCCAAAGATTTCCACAACAACCGGTATGGGTTTGTGTTGTGAGCCCATTGGGGGGTTTTGCCATTGCCACGTTTGGCAGACGTATTGGCGATCGCAGTTGAGTTATAAATACGAGGGCGGCACTGAAAATTTCGGGAATCAAGGAAGTGACACAACATTGTTGTATACAGCATTTGAGGATCCTGCGTGGAATCTTTCGAGAGTTCTGACGCACCAAGTAACGCGAGCCGCTTTTTACTCTTCACATAGCAAATGCGGTATCCATCGGGAAAACAACTTTTTTACACCTAATTGTTCATGCAAGATTATTTGTATTTGACTCATGCCAATGTCTAAAGTTGCCTGAATTTCGCGGTATGTCACATGTCGATCTTCCTCAATCAGCTTACGCACAGCATCAACGTTTTCTTGGGTGACTGCAGATTTTGGACGACCTTGACGAGGATCATCACTGAGCTTGACACGTCCACGTTGAAATTCAGCAAACCAGCGATAAATTGTGGTTTTGGATGGGGCTTCATCACCAAATGCAGAAATCATCCGGTCAACACACTGTTTTTGTGTTAAACCACTTCGAAAGTCATAATAAATCATCGCTCTTGAATTTTCTCGAGTCAATTCCATTTTCTCAACGACTAAACAAGTTTGACAAAACCTTGTGACAAGACCGTGAATCTTTTTTTAAATAAATAAATGGTATTCGATTTGTAAAACCAAGGAGTTTTCAATTAAAAAGATTTTAATATGACAGGAACAGTGGAAATATTCCATTCCCGATACTTTTAGTGCAGCCTATGTATACTCGAAGGACCACCGCTATAGCACCGGCTATGTCCATAGTCGCCTTTTACGACTCCCACGGGATGAGATGGGGTGGAGGTATTCTTAGTCGGCATCACAAGGAAAATAGTTTGCTAAATGCGTTGGTAAATAGTATCTTATTTTAATATAGTGCCAATATTCCTTAGGTGGTAGTTGGCCTCGGGGGTCGCAGGCGCGCAGATTGGGGAGTCGGCGTGCTCACCCCGAGCGAACCCCGGGAAGACGAAGGTGCGAACGTGGTAACGTGCCGCCGTGTGCGCAGCACAGCGCATGGCGAGGCTTAGGGGGAACCTTTACACGGTTGGTGCAGTGGCTGATACAGTCGACTGCTGCGCACCGGGTCGTGGGTTCGATTCCCACACGGAACAAATATTTGTATGATCTGCAGTCTGTGTGTATTGTGTGTCGAATTTGTGTCTTAATTCTAAATTTGTGTATTAACATAAAACGTTGCCGCGCACTAGGATTTCTCTTGTGTCGTGGGTGCATTTACAAACACAAATTCCATACATAATGCACCCAGACCCGGAACAACTACCTGCATATCGTACAAATATTTGTTCCGTGCGGGAATCGAACCCACGACCCAGTGCGCAGCAGCCGACTGTATCAGCCACTTAGTAGTGGGGGGCAACCTTTTTTTAAATCAAATATCTTTAACCATCATTTACAAGCTGATGAGATTGATTGAATTAAATCAAAAGATTGTGGTTTACTTAATACGAATGAGGTAAAAATAGAACCTTTCTCGGAGATACCTTGCGACACCTTGAAAATGAAATCCGTATCCACACTCGAGTCAGGAGGGAATTTGGTAAATTACACGCTACTTTTTCACACCAAAACCCGCACACCAGTTGTAAAAATAATAACATCATAATTTGGGAACACCGAAGACATGAAAAAAACTCTTCAGAAATTCTCTATTTTATTCTTAAGGGAATACAAAAAGCCACAACTCAGTTTACCTCGGAAACAGGTAAGGAAGCCTACAAAAAAGGGTATTGTAAAGTTTTCGTGTTAATTCCGATCCCTTTTGTGAGGATATTTTTGGAATTAGTTAGTACATTTATACTTTTGTTAGGGAGGACTCAATTTTTGTTGCGTGGGTAAGTAATGATCTAAGTTAAAATGTTCTCTGTAAAGTATTATTTCGTTATTGTTGAAAGGAAAAGAGATTTTGTTCGAAATGTTTGTTGAAGATTTGTTGAAGTCGATAATTTTGCCCGAACTTCCTGTTTTTCACCGCGGTGGAAATCCTTATGGATTTCCTCCACCCCGGGGAGGGCGAAGGAGTATGCCGACTTCTACCGACTAAAACCACCGGAGTGGTCATCTTCGGTACCTAAGGTGAAACGCCATTAGGCTGGGAAGGGATGACTGTAAAGCGGTCCCGAAAGCAACCGAAAGGTTAGAAGCTCCCACTAGCGGAGGGAAGGTGACTGGAAAGAGGCCATCCCTCAAGCTAAAGGAAGCCTATTTAAAAAATTACGAAAAATCTTGTGGAGTCCGGAATAAGTCTTCCTGCCGGGGTCATCGTAAAAAAATACTCAGGGACTCAAAACTAGAGGAACAGTAGCCACACTGCACTCCGCAACGCGCATACCATGCGTGGTGACCTTTGTTCAACAGTCCTTGGGCTGATCTGATGATGATAATGATGAAATGAAATAAGGAACCCCGATGGGAAGGTACATAGTTGCGTGCAAACTTTCCTCCCTATAATGGAAAATGGGCAATGTATGTATGCAATGTAAATGATATGGCTGATATGATGATGATGATTTTCATTTAAAGAGTTTATATAATTATCTTGTAATATGATTGTATTTTTGATGACGGGAACGCATTTTTCGTTACCTTACATTTTTGTAGTTGGCTCGTGGTGGTGGATGTTGATAAAAGCACACGCGAGGGGGTGCTGTCCATCACCATTTCAGCCATCCACTGCTAGCAGTGTGATCAATGCAGATCCAGATATAGGCCTCCTCCAAAAATCACCACAAAGACCGGTTTGCGTTTGTGTTGTGTGCTCATTAAGGGTATTGCCAAAATTGATCCGCTTGGGCGACGGATTGCCGATCGCAGTCGTTCTGTAAATATGCTCTTAGAATGCTACTCCGCATTCTGCGGCTAATCCTATAGTCACCTTTTACTACACCCACGGGAAGAGATCATCATCATCATCATTTCGGCCGAATGAAGTCCACTGCTGGACACAGGCCTCCTGCAAAGACCACCAGAACGACCGATATGGATCTATTGTGGGCTCATTGTGGGGTTTTGCCATAATCGCCACGTTTGGCAGACGGGTTGGCGATCGCAGTTGAGTTGTTAATGTACTTGAAGGACCCTGCTGCCCATCCTCCGGTAATCCCTTAGTCGACTTTTACGACACCCATGGGAGGAGATGGGGTGGTGGTATTCTGCGCCTGCACCACACGGGAAGAGATAGGGTGGTGCTATTCTTTGGTATTATAATAAAAAGAATATACTGTATGCCAGTGTGCCTAATAAAAGTACCAGGCGATTATAAACAGTGAGAGGTTCGGTCACCTTTCTTCACCCACTGGTACAGAGAGGGCAACTTTTTCTTTACGAGTATCTAAACGCCAGGGCTGCCACATGTCGACTATGTACTTTAATTCTTTTGTTTCAAAGAGTAGTACAAAATAAAGTGTCAGCCCTATGCAGGTGGCGCCTTTGTTAAAGGATAATGAACGAATCCAGCCATGCCTCTCATTATACACTGTGTTGGTCACTATTTTTATAGATGAAACGCATAACATTTTTTAAGGGATTCGTCCCACTACATGCTCACAATGCTGACGGTTCTGTAAGTTAGGACCACAACCAGCGATGTATTCTTCATAGGGCGGGTCTAGTGGACGATCGGCCGGAGCCTACAACCGACGGCGTACAGCCTCCTAAAACTTTACTAAATTGAACAAGCATAATTTTTTAGAATGATTGCATTGTTTAGTCATTACTTATTATCAATATACATGAACGATAATTAAAAGCAAAATTGGTAAAACGCACTTTCTCTAGTTAAAACTAGTTATTAATGTGCATACAGAAATAATTAATACATACATAGGAAATCAGAGTACAAAGGCACAGCTTATTTCTTCAAGAAAGCTCTTCCAGCAGACATGCGAGAGGAGAGTTTGTAGAAAAGAGATGTAGGCACGGTGTGTAAAGGTTATACAATACATATAAATGTACACACATATATTTAGAATAATATACCCAAATATATACTAATACATATGTAACTAATTCAGTTGATACAGAGAGATACATTTACTATTAGTCAGTAAATTCTGTTTTACTTGTACACAAGCAGACACGCAAATGCTATCTGGGTTAAAATATAACCACGAAGGTCAAGTCAGAATCTTCGCTGCACTTTTCTCCTGGAAGCCTTAACTTTCTAACCTGTCAGAGTCGGTTCTACCTGAGAATATTTGAATGGTGAAAACCAGTTTAAACTGATATTCATTTTTAACTAGTAGTAAACTCGCCGTGTGGCGCCACCGGCTGAGAATACTACCATCGCATCTCATCCGGTGGGTGTCGTAAAACGCGACCATGGGATGATCTGAAGGATGGGCAGGAGCGCCCTTCGAGTACATTTATAACCTAAATGCGATCGCCAACCCGCCTGACGAGCGTGGCGATTACGGCAAAACCCCCCAATGACTACACAACACAAACCCATACCAGTCGTTATGGCAATCGTTGAGGCAGGCTTATATTTTTTTATTTTTTTTGAAACGGGCAACTAAGTATCTCTAGTATTTCTCCTGTGTCATGGGTGCGTTTACAAACACAAATTCCACACACAATACACCCAGACCCGGAACAACCACCTGCAGATCGTACAAATATTTGTTCCGTGCGGGAGTCGAACCCACGACCCGGTGCGCAGCAGCCGACTGCATCAGCCACTACACCAACCGTGCCGTCGGTTCTGTGCAGCAGTGGAAGTTTTGCGGCTGTAATGATAATAGAAGTAAATTCTAGTCCTGACAAAATCATTCAGTATAATCTAGTTTTAACTACAGACAACACGTTCTAACTAAATACATAATAGTCGCTCGCATTAAGCCACCGAATGCGAGCTAGAGTTACGCGGTTTCCTGAGTTTTAGGGTTCCGTACGTCCGAATGAAAAAAAACGGAATCCTTATAGGATCACTCGTGTGTCTGTCTGTCTCTCACAGCCAATTTTCTCCTAATCTACAGGACCGATTAGGTTGAAATTTAGTATACGTATGCATTTTTGGGACCCGAACATGGACATATAATGTGGATAAATAAATTTTGAATATAGGGGTCACTTTTGGTGTGAAAATTTGTGAATAAAGATTCGCAAACTGTACCTTGTGACTTTAAAGTAATGGAAGAGCTAGATTAGGGTTTTAAATATATTTATTTTATATTTTTAAATAAAGCGTTTTGAAGTTATTTAAGAAAATATATGAAATTTGACACCCCCTATCTCCGAAACAATTGAGCCAAAATTACGGAAAAGCCTATAAGAAGTCTGTGGTCTGAAAATATCATGGTAACTATTACAATATTGTGCGTAAAAGACTACATTTGCAGTTTAAATGTATGGGAGACTATGTTTTTCAACTGAAACGTAAAGTAACAAACTTGGAATACATTGTTGGTACAACACAGAATTCAACAATACACAATATATTGAGCAATTTCCGTCTACAATCCGGTACCATATTTAATAACATGGTAGCTAGCATATTCTTCGTACGGAACCACGCGAGTTCAACTGGCACTTGTCTGAATTTTTCATACATTTTCAACCTTACGTTCACACTGAACACAATGCGGGTAGCGTACTGGCGTTAGAAAATGTAGTCCGGCTTCATATTCACACTGAGGCTCTGTGAGCCTAGCCTGTCGCTGACTGTACGTATAATGTGAACCGTCCTATAAGCCGATTTAACAATATCACTACACTATAAAGCCGTCCGTCCGTGTGGTGTCCGGATTAAGAATATAGCACCACTCCATCTCTTCCCGTGGATGTCGTAAAAGGCGACTAATGGAGTCTAAACCAGAGGGATGGGCAGCAGCGTCTCTTCTGTAGAATAGTAGTCTTTCTGCGCTCACCAACCCACCTGCCAAGCGTGGTGAGTACTGCCAAATTCCCCCCAATATGATGACACAGTTGTGGAAATCTATGGGGGAGGCCGTTGTTCAGCAGTGGACTCTGCATGGCCGATATGATAATAAAGCCGTCATAGGTGTCATGTATTTATTTTTCAGATGCCGTACGCAATACGTACAAGTACACAAAGTTTAATTCAGTATAAACAAGTATGTTACGGACGGCACGGTTGGTGCAGTGGCTGACACAATCGACTGCTGCGCTCTGGGTCGTGGGCTCGATTCCCGCACGGAACAAATATTTGTATGACCTGCAGGTAGTTGTTCCGGGTCTGGGTGTATTGTATGTGGTATGTATGTCTGTAAACGCACCCACGACCCAGGAGAAATCCTAGTGCGGGGCAACGTTTTTTTTTAAAAAGTTGAAAAAATAATTTAAAAAGATAGATACGCAATGTAATCCGTTTAAAACATAAATATAGCTATAAAATGATAAAATTTCTTAAGCCCTTAGAAGCAGTCCTAAGAGCCTGTTCCAATGAGCGATAGAGTAAACACCCACCACGATGCCTCGTTTGTGTGATAACGCTTAAACTATATGCACAGAGCATTAGCGATATCGTACTACAAAATGAGGTTGCTGCATTAGCGTGGGAAAAAATGCTGAAGCTCGTTTAAACAGAATAATTAGCACGTAGCGATAATGCTATCCTTGTAGTGTCCGGATTAAGAATGTAGAACCACTCCATCTCCTCCCGTGGGTGTCGTAAAAGGCGACTATGAGACTCTAAACCAGCAGCAGCAGCAGCAGCGTCCCGTCTAGAAAGAAAGAAACAAGAACGAAAAATATTTATTTCTTATTTGACACGGACATGACGCATAGTCAATAAAAGTTATCATCATCATTTCGGCCGAATGGAGTCCACTGCTGGACACAGGCCTCCCCCAAAGATCACCACAACGACCGATATGGGTGTGTTGTGTGCTCATTGGGGGGTCTTGCCATAATCGCCACGCTTGGCAGACGGGTTGGCGATCGCAGTTGGGTTGTTAATGTACTCGAAGGCCGCTGCTGCCCATCCTCTGGATAATCCCTTAGTCGACTTTTATGACACCCACAGGATGAAATGGGACGTATGGACGGATTTTCAATCACTATTTCCTTCACTTTTGCGATGTTAACTTCAGTTGCAGAAGTTGATGGCCTACCAGAGCGAGGCAAATCTTCCATCACATCTCGACCGCTTTTAAACGCTTTGTACCACTCATAAGCACGTGTTTTTGATAAAGTCTATTCACCGTAAGCCTTCTGTAACATTTTCAGTGACTCCGAACACGAAATTCCATTGGCGATGCAAAATTTAAGACAAACTCTTTGTTCGGTGTTTTTGTCAATAATGAAATTCGCTATACACACTAGATATGATATAACTAAAAACAGCACTGTATTTAATATAAATAACAGATGCAACTCAAACTCTGCGCCAAAATGGAAAACAGTTGTGCCGATCTAACAACAACAATATGACAAAAATTTGAATTTGGAACCATAAACAAATCATCCATTCCCGATAATTTTTTGACTGAATGTATAAACCGACTCATAAGGAGTAAAACTCCAAAAAACTGTTCGTGTGACGTTTCCACCAACCCTACCAGCACTCAATGTGTTCAAGCATAATGAATGAAGGAAGTTTAAACTTGGGTCGTTATTCATCCCCCGCGTGTTTGCAGGTTGGCAGGAACGTAAGTGTCGTTAGTATTCAAGCGGTGCGTTTGTGAAGGCAACGCAAGGTGCCTTTAGAATGGAGTATTTTGAAATATGTTGGTTAAGAATATGTTACAATACTTTCTTGATCGACTAAGAAATCTTTGTACTTAACAATGTCTTAGAATTGAATCCTGAAATCGCGACAGAATCGCTCTTAATAGTATGATACCCAATTAAAACCTTCATCAGAGAACTATAGAAGTACGACAGCCAGTATGTGGAGGATTTCATTGTATAAAAAAAAAACGATGGCGTGTGATCTATCTTTATCATCGTGAGAACGTTAACAGATACAAAATTCACAAGCATAATTAGAAATAAGAATTTGTAAGGCATATAAATATTTGTCATTTTGTACATTGCACAGGAAACGAACGCTTTGTCAATATGCCATTAGGGTACCCAATCTTGTGAGAATAGACGAGATATCAATTAACATATTTTTCTGTCGTTTCAAGGTTAAACTTACTTAACTTACTAAAACTAACTCCTCTGGCTCAGCAACCCGAAGTGAGTCTTGGCCTCCGACACCAAGACCCCTCCACTTTGCACGATCTTGTGCAATTACTTGCCAGTTGCTGGCTTAAATCTTACGCAGTTCCACCATCACGACAGCGGTGTCTGAGGTGACCTACCGGATTACATCCATTTCGTCGACCCAGATACGCTCTCTAAGTCCTATCTTCTTTCTGGTCCCAAGTTCTCACCGAATGCTCTTCTTGTGTTTCATGAAAATCGCAGTTACTCATAAATGCTTATCACCAGTTGCACTGGTCACAACAATAAAAGCCATTAACATCTAAATCTGCTGTTTCAAAGTACGAGAGAAACAGAGTACAATTACCAAAATTTAATAAATAAATATAAAAGTTTCCTCAACAAAAATGCTGAGGCACACGAAACAAAATTTATTGGCTATTTAAACGAGCACTGATCAACTTTGTTAGCCTTATTAAGAAAGTTTCGCATTTGTGAATAAATTATATTGTGATCCGGAAAATTATTCGTGAAATGTTATGGTTGAAAATTATGACATGACTGTACTTTAGGGGTTGTCAATATGAGTTAGAATAGATCCTCCTGACGTGTGTCAAGATGTGTATCTTCCTTCAACATGAGAGCGATCATATTGAAGAAAGATGTGTGCTAATGTTGTCGACATAGTTCGTATAACTGATGGCGGTTGGGGCAGAAATGTTCTCGAGCGAGGACCGCAAAAAACAGTGACATCCATAGTAATATATTATATTTTAGTCGTTACTGTCCATGGTTTCACTGTTATTTGTAGAAATGCCTGTTTGATTCTGAGCCACTGGTCAGGTCACAAAGGTGGCTTTGAAAGTATAAATAATGAGATTTGTTCAATTGACTGGAAGTGCGAGATTTCAGAGAGCCCATCCTCCGGCTAATCCCTTAGTCGACTTGTACGACACCCACGGGAGGAGATGGGGTGGTGGTATTCTGAGCCGGCACCACACGGTTGGCTGTGGCTGGTCACTGTTATTTAGCTATATCAGAATATCAGCGCTGCAGCATTTAGATGTTGCAGTACAAGTTGCAAGTATTGTACTGCAACATCTGAATGCTGCAGCGCTAAGATAGGGGCCTATTCTGGTCTCGTACTGTTTCTTTAACCAAAAAGAAAGTCTTTAACCAGTGATGACATATGCAACAGAAACGTGCTCACTCACTATAGGTCTTATAAGAAAGCTACGGACAGAGGCTGTGCTTGGTATACCTCTACGAGATCGAATCAGAGATAAAGAGATCCGTAGAAGAACTGAAGTTGTCGACATAGCTAAAAGGATTAGTATACTGAAGTGGCAATGCACGGGGCACATCGCTCGTAGAACTGATGGCCGTTGGGGTAAAAAGGTTCTTGAGTAAACCCCGCGCACCAGAATGCGCAGCGTGGGACGACCTCTAATGAGGTGGACAGACGATCTGGTGAAGGTCGTTGGGAAGTTTCTGGAAACCTCCAAGCCACCACAACATTACTGATTGTACAAGGAAAACTGGTAGCATCACTACAAAGTAATACATTAATCGATAAGGAATATTTAAAATACAGGATCCGCTAATACAGGATCCGCTAATACAGGATCCGTGTTTTGTCCGGATTAAGGGCACTATTCCATCTCCTTCTGTTGATGTAGTAAAGGTCTAGTAGGGGGCACATCAGCTGCTATTCTGCGCTCTCCAATCCGCCTGCCAAGCGTGTAGTGTATTAGCAAGCTCCCCCCTAAATGACGACACAACTGTGGAAATCTGTGGGGGAGGCCTTTGTTTAGCAGTGTATGACATTTGGCTGATATGATGATGATGATGGTGATGATGATGATGATGATGATGATAGGGACCTCAAGAAACTTTATTTCAAGGGGACAATTGGTAGCTTAAAATTGGATTTCGCATGATAAAAAACAAGTGTTAATTTCCATTTAATTATAAAGTTATATAATCTAATGAAGTTGCTGTATGAGCAAAACTTTATTTTCCAGAATTTTAAAACGCGCCCAAATAAAGAACGAACACCGCCTTAATAACATTTTGCAAAAAACTATTTAAATATCAAAGTAGTTTTATTAAAAAAAACAATTAATTAATGCAAATTTGTATACGTACTGCAACGTTTTCTTTATTAGACATGATTCCTATCGCCTTGAAATAAAGTTCACTATTTTTTATAACCCTATATATAAAAACAAAACAGAATACCAAAGATACAACTAAAAAAGGAACTGAAACTTATTAAACCTGTTCAAACCGACCAACTTTATAGCGATCAAAGAACCCGCGAGATAACAATTAAACTCCACTGTTCCCTTTGTTTAAAAACAAAACTCCACAAAAATTCCTTTATAACAATTTTCCAGTTTCAACTAACCAACAAAAGTCCAATAGTTTCTCAACAATCTTGATAAAAGCAATCGACCGCTTTCTCGACGTTCAACCCTGAAAGCGGGGTTCTTTTTTTTATCGTTACAATAAAAACTATGTTTATTATGAAGTCGGATTTTGACACCGTGTTTCAATATTCGATGCTATAAAGTGACAGCCCTTGTAGATTTGCACGCACACTTATACAAATGGTGACGTTTACGGGTGTTTAGACGAGTATTTTGGATGTACGTGTATGCTATTTCGTGTCTAGGGTTATCATGATATTTACATTGTTAGCCAACGAAACCAATGTTTGTAAGAGAATAAACTTTTCATCGTAATCCAAGTACCTGAGTAGGTACTTGGATTACAGCTAAGTCTCTTCTACATAGATAATATAATATAATATGTGGTATCGAGAATGTCGTAAATTTGATAATTGTATGTATTCTTCCAACAAAACATCGCATGGGCTTGGATTTTGAAAGTATAACGAAATCTTATAATAATATTCTGATAATTATTATCTATGACTAGATCTTCAAGTAATTTTACTACGGAGTTTCTAGTCATAGTTGCTAAGCTGCTTCTAAATAGCTTGAAAATGCGGCATGGAACAAGTTTGTTTAGGCTTCTCTGAAATTTAGTTTTTTCATATTCAATATTACTAATTATAATAAAGAAAATTAAACAGATTAGATCGCGTATATTATAGATTTTTGTCATCCCTCTGGTATATAGTCACCTTTTACGATATCCAACGGGAGGAGATGGAGTGGTGCTATATTCTTAATCTGGATACCACACGCTGCGCTATGTTCAGCAGTAGACATTTACGGGCTGACACGTGTGTGTGTGTGTGTGAGAGCTGTATTGCCTCTTTGTAAGCCGACTGTCACAAAACTTTATTATTGCCATCAAACATGAAAAACATTTCAAAGACGGCACGGTTGGTGCAGTGGCTGATACAGTCGGCTGCTGCGCTCCGGGCCGTGGGTTCGATTTCCGCACGGAACAAATATTTGTATGATCTGCAGGTAGTTGTTCCGGGTCTGGGTGTATTGAATGTAGAATTCATGTCTGTAAACGCACCCACGACACAGGAGAAATCCTAGTGTGGGGCAACGTTTTTATAAAAAAAAACCGCCTATTAATAAAATTATCGAAATTAATTAATTCTCCGTTGGATTACGACACTCCGTTGGTTCCTAATCAAAATGTGCGAAAAGGTACCTGTTTAATTATTATTTCGTACAAAATTCAGAAACTCCGTTGTAATTTTGCAAATGGAGTGTCTATTCCGTATTAAGGAGTAGAGTGAGCCATAATATCTAATGCTTATGCCGTTGATGAGAATTGACGCATCATTTGGGATCATTTATATTAATTACGCGAGAAATATAATTAAGAGGGGGATTTTTGGACACGATGTTTTACTTAAGGGCAAGGTAAATAAATAATGTATAAGTTGAATGGGTTGCTGCGATGTTTGGCAACCAAGAAATAATGGGTGGGCTTGACTTCCTCCGCCCTGGGGAAGGAACGAGGGGCGTGCCGGACTCTTACTAACAAAATAGCCGCAGGAAAATCTCCCTCTGCCTCTGCCAATAAGCAGGAGACCACTGTGCCAGCGCCATCAGTCGCAGGTCTACGTCTTTGGTTCCCTCTTATGGAACCACTTGAGGAGCACTTCGAGCGCTTCATCCCCCAAGTCGAAACGGTAGTGGGTTGCCTAATCTCGAGGGACCGAGTGAGAAAATTCGCCATCTTCACGGGGATGACGTGCGGTCCGTAGTTCTCTATGGGTCACCCGGCTGTCAGGTTCCAGAGTTGCAGAGCCAAACTCGGTGTGCAGCGCAGAGTAGCTATACGGATCGCACAGGGATACAAAACAACGGCCTACGAAGCAACAAGTCTCCTCGCGTGCTTTCCGCCTTTTGACATACTGGTGGAGCGGATTCGTGGGTCTATGATAAGACACGCTCCCTCCGCCAGAGCGCTTAAAGCGTGCCTCCAGGGACATTCGACAGGCTCAGGCAGTTGGCTCGATAGCGCACGTTCGAGATATGGCAACATCGCCTAAGTTTGCAGTTCGCAACCAAGCGAATTGTTGAGGCCATCCTGCTCTTCGGCTGGTTTATAAGGAGCTAGTGCGTCACCTATCGGCTGACGCAAGTATTCACCGGTTACGGTTGTTTTGCTACGTACCTACACAAAATAAAACGCGAGGTCACGGCACAGTGCCACCATTGTGGTAGCGACCAGGATACCGTATGTATGGGGTAGGGTCCCCGGGGCGCAAGAAGTTCTTGACTAATTTCCACTGGGATAAAAAATAAAAGTATACCGTACAGCACACGCTCGAGGAATGGCCTGCGTGGGCTGCCGAGTGGCAGATCCTGGTCTATCGGATCGAGCAAGATCTCTCTCTGCTTGCAGTAAAGTCGGGTATGAAAATTGGCAGATCATAAAAGTTGGTATGCTGTGATCTACTTTTGCGAGAGCGTCATGCTCCAGAAGTAGATTGCAGAGTGGGATTGGGAGAATGCCGATTCCAGAAAAGGACGAGAAGGCGCCGGGGTAAGAACAGCCCCGACCCAGGCCCTGCTGGCGCTATATGGTCCCCCAACTTGGGAGTCACGAGTGCGTAGATTAGAGAGTCCGCGTACTCAAACCGAATAACCCCCGGGAAGTCGGCGACGTAGTCACTTGCCACCGTTTGCGCAGCGCAGCATAGCACACACCCGGGCTTGGGGGGTTCCTTTACAATCCACTCCAAGAAATGCTCAGTGAGCAGCCTTTTTACAGACGTCTTCTCTCCACTAGAGGAGGTGAACGCTTTACAGTCATCCCCTCCGTGATGTGCCTAAAGGCGTGGTACCAATGGGCGGCTCTAGTGTGATCTTACGAGGACCTGGAGCCCCCCTTCGGTGCCGAAGATGACCGCTCCAGTGGTTTTAGCCGGTAGGAGTCCGGCATACCCCTTCACCCTTCCCCGGGGCGAAGGAAGTTCCATGTAGAATTTCCACTGGACATCAATAAAAAAAAAAAAAAAAAAAGAAACAAAAACAAAAAAAAAAGGGGCGGAGGAAGTTCATGATGAATTTCCAATGCGGACACAATGTGCTGACGTTTCGGGCCTGTTTCAGGTCGGCGATGGACTGCCCCAAACTCGTCGCTCGCATAGCTCCACTCACAGAGGCTGGAGATCGGTCAGTACTCTCCAACGCACGCTGCGTTTTTTCGGAGGAAAAGATTGGAACTCACTGCAAATGAGGTGAGGCTTCCTACGCGCTCTCGCTTCCGACGATGGACTGAACCAATGCTGGAAGCGAGAGGTCACCATCTTCGACCGCCTCAATAAGGACATGGCGCTGCGTCGCTCGATCTGGGCAGTCCTTGACCTCCAGGCAGTCTCCGCAGTGCGATACAGATACTTCCCGAGTACCGTACATTTGCCGAGAGTGTGCGTTAGCCGAAAGGCGAGGGCGCCTCTGCTGCTACTCCGCTATTACGAGCTATCGTGGCATGCCCTATGCGTTCGAAACCTGTTCACTATTAAAATGAACTCTATACAAGCTGATTTAGCATAGTTAGAGGGGCTAATGCTATAGAATACAAATAATATGCAACCTAGATTATACGTATATTTTAAGCTCTATCTACTGTACGGGCTCTGGCTCTACATCTTTAAAGGATAACTGTTAGTAGTAGGGTATACCGTACCGTACTTTAGTTCCGGATATTAAAAATCGTGGGCGGAGCCGTACAGTTAATAATACATATTGTACGCAGAAACTGAAACCTGTAACGTAAATAACATTTACACTCGCCTGAAAGAATAAGAACCACAATACATTATCAGATTCCTATTATTTCGTCCAAGTCGTAAAACTTTATGAGGAAAATGACTGGCTTTGTGGTTTTGAAATGGAAAAAGCCCTCTTCCTGTCTTCGGCGGGTGTTGTGAAAGGCGATTTACGAATACGTCAACAAGATGCGCCCATCGTCAGCAAGATTATCTTATGTGCTTATTAACAAAATACAGCGATCAACAAGTGTCCTGTGAGTGTGATTGAGTTCTCCTTACGTGAATAACGAGCTGTAAGCAGTCTGGGGGTAGTAGCCGCCCGGAGAGAGAATTCGGCGCGTCCATCAGTCCTAGGTATACAGTTTTCTAGAGAGGGTGAGCGCTTTACAGTCATCCCCTCCATGATGAGTATAAAGACGTAGCACCAATGAGCGGCTCTAGTGTGATCTTACGAGGATCTAGAGCCCCCTTTCAGTGCCGAAGATGACCGCTCCAGTGATTTTAGCCGGCCTTCGCCATTTCCTCGAGTGAAGAAAGAAAGAAGAAAAAAAGAAGCACAACATAGAGACACGATTGTAAAAACAGGGACATAGATAACAGTATTTAAAAATATAAAAGGGGGGCTCCCTTCGGTGCCAAATATGACCGCTCCAGTGGCTTTAGCCGATAGGAGTCTGGCATACCCCTTCGCCCTTCCTCGGGGTGAAGGAAGTTCCATGTAGAATTTCCACTGGACAGCATTAAAAAAAAGGTATACAGTTTTTCTGTTGTGGGTATAGTTAGCAGACATAAATCTCACGAATACAAACAGTATTTCAACCCGAAACAATTTTTTTTTTAAGATTTACCATATATATTTATTTAATTGTGTTGTGTAATAATATATTGTTATAACTATTGTTACTCCATTTCTACTTCCAAATCTGTCCATCCCAGGGTTGTATGGCAAAAATTGCCAAGTGTGATAAGACCGCCCGTTGTACATGCCTTTCTCTGTATTAGATCGCTTTTTTGTTATTTCTGGTATACAATAAAGATAACTTTATTTGATTATTTTGTATCAATTCATCTGAGTAATGAAGCCAAACATGTCGCAGTAGGAGGAGGGTATCACAAAATCTGCCATAATGGTCATCTTTTGCACTGGGGCTTTGGGACTCGGATCTCGAGAACAATCGCTACCGGACCCAACCGTTAGTGCCGCACCTTTAACCACATCTTGGAGGGAAAATTCTAAAACGATCATCCTCTTTAGCTTAGGCGTAGCGAAGACTAGTAGAATAAGAAAACTATGCAAACAATTTCCCCTCTGGGGCCAACGATGAATTCGATACAAATAATATCAATAAATATGATCAATAAAATAATATCATGGTTGCGCGACAAAATGTATAGATCAGCTGATTTTGTTTCCGTGATTTCATGGTTGGTCCAACAGTAAAATTTGTTCACAATGATGAGTACAATGACCCGCTTTCAAATATGTATGTAGCAGGGAGATGATAAAACGGCGATTTGATCAAATCGTTAAGGTAGATGATCAATTCACGGGAGATATTAAAATTACAACGCTGTGGGATGATTTCCAAAAAAAAATTGGTAATTTGATCAAATCCTTTAACTGTTTTAGTGAAAAGATAAAACAAAGTCCACAGCGGATCCGACTCGAATAATTTAGGTTAGAAGGCTAAGGGTTAGCTAAATGAAGCTTAAAGAAAGCTAACTTCTTACCTAAATTATCCGAGTCGGATCCGCTTTCTCATCTTTCACATATCACCCCACAGAATTATTAATTTTAACATCTTCCGTTAATTGATCATCTACCTTAGGGATTTAATCATATCTCCATTTGACATAATTTCCCTGCGACATATATGCCCTTTCCGTTACACACTATAACATACTTTCTAGCTTCAGAACAGCTGTTAGTATTTAATTACCGGTTCCCATTTTTTGCGTGTTGATTTACGCTAATAGACGATGAGTAAGCGAATCGTAGCCTACTTCAGCCACTATATCGTTAAGTCGACACGCTTTTGTGGATATTCTGGGAACACTGAGCTCGTTTAGCGGGGTGTCTGTAAATGTTCTGGGTGTTTCTATTTAGTAAAGTGTATTTCCTTTATTGGGTCGAGGGAACAAATAAAATTTTAGTTGTGAAACATTGTATTCAGAAAAAGAACGAAGCAATTAATTTTTGCACTAATAACAACGGACACTTATTCAATACATAAAGCAACATTGGAACAGTACTAAGAAGAGGAATAAACTGACAACATTTTATTTTACAAGAAAAATTGGCCAAAGTACTTAGACTCCAGGCCAAATTAAAAATCTAAATAAAAATAAATAAAAAATTACAACAAAAATTAGTACCTCAAGTTCTAAAAATTACATTACATTTTACATAAATAACCTGATTGTGCGTCGTGGCCGTGCAAAAGTGACAACCCCGTCACTCAGCTTAAACGTTGCCGCATTGTAACTTGTACCAAGATCACCAAGATCCAACTACAACAACGCTGTTTTCAGTGACAACAAGAAGTGTCTTAGAAGTTAGTAGGAATAATTTCACGCTTATCCAAAGTATTTAAAAGAAAGTATAGAGGTTAAGCTTTTAGCTACACTAGATACGGCTTAAAATCAGTGGTTTACACGAAGCATTAACGTATATGGCCGTGTAACGTGCCATGCTCGGAGTTTCTTTAAAGGATAGAAACCAAAACGAGAATATCCGGAAGAGAACCAAAATGATCGACATATCATACCGAATTGGCAAGCTGAAGTGGCAGCAGACAGGTCACGTCTATCGAAGGACTGATGGTCAATATAGCAGACGAGTTCTATAGTGGAGACCGCGTATGGGTAAAGTCATAGTGCAGGAAGCCCACCGGCCAGGTGGATGGACGACCTGAAGAAGGTTGCTGGGTCCGTCTGGATGCGGAATGCGGATGGCTGGGTACTGTGGCGCACGCTGGAAGAGACTTATGTCCCGCAGTGGACCGGTACAGGCTGATAATGATGATGATTAACCCACAACATTAGACTTCGCCGAACCTTTCAACACAGATAAATGCGCTTATATTTTAAAACCACATTCATTTATAGCTAACGCCAGGCTTCGTACGACTTCAAATCTAAAACTTTGCACGTACAATCTTTGTATAAGATTCCCAAAATTCATTCTCACCTAAATTCAATTTAGTCTGTACGGTAACTATGCCCCCAATGCCTATTCACAAGAGCCAGTGTTGCCCAAATGTTAATAAACTTTTTCAAGTAATCCTCTCTCATTTTACCTTCATAATGTAGGCACCTGTTCGTAAAACAGGAATTGCTGAGACCTTGCCGAGAACATTAAATGTTCCAATAAAAGGTACTGCATATTGTGCAGATGTTCTCAAAGTTTTGAGAGCCTGCAGCGGTTGTGTAAAATAAAACCTTTTTTACAACTCTACGCCTACTACTAGGTTTATCAATAATTCCCTGCCGTTGCTGTGAGGCGGGGGACCTCTGGGATCGCGGGTGCGTAGATTGGGGAATCTGCGTGCCCACACCGAGCGACCCAAGAGAAGACGGTAGCACGCATGTGGTCACGCGCTGCCGTGGGACGCTTTGGGGGATCCTTTAAAATCCCCCCGAGGGGGTGACCGCTTTACAGTCACCCTCTCAGGGATGTGCCTATAGGCGTGGCACCAGTAGGCGGCTCTAGTGTGATCATACGAGGACCTGGAGCCTCCCTTAGGTGCCGAAGATGACCGCTCCAGTGGTTTTAGCCGGTAGGAGTCCGGCATACCCCTTCGCCCTTCCCCGAAGCGAAGGAAGTTCATGAAGAAATTCCACTGGGCACAAATAAAAAATAAAAAACAGTTTAATATCTTCGGAATTTTATTTGTGACATACATTTTATTTACTAATAAGCCATTTACAAGTATCTGCACCCTTAGAGAAAATTTCAATCTAATATTATTGCCTAGGAAATCAATTATAAACGAAAGTATGTAAATGACATGTATGTTCGGGTATGATAAATTATGTCAATGCTGTGTATTTTAATAACGTGGCTATTTGTTGCCAAACTTATATTGTCATGATAAATTTGGATCGCACCGGAAAAGGCAGCGTAGGACGACCTCCAATGAGGTGGACAGACGACCTATAAGGTCATTGGGAGTGCAGTCTATCCAGTCTCGTCTAAGATGTAGTAAACTATTCGCTCATACACCAGAATGACACATTTTGATGGGCAGAAAGTTTATGCTGATTTAGATAGTCAGGTTATTTATTTTTCACAATTTTCTAGGAAAACTTAAACGTAAAAATATTTGGAGAGCCCCATTCGAAATGCCGATTTCCATATGGACCTGAACCAGCCACCTGAACCGATTAAGTTGAAAAATGGTACACATATGAATTTCTGCGACCGAAACACGGACGTGTAATATAAATAAAAAAAAATGAACAGTTGGGGCACTGTCAACTGTACCGTGTAACATATCAAACTGAATTTATTGTGAGGTTCGCAATTTTTTTTGCCACGTTTGGTAGACGGGTTGGTGATCGCAGTTGAGTTCTTAATGTACTCGAAGGATGCTGCTGCCCATCCTCCGGCTAATCCCTTAATCGATTTTTACGACACCCACGGGAGGAGATGGGGTGGTGGTATTCTGAGCCGGCACCATACGGCAATGAGTGTTACATGTCAAGTAGTAGTCTTAGGGTGAGATTCAGAAACGAGTCTAAGCGTGAACTTACGCTTCCATCTGTCAAAATGTACTACTTACGCTCATAATTTTTAAGCGGATTACATCGCATCAGATAACTGTCTAGTTGACATAGAAAATATATATTGGATTCATGGGTCAGTTTTGGCTATCTGCCAGTGAAAGTCTCGTCAAAATCAGTCCAGCCGTTTCCGAAACTAGCTGGAACAAACACACAGACAGACAGAAAGACTGACAATTAATTTTTTGTTAGTGCCGTATATTTTATGCATTTAGTAAAAAGCTGTTATTTTGACGTTACAAACTTTAGTTTTATTTATTTGTATAGATTATTGCAAAGAATTGATGGAAATTATAACTTGTTTTTATAAACCCGATCCATATAACCTACATAATACACATTAAATAAATGTCATCACTTCGGTAGGGCCCTATATAGTCTCGTCTCACTTCGCAACTGCATTCGATTGCATTCTTCAAACTCAATATCGTGCGCACGAATTGCTATCAACATTTCAACAACACAAAGTACAAAGCATATTGAATTCAGGAATCTACTTAGTCTATAAACGGTTCTGAAGACATATAAACAAGGATTTTCAAAAGACAAAGACTAACAGAATAGTGTTTTCAAGCAGAAACAAAATTATTTGAAAACACTCCGCATTACTAAGTTTTCAAAGGCAATGGAGTTTATTAACGTTGAAAGATGAAAACAAATTGGTTTAAATGACGCCCGCTTCCAGCTAATAGTAGAATGACGTTCACCATTTCACTTGGTTTTGAGAAGAGGGTAGAAAATATAGGGTTGTCTGCGGTTGTAACTGAAACTTTTTCTAATACACTCTCCTCGTGGCTTAGTTCACAAAAAGTATTTATAAGAAATTGGTCGAGATCTAAATAATGCTCAGACTGCAGTTTGTTATATATGATATATATGTTATATTCAAGTCTGACGGCATGGTTGTCACAGTGACTAAGGGGTTGGGTTTCCACCTTACGGTTTGCGGGTCTATTCCAAGCACGGGGGCAATTTTTTATTTTTATTTTTCATTTATTTGTCAGAATATGAGTACAATGGTTGATGAAAGATAGTAGTGAACAAAGTAGACTGTAACACTCTACCAGAAACTTTTTATTTATCACATAAATTTATCACATAAATATTGGTATATTGTTATTGTACAAATTTGTTGTGAGAGACTGGTGCCTAACAGGTTCAAGCCTGTATTTCAGGTAACCAGGCCTTCCACCCCAGAAGTCCATTTTCTTGTTCTTGGTGTGACTGAAAGTGGTGTGCAAATATGGTAAATACTACGATGAGTCTTAATATTCATGCATTATTCAATATACATAATCACGAACAATGATGAAATAAAAATACGATTTTATATGTAAGCCATAGGTAGTTGTTGTTATGCTCACAGCTAGTTGCAATCACTGATTGCTCAATCGATGAGGTTAAGCATGCTCAGTACGGTCGGTGTAAACGCTAATGGAATTTCAACCGAGCGTCTCCGTGCCCCAAGTTTTCATCATGAGACGGCAATCGTTAAGCCAAGTCAAAGGTCTTTGGGTGGCTTGTATGACACAAGGTTGTCCACAAAATAAACGAAATATAAAAGAAAGGTAGTCGTTCCGGGTCTGTATGTATATCAAAGATATGATAACATTTTTACATAATTGGCGCCGGTACAGCGATACATAAATGTTAAGTGGCGTGCGTGAAGCTAATGTAGCCATTACGCCATTGCCATTGACCAAAGATATCGGAAGAAAGGAGATACGCCATGTAGATCAAAATGAATCATCATTTCGGCCGAATGAAGTCCACTGCTGGACACAGGCCTCCCCCAAAGATCACCATGACCACCGATATGGATGTGTTGTGGGCTCATTGGGGGGTTTTGCCATAATCGCCACGCTTGGCAGGCGGGTTGGCGATCGCAGTTGAGTTGTTAATGTACTCGAAAGACGCTGCTGCCTATCCTCCGGCTAATCCCTTAGTCAACTTTTACGACACCCATGGGAGGAGATGGGGTGGTGGCATTCTGAGCCGGCACCATACGGCAAAACGTATGCTAGCCTAGAAATCCACTTTTCCACTACCATTATTCATAAAAGCACACTAATGCACAGTTACAAGTTCTCATCCAATGAACTGAATAAACACAACATTATAATTGGCTACTCATACTAATACACACCCACGACTTTGTAGTAGCCAATTATTATTATAAATCCGCAACTTTGTACTGAAGTGACTACGTAGACCTCCGGGCCAGCACGACTCGTGCGTTTCCTGTGCGTTCCTTTAAGCTAGAAATTCAAATCCACCAGAATATCGGCATACTGATTGCCAATTTGAAAATACTCGTCATCGAAGGGATTCTGGGTAGAGCTAGCGGGAAAATGATAAAAAATACCAACGCTTATTGTGTATAACGTATGTTGCCGGTTAAAATCACACCACCACATCTCATCCCATGGGTGTGTACCGAATTAGCCGGAGGATGGGCAGATGCATCCTTCGAGTACATTCATTATAACTCTATCTAGCGGCAACTAAAGTCTTGACGATTGATAAGTGCCTGTATATGGTTTACATGAATAAAATATTTTTTATTTTTTATCTATCACCAACTCGCCTGCTAAGCGTAGCGATTATGGCAAAAACGCCAAATGAGCAATCGACATAAACCCAGACCGATCATTGTGGTGATCTTTTGGGCCTCCCTTAGTCGAACAGTGAACGGTTTACGATTGAAATGATGATGAAATCAACGTGCCCGTAAAAATTTGAATCGTTATTTCCGGTCCATAAATTGCAACACTGCAAATAGGTCATCACTCAAACGAGTGAATGAGTAAATTTGATTTCAGACGCGATCGTGTAATCGTCTTAGAACTTTGTCTTATATCAATAAGATAATAATAATTATAAAGATTAAGGCATTACATTACAAGTGAGTAATTAATAGAGATAATGTTTTCAATGTTTAGATAAACGTCACAATTCATAACGCCATTTTTGTTTATTGTCATCACGGATTGTGCATAAATATGTGGTAGTTATCCCGCACATTGGCATGCATTATTCTCACATAGTTTTTTTTTTATTCCGACTATATTGTGTAAAGTAATAAGGCTGTAATAAATCATATATTTTAAAAGAGTATATCCATGGAGTTTCTTTCCAGTTCTTCTCCATAGGACCAACGACTTGAAACCGTGCAACTATTTAAATTCTGACTATTCGTAAGTGCCAGCAAATGGTTTACATGAATAAAAAACTTTTGACTTTGACTTTGACGGACACTGTCAATATCGATAGAGAACGGACTATTTGAGATACGTATGAAAAGGACAGAGACAAAGATAGTTTCATACTTCGTCAAGAATAAAATTCCTAATCCATTGCCCAAAATACTAAGAAAGAAACTGTTAGGCATGACGTCGCATATCATCGACACAGTGCCTTTGGTATTTATGCTATTGTATATAGTTTTATAATAAACTTGTGTAAGTAATCTACTGGAAAATATGGATTACATCGCGTTGCCGAGTGGTGCCGGCTCAGAATACCACCACCCCATCTCCTCCCGTGGGTGTCGTAAAAGTCGACTAAGGGATAAGCCGGAGGATGGGCAGCAGCGTCCTTCGAGTACATTAACAGCTCAACTGCGATCGCCAACCCGTCTGCCAAGCGTGGTGATTATGGCAAAACCCCCCAATGAACCCACAACACACCCATATCGGTCGTTGTGATGATCTTTGGGGGAGGCCTGTGTCCAGCAGTGGACTTCATTCGCCCGAAATTATGAATAATTTACACACACGTCTGAATAACATGCCACGGATTTTGTTGTTATGGGCCCTCTGACGATTTAAATCGTTGCGTGCCCGTACCATTTGGCCTACCCTATATTCGACTTCAAGCAACTCAACGCTGACAAAGTTTGGAGGCAGCAAGAAATTCAAATTATGTCAATAGTCAGAATAGTTCCACTCAACGACAAAATGACGATTGCTAAGAATCCCTTTGTTCTCAAATTTCTTAATAGTTACAAGATTTTGGCGTGTCAGCTCAATATTCCGATGAAAAGTACCAGAAAATAGATACGAACTTCTGTTTTATTGTTAAGGGATTGGTGCGGTGACCTCACTACCCACCTTTTCTTTTATACAATACTAGCTGGACCCGCGGTTTCACCCGCGTTTAATTTAAAAGAAATTTAGATTACTTCGACATAGACACGACATAGAATATATATATTGGATTTCAAGGGTTTTATTTTTCTACGCGGAACCCTAATTATTTTTCGAAAATAAAAGTAGCCTAAGTTATTCCTTATAACATCAGCTATCTGCCAGTGAAGGTCCCGTCAAAATTGGTCCAGCCGTTTCGGAGATTATCCGGAATAAACAGACAGACAGACAGACAGACGGACAGACAGACAGACAAAAAATTTAAAAATTGTGTTTTTGTTATATGTAACGTACATACTTTCATATGCATTTAGTAAAAAGCTGTTATTTTGACATTACAAACAGACACTTCAATTTTATTTATTTGTATAGTATATATAAGGTCTTATTTTAATAATCCACGATATTTTGCATGGTGCCTCAGTAAATGCTTAAGATGATGTACCGAACACAAAAAATACTCACGGTAAAAATCCATTTCTTTTCTTTGTGTGATGTCGCTACCGTGCGCCGTCTGTTTTGTTTAACGTTACAGACTATCTATATCAGTCAACCAGCCCCCCGTCCACCATTGTCTCACTAGATGCATGTGAATATTATCACAACTAAGAGAACTAGGATGTAATGAAATAAGTGATTTAATAAAATAATTTTTTAAACAGCAAATTTACAAGTTTTTTTTTATACCTACATTATCTTCATCGTTCACTATAGCTCCATGCAAAATATCGTGGACTATTAAATTAAGACCTTGTATATGCCTGCCCATAACTTCATAACTTGACGGCACGGTTGGTGCAGTGGCTGATACAGTCGGCTGCTGCGCACCGGGTCATAGGTTCGATTCCCGCACGGAACAAATATTTGTATGATCTGCAGGTAGTTGTTCCGGGTCTGGGTGTATTGTGCGTGCAATTTATGTCTGTAAACGCACTCACGACACAGGAGAAATCGTAGAGTGCGGCAACGTTTAAAAAAGAAATACCATTGAAATGCTATCCAGGACTAGTATTGCCTGGCACAGCGCTGGACACTTCGAGATAAAATAATTCTTCTAATCCGAACTGAGTAATGTGTAAAGTTTAAACCATACTGCTTCGCTGCGAATTCTCTGACGAAACTCTGATGTTAAGTAGTGTGGATATAGTATAGAGAATGCTTATCGTTTTCGAAAAGAATGTGTACAGTTCAACCTCACAGATGTTACAGCTGTTATTAGAAGTTAATTTAAAAACTTCCTTCGCCCCGGGGATGGGCGTAGGGGTATGCTGGACTCCTACCGAGGAGACCACTGCTGAACAAAAGGTTCACTATAGATATCCATAATAGGGTCGTTCTTTTGGGGACGAATTTGTCAATACTCACCACGCTTGACAGGCGGTTTGGTGTTGGCTCTAGTGTGATCATACGAGGACCTGGAGCCTCCCTTAGGTGCTGAAGATGACTGCTCCAGTGGTTTTAGCCAGTAAGAGTCCGGCATATCATCCACGGTAGGAAATGGAGTGGTGCTATATTCTTAATCCGAACACCACACGAAAAACACATATCAGTACAGAACAGTCTATTTATATTATTTAGGTTGTTTGCGGTCTCCTTCTAGAGCATGACGCAATCACAGATGTGAGAGCACTCCAATTTTCTTGCTCTAACAGAGCATAGGCCACTGCCAGCAGAGAGAGATCTTGCCCGATCCGATTATCCAGAATGCGACGCTCGGTAGCTCATGCAGGGCACTCCTCGGGAGTTTGATATGAGCGGCACTTTAACCCACTCTGGCAATGTTTGGTTTAACTAAATTTGATTAATAACATATGGCACAGAGACGTGGTCGCGCACTATGGGCTTCGTAAGAATGCTCTAGGTTACTCAGTGAGCTATGGAGAGCGCTATGGTTGGTGTTTATCTACGAGATCGAATTAGAAATGAGGAGATCCGTAGAAGAACTAAAGTAACATTGCTGAAACGATTAGCAAGCTGAAGTGGCAATGGGCAGACAGCATTGCTCGTAGAACTGAAGGCGGTAGGGGCAAAACTGTTGTCGAGTCGAGGCCAAGCACCGGAAAACGCAGTGTGGTACGGCTTTCAACGAGATGGGTGGACGCGATGGATGGACGATCGATGGTGAAGGTCACTGGGAATCGTTGGATGTGGGCGGCATGTAACCGTCCGTTGTGAAAATCTTTGGGGAGGCCTTTGTTCAGCAGAGAACGACCCTTGGGTGATATAGTAATGATGAATTTGATGTGTAACAAGATTTATCGGTCATTATATGTATATTTGATGCCAATAGTAAATGTAATAATTCCATGTGGTGTCCGGATTAAGAATATAGCACCACTCCATCTCCCACCGCGGTTGTCGTAGAAGGCGACCAGAGGGAAGGGCAGCAGCGTCCCTTCAGTGAAACGGTAGCCATACTGCGCTCACCAACCCGCCTGCCAAGCGTGGTGAGTATTGGCAAATACCCCCAAAATGATGACACAGTTGTGAAAATTTACAGGGGAGGCCTTTGTTCAGCAGTGGACGTATAAATGGTCGATATGATATATGATGAATAAATGTAAGCATAAAATATTGTTGTTAACCTTGCTTTCGCGCGTTGCTAACATAAAGCTTTTGTAAGTATCTACTTAGTTTGTGAAAATAGCTACTTCTATTTTGTAGAACATTTAGTACAGTTACAAAATGGGATTTACAGAAAACAAATTTCAAACGTTTTCACAGGAAAACATTAGGACGGGGGCTTATAGGAATATGTTTGTAGGGATTTCGGGAAATTTGAATTTTGCGAAACAATTTCAGAGATATTAAATAATAGTATGATCCCACACAACCGGGCCTCTATAGTACTTTTATGAGTGTTGTGGTAAATGAAGTTTCCATTTAAAAGTGGCTCAGATGGTGGGGCTTCGAATAAGATAAAATAATATTTTATTTAGGAAATACAAGAGTATACAATACAAGATTTAAGTTTCTCGTGTGAATGATCAAATGATGCCGTGGCAGTTAACAGCTGACCAGTTCCAGCAGACGGCACCCATTCACGAGCATGACGCATCGCTTAGCTCAACCATATTTTAGGGAACCGAACGACCCGATACACAAAGCCACCGCCAGCAAGACATTTTAGTGGGCATGACAGACCAATACTACCAGGCAAAAGACTCAATCAAAATAAGTACTAAACATGTACCATTAATGGCTACATGATGCTACCGTGATACAGGGTGTCCAGTAAATAGCACGACATACTGCAGGGGGTGAGAGCTTGGGTCAATACCTACCAAAAAAACAATATATGTTCAGCAAAATCTTACGGATTTACAGTAGTACAAATTTTTCCGAAATATCGAAAAATCTCTACCTTGACACAGATTTTTAAGCATCTCGTAATGAAAAATTCCTTTTCTTGTTTTTTTTTTTTTACCTCAAATTATTTGTGAACACTTACTTTAAAAACTAAAAAAAAATTAAGATATACAATTTTTATTTCAATTGACGGCATGGTTGGTGCAGTGGCTGATACAGTTGGCTGCCGCGCACCGGGTCGTGGGTTCGATTCCCGCACGGAGCAAATATTTGTACGATCTGCAGGTAGTTGTTCCGGGTCTGGGTGTATTGTGTGTGGAATTTGTGTTTGTAAACGCACCCACGACACAGGAGAAAACCTAGAGTGGGCCAACGTTTTTTTAAAAAAACAATCAAAAAAATTTTCACAGTACAATTTTCTTATCGCTTAACTTTAACTTACAATGGTGAATTGAACTGTAACTGTAAGTCCGTAAGATTTTGCTTAACATATATTGTGTTTTTTTGGTAGGTATTGACCCAACCTCTCACCCCCTGCAGTATGTCGTGCTATTTACTGGACAGCCTGTATAAAGTCCTATGTCAAGTGTCTATGCCGAAGTACTATAAAGTATTTATAATAATCCAATTCCTTTTACATTACACGGCGGGTGAAACAGCAGGCCCCGGCTAGTTAAGTATAAATAAAAAATAATAAATACAATATCGTTAGATAGTGCGTATTATACCTGCGAATTCAGAATAAATAATGTACCGAATACAATAATACGTGCCAACAGCAATCACTTTGTGCGGTTGATTGGATCCAACTGATATTCATTCTTGCGTGGCACGCACCAGTATGGATCATTTTCAATCAACGCGATCTCTGGTTCCAATATGGCAGCCATCGTGTCATATTTCGCGGGATATGTCCCAAATTTTGGCGAACTGAGAACGGCTTCTATGAAATTTGGTGACGTGCCATTCGGCTAGCCTCGTGAGGCGTCGGCTTTTTCCGCCTCGACTCGGCACTCCACGCTAGCCGGTTGCTTGTGTGTATTGGTGTATTAAGTACCACATTTTGTGGAAATGTATATATAGATAATTCATGTCTGAAAAAGTATTAACATACAATAATTATTTTATCATCAAATATACAATTGACGGCACGGTTGGTGCAGTGGCTGATACAGTCGGCTGCTGCGCACCGGGTCGTAGGTTCGATTTCCGCACGGGACAAATATTTATACGATCTGCAGGTAGTTGTTCCGGGTCTGAGTGGATTGTGTGTAGAATTTGTGTTTGTAAACGCACCCACGACCCAGGAGAAATCATAGTGTGGGGCAACGTTTTTTTAAAACAATAAAATAAACGAAAAAAATGTAAATTTCGATGTAATGAAAGAAAAAGGTAAAAAAGGAAATGGTAACGGAAAATATCGTGAGGAAACCTGCACGCCTGAGAGGGCTCCAAAATTGTTCTCGATAGTGTATGTAGTCCGCCAACCCGCACTAGGCCAGCATGGTAGACTAAGGCCTAACCTTTATTAACTTGAGAAAAGGTACGTGCCCAGCAGTGGGACCATAATGGGCTGATTATGTATGTATGTATGAAAGAAAAGCAATGTATTATTCTCCGAAGTTAAGGCATAAACTACATATTTAAAAAATAATGGCATAAAGTAAAATCGTGGAAAACATTAGTGAATCTAATCTCCGCAAAAAAACAATGGCGCTTAGCATTACACTTCTATGTTACAAATTGCTTGCAACACAGGAGCACAAATTTTCTGCGCCACCCTAAACTGGTGACGAGTGACGGCTGAAGTCTTCCGGGACGCAAGACTAATAAAATGTATGTGAATAAATAAACTTTATATACACTACTATAGTATTTTTTTTTTACTTTGCCCCACACTATGATTTCTCCTATGTCGTGGGTGCGTTTAAAGACATAAATTCCACACACAATACACCCAGACCCGGAACAACTACCTGCAGATCATACAAATGTTTGTGCCGTGCGGGAATCGAACCCGCGTCCCAGAGCGCAGCAGCCGACTGTATCAGCCACTGCACCAACCTCATTCTTTCATTCTTATTCCTCAATAACAATATATAACTTCATTAATTATAAATTAAAAGTGCTCGCATGGGGATTTATAAAAAAGACGCAGATTGAAATATCACAGACGTTCGTTTACCGGTTTGTTGATTATTTATTTTTACTTATTTGTGTTTAATTATGCAATGTATGTCTAGTCCGCTCATTATGCAATAATCAATCATATGCCGGGAGTTCCGCGATGGCCCACTTTTTTCTTACTTTATAAGACTCGGGGGTATGTAACTATAAGTACTCTCATAAGTATAATTCACGCAGGCGTATTACACATGATGTTCAGCAAGTAGACTTCAGGTAAACGCCGATCGAGGAAAAAAAGGAAAAAAGAAAGATATAATCTATTTATTTGGCAGCAAAGCGAGACATTATAAACAGTACATAAACAGAATACAAAACTAAACGAAAATAAGATAAAAGTTTACCTACTACCTACTAAAATGAAAGAACAAGGAATATAAAAACAAGAAACCTAGTACTTCTTTGTTTATTGTGTGTCCCACAATGGCGCCAAATAGTTGCCCAGTTCAGGAATTGCCAGACCAGAGCCTAGCATTGGTTTTCAACTGGACCCTTCTCTGACTCACGATTGTAAAACAGTTCATAACACAATTATTATAAAATATACACACAAATACATAATATGAAATACATACAATGAATAAATATATCTATTTTAGGTCTTGATTGGTGTGAACGTCACGCCCGCTCAACCACCAAGTTACCAAACAACCGTACAGTTCTATGATATTCAGTTCTCAAGTTAATACAGAATATTCGTCCTAGTGAGAGTAATACGATTCCGAATGTGACATCACGGTCACAAACGCACTCACTCAAACAAACACACAGTACACTGTCGCACTCCAGTCTTATATTACAAATCATATGAATGCTAGACATAGGCTGACAAGCGTTGATGCCCCGACCTATGCTCTGTTTTTAATTTTTGAAGTGAAAACTTCTTTTAGCACGGTACGCATATTTTTAGATGAGATAAAATCTCTAGACTCGCGACACCGTTACGAGACGCAGCTATAGTGTCGTCTAGATAAAATAAAAATAAAAGTTTTCACTTCTGTCGGCACTACCCGAGTGCAACCCGTATTTTTTTATGTAATTATTTATTTCAGGGATCAAGGCCCATAAAAGAAAATACAAAATAATAATACAATATAAGATATAACTAACATAAAATATTATAAATAGACAATGAAATATAAAGACTAATTCACACGATGATTCGGAGTCGTGTGTCGCTCGGTGTCCGGTAACCGGCCTCTGTATCGCCGGAACACTACACCTCTCGGCCAAAATTCTTCCTTCATTACGGTCGACAGATGTTCGGCCAGCACTTTCACCACAAAGGAATTGAAATTAACATCGGAACGAGACACCAACCGCACGACCCTCATTGAGAATTTGGTCTTCGCTTTGATGTACTCTACTATATCATCCACCTTAGTAGAGTAACGCAGCCGTGACACGTAAAGCAGCATCGTAGGTACAGCAGGACGCAACAGATGGTTCGGTCCAGTTGGTGCGGTACCACCCTGGATCCGACAAGTGGGCTTTCTCTTCTTCTTCTCAACCTTGATAAAGCCCTCCTTGTCGCACTGGTTCTTCTCCGTACCCCTATGTCTGGATAATTATGGGTCGTCCCGCGGTAGATAACCCCTTATGCTGAACTCAAGACGTTCGCCTGCACGTAAGCGTTCATCATCATATCAGCCAAAGTATGTCCGCTGATGAAAAAATGCCTGGCTTGTAGATTTCCTCAATTGTGTCATAATTTTGGTGGGAATTTGCCAGTAGGTACCCCACCACGCTTGGCAGGTAGGTTGATAATCGCAGTATGGCTACTGTTCCCACGTTTACTGGATGTTCTACAGGAGGACACAGGTACACTGACAACTTTCAGTCGTGCCAAATAACCCAAAAGATTATGTGAACCGCAAATCAAGTCTGCATATTTCTCTTACTTTCCAATCAACCGGGAACCAATTTGATTCGATAAACTCACAAGTCTCTCTTGTACATTTCTCTAAGATAATATACCGTCCAACGAAGCACACCGCTCAATTATAGTCCGTGTACATTGATAATTCAGTGCACGAAATCCTAGCGAGATATCTGATATGTTTAGGGACCTACATATATAGTAATGATATTAGGTGGGTGGTAAATAAAATCAGTTTCTCCTACCTAGGTGCCTACGTTGTGCTCTAATGTGATCTTTCGAGTAAATTTCAACTCGATTGAGATTGCCTCAGTTTTCGATCGCGTCGAACCCAGACCGATCGTTGTGGCGATTTTTGGGGGGCGCCTATTTAGCCCAGGAGTAGACGTCTTTCGGCTGAAATAATTTATTTATTTATAATTTTATGTACAATGATGGCACAGAAGGCGGACTTAATGCCATATGGTATTTACTATCAGTCAACCTTTGGGTTAAAAAGAATTGCATCGAAAACATACATATAATCACGCCTCTCTCCCGTAGGGGTAGGCAGAGACCGCTTCTTTCCACTTGCTACGATCCTTACATACTTGTTTCGCCACTTTCATTATTCCCTTCATACATGCTCTTCGGTTTAGGGTACTCTTGACCTGGCCTTTTTCCAAGACGTCCCTGATTTGGTCTTGAAACGTCCGCCTAGGTCTACCCCTTCCAGCACTTTCATTCACACTCGCCTATATATATATATATACACTTTTTTCGTCAATCGTTCTTCATTCATTCTCTCAACATGGCCAAACCATCTCAGCATACCTTTCTCAATTTTTGTCACTACATCTTCTTTCAGACCACAACGTTTTTTCAGGATAAGAAATAGTGAGATAAGAAAACGTTGTGGTCTTGCATCGAAAAGAGGTACAAAAAAAGATATATTACAATGTTTTTATAATAACATAGAATATAATATAATACATAAAAATCAACATACTATAGATACGGTCAAATACATAGGTTCAAAATATACCACATGTAATACGTACTATTTATTATTTTAAGCATGCCCGTAATTGTCAATTAGGATTCCAGCGAATTCAAAAAGTATTCCCCAGCATTGCATAATGATGATGTTGAGGTGCCCGGTAAGTGTGAGGGACAAGGGTGCGGGTTTTCAGTCGAAAATTGATTACCGGGTCTTTCATAATAGACCGGCTCAGTATTATATTCTAAGTCGGAAAGAAGTCCGTCTAGTAGGAATAGAATGCGGCGGGCTGACAGCGCGCGGCCTATCACTCCATATATTCCGACTCCATCATCATATTTGTCAAAGGACGTCCACTGCTGAACAAAGTATTGCCCTATATATTTCCACAATTGCATCGTCATGTTGGGGGAAATTTGAGAGTACTGCCACGCTTGGTAGGCGAGTTGGTGCGCGCAGTATGGCTACTGCTCTACAGAAGGGACACTGCTGCCCATCCCTCTAGTTTAGAATCCCTCAGTCGCTTTTTAAGACACCCACGGGAGGAGATGGAGTAATGTTATATTCTTAATCCCTACACCACACGACGGTAGGTAAATACATCTCTTCCAACATTTTCAAGGAATTTTTAGACTTGAAAACCTTCCTATATTTTTGTATTCTTCCAGACTAAAGTGAGGCTATGGCCGTTATCTGTTGTGCCTAAAGGAATTTGTTTCAATTTACATTAGAATGCGCCCGACTCGTTTCTTTATTGAAGACGTGACGAGTTGTTATTTTGGTAGTTGCAGTCCTACTATAAATCTTACGGACCATTTAGAAACTAAATACTTTCATAAAACAGATTACTGTCGGAAGACAGAAAGCTGGAAAATTTGAATGGTATTGGACTGATCACATCTTCTTCCACCATAAAGTGGGATTGGTTACATCCCCAAGCTGTTATAAAAACGATTTCTTGATATTGGCACTGTATGGTTAGTCGTCGTTTATGGACATAAAACTTAAAAAATATTTGAGCAAACATCCGAATCCGGAATAACATAATCAGCCCATTATTGTCCCACTGCTGGGCACGGGCCTTTTCTCACTATGAGAAAGACTAGGCCGTATCCACCACGCTAGCCTAGTGCGGGATCGCGGACTACACACACCATTGAGAGCATTTTAGAGCCCTCTCAGGTGTACCGGTTTCCTCGCTATGTTTTTCTTCACCATTAACGTAAGTGATAATCAAATTGGTATGTGCATATGAATCCGAAAAGTCAGAGGTGTGGGCCGGGACCGAACTCAGATCATTCTGTATGGAAGGCAAGCGCTCATACACGTGCTACAGAGAATAAAACCCGCAAACTACAATGCAGATAGCAAATCGCTCAGCCATTGCTCAGCGATTGAGCCATTGACATTTCTTGCCGGCTCTTCTCCACGAGATCAACTATTTGGAACCGTGCAACTTAGATTCTGACGTTTCATAAGTGCCAATATTTGGTTTATTTGAAATAAAAAACTTTGACTTTGACTTTGATTTACTAGATGCTCAAATCTTTAAGTACATCACAAAGAGGTAGCATATGATAAAAAAAAAAGTTCGGTATATTATTCCCGTAACATTTCGAAACAACCATTTTCATCGTTATCCGAAATTTCCCTGTCCCATTTCAACAAAAACGTATGGTTACCGCAAGATCCCCTGTATGTATATGGGACACGTCAGATGATATTGACAAGCGGATCCCCCGGATCTCAATAAAGCAGTCAATCCGCTCTGTTACATCCACCGATGACGAAACGAGAGCTTTTCTATTCACAATGGGTTTGTTTGAGATAGAGGTGTGTTTGGAATAGGGTGTTTAAATGTCATGTTCAGTTCGATATAACGTATTAAGAAAAATAAACTTTCATCATCATGCCAGCCATAGGATGTCCATTGCTGACACGTACGCATGTGGTCACGTGCTGCCGTGGGACGCTTTGGGGATCCTTTACGATCCCCCGGGGGGTGACCGCTTTACAGTCACCCTCTCCGAGATGTGTCTATTGGCGTGGCACCAGTGGGTGGCTCTAGTGTGATCATACGAGGACCTGGAGCCTCCCTTAGGTGCCGAAGATGACCGCCCCAGTGGTATAAGCCGGTAGGAGTCCGGCCTACCCCTTCGCCCTTCCCCGGGACGAAGGAAGTTCATGAAGAATTTCCACTGGGCACCAATAAAAAAAGGGGGAGAACCGGGGAAGAGCGAAGGGGATGACTGCTACCGCCTAAAACCACTGGAGCGGTCATCTTCGGCACCTAAAGGGGGCTCTAAGTCCTCGTAAGATTACACTAGAGCCGCCCACTGGTGCCACGCTTTTAGACACATCAGGGAGGGGATGACTGTAAAGCGGTCACCCCTCTAGCGGAGGGAAGGTGACTGTAAAAAGGTCGTCCTCCAGGCACTTCTCGGGGAGGATTGTACAGGATCCCCCCAAGCCTCGCCATGCGCTGCGCGTCTTCCCGGGGATCGTTCGGTGTGAGCACGCAGACTCCCCAATCTACGCGCCCGCGATCCCTGAGCCCACACCGATCCCACTATACCTACATATGAAATGTTTATATTTCCCTTACATTCTATAAGTATGTGCATTTACATTCCTATATCTATCCATTGCAACGTTCATATTGCCTGAGCAATTGTTCTATCAATTGTTATAAAAAATGGATATTTTCCGTTACATTGCACGTCACTCTCAAGTAGGGTATGGCCGGGTCACGTGCGGATCTCGTGCGGTAATAGCACAGATCACGTAGGACGCGTACGGATCACGTACGAGTCTGTACCTAATACGTGTCGAATTAGGTGCATTAGATGCGGCACTAGGTTTAATTGTGTTGAAAACGACTTATAAAAACTATGCAAGTGCAATGGATGGGTAAATTTGTTTTCTTCTACTTATTTTTAGAATGCTACTTGGTTGAGCGTAGGACAATTTTAAGTGAGGGGGAAATCTATATTAAGGCTTGCGGCCGTCTAGTCGAGAGGTGAGGTTGTAACTGAGCATTTGTTTCCTACTTTTTTACCCTTATCTTATTGCGTGTCGTAAAACGAGACACAATTAAAAATCTATTGTGTCTACACGGCTGCCGGGAATAAACACGCGAGAGGTATAGTCACTCGTGTGTCTGTCTCTCCGTCTGTCACAGCCAATTTGCTCCGAATCTACTGAACCGATTCAAATAAAATTAGATATACATATGGATTTCAACGACCCAAATACAAACACGTACGTGTAACGTACATGAGTTTTTAATATGGGGGTCCTTTTTGGGGGGCAATATAGAAAATTAAAAAATAAAGTTTTTCAAACTGTACCGTGTAACATGAAATGGAAGGGTTTGTTGTGAGAGTCTCAAATATATTTATTTCATGATTTTAAAATATACAGTTTTAAAGTTAAGTATTTAAGAAAAAAAACGAAAATTGACCCAATCCCCCCCCCCTTTCTCTGAAATTACTGAATCTAAAATTTTGAACAAAAAAAATTGGTAAAGAGCTTTACCTATATTTTTAAAATATAGATAATAGCTATAGATATACCTACACTATACAGATATACTATACAGAGGTATACTATACAGATTGCAGGAAAAACTTTAAGAAGTCTATGGTCTGAAAATAACATGGTAAATCTTTCAATATTGTGCGTACAAATTTAGGTTTGCGGTTGGAATGTATGGGAAAACATGTTTTTCAACTACGATGTTAAATTAGTTCTTGGGATTAGTTATTGGTACAAGAACGAATCCAACAATAGACAAGATAAGATATACACGGGAGGAGATGGAGTGGTGCTATATTCTTAATATGGACACCACACGGATCGACGGACTGTAAATAAACTAAGCAATAAAAAAACTGTATACATTATGTATTTACAATGAAATACTAAAGGAAAACATACGTATAACACTAATAGTGCTCGCATAATTACTAAGTGTGTCACTAGGCCGTGGTGTATAAACATAAATGTCGACGAAGATTGTTTAGTAACATAATATTGTACGTAGTCCTGTTTGTAGCAGGTTCATCACATATTTATAATAGTGGTCAATCGTGTGATGTCCGGATTAAGAATATATCACCAGTCCATCTGCTCCCGTGGATGTTGTAAAAGGCGACTAAGGGGCTAAACTAGAGGCATAGGCTGTCGCGTCCCTTATGCGCTTACCAATCCGCTTGCTAAGCGTGGTGAATACTGGCAAATTCCCCCCAATGAGCACACAACACAAACCCATACCGGTCGTTGTGGCAATCTTTAGGAGAGGCTTTCGTCCAGCAGTGGACGTTTTTCGGCTGAAATGAGTATATAAAAATTATTTAAGTAATCGTTGGGATTTGTTTAGGTCTCGTATCCGACGCTTTAGCCGTTGAACTTTCAATGGTTGATAGATTGCTAATGTTTTGTCACTTCTTACACGAGAAAACATGGGTTGATCATCTTTGTCAGCAGCCAGTACTATATTATGCTGTTACTAAAGGGATGTGCTTCTCTGAGTGCATTATAGAAAACGATAATAAAGAAAGAAATACATAAATGTTCTTCTGGTGCTCGAGCGTGAGATCCTGGGTTCGAAATCCAGGTTGGGCGTAGAGTTGCAAGGTTTAAATTTTCGAAATTTTCAGTTGATTAGCGCACACAAAATATAAATTCTCCTTGATACAATTATCAGCAAACTGTGGGTTTACAAAAGTACACCTTTGATTACCTTTTTTAATAATGTAGGCATGATAGAATGATACAAAAAAAGAAAACCGTGTGGTGTCCGGATTGCGAATATAGCACCACTCCATCATCTCCCGCGGTTATCGTAAAAGTCGACTAAGAGACTCTAAGCCAGAGGGATGGGCAGCAGCATCTCTTCTGTGGAACAGCAGCCATACTATGCTCACCAACCCGCCTGACAGGCGCGGTGAATACTGGCAAATTCCCCGCAAAATGATGACACAATTGTGGAAATTATGGTGGAAGCCTTTGTACAGCAGTGGACGTCATTTGGCTGAAATCACGATGATGATCATAAAATTAATCGAGAAGGAGCTGGTTTCTCGGAAAGATTGGACACATATTCTGCCTACAAATTAAGGGCCTTTTTTTTATTGGTGCCCAGTGGAAATTCTTCATGAACTTCCTTCGCCCCGGGGAAGGGCGAAGGGGTATGCCGGTCTCCTACCGGCTAAAACCACTGGGGCGGTCATCTTCGGCACCTAAGGGAGGCTCCAGGTCCTCGTATGATCACACTAGAGCCGCCCACTGGTGCCACGCCTATAGGCACATCTCGGAGAGGGTGACTGTAAAGCGGTCACCCCGGGGGGATTGTAAAGGATTCTGCTCTTTAGTTATGTCTATTAAAATTTATAATAAACTACCAAATTTTATTAGCGAGGAACATAAAACCAATATATTTATTAATAAACTAAAGCTTTTTCTTTTAACTAAATGCTACTACACAATAAAACAATATTTCGACGACAAACTAATTACAGGATAAATATACCTATGTACATGCTTTATGTATATATATATTTTTTTATTTTTTTTTATTTTACTAGCTTTTATCTATCAAACTGCTGCTTAGCCTTCTTCCTCTCTCCTAATTTGCTGTGCCCGACAGGGTCCATAATGATCTATTATACATAAACCACCACTATCTTTGTAAAACATCATGGAATGCAATAAAGTATTGAGTATTGAACCCCCAAAGCGTCCCACGGCAGCGGGTGACCACATGCGTGCTACCGTCTTCTCTTGGGTCGGGTAAGTACCTGCATGAATGAAATGGCGATATGATCTCTATTCTTTTCTCGTCAGTATTTCAATCACATAATAAAACCTAAATCAACTAAGTCGCTAGGTTCATTCTTCCAAATCATTGTATAGTACCGATACAAATCGGCATGCAGAATTACCAGCTTACAAGGGTAAATGAATTGGAAAAGTATTCGCTGTGACCCTAGCAATACTGAGGCCAAGCCAGCGTGCCGTTGCGAACAAATACATGTGTGTTTACCCTTTATAATAGATATGGGGCCAGAAAAATGGAGAGTTAATGGTTGAGAAACACGGATCTTCATACTGGTCTTTATTGTACAGTTTTAGATATGTTCACGTATGAAGAGGTAGGTGAGGGCTTAACCTCCCTACCACTGTACTGGCATATAAGAATACTAGTCTGGCAATTTGAATATTGGTGGGCAGTGACGTGTCGATAGGCGGTAGGGCTAACAGCGGCTCTAGTGTGATCATACGAGGACCTGGAGTCTTCCTTAGGGGCCGAAGATGACCGCTCCAGTAGTTTTAGCCGGTAGGAGGCCGGCATACCCCTTCGCCCTTCCCCGGGGTGAAGGAAGTTCATGAAGAATATCCACTGGGCAATAAAAAATAAAAAATGGCTAACAGCGAGCAGTGGACATCAACTGTAAAACATTTGCGAAATCTGTACTTTGTCAAATGTTTGCGAAATGAGAAGTTGATCAAATGATTAGTTTTTATATGTTATTTAAAAGAAAATGATCATTATTCATTCGTTTTTTCACACTAGTGAACCTTCTCCGTGTGGTTCTCTGCCTTCTCCATCAACTGGTGTAATAAAACGCGACTAAGGTTTAATATCAAGAGGATGGGCAGCAACAGCCTCATCATCATCATGACCATCATAAATAACCACAACAATTGTGTCATCATTTTGTGAGGTGGCCAGTACTCATCACGCTTGGGAGGTGGATTGGTGACCGCAGAATGCTGCTGCTTGATAAAAGGGACGCTAATACCCATCCCTCTGGCTTAGAGTCCCTTAGTCGCCTTTTACGACATTCCATTATTAATAACAATGCCTCCCTTGTATTAATAACAACAGTCAGCGTTCACGAATCTGCCTTCCAAGTGTGGTAATGATGGCAACATCCCCTGTGACCTTCATTATACTGATCATTAGAAGGCCTATATTCAGAAGTGGTGCCGTGTGGTGCCGGCTGTGCCGGCTCAGAATACCACCATCCCATCTCTTCCCGTGGGTGTCGTAGAAGTCGACTAAGGGATTAGCCGGAGGATGGGCAGCGGCGTCCTTCGAGTACATTAACAACTCAACTGCGATCGCCAACCCGCCTGCCAAGCGTGGCTATTATGGCAAAGCCCCCCAATGAGCCCACAACACATCCATATCGGTGTTTGTGGTGATCTTTGGGGGAGGCCTGTGACCAGCAGTGGACTCCATTCGGCCGAAATGAGGATGATGATTCAGTAGTGGATGTTCACGGGCTGACGTGACATCATGACCGCAATTTATTTTTCATAAGCGGTCTCCCCCGCTCGTTTCAAAGCCACCTCCACTATATTGCTTCGCCATTTCACTCAGTCGTTTACACTGTCCTTGCGCGTTCCGAATGAAAGTTAAGTTCTAGCGATTGCCTAGATCCTGGCTGAATCGTTTTATTGTCTGTAAATGTTATTATTGTGCCAACAGCTCGGGTAATAGGTTGGGGCAAATATTTGCGAACACTATTATGGAGTAATGGGATTGTTTTTTTAGTTTCTAGTACAAGTAAGGGAAAAAACCGCTGGTCAAGTGCAAGTTGAACCTGCGTGGAGAGGGTTCCGAAATTGCTGAATATACTGTCTATTGTTGGATTCGATCTTGTACCAACAACTTATCCGAAGAACTTAACATCGTAGCTGAAAAACATGTTTTCCGATACATTCCAACTGCAAACGTAAGTTTGTACATACAATATTGATAGATTTACTATGTTATTTTCAGACCTTAGACTTCTTATAGGGTTAATCTATAGGTAAAGAGCTATTACCTATACTATTTTCAGAATTCTAGGCTCTGTAGTTTTGGAGATAGGGGAGAGGGAATGGTCAATTTTCGTCTCATTTTTTTAAAATAACAATCATACTATATTTTTTTAAATGATAAAAGTAATATATTTGAGACCCTAACAACAAGTCGTTTCATATATTACACGGTATAGTTTGCTCTTTATTTTTTATTTAATTTTCTTGTTGCCCCCAAAAAGGAGCCCTATATTCATTTATTTACGTTACACGTACGTGTTTGGGTCGCAGAAATCCATATGTGTACTAGAAATACATAAGGCTTAAGAAACTTGAACATCTGACCGATCAATAAAAAATATTTGAACCATAATCACACTATTTCAAATATATATAAACTCATAAAACTAATTACCTGAGTAATGTCTTAGGTTTTCGCGATTATTACACATTATAATAAAACAACGACACGGCTGGTGCAGTGGCTGATACAGTCGACTGCTGCGCTCCGGGTCGCGGGTTCGATTCCCGCACGGAACAAATATTTGTATGATCTGCAGGTAGTTGTTCCGGGTCTGGGTGTATTGTGTGTGAAACTTGTGTCTGCAAACGCACCCACGACACAGGAGAAATCCTAGTGTGGGGCAACGTTTAAAAAAAAAAAAAAATTTAACGGATTAGATTGCGTATATTATAGATTTTTGTTTTACCTGACTTTTTTAAAATCTGTAACAACGCCTGTCACCTTACTCATCCTGCGACCACGAATGCTGCAAAGCATTCGAAACGTCAGCAAAAACAAAAATCTATAATATACGCGATCTAATCCGTTTAAAATTGTTTTATTTTAACCAACTATCCTACTTTGAAAACGGCACGATTTGCGCAGTGGCTAAGCGATTGGCTTTCTGCACTGCGGGTCATTGGTTTGAGTCCCGTACGAAATAAATATTTGGTTAGCCAACAAGTAGTTGTTGGGGATTACAGATTTGATTAAGATCTTTCAACTGTACGCTAGCTATTTAGAAAGAAAGAAAGAATGAATATTTCATGTTAACCAGCATCAAAGTTAATTATTTACCCAATGTGAAAAAAAAATAAAAGCCGTTTAGCAGGTAATAAAGAAACGCACAAAACGGAATATATTTTACACGGAATATATTGTAAAAATACTGAAATTATTTGAAATAAGTTAGGTTAGTAGGTTAGAGGTCGCCAAGACATTGGATCGTCCTGTTCGTCCTCTATATTAGCCGAATCGCTACTTATACAGAACTTTTGTATAGACAACAAATTTTGAATTTAAGCATATTTCAATTAGTTCAATCATAAAAGCGTCTCAATATCGAAAACACTGAAGACTTATAAGATATATCCATTAAAGTTTTTAGAGTTTCAATTCATAATAAAAAAGGTCAAAAACGCAACGCAAGAGTGAAGCTAGTGACTTAAATTCTCGTATTCTGGGTTTTCAAGATGCTATTATCGTTTTCTGTGACCTTTCCAAGGCTTTTTCAAGACTCCGTTCACTGCCATACGCAAATCTATAAATTACAGCCCTACGGAATTCATGGACGTTGTATTTTTTATCGTTTCACCTCTGATTTTTCCTTGATAATTTCCTGTTGTTAGCTTAAATAAACGATATTCTTTACATTATATATCTATACAAATAAATAAAATTGAAGTGTCTGTTTGTAATGTTAAAACAACAGCTTTTACTAAGTGCATATGAAAGTATATACGGTACCTATAACAAAAAAACAATTTTTAAAGTTTTTGTCTGTCTGTCTGTCTGTCTGTTTGTTCCGGGTAATCTCCGAAACGGCTGGACCGATTTCGACGGGACTTTCACTGGCAGATAGCTGACGTTATAAGGAATAACTTAGGCTACTTTTATTTTAGAAAAATAATTAGGGTTCCGCGCAAAAACAATAAAACCCTTGAAATACATATATATTCTATGTCAAGTGTCTATGTGGAAGTACTCTAAATGTCTTTTAAATTAAACGCGGGTGAAACCGCGGGTCCCAGCTAGTCTAATATATAATCAATCTTCAATTTAGCATCATATCGGCTATAGAACGTCCACCGCTGAACAAAGGCCTGCCCCATAGACTTCCACAATTGTGTCATCATTTTGGGGAGAATTTGCCAGTACTCAACACGCTTGGCAGGTGGGCCGGTGAGCGAAGAATGGCTACTGTTTCCCAGAAGGGACTTTGCTGCCCATCCCTCTGGTTTAGAGTCCCTTAGTTGCCTTTTACGACATCGGCGGGAGGTGCTGGAGTGGTGCTATATTCTTAATCCGGACAAAACACGAAAACCTAGTCCAATGGAAACCATGCATGCACTTTGAAACAGAACTATAGCGCAAAATCCATAAACACAAATACCCGCATATTTCTAAAGAGACTAATATACTGTAAAACAGTTTCGCCCAAATCCATTCATAATTCGTCCGGGTGAAAAAGATAACTCTATGAAAACACATCAATACTCACTAAGAATGTAGGGAAAGATTATCGTGCCTTTTAATATTCTATTGTTTGTACACATGCCTACATATCTAGCTATAATTTCCAGTATAAGCTGATATCGCATTACATAGTCTTTACGTACAATGAGAGCTCAGAATATACTAAAAATGTAGAGCTTGATATGAGCCTTGTGTACCAGCCGTGTGACGATGAGGCTCCGTAATGACTCTAGGTTAGAGGGAGAGGTCAAATTCCGTGTTCTCCAATGTCAACCAGCTACTGACTAATAACTTTTTTTTAAATATTTGTTTCGCATTAGGCATTTAGATTAGACCGACTACCTGCATATCATACAAAAATTTGTTCCGTGTGAAAGTCAAACTCACGACCCAGAGCGCAGCAGCCGACTGTGTCAGCCACTGCACCAACCGTGCCAACATATATAACTATAAGATGACTACCGAATGATTTGATAATATAAGATACGATGAAAATGATTTTTTTTCATGTAAACGATTTCGCCTGACAAGCGTGGTGAGTACTGGTAAGTTCGCCCGAAATGGCGGACACAATTGTGGAAATCTATGGGGGAGGCCTTCGTTTGGCAGTCGACCAGTATTGGTCACGACTGAAATAGTTCATGTAATGTGTATCTTATGAGCTCATCTACACTCCTCGTACTGTTCCATCCAAATAGTTCAGTTTTTTCTTTTTATAATAATTCTTTCCATAAATTCATACTTATAGGACGTGGCTCGTTTGCTCCCCCATCTCCCAATTCTAGTGTAGGGCATTATTTTAAATAACAAAAATAATAATAAGAAATAGACAAGAACTTAAGTGTGACAAAAAATAAAAGAACAAGATGCGAAGACAACTGTGACTTGATTGTGTTAATTTCTAAAGTATATAATTCTTTACTTTAATTGACGACAAAAGAAATGGACTCGAGAATTCTGTCGCCGCTCGCCGCTTCGATAGACACGACCCGAGCGAACGCGAACTGTTCCGATCTTTAACAATCCAGAACTTTCTTATTACAAACTACTTTGAATGCAGTGTATCAACGAACTTAGTGCAGCCACGGTACTGCTTGCACAAGTATTTCTTAGAACTCGAAATATTTATTCTGTGGTGTACTTACTTAAAGTCTTTACTAAAAACTTATTAAGAAGAAATAAAACCGATTTCAATGTGTAGTAATCTGTACATAAGAATTATACGTTAATATGTTATACTGCCGAGTGGTGCCGGCTCATTGCCGTGTGGTGCTGGCTCAGAATACCACTACCCCATCTCCTCCCGTGGGTGTCGTAAAAGCCGACTAAGGGATTAGCCGGAGAATGGGCAGCAGCGTTCTTCAGCGTTTCGTTTCTTCTTCTTTCTTCTCGAGTACATTAACAGCTCAACTGCGATCGCCTACCCGTCTGCCAAGCGTGGCGATTATGGCAAAACCCCCCAATGAGCCCACAACACACCCATATCGGTCATTGTGGTGATCTTTGGGGGAGGCCTGTGTCCAGCAGTGGATTTCATTCGGCCGAAATGATGATTTACTGGGTTTCGCGCAGACATTTCCTGGAAATGTAGCTGCTCAACCGAACATTTCTTGCGAAGCCAAAGGAGGCCTCTAGCCAGGCTTAAATTATTTTAGCTTGCGCTAAGGGTGCCCCCTATGGCACATGGACCTCGGCTTAGGGTGTTGCTGAAGTGTGCAAGCAATTTGGTTGAGGACTGCTCGATCGGTATTATTAAAAACTAGAGTTGGCCGTCAGACGGTACCAACTCATTTTTTGAGAGGTTGGTATTGTCAGCCCTTAGCTGTGCGCTTAACTTACAGTGCTGTGTGTAAAGTGTGCTGTTATATTAACTTATATATGTGTGTAAGCTATATTAATTAATGTATTTACAGTTGATAATAAGTGTCTCAAATAAGTGCAAAAAAATGAATTGATATTTCAATATTAAACATTTTTTAACTTAGGGATTAATTTATGTCGCTGATCAGTTGATATTTTTAATTTTGATCAATTAATTAAAAACAAAGATAATTTCTTTGACATTAATAATTTCTTAAATATTTTTAATTCTAATGATTTCGTGAGTTGCAGAGATGATCGAATCCAGAGCAGAATATATGCGAGATTACCGACAGAAAAAAAGTTAGGAAAATTTTGCTTTTTACCAAGGTGAGATCTCAGATGTTACACAACATATGCGACTACTGTAAAACTCGCTCGTTTTTATATAAGATAAGATAAAAATATTATTTTTATTAATGTAAAACCATATGCAGGCACTTATGAATAGTCAAGACTTTAGTTGCCGCGTTCCAAGATGTTGATTTCCTATGGAGAAGAACGGGCAAGAAACTCTACGGTTACTCTTTTTAAATCATAATCATTGTTACAGTATTTTTGATTACATTGTTCTCAAAATAAATAATGTGAGGACAATGTAGCAGAAAAAAGTAAACTCCTTAAAAAGTCCACACTAAACAAGCGTGATATTTAGAAACAATTATGATTAAATTGTCATGGCAGCATCAAGCTGACCAATCCCAACTGACAGCACTCGTTCACGAGCATGACGCATGCATCAGCGTCGCTAAGCTCAACCATATTGTAGGGCAACTAAGCGACCCGATACACAACGCCACCAACAGCAGGACACTTTAGTGAACATGAATAAATAATGCGATATTTTTTAAATTAAGCGGCAGGTGAATCCACTTGTCACAGTATGTATAAAGTGGTTAAGCATTACTTCAACAGCTGCAACAAAGTATTAAAATCTTGCTAATTACAACGCGTTACGGATTGCCTACAACTGCACGTTTCGCTTTAGCGTATGCCTTGTATGTAGGCGGCAGGCGGTTTTAAATAAATAAGAATGTTAATGTGTGATCATACAAGGTCCTGGAGCCCCCTTAGGTGCCTAAGATGATCGCCCCAGTGGTTTTAGCCGGCAGGAGTCCGGTATGTCCATTTGCCCTTCCCCGGGGCGGAGGAAGTTCATGAAGAATTTCCACTGGGACAAAAAAGGTCTATGCTGTATATAACCGCTCCTGTGATTTTAGCCAGAAGGAGTTCGGCATGACCCAGCGCCTTTCCCCGGGGCGATGAAAGTTCATGATGAATTTCCACTCGGGACCATATTTTTTTAAATGGTCGGTGTTATGTAAATATAAACATATCATAAAGTTATGCTGCATTTACTTTTCTAAAATTAATTTCTTCGTTTTGATTTTAAATATAAATTTGGACATGTAAAGTAAGAACTTGTCTGCCAGACTAACGTTTCTTAGTTCGCACAGAACATTACCAGCAATCGCTTCATCTCCCAATATAAGCCCGGGCCAGTCGGCCCAACCGTTTCACGTCTACTCAATTGTCCCACAACTGGGTCAAGCCGAGTCGAGTCGATTTTTGCCATTTAATTAGAGCAGAGCCGACGGGAATTCGCTAGTACTCTTTTCGCTACTAATTTCCTACATTTGTGAGTGTATTTATGTATATAAATGTGTTTGTGAAAGCTATGGTGTAGAGAACTCCCAAATTATCTGTGGATAGTCGACTGGAGTGGCTGTCGTCCACTCCAGTCGACTCGGCAGCATGGCGATTGTACTCATCTGCACCTTGACTCCATTCGTCAGCATACTTATTAATGGCTACAAGCCATTGAGATTATGATTGACAGCAGCTGTTGAGTTGACATGCAGTGATGGTAGAACGCTTGCCTTCCATACAGGAGGGTCTGTGTTCGATTCCAGCCCGCGCCGGATTTTTATCCGCATATAAATCACAGAATTTGATTATCAATCACTTGCGTCAACAAATAAGAGTGCTCCAAAAAATGTTTTTAATTGTGTGTGTAGTCCGCCAACCCGCACAAGGCCAGCGTGGTGGACTAAGGCCTAACTTTTCTCATTGTTAGAAAAGGAACGTGCCCAGCAGTGGGACAGTAATGTATGCTGTTGAGTGGCATCGTGATGGGGTTGACTTCAGATTACAACATTTTTTGTACCCCGCGCCCACTTCGATGATAGGTCGATGAAACATTTGCACGCCTCTCCGCCTTATTCATGAGGATAAAAAGAAATAAAAAGATACGTTAGACAATATAGGGATCAGCTACTAAAGAATAATGAAAAAGCCAACGCCTAAGGGGTTATACAAATTCCACATGGACGGCTTTTCGGGGAAACCGACACCGTAATTGGTATTATTAATATGAAAGTTTGTATACTTCTTTGCTCAATAACAATGGACGGATTTAAATCAAATTGGGTAGAGTATCATTTCGGCCGAATGAAGTCCACTGCTGGACACAGGCCTCCCCCAAAGATCACCACAATGACCGATATGGATGTGTTGTGGGCTCATTGGGGGGGTTTTGCCATAATCGCCACGCTTGGCAGGCGGGTTGACGATCGCAGTTGAGTTGTTAATGCACTCGAAGGACGCTGCTGCCCATCCTCCGGCTAATCCCTTAGTCGACTTTTACGACACCCACGGGAGGAGATGGGGTGATGGTATTCTGAACCGGCACCACACGGCGTAATGTCGTAATGTAGAGTAATGTCGTTCAATAAGACTTAACAGCCATGTGGTGCCGGCTAAGAATACCACCACCCACTCATCCCGTGGGTGTCGTAAAAGGCGACTATAGGATTAGCCAGAGGATGGGCAGCTGCGTCCTATGATTACATTTATTAGAATATGATATTACTAGCTGGCACCATATGGTTTCAAGTTATTAATATGTAATATCATTAACAATGGTTTAATTTAGTATATTGGCATTATCATACACATACATCAGCCCATAAAGGCCCACAGCTGATTACGGGCCCACCAACATGGACCAACAAGAGCTAAAATGAGCCAATATGGATCAACTATGGCCAACATGGCTCAAAAAGGGCCAACATGGTCCAACATGGGCCAACATTGGCCTAAAAATTATCACTAAAATGAGCGGTCACAGGATATTGCCATTGCATTTTGTAATTAGCACACGGGCGCACCCGTGTGGTACCAGCTTCGAATAGCACCAACCCATCTCATTTCGTGGATATCGTACAAGACGTTTATGGAAGTATTCAGAGGATAGGCAGCATCGTCTTTGAGTACATTAACAACTCAACTGCGATCGCCAACCTGTGTTTGGCAAGCGTAGCAATTATGGCGAACCCCCCAATGAGCATACAACACACAGACATGTTGTTCTTAGGGGGAAGCCTGTGTCCAGCAGTGGAATTTATTCGGCTGAAATGATGACACGGGTGGTGATAGCCGTATAGCAGTAGCACTCACAGATCTAGAAAAGAGCGGCGAGGTTAAGCAACGCTTGGTCGCCTGGTCAGTCTATGAATGGGTGACCGCATAGTAGTATTTGAGCAGAACATCTCCCTGCTTTGGAGGGCACGTAAATTTCGGTCCAAGTTGTGGTCATTAGCATAGTCGTTAAACCAAGTCGGAGGCCTCAAGGTGGCTTGAATAACTCCGAAAGAAGGTTGGCTGCTTACCACATGAAATGAATGTAGAGCACACAGGAGAATGCTCCTTCCTAGCCTCTTGTTATACACCCGTTGTCTCCTCACGATCATGTGAAAAGAAGGTTGATTTAAGAGCCTCGATGTCCCAGGAACATGGATATTAACTTACATCGTAACTCACATTATTGGTTAATTTACATTCCAGAATAAAAGTGGAAATAGAATGACTGGTCCCTAAAATAAATGCTTTAAAAGTGATGCGGGGCAGATAAGCCAGCTTGCATAGCCATGCCTACAAACGTTTTTAACAACCAATTTATAAAATAAATTATGACTGCTGCGCACCGGGTCGTGGGTTCGATTCCCGCACGGAACAAATATTTGTATGATCTGCTAGTACTTGTTCCGGGTCTGGGTGTATTGTTTGTGGAATTCATGTATGTAAATGCACCCACGACACAGGAGAAATCCTAGTAAATAATTAATGTGATCTGCTTTGGACTTTATTATTTCGATAACTGGATTCCAAACTGGTGGTACCTGCTAACTATCTTCTCTATTAAAACTAGTATGTTTTTTAATTTCAATACCCTCACGAAACATTATTGATACATATCAGTTCTCTTTCGCGAGAATTTGAGGTTGATCAAAACGAAGAATGAAGAAGAATGGTTGGGTTTGTCTAAGTCATGTTCGCACACTGCAGACTTTGTGGAGCACCTATGCTTGACGTCATCTATGTGTTCTGTTATTCTGGTGTATTGTAGTTACCTTATACAAGGTAACACAAAGGCTTACCTGAAAGGTATCTTATTGTACTCATAATTGTAAACAACATTTACTAAGGGACCAACCATGAAATCGCGACTTAATATTTTGCGTGTCAAAACACTTAGACAAATAATTTACCTCAGTCACGGCCCTTCCTTTGTTCCTTCTAATTCCGCATACACATTGTAACACTTTTTTCACCTTACAAATGTACAACTCCTTGTGAAAAAAGGGGAGAAATAAAGCTTCACGTCATAAATAAAACAGCCCCGGGGGATGAGGGATGTTCGAAGACACAGGTGGTTAGAAGAAGGATGCTGACGTTAAGTTTTCGTTTTTCTTTTACCCTTGTTTTGTGAAAGTAGAGTAGTTGTTGTTAGATTGCTGGCAATCAAAGAGCTTTACTGTTTAAACTTGTTGCTTTAATGCAGATAATTTGTAAAAGTTGGTTCGTTTTAACTTGAATTTATAATATGTTATTTTGTAAAATTATATTTTGACTAACCTCAACGTTTCCTTCCAGTTGCAATGACCGGGGTCACCAGTCAGATTAAAACTATTTTGATATTAAACTATGCGCGACTAGACCTGATATTATCCTAAAATAATGTAATCAATTAATAAATAATTAAGAATTACTGTATACTATGTGAGAGTTTTTTTTTTAATAAAAAACATTGCCCTACACTGGGATTTCTCCTGTTTCGTGGGTTTACAGACAAAAACTCCACACATAATACATCCAGACCCGGAACAACTATCTACAGATCATACAAATATTTGTTCCGTGCGGAAATCGCCACCCGGACCGCAGCAGCCGACTGTATCAGCCACTGCATCAACCATGCCGTCAATCTGTAGAAGTGTAAAATATTATAGCAGTTGTTGACTCTTTCGTACTTTTACTGTGATTAAGAATAGAATAGAATAGAATCATTTATTCAGTAATTAGGTCATAGCAACATTTACACGTCATATTGAAATGACGGAGGGCATTTCACTACATGACAACCTCTGAGAAGAAATGCCGAAGAGTTTAGGGTACAATCTATTTTTTTATTCTTGTATGTTTCCAAAATCTCAATGAGTACATTGTTTTTATGGCAATCCATATGTGAGAGTAGTGTAGATATTAGGCTATATATAACTAGGTTAGTTAGCTAGTGCAAAAAATCTGACTCAAATAGCTAGATCACACCCACATTTACTATGTGAATAAATAAAGTTTTATTATAATAAATTACAGATGTAATTATTCATAATAATGTCAAAAAAGAAATATCAATAATACAAATTTCAAAAAAATATATTAACAATTGATGTCACAAAATAATGCCGTCGAGATGTCAACGTAATGAAGCGACACCACATGTATTTCTAGTCTTGCGAAGCTGGACTTAGCACTCTGCCAAACATATTTCTCTGTTTGATAATCATTTAATGTATAATATGCCCGTGCGCATATCATCATAGTATTGGCAAATACCCCCCGCTTGGCAGGCGGGTTGGTGAGCGCAGTATAGCCACCGTTTCTCAGAAGGAACGCTGCTACCCATGCCTCTGGTTCAGATTCCCTTAGTCGGCTTTTACGACATTAACGGGAGGAGTTGGATTGGTGCTATATTCTTAACCCGGACCCCATAAGGAAAATTTAAGTAAGTGTAAGTAAAAGTGAAGTAATAGAAGTGAACTTACTGGGCATAAGAGAATAAATAACTTATATCTTGAGACGACGAGCGCGAATTGATGCCTTTTATAAAAAAAAAATAGATCTAGTGGAAATTCTACATGAACTATCCGAATATATATCTGCATATGAATATTCTCCCCGGGGAAGGACGAAGGAGCATGCCGGGCTCCTATTGGGGCAGTTATCTCCGGTACCTAAGGGGGGCTCCAGGTCCTCATATGATCATACTAGAGCTGCCCACTGGTGCCACGCTTATAGGCACATCGTGAAAGCAGGCAGGCGTAAAATTCTAAGGTGTCTTAGACTAACTTAGAAAATTCTAATATGATAATGAAAAACTCACATTTATATATGTCGGGTTTTGAATCTGTGACTTAGAAGCGAGTTTCCAAACATCCAGACTGCCACAACAGACCTCCAACATAATAAATTATTCAGATTAATTCGGCAAGAAATGCGAGCTTCGGTTGCAACAACCGGGGAAAAACCACTAAATAAAATTGACCTCCAACTGACCGAACAATACACAATTGAGTTGTTTATGTACCTGCCACCGATTTCCCCGTAGACCCTATAATAGAACGAGATCAACTCGCCAGGACGTGCCCTGAATTGAATTGTCGTTTTATATCAAATGGCAGCTCACTGACAGAAGTGCAAGATAGTGGAATTGGCAAGACTAGTAAATATAATGAAATAATTTAGAATTATTGCTGTTCCAGACATAATTCTAAAGTAAACTGCTTTAATCTGTCCTCCAGGCTTGCTTTATCCCATGGTGGGTTGTTCTCGGCGATTGCCCAGAGGGGTTTATGGTTTGTATTTATGTTTATGGTTTATAGTGCCGTGTGGTGCCGGCTCAGAATGCCACCACCCCATCTCCTCCCATGGGTGTCGTAAAAGTCGACTAAGGAATTAGCCGGAGGATGGGCAGCAGCGTCCTTCGAGTACATTAACAACTCAACTGCGATCGCCAACCCGCCTGCCAAGCGTGGCGATTATAGCAAAACCCCTCAATGAGCTCACAACACATCCATATCGGTGGTTGTGATCTTTGGGGGAGGCCTGTGTCCAGCAGTGGACTTCTTTCGGCCGAAATGATGATGATGTTTATGGTTTATCATTATCTACATGTCTCTCTTTTCACGAGCTTATATCCCCTGTAAGTGGGAACCCGATCTTTGTATAGGCTTACGTGGGGACATTGGTCCAACACGCAGAGGCCCTTTACAGAATTTTAATCTAAAATGTAATGGGACACTAACCGGGGAATATCCATCGCTGCACTGTAAAAATATAAGTCACGGATTGTCCTCGGTAGTGTAAGGCTATTGTATGAGACGGAAACTATAACGATAAGGGGATAAAGCACCAACCCATATCCTCCCCTGGGTGTCGTAACAGGCGACTATGGGATTAGCCGGAGGATGGGCAGCAGCGTCCTTGAAGTACATTAGCAACTCAACTGCGATCGCCAACCCGTCAGCCAAGCGTAGCGATTATGGCAAAACCCCCCAATGAGCACACAACACAAACCCATGCCGGCCGTTGCGGCAATATTTTGGGAAGGCTTCTGTCCAGCAGTGGGCGGATTTCGGCTAAGATAATGAAGCCCTATTTAGGCAAATCAAGAAGTCTAATTCCCTGTCTAGCTGTGCCAAACGGTATCAGGAAATCGAGTATTTGGTGCAATAGCTCAAAGATGTGTAGTGTCCGGATTTCCTAAAAGACGACTAAGGGACTTTAAACCAGAGGGAAGGGCAGCAGCATGCCTTCTGTGGTACAGTAGCTGCACTGAGCTCACCGGCCCGTCTGCTACTCATCCACGTTTCATATAGCGAAGCATTAACCAATAGACCGGTTTTAGCCGTGCGTGCAGACGTGCCCGACGCAATCCCTCCAATTATAATTAGCCTTCAAAAGCACAATCTTATTTACAACGTATTTTATAAACTAAATATTCAATAACATTTGATTGCCTTGATTTTAATTAAGATAGTTAATACTTAGAAAGAGAGAACAATTAAGACATACGACACCAAGATAAACCAATTTAATTAATAAACAAGTCTGTCAAGTAATGAAAATTCGTTCCCAGCATACCAAATATTGGTTATATTCAAATACCGCCAGGTTTTTTTTTTTTATATAAAACGTTGTCCCGCACTAGGATTTCTCCTGTGTCATGGGTGCGTTTACAAACACAAATTGCACACACAATACACCCAGACCCGGAACAACTACCTGCAGGTCAAACAAATATTTGTTCCGTGCGGGAATCGAACCCACGACCCGGAGCGCAGCCGCCGACTGTATCAGCCACTGCACCAACCGTACCGTCAAATGTGAATATACTCTAAAACTCTTATTGCGAGGCCTGAGGGCATCAGCCCGGCTTGGCACTGTCAGGCAACTGTCGATGGAACAAATCTGCTAGTGTTCTATGAATCCTGGTAATGAGAAATGTAGTCATGCCCTTTTCTGATTAATACACATAGTATATAGAGTGGGATAAGCAGACGTATACATCCACAGTTCGATTATGACGGTAAATCCGGAAAGGGGAGTATAACACCCTAACAGGAAAATCTAAACACATTTTGACCATCACGGGTATTGAGTATTTTTATTACTGTCGTTTGGCAGTCAAACTTGCGTCCAAGAGATAAAGAAGGCAGTTGCCATTCATCATCATCATTGCCATCATCATTATATAGCCAAAAGTAATTCATTCCCGAACAAAGGCTTCCCCATAGATTTTAGCGGTTACAAGGCACCTGCATCCAACAACTCCCAGCGACTCTCACCAGGTCGTTTGTCCACCTCGTTGGAGGTCGTCTCACGCTGCGTTTAGCTGAGAGCCGGAGTACGCGGTCTCCACTCGAGAACTTTTTTACCCCAACGGCCATCAGTTCTACGAGCAATGTGCCCCGCCCATTGCCACTTCAGTTTACTAATCCTTTCAGCTATGTCGGCAACTTTAGTTCTTCTACGGATCTCTTCATATCAGATTCGATCTCGTAGAGAAATACCAAGCATAGCTCTCTCCATAGCTCGTTGAGTGACCTTGAGGTTGATTGCATAATACAATTTAACGCAACGTCAAATTCTATATCAATACCAACATTCGTTTTGCCATTAACATATAATCTCGAGATCCGTGTGGTTCCCGCCAAGGAATAGATCACCGCTCTCCACCCATGGGTATCGTAAAAGGTCACTTAGTGTTGATATCAATAGAATGTACAGCAGCATTCTCCCGTGTACTAATAACAATAGACCGCGATTACCAAGCGTTGTAATTATGGCAATATGCTCCTCATTGCTGATTCGATCCCGTGGAGAAATACCAATCATGGCTCTCTCCATAGCTTTCTGAGTGACCTTGACCTTTCTTATGAGGCCCATTGTGAGTGACCACGTCCCTGTCCCATATGTAATCACTGGTAACACACGCTGGTTAAAGACTTTCGTCTTAAGGCATTGCGGTATTGTTCACGAAAAGACGTTCCGAAGTTTCCCGCACGATGTGGTGGTGAGTATCGGAAAATTCCTACCAAAATGACTATTGCCATGATATTCATATACTAGCTGGGACCCGCGGTTTCACCCGCCGTTTAATTTAAAAGAAATTGGATTATTTATAAATAATTTAGATTAGAGTACTTCACCATATACACTTGAGATAGAGTATATATATATTAGATTTCATGGGTTTAAATTTTTTGCGCGTAACCTTAATGTTTTTTTCTAAAATAAAAGTAGCCTATGTCATTCTTTATAATATCAGCTATCTGCCAGTGAAAGTTCCGTAGAAATTGGGCGTGCCGTTTCGGAGATTAGCGGGAACAAACATACAGACAGACAGACAAAAAATCTAAAAATAGTTTTTTTGTTGTAGGTACCGTATATACTTTAAAAAATAACAGCTTTTTACTGAATTCATTTCAGTAAAAAGCTGTTATTTTGGCATTACAAACATACCCTTCGATTTTATTTATTTGTATGCTTCTTGTATTTCTGCAGATAATCTGCTGACTGTAAAAAGGAAATGTTCTTTTCCAAGTTAGCTGCCCGCACCCGATGTGTTTTATCCTAATTTAATACAACTTATACGATTCGGGGTGGAAATCTCAAGCTAGCCGATATATGAAGAGGCACGCGTTGATTACAGTTTATGTGACTTGAGATCATAAACTACCCCGAGACATCCACCGTTAGGTATTCTTTTTTTTATGCTTACGTTATTTTTAAAGTAATAGTAATTTATTCTCTTATGCACAGTTATTAAACTAGCTATAAGCACCATTCCATTTCCTCCCGTGGATGTCGAAAATGGTAACTAAGGGAGTCTAAAGCAGAGGGATGAGTAGTAGCGTTCCTTCTGTGGAATAGCCAAGAGTAGAAAGTACTGACAAATGCCTCAGAAAATGACAATACTATTTTGGAAATCTACAGAGAAGCCGGTTCAACGGTGGAAGTCCTTTGACTGATATGATGATGATGATGATGTAGTTGATAGTTTTGCACACCATCACCACTATCTACAAACAAGAGTTTCTTTTCGCGTTCTTCGGCAAGGTCAACGATGCCTAAACCTTTTTGTTTCATAGATCACTTGCCAGCTTTTTCGGTTTTGGGTAGACTCCCTGATAATATAATATATTTTTTGTAACAAATTCGTCACCTTCAAACGTGTTTTAGAAAGCCGGTATAGAGCTAGTACTCTCTTTGAAATATTAAAATTTCTAACCGTAGCGTGTAAGACAAAAAAAATATGCATATTCAAATTAAAATTAACCGGCCCCTAGTTTTTGTTTTTAACTGCCTACCCCTTGCAGTTCGAAGGAGACCCCTGAGGATCGATATAAACCAATTTGGGTGTCAGCGTTTTAGATTATATTCACCTGGGGTAAATAACTCGACAAAATTAGTTTTAATAAAAAACAACAAGAAACGACATTTTCGCGAAGGGACGAAATCAGCCGTAAAGCTCACAAATAAAAGATATGTACGAAACAACAACAAAAATATTCCGTACTTATTTAAACCTAAATCTGCCAACCTATACAGCGTTTGTGCTTCTTCTGACGAGACGAGCCAAAATACTATTTAAGAGGACAATATTTGTAGTCTACCAAAACATGTTGTCCTAAGCGTTCTGTTCACACGATCCGAACATATTCCATCAAAATGTGTTGTAAGTTTAAATAACACCGCATTCGTTACAATTCCGCGACGACAGGACATATTTCATCAAAAATGCAACCTTTTTGGTGAAATGTTCGGAATGTAGTCTAAAAACCGTGTTCGTACAGTTTTTGTTCACCAAGACATTAGACCACGGATATTGGGATATTTGTGACTAGATTGTTTTGTACCAAATACCTTTCTAACGCGATTTTTCATAAAAATACTCATGTCGTTCAAATTTCATCAAAAATGCAAGCTTTTTGGTGGAATGTTCGGAATGTAGTCTAAAAACCGTGTTCATACAGTTTTTGTTCACCAAGATATTAGACCACGGCTATTGAGATATTTGTGACTAGATTGTTTTGTACCAAATACCTTTCTAACGCGATTTCTCATAAAAATACTCGCGCCGTACAACGCTGCATTATTTTCTATTCTTTTATCTATGGCATTCGTTTTTTTTTTTAAATTCATCAACTTATAGGCAAAGACAGCGATGAGGGCTTGATTTATTATTTTCATTCCGAAATGCGGAATACCCTTTGTCGGAAAGTACTTGGTCTGTGAAACCAAATTTGCTGATAGTAGGGTACACAACTCTATTATCAACTGTATTTTTCATAAAAAGTTTGAACAGCTATAACTCTGTAGCTATTGACTTTTTGGTGATAGTCACACAACAAAAGTTGCTCATTACCACCTATAGTATTACACCCTTTCGGCTTAGTACACCCTTTCCGACTAACCCAGTTTATCTACAAATACAAAATCATTTTTATTAAAATAAAAAATCATTAGGGCAAAATTTTGCAGGATCAGATATTGGTTCTGCTAATATATTTAAAAAGGCCTCTTGATCATATTTGTTAATGTTAAACGTTTGCAGCATTGCTTCACTTGCTCTTGGAGTTTTAACACATTCTGCAAGGATGTGCTGAACATCATCTATTATGCCATGTAAAAATGGCAATTAGGAGAATCAACTATCTCCATTGAAATGCAAATTTTCTGGAAGGGTTATGCCCGGAACGTAATCTGTTTAAAACTAGGATGAAAGCTCTACTCAGTTTACTATTTTAAAACCAAGGTAATTAAGAAGGCTGACACTGTATTGTTTTAAATCATATAATTACATTAAAAATAAAAAAAAGACATTTCACGCACAGAGCAGAGCAGAGTTAGTCAAAATATTGTTTTGATTTAACAATATTTTCTTCTTTTAAAACGTTGCCCCACACTAGGATTTCTCCCGTGTCGTGGGTGCGTTTACAGACATGAATTCCACATACAAAAACACCCAGACCCGGAACAACTACCTGCAGATCATACAAATATTGATCCCGTGCGGGAATCGAACCCACGACCCGTAGCGCAGCAGCCGACTGTATCAGCCACTGGACCAACCGTGCCGCCAATATACCCGATACTACTGTGTCCTGTGTGGTATCCTGGTAGATATCACAGTAACGCTACCATGCCTTGATCTCGAGTCCTATCTTATAAGGCACGTCGTCGGTCCACCTCGTTGGAGATCGTCCCATGCTGCGTTTTCCCGTGCACGGTCTCTACTCGAGAACCTTTTACTCCAACGGCCATCAGTTCTACGAGCAATGTGTCCCGCCCATTGCCACTTCAGTTTACTAATCCTTTCAGCTATGTCGGCAACTTTAGTTCTTCTACGGATCTTCTCATATCAGATTAGATCTCGTAGAGAAATACCAAGCATAGCTCTCTCCATAGGTCGTTGAGTGACCTTGAGGTTGATTGCATAATACAATTTAATGCAACGTCAACGTCAAATTCAATATCAATCCCAATATTCATTTTGCCATTAACATATAATCTCGAGATCCGTGTGATTCCTGCCAAGGAATAGATCACCTCTCTCCACCCATGAGTATCATAAAAGACAACTTAGTGTTGATATCAAGAGAATGGACAGCAGCATTCTCCCATGTGCTAATAACAATAGACCGCGATTACCAAGCGTTGCAATTATGGCAATATGGAACCGCTCATTGTAATGATCATTGGTAGACCCATGTCCAACAGTGGACGGTAATGGTCTGAAGTGTATGTAGTCTCAAGGAATCATATACGTTTTATAGAATACATGAAAGACGTTACTCTCGCTGTAATAATTTATGACCTAATGCCAGGTGGGGCGAACGTCCGCGTCGGTGAAATACCTTATATTGTTGCAATGTGCCTGTTGCGGCCGCTTTATTCCTGATGGATGTAGAGTATGAGTGAAGAGCGATCAGCAATGTCGGTAAAATCTTATAGGATAAGAACGGAAAAGTTCTTATATTGTCAAGGTATAATAAGGTTTACTAGTTTGATTTTTATTTGCTGGACTCGCAACTTTTTCAACTTGGTATGGGTTTTATTTTTTATTGGGCCCAGTGGAAATTCATTATGAACTTCCTCCGCCCGGGGAAGGACGAAGGGGCATGCTGGACTCCCACCATCTATCGACCTCGTTGGAGGTCATCCCACGCTGCAGTTTTCCGGTGCTCGGTTTCCACTCGAGAACTGTTTCACCCCAACAGCCACCAGTTCTACGAGCAATGCGCGGGGGCTCATTGTCACTTCAGTTCACTAATCCTACAGCTATGTCGGCAACTTTAGTTCTTCTACGAATCTTCTCATTCGATCTCGTAGAGAAATGCCAAGTATAGTTTTCTCTATAGCTCGCTGAGTGACCTTGAGCTAATACAAAATATATTTTAAAAATCTAGGTCTGAGTTTCTTACAGCATTTCTTCTCAAAGATTGTCATGTAACAAATTGCCCTCCATTACTTTAATATGACATATAAAAGTGCCTATTAGGACGTACTTAGTAAATAAATGATTCTCAAATCGCTAATCCCGCAAACTTACACCACCCACTGATTTCGGCAAGGAAAGTACCACTGCGTATGAAATTGAAAATTTATGAATCAACAAGATTTGTTTTCTTAACCTTAATTCCGCATCTCGGGTATGTATTTGCGTTAAATTATGCTGTTATCTCTCTTGTAATGCATCTTTCTTGATGTAGGTAGGCTTCCTACCAATTTCAGATGTTTATAGAAGTATTATCACCTCGATATGTAGTAGGAAAATGTATGTATAGGGTCCTACAAATACAATGCAATTTATTTTAAGTGGACAGTCAGTAGATCATAGGGATCATCATCATTATAATGTCAGCCATAGGACGTCAACTGCTGAACAAAGGACTACGGCGGAGTGAGCTGGAGCGTTGTAGTGATGAAGGAGGATCAAGCAGGAGCATCTTAGGCGCTACTGTCGAACATTTCCCAAGACAACTGGTAAACGATCACTAACATCATCATTTCGGCTGAATGAAGTCCACTGCTGGACACAGGCCTCCCCCAAAGATCACCAAAACCACCGATATGGATGTACTGTGGGCTCATTGGGGGGTTTTGCCATAATCGCCACGCTTGGCTGGCGGGTTGGCGATCGCAGTTGAGTTGTTAATGTACTCGAAGTACACTGCTGCCCATCCTCCGGCTAAACCCCTAGGTCAACTCTTACGACACCAATGGGAGGATATGGGGTGATGGCATTCTGAGCCGGCACCACACGGTCATCACTAACATACCAATCTGCAATAACAGTCCTTTTATCCTTTAGCGCAATTGTTGCGAAGTGACCCATCTGTCCAAAGAATGAGGTAATCATCCTTTTCCCTTGACTTCTGCCCCTCTTTACTTTTGTTGGCAAATCTTCGAATGAAAATATCCATTGGGGAGATTGTCTTTTAGTTTCAGGCTTTCGGCAGCCTTCATCACCTGTGACGATGTCAAACACAGCATTCCAGCCATACTTTTCAATCATTTCACGTCACCAATCCCGACTACGGCATTTTTGGTCTTTCTTCAAATTATGAGGTATCCATCTGGTGCAAAGCTTTCTGAAGCCTAAATGTTCTTTAAAGACTTTTTTCACTTGACTCATACTAATGGCTAAATTTGCTTGAATCTTTTTAGTATATCAATCTTTTATCAGCTTCTCTCATTAGTCGCACAGCACTCACGTGAATTTCAGTGATCGCTGTAGAAGGACGTCCTGTGCGCAAATCATCAGTGAGTAGTATGGCTACTATTTCACAGAAGGGACGCTGCTACCCATACCTCTGGTTAGTCCCTTAATCATCTTTTACGACATCCACGGGAAGAGATGGAGTGGTGCTATATTGTTAATCTGGACACCACATGAAATGCTTGAAAGGTGATATTGTAAAATCAAAATAATATGAAATCCAGTCAATTTACGAAACCGTGTAATTATAACCAATGCAAAATAAATGTGGCTTTCGATTGTCAATATTTGCCTCGTTTGTATAGATTTGGGCAAAATTTATTCCGAATTAGCAGCACTATTGGTCAATTAACGCTATTTGAAAATTCACATGCAGGATCAGCTGAAGTGTTTTACACACATTGCATCCAGGTATAGGAAATTAAAATTATTGTACGGTATAATCATCTATTCTAAAATGCCTTTGAAATTAGATATCTATTTCGATAATAAACAAAAGAACAAAGTCACCACTGCCGACCCGCCTGCTAAGCGTGGTGAAATGACAACACTATTATGGAAATCTATGGGGAAGCTCTTTCTTCAGCAGCGGACGTTCTTTGCCTGATAAGATGATGACAATATCATGCTATATTCAATAAATGGGTAGGCAGAATTGTCACCAATGAATGGTGGGAGAGGGGATGGATACCGGATGGACCCGGTACTCGTTGCTCACCGCGTGAATTGCAGCATGATGTGTTTCTTTACATCAATGTTCTATGAGCTTGGGAGGCCCATTTCAAGCTATACGAAGTGTATTTAAGCTGGATGCAGCCTAATTATTCGGCACAGTTGAAGCAGTCGCTAAACGGCTGGCTGACTGGTTAGTTGTTTCGGGTCCGAGTTTTTGTACACGTAAGATTAATGTCTGTAAACTGTACCCACGATACACGAGAACTCCTAGTGTGGGGCTGGGTCCCCACATCTATGATGCTTCATTTGCTTTTTACGATGTAGGAAACTATCAAAGCAATTAATAGTACAAATATTATTTAATAAAAGTTAAACTACTCAGTTGAGTAGTTAACTACTTTCCAATGGACAAGTAATTAATACTTCTTTAGATAAAATAAATGTCGAGGTTGAGTTTACACACTGTAGAACTTTGTATTTTGGTTAATTTGTGAGAGAATGAGATGAATACACTACGGAGGTGGTTAACAGAGAGTGTGAGAGAGAGAGAGAGAGAGCGCGATTGATTGACAATAGGTCATTGGGAAACTATATAGAACTCCCACAGCCTAAACCCTATAAATACATTTATAGTTGTCTCTCTTACGTTACACATTTTCGTATCATAAAATCTAATTAACACTGGTCCTAAAGAAGTTTCACTACAACTACACAAATAACTTGGTAAATTGATTTTATAATTTCTTGAGGGAATGGAGAATTCTCTGTACTTTCAACGAAAAACTGAGTTTATATAAAGCTACGTGAACTAAACATGACCTTTATCAACTACAAGTAGGACAAACAAATATTAGTACCGTGCGGGGATCGAACCCACGACTCGTACCGCAGAAAGCCAATCATTAAACCACGGCGCTCACCGTGCCGTCAAGTAAAATTTGGGCATTTATGAAATTATTTTTTTCTTATTTGACATTACTAGATTTTTTCTTAACGCATAAATTTTCATCAAAAGATCATTTCTTTTCTTTGCTATCGTGCACAAGTGCCTATGGGATTAAAATATCTCGATCTTTCCCTAAATAATGGATCGCATCTATTGGAAAACACGTTTACAAATATTGTTGTGTCTTCATTTGGGAGTTATTTGCCAACACACAACACGCTTGGCAGGCGGGTTGGTGAGCACAGTCTGGCTTCTGTTCCACATAAGGGACCCTGCTGCCCGTCCCGCTGGTATGACTCCTTTAGTCGCCTTTTACGATATCAACGGGAGGAGATGGGGTGGTGCTATATTCTCAATCCGGACACCAGTTTCACTCACTGATAGGTAAACGATCGGCGAGGTTAAGCAACGCTCGGTGCGGTCAATCTGTGGATGGGTGACCGTATAGTGGTATTTGAACTGAGCGTCTCCATGATTCGGAGGGCACGTAAGATCGTCGGTCCCGGTTGTTGTCACTAGACGACAGTCATTAAACCAAGTCTGGGCAGCGTGAACAACTTTGAAACAAGGTTGGTGACTAACGACACGAAAAATAAGTTAGAAATATATTCTAATTCCATACCTTCTTTACGCGATGGCCAGATTGTCTAACTAATCAAAGTTGGTTGCACTACACCAAATGGTAACATTAGATATAGTACAAGCGCCTATGATTTTTAACAATAAATAAACTTACCTACTCATATTCTCCAACTATGTGATCAGAATCATCAACAAACAGGCATCTAGAATTCCTAACTTTCTTAATAGTAGTTTTAAGAATTCTCCAAGGAATATAAGAGACCTATTTTTGTAATAGGCTTATCTTAGTCTAAGAAAGGTCGCGCCATCTTTTCTCAAGGGTATCGTAAATGTGAATAGACTGAGAGGACATTAATATCCATAATAACATGACAGAGTATAAAGTAGGCACTACACGAGAAAATAGATACTCAACATTATTTTGTGTGAGATATGGTTAGTTTTAAGTTTTACACGTCGCTCACAGAAAGATAAGTCCACTTTAGCAATTTATACGAGATCCTCACATAGGAAAGCACGAAGCTTTGGCCAAGACAACTGGGTCCTTCTGTTGGCTACAAAAATACGCCGAGGGGGGCACCAATAACAAGCATCTGTCACACCACTACATTGGGTACTAAATGGAAGCTTTACCCGAACGCTCGGCCGCAACGTACACTTCGTAACACACGTCACTGAAACTCCGGCGGAAGATGTTCTAGAGGAGCTGGTGAAGAAGTATTTGGTTATGGACGGACTAAGAAATCGAAGTCAGATCCAGATGAGAAAGCCTTACGTATCCTGAAAGAGAATACAGTCCAAACAGAAGAACGAAGATAAAGCAACTTACTCTGAAAAAGACCGGACCTTTTTCAGGCACTATCAGGGGTCGTAATTCGGTTCCGAGATCTTAAGGTATATCTGTAGACATATAGTTTTATTATACTTAAGATCGTCGGAGAACTTGAGACTTCAGATGCCAATGCATTCCACCAAAGTCTTTGATAAATCTTTTACAGTTCAGGCTATAAGGTTGCGGAATGCATTGCAAGATTCAGAGCTGCCGGATCATTACCCTCCTTTAAAATCTTAATAAAAGAACATTATCTGTCCTGTTAAATGAGTAATTTGTCTATGCTATTTCATTGTTATCACATTGCGTTTTATTTTACTATATCACTTTTCTGTATTCATGATTACCTAAAATGTATGTATCTATTATATTATATTGAGATTTGTTTTAAATATTTAGTACTATCGCCTACTTATCCGTACACCACGGACTACCCCATCATTATGTTTCGTGACTTTCTTGTCCATCCTAAGGTTGTCTAGAAAAGATCGCATTTAGCGATAAGACCGCCATTGTACATTGTGTTAATATAAGTTTTCTTTTTAAGATCCAAATGGTGTACAATAAAGAATATTCTATTCAGTTCTAAAATTGTATCAAACAGAAGTATTTCCCTTAAGAAAACATTAAGTAAAGAAAACTTTGGTATTTTGTCCATCGTAAGTACCTTGTATTTTCCCGTTAAGTTGGCATGAATGCCAGTTGGACATAAGTCATAACTTTTTTCGACATACTTTCTTCTGAGAACTATTAATGCCAATGTGGTGACATCGGACAAGTTGTTTATAATGTCATTTATGTATACCTGTCAGTTATAGGATGTCTCTGAAGAGGTAAACTGGATTAAGTATTTGTCAAACGTAATATGGTTTGAGGTTGGCCGGCTTATTTGCTGAAGGAAAATCTGACATATTTTATTATTTACAAATACAGACTTTTTGGTATCTTAAAAGTATAAAGCATTATTGGGCCTTTTTATTTCACCTAGTGGAAGTACACCATGCACTTCCTTCGCCCCGGGGAAGCTCGAAGGGCATCCTGGGCTCTTACTGGCAAAAACAGCTCGAGAACTGTTGTCATAATCAAACAATCACGTGTACTTGGGCTAGAATTCTCTGTATATCAGAGCCAAGCAGCGCATCACTATAGGACTAATACAATTTTAGTGTCCCCACACTACGGTTGATTGACGTTTGTCAGGACATAAAGTTTTCCCGCCAAGCGGACGGGACATCATAATATTTTTAATTTGTTGAAATAGTGTGAATACATTATACTTTACTCCAACATCAGTGTTTATACTTAATAGGTACCAGCACAGTGGTAGATATTCCGTGTGAAGCAGTAGGGTTTCATTTTTAGATGTCACTATGTTCCGGTTTGAAGGGCACTGTAGCTAGTGGAATGACTAGCCATGAGAGACTAAATAACTTTTGTCTCGAGGTGATAAGCATGTGGTGCCATGCTGGCCTAGTTTTGGTTAGTATTACAATCGCAGGAGTAACGTTTATCATCAGGCACTTGACATGATCGTATAGTCGCTGGGTTGTGTAAAAAAAACTGCCTACTGTGGCTGTATGATAGAATACCTCTGCCTTTTTTATTAATTTAATTCGCGGGTCAGCACTCCTAATCCCTGAACCCTATATTTTATTTGTTAGCCGTTCGCCTTACGATAGAATTTCGACATTACTCGTATGTTGTCCTATTTCACCATATGTATTCCCGTTTACACAAGTTAAGGGTGATTTGGCATTCATCCAATATTATCTTTGTCTCATGCAGGTACAATCGATCAAAGCAGTTGGATGATTTTTGGAGGTTTTTAGTAGATCAAATATTTTCATTATTTTCAATCAATCACAACTGAATAGGGTATGAAATCAATATTTAACCAGTATCAAAGCAACCAATGTCTATATAATAAAAGGCACAGAGATTATAAAATAAATATATATCGTTTAAAATTGAATAAGGCACTAGTCGAACATCACTTCTTGGACAAAGATACCGGAAGAGAGGCAAGGCACAAACGTCAAAAACAAAAACCATTTTTAGACAAGGAATGGACTAAGCAATTGAACGAAATCCGTAGAAGAACTAAAGTTGCTGACATAGCTGAAAAGACAAGTAAGCTCAAGTGTAGAATTGATGGCCGTTGGGCCGAAAGGGTTCACGAGTGAAGACCACGCACCGGAAAACGCAGCCTAGGACGACCTCCAACGAGATGGACGGATGACCTGGTGACGGTCGCTGGGAGCCGCTGGATGCATGTGGCATGTGACCGGGCCTTGTAGAAATTTATGGGGAGGCCTTTGTTCAGCAGTGGACGTCCTTTGGTTGATATGATGATGATGATGATATCATTATATGAGTTTCATGGCACCCTAAGCTAAGGATTTACGTAAGCTATCTAATGGTCATGTGATGACGTCTTTACCACATATTTAATTAACATTTCATAACAACTTCGCGGCAATCAAGTCGGGTGCTGTAATATTAGGATAATTTCAAACTGGTATAACTTCACCACCCTTAATACCAACTAATGTGCGAACAATAGATTAAATTCCACAATGACGTATATATCTAGTTAATCCTGGTTAATACGTTCGTTCGTATTAACATCACAGCTAGAAACTTAAATTGGATTACAACTTACTAATGGAAATTTTGGCAGAATTTATTAATACCTAAACTTCTAAAATCCTTGCTGTCTATTAAAATGATTGAGTGCTGTTTTTGTGGAGTGTTTCGAGTACTGTTTGATCTTTTACAACTAGAATTACTCAGCTTTAGATATTCCAATGCTGGGCATAAATTTTACTTTGCGGACATAGTTACTCCTTTAAGGATTAACTGGTTGTAGTCGTTGCATAGAGTGATGGAGGGTTGGCGATCATCATCACATCAACATGAGAGTGCTAAGCATAAAAATATCATGGCCGACTCTCTTAATAAAAATAACAATGTTTTGAGATAGGGTTTATATACGATCCTACAAAAATAGTGAACTTTACTCCAGGTATATCATGTATCTCGAGTGTGATCTTACGAGGACTTGGAGGCCCCTTCAGTTTCGAAGATGACCGCTCCAGTGGTTTAAGCCGGCTTACCCCTTCGCCCTTCCCCGGGGCGAAGGAATTCCATGTAGAATTTCCACTGGACATAAATAAAAAAGGTATATCATATTTGGATTGCTATTTAATTGAGCAATTAAAGATTAAATTACTCTTTGGGCATTGAAAAAAACCAATTTTCACCATTTTATTTCGACAACGTACACAGATGAAGAACACGCTCTGCTGTTATAAAAACATCGAATAAAGTTTGTTATTTTACTATTCGAATAGCAGCATTTCTATAAAATATAGAAAAAAAACTTTTTGCACGTCAGTATAATACGAGATAGCTCCCAAAAACGCCCTCGCTTTAGCGCTTTCTAGTGTGGCTGAGAAAAAGAAACAGCGCTACAAAATCCTCGGTAGGTGCAGTGTGATGCAGTCGGCTGCTGCGCTCCGGGTCGTGGGTTCGATTCCCACACGGAACAAATATTTGTATGATCTGAATGTAGTTGTTCCGGGTCTGAGTGTATTGTATGTGGAATTCATGTCTGTAAACGCACCCACGACACAGGAGAAATCCTAGTGTGGGGCAACTTTAAAAAAAAAGCACGTGTCTGTCTATCATGTTATTTTTAAACTATATTATACAATAGAAATGTCTTAGGTTTTCGCGAAAAAACAAAAATCCATAATATATGTGGTATAATCCGTTTAAAAATGTTTTATTATATACTATACAAACTTGCTGCCCTAACATGGTACATGTAACATGGTAGTGTTGCTAATTCAAGCAATAAAGTTCTATCATTTAATATTAACAGTAAGTTATAACATATTATGCGTTATAACTGATAAAAACGTGTGGGTCGGTCCTGCCCGTGTCTGCCCGTGTAATTTCGCCAATTATTAAGAAACTAGAGGCTCAATAGAACTATAATAGTTCTACTAACTGCCTAATTTGGTTAAGCGGTCGCAAACGCAGCTGCTGAATTTAAAAACCTGGGTTTGATTCCCAAGTCAAGCAAAGCATTGTGGTTTCTTTTTTGTTAAGATTACTTCGTTGCAGCGCAGACTTAAGAACTCTGAATGGTAAATATCAGAAGACTCGGCCCCAATAACGTATATTTCATATATAATAGTTTATCTCTATTTAATCTTTCCGAAAATAGATTCGTGATGGTTACTATTGCTGTAATCTTTCCGAAAATAGATTCGTGATGGTTACTATTGCTGTAATCTTTCCGAAAATAGATTCGTGATGGTTACTATTGCTAAATAAAAGGTAGAAGTGATCATAAACAAAATCTCATCATCTCATCCTATGGGTGTCGTAAAAGTCGACTAAGGAATTAGCCGGAGGATGGCAGCGGCGTCCTTCGAGTACATTAACAACTCAACTGCGATCGCCAACCCGTCTACCAAGCATGGCGATTATGGCAAACCACCAGTGAGCACACAACACACCCATATCCGTCGTTGTGGTGATCTTTGGGGGAGGCCTGTGTCCAGCAGTGGACTTCATTCGGCCGAAATGATGATAACCTGAAACTGTACCACCTCTCCTCACACAGAGAACGTATGAGTTTTATCACCAGGCTTGCACACTGTGTCACCTTTGTTTTTCTTCAGGTTTCCTCACGATGTTTTCCGTTATTGAAAGACAGCGGTGTCTTCGATTGAAAAGAAAGTAGATATGACATTGAAAAAGTAATATTGGTAGGTACATGTCAAGTTCTGAACCCACAACCTAGTGCTTAAAAGCGAGTCCGTCAACATCCGGGCCGCCACAATATTCGATGATAATCAATACGTACTTCAATAATAAATCTGTAAATTATAATTTCAAAACTACACTCAAAGGGCTTAAAGTCTTTGTGTCTAAAGTGAGGCCGCCGATAGAATGTGTTCCTGACATCTGTTAATTGTTCTAGTTTATTTTATATTTAGATTAAATTTCATAGATAATATGATTTTAATGTAGCAACGTCAGCACATACATATCGGCCATTTATACGTCCACTGCTGAACAAAGGCCTCCCACATATATTCCACAACTGTGTCATCATTTTGGGGGGGTATTTTCCAATACTCACCACGCTTGGCAGGCGGGTTGGTGAGCGCAGTATGGCTACCGCTTTACAGAAGGGACGCTGCTGCCCATCCCTCTGATTTAGATATCCTTAGTCGCCTTTCACGACATCTATGGGAGGAAATGGAGTGGTGCTATATTCTTAATCCGGACGCCACACGGATATCCGGACACCACACGGACACACTTTAATAGTTTAGCGCTAAATTAAATGTTTAATATTACAGAAACTAGGCCAATTAACGGATGTCAGGAACGCATTCTCTCGGCGGCCGCACTGTGGTACAATAACGCACTTAGGCCGTCGTTGTGATTGCCGCGGCAGCACTTCAGGAATGTTCGCAGAGGTGCACATAGATGACTTCTACGCCATCATGCGGAAGCGTGTTGCCTCTCTGATGCAGCGGGTGCGTGGCAGCGCCATCAGCCTGTAGTTCACTGTAGCAGATAGGTAATATGCCTATAGTGTGATCTTACGAGGACCTGGAACCCCATTCCGTGTCTGACGCTCGCCGCAGACGGTCGTGCAGTGCTCGCGCTCCCCGATCAGTGTGCCGTGTAGTGTTTGTTCGCAATCCGTCCCGTCGGATTGCAGTCACTTCATATAAATCACGCGTTGCCTTTGTCAAGGCGACTACTGATTTTATTTCTTTCACCGACTAAATTCATCGCGTTATTGTGCCCGTTCAGGGAAAAACCACTGTTTGGTTGTCCTCGGCGGATACCTTACGGTGCCAACGAAGCCGAGTAGGGTGTTGACCCGGCACACCCGCCTAGCCCCATCAGGGCAAAGCAGTTAGTCGACAGCGGACTAGGACCACCGGCCTTGGGGGCTACCCTAGTCGACCCTAGTTCGAGTCTACGTTTTCAGGATATACAGTCTCTTGCGGGCGATACCTTATCGCCACTTGCAAAAGAGCTGTCAGGGACCCGTTTGCCCAATAAGACTGGCCACGGATGATACTAGCTTAGGGCTCACCTCAGATACACTCACTTCCCTGCCTACACCCGGCAGGGAGGGTTTTGTTACACACCCCCGGGCCCATCCAACCCGGGAGGTTAGGGACCGCGTAAATCGCAAATGTTCCTCCGCGCATTTAGCGTATTTTTTGTTTTTGTCCCCCGTCCGCCATTTTGTCTTATAAACAAAATGGCCGACGACGCCACACTTTTAAAAATTATTAGGGAGGTCATCCTAAATGACCCCTACTTTGTTGCCAAATATGGCAACCTTCTCTCCCCCCCATTAGAGCCAGGCACAAAAGTGCAGCCCCCCTATCCCGAACCCAAAAAAAGGGGCACAACCCCCGAATTAGATGCCGGCTTCTCATCCGCCCCTCAGGCAAAAACCCCCCTCCCCACCGCCAGCACGAACGCCTCCACGTCCCCCGACGCCGACATGCCCATACTCTCGGACATGTCGGACATGTCAGAGAGCGAGGACTCCCCTGCTCCTCCCCAAAACCGGCGTTCCAACTCGTCAGCGGTAGCCGTAAAAAGCGGGCCCGCAAGGCCAAGTCCTCCGCTCAAGCTGCGCCCGCCAAAGCCCCGAAAACGGACGAGGCTTCGTCCTCCGCTCCGCCCTCTGCCCCTGTCCCCACAACGGCCTCTTCTCAAGCCAGTCTTCCCCCTACCCCTACCCCCGCTAACTCCCAACCCCAATCCCAGCCCGCCAAGGTCCGCAAAAAGGACAAAAAACCGCCCGCAATTTACATTCAGGCCAAGGACAAGTGGAATGACGTGTCCAAAATGTGTGTTGAACTAGGTATTAACTACCTAAGTGCCCGCACCACAGCCGTCGGGGTCAAAGTGGCAGTTCCCACTGCCCAAGACTTCAGGTCTTTGACCCGTGCCCTCCAAGACAGGAACGTGTACTTCCACACGTACTTCCTCGATGAGGAACGCCCACTCCGGGTAGTCCTTAAAGGCATCCCCAAGGAGATCGACTCCGACTCCATCAAAGACGACCTTCTGTCGCAAGCAATCCCCGTCCTTGAAGTTCATCGCATGCACGCTGGTCGCAGCGGTGAAGCTTACGACATGGTCCTCGCCACATGCGAAAAGACCGCCGATAATGATCGGAAGATATTCAATATCAAGACCGTATGCCACCTCTCAGGCATAAAAGTCGAACCTCCCCATCGTTATGGTCCTCCCGGGCAGTAGCACCGCTGCCAACTCTATGGTCACGCGCAGCGTCACTGCTACGCCAAACCTAGGTGCGTTAAGTGCCTAGGTGACCACAGCACCTCCGACTGCGATCGCCTCAAAGATCGCACGCAATGCACAGAGCCCCCGAGTTGTGTGCTTTGCGGTGAGTCGGGTCATCCAGCGAACTATCGCGGATGCCCCAAAGCCCCGCGAGCCAACAACAAGGCTGCTAAGCGCAAAGCGGCTACCCAAGCCTTCGCGGCCGCCCACTATGCCTCTCAGGCCCCTTCCACGTCCCAACGACTCAGCCCTCAAAGGCCATCGCCATGGAACGCGCTGAATCATCAGCAAGCGTTCCCCGCCCTGAGGCCTAGTCTATTGACTCAACAGGCGACTCAGGCATCAGCGATTCCCTCGCGGATGACCGCCCCCGCTACGGCACCGTACCTTCCCGTGCCGTACAATCAACCCGCACCACAAGTGCACTCTCAGAGGGCCGCCCCTCCCTCACCCCAATCCACACCCCTTCTCAAAACCGACGACCTCTCAGTTTGCCTCGGTCTTCTCAACTCTGTCGACCCGAACAGAGTCGCCCAAATGGCCGCAGCCATTAGGGCAAACCAGGGCCAATACGGCCTCATGTTAGTACTCAGCGACTTCGCTGATGTCTCATCCGCCCTTCTCTCCTACCGCGTTCATCCGTAATGGATTCACAAAACAGGTGCAGAATAAAACCCCGATCCCTTAAAATAGGCATCTTCAATGCCAACAGCATTAATGGCCAAAAAGATGAAATCGCCTTATTCCTCCGCGACCACCTTATTGACATTGTGTTGATACAAGAGACCTTTTTGAAACCCTCTCACAGGAACCCTAGAATTGCAAACTATGATATAGTGCGCAACGATAGGACCCACTCCCGTGGAGGAGGCACTCTTATTTACTATAAGAGATCCCTTTATTGCATGCCCCTAGATACCCCGTCCCTTACCAATCTAGAGGCATCTGTGTGCAGGATAGGCATGACAGGTCATCAACCGATCACTATAGTGTCGGCTTACCTAACCCCCAATGCCCAAGACGATCCAATCCAATCGGATCTCGAAGCACTCTTCGATCTAGGCGACTCCGTCATAGTGGCGGGAGATCTCAATGCCAAACATGAGTCTTGGAACTGTCTCACCCACAACCACAGAGGAAGTAAATTATACTCTCTCAGTAACCTCCTCAATTTTGACATCATCGCCCCGATGTATCCCACTCACTACCCCAGCAATGTTAATCATCGCCCGGATATACCCGACATAGCACTTCTAATGAATGTCAACCTCAAGTTGCATTCCATTGAAGTACTACAAGAGCTAGACTCCGATCACCGTCCTGTGATCCTTCACCTCACCTCCCGCTTTGGCCCCACGGACACAGGGCTACCCCCTCAGACCATTGTGACGACGGACTGGAGGAAAGTTAGGCAACGCCTCAACGACCCCTCGTCCGCTCAGTTAGATAGAATTCCCGAATGCATAACGTCAGTCGCAGACACGCGTAGGCGCGATCGACTCCCTCACCGGGCATGTACAGTCCGTCGTGGACGAGTGTTCACGGCGAGTTCCTGTGATGGAGGACCATCGCATGAAACTCCCTGACGATGTACGTGCACTGATGACGGAGAAGAACGCAGCCCTTAGAGCGTACTCATCTTTTCCCAGCGAACCCAATCGCCTCTTTATGCGCCACCTGCAGCGTGCTGTCAAGGAACGTATTAAGGAGTGCCGAGAGGCTAACTGGGATAAGATATTGGGCGACTTAGAGCCAACCCACCTTGCGTTCTGGCATCTGCAACGGAAACTCAAATCCGAAACATCCAATGCTGTCCCCTCCCCTCAACCGTCCCAATCAAAGGCCGGCCTTTGATGACGACGAAAAATCCGAATGCCTAGCTGACAGTCTAGAAGGGCAATGTTCCCCAAGCACTCTACCCGTAGACCAAGCTCACCTCAAAAAGGTTGACGCTGAAGTCGAACGTAGAGCAGCTATTCCGCCTGCCGAGGACCCTGACGACCCCCTCCCTCCGGTCACGGCAGACGAGGTCAGAAATCTCGTGAAAAAGATTCACCCTCGCAAAGCCCCCGGCTCTGACGGTATCACCAACAAGGTGATTAAACTCTTCCCCGAACGTCTTATCGCCTTAATGACCGTCATCTTCAATGCGGCATTAAACAATAACCTCTTTCCGCATACGTGGAAACAGGCCACCGTTATCGGTATTCCCAAACCCGGTAAGCCCAAGTGCGAGCCTTCCAGCTATCGCCCCATAAGCCTTCTCAATTCTCTTGCGAAGATTTATGAGCGGATTATCTATTCCCGATTAAAGGATTTTGCCGATTCCAAGAAACTCATTCCCGACGAAAAGTTTCGTTTTAGAACCAAACACTCGTGTGTACAACAAGTCCACCGACTAGTTGAACACATCACGTTCGGATTCTCACGCGGCCTGATGACGGGAGTCCTCTTTTTCGATGTTGCGAAAGCATTTGACAAAGTCTGGCACAATGGCTTATTATATAAGTTGTATCAACTCGGAGTGCCTGACCGTCTCGTTCTCATCATACGAGACTTCTTGTCAAATCGCAGTTTCCGATATCGAATCACGGGCGCTCTCTCTTCCCCCCACCCCATTAGAGCCGGAGTCCCACAAGGATCCGTGCTAGCCCCATTATTGTTCACACTGTACATCAGTGACCTCCCCAAAAGACCTGCTAATACGACCCAATTAGCACGGTTCGCGGATGACACGGCCATATTCTACTCTGGTAGCAGTCCCGACAATATAACTAAGATCCTCCAAACCACAGCCAACGTCTACGGTAAATGGTTTAGGAAATGGCGGATCGAAGTTAACCCTATCAAAAGTAAAGCCGTCCTATTTTGCAAATTAGGTGACGACCACCCACGCTTCAGGGAGATCTCGATGCTGGGCCAATCGGTTCCTTGGGAACCGCACGCCAAGTATCTTGGAGTCACCCTAGATAAAAAACTGACCTTCATTCCCCACACAAAGACGGTGCGTGCCCGCGCTGCCTTTGTGCTCGGTCGCCTTCACTATATTCTGAACGCTCGTAGTAAATTATCCCTTAGAAATAAGGTGAGAATTTACACCACATGCATTCGACCCATCATGACCTATGCCAGCCCAGTGTTCGCACACGCTGAATCATACCCACTCCGTAGATTAGAAACCCTCCAAACCCGTTTCATGCGCAAGGCCACCGGAGCGCCTCTATACATGCGAAACGACCAACTCCATTTCGACCTTAACTTGCCGACCATCAGGCAATTTATGAAACAAGCGTCTAAACGCTATCTCGATTCTGCCCTGTCCCACCCAAATCCCCTTGTGGTATCAGCCGCCGACTACGAACCCTCCCGTATCAGTAGAGTACGCCGCCCGAGGCACGTTCTGGTCGATCCAGACGATAAAATCACGTTAGATCACATGAAGAGACTCGCGTTGTCTCGTTCACTAAACACCCGACCGTTGTACCGCCCTCGCCGCCGAGGATGCCCGCCTCACCGACGTCGCGGAGGCCTATCGCCGCGTCACCTTCCCGTTCAAGTTAGCACTTCTCCCTCCCGTCTCTTGCTCGCGCCGGCCCGTGCCGAGCCTGTAGCTTTAAATGTCCCCTAATACAATTTAAATAATACCGATCCAGCTGTCCCCAAAACAATAGCTTGATATCCCCAGCAACGCCCTAAGCCGAGGTCCGTGTCCCGCAGGGGGCGCCCTTAGCGAAAGTTGCTTAGTTTTTAATATTTAACTTAAGCCTGGCTGGAGGCCTCTTTTGGCTTCGCCAGCAAATGACCGGTTAAGCAACCACATTTCCCAGAAATGTATGCGAGAAGACCAACAACAAAAAAATAATAAAAAAAGACCTGGAACCCCCTTTGGTGCCGAAGATGACCGCTCCAGTGGTTGTAGCCGGTAGGATTCCGGCATACCCCTTCGCCCATCCCCGGGGCTAAGGAAGCTCCATGTAAAATTTTTGTTGTTTTGCCAAATAAATAAAAATACGGTACCTATTGTAAAATGGATGATATTGTAGTAACAGTTATAATTTAAAGTAAGAAAGAGAGAAAGAAAGAAAGAAAAACGTTTATTCTTAAACGCACACAGTCATCCTGAAATTGTAATTATTTCTACAAACTTTAGAGGACGGAACCACACTCGTGTGACACACCACGCCAAGTGACATATTATGGAGAGAAAGAGAATCGAAAGTTCGTATTTGGGATCGCCCTTTTTGTGTATATGTGGGATGACGTTGTATGTCACCAGTGAGTCACCAGGATTTTGAAGGTTAACTGTGTGACGCCAGAAAAGGCCGCTATCTCAGCTATAAGCTGCAACAAAACAATGTTGGGGCGCTGGGCCTCGGATAGGGCCCAAAGCGAAGCCACGCACAGCTACATATAACAAAATTATACAGATAAATTATTTATGAATACAATAACAGATTAACTGAAATTAATAATTGAAATAAGAAGGAGTTGTTTTACAAATGTTTGCTCTAAAACAGCAAGTCTTTATATTGTAGCGACTTACGCGGCAATTTCACGTTCCTACCAGAAAATACACATTGTAACGGATTTTTTCTTTTGAAGGTAACACACACTATGCGGTTTATACAACCCTAAAAATCACTACTGAACCGAGTTATTTATATTTTACGGAAAATTGCTGCTATTTCGAAACAGTGCGCATTAGGTGTTTAATAATGCAACGTGATCTGGGTAGGTTCGGCAGGATTAAATATAGATTGGTCAAGGCGAGTCTGAGTGTAGGTTCGGTTATGTAAGTTCTGGTTTACTCGATGAACAATGCATTTATAGTAGCGGTTGTTAATGAAAAAACAACCGATTAAATCGACAATAATAGTGCAATTGTGTATGAAAGAAAAGAAAAGAAAGAAAAAGTTTTTATTTCTACGCGCAATTGACACACACAACACTTAACACAAGACTTAAAACTAGACTTTCTTCAGCCAAAATAATAATAACATTATAAAAAAAAAAACAGAAATATAAAAAATTGTAGCACGGATTATAAATAAAACTTCTCAGTCCGCAAGAAATGAGATCTCTGATAATCCAGTTTATAAAGTTCAATGGTATATCTGTATTATCTGTGGTTGTGGTTTCTCGATGTAATAAAAAAAGAAAAAAAGTAGTATGTCTAAGTAATCTGTGCAACCAAACAATAACAAACAGGTTACAGTTATACACAACAGATGAAATAAATTATTGATGTACAAAGTTGTGCGTCGTATGTGCGCAGAAATGTAGGTAATCGCTCAGCATTATGCCCTGGCTCCGGACGAACCTAGAGCCAACAGCGCTGGTTTTCAGCAACAACCTTTGTGTGACGTTAAGATAAGATTGTATAAGATAGTTCGTTTATTTGTTGTCGATGAACAACAATTTCATAGGAGGTAAAGATGTAACATATAGTAACATCCATCTCAAAGTTCCCCTCCATCACCGCAAAGTCCAACCAAAACGCTGAAATCACTATTTATACCGCCCGTTTGATCAATTCTGATTGGATCAGTCCCTTGTCAGTCCGGTCACTGACTATCACTTCTCATTAGTCAAGGTGGCTTAACGGATCCTCTTCATGAACTAAGTGGAGTGCTGCGGCATTAAGTTGTAAGTTTGGGACGGAGATTTCTGTAGTTTGAGCTTGTTATGATAAGTTACGATTACCGTGTGGTGCCGGCTACGAATAGCACCAGCCCATCTCCTGCCGTGGGTGTCGTAAACGACTATGGGATTAACCGGAGGATGGGCAGCAGCGTCCTTCGAGTACAACAACAACAACAATTTAACTGCGGTCGCCAACCCGCCTGCCAAGGGAGGACTGTGTCCAGCAGTGGACTTCATTCGACTGAAATGATGATGATCCACATACATAAGCCTGTAAACGTTCACTGCTGAACAAGGGCATCCCAACGACCAATATAATAAGTGGTGACAGGGTATATTGTCATAATCATCACACTTGGCAGGCAGACTGGTGATCACAGTATATTGTTATTAGCACAAGCGAGGATGCTGCTGCCCATCATATCATACAATGGCCAGTGACATGCCACGTGTCGTTGCTTTGGGGTTTTTTTTACCAGTACTCACCGCACTTGGCTGACGGGATGGAGAGCGCCGAAAGGGTGGTGATCTTCAAAAAGGACGCCGCTGTCCATCCCTGTGGTATACAGTCCCTTAGTCGCCTTTTACGACATCCATGGGAGGCTATGGAGTGGTGCTATATTCTTAATCCAGACACCACATGGAATTAGAAAGAAAGCTCTACGCTCCATTTAACACACTACAGACATTATAAAAACATCAATACAGATGAGACATACTTAAAACTAAATAAAAATAAAAACTTACTATTCGACAGTAAATAAATAAAGTAAAAAACATAAATAGACTGGTAACCCTAAAAATATTTAATCGATTAAGGAGAAATGTTCTCTATGGATATCGTATGATCCTGGTCTATAAATATAATATAAATTATCTGTGACCGACATCATCAAACCACATTTTCGAGCTACCTGCGTCATTTTAACAATCTACATAAATAAATAAAAATGAAGTGTCTGTTTGTAATGTCAAAATAACAGCTTTTTACTAAATGCATATGAAAGTATATACGGTACCTACAACAAAAAAGCTATTTGTAATTTTTTGTCTGGCTGTCTCTCTGTTTGTTCCCGAGTCTCCAAAACGGCTGGACTGATTTCTACTTTCTTCTGACTAGTAAAATGGACTAGTATTGTATCTTTACAAAATCACCATTAAACAAACTATTTGTTAAGTTTGTTGTACAAAACTGCCACATACGAGGGCGGCACTGAAAATTTCGGGAATCAAGGAAGTGACACAACATTACTATTTAAAAATGTATTTATTGCTTTTCGAAGTATTCTCCGCGAAATTTGACACATTTTTCCATACGATGGAACCAATCATTGAAGCAACCATTCCATTCGGAAGTTGGGGTCTCCAAAATGGCCGTTTTGTAGGCGTCCACAGCTTCTTTAGGTGATGAAAATCTCTGTCCACGCAATTTATTCTTTATTTTAGGGAAAGTATAGAAATCATTAGGGCTTAGGTCGAGGCTGTACGGCGGATGGTCTAATAATTCTATGTTTTCTTGCTCTAAAAACTCTTTTGTTCTGTGCGCGGTGTGAGAACTCGCATTGTCGTGATGGAGGATGATGCGGCGGTTGCAGTTCTCTCTACGGAGTTCAGAAACGACCTGTGGCAAACAAATGCTAGCATACCATTCTGCATTAACCGTTCTTTGTCCCTCAAGAGGATTAGTCGTAACATGGCCGGTTTTGGAGACAAACGTGGCCACCATTTTTTTTGCAACACTCCGTGAACGAACAATTTTTGTTGGCTTTAACTCATTTTCGAACACCCAAACTCGTGACTGGTTTTTTGTTTCGGGTTCGTACGCATATATCCAGGATTCGTCACCTGATACGATGTTGTATACAGCATTTGAGGATCCTGCGTGGAATCTTTCGAGAGTTCTGACGCACCAAGAAACGCGAGCCGCTTTTTGCTCTTCACATAGCAAATGCGGTATCCATCGGGAAAACAACTTTTTTACACCTAATTGTTCATGCAAGATTATTTGTATTTGACTCATGCCAATGTCTAAAGTTGCCTGAACTTCGTGGTATGTCACATGTCGATCTTCCTCAATCAGCTTACGCACAGCATCAACGTTTTCTTGGGTGACTGCAGTTTTTGGACGACCTTGACGAGGATCATCACTGAGCTTGACACGTCCACGTTGAAATTCAGCAAACCAGCGATAAATTGTAGTTTTGGATGGGGCTTCATCACCAAATGCAGAAATCATCCGGTCAACACACTGTTTTTGTGTTAAACCACTTCGAAAGTCATAATAAATCATCGCTCTTGAATTTTCTCGAGTCAATTCCATTTTCTCAACGACTAAACAAGTTTGACAAAACCTTGTGACAAGATCGTGAATCTTTTTTTAAATAAATAAATGGTATTCGATTTGTAAAACCAAGGAGTTTTCAATTAAAAAGATTTTAATATGACAGGAACAGTGGAAATATTCCATTCCCGATACTTTTAGTGCAGCCTATGTACATTTTTTTCCACCACTGTAGGTTAAAGTTAAGCGATAAGCAAATTGTACTGTGAAAATTTAAATAAAAATTGTATTTCTTGAAAATGTTTTAGTTTTTACTAGAATAAAGACTTATCAATGAGTAAAGTCATCATTTCGGCCGAATGAAGTCCACTGCTGGACACAGGCCTCCCCCAAAAATCACCACAACGGCCGATATGGGTGTGTTGTGGGCTCATTGGGGGGTTTTTGCCATAATCGCCACGCTTGGCAGACGGGTTGGCGATCGCAGTTGAGTTGTTAATGTACTCGAAGGACGCTGCTGCCCATCCTCCGACTAATCCCTTAGTCGACTTTTACGACACCCATGGGGGGAGATGGGGTGGTGGCATTCTGAGCCGGCACCACACGGCAATAAAGTAACTATTCACAAATAATTTTAGGTTAAAAAAAAAACAAGAAAAGGAATTTTTTGATTATATTACGAGACGCTTAAAAATCTGTGCCAAGGTAGAGATTTTTCGATATTTCGGAAAATTTTGTACTACTGTAAATTCGTAAGATTTTGCTGAACATATATTGTTTTTTTGGTAGGTATTGACCCAACCTCTCACCCCCTGCAGTATGTCGTACTATTTACTGGACACCTGTATATCTACATGCTCTATGTCAAGTGTCTATGCCGAAGTACTCTAAATTATTTATAAATAATCAACGTCAGTATCAAATCTTAATAAATCTGTTGAATATAAAAAATACAAGGTCATTAAATAAAGTTATATAGTAATCATTTCAAATGTAAATAACTGATATCATTTCGGCCTAATGAAGTCCACTGTTGGACACAGGCCTCCCCCAAAGATCATCACAACCACCGATATGGATGTGTTCTGAGCTCATTGGGGGGTTTTGCCATAATAATGTAAAAAAAAAAACAATTACATTAATAGTAGTCTTAGGTCATCCTGCGACCACGAACCCTGCAAAGTGTTCGAAACGTCAGGAAAAACATAAATCAATAACAGACGCGATGTAATCCGTTTAAAAGTCTTATATATTATAATAGTATTAATGTCAGAAATAACAACCCTATTAATGTCAGAAAAATAATATGAATAAATTGATGTCACATGTCAATAATTCAACAAAATGAAATTAGAAGAATTTGTAATAGTAGTCTTGCGGAGCTGGATGAGCAATCTGCCAAACATTTATACATCTAAATTAATCCTCTAATTTATAATATGCTTGTTTGCATAGAGTATTTATAACAAATATTTTAAATATAATTTTGTGGCAAACGCAAGGCTTCTAAAATATGTCCATCGAATTCAGAATTAATTCCCAGGACAACAACATTTTACAAAAACAGAACCTGGCCATTAATTCAATTCCTCAAACTTCATAATAAACAACGGAGCAAATTGTAGAGGTGGAATTTCAACTTGAACATTTGCTTTCCCAGAACTTAATACCAAATGAACTATATTTTACGGCATTAGCGAAATTGTGAGCAAAGAGTGAGCGGCATAACTGAAACGACAAACCGCATAGATACTGCATTGCACCGCAGTCAAGCCTGAAGTCTGATTAAAGCTTATTGTATACTTTGTGGGCTTAAGAAACAGGATCGTTATGTTTATAAATGGGAATTTAAGTAAATGGGTTGATATGAAAATTCGTGGTGCTTTTGGGTACATTTTTTTTTTCATTTCAGACGAATGAAGTCCACTGCTGGACACAGGCCTCCCTCAAAGATCACCACAACGACAGATATGGGTGTGTTGTGGGCTCATTGGGGGGTTTTTCCATAATCGCCACGCTTGGCAGACGGGTTGGCGATCGCAGTTGAGTTGCTAATGTACTCGAAGGACGCTGCTGCCCATCCTCCGGCTAATCCCTTAGTCGACTTTTACGACACCCATGGGAGGAGATGGGGTGGCGGCATTCTGAGCCGGCACCACACGGCACAGATGAAGATTTTGGGTACAGATGAAGGTAAATCTTTATATGAGTTGTGAACTTTGCATTAAGTGAATAACAAGAACCATTATTTCTAATGCCTGAGCAGTATTAACAAATCGAATCGGGCCTAATGAATTTGGTATACTTTATTATCCTGAAGAAATTCGGCCAAACACTATCGCAATAGATTAAGGTGCGGCTGGGGTGGCCCAAGGGTAAATGCACATGCATTGGTAGTGCCGCACACATGTCAACTTCTTGGTCAATATTTGACGGCACGGTTGGTGTAGTGGCTGATACAGTCGACTGCTGCGCTCCGGGTGGTGGGATCGATTCCCGCACGGAACAAATATTTATATGATCTGCAGGTAGATGTTCCGGGTCTGGGTGTATTGTATGTGGAATTTATGTATGTAAACGCACCCACGGCACAGGAGAAATCCTAGTGTGGGGCAGCGTTTAAATAAAAAAATAAAAAAAATGGACTGACTTCAAATACTTAAGTATTTTTTATATTGCCATACATGATTTGTCAGTATTTATATTGCTCGGGCATTATAAATTATATTCTTATTAATCATCATATCAGCCAAAAAACATCCACCGCTTAATAAAAGCCTCCCCCAAAGACGACCGGCAACACGCCACGTGCCACGTGTTGTAATTGTGGGGGGAATTTGTCAGTACTCACCACGCTTGGCAAGTGGTTTGGTGACCGCAGAATGGCTGCTGTTCGACAGAAGGCACTGCTGTGCTGCTGCCCATCCCTCTGGTTTAGAGTCCCTTAGTCGCCTTTTACGACATCCACGGGAGGAGATGGAGTGATGCTACATTCATAATCCGAACACCACACGGAACTTGAACCAAATTAGAGTCATCACACATCAGTCCGTAAACGTCTAAATGTGGGCCTGCCAACGACCACCACAATAAGCAGTCATATGATATTCATTACCATAAACGCCACGCTATGGTGCCGGCGATGCCATGTGGTACCGGCTAAGAATACCACCACCCCATCTAATCCCGTGGGTATCGTAAAAGGCGAATATGGGATTAGCCGGAGGATGGGCAGCAGCGTCCTTCGAGTACATTTACAACTCACTGCAATCGCCAACCCGTCTGCCAAGCGTGGCTATTATGGCAAAACTCCTCAATGGGCTCACAACACAAAACCATAGCGGTCGTTGTGGCAATCTTTGGGGGAGGCTTCAGTTCGGTAGTGGATGCTTTTCGGCTGAAATGATGATGATGATGAATCACCGAATGAATCGCTTGGTAGGTTAATTAGTGGTCACAGCATGTTGTTATTAACCCATGGAAAGATTCTGCTACCCATCTTCATGATATAAATCTGTAGCCACCTTTCACAACACTCATAGGTGGAGAGGAGTGGTTTATTCTTTTCTGGAAACCTCAAGGAAAACGAATACCCTTTTTTTTTGTTTACTTGCTGACACTTGCTCACTGTGATTTCTCCTGTGTCGTGGGTGCGTTAACAGACATTAACTCCACCTACAATTCACCCAGACCCGGAATAACTACCTGCAGATCATACAAATATTTGTTCCGAGCGGGAATCAAACCCACGACTGGGGAAAGCGGACGTTAATCCCTTTTGTTAGCTAAAACCGCCAGTGTTTCTTCAGTCTACCAAGTGCTGGGGACGCAAGATTTGGTCGCGCTCCCCTCCTGTTTTCGCAGCCCATACCTACGCATTTCAGTCTGTACCATAGACAAAACAATGTACGGGAGTGTCAACCGCCGCGTCGAGGTCATGGTACTGCTACACCAAAAATGGGCATTTCTCAAGCGAGTCATTCACCCGATAATGGTATTAGAGCAGAAAAGAACGTGTTTAACATAAACAATTTATGTGTTTGATAATTATTATCTTAGAAAGATGAATATTTTTTTCAATTGTGTAGTTATAATATTTAATGAAGTTGGTTGAATATTCTCACATAAATTAATATTATACCAATATAATTATGCTGTCTGATATAATAACGCCTAATTGGCACTTGAATGGATAATGGGTCTTACATATCCACATTCAGACAGAAGCAAGGAAGTCGCTGTACAGCCTTGCGAAAGCAGGAGCTTGGAAGGAAAATGAGCCCTGCACACAATACACATCTATGAATTACGTGAAAGAACTGGTTGACCTGATGCATATGTTATGTGATAAAGTAAATTTAACACAATTTTTAACAAGAAGTATAGAGTTCATAAACCGACAAGGAGTAGACGAGGGGACTCAAACCGGTTGGTTAAACTAACCTCACATGGTACATGGACGGCTCCAAAATGCAGTCAAGTACAGGCGGATATAAAATAATAATCAGCATCAAAGAAATGCAATGGAGAAATATTAAATGTAACACATTGACATTCTCAGCGACAGTCAAGCGGCCCTCAAAGCCCTCAACTCCTTCAAAGTTATCTCACAACCGGTCAAAGAAGGCGTGTCAAGCCTAGTAGCAAAATAAGACACAATGTCATTCTTATCTGGGTACTTGAACACGTCGAGTGTCGAGGGGAATGAGAAGGCTGATGAATTAGCAAGGGCTGGCTCACAAACGCAGTTAGTTGGGCCTGAACTATTTATAGGTATTCCTCACGGAACCTATCATCATGCATTATATGCACATACAAGAAAAGGGCAAGCAAAATAAGGGTGGGAAAAATTACTCCAAGACCTTCTCCAGCACAAGAAAAAACTATGGTATGAAATTATTAAACACAAGATCACTTGAGACACATTTTAGACCACAGAATGAAATTAAGCAGGGTGGATACATTCAGATTCGGCAGCAGTGAAAAAGATTCAATGTTATACAAATTGTGTGACTGCGACGCTTTTAGATTGCTAGGCGTAGGGATCAGTTTATCCTGCACCCGATGATTACGTGCAGTTCCATGCTGGCGCAATCGCAGGGTTCCCATAAGAACTCTTCGATGTGGCAGCAACGTAATAGAAAGTTAGGGTCAGCACAAAAGATCCGCAAGGATCAAGGTGCGTACGGCGACAGCTGAGCCCGACATTTAGCTGACAATAGATTAGATTAGATGCTGACTGGAACAAATTCATTTTCTCACCACAATAATGAAAAAGTTGCACCAAAACACAATATTGCCTGATTACAGTATTATTCAAATTTACTGTGGGAGACTGGTGCCTAAGCTAGGCTGCAGCCTGTGTTTTTGGTCACCAGGCTTCCACCCCGGAAGTCCAATTTTGCTTTTTCATAAACTGTGCCAAGCAAATTTTTTCCATTTACTTCTTCTTCGTAAATAATAATAACCAATATATTCATTTATAATATGAATGGACGGAGAGAAGTGGAAGAGAGTAGGGAGGCCTTTGCCTTGAAGAGGGACACCTCGGGGTTTTAATAAAAATATTAATAAAAAAATTGATTTAGAATTAATAAAATTAGAATTAGATAATGATATCATTAATGGTCATCATCATCATCATATCAGCCACAGGACGTCCATTGCTGAACAAAGGCTTCCCCCTTAGATTTCCACAACGAGCGGTCACATGCCGCTCTCATCCAATGACTCCCAGTGACCTTCACCAGGTCGTCTGTCCACCTCGTTGGAGGTCGTCCCACGCTGCGTTTTCCGGTGCGCGGTCTCCATTCGAGAACCTTTGTGCCCCAACGGCCATCAGTTCTACGAGCAATGTGCCCTGCCCATTGCCACTTCAGTTTACTAATCCTTGCAGCTATGTCGACAAATTTAGTTCATCTACGGATCTCCTCATTTCTGATTCGATCTCGTAGAGAAATACTAAGCATAGCTCTCTCCATAGCTCGCTTGAGCACCTTGAGCTTTCTTATGAAGCCCATTAATGGTATCATTATCTAATTCCGTAGAAACACGTCGTGAACATCTTTAGACAAGCTATGGAGAGAGGTTGGTATTTCTCTACGAGATCGAATCAGAAATGAGGAAACCCGTAGAAGTCATCCGCGTGGAGGTCTCCAATGAGGTGGACAGATGACTTGGTAAAGGTCGCTGAGAGTCGATAGATGCGGGTGGACTAAATAGTGCTTTCAACATAAACGGTTAAAATCAAAGTCAAATATTTTTATTTCAAATAATTATTTCATAATTCTGGTTGTACGGTTCCAGTTAGTTCATCCTATGGAGAAGAACCGGCAAGATACTCCATGGATACTCTTTTAAAATAATTGAGATTACAATGTTGATTGATACAAACTATTGTAAAACATATACCGAGAAAAATGTAGGTCAATCTGTAAAGATGGAACACACTACAATAATATTTACAAGCTGTAACAGTGCTGGCTGTTAATATTTTACAAGAATCGACTGCCATTTGAGTTCTGCAACCCAATTACAGGGATATCTACAATTATTTTCTTTTTTCACCCACTTGTAATACTTAATATACTTCCTGTGCCACGGAGATGAATGCCGGAGCTGTTATCTTCGGCACCAAAGGAATAGGAACTCGAGAACAATTGCACTGGAGCCGCCCATTGGTGACACATCTTTAGGCCTATCTCTTCTTTTTCTCTTAGATTATGGCTTCTGTAGAATATCTTCCACAATTTCGCCAATGTCAAGTATAAGGCAACGTCGTACGGTATTTAGATTGATAAATCTTTACATATTCATAAAATATTTCTCAAAAATGAAAAAAATCTGTAAAATATGTCGGCAACGTCGTACGGTTCAATTGTTCTAGGCCTATCTCAGAGATGACTGTAAAGCTGTCACCCCTTGTTTTTGTCATAGACAAATTAAGTAAAGGCCACCTATCTAGTGAAATACTAAATCGACAAGGTAATCGATTGGTAGTCGATTACATTGATAATTTTATATATAATCAGATTTGATATTCCTTCTTCCGTTACGTTTGTTTAATTGTAACTTTGATTTCTATATAATTACTTTAAATATAATGTGTGTATAAATACATTATTAATATAAATGATATATTGGTAACTGTCCGTGATTTGAATTATTTTATCTAAGGTCCTATCGAAAGACCAGCGCAATGCTGAGAGAGGAGTCTATTCTGATGTCTCACACAAAAATTTGTATGCATACTTTTTATTTTTATTTGATATTTTGCAATGTTCTGTGTTGTTGTTTACAATTAATTTCTTGTTGTGTGCGATCAGAATAACATTATTTCTGTCTTTCTTTCTTTCTAGCAAATCGGAAACGACTGTAAAAAGGTCGACTGCCCAGGTACAACTCGAGGAATTCCTTAAAGCCTCGCTGCGACGTGGATACCTACCTACATCCTAATTTAGACAGCTAGCCAACTCGAAACTACATAAACGTAATCTGTTTACCGAACGAAATACAGTGAAGGTACTTGTTTATTAGCGCAGTACACCCCGAGGAAATTCACATAATGAGAACAATTTTGACTTCAGACATGCGCGCCGAGTAAACTTTTGCTGTGGGTGATGTACTGATGATGAAAATTAATTACTTGACAAACTCTTGCGTAGCAGTGACGTGTTTATAGTGACGTTTGACTAGTGGGGGATATAGGAAAAGCTAGAGAGGCCAATTTGGATTGATGAACGTAATATATAATTGTTTTTTTTTTTTTTTTAACTTTGCCCCACACTAGGATTTCTCCTGTGTCGTGGGTGGTTTACAAACTTATATTCCACACACAATACACCCAGACCCGGAACAACTACCTGCAGATCATACAAATATTTGTTCCGTGCGGGGATCGAACCCACGACCCAGAGCGCACCAGCCGACTGTATCAGCCAAATAGCCGGTGGCCAAAATTAGGCAGCAGAATACAATATCAACTGTATTCTGCTGCCTTATTTTGGCCACCGTTTCATCGAAGGCACGCTGCTGCCCTCCCTCTGGTTTAGATTCCCTTCCCCTAAAATCGTCGTCGTCGTCGCCGCCCTTATGCCTTCTAACTTTCCTTGCTTGACTTTCACTTCAATTTTATAGGATTCAATCCATGAAAATAACACGAAGAACACGTATATTTCGCGGAACATAACTCATTTTCAAGAATTAAGTATTTCTACATCGGCTATCGCGTCAGTTCATCATTTCGGCCGTATGAAGTCCACTGCTGGACACGGGCCTCCCCCAAAAATCACCACAACCACCGATATGGATGTGTTGTGGGCTCATTGGGGGGTTTTGCCATAATCGCCACGCTTGGCAGGCGGGTTGGCGATCGCAGTTGAGTTGTTAATGTACTCGAAGGACGCTGCTGCCCATCCTCTGGCTTTTACGACACCCTTGAGAGGAGATGGGGTGGTGGCATTCTGAGCCGGCACCACAAGTCAGTTCATATCATCATATCAGCCACAGGACGTCCACTGCTAACAAAGGCCTCCCCCTTATGGGGGGAATTTGCCGATACTCACCACGCTTGGCAAGCGGGTTGGTGAGCGCAGAATGCTACTGCTCAGCAAAAGGGACGCTGCTGCCCATCCCTCTGGTTAAGAGTCCCTTAGTCGACTTTTACGACCTCCACGGGAGGAGATGTAGTGGTGCTATATTCTTAATCCGGACACCACACGGAAGTCAGTTCATCATTTCGGCCGAATGAAGTCCACTGCTGGACACAGGCCTCCCCCAAAAATCACTACAACCACCGATATGGATGTGTTGTGGGCTCATTGGGGGGTTTTGCCATAATCGCCACGCTTGGCAGGCGGGTTGGCGATCGCAGTTGAGTTGTTAATGTACTCGAAGGACGCTGCTGCCCATCCTCTGGCTAATCCCTTAGTCGACTTTTACGACACCCATGGGAGGAGATGGGGTGGTGGCATTCTGAGCCGGCACCACACGGCTAGCGGAAGTCAGTTATCAGTTGCAAATTAATTTCAATTCAATAAATTTTCTTTATGCCGAATCGAAGATACCGAACAAATTCACGTTAAATATACTTAGAATACCCGTATCAACGGGTAATTATGAACCAACTATTAGGAGTCCGTTTTTATTTTATTATGCTATTTTAGGCGATTTTACGACATCCACGGGAGGAGATGAAGTGGTGCTATATTTTTAATCCGGACATGGACACGGATACATGGATGTTTATACATAAAAATAGTTAAATCTGCAACGACAGTAATGTTTATGTTGTGCCAACAATAGACTCGCCATTAGCTACAAGCAGTAAGTAGCACAGCGCTGATTTTCAATGAGGGTCCCAGGTGTGGTGAGGACATTAATCCGGTGACCGACACGCATGTTGGTATTTATGAAATAAGCACACTAACTAATAACAAGAAATAAATAAAGTACAATACCAAGTCAAAAGTTTTTGATTTGTAGCGACAGTAAAAGTGCCTTACAGCATATAGCTCTGCTTTCAGAGGTGCATCGATAGTTATGTTATCCTGGCTAAAATAAATGAGTTGATCAATAGGGGTATAGAACTGAGACTGCAATGGGTTCCATCACATATTGGTTTAAGAGGTAATGAGGAGGCCGACACGCTGGCTAAAAAAGGAATATTAGAAGGTAAAGAAATAAATATAAGACCTGACCAGTTTGAATTTTTAATAAAGTATAGAAGAGTATGTTGCGAGCATTGGAAAGAATACTTTGATGTAAAATCATTGGAAAAGGGAATATGGTATAAGTCAATTCAGTGTGAGCCTCCTCATATACCGTGGTTTTTTAATTCTAGTTTACCTAGAAAATTGTTGCTCACAGAATGAGATCCGGACATGTTCCGTTAAATAAATTTAAATGTATGATGAAACTGACTAATTCACCTAATTGTGACCGGTGTGGAATAGTTGAAGATGTTCAACACCTTTTAACCGAGTGTGTACAGTTTCAATCTGGGAGGAATTTTATTGTGGGTCTTGTGGGTTTGAACAGACTAAATATCGGAATGTTTCATCAAATACTTGCCAAACCAACATCTGAAGAAGCAAAGACATTGTTCGAACTCGTGATTTCCATATTATAGATTATAAAAGTAAGTAACTTAATTTTAAGCTATAATGTGTTTAGTATATTGTAGTCATAAAAGAATATGCTAAGATGGGACTGGCATATACAAGTATGTATGAAAGTCCCGAAATTAAATTAAGAAAAAAAAAAAAAAGAAATAAATATTAAAAGTTACGAAAATATACATATATGTGATGTGTATGCGTGTGTGTATATATGTACATACATAAGTTTTGAACTTATACATTTATTTCATGGTAGACATTTACTCTATGCCTTGTGGTGCCGGCTCAGAATGCCACCACCCCATCTCCTCCCACGGGTGTCGTAAAAGTCGACTAAGGGATTAGCCGGATGATGGGTAGCAGCGTGGCGCAGCGTGGCGATTATGGCGCCCACAACACACTCATATCAATCGTTGTGGTGATCTTTGGGGGAGGCATGTGTCCAGCAGTGGGCTTCATTCGGCCGAAATGATGACCATGGGTTTCATTTCTTTCCGGACACAAAAAATTGGCGTTAGAGAATACAAAATTAACAGAAAGTCACAAAAACATGAAATATCATAACGATTAAACCAATAAAATCATAAGCAACTATCACACTCTATTTCGAGTTCTGTTTAATACAGATTAGTATCTGAACATAACTGCACCGACGTACCCACCTATAAAGTACCGTTTGAAGTGCTTTTAATCTAGATGTTATCTGGCATCCACACGCCAAATGTTTGAAAGCTCTTTCGTGATTATTACTAACACTAGTTTAAGTTTTATTTTGTTTACGAACGTTTTGGGAATGTAAATGTTGTTTGACCTCGGATCGTGGCATAAAGTCTGATAATTCACAAAATGTTTCTACAAAGTTTCGTTTGGAACCCTAAGCTTTAAATCCTCTATTATATGATACCTTCAGTTTAGAGAATGACCCACGGGTTTCAACTGAAAAGGTCAGCAGCGAGGATTCTAAACTTTAAGACGTAAATACAGTAACTGATTAATCTAGATTAATCGCACTCCAGTGAAATTCTACATGAACTTCCTTCGCTCCGGGGAAGGGCGAAGGGGTATTACGGACTCCTACCGGCTAAAACCACTGGAGTAGTCATTTTCGGCACCGAAGGACCTAGAGACAGGTCCTCGTAAGATCACACTAGAGCGCACTTTTGACCTGGGTGATATCATCTGGGTCAACAAAGTGGAATAAATAAGTTTCAATTGATTACGTCTGAATAAAATCACCTTTATGATATAGTCCGAGTGGCTCTAGTGTGATTGTACGGAGACGTGGGGCCCCCTCATGTAGAATTTCGCTGAAGATGACCGCTCCAGTGGTTTTAGCCGATGGGAGTACTTCTTTGTTCATGAGAAATTTCCACAGTGAAAACCATAAAAAAATAACCTAGGTGAACAAAGTGTAAATAATTATATCCATGGTATACTCTAAAAAATCAAACACTAGCAGCTCCTGCGCTTTTCGAGAAAGCTCCCGTCAAGTATGAAAATCTCTTTAATTATGCTACCAGAATAATATTGCAGCGATGTTATTGTGTATTATGAAAATATATGTTCCATGTGGTTCCCAGCAGTGAAAAGACCATCCATAGGTATCCTAAAAGGTGACTGAGGGTTGGTATCGCGAGTATGAGCAGCAGTATCCTCCTCTGTTGCAATAACAATATACTGGGATCGACAATTGACATGTCAAACCCGGTAATTATGGCAATGTCCCCTATGACCGCTCATTATAGTGATCATTGGGCGGCCCGTGTTCAGCAGTAGGCGTTTACGGGCTGATATGCGTGTGTGTGTTTGTGTGAGAAAATTTATGCCTTAAAATCGAATTAAAAATAATTGAGAATCAGTATAAAATAATTAAACCAATCATAAAATGTAAATAAATAATAGTTTAAAAAAACTAAAAAAACACGCTAGGTTGTGCTGAACTGAGTGCCCGAAAGAGCATGTCTGGAACTGCACGCATGCGTAGTTCGCGCACTAGCTCTGTCTCTCTTACTCGCATGCAAAGGATGCGGAAAGAAATTAATTAATCCTGGCGAATCTAATCAGGATAATCGGATATTTTGATCGGATTATTGCATTGTCATCGACCTTTGACAGGTGTGCAAAGTTTGAATCAAATCTGGTCGTTCAAAGTAGGGCAAAATCGAGCTCAAAGGAGTCGGTTACAAACAAACAAACATACATACATACATACAGGTGAAGCTAATAAAAGCGTGTTAATAAATGGGAATAAAGTTGTTATTGCGGATAAAGTTCTGGAATGTTAGTGACAAATGTATATCACTTTTTTATTTTTTATTAGAAATATATAAAAAAATACAGTTTTTATCAAATCAAAAGTGATTATTTATATTAATAAAAAAAGGGTATTGAAATGTTAAAATTATAAATATTTTTGCATATTCTCAAAATTGACGGCGAGCTGAATCGATTGAAAGTGTGCCTCAAAAAGCACTGCAAGAAGATGTCGGTTTTTGGTGTCGTTTTTCATTGTTTACACCTTGTTCGGTGGAGTCCCTTAGCCTGCAAAAAAATCAGCAGGATAACGTGCATGAGGAACTCCGTTCCAAACAATTATCACTGTAAATCATACATATATCATATCGGCCATTTATACGTCCACTGCTGAACAAAGGGCATAGATTTTCACAACTGTGTCATAATTTTGGGGGGTATTTGCCAATACTCACCACGCTTGGTAGGCGGGTTGGTGAGCGCAGTATGGCTACCGTTTCACAGAAGGGACGCTGCTGCCCATCCCTCTTTAGATTCCCTTAGTCGCCTTCTACGACATCCACGGGAGGAGATGGAGTGGTGCTATATTCTTAATCCGGACACCACACGGAAACTTTACAAAAATATAGGAAACAGATTCGCAAAACGTGGTCACCCTTGCGTGAGCGCTCCGCACTCCCCACACTCCCCACACACACGGCGACCTTCACGATAAAATAATTACCTAATTGTAATAAAAGTTAATTAAATAGTATAAATCGATTTTCCCCTCATACATTAATCCTGGCAAAAATGAATATAAACGATACAAAATATTAAGATAAGTATTATTTTTATATATATTTGCAATGAGAATCGTGTACTGAATACCCTACTTCAATGACTTTAGTTGAACCAGACCCAGATAATAACCAGAGGTATAAAAAAAAATGTCAGGATAAATATTAATAAATTGATGACACAAAACAATGCCCCCGATATTGTAATACAATTTTATTATGTTATCATATTATAATAAAATTGTAGTAACATAATGTGGTCTTGCGGAGTTTTTAACTATGACATAATCATCATTATCTCAGTAGGAAAAATGTTTAATGCTGGATATAGGCCTTTTCTAAAGATCGCCACAGCGACAAGTCTGGGCTTATGTTATGTGCTCATTGGGGGGGGGGGGGGGGTTTGTTGTGGGTCAGATGAATTGTTTTATTCGAAGGACGCTGCTCTATCTTACGCTTAAACCCGTAGTCGTCCTTTGTGACACCCACGGGAAGAGATGGGGTGGTGTTTTTTTTTTTTTTTTATAGGACTTTGCCCCACACTAGCATTTCTCCTGTGCCATGGGTGCGTTTACAAACACAAATTCGACACACAATAACACCCAGACTCGGAACAACTACATGCAGATCGTACAAATATTTGTTCCGTGCGGGAATCGAACCCACGACCAGGTGCGCAGCAGCCGAATGTATCAGCTACTGCACTAGAGATTTCGAGATAATCCTCTAATTTAATTTTAAACACAAATTATAGTATTAAGGTTACTTATAGATGCTTATTTCATTGCATTGTTCATTCCTCACAACGATTCTTCGCTAAATTAACGCACTAGACAGAAGCATCGACTAAGGATTCCATATCACATAGTGCGTATTTCATAGTCAGTCAAAAAAATAAGATTTCCTCCACTATTTCTACACGGTTGGAGGGCTGGTATACATGACAGGTATAATAATAAATACTTTGTCAGAGACCCCTGTCTCCGCGCGTGCATTATAAATAAGATAATTTTCCTTGATACACGAAGCGAGTCTTGTACCTATAGTTTTGGAGAATTGAGGAACTAAGGTATGACTGGTATGACATTGCTTTTTACTTTTAGTATTTTTATTCTTCAAGTCTTTAGACTTCAAGGAAGAAGTGTGTCTGCCCTAACGGCTGGCTACACATCAGATACTCCTTTGGAGTTGCGGATGGTGATGGGCGACCCGCATGCTCCTTTGACCTCCTTTATTGCAATATATTTCTGTAATTGAGTATGTACTCACTGATGAGAGCTCACGAACAGCTCCGAAATATCAATTAACTTCATCATATCGGCCATACAACGTCCGCTACTGAACAAAGGCCTCTCCCATAGAATTTCACAATTGTGTCATATCATATTGGGGAGGAATTTGCCAGTACTCACCACGCTTGGCAGGCGGATTGGTGAGCGCAGAGTGGCTGCTATTCCACAGAAGGGACGCTGCTACCCATCCCTCTGGTTTAGAGTCCCTTAGTCGCCTTTTACGACATCCACGGGAGGAGATGGAGTGGTGCTATATTATCAATCCGGACACCACACGGACTATCAATTAACTTAGACTATCGCAACTCACTGCTGGATATAGCCTTCCAACTTGAACAACGACACTTGGTATTCATCATCCCCATTCCGTCTACCGAGGTTACCTTTTTGTAGGTATCGTCTGGTCAATCGCTGATCGGTTCTTCGACAAACATGACCACTGCCAAGTCATCTTACTGATTCTGCAACCTATATCGGTTACTTGAGTTCTTCTGCAGATGTTCTCGTTCGAGAATTCAGACTTAACTTACGTTATCTCTGAATAAAATCGCTCACTCATGCATATTAAGTATGAAATGGAAAGTGTCTATAAGAGCTAATTGAATTTGAAATGAGATCACAAGTGCCCTTATAGCCAAAGAGTACTCGGAGAAATTGCAAAACAACTTAATTTTCACGGAAGTACTTCAACAAGTATACAATTTAGTCTTGGAAACTGAACTTGAGTACACATTGCTACTACTTATATATAAATATAGAAGAGTTGAGAAGTAAAACGATTTTGCTGCTAGAGCCGTTATAGTGGTAAATGATCTGAACAATTTTAGTTGGAACATCAGCTTACAACTAAACACAGCAAAAACAATGGTAACAAAACCAACAACAGACAATTGCCGATTAAGGTTGCTGATACCCCACTACAATATGTCCAAGATGTCCAAGATTACATGTATCTAAAAAAAAAATGTCTTTTAATAAATCCAGACTGATTATGGAGCTTCCAGGAAATGTTTAAGTCCAATCTTCCCACAAGTCTGAAGACGACCCTTTTGGATTCTTGCCTTTTACCGTGTTTAATGTCTGGCAAAACTAAGAGAGTGAGAACATGTCGGCGAGACAGGGAAACGCAAAGACAAGCACAGGAAACCTGACATTAAAAGTTGAACCAGCGCTATAGATGCTCTAGAATATTCTACAAAACTGAAGTGGTCAGGCCCCATAGCGCGTATGAATGGCGAAAAAGAAAGTATAAAACTGGGCTGCTCCATTAATTTGTAGGGTAGTACTTCAATAAGTATACAATTTAGTCTTGGATTCTGAACTTAAGTTAGTAGCAAGGACTACTAATATATAAATATTGAAGAGTTCAGACAGAACAATTTTGCCAGTGAGAGCCTTCCACAAGGCGGAGGAAGTCCATGAGGAATACTACTCTTACTAATTTCATATGCTTTTTTGCCCACAAAAACATGGTGCACATAGGGTGTTAACATTAAGAGAGATTGATAAACCAGTTCATACATACAATCCAAAACCTCAATGGGTGTACATTTAATCGCAAGGTTTTACATAAATCCGGGAACAAACAAATAAATCGTGCCTGCATTTCAAATGAATCCGCCACCCTGCATCATCTTCATTATTGAATATTTTAATTGAAATCACTGCAGATAGTTCAACAAAAGATATTGCATCTGATTTGTTAATATCAACAACAGACGGCACAATATTTCGGACGGTTTTGTGAATTGTTGCAGAGTGCGGAGAAATAATTCATCTACACGGAGTATTTATGTATTTTGTTTATTGCGATGTTTGGCCCATATTTTGTGGGAATTATGACATTTGAGAATATCATCTTTTTCAGCAGACAACACGTTTGAGGCAGTGGCTAGTTACTTGGCTTTCTGCGTTAGGCGTTCATTCCCTCCATGGAATACATGTTTGTTTTGGCCTACAGATGTAATCTAATCTATTGTCGGCTATATGTTGGGCCTAGTTGCCGCCGAAAGCGACTCGACTCTTGTGAATACTCTATTGCTGGCACATTGAAGAGTTCTTATAGGTACCCTGCAATTGTGCCAAGCATGGAACTGTGCGTAATCATCTGGTGCAGAATAAGCTGTTCCTGGGTGATATGCGAGCCGTGCAAGTAACATTGACTCTTTTTACCCTCTGCAGAATCGAAAGGTATCCACCATGCTAAGTTTCATTCTGTGAAGGTACTCATTGGTACGGTCAGCGACATTAATCGCTAAACAATTTTTCTTTTTTCAAATCGCTTGCACCCTCTCGTTTTGCATCATATCCATATTTTTTCTTAATCAAGTCATTATTTAAATACGTTGCTATTATATGGTTATGAGAATTTCAACGTTTCTAAAATAAAGAGAATTAACGACTTGATTTTTTTTTGTTCAGCGACTTATGTCGCTGACTGTACCTCCTCATCATCATCATATCAGCCATGTATAGTCCACTGCTGAACAAAGGCCTCCCCCATAGATTTTCACAACTGTGTCATCATTTTGGGGGGTATTTGCCAATACTCACCACGCTTGGCAGGCGTGTTGGTGAGCGCAGTATGGCTACCGTTTTACAGAAGGGACGCTGCTGCCCATCCTTCTGGTTTAGATTCCCTTAGTCACCTTTTACGACACCCACGGGAGGAGATGGAGTACTGTACCTAAGTGCACCTAAAGGTGTATCAGTTGTGATCTGGTTTCACTCCACATTAATTTCTTATCTTTGGCTAAACCGAGCTTAGATTTAGGTTTAGGTGTTTGTACATGCGTGTGTGTGATTTATGTCTGTAAATTGTATCCATACAGCCACAGTCACAGAAGCAATCGTAGAGGGTTTTTTTTTTTTGAAAAACGACACAAATGATGGCTATGACTATACCTATTAGTCAACAATATTATTATGTTCATGTATTTTTTTTAAAACGTTGTCCGCACGCTAGGATTTCTCCTGTGCCGTGGGTGCGTTTACAAACACAAATTCCACACACAGCACACCCAGACCCGGAACAACTACCTGGAGATCGTACAAATATTTGTTCCGTGCGGGAATCGAACCCTCGACCCGGTGCGCAGCAGCCGACTGTATCAGCCACTGCACCAACCGTGCCGTCGTTTTTTATTTTCATGATTGAAAAACTACAGTAACAATCGTAGTCATAAAATGATAAGTGAAGACAGTAGTCACTCCGCATATTCCTGGTGGTGATCGCTTAGACGATCCTTAAGCTAGTTTGCTCTCCTCAATTATAAAAACAATCCCTTATGTCTTCTTCCGTGCTACTCTCTCTATATTTTATTTGCAGTTTGGAGAAACAAAGGTGTGTTCTTAACCGACTTCAAAAAGGAGGAGGTTCTATTTATTTACTTATTTATACTTTCATGTACAACAATGATATATAAGGCGGACTTAATGCCATATGGCATTCTCTACCAGTCAACCTATTCTCAATTCGATGCGTATTTTTTTTTGTATGGCATCTCGCCTGCCTCTTAGGTTGCTGTCGCTGTTTAACCAGGGAATCTCCAACGCCTTCAGCCAGGCATAAAGCTTCAAACCAATGCGTCTAAGGGTGTCCCCTACGAGAATCGGAACTCAGCTTACAGCGTTTCTGGGGGACTAAACTGAGGCACAGCTGGATCGTATTGTTTAAATTATTTTTAGGGGATATTTAAAGCTACGGGCTCGGAATAAACTGGCTCGAACAAGAGAGGAGTAGATGTCACTATTGTCGTAGTTATATGGTAACAATGTGTGTATCGCCTAAATTTACCGCTCTGCAACAAGATGTTTTTATTTATTTATTTAAGGCACATCAACGATATTTGCAGACAATTGGTTTAACAGTAACATTTTTCTTCTAAACTGTGTAAATACGTCACTTAAAGGTGTACACACCATTCTAAGTATTAATGACATCATAACTAATATAATAATGACATCACTATCTATTGATTAGATTTACATTCACACAAATAGATCACATTGGTTCATTTTACGAAGTAGATTGATTTCTAATTGCATCACTTAAATTAAATTTCAAATGTGAATAAAATTAATAAGTGCGTTACCCGCGCTCTACGATGGTCACATCAAAACAAGGTAATTGCCCGGAGTTCGCTTAGTTACGCATCGACCAGTGTCGTTGGTCAACGTGAATCATAGGCGTAATTAAGTAATATACTGTAAAAAAATAATTTCATCCTGCGTTTATAGACGATGCAGAAAGTATACTACTATTGTGAGAGAAAAACACGTTTTATTTGATCGATATTTTAATAAAATAATAGTGTTTTGTTTTATTTTTTATTAGGCGGTCTAATGGCGGCCGGAGCACCGTTTTGTAGTGCGGTAAAGTTCGTGTCTGGCGCCAGGGGCCTTTCACTTCGTACATTGGTTTTAACCTAATGTTTTAGGGTTCTTGACAGTTCTGATATTTTGCGATAGATGGCGTTGTACGTCTTTTACTACCTTAGATGATATTTTCAATGGTCACACTGTCTTTATTTCTTATGGCATTCACATTGAAATAATTTGCAATGAATGGCTTAATAAGCAATTAAAATAATTGAATGCTTTAATTATTATAACTGCAATAAGAATCAATAAAAATAACTAAGGAACTTAATACAAAAAAATAAAACATTGTGCCCAATCAGAAAATGGGGATGTTTTGGAATTGCGTAACTTGATTGGTCGGTTAGAAAATAAAATACGCTGAATATTTGTTAGTCGAAATTTAGGAATAAAGACATTCCAGAACTAAATAAATTCCTTTTTTTTTATAAAGGCGAATAATAAACAAGTTTTTTTTGTAGGCTTTTTTGCTTTATGGTTTGTAACTTGAGGCTTTTTTTGTAACAAAACCGTAAACAAAGAACAAAACATATTAACATATAAATATATATCTATAGTGTCAATGTCATTCATGCTAGGGATGATTCGACGTCGAGGTAGTCTATTATTTTAATTTCGTATATATTAATTAATCGATTGCAGTCATGGTATACATTAATAGCATTCATGGTATCGGTTAATCAAATAAAGAACAGTTTTAGTTTCATCTTTCAAATGCTGGAAACATTGTCTATAGGCACACAGAGGTGTCCGGATTAAGAATATAGCACCACTCAATCTCCTCCAGCAAATGTCGGAAAAGGTGACTAAGGGACTTTAAACCAGAAGCGTGGACAGGAACGTCACTTGGGTGGAACAGCAGCTATACAGCTCTCTCCAACCTCCCTGTCGAGCGTGGTGGTAAACTCCCGTGGTGAAAATCAATGGGGTAGGCCTTTGTTCAGCAGTGGACGTCCTTTGGCTGATATGATGGCTTGCTATAAATGTTTTTTGTAAAAAGATTCATCATCATCATTTCGGCCGAATGAAGTCCACTGCTGGACACAGGCCTCCCCCAAAGATCACCACAACCACCGATACGGATGTGTTGTGGGCTCATTGGGGGGTTTTGCCATAATCGCCACGCTTGGCAGGCGGGTTGGCGATCGCAGTTGAGTTGTTAATGCACTCGAAGGACGCTGCTGCCCATCCTCCGGCTAATCCCTTAGTCGACTTTTACGACACCCATGGGAGGAGATGGGGTGGTGGCATTCTGAGCCGGCACCACACGGCAATGTAAAAAGATTAAAATTCTTGAAATATTGATGAAAAATCGAATTTTAGATATATCTCTATATGCACTATTCAGTACTTTATATTGATTTAAAAGATCGTTATTTTTGTTTAAAAGAAATCAATTATTTGATTAATCGATTTCAGTTCGGCATCCCTAGTCTACCTGACTCGAACATCACTAATTCGTTTACCGTCTGTGTTTTCGAATGTGCTCTGATTGTGCTTTTTTGATATTTTCGACATTTTTGAGAAATATTTTATTGAATATGTAAAGATTAATTAATCTAAACACCGTACAACGTTGCCTTATACTTGACATTGGTGAAATTGTGGAAGATAATCTACAGAAGCCATAATCTAAGAGAAGAAGAAGAAGATATTTTCGAAGACTTTGCTACTTTATTCGAACCTGACGACCCTGCTTATAACTTTTGACCCGAGCTGTTTATCATACTGGACTACGACCTGCCATACGATTTTGCCACAATTGAAAAGAATTTTTTAATTTAGTGTCAAATTTTTTTGTCTACAACTGGTGCAAAGATATAAATAATATATTAAAAGGACGCAGAAAAGACACGGTTAGTGATGATATGGTGAAAAAACTAGCTGTAGATTATTATAATAAACGGAAGAAATAAAATAAGATGAAACAAGCCCATGTTTTTTTTTTTAAATATCATTTTCTCTAATTTCCATTTCTAGCTGATGGCTTATAAAATGAGGGATATGTTACATTATTTCAAATATCTACATTTTATAAGCATCAGCTAGAAATGGTTACAAAATTTGCGAAATTTACTAATCTCACATACCCTAGTTATCATCCCGATAGTACTGTAGATTACCGTTAGATGGCGTTGGTGGCATTATTTTGACTGAACTCTCTATTTCCGTATATATAATGTACTCTGTGTCTGGCGCGTCTATTTGTAAAATGTCACTGGCTGCAACTTAGCAGCCGATAAGGTTCGTACAGTAGGTACTTAAAAGTGCTTCGTTTATTATGAGAATTCAGAAGAAAAAGTAGTTCTTTCTGATATGAAAGTTAAACAGTATTGTGTTGATAAGCGGAAGAATATTAAATTTTCTTTTGTTGTTGTTTGGTAATAGGTTCTTACAACATCGCTTGGGTGAGCTTTGGGTTTGTATTTACTGTAAAAGACTACTATTCATCATTTCGGCCGAATGAAGTCCACTGCTGGACACAGGCCTCCCCCAAAGTTCACCACAACCACCGATATGGATGTGTTGTGGGCTCATTGGGGGGATTTGCCATAATCGCCACGCTTGGCAGGCGGGTTGGCGATCGCAGTTGAGTTGTTAATGTACTCGAAGGACGCTGCTGCCCATCCTCCGGCTAATCCCTTAGTCGACTTTTACGACCCCCATGGGAGGAGATGGGGTGGTGGCATTCTGAGCCGGCACCACACGGCAAAAAGAAAAGAAGACTACTATTATCATGTGAAAATTCAGTTTGAAACTCCATCATGCTCGAATAGTTGAACAAATTCAAGTGAAATTTCATAGAGAGGTAAATTATGAAGCAGTGTTCGAACCGTCAGGAAAAATCTACAATACAAGCGATTTACTCCGTTTTCTTTTTTTTTGTTGGGCTTCTCGCGAACATTTCGAGCCTCCAGCCAGGCTTAAAATAAATATTAAAAACTAAGCAACTTGCATTAACGGAACGGGGACCTCGGCTTAGGGCGTTGCTGGGGATAACAAGCTACTGTTTTGGGGACAGCTGGATCCGGTTAAGTGGAATTAGGGGACAAAGGTGACGCGGCGATAGGCCTCCACGACTTCGGTGAGGCGGAATGTACTACGTTTGAAAGTGTTGTGTTATAAGAGGTAGATTACATCATAGAATTTGAAAGAATAAGTTTTCTTAAATATCTACATACGAACGCGTGCGAAGTTACGGGTAACAGTTTAAAGTACTATATCATCATTATAGACGAGGAAAGCCCACCGCTGGACATAGAACTCCCCCAAAGACCACTACAATGAACGGTCTGGGCTTATCTTGTCTGTTCGTTGATGGTGTTTGCCATACTTGTCACGCTTGGCGGGCGGGTTGGCGAATGCAGTTGAATTGTAAATGTACTTGAAGGACACTGCCGGTAATCCCATAGTCGGTTTTTACGACACCCACGGAAAGAGATGGGGTGGCGCAATGCTTAGCCGGCACCGAACGGTATATAATCATGCCTTAATAAATGAATCAATGTCCCGTATGGTTCTCGACAAAGAATAGACACTGCCAATTGGTGTCGTAAGAGCCGATTAGGGATTGATATCAAGAGGACGGGCAGCAGCATCTTCGGTGTGTTTATAACAACGTACTGCGATTATAAATTCGCCTGCCAAGCGTGGTGATTATGGTGATATGCCATGATCCCTCAGTATCATAAAAAAATATATAGTGATAATTGGGACACCAGGTACACTAGTGGACGTTTATATAGGTCTTTTCTCGTAGTCCCATATTTTCCCATATCATCATCATCATATCGACCATTTATACGTCCACTGCTGAACAAAGGCCTCCCCATAGATTTTCACGACTGTGTCATCATTTTTAGAGGTATTTGCCAATACTCACCACGCTTGGCAGGCGGGTTGGTGAGCGCAGTATGTCTACCGTTTCTCAGAAGGGACGCTGCTGCCCATCCCTCTGGTTTAGATTCCCTTGGTCGCCTTTTACGACATCTGCGGGAGAAGATGGAGTGGTGCTATATTCTTAATCCGGACACCACACGGAATATTCCCATATGTAAATAAATAAATTCAACTAATTAAAACACTAGATACATTTGCTTGGAGCTATTTTCACAAATTTCAACTTGCTTATTCAATTGCGAATTGCATATATTTTTAATTGACTACTATTTTTGTACAATTTTCCACCTAAATTCATTAGTAATAAGGTTGAATATCGTGTAGTTTCGTGAAGTGGGTTGATTTTTACACGATAATTAAGGCAGCGTATTTAATATTTTAATAATGCTCGATTGACTTCGATAGGAATAGAGGCCACGCATCGATTATTTCATTATCTACATTCAATGATAAAGCATTTTGTTTTCTCTCAGCTTTCGCTCAATAAAACATTTTTGAAATCGTCTGAAAAAATGGGCATTTGATTAAAGGGACTTCGTGTGGACTTTGGATTAAGAATACAGCGCCATTCCATCTCTTCCCGTGGATGTCGTAAAAGGCGACTAAGAGATTCTAAACCAGGGGATTGCGCAGCAACATCCCATCTGTGGAACAGCAGCCATTATGCGGTCACCAACCACGACACGGTTGTTACACGGTTAGACGGCAAGGTTGATGCAATGGCTGATACAGTCCGGGTCACGGAACAAATATTTTTATGATCTGCAAGTAGTTGTTTCGGGTCTGGGTGTATTGTGTGTGAAATTTGTGTCTGTAAGCGTACCCACGACACATGAGAAATCCTAGAGATGCCAAGCGTGGTGAGTACTGGCAAACTCCCCCCAACGTGATGATAACATGTAACATGTCGTTCATCTTTAGCCGATATAATAATGTAATGTAATAATGATAAAAGTGAGATTAAAGTTTAATTTTAAACATAGTTTCTCTTAGGATTTATATAATCAGCGGAAAATCTTTCTCTGTAATCGAGGACTCGAGTATTTCAAACAGTCTCTCGTTTCAAGCACGTTCTTACTTATTCGGATAACCGAGAATGTTCGACCACAGAGTAAAAATAACAGGTATCTCTCTGTAAGCCCGTTACCACGATACGTAGGTACGTATCGCACGTAGCTTATGTACGTGCCTAGCGAGTATCTACTTTGTAGGCAACTACGCAAACTTCGCGACTCGCGTGGCACCTACGTGGTCGTATTAAAGCTGTATTGTAAATTTGTGCTGCGTAAATACTTAGACACAGTGTTGCCAACTTTTCTTTTTATTTTCTTTTTTATTGGGCCCAGTGAAAATTCTTCGCGAACTTCCTCCGCCCTAGGGAACGGCGAAGGGGCATGCCGGACTCGTACCGGCTAAAACTACTGAGGTGGTCATCTTCGGCACCTAAGGGAGGCTCTAGGACCTCGTATGATCACACTAGAGCCACCCACCGGTGCCAAGCCCAAAGGCACATCTCGGAGAGGGTGACTGTAAATCGGTCACCCGGGAGATTGTAAAGGATCCCTCCGAAGCCTAACTGTGCGCTGTGCTGTTGCGCACATGGTGGCGCGTGACCAGATGCGCACCACCGTCTCCTTGTGGGTCAGTGTTGCCAACCCTGCTGTACAGTAAAACATACATAACATTTCGGCCTAATGAAGTCCACTGTTGGACACAGGCCTCCCCCAAAGATCATCACAACCACCGATATGGATGTGTTTTGAGCTCATTGGGGGGTTTTGCGATAATCGCCACGCTTGGCAGGCGGGTTGGCGATCGCAGTTGAGTTTTTAATGTACTCGAAGGACGCTGCTGCCCATCCTCCGACTAATCCCTTAGTCGACTTTTACGACACCCATGGGAGGAGATGGGGTGGTGGCATTCTGAGCCGGCACCACACGGCAATAAAATAAAAAATAAAACATACATATGCAAATTATTGGAAAAACCTTAATTTAGATTTAGTTTATTTAATTTTATCATCTATGAATAGGGATGTACGGTCTTGCAAAAGGAGAGGTTGACGTTATGAAATTTACATAAAGACACTAACATCTTGCAATAAAAATCTTAACAATTTTAATAATTAATTTACAGTATTTTTACCTAAATCTTCCCAGTCTAGCGGATTGGGAAAACTTATAAACTGTAGATCTACAGTTAAAACTGTAGTATTGGCAACACTGTATAGACGACAAGCACTGCATCCGTGAATTTTGATTCTTATGAGACTGTTTGTATGTTTAAATTCAATTACTATTTTTTCCAGGCTGTGGTTCACTAGGTTGTGGTGTGGTATTAACGGTTAAGGGGTTTATATCGCTCTAATCGCAAAAATAGCGTAAGTTTAAACGATTTTGTTGACATATTCTTTTGTGCACTGGCTATGTAAAAAAATTATGTTATACTTAAGGTCATCACAGAAAATTTGTAAAAAAAGAAGTAAATAGGCAGCTTTAACCGAAATTGAATTTCTCTCTATAACGGCTTAATAGTTAGGTATGGATTTTACACCAAAAAAGCTGAATAAAGTCTGTAACCATTCGTATTCTTAATTTTCTAGTTTCTTTTAATATTTATTAAATAATAAAGAATACCCAGCAACGGCTGCGGCTCATGCTCGGATCGCAGTACATAAGTCTCTTGACAACTCTTATGGCGGGTGGATTGTACTTGCGTATTTTTTTACAAAAGCAATCTAAACTTGAACAGCTTTAAATGATTATGAATTAAAGCCTATTCTAAATAGTACAGACATCACAATTACGTAAAATAAATACAGAAATTAAGCTTGTAAAAGTATTTAAAGGAGTTTATAGTATCGCTTTGTGCTTTTAACTTATCATAGGGTAAGCCTGCCAATGCCTAAATATAAACATAAATGTAAAGTGAAGCGTGTTCGAGCTGTAAAAAAAAATGCTTAGTACTTACATTATTTCTAAGCTGTTTATTTTTTAGTATTTCGTTGGTCGGTACTAAGTAAAAAATGTGGAAAGCTAGGTCATCGTAACTGAGATCCGGTAAGCATTTACCTGATAATTTCATTGACATCATCATTCAGAATATATTATGTATAATACCGTAACACATAACTGGTGAAATGCATCATTGTAACTATTTTATTATTAAAAAAGCATATCTCAGAGAGTATTGTATATACACAGCTGTATTTTTGTCTAATCTTTAGATTATTTTGTTGTAGTACGGTCGTTTACCGGTAGATGGCGGTAAAGTCACAAATACGAGTATAGAGACCAAATCCTCAAGGTCATTGGGCAATGTAATGCCCTTAAGTGATGAGTTCTTAATTTTATTTTAAACTAGCTGTGTACCGCCGTTTAATTTAAAAGAAATTCATGGGTTTTCAATTTTTATCGCGGAAACCTAATTATTTTGTAACATCAGCTATTTGCCAGTGAAAGTCCCGTCAATATCGGTCCAGCCGTTTCTAAGATTAACCGGAACAAACAGATAGACTGACAAAATATTAAAAATTATATACATATATTTAGTAAAATCCTGTTATTTTGACATTACAAACGGACACTTCAATTTTATTTATTTGTATTAAGATATAGAACGCAATTTATTTGCCATTTTTGAGTTATTTTTCGTAGCATATTTTAATTACAGGCGAGAACGGACAGTTATTGTACAATGACTTTCTACAGATAAACTAAATTTCTACTTTCCACGTCAAAGTCTCTGAATAAAATGGTTAAGACAGGCCGTCGACCTGTCCTAATCTAAATTGAGTTATTATTATTTTGCCGTGTCTGATAACGTAAACTTAAATACCAAAACTAAGTCTGGTTTACTCAAATTACATTTTCTGTATTTTGACAGCCAGGCCTGCGCAATGCGTCCCTTCACTTGTAATCGACAAATTATGTGGATACGTCGAGCGCTCGTCAAGCGGCTGGCTCTCACTGCTTGTTGATTTATGTACTTTATAAATTCTCTTATCTCGGTATCACACATTATCTACTTATGGCTTATGCACGTGACACTTCATATACATTTATATTTATGAGCTAACTAGTTTATTCTACAGTATTCATAATTATAAAAAGAATGCCTCATTTGCTTATTACCCTTGTTGTGGTGACATTGTTAGTTTTTCTTGAAATGTTACTGCATCATGCTGAGATAGGGGCCTTATTCGGCTTCGCGCAGGTTGCTTAAATTTTGTAAACTTTTTCCTGGTGCCTCTCTTCGGTGCCGATGATGATCACTCCGGTAGTTTTAGCTGGTAGGAGTCCAGCATGCCCCTTCGCCCTTTCTCGGGGCGAAGGAAGTACATGAGGTATTTCCACAAGATCAAAAAAATAAGCCCTGGAAACTGTATACACTACCACGCCATCGCAGAAAGAATGAAAAAAATGAATGCGCACGTGTGTGTGTGTGTGTTTGTGTGTTTTATTAATGGGGGTGTGCTACCGTGTTTTATTTTTAATTTATGAACCCACAAGTTGTTCAGTTGAATCATAGGACATATATTTCAGCCATTATGTAACTTTTTTCTTAGCATATTCCTTGTTAAATGGTAGATTTTATTTTCACATTTATGCTATTCCTCATTTCGGCCGAATGAAATCCACTGCTGGACACAGGCCTCCCCCAAAGATCACCACAACGACCGATATGGTGTGTTGTGTGCTCATTGGGGGGTCTTGCCATAATCGCCACGCTTGGCAGACGGGTTGGCGATCGCAGTTGAGTTGTTATTGTACTCGAAGGACGCTGCTGCCCATCCTCCGGTTAATCCCTTAGTCGACTTTTACGACACCCACAGGATGAAATGGGGTGGTGGCATTCTGAGCCGGCACCACACGGCAAAGCCGGCACCACACGGCAAATTTATGCTATTATAAAGTTTAGAATTAATGTGGTTGAAGTGGTGACTTACCAACCCTAATTTGGAGAGCTCAGGTTTGCAAATTCTATCAGTGCGACGCTTCTTTGCGAGGGACTGGGAGTCATAGTGCAAAAGGTGGTGTTTCTTAAGAACAGTTTGTAATACGAACAGCTGTGTTGCTGCGAAGACTTCACAATGTGAATGTAATTCAGAAGTCGGAAATCTAACAGGTTTCTTGGCGAGTACTTTAAGCACTGCTCTCTGAGCCCTCTGTCTGGTTGTCTTATGGGCCCCCCCCCACGTTGTTATGTAGTAACCGAGAACTGATTGGGCGAGAGCAAAGTAAATCAATTTTAGGTATAAGAAATCAGCAGTCACTCGAGGCTTTTCAAATAAATAAATCAATCTTCTGACACGAACCACGATAGAGTCAACCTGCTTTTTCCACGTGAGAAGATTGTCCACTATTACTCCAAGATATTTGATATTGTCAACCCTTTCTATCTGTGCACAGTTGCTGGTAGTAGCCACTGGGTTAGGACAAACATGAGCAATGATCTCGAAAGAAGTTGCTGGTTGGCTAAGGATTCCTGGGGTAAAGGGGATGAACTTCGTCTTTGAGACGTTGAGTGTGAGTAGATTTGAGGTTAACCATTTCAAAACCAAAACCAAACCAAAACCGTGTGGTGCCGGCTCAGAATACCACCACCCCATCTCCTCCTGTGGGTGTCGTAAAAGTCGACTAAGGGATTAATCAGAGGATGGGCAGCAGCGTCCTTCGAGTACATTAACAACACAACTGCGATCGCCAACCCGTCTGCCAAGCGTGGCGATTATGGCAAAACCCCCCAACGAGCCCCAACACACCCATATCGGTCGTTGTGGTGTACTCTGTGTCCAGCAGTGGATTTCATTCGGCCGAAATGATGATGATGATTTCAAAATATTATATTATACTTGGACAAAGATATGATAAGCAGGCTTAATAATAGCTTCGCGAAATTTCCCACTTGCAAAGTCAAAGTCAAAGTGAAATATTTTTATTTCAAACAAACCAAATATTGGCACTTTTGAAACGTCAAAATCTAAGTTGCACGGTTCCAAATAGTTGATCTATGGAGAAGAGCCGGCAAGAAACTCCATAGATACTCTTTTGAAATAATTGAGATTACAATGTTGATTGATACAAATTATGGTAAAAGATATAATGAGCATGATATATAATATAATAATAATGTTATTTATTTTCTCCTCACAATAACAGACCTTACATAAACTATACTTAATATCTATTTTAATACAGGTTTATTCATTAGTCTAGAATATGCGAGGAGCTGGTGTCTGAGTTAGGCATAAAAATGCCTGTATTACAGATCACCAGGTCCCCACCCCATGGAGAAGCAAGAGCATCATTTTTGGTAGTTTAATGGTAGCATAGAACTTTTGACACAAAATATTTAATTTTACATATCATATTTATATGTATGTTAGGAGAAATAAAGTAGTTAGTTACAATGGTTTAAGATATAAAAAAGTATTGAAACAAACTTAAAAGTAAAAAGTGTAAAGTGTGTGTAAGTGTTTATGTTGTGGAGTATCATAACCTGTGTGAGTGTGTGTTGGTTTCTACGTGAGTGCATGACAGGGGTGAGTGTGTCTGTTTGTGTGTGAGTGTGTGTTGGTTTCTACATGAGTGCATGACAGGGGCGAGTGTGTGTGTGTGTTCTTTTTTGTAAATTAATTTATTTTGTGTCTCTCACTGCGTTATTAGTACTTAGTTCATTGATGAAGTAATTTTTCTGTAAGGTTATAATCTAGTTTTTGCAGCCACTCCACAACTACAGATTTGCATTTAATTTTGGGAAGTGAATATATGGATAGAACCCTGTTTATCTTATTATATAGATTGACACTTTGGTAACAGAAAAATCGATGATGTAGGCAAATGTATAAAAAAAACATACTAATGTAATATAATTATTATTCGCCATGGCAGTTAATGGCTGACCAGTCCCAATAGACGGCACCCGTTCACGAGCATGACGCATGCATCAGCATCGCTTAGCTCAACCATATTGTAGGGAACCGAACGATCCGATACACAACGCCACCGCCAGCAAGACATTTTCGTGAGCATGACAGACCGATACTACCAGGCAAAAGTCAAAGTATAGGTACTGAATATATAACATTAACGGCAACATGATGCTAACATTAACGGCTACTTGATGCTCGCACATTTACAATTTATGAATAATTAATTTAATAATGTCAAAATATTAAGATAATATTAGAATGTAAATTGCAGTCATTATATTAAACATAGGCAAATAATTTATATCATAACTAAAGGACAGCGGTTCTGTATTAATGACCTCCTAAAGAATGTTACAACTAATAATCTTATAGAATATTGACAGATTAACCTCGCATGGCAAACGAATCGCAATGTATTAAGCACAGAAGGCCACCGCTGCCTATCCACTTGACCTAATCCCTTACTTCCCACTTTGAAACACCCACGGATGACAAGTGAGTTGCCTATTCTATGCTCAAAACCCGCGACAACAAGAGAAAATACACACATTTTCAGCACAACACAACCTTGCAATGATTCACAGAAGTGGTCTACAATTGAAAAGGTACCAACAGTTGGTCCAGATAAACATAAGTTATGGCTTGCAGCCGCGCAACAAGGATTTGCAGCGGAATATATGCGCTAGTGCTTTAGAACAACGAAATATATGGAGTGGAAGTGGCCTGGAAATATTTGTGGGTTATTGCAGATGGAAACTAGGTTTACGTTATTCTATAACGGGAATATATACGAACTTCTTTGGTGCTCGTTTATTTATAAAATCGATAGGTTAGGATGCCAAGCCACGCAACCAATGTCTTGTGCAATTGCTTCATCCAAGATGTGATCAAAGGAGACTGGCAATCGCCCATACAATGCATGGCCCCGCATTTTGTTGGTCGTTACATTTAAGAAATTGGTATGGTGTGATAGGTTATTTCATGAGTATTTAAATACAATTTTTTATTCTAAAACCCTCGTTTTTGTGACAGTGAGATTAAGTATGGCGGTATGATCCAATAGCTACTATCATTTATTTTATCACATTATTAATACCTATACGTGTCGATACATGTAATTAAGGAACTGTTCGCAATATTCCAGACAAATTGGTATCCAATAGTTTTTTTTTACATATTTGGCACAAGGCCACAGGCAATAGTATGCGTTTCGTTGAAATGTCACTTGTTTATTCAAGTTGTCTTCTTATTTCTTTGCACGTTTTATTCTGATTGTAAATCTCAAAGATAAATAGTGAAATGAAATATAAAAATACACGCTTGTTTTTAGTCATGTTTTCATTTCTGTAACAGATCAGGCCCAAAACTAACCGTGTCCTTTCTCTGAAACTGCGTCATGCCACTCCTAATATCTTCGTCCAATTAGTGATGTTTGACACATTCCATATTCAATTCTTAAATTCTAATTGCATGCATTTATTTTTATAATCTTTTTGTGATTGATTCATATCTTATCTCTTTAAATGAGCAATTCTTGTAATTAGAATCTCGGAATCGGCTCCAACGATTTTCATAAAATTTAGTATATAGGGGGTTTCGGGCGCGATAAATCGATCTAGCTAGGAATCATTTTTAGAAAATGTCATTTTATATGTAATTTTATAGGCGTTTGAGTAGTCTCAACTGAAAAATATGACTCTTCCTGACATCTATTGGCGAATAATAATACTATTTTTTGTGAGCAACTAATTGCTTTAACGACACAACAGCAGATGGCGTTGTTAAGTAACACGAAAATACCGAGCAAAGCTCGGTCATCCAGGTATATTAATAATCGAGCATAACACCATGTTCATTTTATACTATAATGTCAAGTATTATTTCACATTATAGTATAAAAGTTAATTATAATGGAAGTATTATAATTTTGTTTAGGTACCACTGACATTCAATATTAAATACTTTGTCCAAAAAAATTAATTTGGAGAAGTAGCATCTGTTACATACTCTAAGAAAATTTTTATGAGGTTAGCTATGTAGTCTAATTTTGAGACAATGGAGTGCTTAGTGGTTACCACTACTGCCGCATAGATGGCGCTAAACTCAAAATATTGAAGTTCCAGTTTTCTTAATCTTATATCTTTAAATTTGAGTAGTCTCAACTGAAAAATATGACTCTTCCTGACATCTATTGGCGAATAATAATACTATATATATATACTTACGTAATTGATTGATAAACTGTAAAAAATTAAGTATTTGTTTCTAATATAAGATTAAACTAATTGCACTCATGATTTTTTTCTTTAAATAACCAGTTCATATTTTTTATTATTCTATCGGTAAGATCGAAAAATATTATTCATATTTCATTATTTTATTAGTAATTCGTACTTAAATATAATTTCCAGAAAACACAATTTAAAAATAAAAAAATACCGAGCAAAGCTCGGTCAAACATCTAGTAATATTAAAATGTCAAAATCTTTGATCAAATAACAAATATTTAAAGGGAATTGCTCAGTTAGTTAGGGTGCTTAGGCTAAGAGTGGACAGAAACTAAAATAATAAATGACTTGCTATTTTTATATTTCATACCTAAGAGAAACATATTATTATAATAATATTGCAGCAAAATTAAATAAAAGTGTCATATCTAACATGTGTAAAATAGATGTCTAAATTGGAATTTATTAATAATTTGTGTTATTCAAAAAGAAAATATCATTATAGTAAAGGCAAAGTATTTATACTATAGTGATATTTCCTTACTTATGTATTCATGTAATAGATCCCCCAAAGCGTCCCACGGCATCGCGTGACCACATGCGTGCTACCGCCTCCTCTTGGGTCGCTCGGTGTGGCCACGCAGATTTCCCAATCTGCGTAGATAGATGTGCGTACTCGCGAACCCAGAGGTCCCCCGCCTTATAGCAACGGCAGGAGGATTCAGGCATACGAGAATTTGGCGCCAGGGCAGCTGTTACCCCGGCGCCGTCGCCTTCTTCGAGCAGGATCGGCCCTCTCCCGATCCCGCTCTGCGGTCTTCTTCTGGAGCATGATACTCTCACAGAAGGAAACCACTGCATTCCAGTTTTCATGCTCTGCCAACATAGCCGACACTACTGCTGGTAGAGAGAGATCTTACCCGATCAGATCGACCAGGATCCGCCGCTTGGCGGCCCACGCATGGCACGCCTCGAGCGTATACTGTGCGGTGTCCTGGTCGTTATCACAATGGTGGCATTGTGCCGTGGCCTCACGTCCTATCCTGTGCAGGTACGCACCAAAACAACCATTCCCGGTGAGCACCTGCGTCAGGCGTTAGGTGTTATGCTCGCTCCTTCCGAGCCAGGCTTCAAAGAGCGGCAGTATGGCCTCCATGACGTGCTTGGTCCACAGGCGGTGACGCCACTTTCCAAGTCGCGCTGCTGAGCTAGCCATCTCAGGCTGTCCAACGGTACTGGAGGCACGCCTTCGCCGCTCTGGCGGAGGGAACGTGTCTGATCGTAGACCCACGCATCCAGAAAACTGGTGTTATCCTAGTTGTAAGCTGTTTATTTTTGAGGTCTATTGGATTTTCTGTCCCATCTAGTTGAAACTATGTTTTTGACAAATCCTCGTATACTTTCAGCGTTTTAACGTAGTGGTCATACTTTTTTGCTACTAGTTGGCTTTGCTGGTTTGACCTCACCCCTACTTTTTAATGGAAACTCCCAAACACTAGGTTAGTTTCGTTGTTCTGTGAAAAATGGAGCCGCTGCTTCGCATCCTGTTTTTGATTAAAAGTTTGCTTGTTTTGAGAATCTTTTGTGTATTTTTTTGGTAAGTATTTAAGGTGTGGCGTTGTGAAGTCACAACCTTTGTATAGTAAATCGACTTATTTCATTGATACGGCAACTCTGTTGGCGCGTTTTCCGCCTTTTGGGATCCTAGATGGATGCGTGGGTGTATCACCAAACACGCTTCTTCCGCCAGAGCGGTGAAGGCGTGCCTTCAAAGGCGCTCGATAGATTCAGATGGCAGGCTAGGCGGCGTACACTGGAGTTGTGACGCGAGCGGCTCATGCTGCCTCAGGACGCGCAAAAAAGCGCATCGTTGAGGCTATATTGCTGTTCTTCACAGCCAGGATCCGAAAAAACGTCCAACAACTTATTATTTTAGCGTCATATTCGTCCTTATCTGAAATCCAGCAACGTAGTCCAATTTTCAAACTGTTTTCTTTACTTATTTATTTATCCATATAATGTACCATTCTCTCTACGTAGCCTAAATCAGTCTTAGTGAGGGCTGGCAAACTATCACATGAGTTGGTGCTTCCACTGGTATGGCAAGTGCTCGCTTTGCAAATGTATTTGTCTTGTTTTACTTTTAAAAACGTTAACCATACATTTTTAAAGTAGTGCCCCCACTTCAATTTCCCATATACCTTCGGTATAGTATTGCGGCATAAATCTCATAAACACAAACATCCTGACCCGGAAAAACATATGTAGGCTATAGAAATATTTGTTCATAGCGAGAGTCAAGCCTGCGAACCGTAAACAGCAGAAATAAGAGCGCTTAGAAAGAAAGAAAGAAAGAAGAAAGAAAACACATTAATCCAGCACAAACAGACTGATAGCACATAACAGAAAGAAAATAGAAATATTTTTTGATAAATAAAAACAAATGTACCATGGGCATGATCATGCCGAAAGGGTTACCAACTCAGCATTTGCGGGGCATTAGGTACCCAGCGCTGATTTTCAGTTGGCACCCCTGCAGTGACACACTAGCTACTTTTCATCATAGTCGTATCAGCAAAAGGACGCCCATTGCTGGAATAAGGCCTCCCCATAGCTTTCCACAACGATTGTGTTGTTATTTTAGGGCACTTTGCCAGTACTTACCACGCTTGGCAGGCGGGTTGGTGATCGCATTATGGTTGCTGTTCCAAAGAAGGACGCTATCCATCCCTCTGGTTTTGAACCCCTTAGTCACCTTTTACATCATCCACGGGAGGAAACGGAGTGGAGCTATATTCTTAATTCGGACACTACACGGAACACATCAACTTCAATATATTTGTTACAATATACAGGCTGGCGCAATTGAACGTGCACTTATTAAGTATTGGCGCAAATATATAGTTATTTTTTTAATAACATCGTCTAAATGAGGGCCCTCTCGAAGACGGCACGCGAACGCAGATTTGTGAAAACTCTTGTCAATAAGACTGCAAGACTAATTTCCAAAAGAGGTGATATTCCTTGGCCCCCATGTAGCCCTGACTTGACGCCTCCTGACTTTTTTTGTGGGGATACCTCAAACATAAAGTTTACATGAACAATCCGAGGAACATCAGTCAGCTAAAGGAAAATATCCGCGGGGAAATGGCAGCTATCACCCCAGATTTATTGACAAGAGTTTTCACAAATCTGCGTTCGCGTTTAGAGGAGTGCCGTCTTCGAGAGGGCCGTCATTTAGATGATGTCATTTTTTTAAAATAAACTACATTTAATTACCTAATCATCCTTTATTTTATTTCAACTATATATAAAAAAATAAACTAAATGCACGTTCTATTGCGCCACCCTGTATTTATGCCAGATGATTTCAAGTAGTACCTACTTTGGCAATATTGTCTCTTCGCTTTAAGCGTGAATGATTATACATAAGTGTTATATTACCTATTATGTAGCAACGCGCATGTACGTCGACTTAGGAAACTTTGATGCCGAACAATACGCCTCAAATTTCTATGAGAAACTTACATAGAGTTATATTAGTTTCACATCACAAATTACCATATATTCAACCGTAAAAGACATATTTTAAATTAAAAAATAATAAGAATTGTTTAGTTTTGATATTGTAGTCGTGTTACTTAGTTATTCCGTAGGTGTCCGGATTAAGTCGGCACGGTTGGTGCAGTGGCTGATACAGTCGGCTGCTGCGCTCCAGGTCATGGGTTCGATTCTAGCACGGAACAAAACCGTTTCTGGTTTGGATGGATTGTGTGTGAAACTTAAGTCTGTAAACGCACCCACGACACAGGAGAAATCCTAGTGTGGGGTATGTTTTTTTTTTTTTTTAAATATAATATAGCACGACCTCCTCCTCCCGTGGATGTGGTAAAAGGCGGCAAAGGGACTCAACAGGGCAGCAACATCCCTTCTAAGTATGACGTGTAACTATGGAGTTATTAATGAAGTATTGTATTGTTTTGTAAGGAGAGACATTAGTTATTAAGTCTCTAATGCCCAGTAATTTTTCTAGCTACAGTGCCTTTCAAAGCCAAAGTCAAAAAAAATATTTCATATAGGCCCTAATAGGCACTTAAGGAAAGTCGAAAGTTTAGGTGCACGGTTCGGAAAAGTTGATCTTATGGAGAAGAAGCCGGCAAGAAACTCCATAGACACTCATTTAAAAAAAGTGATATTACAATTTGACACGTCAGCTATGTTTTCTTTTTAAAAACGTTGCCTCACACTAGTATTTCTCTTGTGTCGTGGGTGCGTTTACAGACATGACTTCCACACACAGTACACCCAGACCCGGAACAACTTTCTGCAGATCATACAAATATTTGTTACGTTCGAGAATCGAACCCACGACCCGGTGCGCAGCAGCCGACTGTATCAGCCACTGCACCAACCGTGCCGTCAATATGTGGAAACAAAGTGGACTATACGTGAAATACATATACACAATAGTAAAACCCTATTGCTTCTGTAATACACAATCAGAAATTGATAATTATTAACGCACCGGTACGAGTCACCGAAGTTCTCACATTTACAAAATGTAGAAGATGCTAAATTATATTATAATAAAGGGCAATATGGCCATCAAGCTGTAAACAATGTCATATTGTATACATTAACATGTTAAAAACGACAAATATAATATGTCCTATATAAAAAAGTTATCAATCATAACAAGAATTATATCCTCATTCATCGCAATTCAGAATAATTGATAGATAACACATATTTTGTCCATAGGGTACCAGGGAAGCCACATATGTGCAAAAGAATCAGTGCCAAACATCCCTGTCGTCAACATAATCTATTGCTTTATAATAAGCTTTTCCAATAAGAACGCGTTTAATATAGGCTTTAAACTTTCCCTCGGTAAGATCTGTAATAGATTTGGGCAGCTTGTTATAAAAACGTATACTATTCCCTAGGAATGACTTATTCGTTTTAGCTAATCTAAATTTAGATACTATTTTATGTTTTTGCAATGTATTGATGTCATGAAAATCGCTTCTTTTATAATACTTGTGCAGATTTTTGCGGACATATAAAATGTTTTCAAAGATATAAAGTGACGGCAGTGTAAGTATGTTAATATCTTTAAACATGGTTCTAAGAGACTCGCGACGGCCCATGTTATAGATCGCACGGATGGCCCTTTTCGAACCGGAACAATAATGTCTAAATAAATACTACTTTTTGGCAATAGAATAACCAATACATGTACAGACACAACTTGACCTCTATAGTATGTAGCTAGCTACAAGCAAAGATCACGATAGTGTGGTCCATCCAGACGGAGTCGCAGGCAGAGCCTACATACACTATAACCATTCCATGACATCAAAGACTATACATAGATACGATCACTAGTTAATATTTACTTTCAGTCAACAGAGGGGAGTTTAAAACAACAGGAGAGACACGAGCCGTTTATTTAGCAAACATAGCATCTTATGTTACAGCCACATCTTCACGGATCTGTACATCTGTGGAGTAGACAGGATTGTACCGCGGTTATTTGACAGTTGTTATGTCTAGCGTATTTTGGCAAGGACTACAGGATGGTTGCGTGTATATTCTATCGATATTCACGTTGCAGAAATTAGCAAGTGGGTTCCCTGCTCGTTCCAGTGCCTCAGCCGTGTTCGGAAATTCCTACCATATCATACTAAGGTAATTATTGCACCATCTCTCCTTCCGCACTTGTTTTCGGGATGCATCGGAGGAACTTCTAAACAGACTCGAACACCTACAGAATTTGTATCTTCGATTCATTTTCGGTCTTTGACGAAGTATCACTGTATATTTCGAACTCGAGGGTTCGTTCTCATATTTCGAAATGTACAAAATATAGTTTCAATGTCGTAAATGTCACAAATTGTATTACATGTATACAATCTTAGTTCGGTCAACGTTCAGTCAATGGTGTAAATTAATTATGAGAATGAAATCTCAGATTGAAATGGCTACCTATTCGGCAGCGCCAAGATTGTCATATGCTTTCTCTTCTGTACTCAATTCTTCATCACCCAAATTATAATAACAATAATAATCGTTTATTTCAAATTACAGAGATGTGTAAAAAGATAAGAACTAATCTTAGTGTCTTAATCTCGAACCACACACTATCCATGTAGCATGTAGCACGTACTCGTAGATGTATGACGTCCAATTCAATGACGTAGCATCGGATAATCCCACCTATCGCATAACGTGCTCCAGATGCTATGGGAGCTGGCACGCATTCTGCGAAGGATCGAGGCACACCGCTTCCGGATGATGGCATCAAAGTCATCAATCCTCGCCTCAGCAAACATCCCCGAAGCGCTACAAAAACGCGGCAGCATCCTGAACGCATTATTATACTGCACATGCAGGGCGTTGTATGACCTATGCGTATACCTAACCCATAGACTGCAAGTGCAGAATGACTGGCAGTAAGCTCTAAATAGTGTCATTTTTACCTGCATGCTACAACGTGCAAATCTGTCAATCAAAATCTTATGATACTGTCTATCTTCATGATATCTTATTCCTAGGGGAAAATCCTGTCAATCGGCTTCTTCACTCCTTCTTCGGACTCCTTGTCACACTTGAGTACGTTATACAGAGTGTAAGTGACAACGTACTGAAAACTTGAGCAAGAGATTGCACTTAAGTCTATAGTAAAAATAGCAAAGCCATTTATCTCAAAAATAATGTTTTAGTTTTACAAATTTTTGATCACGCAATGTATCGTTAACAACGCGATAAAAAAGCTACATGATAATTATTAAAATAATAAGAGCAGCAGTGGTCTGGTAGAGTACAGGTATTTATTCCTACACACAAGTTATATACACAAGTTATATATACGAGTAGTACTTTTTTGAACACAAAAACAGAACCGTAACCAAGCTTATTTCAAATTAGTGACATGTGTTAAATATGATTACTATCACTAGCCAGTGCATATTTGCATATGCGACCTCCAATAATTATTGTACTATGATATGATAATATTATGCTACTGCGAGCGATGACTTCATCCGTGAACTGTAGCGAAACTACAGCCGTTTAGTTTTTATTTACATCGCAGTTTTATGTAAGAATAGTTCATTGTCTTTTCTTCAAAATAGATGAAAACAATTATTTATACTGAAATCGGTTAGTTTTGAAATTAAGTGAATTTCATATACGCCGTGATGAATACGACGATATGAAATTCACTTAGTTTCAAATATTATTTAGAAGACAGAACACACAGATAGTAGTTATATCTAACAATTGTTCGGTTCAATAGCCAGTGTGGTCCACTGAGCTCTGCAGTTATTAGTTCAGGAACTTTGACGTCCTTGCTTGCAACTGGGAGAGTTGAGACATATTGCTTCAATAGTGAAACAAGGGATTTTCCTATGTAGCATAATGGGTTAGCACTCGAATTATATCATCATTATGCCGTGTGGTGCCGGCTCAGAATACCACCACCCCATCTCCTCCCGTGGGTGTCGTAAAAGTCGACTAAGGGATTAGCCGGAGGATGGGCAGCAGCGTCCTTCGAGTACATTAACAACTCAACTGCGATCGCCAACCCGTCTGCCAAGCGTGGCGATTATGGCAAAACCCCCCAATGAGCCCACAATACACCCATATCGGTCGTCGTGGTGATCTTTGCGGGAGGCCTGTGTTCAGCAGTGGACTTCATTCGGCCGAAATGATGAATTTCATATCCATCGTGTCCATCATCACAGATGGGGTGCTGCACATTCCTTTGGTTGAGAGTCTCTTAATCGCCTTTTACGACATCCCCCAAAGGAAATCATCATCATCATATCAGCCACAGGACGTCCACTGCTGAACAAAGGCCTCCCCCTTAGATTTCCACAACGAGCGGTCACATGCCGCTCTCATCCAACGACTCCCAGCGACCTTCACCAGGTCGTCTGTCCACCTCGTTGGAGGTCGTCCCACGCTGCGTTTTCCGGTGCGCGGTCTCCATTCGAGAAAGGAAATAGAGTGTTACTATTGTTAGGTTTAGGGATTAATATTAACTTTACGATTAATTTTGTATATTAGCAACGGCAGATGTTGACTTTGTTTATACTATTTAAGTAGTTGCAGCTTGCAACACTGGAAAGTGGGGGCTCTGGTCCGTTGCATGTGGCCCGACACTTGCCATTATTATTGTTGGTATAGTACATTTATTGAAGTCTATAAAGAATAAAAGTGTTAAGCAGTACATCGAGTGATTTTATTACACTACATTCTAAATTCGAACACTACACAGAAAAATTAAATGGTATAAGATAAAAAGCGCTTCAAACCAACCAACTCGTTAATACTAAATTGGTAATTTTTTTTATTAGACGACACGGTTGGTGCAGTGCTTGATACAGTCGACTGCTGCGCTCCGGGTCGTGGGTTCGATTCCCACACGGAACAAATATTTGTATGATCTGCAGGTAGTTGTTCCAGGTCTGCGTGTATTGCATGTGGAAATCATGTCTATAAACGCACCCACGATACAGGAGAAATCCTAGTGTGGGGCAGCGTTTAAAAAAAAAACTATTCAAAATTCATCCCCAGTACTCCAGTCAACGCAACTCTACCTCTAATTTCAAATCTGTAAAGCTATCCGGTTGGAGCGTGCGGATATCGTAATTAACATAGTTACTGAAACTCCAGCGACGTCTGTCGAACTACGACACTATGGGTTCCAATGCAGTTACATTAGTTTTTCGTTAAACGAGTGTCGGTTAGGCATTAAGAACATTGTTTTGTGAGTATTTATGAACGCAAACTAATTTGCTAGCTGTATTAAAACTTAGAAAAACGTTCATATCTATCTCTCATATTTTCGTGTATTCATCTACAAGGAAGTTGCCGTGTGGTGCCGGCTACGAATAACACCAGCCCATCTCATCCCGTGGGTGTCGTGAAAGCCGACTAAGGGATTAAACGGAGGATGGGCTGCAGCGTCCTTCGAATACATTAATAACTCAACTGTGATCGCCAACCCGCCTGTCAAGCGTGGCGATTATGGCAAAACCCCCCAATGAACACACAATACACCGATATCGGTCGTTGTGGTGATCTTTGAGAGTGGCCTATGTCCAGCAGTGGAATTTATTGGGCCGAAATGATGAAGTTGTGAATCGTGTAGTATGTTTTCGTTATCAAAAACATAACGAGTTTTTTCTTGAATAGTTGTGTATTATCTATACTTCTTATGTCATGCGGTAGCCTATAATATATTTTAGAAACCATACCAAAAGTACTTTTGATCTAGGCCGTTTTATGTGCTGTGTGGCAAACAACTAAATTAAATCTGCAACCCATCAGTTACAGACTACCTTCTAAAAAATTATCAATAACTCTTCCAATTAACTTTATTTTATAACTTTGAATGCAAGCCACCGGCATTGTCTTGCATTCATCCTTTATTCTCTCTACTTGCAAATATCTACTGAGTTGACAGCTAAAATTAATTTGTTGTTTCTCTGCCAGCTACTAATGTTGTTCCGATGTTTGTTGTTTGAAATACGATACTAAAGTTCAATGCATGGAGATGAAGTGCTTTCAAAGTGCTATCGGGAATATGATATCGGTAAACAAAGCAGAAACTACAATTTCTGAAACAATTATAAGTAATTTTGAAATTGCTTTGTTTCCAAATCTTAATTACATTAAAAGGAAATAAACAATGTAATACTCGTTTCGATCCGTATCCGTAAGAACAACGCAACTATGTTGGATTATGATAATAGATATTTAAAATGATAAACAAAAATAAATGGAACAATAGTCAATTTTTGGTGGCAAATTTCTATTTCTAGATTCGCCCTAAATGTACAACATTGGCTTACGTATGTTTATGGCGAGGTGAAAGGCAATAATAACTAACATTTTATTGCCATTTAAACATATGAGCAATCCTTAAAGGTAAATTTTAGAAATATGTGACTCATGTAACAGCTTATGACTTTATCATGTAGCACCTATGCACTAGATATGTACTGTAATATGCTGTATGTTAGTTTTTAAATCTATTTTATGTCCAAAGCATTTTAATGTATGACTAGCTGGGACCCGCGGTTTCACCCGCGTTTAATTTAAAAGAAATTTAGAGAACTTCGACATATACACTTGACATAGAATATATATACTGGATTTCAAGGGTTTTATTTTTTTGCGCGGAACCCTATTTATTTTTCTAAAATAAAAGTAGCCTAAGTTATTCCTTATAACATCAGCTATCTGCCAGTGAAAATCCCGTCAAAATCGGTCCAGCCGTTTCGGAGATTACCCGGAACAAACAGACAGACAGACAGACAAAAAATTTAAAAATTGTTTTTTTGTTGTAGGTATCGTATATACTTTCATATGCATTTAGTAAAAAGCTATTATTTTGACATTACAAACAGAAACTTCAATTTTATTTATTTGTATATAGATTACTTAGATGTGACGTTAAATACCATTAATTTAACTAAATGAACCTTTTATATAGCGTTTCCTAGCATACACAAGCGATATTATGTATAATGTATCTTGTTATGAACGTAACGGTCATTTCAAAAACGTAACTAGGGTTATCAAACACGTTTGGGGGGGTCCTTTACAATCTTTCCCGAGAATCCCTTTTAGTGTGATCTTTTGAGGACCTGGAGCCTCCATCTTTGGTGCCGAAGATAACTGCTCCAGTGGTTTTAGCCGGTGGGAGTCCGGCATACCCCTTCGCCCTTCCCCGGAGCGAAGGATCAAACACCATTTTCATTTTATGTTGGGTTATCTAAATCGGCTACAGCGGTTGGGACCCACTATTTGTGACACCCAAAAATTAAATGACATGGTGCGGTAAATGGACAATTATAGATAAGATAATAAAGATAAAGATAAATTAAGATCAACCAAGTGGTTTAAGGTGATCCAAAATAGTAAAGCACGACCTGAAGACATTTCAATAAAAAGTATTGTTATAAGCTTGGTAAATTCTGTTAGCAAGTACAGCCTGACCAATACCGCTGTACCGTATGCGCAGGGAGGTGGGGAGTGGGAAGGAAAAAGAGAGACGGCAACGAAATGACAAAACGGTGCGGCTGCTCACATACATAGTCGACCAGACCAGGAGGAACTGTTTGTAGTCCACACAGCTATTTTTTCTGTGCGGGAACCAAACCCGCGAACAGAAAGCTAATAGCTTAGCTACAGTACCAATTGGGCTATCATACCAATAATTTATTTACGTATGAACAGCATGAACAAATCAGATTTCATGTTCAATATATATCGGCTACAGTGCTACAAGGAACATTGTATTCATAACTATAACAAGCCTTCGTTAGTAGCTACTCCCGTCTAGATTTGTAGCGCACAGGTAGTGCTCTGAGTACGTCGTAATAAATATCGATAGATTTCATGTTACTCAAGAATGAAATAGATTTTTCTTGTTAGATTTCAGAAAACTTGGTATTTAAAGTCTTCTCATGTCAGAATAATTTTAATTTTACATTAATGTGGTATGAAGATTAATTACCTCGACACCAAAATTAATCAAGTTCTTCAAAATCAGATCGATAGCGGAAATGCAAGATGGCTAAAGCGCGACCCTGGTCCATGTTACATTCATATAATTATATTGAAAACAGCCTAGTCATTTGGCCCTACGATGGCTATTCTGATGGATATTCTGGTATAAAGAAGCTTTAGTATTTTGAGGTGAAGTTCCCATTTTGGCGTTTAAGCTATAAACAATTCTACTATAGTTCATATAATGATAATAGACACAACTCGATACGGTCGTAGCCACATCTCTAAAGAAGCCCTCCGTTAATCGTCGCCTTATAATTATAGGTTATCGTCGCGCATGATTTCGCTGGCTTCTTCCACTTGTTTCTTTCAAGCCAGACGGTCGCGATAATTAGTTGCTATCACCAAGCCAAAATCAACCTTACCTCTTGCACACTATAGTTGATTGTCAAGTAGAAGGAGCTACAGCCGCTTTCAATGACACTTCGGCAGCCTGAAGAACTATTCATACGACAGCGCCTGATTTTTCCCCTGATATTTCATGTGACATTTTTGTAGTTCTTTTTTCGTTTCGTGCTGGAATTTTCTGAAAACTCACGGTTAGTACTGGTTTGATAGACTCGGTTTTTTGACCGTGACGTTTGAAAAGTCACGTTTCAATCAGAAGCTAGCAGAGGTATCCTTTTCTTAAATGACGCGTAAATTTTTTCTTTTGATGATCTCTCCGCAATTTAACCTCAATGTATGTATTACGGTGACACTCATACAAAATTTCTAAGATCATCAGAAGACCTAAAACTTAAAATGCCAATGCATTCCACAAAATGTATTGATAACTCCTTTACGGTTCAGGCCGCTCGTTTGTGGAATGCATTACCAGTTTTAATAAGACGAGCTCAGTCAATATCAGTGTTCAAAAGACTAGTGAGGGAACATTACTTGTCACTGTGATTATTTTTGCTTAGAATTTACTAAGTATTACATCTGAAGTAACTGCTTTTCGATATTTTGTCGATTAAATTAAAAAGTATTTGTATATGTGTATATATAAATGTTTGTGTATTTATATATCTATATTGTGTATAATCTTCCATTATTTATATATTTAGTATAGTATACGTAATTTAGTTATTTCATTATGTATCTGTGTGCACCATCAACTGCCGCATATATTATCCAGTTAAGTATTTCTCCATCCTAAGGTTGCCTGGAAGAAATCGCCGAGCGCGATAAGGCCGCCCATTGTACTCTAAAATATACTTATAAGCACTACTGTTTTTATTACCTTTAACGATTAGTGTACAATAAAAAGCATAATAAATAAATAAATAAATAAATACATACAGTAGTATGCCAAGCATAAGTAATTTTAACATAATGGTCGAGCTGTCATTCTTCTTCTGAATTATTTCTTAGATTAAACAACAAATACTTAAAAATACATCCATCAATTTTTGTTTTTTGTTGTTTTGTTGATTATTAGTTAATTTAATTAAAACAATAACAAAGAAATCAGTAATATTATCTTTTCGACACAAACAAATTTATTAATACGCTTCGTCCTCCAACCGCTACATACAGTAACGACTTTTTCAACGAGTCCCACGTTAGGGCGCCAATAATGTTAATTGGAAAATTAACGTTATTGGCACCCAACGAGTTATTGATAATCTACTTAGGATATATCCTTACTAATTGGATTGCCACTTACTTCGAGTTTTCCTGATTCAGTAGGATATGAGGTACCTGAAACAAGATAAAAACAATAAGTGAATTTATTTACTATTACCTATTTAAAGACTGGTATAGTCTTACATAAGAAAATACTTCTTTGGGGTAGCAATTTATTTACCCGCAAGCCTAAATGGCTTATATGGCGTAAGTAGGAAAACCCATAAATTATCAAAGAATATTAATATTAATTATATTCATCATCATAATCATCGTTCAGCCAAAAGATGTCCACTGCCGAGCAAAGGCCTCCCCGTGGTTTTTCACAATTGTGTCGTTATTTTAGGAATACCACCCTTAGCAGGCAAGTTGATAAGCGCAGTATACATAGCTACTGTTCTACAGAAGGAACGTTGCTACCCATCCCTCTGGTTTAGATTCCCTTAGTCACCTTTTACGACATCCACGGGAGATGGAGTGGTGCCATATTCTTAACCCGGACACCACACAGCGGTTATTTATGAGGAAGGTATTATTTTTAGCTATGGACGTTCTCAAGCAATATCCTTTGTAAATATTAATTGCAACTGTCAATGCCATGGCATTATTCCGCAATGATACCACCTTTTTTATTGGTGTCCAGTGGAAATTCTACATGAACTTCCTTTGCCCCGGAGAAGGGCAAAGGGGAATGCCGGACTCCTACCAGCCAACCACTGGAGCGGCCATCTTCGGCATCGTATCACCGTAAAGGATCCCCGAAGGTCCTTGTGCACTGTGCTATACGCACACGGTATCGCGTGACCACATACGCGCCACCGTCTTCTCGTAGGTCGCTTGGTGCAGGCACGCAGATTTCCCAATCTACGCACCCGTGAACCTAGAGGACGCCTTATAGCAACGGCAGAGGGTTTCAGGCGTCTAGGAATTAGGCACCAGGGCGGTTGTTACCTTGGCGCCGTCTCCTCCTTCTTCAATCGGGATCGGCCTTCTCCCGATCCCACTCTGCGGTCTCCTTCTGAAGCATTACGCTCTCACGGGAGACCACTGCATTCCAATTTTCGTGCTCTGCCAACATAGCCGATCGGCGGCTCAAGCAGGGTACGCTTCGAGCGTCTGCTGCGTGGTGTCCTGGTCCTCGCGTCCTATCCCGTACAGGTACGCACCAAAATAACCGTGCCCGATGAAGCAATGATACTACCTAATGATGACACGAGCAAATCATTCGCCTGGTGGTAAGCGTTACGCCTGACCATAAGAAGGATAATGCTATCCAGGACCAGCCTCTCGCTCGTCACGTTAATATATTCGTTGTTTTGTCTGTGAAGCCCAGAAATTTCACTAGCTACAGCGTCCTTCCAGCCGAAACATATGGCATTTGGACAGCAAAGTCATATATTCAGCTAGACGACGTCGCTGCTGACTACAAAGAAGACGGCTGTATGAACTGGACAAAATAAGTAGAGAATGTTCCAGGCTCTATGCCGAAGGTCTGGAATTCATTGGAAGACGTTTTTATTCAGCAGTGGAATGATATGGTTCTGACAATAAAACTGTTAGCTATTCGAAAAAACAAAACTATAAGCACAAACAAATACCCATCTGTTAATTAAACCGAAATTTTCCAGTACGGTACATAATTACAGTTGATAAATCGAATCCCAATTAATTACGTAATTATTGTCCAGTAGATAATTTGTATCAGAAACTTTTTTGAAAGAAGTGTGTAAATTATATTTTTAAATCGGATTTAGTTTTGACTGTAAAATGATGTTGACGGAAATCAACCTAAACTTGGGAACCTATCATATTGAAGTAGTTAAGTTCTACTTCTTAGTCTTCTTTGAACAACGTAAGAGCCATTGCCGTCCGTAGTTTTATTTGTCTTTAGTCCGTGTGGTGTCCGGATTAAGAATATGGAACTACTCCATCTCTTCCCGTGGATGTCGTAAAAGGTGACTAAGGGAATCTAAACCAGAGGGATGGGCAGCAGGGTCCCTTCTGAGAAACAGTAGCCATACTGCGCTCACCAACCCGCCTGCCAAGCGTGGTGAGGGCAAATATCCCCAAAATGATGACACAGTTGTGAAAATCTATGGGGAGGCCATTGTTCAGCAGTGGACGTATAAATGGCCGATATGATTGAAGAGCCATTGCGACCTATGACGAGATGAACAAATTATTCACCTGCTAGAAATAATGACGCCAATACATAACACTTAGTCGTCGGTTTGGAGGATGAGGCGCTTAGTTTACTGGAATTGTTTTATAATGTTTTTTTTTTTTTTTTTTAAAACGTTGCCCCACGCTACGATTTCTCCTGTGTCGTGGGTGCGTTTACAGACACAAATCCCACACACATTACACCCAGACCCGGAACAACTACCTGCAGATCGTACAAATATTTGTTCCGTGCGGGAATCGAACCCACGACCCGGTGCGCAGCAGCCGACTGTATCAGCCACTGCACCAACCGTGCCGTCAAAATTATATTTGGAAATCGGTTAGTTTAGTTATTTTAATTTCTTTCGTACTTTTATTTACGATTTTTATCCTCTTGTGCGCTTAATTATAATCAAGTTTGTCCATATGGAAGAGACCCGCTGAAAATCAGTGGTGCGCACATGTACATAGCAAATACTGAGCTGAATCCCTTGCTACACATACTATGTCAGCATGCGATTTGTGTTCTTCGGAATGTGTGTGTTTTAAATTTGTGTATTTTATGTGTGTGACAAAATAAATGGTTTAAATGGTTTTAGCAATTGTTATGTTACAAAGAATTGAACTCGTCACCTCGAGAGATTAGTTATTTAGCATCCTATATCCAGTAATTTTACTAGCTACGGTGCATACTGGAACATAGTAAGTCTAAACTTTAGACTCTAAAGTTTAAACACTACTGCTTGGCGGCAAATATCTGGTACTACGGTGATACCTACCTAGCCGAATTGACAGCACGGTTGGCGCAGTGGCTGATACAGTTGGCTGCTACGCTCCGAGTCGTGGGTTCGATTCCCGCACGGAACAAATATTTGTACGATCTGCAGGTATTTGTTCCGGGTCTGGGTGTATTGTGTGTGGAATTTGTGTCTGTAAACGCACCTGCGACACAGGTGAAATCCTAGTGTGAGGAAACGTTAAAAAAAACAATAATACATGTGTCATTTCGAAATATTGAAACAACGGAGGGTATGTCGCTACATGAAAACCTCAGAGAAGAATTGTCGAAAGAAAATAAAAGCTAGGTTATATTTTCCCCTTATATGTAACTAATTGGCGCCTAATCTTTTATATATATATCGGAGGAAGAGTCTGAATCGAGTTCATTGCTGATTTCATAATGCGAGATCGATTGTTTACTAAAATACTTTGTTAAAACTCCATTTAAATTTTAATTGATTTATCATATTTTTCTATCGCGTAAAATATTAATAATTTATTTAAAGTTACTGTATTGTATCATATTATGTTATGTCCAATCAGAGCAGAGGCTAGGCCTCGAGGGGGGTCGCGGCGCCATCTGGACGGTTGCGACGGTTGCCGTGTGGATATATTGGTAATTATTGTCTTGGATCGAGGAGGATCAGTGTGATAGTTGTTGTTTGGCGAAGTTAGATCGGTGTCGCGAACCCGCTGCTCGGATAAATTTATAAGTTAACGTTTTAAATTAGTAATAATTAATTGCAACGTAATTGTGAAGTATTTATTCCTTTAGTGACTCGAAAAGCTTGTAAATCTTTTATTAAATTGTACGAAACAGTGATTACTTTATTTTATTGTTACACCGAAACAACCGTGCCCGGTGAGCACCTGCATCAGGCGGTAGGTGACGCGCTCGCTCCTTCTGAGCCAGGCTCCGAAGAGCGGCAGGACGGCCTCGACGACGCGCTTGGTCGCAAATTGCATCCGCAGGCGGTGACGCCACTTTACAAATGCGCGTCGCCGAGCCAGCCGCCGCAGCCTGTCCAACGGCCCTGGAGGCGCGTTTTCTCCGCTCTGGCGCAGGGAGCGTATCTGATCGTAGACCCATGCATCCATCTCCGCCAGGATGTCGAAAGGCGGAATACGCGCCAGGAAAGTTGCCACCTCGTAGGACACCGTTCGGTATTCTCGTGCGATCCGGATAGCCACTCTGCGCTGCAGACCGTGAATTTTGGTTCTGCAGCGCTGGGGCCGACCAGCTACCTGCCACCAGTAAAATCCTTTTTGAAATCACAAGCGTAGAGGTTGTGATTTACCTTTTTGAACGTAATATCAGATAAACTCGTTCGCTTAGCTTAACAAACAATCACAAAAGCTCTATTACATAAACGGAATAAACATTTATGGACCTTGATCATTCTAAATGTCGTCACTTCCTGTTGGGGATCATAACCGCACCGTAGAGCCAATTTCCCGTTGAGACATTGAGAAATCTGGTCCAGTATAATTGACCGCTCATTTATCTATTGTTTTTGTTAAACATTCATGAAACCGTTCGTAATGAATGTTTATAGTTTGAACTAAAGGAAAGTTAAGAGTTTATTTTACCTTTAATGTTGAATATTTGTTTTTTTAAGTGTATAGTTTTGCATTGCTTTTTATGAATTTGTTAGCAGTGACTGATATCGCCTGCAGAGATTCATCATTTCGGCCGAATGAAGCCCACTGCTGGACACAGGCCTCCTCCAGAGATCACAAAAACGACCGATATGGGTGTATTGTGGGCTCATTGGGGTGTCTTGCCATAATCACCACGCTTGGCAGACGGGTTGGCGATCGTAGTTGAGTTGTTAATGTGCTCGAAGGACGCTACTGCCCATCCTCCGGCTAATCCCTTAATCGACTCTTACGACACCAACGGGAGGAGATGGGGTGGTGGTATTCTGAGTGCTAAGTAAAGTGCTAGATTCGGCTCCTATGGGCTTGGCCACATCACCACCGGGCGCGGCACAGACACCTAGAAACGGCACGTCATCTGACGGCCACGTGGTAGTTTCTTTTCAGATATGGACTTCACAGGCCAGTGAAAATCTTTTTATGCACAACAAACAATGTAAGAACCGTTCGAGGATACATCAACTGAGCCGTGTTGGCTGCGGCGTGGTTAAGCGTCGATGACGCTGTTTAACGGCGATGGCTCCGTGATGTGGCCAAGCCCTTTGTCCGGCAGAGTGGCACCCATAAAATTTTCAGGAGTGTTGCTGATCGAGTGTACCTGCCCATTGATAAACTGGCAGCTACCACCAGTTTGGAATCTGGTTATTAAAATAATAAAGTCTTAAACTTCATGCCACACTAAAAATATCAAGGCACTGTCTATGAGTGGTTACTGCGTGAATCGAAACGATTTTTGATTAGAATAATAAGGTTTTTTTAAACATGTAACTTATTTTAGAAAAATAATTAGGGATCCGCGCAAAAAAAACCCTTGAAATCCAATATATATATATATATATATATATCCTATGTCAAGTGTCTATATCGAAATACTCTAAGTTTCTTTTGAACTAAATGCGGGTGAAACCGCGGGTCCCAGCTAGTCACTAATAGGTGAGAAAACTTCAGCCATTAAAATTTATCAATCATGTATTTTTTAAATTATGGTGTATAATCAGTTAACATTTCCATAACACAATTTAAAGCAGACTCTAAAAGAACGAAAGTATACATTGAATAAAAGCTCTAATAAAATAATTAAAAAAAACTGGTTTGACAACTTCAGTAGAACATAACTCGATTCATCGCTTTCGATTAAACACGCGAACGCTTGATAGTTTGCATCAATAACTTCACATCAGAGGTTATGTTCAATGAATACGTCACATGATTAATGTCATCTGAAAATACGTAGTAGACATGAGATTTTCACTTTTAAATTAATAGTTTCAACAAATAGCCATATTGGAAAAAAAATGTATTACTGGCCAGTATGCGCTGATCTTTTTCCAATAATTCAATTCAATTCTGGTTCGCTGTGTGTCACAAAAATCTTAACATCGATCAATCATCGATCTCCTCGCCTCACTGGTCGTCGCGTTTGCAATCACAAAGTTAAAACGAATAATTTTGAATTTATTTTTGTAACAGCACAGACTATTAATGTTACAGTTTAAATCATAAATTTCTATGTATAGCAAAGTCCAATTATACTTTTTTTTCATTTCATCATCATCATTTCGGCCCAATGAAGTCTACTGCTGGACATAGGCCTCCCTCAAAGATCACCACAACGACCGATGTCGGTGTATTGTGTGCTCATTGGGGGGTTTTGCCATAATCACCACGCTTGGCAGGCGAGTTGGCGATCGCAGTTCAGTTGTTAATGCATTCGAAGGACGCTGCTGCTCATCCTCCGTCTAATCCCTTAGTCGGCTTTTACGACACCCACGGGATGAGATGGGTTGGTGCTATTTGTAGCCGGCACCACGCGGCATTTTTCATTTAGAGACTTCCAATAATTATACAGCAGTGACGGGACGGTTGGCATAGTTGCGAAGCGTTTGGCTTCGATTGTCGCGGGTATGATCCCCGCACGAAAAAAATATTTGTAGAATTGCAGATAGTCGAGTCTGGGTGTTTTTACGTCTGAGTTTTATGTCTATAAACTTTAGTCACGACAAAGGAGAATACTAGCGAGGGCACCATTCGTAAAATTGTGCAAGAGATAGCAAAAAAATTGCCAAGTATTTTTATTATTTTATTATAGGATCACTCGTGTGTCTGTCTAACTGTCAGTCCATCTGTCACAGGCAATTTGCTCTGAATCTAATGACCGGATAAGGTGAAATTTGGTACACATATGGATTTCTGCGACCCAAACATGTACTCCATCTCCTCCCGTGGATGTCGTAAAAGGCGACTAAGGGAATCTAAACCAGAGGGATGGGCAGCAGCGTCCTTTCTGTGAAACGGTAGCCATACTGCGCTCACCAACCCGCCTGCCAAGCGTGGTGAGTATTGGCAAATACCCTCCAAAATGATGACACAGTTGTGAAAATCTATGGGGGAGGCCTTTGTTCAGCAGTGGACGTATAAATGGCCGATATGATGATGACGAAACATGTACGTAAATAAATTAATTTTGAATATGGGGGTATTTTTTGGGGGGCAATATAGAAAAATAAAGAATAAAGTTTGGCAAACTGTACCGTAGAATACATGAAAAGGCTTATTGTGAGGGTGTCAAATGTATTTTATAATTTTAAAATATATAGTTTCAAAGTTATTTAACAAAATATACGAAAATTGACCATTCCTCCTCCCCCCCGCCCTTATCTCCGAAACTACAGAGCCGAAAATTCTGAATAAAGTATAGGTAATAGCTCTTTACCTATAGAATACAGGAAAACCTATAAGAAGTATATGGTCTTAAAATAACATGGTAAATCTTTCAATGTTGTGCGTACAAACTTACGTTTGTGCTTGGAATGTATGGGAAAACAAGTTTTTCAACTACGATGTTTAGTTTGTTCTTAGGATAAGTTATTGGTTCAAGACCGAATCCAACAATTAATATGGGATGAGTGCCGCATTTTATTTTTTATTTTGATCGGGCTTTGGATTATTATATAAATAAAATACATAGGTTTTTTTTTATTTTAATAATACGTGTAGAACGTGGTTTTGTTTTTAAAACATTTTATTAATTCCTAGTTGTTTCCCGCGGCTTCGCAGTCGTGGCATTCGGAAATATACATCATGTTGTTAATGACGTGCAATAATGACTTGCGCTTTGATTAGGAACGAAAAAAGGATCATGCTATATTTCCGAACTAGCTGGGACCCGCGGTTTCACCCGCGTTTAATTGAAAAGAAATTTAGAGTATTTCGACATAGACACTTGACGTAGAATAAATATATTAGATTTCAAGGGTTTTTTTTTTACGCGGAACCCTAATTATTTTTCTAAAATAAAAGTAGCCTAAGTTATTCTTATAACATCAGCTATCTGCCAGTGAAGGTCCCGTAAAAATCGGTTCAGCCGTTTCGGAGATTACCCGGAACAAACAAACAGACAGACGTTTTTTTGTTATATGTAACGTACAAGTTTTTAAACTGACATGGTCACTAACACTATTATTGGAACTAAAAACGGGATATTTACCATGTTTTTTATTACTTTTGAGTTCCCGATATTTCGGCGCTATTGCAAGCGCCATGTTCACGGATAAACTAAAGTTTTTGCGGGTGGATGTTTATGAGCAGACAAAACGATCTACCCTCTTCCTTAAACGTTTTGTGCGCTGGGTGCCGCTACCACTATCACTTAAGTCACTCACAACTCGACTTTGTTCCCGACATACGAAACTCACTGTGTCCACTCGCGAACTTTTTACGGCACTCTTTCGGTCTTTACACAATCGAATCACTGGATTCCAGGCCTTCGACAGTTGAAACCCGTCCTCCCGGTTAAAGTTACTATATTTGGTAATCTCAATGTCGAGATTACTTGAGGGTTATGTAACTCGATCCAGTGGTTCGATCCCGAATCCAACAGGTGTTCAGCTATGGCCGATTTTTGGATGTCGTTGTTTTTTACCGCTCTAATGTGTTCTGAGATTCTACAAGCTACAGTGCGTTTCGTCTGACCGATATACGACTTGCCACAACTACAGTCAACCTTGTAAACTCCGGGCTTTTCGAGGGGAAAGTTGTCCTTCGGCGAACGCAGCATTTGAGACACTTTCTTGAACGGAGTGAAGATAGTCTTTACGGAGTATTTCCGAAGAATGTTTGCAACCTTATCTGTCACTCCCCTCACGTACGGCAAAAATGCCGGTTGCCGCTCAACCTCGCACTTCCGATGCTTAGAAATAGTTTTTTGTCTACGGTGTATGGCCTTCGATGTATATCCATTCCTCTGTAGGACCCTCTGCACATGCGCTAGTTCTGTAGGTAAATGCTCCTCGTCGCATAAATCATACGCTCGGTTGGTGAGTGATGTCACTACAGAGTTCAGTTGTCTGGGATGGTGATGCGAATTCGCGTGTAGATAACGGTCAGTGTGAGTCAATTTCCTGTAGACTGAGTGGCCTAGCGATCCATCAGTACGAACTCGTATCTTCACGTCCAAGAATGGAATAGTTCTCTCATTTTCCATTTCACAGGTAAACTTAATTTTGCCATGTATGCTGTTTAGGTGTAATATCGGGAACTCAAAAGTAATAAAAAACATGGTAAATATCCCGTTTTTAGTTCCAATAATGTAACGTACATACTTTCATATGCATTTAGTAAAAAGCTGTTATTTTGACATTACAGACACTTCAATTTTATTTATTTGTATAGATGACACGACCCACAGGCCTGCCGCATAACCGCGCGCTATTGTCTTTTGTTTGGCCGCTCTTCCACAGAAGGGATGCTGCTGGCCCTCCCTCCTCGTTTGCGATCCCTTACCCACCTTCTACGACATCTACGGGAGGAGATGGAATGGTGCTATATTTTTTATCCGGACACCACACGTACGTGCAATATTTGGTTTCAATACCTACGTGAAAACTGGTGTGTACCAAAAACTATGGAAAATAAATCGCTATCAGCTAAGATGAAACGTTTGAGCATTTTTTATATTTGTCTTCAAGTTGTGTTAATATCCAAAATTCGTACCCAAAGTGTGATAATAAATTAGCTTACTTTTCGAATAAATCTTTTCCCCCTTCTACTAATAAATCCTATTTATACTCATGCGTATAATAGCCGGGATTTACCGTCTTAGTAAAGCTTTATCTCAGATCTTTGGAAGAAATGAAACAAACCTAGCTAGTATGGCATGGCATATTTCATTTCTTTCTCATGGTAAGTCAAAGTCAAATTGTTTTTATTCATGTAAACCATTTGCTGGCACTTACGAATAATCAGAATTTAAATAGTTCCACGGTTCCAAGTCGTTGATCCTATGGAGAAGAACCGGCAAGAAACTCCATGGATATACTCTTTTGAAATAACATGTGAAAGTATTACAGACTTCAATATAATCGCAAAAACTATGTCAGGACAATGTGTGGGATAAATACACACATATTTATTAGATTACTATAACAGTTATAAGCTGACCAGTCCCGACAGAGGGCACCCGTTCACGGGCATAACGCATGCATCAGCATAGCTCAGCTCAACCATAATACAGGGAACTTAGCCATCTAACACATAACTCTACTTTCAACAAGACATTTTAGTAAGCATGACAGGTATTTCATGTAGCGCCCGGGTAAAAATACAGCACCAATGGATCTCCTCCCGTGGATGTTGTAAAAGGCAACTAAGGGCTCTAAGCCAGAGGGATAGGCAGCAGCGTACCATCTGTGGAGTAGTAGCTATACTGCGGTCACCAACCTGCCTGCCAAGCGTAGTGAGTACTGGTACCCCAAAATCTCGACCACAATTGTGGAAATGTATGGGGGAGGCCTTTGTTTAGTAGTGAACGTCCTTTATATCGTGTGGTGCCAGCTGAGAATACCACCACTCCATCTCCTCCCGTGGGTGTAGTACAAGTCGACTAAGGGATTAGCCGGAAAATGGGCAGCTGCGTCCTTCGAGTACATTAACAACTCAACTGCGATCACCAACCCGTCTGCCAAGCGTGGCGATTATGGCAAAACCTCCCAATGAGCTCACAACACACCCATATCGGTCGTTGTGGTGATCTATGGGGGAGGCCTGTGTCCAGCAATGGACTTCATTCGGCCGAAATGATGATGATGATGAACGTCCTTTGACTGATTCGATGGTGAATATGTCATTTGAACTTTTTTTTATTGCTCGCCCGGTGTTAGTACGTTATATACTTCAAAGGCTTTAGTAGGACGGAGAGGCATGCCGAACTATTACCGGCTTAAATCACCGGATCAGACATTTTCTGCACTGACAGGGCTTCAGTTTTTATGACATTAAGTCCACCTCATCTCTTAATCTTCTCTATTAAATAAATAAATAAAACCAGTGGCTTGGGTTATGACTTTTAGTTCGTAGCACCGAACATTTACGGCAATTTTCATAATTATTCATATTACTAAACTAGACTCAATAGGGACCCCAAAAATAAAACGTTTGCATGTACTCCCAATGTAATTAGTGGTACCAACACTATCACTACATATTACGGCCTTTTGTGGTTTTATCTACTCGCATGCATGTGGTTTCAAATATTGCTTCTGTGCTAATTGTTACTCGATCTATTGCATTCGTTATTACACATACAATTGTATTGTTCATTATTTATACAACTTAACTAAAGTACTACATAACCTGAGATATTTAGGTTGTGAACTTTTGATTTTAATTTTTTTTATTTAATAAAAACTTTGCCCCACACTAGGATTTCTCCTGTGTCGTGGGTGCGTTTACAGACATGAATTCCACATACAATACACCCAGACCCGGAACAACTACCTGCAGATTATACAAATAATTAAAAAATCGGTCGAGGAAATATTGTCCTAACAAAAAACCATTTTTTATACTTCTCTTGTACATTTCTGGGAAATGTGGTTGTTTAACTGGTCATTTCTGGCGAAGCCAAAAGAGGCCTCCAGCCAGGCTTAAAATAAATATTAGCAACTTTAGCTAAAAGCGCTCCCTGCGGGACACGGATCTCGGCTTAGGGCGTTGCTGGAGATAACAAGCTTTTGTTTTGGGGACAGCTGGATCGGTATTATTTATAATGTATTAGGGGACATTTAAAACTACGGGCTCGGCACGGGCCGGCGCGAGCCTGAGACGGGAGGGAGAAGTGCTAACTTGAACGGGAAGGTGACGCGGCGATAAGCCTCCGCGACGTCGGTGAGGCGGAGATCCTTGGCGGCGAGAGCGGTAAAATGGTCGGGTGAACAAAAAAGCATATATTCTCAGCTATTTATATTAAATAAGGATGTCATTATCTTTTCTCATGCATCATGGTAGAGCTTATAGACAAGAGACCGTATGGTGCCGGCTACGAATAGAGCCAACTTATCTCGACCCGTGGGTGTCATACAACCAACCAGCCTGCCAATCGTGGCGGTTATGGTAATAACCCTCCAATGAGCACACAACACATTCAGATCGGTCGTTGTGGCGATCTTTGAAAGAGGCTTGTCAGCAGTGGACTTTATTCGGCTGAAATGATAATATTTTCATATGTTCTAACACTAAAGCATACAATTATTCGTCCCGTTCGGCATCAAAACGATGGCACAATAAATAAAAAGTCAGTCAAGACAATTAAAAAAAATATCAATGTTGACACTCAATCGAAGACTTGATCTCTTTTTGTTGTATTTACCAATATAGTATTTTCTTCTTATTGTGTATTTTCCATAAATTTATTATATTTATCGTACGATATCCTATATTCTTATGGATTATTTATATTGTATTGTATAAAGTGTTATATTTAGTTGTATAGATGTGTATATTATTTACGTAATTTATGGAATATATACTGATTCATTTTATATTTAATTGTCTAGAAACACTATTTGTTTTATTAATATAACTAGCTGGGACCCGCGGTTTCACCCGCCGTTTAATTTAAAGGAAGTGGATAATTATATATAATTTAGAAGTACTTCGGCATAGACACTTGACATAGAGTATGTATATATATATTGGATTTCATGGATTTTATTGTTTTGCACAGAACCTTAATCATTTTTCTAAAATAAAAGTTGTCTAAGTTATTCCTTATAACATCAGCTATCTTTCAGTGACAGTCCCGTAGAAATCGGTCCATTCGTTTCAGAGATTAGTGGAAACAAACAGACAGACAGACAAAAAAAATACAAATAGCTTCTGTTTTTGTTATAGGTACCGTATATACTTTCATATGCATTAAGTAAAAAGCTGTTATTTTGACATTACAAACAGACAATTCAATTTTATTTATTTTGTATAGATATGTATACCACAGACTACACCCTTTGTCTTTATCCATCTTTTTCTTGTCCATCCGGTTGTTGTCCAAAGGTTGTCTGTGTTTGCCGTGTGGTGCCGGCTCAGAATACCACCACCCCATCTCCTCCCGTGGGTGTCGTAAAAGTCGGCTAAGGGATTAGCCGGAGGATGGGCAGCAGCGTTCTTCGAGTACATTAACAACTCAGCTGCGATCGCCAACCCGTCTGCCAAGCGTGGCGATTATGGCAAAACCCCCCAATGAGCCCACAGCACACCCATATCGGTCATTGTGGTGTACTTTGGGGGAGGCATGTGTCCAGCAGTGGACTTCATTCGGCCGAAATGATGAAAGGTTGTCTGTAAGAAATCCCTATTAGCGATAAGACCGCCCATTGTACAATTACTGTTCATCGAATGATTCCTAGTAGTTTTCTTTAAAATGGTGTACAATAAAGAATATTCTATTATATTCTAAGACCTCAAGAACCACTTCATATCTATAACAGACATAAGATTTACTGAAATAACAAAATACTTTGTATAGGAAAATCAATGTATCTAGGTTAAATTGTCTGGCTAGTTTTTATCGTAAAGACCTTGAGGCGTTAGGTGTCAGAAACACGATACCACGCTGTCATGGTAACTTGTCACGTCGTACAAAGTGCGCGACGTGGATACATCAAGTCTAGTAGCTATTACCACTAACATCTATTCAATTCTAGGAATAAAAGTTGGCTATGCTATTTTGTATTTGCCGTGTGGTGCCGGTTCAGAATACCACCACTCCATCTCCTCCCGTGGGTGTCGTAAAAGTCGACTAAGGGATTAGCCGAAGGATGGGCAGCAGCGTCCTTCGAGTATATTAACAACTCAACTGCAGTCGCCAACCCGTCTGCCAAGCGTGGCGAATATGGCAATACCCCACAACACACCCATATTGGTCGTTGTGGAGATCTTTGCGTGAGGCCTGTGTCCAGCAGTGGACTTCATTCTACTGAAATGATGATGCTACTTCGTAGATTAACTAATAAATAACCGTCGACCGCATAGCTCGAAAATTCACTGTATGGTAAATGTTTATAATAGACACAAATTAAATTTAAAGTGTACGCCGTGTGGTGCCGGCTCAGAATACCATCACCCTATTTCCTCCCGTGGGTGTCGTAATAATCGACTAAGGGATTACCCGGAGGATGGGCAGCAGCGTCCTTCGAGTACATTAACAACTCAACTGCGATCGCCAACCCGTCTGCCCAGCGTGGCGATTATGGTAAAACCCCCCAATAAACACACCCATATCGATCGTTGTGGTGATCTTTGGGGGAGGCCTGTGTCCAGCAGTGGATTTCATTCGGCCGAAATGATGAAACGCACCCACGACACAGGAGAAATCCTAGTTTGGGGTAACGTTTTTTAACGAAATTAAATTAAAAAAAATTTAATTGAGGATATGCTGACTCTCAGTCACAGAATTGTGTCAAAAGGACGTAGAAGTGTTGGATACCCTCGACTATTATATTATCAGTGACTCAACTAAAGAATTGTAAATGAAATATCACATTGCCGACCATCCGCGAAGCTTCCGCCTTCCATGTTAGGGTTTCGGATCCTATTCCTGTGCGGTAAAATGGTAGACAGACCTGCAGTCAATGATATAATATATTAAAAGAAGTAGATATGTTACATGCGCGCCAAAAGTATGAACCAAAACCCCCCAATTGTTGCACCTCGCAATCAGTTCGCCTAAGACAGGACAACGAGCACACATTGGGGGGTTTTGCCATAATCGCCACGCTTGGCAGACGGGTTGGCGATCGCAGTTGAGCTGTTTAATGTACTCGAAGGACGCTGCTGCCCATCCTCCGGCTAATCCCTTAGTCGACTTATACGACACCCATGGGAGGAGATGGGGTGGTGGTATTCTGAGCCGGCACCACACACGTTTACAAACATATATTCCACACACAATACACCCAGACCGGGAACAACTACCTGCTGATCAGACAAATATTTGTTCCGTGTGGACATCGAACCCACGACCCAGAGCGCAGCAGCCGACTGTATCAGCCACTGCACCAACCGTGTCAAATTGAAATTTCATGTAAGATAATGTTTTGAAATTTTCAACAATTTAAGTCATTTATTTTTCATCCTCCAGATAATCCCATAGTCGTCTTTTCCGATACCCACAGGACGAAATGGGTCGTTGTTAATAATACTGACCCCACACAGGCTTAAAAGGTAAAGGTATTTTACAAAAAACCAAATGAACAGCTAGCAAACACAACCCTATCCGTGTGCTTTTTGCCTAACTGCATTCATGGCCAGCAGAGCAAACGCAACTGCGGTTGTTTACAACCGACCAGATTAATTTCCCGGTCCACTCGGCCGGCATAAATTGTGGTTTTCCTGGCTTTTGTTAGAAGGAGCCCAGTTTTAATTGGAGCAAATTTTGGGGCATTAATCTTAGAGTAGAAGCGATTCTGTCTAGATATGGTTTGGGTAATGGTAAAGGTTATGATATCATCAAGATATATGATTTTGAATTATATAAATTGCGAGTAATATTTGAAGGTTTGATATAACTATATATGTTATGAATTTCAGATTCTAAAGAAAGAATTGATAAGTGGGATATCTATACATACAAATAAATATAATTGAAGTGTCTGTTTGTAATGTCAAAATAAAAGCTTTTTACTAAATACTTACTTACTTTTTTTTTGTCAGTCTGTCTGTCGGTCTGTCTGTCTGTTTGTTCCTGCTAATCTCCAAAACGGCTGAACCGATTTCTATGGGACTTTCACTGGCAGATATCAGATGTTATAAGGAATAACTTACGCTACTTTTGAAAATATTTTTATTCGTGTAAAACCATATACAGGCAACTTTAGTTGCAATTTTGCAATTTTGTTCTTTCTAGTTAAATATTTTATTAGAATTTGACGACTCGTTTCGCTCACGTGTTTGAGTCGACCGCCAAGTAATTTCCTTCCAATCGACAACAGTTATAGGTCATAACAGCAATACCGGAAGGTGTGTGAAACTGAACTGTAATCAATGCATCGTTTTTGGGATTAACACATTCATACACACACACAGACGCTTTTCGTGAGACTTTCTTTTGTACTATGTACTGATAACGGTAAATTGGCTCAATATCTATTCGCCAATAGACACGTTCTCTTAAACGATCATTATTGGGCGGCAAAACCCCTTATATGACCCTCTTTTAGATAAAATCTCTCCGAAAACATGTTCAAATAGGTATGGATGGTAAGGAGTATTGTTTTAACTTATTTTGTGGGACAGGATTTTGGTAAACAACGGAAACACATAAATGTTATTAAAACGACCATGTCGTTCTGCTTATCGTCAACAACGAAGACGGTATAGACATAATAACATACATTTTGATATAAAATCTATGATACAAGCTATATAAAATTATTACTTAATGAAAGGAAATGAAACGATAAATTGTAATGAAACGATGAAATGTAATGCGAGGAAATGATGAACTAAAATGGTATGAAATGATGTTTATTTTAGAAAGTAGGTTTCTAAAAAACACTCGTCAATAAATCTAGATGAAGCCGGTGATAGAATTTTGTAGAAGGATCTTTGGGCAGGCCTTCCACGTTGAAGTAAAGATCATGGAAAGCCCATTAGGATTTGAGAGCGTGTGCTGATACGCTTTAATTTCTCAGGACAAAATTTAGAAGACAAAATCGTCATAGAACCATACCATACCATCAGGTCTGTAATTCCAAAAGGGTCATTTACCAGGGCCTTATTTTTTTTATTTGTGCCCAGTGGAAATTCTTCATGAACTTCCTTCGCCCCGGGGAAGGGCGAAGGGGTATGCCGGACTCCTACCGGCTAAAACCACTGGAGCGGTCATCTTCGACACCTATGGGAGGCTCCAGGTCCTCGTATGATCAAACTAGAGCCGCCTACTGGTGCCACGCCTATAAGCACATCTCGTAGAGGGTGACTGTAAAGCGGTCACCCCCAGGGATTTACCAGGGCCTATAAAAGCCTGTCTTGCTCGTCCCGTTATTAGGTTCTATGAAAAATATTGATTTCCATTTCTCTACAAATTTGTCATAGAAACATTAAATAAAGCATTTCTTTGGAATTCTAATATAATCAGTTGACAATCGGATGTCTCTACCGCCAACATTAAATTCATATACTGGGCCTTCGATCCGTTGAAAATTACAAATACCATCCGCGTCAGGACTTGAAACTGGCATGTGTATCAAAGCAATTTGTCGGTGTTCTAATAAACGGAATAGTAATGTATGTAAATTTGGCTTTGAGCCTAAAACAAGATTTTTTACAGTCGCTTCCATTCCGCTAGAGGTGGTGACCGCTTTACAGTAAACCCCTCTAAGATATGTCTAAGTACTATGTACCGAACGAACGGGTCTGTTGCGATTGTTTCTGAGATCTTGGAGCCCTCAATTCGATGCCGAAGATGATCACTCAGTACTTCATCCATTGTACACTGCGAAACATTTAAAACTAGCAATTAAGGATTGTTACTAAGAACAAGTGAATTATTCGATCACTCCGTTCAGTCGAATTACAATGTTATTTCGTTGTTGGTTGACGTTATTAATTGCTGTGACGACTTGTTTTCATACACTATGTGACGACCGAGCTTCGTTTTAGACGGCAAGTTGAAGACTTTCCGGCCAATTGTATTCAAGTGTCCTTTTATATTCGATTATTATTTGGTGATGATGAGTAAATTGACAATCGAATAATTATCATATATTATTCGATCGCCGTAGCAATTTTTCTTTATCCAGATTTCCCCAATTCCCTTTATACCGTCCAGATTTTATAAAAAAATTACCTCTCGTGATTTGAAATGTGAGTGAGCTCATATCCTTTGCCGTTTGTTCAATAAGATCGGATTCAATACTGCAAGATTCCGCTCGTAATTGCATTTTGGCTGGATTGTGGTTTGAATATGTTATGGTATCGTTTCAAATATTCTTATAAGATTTGTTTTTATACTGATTCGGAATAATGTTCATATACACATTAAAACTAAAATAACATTTATCTGCAAATTTATTAAATATAGACACTATTTATCATTATACTAAATAATATAAAATAAATATAAAACAAAATATATAAACAAGTGACACATTCATTTAGACATCGAAGGCTTCTCATCACGATCAGCTGATAATGTTCCCTGAAGACCGGCAGTATTGCTACGTTGAATGGCAATGCTTATTCTTTCGCCAAAGAAAAAGCCAGCCCTCAGAACACGCGAAGTGTCGACCAACCGTCTAGTTATATCCTTGAAAAGCAGGCGTGTACTCGGACCGTATGGCTTTTTTTATTTGCGCCGTTTGAGGGCTTCAGCTACAGAAGCAGCAGCACCAGCACAGTCTAACATGCTTGGAAGATGGATGGGGCAAGGTGTTGATACAAGTTGCGTACCCGTAGGAATTATGTAACGGAATATTTGATGTCCAATTAAGTTCCTTGTTGTAAATTTGCCTTATTTTCCCTTAGCTAGTTTAAGTCGTTATCCATTTAGGTTTGCGAGTATATAATTTGGAAGTCTGGTTTATGTATTTAATTACTTTACTGGTTTACTTTGCATACAGGTTTCCGGGGATATGTTCTAGAATGATACTTCCATTGTTAATTTCAACCCCTTGTAACTAACGTTAAACTTTAAACCCTAAAGTTAGGACAAAATCGTTCAAAAAGACCAGATCCTGTTTAAAGTCGTCGATCACCTAATTGAAAGTCCGTGTAGCATTTGGCTAAGTTAATCAGTCAAAGGGAAAGAAATAAAAGACTCATGCAAAAGCTGCCATAGTGGGGTTAACTGCCATTTTGTCGATACTTTTTGCAAAGGCCTGGTAGCTTAAAGGATGAGCCAATAGGATTTTAAGTATGCGTCGGTAAAGGATTGCTGTGTTTTGATGGGTGCCATTAGAGCTACGCAAATTAAGCCTAGATTTTTCTACGAAAATCTGGAACGAGGGGATGTATGGTGTCCGGGTTAAGAATAAAGCATCACTCCATCTCTCGTGGATGTCGTAAAAGGGACTGGGAAACTCTTAACCGGGGGGATGGGCAGCACAGGCAGACCTCCTCCACAGATTTTGTCGTGATTTGGTACTCACCACGCTTAGCAGAGTTGGTTAACACATTAACCCAATTTCGTGTAAATTGATTCTTCCTAACTCCACTGGACACGAAAACACTATCAATTTATTTAGTACCACCGAATTCTAACACTAATTACTCTTTTGCTATACGCAGCCACATACTGCGGTTTCCATTATTTTCCTAAATTACTGGACAAAATGGAACGATAATATACGTATAGAAATAAAGAGAAAGAAAGAAAGAAATAATTTTATTCTGATCGCACACAACAAGAAAATAATTGTAAATATCAACACAGAATATTGCAAAATATCTAATTATAATTAAAAAGCATGCAAACAGGTTTTTGTGTGAGATACCAGAATAGGCTCCTATCTCAGCATTACGCTGGTCTTCCGATATAACCTTACATAAAAGAGTCAAATCGCACAGTTTCCAATATATTATTAATATTAATAATGTATTTATAAAACATATGATATGTAAAGTCATTAAATAGAAATCAAAGTTACAAATATACAAACTTAACAGAAGAAGGAAAAATAGAAATCATATTTGATTATAAATAATACTATGAATGTACAAATCGATTAACTAGTCGATTTAGTACTTCACTAAATATGTGGCTCTACTGAATTTGTCTATGACAAAAACAAAGAACTAACAATTTAATTAACACTTTGAAAAACTATAGTTATCAATAATAATGAAAAACATTAAAAAATATTGTAAACTTAATTAGCAGTCATGTAAATTGTGTGCCTTGTAATTATTTATTTGATTTATTATATTCATTTGAATTAATTTATACATAAAAAATTATGTGTATATATGTGTTTATGTGCGATGTGTAAATACGGAATGTCGGAATTACGCTTGTTCGCATTGCAAAGTGCCATTACATGGCGTCAAAGTATTAATTTGCCGCTCGTTCAGCACTTCTGGCTAAAGAAAGAAACCATTCCCATCAGTGTGTAGGCAGGTGTACCCAAGGTGAGTATTAATTTCGCTTTTGTTTACATAAAAGATACGTATCTATGGCTATGGCGAGCAAAATGGCGTACTTGCGGACTGTTCAGCTTTCTGTGAAAATAGTTGCATAGACATTTGTTCCATATCCAAGGTCCGAGTACTTTTTGACACGACGTGCAAGTCGTTCGCCTGATGGTAAGCGACATACCTGCTCATAACAATAAGAATACTACCCAGGACTAGACCTCCGAGGCATCACACTGCGCTCGTCACCTAAGTTACCCAAAGTTATTTAGTCTCTTAACCTGCGAATCAAACCCTCGACCCAGAGTGCAGCAGCAGACTATATCGGCCACTGCAACCGAGTTGTAAATGTACTTGACTTGTAATTGACGGCACGGTTGGTACACGCACAGAACAAATATTTGTATGATCTGCAGGTAGTTGTTCCGGGTCTGGGTGTTATTGTGTGTGGAATTTATGTCTGTAAACGCATCCACGACACATGAGAAACACTAGGGCACTGTGGGGCAACGTTTTTTTAAAAAAAAAAACTTAAAAAAAACTCGAAATACACAGCTCCCCATCCTCCTGCTAATACCATAGTAGTGTTGGTACTTAATAATACAAAACCACACTGTACTTTACGATGACGGAGAAGAACGCAGCCCTTAGAGCGTACTCATCTTTTCCCAGCGAACCCAATCGTCTCTTTATGCGCCACCTGCAGCGTGCTGTCAAGGAACGTATTAAGGAGTGCCGAGAGGCTAACTGGGATAAGATGTTGGGCGACTTAGAGCCAACCCACCTTGCGTTCTGGCATCTGCAACGGAAACTCAAATCCGAAACATCCAATGCTGTCCCCCCCCTCAACCGTCCCAACCAAAGGCCGGCCTTTGATGACGACGAAAAATCCGAATGCCTAGCTGACAGTCTAGAAGCGCAATGTTCCCCAAGCACTCTACCTGTAGACCAAGCTCATCTCAAAAAGGTTGACGCAGAAGTCGAACGTAGAGCAGCTATTCCGCCTGCCGAGGACCCTGACGACCCCCTCCCTCCGGTCACGGCAGACGAGGTCAGAAATCTCGTGAAAAAGATTCACCCTCGCAAAGCCCCCGGCTCTGACGGTATCACCAACAAGGTGATTAAACTCTTCCCCGAACGTCTTATCGCCTTAATGACCGTCATCTTCAATGCGGCATTAAACAATAACCTCTTTCCGCATACGTGGAAACAGGCCACCGTTATCGGTATTCCCAAACCCGGTAAGCCCAAGTACGAGCCTTCCAGCTATCGCCCCATAAGCCTTCTCAATTCTCTTGCGAAGATTTATGAGCGGATTATCTATTCCCGACTAAAGGATTTTGCCGATTCCAAGAAACTCATTCCCGACGAACAGTTTGGTTTTAGAACCAAACACTCGTGTGTACAACAAGTCCACCGACTAGTTGAACACATCACGTTCGGATTCTCACGCGGCATGATGACGGGAGTCCTCTTTTTCGATGTTGCGAAAGCATTTGACAAAGTCTGGCACAATGGCTTATTATATAAGTTGTATCAACTCGGAGTGCCTGACCGTCTCGTTCTCATCATACGAGACTTCTTGTCTTCTTCTCTCTTCCCCCCACCCCATTAGAGCCGGAGTCCCACAAGGATCCGTGCTAGCCCCATTATTGTTCACACTGTACACCAGTGACCTCCCCAAAAGACCTGCTAATACGACCCAATTAGGACTGTTCGCGGATGATACGGCCATATTCTACTCTGGTAGCAGTCCCGATAATATAACTAAGATCCTCCAAACCACAGCCAACGTCTACGGTAAATGGTTTAGGAAATGGCGGATCGAAGTTAACCCTACCAAAAGTAAAGCCGTCCTATTTTGCAAATTAGGCGACGACCACCCACGCTTCAGGGAGATCTCGATGCTGGGCCAATCGGTTCCTTGGGAACCGCACGCCAAGTATCTTGGAGTCACCCTAGACAAAAAACTGACCTTCATTCCCCACACAAAGATGGTGCGTGCCCGCGCTGCCTTTGTGCTCGGTCGCCTTCACTATATTCTGAACGCTCGTAGTAAATTATCCCTTAGAAATAAGGTGAGAATTTACACCACATGCATTCGACCCATCATGAGCTATGCCAGCCCAGTGTTCGCACACGCTGAATCATACCCACTCCGTAGATTAGAAACCCTCCAAACCCGTTTCATGCGCAAGGCCACCGGAGCGCCTCTGTACATGCGAAACGACCAACTCCATTTCGACCTTAACTTGCCGACCATCAGGCAATTTATGAAACAAGCGTCTAAACGCTATCTCGATTCTGCCCTGTCCCACCCAAATCCCCTTGTGGTATCAGCCGCCGACTACGAACCCTCCCGTATCAGTAGAGTACGCCGCCCGAGGCACGTTCTGGTCGATCCAGACGATAAAATCACGTTAGATCACATGAAGAGACTCGCGTTGTCTCGTTCACTAAACACCCGACCGTTGTACCGCCCTCGCCGCCGAGGATGCCCGCCTCACCGACGTCGCGGAGGCCTATCGCCGCGTCACCTTCCCGTTCAAGTTAGCACTTCTCCCTCCCGTCTCTTGCTCGCGCCGGCCCGTGCCGAGCCTGTAGCTTTAAGTATCCCCTAATACAATTTAAATAATACCGATCCAGCTGTCCCCAAAACAATAGCTTGATATCCCCAGCAACGCCCTAAGCCGAGGTCCGTGTCCCGCAGGGGGCGCCCTTAGCGAAAGTTGCTTAGTTTTTAATATTTAATTTAAGCCTGGCTGGAGGCCTCTATTGGCTTCGCCAGCAAATGACCGGTTAAGCAACCACATTTCCCAGAAATGTATGCGAGAAGCCCAACAAAAAAAAAAAAAAACTGTACTTTACTATCGCTGATATGCATTCATCCTCCACATGTTTACCCACTTATTATCATTTCATTTGCAATCTTCTCTGTCTCTGTCTACCAGTATATCGTTCCGCTACAGTTTACATTATAATACCGTACATCGAACGGCAATGATGGATACGTGCCGCCATTTTATTTTTACCAACGGAAACGGAGGCTTTGCATTGTTTTTAGAAATCCATAGGTGGAAATTAGATCACTTTTGTGTATATTTTCTATTGACCGTGTGGTGCCGGCTACGAACTGTACCAACCCGTCTCTTTCCGTGGGTGTTGTAAAGGGCAACTATGGGAATAGTGGGAGGATTGGCAGCAGCGTCCTTCAAGTACATTAAGAACTCGACTGCGATTGCCTATCCACCTGCCGGCGATTATGACATACCCCCTCACCAATGAGCAACACACCCAGGCTGGTTGTTGTAGCGATCTTTGGGGGAGCCCTGTATCCAGAAGTGGACTTTATTCGGCTGAAATGATGAAGATGATGTCTATATTTCTTGGCTAATCGTCTTTCTGTTATAGGAAGACATGATGTACTAATGTTGGCTTTATTAACGAACGCGAGTTCATCAATATGGACTAAATCTTAATATATTTAAATTACGTGTCACAATGTTTGTCCGCCATGGACTCCTAAACTACTGAACCGATTTTAATAAAATTTTGCATACTGTGTGCAGTTTTATCCAATTTAAAAGATAGGATAGCTTATATCTCAATTTATAATCGCAATATTATTTTATTGCGAATTATTTGTTTATTATCTGACAAAGAGTCATAACTATCTGTTAGTTCGATAAGATTCTAACAGATAGCGATAATTAGTTGACTGGATTGATTGGACCCGGTAGGTGTCACTGCAATCGGGTTTGCATGTACCTGCCCGTGCGAAGCCGGGGCGGGCAGCTAATAAATTATAAATCTTATTGAAGTGAAAACTTCTTTTAGCGCGGTACGCATATTTTTAGATGAGATAAATCTCTGGACTCACGACACTGTTACGAGACGCAGCTATAGTGTATGCATATATGCATGTACATATAGCAGACCACGAACGCGTCTAGACAAATAAAAAAATAAGTTTTCACTTCTGTCGGCACTCCCGGAGTGCAACCCGTATTTTTTTATGTTAAATATATTTTGTTTTTATTATATTCATAAGTATTCATACAGTTTAAATAGCTTTCATGTTTATAATAATATATATTTATGTTAGTATATTTAGTTACAACTCAGGCAGTCACCATGTCGCGGAGTGCCTCCCTCCGTGTTTCCTTCCCGGTTAGCTCAACTAGGAGGCTCACTCCGCGGCAGCAAGTAACGGAGTTCAGTTACTGTGATTCAATGAAACGTTTCATATATTATATTGTTATATTGGTTTTTTGTTGTTCAGAACTTCAATTAACACTTCATAGTGATGTTTATATTTTTAAATATAGCTTACTATCACAATTTAATCTAATTAAACATAAGTAATTTCAATATTTGCAGGAGACTATTTGTCAGAGCGACAGCTATGTGTCCAATCACTAGCATTCAGAATCGAATGGAGAATGATAATGATCAAAATATGAACGATTCGACACCACTGAATAAAGAATGAATCGTGAGGTGGACAGTGATGGAGATAAAAGGTATGAAGTCATGAAAGAGGTTGATTGAAATGAAGATGAAGGATGACTTCGTTACAACTATAATTACTTCTATCTACCATTTTCTATCCTAAGGTTGCCTGGAAGAGATCGCGGATAGCGATAAGGCCGCCTATTGTACTTTTACTTCACTCAAAACTTCTGTGATTATTTTATGGTGTAAAATAAAGAATATATAAATAAACATATATTTGTATTGCTAACAGATTGTTTCGGGTCTATGTTCCATGTGAGATTTATGTCTATAAACAATACCTGCGATACTGAAGTTACAGTTAAGTCGGGAAACTCCAGGAAACATCATTCATTAAAATAATAGTCTAGACTATTCCACTTGGCTCGGCGTAAATTATATTTATATTCATATCTTCTGAACCCTGCAAGATATGGAAATGGAACATACACGAAAATTTAAGTCAAAATTCTTGTTTTAATTCTTAAAATTATCATCGAAATCCGTTGAGCCGTTTCGGAGCCTATTCAAATTAAACATTCGGACAGAGCGACGAAAATACAAAAAAACTGTCATTTATGATTAGGCGTTGTGTGAATAGCAGTGTTCAATTAAATTTGGGCATTTATTTTGAGCTCACAGACATCATCATCATCGTCATTTCGGCCAAATGAAGTCAACTGCTGGACACAGGCCTCCCCCAAACATCACCACAATGACCGATTATGGGTGTGTTGTGTGCTCATTGAGGGGTGTTTCCATAATCGCCACGCTTGGCAGACGAGTTGGCGATCGCAGTTGAACTGTTAATGTACTCGAAGGACGCTGCTGCCCCTCCTCCGGCTAATCCCTTAGTCGACTTTTACGCCACCCACGGGATGAGATGGGGTGGTGGTATTCTGAGCCGGCACCACACAGCTCACAGACAGACACTTACATTTTATTATATTGATATAGATGCGCTATCCAACTCAAGTAAAAGTGTCTAAGACTGTGTAGTTGTGATTTCTTGTGTATATCCTTTGTTTCATAATGTCAGCCAAAAACTTTCGCTGTTGAACAAAAGCCGTGTGTCATCATTTTGAGGGGAATTTGCCAGTACTATAGTACAGTAAGCTTGGCAGGCGGGTTGGTGAGCGCAGAATGACTACTATTCCACAGAAGGGACGCTGCTGCCCATCCTTCTGGTGTAGAATATCTTAATCGCCTTTTATGTCATCCATGGGAGGAGATGGAGTGGTGCTTATTATTTTATTTTGCCGTTTATTTGCCGGTTATTTGCGCCGTTTGAGGGCTTCAGCTACAGAAGCAGCAGCACCAGCACAGTCTAACATGCTTGGAAGATGGATGGGGCAAGGTGTTGATACAAGTTGCGTACCCGTAGGAATTATGTAACGGAATATTTGATGTCCAATTAAGTTCCTTGTTGTAAATTTGCCTTATTTTCCCTTAGCTAGTTTAAGTCGTTATCCATTTAGGTTTGCGAGTATATAATTTGGAAGTCTGGTTTATGTATTTAATTACTTTACTGGTTTACTTTGCATACAGGTTTCCGGGGATATGTTCTAGAATGATACTTCCATTGTTAATTTCAACCCCTTGTAACTAACGTTAAACTTTAAACCCTAAAGTTAGGACAAAATCGTTCAAAAAGACCAGATCCTGTTTAAAGTCGTCGATCACCTAATTGAAAGTCCGTGTAGCATTTGGCTAAGTTAATCAGTCAAAGGGAAAGAAATAAAAGACTCATGCAAAAGCTGCCATAGTGGGGTTAACTGCCATTTTGTCGATACTTTTTGCAAAGGCCTGGTAGCTTAAAGGATGAGCCAATAGGATTTTAAGTATGCGTCGGTAAAGGATTGCTGTGTTTTGATGGGTGCCATTAGAGCTACGCAAATTAAGCCTAGATTTTTCTACGAAAATCTGGAACGAGGGGATGTATGGTGTCCGGGTTAAGAATAAAGCATCACTCCATCTCTCGTGGATGTCGTAAAAGGGACTGGGAAACTCTTAACCGGGGGGATGGGCAGCACAGGCAGACCTCCTCCACAGATTTTGTCGTGATTTGGTACTCACCACGCTTAGCAGAGTTGGTTAACACATTAACCCAATTTCGTGTAAATTGATTCTTCCTAACTCCACTGGACACGAAAACACTATCAATTTATTTAGTACCACCGAATTCTAACACTAATTACTCTTTTGCTATACGCAGCCACATACTGCGGTTTCCATTATTTTCCTAAATTACTGGACAAAATGGAACGATAATATACGTATAGAAATAAAGAGAAAGAAAGAAAGAAATAATTTTATTCTGATCGCACACAACAAGAAAATAATTGTAAATATCAACACAGAATATTGCAAAATATCTAATTATAATTAAAAAGCATGCAAACAGGTTTTTGTGTGAGATACCAGAATAGGCTCCTATCTCAGCATTACGCTGGTCTTCCGATATAACCTTACATAAAAGAGTCAAATCGCACAGTTTCCAATATATTATTAATATTAATAATGTATTTATAAAACATATGATATGTAAAGTCATTAAATAGAAATCAAAGTTACAAATATACAAACTTAACAGAAGAAGGAAAAATAGAAATCATATTTGATTATAAATAATACTATGAATGTACAAATCGATTAACTAGTCGATTTAGTACTTCACTAAATATGTGGCTCTACTGAATTTGTCTATGACAAAAACAAAGAACTAACAATTTAATTAACACTTTGAAAAACTATAGTTATCAATAATAATGAAAAACATTAAAAAATATTGTAAACTTAATTAGCAGTCATGTAAATTGTGTGCCTTGTAATTATTTATTTGATTTATTATATTCATTTGAATTAATTTATACATAAAAAATTATGTGTATATATGTGTTTATGTGCGATGTGTAAATACGGAATGTCGGAATTACGCTTGTTCGCATTGCAAAGTGCCATTACATGGCGTCAAAGTATTAATTTGCCGCTCGTTCAGCACTTCTGGCTAAAGAAAGAAACCATTCCCATCAGTGTGTAGGCAGGTGTACCCAAGGTGAGTATTAATTTCGCTTTTGTTTACATAAAAGATACGTATCTATGGCTATGGCGAGCAAAATGGCGTACTTGCGGACTGTTCAGCTTTCTGTGAAAATAGTTGCATAGACATTTGTTCCATATCCAAGGTCCGAGTACTTTTTGACACGACGTGCAAGTCGTTCGCCTGATGGTAAGCGACATACCTGCTCATAACAATAAGAATACTACCCAGGACTAGACCTCCGAGGCATCACACTGCGCTCGTCACCTAAGTTACCCAAAGTTATTTAGTCTCTTAACCTGCGAATCAAACCCTCGACCCAGAGTGCAGCAGCAGACTATATCGGCCACTGCAACCGAGTTGTAAATGTACTTGACTTGTAATTGACGGCACGGTTGGTACACGCACAGAACAAATATTTGTATGATCTGCAGGTAGTTGTTCCGGGTCTGGGTGTTATTGTGTGTGGAATTTATGTCTGTAAACGCATCCACGACACATGAGAAACACTAGGGCACTGTGGGGCAACGTTTTTTTAAAAAAAAAAACTTAAAAAAAACTCGAAATACACAGCTCCCCATCCTCCTGCTAATACCATAGTAGTGTTGGTACTTAATAATACAAAACCACACTGTACTTTACGATGACGGAGAAGAACGCAGCCCTTAGAGCGTACTCATCTTTTCCCAGCGAACCCAATCGTCTCTTTATGCGCCACCTGCAGCGTGCTGTCAAGGAACGTATTAAGGAGTGCCGAGAGGCTAACTGGGATAAGATGTTGGGCGACTTAGAGCCAACCCACCTTGCGTTCTGGCATCTGCAACGGAAACTCAAATCCGAAACATCCAATGCTGTCCCCCCCCTCAACCGTCCCAACCAAAGGCCGGCCTTTGATGACGACGAAAAATCCGAATGCCTAGCTGACAGTCTAGAAGCGCAATGTTCCCCAAGCACTCTACCTGTAGACCAAGCTCATCTCAAAAAGGTTGACGCAGAAGTCGAACGTAGAGCAGCTATTCCGCCTGCCGAGGACCCTGACGACCCCCTCCCTCCGGTCACGGCAGACGAGGTCAGAAATCTCGTGAAAAAGATTCACCCTCGCAAAGCCCCCGGCTCTGACGGTATCACCAACAAGGTGATTAAACTCTTCCCCGAACGTCTTATCGCCTTAATGACCGTCATCTTCAATGCGGCATTAAACAATAACCTCTTTCCGCATACGTGGAAACAGGCCACCGTTATCGGTATTCCCAAACCCGGTAAGCCCAAGTACGAGCCTTCCAGCTATCGCCCCATAAGCCTTCTCAATTCTCTTGCGAAGATTTATGAGCGGATTATCTATTCCCGACTAAAGGATTTTGCCGATTCCAAGAAACTCATTCCCGACGAACAGTTTGGTTTTAGAACCAAACACTCGTGTGTACAACAAGTCCACCGACTAGTTGAACACATCACGTTCGGATTCTCACGCGGCATGATGACGGGAGTCCTCTTTTTCGATGTTGCGAAAGCATTTGACAAAGTCTGGCACAATGGCTTATTATATAAGTTGTATCAACTCGGAGTGCCTGACCGTCTCGTTCTCATCATACGAGACTTCTTGTCTTCTTCTCTCTTCCCCCCACCCCATTAGAGCCGGAGTCCCACAAGGATCCGTGCTAGCCCCATTATTGTTCACACTGTACACCAGTGACCTCCCCAAAAGACCTGCTAATACGACCCAATTAGGACTGTTCGCGGATGATACGGCCATATTCTACTCTGGTAGCAGTCCCGATAATATAACTAAGATCCTCCAAACCACAGCCAACGTCTACGGTAAATGGTTTAGGAAATGGCGGATCGAAGTTAACCCTACCAAAAGTAAAGCCGTCCTATTTTGCAAATTAGGCGACGACCACCCACGCTTCAGGGAGATCTCGATGCTGGGCCAATCGGTTCCTTGGGAACCGCACGCCAAGTATCTTGGAGTCACCCTAGACAAAAAACTGACCTTCATTCCCCACACAAAGATGGTGCGTGCCCGCGCTGCCTTTGTGCTCGGTCGCCTTCACTATATTCTGAACGCTCGTAGTAAATTATCCCTTAGAAATAAGGTGAGAATTTACACCACATGCATTCGACCCATCATGAGCTATGCCAGCCCAGTGTTCGCACACGCTGAATCATACCCACTCCGTAGATTAGAAACCCTCCAAACCCGTTTCATGCGCAAGGCCACCGGAGCGCCTCTGTACATGCGAAACGACCAACTCCATTTCGACCTTAACTTGCCGACCATCAGGCAATTTATGAAACAAGCGTCTAAACGCTATCTCGATTCTGCCCTGTCCCACCCAAATCCCCTTGTGGTATCAGCCGCCGACTACGAACCCTCCCGTATCAGTAGAGTACGCCGCCCGAGGCACGTTCTGGTCGATCCAGACGATAAAATCACGTTAGATCACATGAAGAGACTCGCGTTGTCTCGTTCACTAAACACCCGACCGTTGTACCGCCCTCGCCGCCGAGGATGCCCGCCTCACCGACGTCGCGGAGGCCTATCGCCGCGTCACCTTCCCGTTCAAGTTAGCACTTCTCCCTCCCGTCTCTTGCTCGCGCCGGCCCGTGCCGAGCCTGTAGCTTTAAGTATCCCCTAATACAATTTAAATAATACCGATCCAGCTGTCCCCAAAACAATAGCTTGATATCCCCAGCAACGCCCTAAGCCGAGGTCCGTGTCCCGCAGGGGGCGCCCTTAGCGAAAGTTGCTTAGTTTTTAATATTTAATTTAAGCCTGGCTGGAGGCCTCTATTGGCTTCGCCAGCAAATGACCGGTTAAGCAACCACATTTCCCAGAAATGTATGCGAGAAGCCCAACAAAAAAAAAAAAAAACTGTACTTTACTATCGCTGATATGCATTCATCCTCCACATGTTTACCCACTTATTATCATTTCATTTGCAATCTTCTCTGTCTCTGTCTACCAGTATATCGTTCCGCTACAGTTTACATTATAATACCGTACATCGAACGGCAATGATGGATACGTGCCGCCATTTTATTTTTACCAACGGAAACGGAGGCTTTGCATTGTTTTTAGAAATCCATAGGTGGAAATTAGATCACTTTTGTGTATATTTTCTATTGACCGTGTGGTGCCGGCTACGAACTGTACCAACCCGTCTCTTTCCGTGGGTGTTGTAAAGGGCAACTATGGGAATAGTGGGAGGATTGGCAGCAGCGTCCTTCAAGTACATTAAGAACTCGACTGCGATTGCCTATCCACCTGCCGGCGATTATGACATACCCCCTCACCAATGAGCAACACACCCAGGCTGGTTGTTGTAGCGATCTTTGGGGGAGCCCTGTATCCAGAAGTGGACTTTATTCGGCTGAAATGATGAAGATGATGTCTATATTTCTTGGCTAATCGTCTTTCTGTTATAGGAAGACATGATGTACTAATGTTGGCTTTATTAACGAACGCGAGTTCATCAATATGGACTAAATCTTAATATATTTAAATTACGTGTCACAATGTTTGTCCGCCATGGACTCCTAAACTACTGAACCGATTTTAATAAAATTTTGCATACTGTGTGCAGTTTTATCCAATTTAAAAGATAGGATAGCTTATATCTCAATTTATAATCGCAATATTATTTTATTGCGAATTATTTGTTTATTATCTGACAAAGAGTCATAACTATCTGTTAGTTCGATAAGATTCTAACAGATAGCGATAATTAGTTGACTGGATTGATTGGACCCGGTAGGTGTCACTGCAATCGGGTTTGCATGTACCTGCCCGTGCGAAGCCGGGGCGGGCAGCTAATAAATTATAAATCTTATTGAAGTGAAAACTTCTTTTAGCGCGGTACGCATATTTTTAGATGAGATAAATCTCTGGACTCACGACACTGTTACGAGACGCAGCTATAGTGTATGCATATATGCATGTACATATAGCAGACCACGAACGCGTCTAGACAAATAAAAAAATAAGTTTTCACTTCTGTCGGCACTCCCGGAGTGCAACCCGTATTTTTTTATGTTAAATATATTTTGTTTTTATTATATTCATAAGTATTCATACAGTTTAAATAGCTTTCATGTTTATAATAATATATATTTATGTTAGTATATTTAGTTACAACTCAGGCAGTCACCATGTCGCGGAGTGCCTCCCTCCGTGTTTCCTTCCCGGTTAGCTCAACTAGGAGGCTCACTCCGCGGCAGCAAGTAACGGAGTTCAGTTACTGTGATTCAATGAAACGTTTCATATATTATATTGTTATATTGGTTTTTTGTTGTTCAGAACTTCAATTAACACTTCATAGTGATGTTTATATTTTTAAATATAGCTTACTATCACAATTTAATCTAATTAAACATAAGTAATTTCAATATTTGCAGGAGACTATTTGTCAGAGCGACAGCTATGTGTCCAATCACTAGCATTCAGAATCGAATGGAGAATGATAATGATCAAAATATGAACGATTCGACACCACTGAATAAAGAATGAATCGTGAGGTGGACAGTGATGGAGATAAAAGGTATGAAGTCATGAAAGAGGTTGATTGAAATGAAGATGAAGGATGACTTCGTTACAACTATAATTACTTCTATCTACCATTTTCTATCCTAAGGTTGCCTGGAAGAGATCGCGGATAGCGATAAGGCCGCCTATTGTACTTTTACTTCACTCAAAACTTCTGTGATTATTTTATGGTGTAAAATAAAGAATATATAAATAAACATATATTTGTATAGCTAACAGATTGTTTCGGGTCTATGTTCCATGTGAGATTTATGTCTATAAACAATACCTGCGATACTGAAGTTACAGTTAAGTCGGGAAACTCCAGGAAACATCATTCATTAAAATAATAGTCTAGACTATTCCACTTGGCTCGGCGTAAATTATATTTATATTCATATCTTCTGAACCCTGCAAGATATGGAAATGGAACATACACGAAAATTTAAGTCAAAATTCTTGTTTTAATTCTTAAAATTATCATCGAAATCCGTTGAGCCGTTTCGGAGCCTATTCAAATTAAACATTCGGACAGAGCGACGAAAATACAAAAAAACTGTCATTTATGATTAGGCGTTGTGTGAATAGCAGTGTTCAATTAAATTTGGGCATTTATTTTGAGCTCACAGACATCATCATCATCGTCATTTCGGCCAAATGAAGTCAACTGCTGGACACAGGCCTCCCCCAAACATCACCACAATGACCGATTATGGGTGTGTTGTGTGCTCATTGAGGGGTGTTTCCATAATCGCCACGCTTGGCAGACGAGTTGGCGATCGCAGTTGAACTGTTAATGTACTCGAAGGACGCTGCTGCCCCTCCTCCGGCTAATCCCTTAGTCGACTTTTACGCCACCCACGGGATGAGATGGGGTGGTGGTATTCTGAGCCGGCACCACACAGCTCACAGACAGACACTTACATTTTATTATATTGATATAGATGCGCTATCCAACTCAAGTAAAAGTGTCTAAGACTGTGTAGTTGTGATTTCTTGTGTATATCCTTTGTTTCATAATGTCAGCCAAAAACTTTCGCTGTTGAACAAAAGCCGTGTGTCATCATTTTGAGGGGAATTTGCCAGTACTATAGTACAGTAAGCTTGGCAGGCGGGTTGGTGAGCGCAGAATGACTACTATTCCACAGAAGGGACGCTGCTGCCCATCCTTCTGGTGTAGAATATCTTAATCGCCTTTTATGTCATCCATGGGAGGAGATGGAGTGGTGCTATATTTTTAATCCGGACACCGCAGGGGTGATACTTTGTTTGAGGTTAAATATATAAGTACCATTTAATAACTTTCAAAAATAGAACATATTAAAAATCGTTCTTAATTTAAACGCAGTTGTGCTCAACATTAAAAATGACGTGGCACAACGCTATGTTTATTTGGACAATACTGTTTGTTTGATTATAATATTTTTTAGGTAAAAAGTATTTTGCTTAGAGATTAGTGCTCACAGAACAAAGAAATATTAGGTATTAGTAGCCTAATAAAATATCTATCGAAAAAGAAAACAGTAGGGAAAAAAGAGCTTCGACATCACACTGCAATCAACACGATGTCTTGTGATCAGGAAAAATTGTACGACCTACAATATTTATATTTTTGTTTGAGTGTGGATGTTTGTTTATTATATAATGTTAATAATCGATGAACCAACAACTTGTGTCTTCTTTTGCATATATCGTAAATGCGGGAGCATTACAAATGCAAAATGTGAACATTTTCCCGTCTAAAAAGAAAGCTACATTTTTAGGATTCCGTACGTCCTAATCACAAAACTGCTGAACCCTTATAGGATCACTCGTGTGTCTGTCTGTCTGTCACAGCCAATTTGCTCAGAATCTGCTGGACTAAGTTGAATAGTAGACGTATGAACTTCTGCAACCCAAACGCGGACGATTAACATAAATAAATGAGTTTTGATTGATGAATAACATGGAAGTTACTATTGGAGGTCAAATTAGAAAATTTAAGAAAAACGTTTTGCATACTCCAAGTTGTAACATATCAAATGGAACGACTTGCTGTAACGGATTCAATTGTTTTTTAAATAATTTCATACAGGTTGTCCAGTAAATGGCATGACATACTGCAGGGGTGAGAGCTTGGGTCAATACCTACCAAAAAAAAACAGTATATGTTCAGCAAAATTGTGTTATTTTGGTAGGTATTGACCCAAGCTCTCACCCCCTGCAGTATGTCGTGCTATTCACTGGACAACCTGTATAAATAGTTTGATGATTATTGACCATTTTACCTCATCGCCGTAACTACGGAGCCTAAAATTTTAAAAAGGTACAGGTAATATTTACAGGAATACCTGTTAATTGTATATGGTCTCAAAATAAAAACTTATTCTAACTACGGAGTTTGTTGTACGTTCCAAGATTTACCATGTTATTTTAAGACCATAGACTTCTTATAGGTTTTCCTGTAATCTATAGGTAAAGAGCGATACCTACACTTTTTTTAAATTTTTAGGTGTAGTAGTTTCGGAGCTAAGGGTCAATTTATGTCTATTTTCTGAAATAATTTTACAGTAGTTTGGAAATCTTCATGCCTTAATTTTCTAAACTGCCACCCAAAATCGACGCCTTTTTAAAAAAGAACAGATTTGCGTGATACGTACCAAATTTCAACTTAATCGGTCCCTTAGATTCGAAGCAAATTTGCTGTGACAGACGGACAGACAGACACACGAGTGATCCTATAAGGGTTCCGCCGTCTTTTCCTTTGGACGTTCGGAACCCTAATAAGGAAAAATCTATCCGTACATAAAAATCGCCCACTCGCCCACAGTTTAATTGGTGGTTAATTTACATCGGAAGATCGCTCGGTGCTTCGTGATTCCTGACTAAGGCCCGTATAACAGACCAAGAATCAAAACTCAAGTAGAACTTAAGTCGAGATTGCATCACTTGAATGGTGGACATTACATAGGGTTCATATTTGACTAACGCAAACTCAACTAAGTTCTATATGAGTTCCATTTTGATACTCGATCTGTAATACGGCCCCAGGAATGCGAAACCCGTTTTCTTCACACGAGTCTCCTAAAAGCTAAGTTTTTTTTAGTTTAAAACGTTGCCCCACACTAGTGTTGCTCCTATGTCGTGGATACGTTTACAGACATCAATTCCACATGCAATACACCCAGACCCGCAACAACTACCTGCAGATCATACAAATATTTGTTCCGTGTGGGAATCGAACCCACGACCCGGAGCGCAGCAGCCGACTGTATCAGCCACTGCACCAACCGTGCCGTCGTTATGAAGGGATAGTCAGTGTACACACAGTGTTTGTATAGCTTAATATGTAGCCGTGTGTACACATAAGGCAACCCTCTTTTTAGTATGCCAAGTGCCAGGGTCCTGGCGAATCGCATATAGTGTTTTTTAAAGTAATCAATATCTCTCAGATAGTCTGCCGTCAATTCGTATCTTCGCCAATGTGTGTGTTACCAGTGATGACATATGGAACAGAGACGTGGTCACTCACAATGGGCCTCATAAGAAAGCTCAAGCTCACTTACCGAGCTAAGGAGAGAGCTATGTTTGGCATTTCTCTACTAGATCGAATCAGAAATGAGATCCGTAGAAGAACTAAAGTTGTCGACATAGCTGAAAGGATTAGTAAACCGAAGTGGCAATGGGCGGGGCACATTGCTCGTAGAACTCATGGCCGTTGGGGCAAAAAGTTTCTCGAATGGAGACCGCGCACCGGAAAACGCAGCGTGGGACGACCTCGAACGAGGTGGACAGATGACCTGGTGAAGGTCTCTGGGAATCGTTGGATGAGATAGGCATGTAACCGCTCGTTGTGGAAATCTAAGGGGAAGGCCTTTGTTCAGCAGTGGACGTCCTTTGGCTGATATGATGATGAAAGAGTAGCGTCCTGCTATTCATTATTACTACTGAGATGTCAGATTTAATCTTCCGAGGCATTTGTCTCTCGTTGAGAACAATTATAAATATATATATTTCGTGTGGTTAGTGGCCACCCTTGTGTCAGAGTTAAGTGGGATTAATATAATAGGATTATTCATGGGATACAAGATGATAACTGGGTTATAAAGGACAAACTCAACCAGTATCGGGGCCTGATAAAATTATATCAGTATTGGAGAGTATTCATTAAGAGAACTTTAACAAGAGGAAACAACTTGATAGAATTAGATACACAAAGAGGAAGAAAATGGAAAAAAATCGCTTGGCGCAGTTTATGAAAGATAAAATTGGACTTCTGGGGTGGAGGCCTGGTGACCTGAAACACAGGCTTCAGCCTAGCTTAGGCACCAATCTCCTACAATAAATTTGAATAATACTATAACTAGTTGTTCAAGGCGCCCAAATGCCTCCGACTTGGCTTAACGACTGCTGTCTAATGACAACAACCGGGACCGACGATTTAACATGCCCTCCGAAGCACGGAGACGCTCAGTTGAAATACCACTATGCGGTCACCCATCCAGACACTGACCGCGCCAAGCGTTGCTTAACCTCGCCAATCGTTTACCGATCAGTGAGTGCAATGGCTACAATTATAAATTATACTACAAAACATTCCTTAAGAATAAATCTATCTATCGGTGAAAATTGAAAGGAAATCAGTTCAGAAGTCATTAAGATTAGTGCGTTCACACAGATAGAACCCTCTCGAAAGACACATATTATGAACAGTTTATTATAATATTTCTTTATAACTGCTCATTGTTTATTTTTTATAACTTAGTTATACGAGGCAGGCAAGTCATTCACCTGGCGGTAAGCGCAGCCTGTCCATAGAATTGTAATGCTACTCAGGACTAGCACGGCGCGGCATTTTTTTAAAACTTTTCCCCACACTAGGATTTCTCCTGTGTCGTGGGTGCGCTTACAGACATACGTTTCACACACAATACACCCAGACCCAGAACAATCACCTTTTTTTTCTTTTTTATTGTTGCCCAGTGGAAATTCTTCATGAACTTCCTTCACTCCGGGGAAGGGCGAAGGGGTATACTGGACTCCTACCGGCTAAAACCACTGGAGCGGTCATCTTCGACACCTAAGGGAGGCTCCAGGTCCTCGTATGATCACACTAGAGCCACCCACTGGTGCCACGCCTATTAGCACATCTCGGAGGGGGTGACTGTAAGGTGGTAACCCCCTCGGGGAGACCCAGAACAACTACCTGCAGATCATACAAATATTTGTTCCGTGCGGGAATCGAACCCGCGACCCGGAGCGCAGCAGTCGACTGTATCAACCACTGCACCAACCGTGTCGTCATCATTATTTGCTGTCATCTTCGAGGCAGTCGTTGTTTTGTCTCTTATCCCCAGTAATTTCAGTGTGGTCCCGCTCACCACCCATGGATGTCGTAAGATCCCACTAAAGTTGATATCAATAGTATGTACGGCAGCATCCATTGTGATAATAATGGCAATATACGAGGGTCACACTAATTTTTTTAAAGTTTTTAGAATTAGCCGGTAAGAAAAGTAGACGATGAAAAAAAAATACGCATCGAATTGAGAATCTCCTCCTTTTTGAAGTCTGTTAAAAGGTTATTTAAATTTCGAACAAAGTAGCGTAGAGAAGCTGACATTGAATTCATATGTCATTTGTTTTTAACAAATTGGCGGCAATTAAAAAATCCTTGGGAACACGTGGGCCGTTTAGAAGCTTATTGGCTGATGTGATGTGTACAGGAATAGTCCACTTCAAACCTTAAAACCTTCGAAGTTTAAACACTACTTTTTGGCAGCAGAATATCTGGCACAAGATAAAAATATTTTCATTCACATAAAACCAATTATAGACGCTCACGAATAGTCAGACTTTTGTAGCCGCGTTCCAAGATGTAGGTTTCCTATGGAGAAGACGGGCAAGAAATTCCATGATTACTGTCTGTACTGTACTAAAATAATTATAATAATTAATTAATCAACTTTTACAAAAAGATATTGACATAAATGTTCACAACCAAAAATATCTTACAAAATTATTTAATGAATGCTTAATTAAAGTTTATTTATAACTAAAATATAATTTATCGGTACATGCATGAAAATATAAGTCAGCTCGACTTAACATAGCTATTATCGGCCTGCCTGAACTAGGTTGAACCTGTGTTTCAGGAGATCAGTATCTCGTGGTTATTGTCGCGCGTCAGTTATATCTATATTATAAGAAAGGGAATGTAAAAAAGATATATTTTCCTAAGGGGCAAAATTAAGTATAAGGCAAACAAATGGAGGTTATGTGAGGACAATGTAGGAGAAAAGAGTCTAAATTACATTTCGTCTAATACTAAACAATGATGAACGTAAATATATTTTAAAGACATAGGTTGAGGATATTTATTTCGCCACTGTACATATAACTGTACTGAGCACTTGATGAAACGTATATTACCCAACAAAGTGGCTCTTTATTTCCGAGAACCATGCAGAAATTGTATAAAAATGTTGCCAACCAAATTTCGTTTGCCTCCCGAAATAGCTTATTTCTTCAATTACCTCGCAGTTTTCAAAAGTTGTATGATATTAATATACGTTTTATGTTTTCGACATTATTTAATGGCGTACAGTAACGGGTCATATGCAGAATTGTGACGGTAAATTACGAGCAATAATTTACCCGAACATTGTATACAGGGAAACAGTACAAATTAGAAGTTGAAGGCGAAATGGTTTTGGAAAATAAAGTCTCCTAAAATGGAAATTATACTTGCCAGTAGTATTAAGTTTACGGTCCCTAAAAGACATGTTATTTCATTTGTGTATATATCATGACCATCGATACCAACATCAGGGTTAATTGTCAATAGTGCCACCGTATCCTGTCAGATTTTTTATTGAGTAATTATTTCTCTTCGGAATTTTTTTTCTTTTTTAAACGATTCCCCACACTTAGATTTCTCCTGTGTTGTGGGTGCGTTTACAGACATCAATTCCACATACAATACACCCAAACCTGGAACAACTACCTGCAGATCATACAAATATTTGTTCCGTGTGGGAATCGAACCCACGACCCGGGGCGCATCAGCCGACTGCATGAACCAATACCAATACCGCATTTATAATACTTAAATACACTAAATACCAGTGTAATATAATGAAAAAATATATTATTAAACAAAAACAAATACCTATCTAGAATGTAGAAATCTTAAAAATTATATTATACATTCTAGCTTTCATATCTTTTTTCTCCCAGGTGTTTCAAATTTACTCCTTTACAATCCCCCCGAGAAGTGCCTGGGGAGGTGGCCTTTTACAGTCACCTTCTCTCCGCTAGAGGGGGTGACCGCTTTACAGTCATCCCCTCCGAGATGTGCCTAAAGGCTGACCAATGGGTGGCTCTAGATGGAGATTATTCGAGTTCCTGGAGCCTCCCTTCGGTGCCAAAGATGACTACTCCGGTGGTTTTAGCCGGTAGGAGTCCGGCATACCCCTCTGCCCTTTCCCGCGGTGGAGGAAGTACATGATGTAATTCCACCGGATCAATAAAAAAAAAGGTGTTTCAAATCACTTTTAATTAGCTTTTTGCTTAGTTTTATATAGTTCTACAAGTATTAATAAGTTTCCTTAGTCCACGCTATCCCGAAGTCTGGGTCCCATATTACATGCAATCTCGCCATTCTGCTTTCTCACCTACGCTAGGCTGGCGAGTTGGTGAGCGCAGAATGGCCGCTATTCCACAAGGAACACTGCTGCCCATCCTCTGATTTAGAGTCTCGAGTCGCCTTTAACGATATCCACGAGAGGAAATGGACTGGCGCTATATTCTTAATCTGGATACAAGGAAGAATATAATAATAAAATAAATTAAACAAAAGTTTATTTCAGTACAGAACATGAAACTCTAGGTAAGCGATATTTAAAGAAAGAAAAAGCCAACTTTAATAACGACAGGAAAAACGTTTGAACAACGCTACGAGAGAAGGAGCCATATATTTTTTTACCTTTGGACCAAACACCAAAGCAGGCATACAAATTTCCTACTAAAACCAACTTTTTTATGGATGACTTTTGAATTTTAGCCGCATTGAGTATATGCTAATATTTTTCGCGGTTAACGTATTTTACAAAGCGACTACCGTTTTTGAAAAAGGATGTTATTTCTTGCTTACGTTTTTTTTAAAGATCTTTGTCGGTTGAGCGGTTGGCGGATTATGCTGCTGGTTTTATCGATTCCAAAATATACTTCCTTCGATGTTGCGATAAACCTGCGAGCCCAATAGGCTCTCTTTTTCGTATTATATATTTTTTCACTAAGCAACGGCGAAGACTTGGTAATACAATTTTGAGGCTTCATAATATGTTAATACATAGTGTTAGCATAGTAGCGTACGCCACGCTTGGCGGGTTGGCAATCGCAGTTGAGTTGTAGATTTACTCAAGGGACGCCCATCCCATAGTCACCTTTTACGACACCTACAGGATGAGATGGGTTCGTGCTATTCGTAGCCTACTGGCTATATATTTTTGCCAAAAATATATAAAACAGCATTTTTTTGTACTTGGGTTCCTCATAAGCTTTCTCCGGCTTGAGGAAGGAGGAGGGGCGTTCTGGACTCTTACTAGCTAAAATCCTACGGTATTCATGTCATCTATACGGCATGAATAATTATTCGGCAAGAGGCATGGGCTTTAGGTAGCAGCCATGCAAGTGCATACTGCGTATCCGATGTTCCACATGAGCGGACCCAAGGCCAACCCCTGTGGAACACTGCATATCGTCTCTCACCAACCCCATCCTTCTCGATCTTAGGTAATACTACAGTCTTATGCTGGGGATACAACAAATGAGGGTATTGAGGTAATGTTCATGATAAGCATATCGGCTGCCTGCATAAATTGTCATTAATGGTGACGCTCTACGAGCAAGCGTCTCGAAAATCGCAGATAGGACGAAGCGGAAATGTGTGTGTGTGCCTGTAAGTAAAGCAGTGTGTACAAATGAGTTGTTGACACTCAAGTAGTTTGTTTATAGAAGTTTAGTAGTTACTGTTCTAGTTTACATTTATTTGCTCTTGATTCTGCGATGGGGTGACTAGAATTAGTACAACAGTAGGCTATTCCTTAGATGATGGGACTGGTTCGTATTGAGAAAATATGATTACACACATCCGCCCTTAAACGCTCACTGCTAAACACGGGCCTCCCAATGATCGCCACAATGAGTACTCATGTGGGTGCTGCCATAATCATCACGCTTAGCAAGCGTCTTGGTGATCGAAGTATGTTGTTATTCATTAAAACACAAGAGGATGATGCTGCTTATTTTCTAGATATCAACCCATAGTTCCCTTCACGACATCCATAGGTAGAGAAGGGCGGCTTTTTCTTTGCCGGGAACCACTCGCAACTAAAATATGATTAAATATGCTTCATTCGGACGTTATAATGACGAATATATTTTAATAGTTTAATAATAGTCTTCTGATTTCACGTTGATATTTTAATGACCAAGTTGAGAGAACATATATAGTACATTGACATCAGTCTCATGATTTTTATTAGTATTTTTTACCCGAGCAGTATATTCTTGGAAAGCTTAATTTTGATTTAGTATTCTGAACTAATTGCCCCACTGCCGTTTTATGAACAAAGTGTTAATTATTGTTCGGTCCCAAACATTATCTTGTCTTTGTCTATGTCAAATATATTTAATCGCAAAAAACGATGATGAATGCTTGAAACTTGAGTCAATCCTGGTCCTTACCGCTTCCTGCAACGCACTGCACTTTAAATCTAAACTTGCCATAAAAAAAAACTATGGATAGGTTATAGACAGAATAAACGAAAACTAATTAACAAAAAAAATACCGACTTCAAAATACTATACGATATTAAAACCAATAAAAAGAAAAAAAACTATATTTATAAATTCGAGCGGGGCCAGGGATGCCCCAACCATGGTTTATGTAGACCAACAAGTTATATTTTATGCCTGGCCCCGCCCGAATTCATAAATAAAGTTCTTTTTCTTTTTAGTGGTTTTAATATCGTTGTTTCTTTTTAGTGTAAATAAATGTAAGAACTTTTTCCAATTTGGTATTCGTATCTAACACTAAAAGTAAGTCTAAGAATCGAAACTATTAAAACATCATCTAGGGAAGCGCAGTTAAACTATTGAAACTGGTTAAAAAACGCCTCAATGAAATGTAATTAAATTTATATGGGACAAATTCGAAAGCATTCTGCACCCATTAAAAAAATAGTCGCTCAAATCGGTCTACAAGGCTCGGAGTAATCGGTGTACATACATAAAAAAACGCATCGAATTGAGAACCTCCTACTTTTTGAAGTCGGTTATTAAAAAATAATGCACAATCTAGATAGAGATATAACAATATTGAGTAAATGTAGTCGGAACTATTGAAATAGTAACTGTATAACGAAACGATCCACCAAAAATTCTATTTTATCTTTGAAATTATCATCATTTCGGCCGAATGAAGTCCACTGCTGGACACAGGCCTCCCCCAAAGATCACCACAACCACCGGTATGGATGTGTTGTGAGCACATTGGGGGGTTTTGCCATAATCGCCACGCTTGGCAGGCGGGTTGGCGATCGCAGTTGAGTTGTTAATGTACTCGAAGGACGCTGCTGCCCATCCTCCAGCTAATCCCTTAGTCGACTTTTACGACATCCATGGGAGGAAATGGGGTGGTGGCATTCTGAGCCGGCACCACACGGCAAATTTGAAATTATAAATGAATATATTTAAAATTATTACACGTGGTATTATGTTGTGATTTATAAGTTCAAAAACATGAATTTTGAATGTAAATATATTTTATTATTATTAATTAAACCTATTTATTAGTTGATTTATATATTTGTTACTATTCATATATATCTATAACCGAAATACAAAAAAATCTGCCGTTGTAAGAGAAGTTAAATTACTTGCTAATATAACCTTACCGTATTGTATTTGATCGAAGATATTCTGACTCTGAGTGTTTGGAAATTATCCGATTATAAACGCCGACTTTCAGTGGATGACGGAAATCAAATTAATCTAATAATATCATTTGAGTCAAACGCCACTAATCGCGTGCTATTTCCGCGCACTGATGCAATGTGCTATGTGCATATTGGTACGATTAGATTTTCTTAAAATATGGAATTTACTTGCTATTAAAAATCATTACTATCATTGGTGTATGATGAGCACAATCTCCATATCTGACGAGACAGTAAGGAAAGATTACTAGATTAGTTTAAAAAATCTTTTAGTATAAAACTAATAATTTTATCAATAATTGTAAGTTTTATGGCTTACTATGGATTATAGTATTTGTATAATAATTAAAGCTACATACGACTATACTCTTGATTAACAACACCAAAACTGTTTGAATATATAACATGATCAACGCTATCCGCGCGCCAGTTGGAGCCGATGACCCCCGTGACTCTAAATCGGCCTTATGTTTTACTTAATTTCATTATTTTATATGAGTTCAAACACCTACAGTGTTTGAACTTTATATCAAACTTAAAAAGTGTTAAAATTTAATTTCTCTATTGTATGGCCTTTGCATGGGAAAAATAAGTGCTTTTTAAAATTAATTGTAGTACAGAGTGTCACTATATGGAACAGGTGACTTAAACCATGGATGAATGATCTTAGAGGTGGGCCTATGAGACAGCCGAGTTGCTCCTATAAAATATTTTCTGAAGTGAAACCTCCATATGATTCCCTACGAAGAGTTGACCATCTTTCTCTACCCATGGGTCTTGTATAACGCGACTAAGGGTTACCATCAAGAAAACGGGTAGTAGCATCTTCCTTTGTGCTAATATCAACATACCGCGATCTCTCCCTGCCAAGCCTGGCTATGCTATGACAATATCTCTTATGACCGCTCATTATAATGAACATTGGGAGATTCATATTCAGCTGTAGACGGTTATGAGCTGATATGTGGGTATAAGCTAAATGAAATGCTTGGAATGCAATTCAATATCCACTCTAGTACTTGGCAACGCTTGACTATACAACATAAAAAGTCAAGATCAAAATTGTGTGCTATTAGATGAAAATTATATGGACACATATGGCAGGCGTTACAGGCAGTCAAAATAGTCTGAGAACTAATACAGTGCATTGCCTGCGTAAGCGTATCGCACGCCCTCAGTGTAAGGCAGGTCAAGGAAACCGTAGCGGTTTAGTTCACTCCGCCTTCCCCAGGAAAGAGGAAGATTATGACGATTGACTCACGTTTAAAATGAATAAAGATAGGCCTAAATACAATGCTGATGGCCGTTGGGACAAAAAAGTTCACCAAAATAGAATAGATATCCGAAATAGACTAGACATAAAGAAAACATAACGTGGGATGGCCTCCAACGAGATGGACTGAGGACCTGGTGAAGGTCACTTGGAGTGGTTAGATGCGGGTGGTAATGCGTTGTGGAAATCAATGGGGAGGCCTCTGTTTGGTGGACGTTCTTTGGCTAAAATGATGATGATGATAGAATAAAATGTGTCCCTCAGTGACTGGATACCAAACGTTGGATGGCAGACTCTAAATTAAAATTACTGATACTCAACAGGGGCAACACGACTCTGGAAATTCACTTCAGGTTGAGACTCGATGTATTAGTAACATCTTTAGGGTGTTCACCCCTTAAAATAATAAAGCCCACCTTTACGATAATAAAGCGCACTGGCCAGCTAATTCCGAGAAAAAGCCTTTGAATTCAATTTACATACTAGTTAAGTTTCACTTTTGTCAACGGCGCAGGCCGCTGCGTATGACGGTGACGTTCTTGCTTGCCATCTTATCCACTAAGTGAATTTTCCATGTCGTACCCTTACCTTATTAATCGCACCTAGAAACCCCTCTTAAATAGTAGAAAAATAGGCTAGTAGCGCTAGCGAGAATAAATCTTTTACCAAAACAATTATATCCTTTCTACGAATTTCTCAAAAACATCAACCTGTACATATTATAAAATCTAATTTATTCAAGTCAAACTAAATAAAACAGTCAACCAGATGAGTACCAATTCATTCCCGGTAAAGGAACAGTCGAGTGCTAAGAACCAAATAGAAATTTATTAGATGGTATTAACAATCCAGTAGTATGCAATTTCTTCTGAAATAGTGTTCTAAAAATAGAAGTTTAATTCAAATCGAATCATAACATTCTTTTATATTCTGAGTGTATGAATTTGAAGATAATTTAGCATCAATTTTGGAAAACTCGATTCGATTTGGAGAGTGAGCCTGCTCTTTTATTTTCGAGGTAGTTTCTTTATTTTATAACTGTAATTTACACTTGCTTAGACTACTCCTCTCCATCAATGAGCGAAGCAAAGTGCGGCTAAGGGTTGATATGGTCAAAAAAATGGGCAGCATCGCTGATGTGTTAACAACAACAACAACAATCCATCCGCCAAGTGTTAATGTTGGCAATATCCCCTATGACCGTTCTTTGTAGTGATCATATGGAGGTCTATGTTCAGCAGTGGGCATTTAAGGGCAAATGAGTGTGTGTGTAATTTGAGATGAGTAAAAACATTTAATCTTACCCTTATGTTAACCCGGGCTTGGGCCCTAACTCACTGTGAAATAATTCCACGGGCGGAACACATTTTTATACATATGGCATCACAATCACGTTCCGTGCGAGGAATTATTTCACGTGTCATTGCTAGTAAGTGCCCTGTTGTAACCGCCTATATTTTTCCAAATTAAAACTAGTTTGCATGATGATCTGCAATATTGTTAGCTAAATTGGGGTCAGCTTGCAGTTAAATCAGATGCTAAGGCTGAACATCACGACATAATATATTGTTTGGGTTAATCTGTATTGTTACATTTTTCAATTGATACGAAAACGCCCTGATTGATGACAGTATAAAATCAAAACCCCATTAGTTATTCAACACAGTGAATATCTAAAATCTATTCTCTTAAATATAATTAGAGCTATATTTGGGACCCTCATTGGTAAGGTACTCAGTAAACCTTACACATTATCTTATCTGTTTTAACAACTGCTCCATAGTAAAGATAATTTTTGATTTCTTCCGTCAACGATTCAGTACTGAAGAATCATCCGTCGTCAAGTTGTCTTTCACTAAACTGGAAAGATGTATGCAGCCAATACTATAGCAACAATTAAGAAGATCCAAACTGGCCTGAGATACTTGGCATTGATGCAATTTACAGCATTCATGTGGCCGCCACAAGCTGTTGTTAATGGTAAGTTATTTGAATTATCCTTAACTTAACTTCACAATCTATTTTACTTATTCGGACTCAAATTAAGAGCTAATTACGATTTGAGGCCATTTAGCGTTCTTCCAGCTCATAACTAGAATTACGTGAGTTTCCTAATAAACACATGATGAGTTTGATAGTAAATATCATAGTGTGTCTAGTTTTAATATTATAGGTAAAGTAGATTGAGTATTTATAACGTAGTAAAACGAGAGAGACAAGGCTAAATACCACAAAACCACTTAAGCTTAATAGCTTGCGCTGATAAAAAAATACGCTTGCAGATGGTGCCAGTTACGATTTCATAATAGTCGGTGCAGGAACAGCCGGCAGTGTGATAGCTAACAGACTAACAGAAAACGAGAATATCAATGTTCTTCTCATCGAAGCTGGTGGTGATCCTCCTTTGGAAGCTATTGTAAGTTAATTTAAAACTGGTACTGAAAATTATGTAAAACTGACTTTACTAATCGTTGTTTTTATACAACTCTTCTAATAATATAATCCTAGATTGCTTTTGTTTTCCCTGCTAACCTGTTAACCTTTAACGTAATAGTGAATAGGCACCCGTGGGTATATCATCTATCACTTTACATTAGGCGTAATCGAGGATAAGAGCGGAGCCTGTCATGAATACAAATAAGAGAAGTGAATTCTAGAAAATCTCATTTCTGAATAACAGTGCAATAAGACAGTTATACTAAATATAAAATTGAAGGTGCATATAAACTGCATACCAATATATTACATACCATTGCCAATATCCCTAGAATATTTTGATCAGTGTATAATGCTGTAAATATTGCTGGTATATAATGTATTTATGGTGCAATATTTTATGTGAATTAGGCAAACGCGACATATTTCCGTAAATATTTTTTAACAGTCAATGACGTATTTTTCAGAAAATATTAAATGTCAATAATATTGAAGTAATTACAGAAATATTACATCTTCATTTATATTTTAATTCTTTGACAGCTACCTGGATCCAGTATTTTCCTGCAAAAAACTCGTTACGACTGGAACTACACCTCGGAAAACGATGAATATACACAAAACTGCCACCAAAAACCGTTCTCTGAACTCAGCCTTGGCAAAATGCTGGGAGGCACTAGCTCTCTTAACTATATGATCCATTCCCAAGGACATCCCATGGATTACGACAACTGGGCCAACATAACTAAAGATTCTACTTGGGAATGGGAAAACATACATCCATACTTTAAAAAAAGTGAGCGGGTTGAGGACCCAAATATGCTCAGATCAGCAGACATAAGTAATCACGGTATCGATGGATTAATGGGGTTAACAAAAGATGATAGAGATCACGTTAATGACATCTTAAAAGCCTTCGATGAGTTGGGTCATGATATTGTCAATGATCCAGATAGTGATATCGGATATTCAAAAATGTTAACCAACATAGCAACAGGCGGTCGTCAGAGTGGTAGCTTTGCGTATCTGACACCAGCCAAAGACCGTAAAAATCTTTATATGCTGAAGAATACTTTAGTTACTAAAATTAATTTTGACGAAAACAAAAACGCTGTGGGTGTACAAGCAATCACAGAAGATGGCAACACTTTGACTATAAAAGCCACTAAAGAAGTCATAGTATCTGCTGGTACATTCAATTCAGCTAAACTACTTATGCTATCAGGAATCGGCCCTAAGAAAGACTTGAAATGCAAGAAAATCAAAGTAATATCAGATCTTCCAGTTGGAAAAAATTTGCAAGACCATACCGCAGTGTTCATATCCCATGCCATGGAGAAAAGTGAAGCCAAACCATTAAATCCTAACAAATTTCCAGCTGCTCCCCTGATTGGCTATGCAGCGTTAGACAAATATCAAAATTTCCCTGACTATGCGACACAGTCCTTTTCAGCACACGCTGACTGGATTTTATACTACTGTTCGTTCGCCTTTGGAATAAGTTACGATCTCTGTGATACGAACTATAGATCTACGATGGGAAGAATGGGTTTAATCACCGAAATCATTCATTTACATCCAAAGTCTAGAGGTAAAGTTACACTGAGGAGCTTAAACCCAATGGATCCTCCCGTAATTACTACTGGGTACTTTTCTGATGAGACAGATCTGGATGATCTCGTAAAATACGTTAAGGACTTCATTCCTATTGTGAATACCACATATTTTAGGAGTATCGGTGCAAAAATGGTAAACCCACAGGCAGGAAGGTGCAATGATTTTGGAAGTGGTAGTGATGGATATTGGAAATGCTACTCTTCCTGCATGTTTACTGGACTAGATGACTCTTGTGGAACTTGTGCCATGGGCCGTGTAGTTGACAGCAGATTGAGAGTGTATGGTGTTCAAAGACTGAGGGTTGCTGATGCCAGTATCATGCCTGTTATCACAAGAGGGAATATCAACGGTCCTGTTATAATGATCGGTGAAAAGGCTGCTGATTTTATTAAGGAAGATATCAAGAAGTATTGTTAATGTGGTGAATCATGCATCCATCCATTAATATGTATCCTACGCTGGACTAGCATGACCGTAATCATTTTCACATTTTTTAGCTTACACTTTATGATAGATGAAGTAGATTGACGCATAATAAACGAATTTTGAATTATCCCTACTAATTTTAATATCAATACCTAGCTGAAGGCTACCACGCTTCGCAGTGGTTATTTTTGTGGAATTACGGGGAATAAGAGACTAAATTTGGGGCACAAAGGTTCTCGAATGGGGACCGAGCATCGGAAAACGCAGCGTGGGTCGACCTCCAACGAGGTGGACAGACGACCTGGTGAAGGTCGCCGGGAGTCATTGGATGAGAGCGGCATGTGACCGCTCGTAGTGGAAATCTAAGGGGGAGGCCTGTGTTCAGCAGTGGACATCCTGTGGCTGGTATGATGAAGAGACTTGTAGAACCCAATGATATACTTCGTAAGATATCCGATTGGTTTTCGGCTAATAACCTACTCCTAAACGCAGAAAAAACCAAATGTGTAAAATTCTCAACGGCAAATGTGACCCATTTAACTACTGAAGTAAAACTTGACGGAAAAACATTAGATCTGGTTCCCTCAACTGTGTTTTTGGGCATTACGGTAGACGCAAAATTGCAATGGGGACCCCATATAAAAGCACTTTCAGGCAAACTGAGCTCTGCTGCATTTGCCGTTAGGAAAATTAGACAGGTTACGGATGTGGCTACAGCTAGGTTAGTATATTTTGCGTATTTTCACAGTATTATGTCCTACGGAATTTTACTGTGGGGATCGGCTGCCGATGTCGAAACTATTTTTATATTACAAAAAAGAGCAGTCCGAGCTATTTATAATATGGGCTCTCGTGAGTCACTCCGGGAACTATTTAAGGAGATAAACATACTAACTTTGCCATCCTTGTATATATTCCAAAATATTATGTATATCCGCAAAGACATTGTTAGTTTCAATAAAAGAAGTGACGTGCATAACCTAAATACTCGCAATAAGAACAAGCTTGTCTTGCCTGGCTTTAGACTTAGCAGAACCAGCAAGTCGTTTATGGGAAACAGTATTAGGTTCTACAACAAAATTCCTTCTAGTATTACCGATTTACCAGAACTAAAATTCAAATCTTTGATTAAGCGCGTTTTAATATTGAAAGCCTACTATAACATACAGCATTACATCGATGATAAAGATGTGTGGCAAACGATTCCCTTCTGCACACTGCGACCCTCTGGCGCTGTATAATTTATTTTATAACGTCTGATAATTGACATGATTGCAAGTGCTTTAACTTGCAATCAAAGGCATAATGTCTACAAATTGGAATTAATTATATTATTATTGTAAAAATAACTTGACATTTCTAATATCGCATTTAAAATTGCAAATATTTATGTTATTTACTTATAGTTAATAAATTGACATTTGACTTGACTCATTTAAAACATTAAAAAAAAATGTAAATTTACTTATATACATTGATTGACTATTTGTTATTGTTAATATTGTTCTTGTGACATCAAATTATAATATTCTTACAAAACCGTAAATGTGTGAGCATTATGTAGGCATTGATGATATATATTTAGTACTTAATTTTGTCTTTTGCCTGGCTGTATTGGTCTGTCATGCTCACTAAAATGTCTTGCTGATGGTGGCGTTGTGTATCAGGTCGTTCGGTTCCCTTCAACATGGTTGAGCTAAGTGATGCTGATGCATGCGTTATGCTCGTGAACGGGTGCCGTCTGTTGGGACTGGTCAGTCATTAACTGCCACGGCAAGAAATATTATTATGGTACGTTCCATCTTTAGACATTGACCTACATTTTTCTCGGTATTTGTTGTACAATCATTTTTGTATCAATCAGCATTGTAATCTCCATTATTTTAAAAGAGTATCCATGGAGTTTCTTGCCGGCTCTTCTCCATGAGATCCACTATTTGGAACCGTGCAACTTAGATTCTGACGTTTCATAAGTGCCAATATTTGGTTTATTTGAAATAAAAAACTTTGACTTTGACTTTGAGACTAAATGAAGTGACATTAACATTACAACAGAAAACATTACCTTAATTTCAGGACTACCTGAGTAGCATTACAATTGTTTTAAACATGCATGACGCTTAACACCGGGCGAAAGAATTGCTTGTCTCGTCACCAAGTTGTATAAAAAATACAAACCTCAATGTTAGGTCGTTTCTAATGTTTCAATTTTTTTTCATACGTAGTTGTTTAAAAACATCTTTCTATATAGCAATGTCTTAGGTTTTCGCGATTATTACTCATTATAATAAAACAATTATAAACTGTTTTTTTTTGGGACAAGCCCGCCACAGATTCCCAACCAATGCAACTCCTGTAAGCCAGGATCTACAATGGCGACCACCGAAAAGAACACCGACCAATGAAGCTCGGTGTGTCCCAGAGAAATGAATAACTGTCTTGGAACGCGCACCGAAATTAATCAGAAAAGAAAAAGGAGGAGTAGGAAAGAACTTAACTTAACTTTAAACTTGTAATCCGTTTAAAAGTGTTTTATTAGCTCTTTACATGTTAAAATGCCGTGTGGTGCCGGCTCAGTATACCACCACCCCATCTCCTCCCGTGGGTGTCGTACAAGTAGACTAAGGGATTAGCCGGAGGATGGGCAGCAGTAGCACCTATATGGGTGTGTTGTGTGCTGATTGGGGGGTTTTGCCATAATCGCCACGCTTGGCAGGCGGGTTGGCGATCGCAGTTCAGTTGCTAATTTACTCGAAGGACGCTGCTGCCCATCCTCCGGCTAATCCCATAGTCGCCTTTTACGACACCCACGGGATGAGATGGGTTGGTGCTATTCGTAGTCGGCACCACACAGATAATATACAGTTACCTCAAAATCCTGTTAATTCTGAAGAACCGCGCACCGGAAAACGCAGCGTGGGACGACCTCCAACGAGGTGGACAGACGACCTGGTGAAGGTCGCTGGGAGTCGTTGGATGAGGGCGGCATGTAACCGCTCGTTGTGGAAATCTAAGGGGGAGGCCTTTGTTCAGCAATGGACGTCCTGTGGCTGATATGATGACCTCAAAATAATTTCAATAAAAAATCAAAATTATTACATATATTTATTTGACAATTATCGACTCCGACTCGTCTGAGTAGCGTTCAGGAAACTGCGAAATTTGCCAGTGATGACTTATGGTAATGAGACCTGTCGCTCACCATGGGCCTCATAAGAAAGCTCACAGTCAGCCACAGAGCAATGGAGAGAGATATGCTCTGAGATTCCCTCTGAGATCGAATAGAACCAACATAGCTCGAATAATTGCTAAGCTTAAGTGGCAGTGGGCGGGACACATTGCTCGGAGAACGTATTACCTATGGGGCCGAAAAGTTCTCAAGTGGCGACAGCTTACCGGAAGACGCAGCGTGAGCAGAACCTCACAAGTTGGACCGACAATGTTTTTTTTTATTGATCCGGTGGAAATATCTCATGTAATTCCTTCGCCCCGGGAAAAGGCTAAGGGGCATGCCGGACTCCTACCGGCTAAAACTACCAGAGTGATCATTGTCGGCACCGAAGGGAGGCTCCAGGAACTCCAACTAGAGCCACCCATTGATGCCACGCCTTTAGGCACGTCTCGGAGGGGATGACTGTAAGGCGGTCATCCCCTCTAGCGGAGGCACCCCCCAGGCATCTCACGAGGGGATTATGAAGGATTCCCCCGAAGCCTCACTATGCGCTGTGCTGCGCACACAGCGGTACGTGACCACATGCACACCGCTGTCTTCCCGGGGGTCGCTCGGTATCCATCAACATGACGATAGGATTACAGTTTTATATGACGTTAAATTTATATTTTCTGCACTAGAATGCCACAAAAATCAATTATATCATTCACAAATAGACGGTATATAGTAGATGAGACATTACAAACGACAAATTCCAATGACAATCAAGACGATAATACGGTAGTAGAAAATTATACTGTGAAAGGAATTTCTTTAGTTAATGAAATCGAGGAAATATCTGGAGAAAACAATGCATAAAATGAAACAGAAGATCCTACATGTAACAACCAACCAATCCTTCTTTTCAAGGCTTCCTTCCAGCCGGACGCGCTACGACAGAGGAAACTGGTAAACACTCGCCTCAAGCGGTCCCCAAGAGACTGCACTGTTAGACGCACGCGCTGCCTGGAATGCCGTCCGGACCCGATGCGGTGTTGCGACTCTTCAGGCGGCCAATGGCTCGGCTTAGCTCCCCTTCAGAAATCCTCATCTCTTCGGCCCAGTCCGAGACAGTCGGGGGTAAAGAGGGACCGGAATGGCACCGGACCTCCGGAAAGAACGTTGAAATTTCTCTTTCCAGCAAATCCGGGGCCATGGTTTCGGTCACTTGGGGAACCCATGGGCGCAACTTGCCTACGTTCATACGATACTCCCTCACGGATCCCTGTTCCTCCAGGAGCTCGCTCCAGGACTGAGCCTTCGCCTCGCGAATGGCGCTATGTAGCGTCATTGTAGCCACCCGGTAGGCCTGATAGGCCTTGGCAGTCTCTACGTACGTACGTACCTAACAATCAACATGTTTAAAGATCATATAGGATCATATTAGTAACACCATGACGGCACGGTTCCAGTATCCAGCGTGAAGTCAGATTATGCATGTCATACTACAAAATAAAACCATTCAGCTTAAGGCCGCAAACTAAACTGCCTTCCAGGCATTGCATGGTTTTCTTTAAGTTCATAATACGACCCCTGAGCTATGCTGATGCATGCGTTATGCCCGTGAACGGGTGCCCTCTGTCGGGACTGGTCAGCTTTTAACTGCTATAGCAATCTTATTGTAAGGCAATGTATTATCATTGTGCATAAATGTGTAGTATTTATCCAACACATTGGCATGCATTAGCCTCACTTATTTCTTTACTATACAATGTATATTTTTTCTTGTGTTTTTTTTTTTAACTTTGCCCAACGCTAGGATTTCTCCTGTATCGTGAGTGCGTTTACAGACTTGAATTCCACAAATACACCCAGACCCGGAACAACTACCTGCAGATCATACAAATATTTGTTCCGTGCGGGGATCGAACCCGCGACCCGGAGCGCAGCAGCCGACTGTATCAGCCACTGCAACAACCGTAATACTTTTAATATTTTAAATGAGTATATCCATGGAGTACTTTATTGCCGGTTCTTCTCCATAGGACCAACGACTTGGAACCATGCAACTATTTAAATTCTGACTTTTCGTAAGTAGGTACCAGCAAATGACTACATGAATAAAAAATATTTGACTTTAATTGTGATATTGAACATAAAAATATAATCTATACAAATAAATAAAATTGAAGTGTCTGTTTGTAATTCAAAATAACAGCTTTTTACTAAATGCATATGAAAGTACATACGGCACCTACCTATAGCAAAAAAACAATTTTGAATGTTTTTGTCTGTTTGTTCCGGGTAATCTCCGAAACGGCTGGACCGATTTTGACGGGACTTTCTCTGACAGATAGCTGATTTTATAAGGAATAACTTAAACTTTTATTATAATAAAACACTTTTAAACGGATTCTATCGCGTATATTTTGATTTTTGATTTTCCTGACGTTTCGAATACTTTGCAGCATTCGTGGTCGCAGGATGACTAAGGTGACAGGCGTCGTTACAGATTTTAAAAAGTTATTTTATTTTATCTACCGTACAATTTTAATCAAAAAATTAGTTTCGATGCACGCAGTAATCACTCACAGTGTCTTGATGTTTCTTAGTGCGGTATCTTGTTTGGGACTTTATTATTTTAATGACTGGATTCCAAACAGGTGGTACCTGCCAACCATCTTCTCTATTAAAATTAGGATGTTTTTAATTTCAATAGCCTCACGAAACATTCTAGGTACATATCGGTTCTTTTTCGCGAGTACTTGAGGTTGATCAAAACGAAGATAATGGTTTGGTTTGCCTAAGGCATGTTCACACACTGCAGACTTTGTGGAGCGTCTATGCTTGACGTCAGCTATATGTTCTTTTATTCGGGTGGCTATGCTACGCTTTGTTTGCCCTATGTATGATAAACCACAATCACAGTCAAGCTTGTAGACCCCTGCATCTTGTAAGGGTATGTGACATTTCACTGGTTTGAGAAGTTGGCTGATCTTCTTGTGCGGCTTGAAATAGGTTTTTATAGAAGCACGCTTTAAGATATGACCAATTCTGTCCGTGACTCCCTTAATAAATGGTAAAACAGCGGGCCGTCGATCAACCGTGGTGGGTTTCGGGCGGCTTCTGCGACGGGGATGTGGAGCTTTCAAATTGTTATTTTGAAGAACTTGCTTCACATGGTTAAGCTCCCCTGCCAGGTGGTCGGCGTCGCAGATGCCGTGTGCTCTCTGTAACAAAGATTTGGCCACAGTAGCTAACTGACAAGGATGGTGGTGAGATTCACCGTTAAGGTACCTGTTTGTATGGGTAGGCTTTCTATACACAGTGTGGCTAACAGAATGATCTGGATTATGGATGAGAAGTATGTCAAGAAAGGCTAAGCAATTGTTATCCTCCAATTCCATAGTAAATTTAATTTTACTGTGTATTGAATTTAGGTGTTTTAGGAATGCAGAGACCCTATTGTGAGGCAAGATGGTAAATGTGTCATCTACGTACCGTTTGAACATCTTTGGTTTAGCCGGGGCTGTCATCAGTGCTCTCTCCTCAAAGTCCTCCATGAAAATATCGGCGACTACAGGAGAGACCGGTGAACCCATGGCCACACCGTCAGTTCGTAGGTAAAACTCATTGTCCCACAACAGGTAGCCGTTGGTAAGGCAGTGCTCAAGTAACTCTGCATATTGAAGAGGCATGTCATGCTCACTTAACCTTTTCTTAACAACATCCAGGCAGTCCTTTACTGGTAAATTGGTAAATAAGGACTGCACATCAAAACTGACCATCACTTCGCTTTCAGCCAGTTCAAGGTCTTTTATTTGGCTGACAAAGTGATAGGAATCCTTCACATATGTGCTAGACGTTCCACGAAGTTTTGAGAGTATCTTCGCTAGATGTTGTGCCAGTTTGTAAGTTGGTGTATCAATCTGGCTTACTATTGGTCGTAGGGGAACATTGCTTTTGTGAATTTTCGGCAACCCATACAGCTTTGGTGGTTTTGCGCAAGATGGAATTAATGTTTTTACGTCCAATTCTAAGATGTCGGAGTGTTTAGATATTAACTCAGACTTAACTTAAACTTAAACTTTTATTTTAGAAACATTATTAGGGTTCCGCGCAAAAAAAACCCCTTGAAATCCAATATATATATTAGGGTGGTCGTTGAAAATTAATTTTATCCAGGCGCCAAAAAAAAAATTTCCTGTTAACGAAAAACTAAGGGGAAAATTTTCTTTTTTGAAAAAAAAAAAATAACACGTGCCGCTGGTCAGTTGAAGTTTATTTTTCGATAAAATTGCAGTTTTTTTCAAAATATTCTGAAGATTTAAATTTTAATATAAAATGATGAAAACGTGCTTGTAGGATATTAAATTCTCTACATAATAGTGTCTTTCGATTTTTAATGAAGTTAATATTGATCCGAGTAATCTCATTAATAAATTCATAACCATGTCTTAGGTTTTCGCGAGTATTACACATTATAATAAAACACTTTTAAACGGATTCTCACAATAGGGTGACTGCATTTTTAAAACACCTAAATTCAATACATGGTAAAATTCTGTTTACTATGGAATTGGAGGATAATAAATCCTTAGCCTTCCTTGACATACTTCTCATCCATAATCCTGATCATTCTGTTAGTCACACCGTGTATAGAAAGCCTACCCATACAGACAGATAACTTAATGGTGAATCTCACCACCATCCTTGTCAGTTAGCTACCGTGGCTAAATCTTTGTTACAGAGAGCACATGGCATCTGCGACCCCGACCATCTGGCAGGGGAACTTCACCATGTGAAGGAAGTTCTCCAGCGTAACAATTTGAGGGCACCATATCCCCGTCGCAGAAGCCGCCTGAAACCCACCACGGTTGATCGTCGACCCGCTGTTTTACCATTAATTAAGGGAGTCACCGACAAAATTGGTCACATCTTGAAGCGTGCTTCTATAAAAACCTACTTCAAGCCGCATAAGAAGATCAGCCAACTTTTAAAACCGGTGAAATGTCACATACCTTTACAAGATGCAGGGGTCTACAAGATTGACTGTGAGTGTGGGTTGTCATACATAGGGCAAACAAAGCGTAGTATAGCCACCAGGTTAAAAGAACACATAGCTGACGTCAAGCATAGACGCTCCACAAAGTCTGCAGTGTGCGAACATGCCTTAGATAAACCCAACCATTTTCTTCGTTTCGATCAACCTCAAGTCCTCGCGAAAGAGAACCGATATGTACCAAGAATGTTTCGTGAGGCTATTGAAATTTAAAAACATCCTAATTTTAATAGAGAAGATGGCTGGCAGGTACCACCAGTTTGGAAGCCTGTTATTAAAATAATAAAGTCCCAAACCAAATACCACACTAAAAAACATCAAGACACTGTGAGTGATTACTGCGTGCATCGAAATAATTTTTGATTATAATTGTACGGTAGATAAAATAAAATAACTTTTTAAAATCTGTAACGATGCCTGTCACCTTAGTCATCCTGCGACCACGAACCCTGCAAAGTGTTCGAAACGTCAGGAAAAACAAAAATCTAAAATATACGCGATAGAATCCGTTTAAAAGTGTTTTATTATACATTCATAACCGCTTTTCAATCATCATTTTGAAGACAAAAAAAAATATTTTTCCTAAATTATGAACGATTTGAAGAAAATAAGCCAATAACTATAACGTAGTTACAACTATTTGATATTATTTTTTTATTCTCAACATGAAACAATAGAAATTTATTACTTATAAACAGATCGATCAATTCCAAGGTTTGAGTAAGCTTTCTTTTGTACATTGTTATTAATGAGATTACTCGGATCAATATTAACTTCATTAAAAATCGAAAGACACTATTATGTAGAGAATTTAATATCCTACAAGCACATTTTCATCATTTTTGATTAAAATTTGAATCTTCAGAATATATTGAAAAAAACTGCAATTTTATCGAAAAATAAACTTCAATTGGCCGGCGGCATGTGTTATTTTTTTTTTTTCAAAAAAGAAAATTTTCCCCGTAAGTTTTTCGTCAAAAGGAAAGTTTTTTTTGGGCGCCTGAAAAAATTTAATTTTTAACGACCACCCTAATAGATATATATATATATATATATATATATATATATATATATATATATATATATTCTATGTCAAGTGTATATGTCGAAGTACTCTAAATTTCTATTAAATTAAACACAGGTGAAACCGCGGGTCACAGCTAGTTTAGCAACAAAAATGTACAACATGAACAATCTAAATTTTCTATTGTTTTAATTTTTATGGGAAAAGATGCATGTTATTGTGTTTTGTGGTCAAAAAGGTGCTTTAATAACACTAATCCAAGGGCAAGCAAATTAGGGTTCTACCTACATATATAGATATTATGTTCTGCATACATTTACTTATACAAGATGATGGTATAAATGATATAATATACAGGTACCTGGCAGGTAGGCAGGTAATGAATGGAAAACCTAGAATCAGCAGGGCCTTAGACCGCTTAAAAATATCCAAATCTTAGTATAGTTTTTCAATCGCAAAAAAAATACCCCAAGTAGTTCTTAGGTATATTATATTTTAGTTCATGGTGGGGGGCCTCGGGGGTCACGGGCGCGCAGATTGGGGAGTCTGCATGCTCATACCGAGCGACCCCGCGAAGACGATACGCGCACGTGGTCACGTGCCGCCGTGTGCGCACCACAGCGCACAGTGAGACTTGGGGGGATCCTTTAAAATCCTCCCGCCGCCTGCCCTCCACTAGAGGGGGCGATCGCTTTACAGTCATCCCCTGCGAGATGTGCCTCAAGGCGTGGCACCAGTGGGCTGCTCTAGTGTAATCATACGAGGACCCGGAGCCACCCTTAGGTGCCGAAGATGACCACCTCAGTGGTTTTAGCCGGTAGGAGTCCAGCATACGCCTTCGCTCTTCCCCGGGGCGAAAGAAGTTCACGAAGAATATGCACTAGGCACAAATATAAAAAAAATAAAAAAAATGGTACGTTATCCATTCCATTGGCAAGCCAGTCATCAAGGGAAGCGGGTCAGGTTTCTTACCCGCTTCCCATGATGAACTAACTAGAACTGGAGTGTAAAGGCGGTCGAGAGTGTGATCGGATAACTTTTTTGGTCTATCTTTCATCATTTCGGCCGAATGAAGTCCACTGCTGGACACAGGCCTCCCCCAAAGATCACCACAACGACCGATATGGGTGTGTTGTGTGCTAATTGGGGGTCTTGCCATAATGGCCACGCTTGGCAGACGGGTTGGCGATCGCAGTTAAGTTGTTAATGTACTCGAAGGACGCTGCTGCCCATCCTCCGGTTAATCCCTTAGTCGACTTTTACGACACCCACGGGATGAAATGGGGTGGTGGCATTCTGAGCCGGCACCACACGGTAATGGGTCTATCTTTACGGTGGGTTTAAATTTCAAAGAACTTGTACCCAACCGTTTGGACAGTTTCTACAAATCTACCATTTAAATCGTCCACAGATACGCAATGTTCTTGGCACTCGAAGCGGTTTTGGAGTTCGAGTTGAAAGCTCTCGGGGTTTTGGATATGAGATCTAGAGGGGCGGAGCGTAGTCTTCATCAGACGAGAGCTCTGATCAAAAGTTATTTGATTGAACTAAAATGTGAGCGTGTGCCGTGTGGTGCCGGATATGAATAGCACCAACCCATCTCATCCCGTGGGTGTCGTAAAAGGCGATGGGATTATTCGATAGGCAGCAGCGTCCTTCGAGTACATCAACAACTCAACTGCGATCGCCAACCTGCCTGCCAAGCGTGGCGATTATGGCAAAACCCTTTAATAGGCACACAACACACCCATACCGATCGTTGTGGCAATCTTTATGGCCTGTGTCCAGCAGTGGACTCAATTTGGCTGAAACGATGAAAACTGGGAGCTGCGAACGCATTCCGTCACAAAAATCCGACAACATGAAATTTCATCATCATAAAGATAATTAAAAGCGCAATCTATTTTACCGACTTATAGTTGATTTAAAATATGTTCGACTCGTTTATGATGACAATAAAGATTTTATCACTGTATAAAATAAAATATAATTTCAATTTAATTATGTTCTTTAATCAAACCGTTAATAATTGCATTTCATATATTTCGCCGATCTCTTTATCGTTTATCCTACTTACGTAAATTGTTCGCATGTGAAATAAAAAGAAAAAAATGTTACTCCAATAAGTATAACTTAATATTCACAGTAAATTATCCCTTCGAAATAAGGTAAGAATTTACACCACATATATTCAGGCAATCATGACTCATGCCAGCTCGCTTTCTCACACGCTGAATCTTATCCACTCCGTACACTCTAAATCCTCCAAATTCATGCACAATGATCGACTCCATGTCGATTTAAACTTGCCGACCATCAGGTAATTCATGAAAAAAGTGTCCAAACGCTTCTTCGACTCTGCCCTGACCCACTCGAATCCCCTCGTGGTATCGATCGTCTAATACCGACTCTCGCGTCAGTAGCATACGCCGCCCGAAGCACTTACTGATCGACCCGGATGATGAAATAGCCGTAGAACACATAAAGAAACTCGCGCAGTCTTGTTCACTCAATAGCCCGTCTTACCGCCCTCGCCGCTGAGGATGCCCACCTCACTAACACCACGGAGGCTTGTCACTGCTACACCATCCATTTCAGTCATCATCTCCCCCCCCCGTCCCTTTCTCGTGCCGGGCCCTAAAATATTTAAATAATATTGATCCAGCTATCCCTACATAGCTTGTATCCTCCCTAAGCCGAGATTAGAGTCCCGCAGGGGTCACACTTAGCTGCAGTTGCTTAACTAATTTTAAGCCTGGCTGGAGCCATATTTTTGATTCGCCATAAATTACCACATTTCTCTGAAATTTTCGTAGGTTATCGCCTGGCTAGAGGCTCTTTTCGAGTTCGCCAGTTTCTCCGACTATGTATTCCTCTTGTGAAAGAAAGAAGAAAGAAAAATTAATGTACGTGCGAAAATAATCTTTACACGCGGTTAAAGTATATTTTTATTATTGTATTGTTACCAAAATACGTTCCAGTAAATACGTTTCATGTTTTATTGCTTACTAAATTTATTATCTCTTTATTCTCTATTCAAATTCTATTTACCTATATATTTTTCATGGCTTCGCTTAATTCGATTTTACGTACCAGCTTCGCATCTGTTGGGCTTTCCCACGAAACCTCAATTTTATTTTATTTTAATATGTTTTTATTATGAAAATAATAATTATTACTATTGAATGGTATAAAACATTATAGAAATAAATTAAAACAAAACTGTCATAAATATGACTCCATATGCTTCAGTTACTCTTACTTCTTCCAAAGCATTCAGTTCCCTTTAGTCGAGCCTAAATAATTATTACGTCAACACCATAGAATTTGTTCTTTGTGGTTGTAGTGTTCAAGAATATAAAATGAGGTATGTATTTTATTTTAAATAACTTAGAAACCATTTCGTACATTCCTTTCATTGTTTCTTTTTAGTACAGCCTTAAGCCCTAATAAGCCATTTTAATGTGATCCATTCACTACCGGACAACTTGTAAATGGTATGTATTTTTTCATAATGTATGCAGTACATGACAGAAGCAATTGACGTCAAGATTTAAATGGGTACTTGTTATAATTGTTGTGGGAACAATTTAACTTTGGGTGCCTATTTTTCATGTTTAAAATTGATAATGATCAAAATTATTAGTTTATTATAAAATTATCAACAATTGTTTAATTTTTTAGTCTGGGTTCAGATTTTATACGATCACAACATACACACAGTACAATTTTTCATTGCATTGACAACTGAAGAATCTGAAGTTTTTGTGTCGATTTGAGTGTACGAATATGCAGTCTTTTTGAAAGTTGGCTTTGGAAACGGTAATTTTGTTATTAAGTTTATCTTCTCTATTTACTATTTTTATTGATTCATTCATTGGAAAATTGTATTATTTTCTATTTTGTTTCTTTTTGAAAAAGCATTGCCCCACTATAAAATTTCTCCTGTGTCGTGGGTGCGTTTACAGATATAAATTTCACACACAATACAATATTTGTTCCGTGTGGGAATAGAACCCGCGACCTGGAGCGCAGAGGCCGACTGTATCAGCTACTGGACCAATTTAAGTTTACTAATGTTACTGTATGCAGCTGATGTTTGTTGTTTGATTGCTCATTACGGGGTCCAGACTGCTCCCAGAACACCACTCCCACTAAATACATATCTGTGGCGAAGAACGGTGATAATTGCTATACGTTATTAGTGGCAGCGCAGAATAAAATAAATAAAGGCGCCAGGCTAAAAATAGAGGTGCTCATATCCTCTTGCACTCACTGATCTGTAAACGATCGGTCAGGTTAAGCAACGCTCAGCGTAGTCAGTCTATTATCATTAAATTGAGCCTCACCGTGCTTCGGAGGGCATGTAAAATTGTCGGTTCTAGTTGTTCTCATCCTACCAGTCATTAAAACTTGGGGTTGAGGGCTTTTGAGCGGCTTGAACAACTCTGAAACGTGGTTAGCCACTTAACATCATCATTTCGGCCTAATGAAGTCCACTGTTGGACACAGGCCTCCCCCAAAGATCATCACAACCACCGATATGGATGTGTTTTGAGCTCATTGGGGGGTTTTGCCATAATCGCCACGCTTGGCAGGCGGGTTGGCGATCGCAGTTGAGTTGTTAATGTACTCGAAGGACGCTGCTGCCCATCCTCCGACTAATCCCTTAGTCGACTTTTACGACACCCATGGGAGGAGATGGGGTGGTGGCATTCTGAGCCGGCACCACACGGCAGCCACTTAACATACGAAATGAATAAAAAAAAACAATAAAAATGTCAATCGGTAAAATAGCAGAGATCAAAATCTACAGTGGCGATTGGCGATAGAACGGTCAGAACAATTTTTTTCTCAGGTAATGCGTAAATTAAGTAAATCGTTTGAAGTTTTAGTAGAATTAGAAATTACTAGAAATAATTAGAAATTTTAATTAGAAAATAATAATCAAAACATAATAGTGAAGGATTTCACGATTATTACTCATTTTAATAAAACATTAATCAAGTCAAAGGAAAAACAAAAATCTATACAAATAAATAAAATTGAAGTGTCTGTTTGTAATGTCAAAATAACAGCTTTTTACTAAAAATGCATATGAAAGTATATACGGGTACATATATCAAAAACACTATTTTTTAATTTTTTGCCTGTCGGTCTGTTTCTCTGTTTATTCCCGCTAATCTCCGAAACGACTGGACCGATTTCTACGGGACTTGCACTGGCAGATAGCTGATGTTATAATTTAGGCTAACTTAGGCTTCTTTTATTTTGGAAAAATTATTAGAGATCCACGCAAGAAAATTAAATCCCATGAAATCCAATATAATAGAATTACTTTTAACCTAAACGGCGCGTGAAACCGCGGGTCCCAGCTAGTTTTAGAATAAGTTTTGTAATCGTTTAAATGCTATATTTGTAGACATTTGATATTTCCATATTCCCACAATAGTTGTGTTTTGCATGTTGGAGAGACTTTGACTCTTTTTGTAACAGAAATACTACTACTGCCACCGTCTTGCTTTTCTGATGTCCTGGTTTGTACCAAAACTGCATGAGCGTAACTTGAATTTGTAGGATATATATATATATATAGTTTTAAGTCTTGTGTTAAGTGTTGTGTGTGTCAATTGCGCGTAGAAATAAAAACTTTTTCTTTCTTTCTTTCTTTCTTTCTAGGGACATGGACTAATTGGGATTCCCTGTTGAACTTATCAACGAATTACCAATTTGGCACCATTCAAACTGTCATAATCACTGCATATTTGGTATACTAAGAAGACACACGTGCTCAAATTAAATTAGGTTTAGTGAGAGCGCTTAGTGTAAATAATTTGTATTTTACAACGCAAGATCATCATTTCGGCCGAATGAAATCCACTGCTGGACACAGGCCTCCCCCAAAGATCACCACAACGACCGACATCAGTATGTTGTGAGCTCATTGGGGGGTTTTGCCATAATCGCCACGCTTGGCAGACGGGTTGGCGATCGCAGTTGAGTTGTTAGTGTACTCGAAGGACGCTGCTGCCCATCCTCCGGCTAATTCCTTAGTCGACTTTTACGACACCCAGGAGGAGGAGATGGGGTGGTGGCATTCTGAGCCGGCACCACACGGCAAAGCCGGCACCACACGGCAAAGCCGGCACCACACGCAAGATACTTTTTCTTAAAAATTTTCTCACTTTCTAGATTCAATATAAAAGGATATTTATAAAATCATGTATTCAGCTAATGCTGTTGCCATTATTAAGAAAGTCCAAATAGGGCTTAAGTACTTGGCCTTGGTGCATTTCACTGCATATTTGTGGCCCCAACAAGCCGTTGTCACAGGTAAGTTTAAATTTATTATTTCATATATCTAATAAAACACTTTTTAAACGGATTCTATCGCGTATATTTTGATTTTTGATTTTCCTGACGTTTCGAATACTTTGCAGCATTCGTGGTCGCAGGATGACTGAATGCTGCAAAGTATTCGAAACGTCAGGAAAATCAAAAATCAAAATATACGCGATAGAATCCGTTTAAAAAGTGTTTTATTATAATGTGTAATAATCGCGAAAATCTAAGACATTACTCATATATCTAAATTCTATCGACGATATCGTTATTATAAACTAAATATTTTAAGCTGGATCTAAAGAATTATAATAGTAATTAAGGTAGGTTTATGCGTTATGGGCGACCTTTTTACAGTCGCCATCCCTCCGCTAGAGGGAGTGACCGCTTTACAGTGATCCCCTCAGTGATGTGCCTAAAAAGGGGCACCAATGGGCGGCTCTAGTGTGATCTTACGAGGACCTGGAGCCCCCCTTCGGTGCCGAAGATGACCGCTCCAGTGGTTTTAGCCGGTAGGAGTCATACCCCCTACATTAGCCCTTCCCCGGGGTGAAGGAAGTTCCATGTAGAATTACCACTGGACATCAATAAAACCTGCAATCCATTTCATCTTTTTGCGTTTGAGGAATAGCAAGTTTTGTTATAATCCTTAGATTATGTTATAATAATAATTATGGTAATATATATATAGTACCACAATTATTATTACTACATACGTACTCCATCTCCTCCCGTGGAGGTCGTAAAAGGCGACTAAGGGACTCTAAACCAGAAGGATGGGCAGCAGCGTCAGTTTTGTGGAACATTCTGCGCTCACCAACCTGCTGCAACCTGCCAAGTGTGGTGAGAACTGGCAAATTCCCCACAATATGACGACACAGTTCTGGAAGAAAATCTATGGCGGAGGCCTTTGTTCAGCAGTGGACGTTGTATGGCCAGTATGATGATATACGTACAGATGCCGTTGTTCCCGTTCTCTTTCAAGATTTTATTCCCTATAACACCCATTGCAATAAACGAAACTATAACGTTAATCGTTATAGTTTCTATTTCATTACGGGTTCGATATAAAAGAAAAACCTGGGCCAATCCGTGACTTTATTTTATGGTGGAGCCATGGAGAGTGGGGGGTTGGTATCCCATTAAATTTTAGATTAAAATCACTCTAAAGGGCCTCTGCGTGTTAGACCCATGTACCCGCGTAAGCCTATCAAAAGGACCGGATTCCTCTTTGCAGAAGAAGGAGTTAATAACCCGCGAATAGAGATGAATACAGTACTACTAGCAAACAAGTATATTAAAATAATAATTAAAGTGCAACTAACAAACATCTCTTTTCAGATGGTGCAAGTTACGACTACATAATAGTCGGTGCAGGAACAGCTGGTAGTGTATTAGCTAACAGACTTACAGAAGACGAGAACACTAGTGTTCTTCTAATAGAAGCTGGTGGTGATCCTCCCCTAGAAGCGGTTGTAAGTTAACCACTTTATCAGTACTATCACTATATTGAGAAACTGCAACGTTATTAATCTATATACATCTATACAAATAAATAAAATTGAAGTGTCTGTTTGTAATGTCAAAATATCAGCTTTTTACTAAATGCATATGAAAGTATATACGGTACATATAACAAAAAAACTATTTTTAAATTTTTTGTCTGTCCGTCTGTCTGTCTGTTCGTTCCGGGTAATCTCCGAAACGGCTGGACCAATTTTGACGGGACTTTCACTGGCAGATAGCTGATGTTACAAGGAATAACTTAGGCTACTTTTATTTTAGAAAAATAATTAGGGCCCCCGCCAAAAAAATAAAACCCTTGAAATCCAATATTTATATTCTATGTCAAGTGTCTATGTCGAAGTAATCTAAATTTATTTTAAATTAAACGAGGGTGAAACCGCGGGTCCCAGCTAGTCATGAACAAAATGCTGCAAATTGTTAAAAACGTCAGGAAAAACAAAAATCAATTTACGCGATGTAATCCGTTTAAAAGTGTTTTATTATAATGCGTAAAATTCGCGAAAACTAAGACACAATTCATTTCTTTGTGACATTTAATAAAAGATATTCATTTTTTCAGTTACCAGGAGGCACTGTGTTTCTGAAGCGATCTCAGTATGACTGGAACTACACTTCGGAAAACGATCCGCATACAGAAAAATGTCACCAAAAACCCTTCGTTGAACTCAGTCTTGGCAAAATGCTAGGAGGCAGTAGCTCTCTGAACTATATGATTTATTCCCGAGGACATCCCACGGATTACGACAACTGGGCAAACATAACTAATGATTCTACTTGGAAATGGGAAAACGTACTTTCATACTTTAAGAAAAGTGAGAGAATTGAAGACCCAAATTTCCTCAGATCAGCAGATATAACTAACCATGGTACCGATGGATTAATGGGATTAACACAAGATGATCGAGAAAACGTTCATGATATCTTAGAAAGCTTTAATGAGTTGGGTCATGATATTCTCAGTGATCCAGTCAGTGGGCTCGGATATTCCAAAATGTTGATCAACATAGCAACAGGCAGCCGCCAAAGCAGTAGCTTTGCGTTTCTAAGACCAGTCAAAGACCGTAAAAACCTTAATGTGCTGAAGAATACTTTAGTAACTAAAATTAATTTTGACGCAGACAAAAACGCTGTAGGTGTACAAGCAATCACAGAAGATGGCAACATTTTGAATATAAAAGCCACTAAAGAAGTCATAGTGTCCGCTGGTACATTCAATTCAGCTAAGCTACTTATGCTATCAGGAATTGGCCTTAAGAAAGACTTGGAACACAAGAAAATAAATGTAATATCAGATCTTCCAGTTGGTCAGAATTTGCAAGACCATATCGGAGTTGTCATATCCCATGCCATGGAAAAAAGTGAGACAAAATCATTAAATCCTAGCAAACATCCAGCTTCTCCCATGATAGGTTTTACAGCACTGGATAAATCTCAGAGCTATCCTGACTATGAGACTCTGTCTTTTTTAGCACATGCCAACATTATTGTATTCTTCTGTGCATTCGCGTACAGACTTAGTTACGAAATATGTGATACGAACTACGAGTTGGCGATGGGCAGAATGAGTATGTTTAATGAAATTGTTCATTTACATCCGAAATCTAGAGGACAAGTTACACTGAGGAGCTTAAACCCAATGGATCCCCCCGTAATTACTACAGGTTACTTGTCTGATGAGGCTGATTTGGATGATCTCGTAAAATACATTAAGGATTTCGTTCCTATTGTGAATAGTACATATTTTAGGAGTATCGGTGCAAAAATGATAAACCCATCGATAGGGAGGTGCAATGATTTTGAAATTGATAGTGATGGGTATTTGCAATGCTTTGTATCATGTTTGTCTACTGGGTTAAGTAACTACATTGGAACTTGTGCGATGGGCAGTGTAGTTGATAGCAGATTGAGAGTGTATGGTGTTCAAAGACTGAGGGTTGTCGATGCCAGTATCATGCCTGTTATCACAAGAGGTAATACTAACGGCCCTGTGATAATGATTAGTGAAAAGGCTGCTGATTTTATTAAAGAAGACAGCAAGTTGTTGTGATAATGCGGTGTTATCATCCATCCATCTATAGTAAGTGCGTTTTAGCATGGGAATAGCGGAATTCGTCTTCTCACAGTAATGTTCTCGTATTTGTGGCAGCGGTATTACCCTTTGTTTCGCATATCATGTGAAATTCTGTCGCTCCCGTATTGTGGTAGTCACCAAGCTGGTCGTGTCAGGGGAGTTTCAACCTTAATTATTTTTATAACAGTTTACATCGTTTTATTCGATGATACAGGGTGGCGCAATAGAACGTGCATTTATTAAGTATACGCTAAAAAAAATACAAAAGGTATAGTTAAAATAAAATATAGGATGAGTAGGTAATTCGATGTAGCCATCTTTTTTAAAACAACATCATCTAAATGACGGCCCTCTCGAAGACGGCACTTCTCTAAACGCGAACGCAGATTTGTGAAAACTCTTGTCAATAAATCTGAGGTGATAGCTGCCATTTCCCCGCGGATAATTTCCTTTAGCTGACTGATGTTCCTCGGATTGTTCATGTAGACTTTATCTTTGAGGTATCTCCACAAAAAAAAGTCAGGAGGCGTCAAGCCAGGGCTACGTGGGGGCCAAGGGATATCACCTCTTTTGGAAATTAGTCTTGCAGGAAACATGTCTCACAACCGCCATAAAGTCATTTGATGTGTGACAGGTCGCTCCGTCTTGTTCGGACCAAGTCCTCGTATTCGCTACTCTCGATCTCGCAAGTTCTGGAGTCAAATATCCCTCTAACATCGCAATATGCACGTTCTATTGCGCCAGCCTGTACTTAAAGTTTCTTACAGGAAAAAATACACACGTTTGGAAAATAGGAGTGAAGCGTGTTTTTTGTAATAGTTAAATAAAATCGGTACTTATTTTAACAAAACAAGAATTTACTACTGATGTCCAGTTGACCGTTTGTGTGTTCGTAGGTTCAGGCAACATTATCTGGTCCTCTTATTGCGATCGGCTACACACGGTTCGTTTACCACCTAGCGTACTATATTACCGCTACTAAATCAATAAATAAATAAAATATTTATCATCAAAAATAGAGGTACAGTTCATCTATATTAACACATAAATTATCTATAGCTACATCACTATTTTCAGATAGAGTTAACGACGGTGTCTGTGCTAGTATAAACTGTGTTACAGACACCGACGCCCTCCTCCAGCAACTTATGAGTATCGGATTATAACGAAGTCAGAGTTACCGGTTCCTTTTTAGCAATTTTCAAAGAAGCAATCTAAAGTTTTGTTATATAATGTTCATATTGTAATGAAACAGATTTTAATTAATATATGAACAATAAAAATAAATTAATATTAATTGTGAGTGTAGGTATGTGTCAGAATGTGTGACTGTAGGTGGGTATGTGCTTAACTGTTTGTTTGTGCAAGTTTGCGCGTGTGTGTGTGCGTGTTGGCGTGCATGCGTTACGGAAGGGAGTTTGAATTTTTGTATTGTATTAGTATATATATATAATTCACTGATGAATAAACTTTCATTTTCAGCGTATGTCAGTTCTTGTAAGATTCTTTTAGTTTATCTTTACACTTATGTTTCGGCAGGGGATATATTTTACCCACTTTATTAACTCTATTGTATAAGCGACTACTCAGGCACTGATAATGGCGACTAGCTAATGAGGTCTTGCTAGATATTATTGTATCTGTTAACTCATAAGTTAACTGACGGTCTGGTCGCTTCCCGCCCTTATGTTTGTGCACAGCTGGAGTGTCGCAGCATTTAAAATGGAAGAGTGTGTTTTGAATTTTACGGCTGAGCTGAGCTGATTTTTTGACAGTAAATTATTATAGTTGTTTAATTTATTCAATTGATTGTTACTAATTTCGCGTTGCAAGCATTACTGTTTGATACTGTTATATAGCTTCAAAAAATTAGGATTTATTTATAAAAACAGTAAATTAGTATGGATAACAATAATTATCGTTTACAATTACAACTTCGGGCTACGAGTTGGGACTTCTATTGTCATGCAAATACGCATCAACTATATTTAAATGTATCTTTCGATGGACTAGCATAACCGTAACATTGTCATAACTTTTCGCTATTTTGTTTCATAATGCACTAATTTTAAATTCTGTGTACTTGTTTTATTATAATATTATTACATATATTGGTAAATATGTCTAATTTAAGGATGTTGATACTATAAGTTGTTGAATTTTACTGTCGTATGTTTGTCAATTGGGCGTAAAAATAAAAACTCTTTTTTCTCTATTTGTTTGTTTCTTTTTATATTTCCTTTTCAAGTCCAATTTATTACAAACTTTTACATAAGTTTTACGAGAATCACACACCACCACACTTACTAATTGAATCATTTATCATCACCATCATCATTTCGGCCGAATGAAGTCCACTGCTGGACACAGGCCTCCCCCAAAGATCACCACAACGACCGATATGGGTGTGTTGTGGGGCTCATTGGGGGGTGTTGCCATAATCGCCACGCTTGGCAGACGGGTTGGCGATCGCAGTTGAATAATGTACTCGAAGGACGCTGCTGCCCATCCTCCGGTTAATCCCTTAGTCGACTTTTACGACACCCTCGGGAGGTGATGGGGTGGTGGTATTCTGATCTGGCACATCATATATATACTTGTTTAAAAAAATTGTCAGTCACCTTTATGTGACTAGTGAGCCAGATATTAATGGCTTGTGCCGCTGGTGTCCATCTTAATAAAACATGTTCTATATGACGACATGGCCCTTTTTGTTTTTATTTAGGTCTGCAAGTTGGTACCATAGTATGTCTATAGTTGTTACACGACACAAGAAGACGCTGAACACTTATATTGCAACTAGCTTTTGCTCGCGGCTTCACACGCGTGGTATTCGGATGTTGTTGAAAACATGCAATAATGACATGCGCTTACATTAGAAACATGCAAGAGGTATAGAGAGATCATGCTATATCTCCAAATGACACTATCCATAGGCCTTCATTTTTTTATTTGTGTTTACTGGAAATTCTACATGGAACTTCCTTCGCCCCGGGGAAGGGCGAAGGGGTATGTGGAACTACTACCGGCTAAAACCACTGGAGCGGTCATCTTCGGTCTGCCCTCCGCTAGAGGGGGTGACCGCTTGACAGTCATCCCCTCCGAGATGTGCATAAGGCGGCACCAATGGGTGATCTTACGAGGGCCCGAAGCTCCTCTTCGGTGCCGAAGATGACCGCTCCAGTGGTTTTAGCCGGTAGGAGTGCGCATACCCCTTCGCCCTTCCCCGGGGCGTAGAATTTCCACTGGACACCAATTAAAAAATGTAGGTGGTTAGATTCGATTTCCGCACGTTTACAGCGCACACCGGGTTATGACTTCACTGTGGTGCACAAACCGGGTAAATACGTGTTCGTAGCCGATGCATTTTCACGGGCTGCATTGACGGATAAATTAAGGGGAAGCATTTCGGAAAATATATACCGTGCAGTCGTGTATCTTATTTGCCGTGTGGTGCCGGCTCAGAATACCACCACCCCATCTGCTCCCATGGGTGTCGTAAAAGTCGACTGAGAAATTAGCCGGAGGATGGGCAGCAGCGTCCTTCGAGTACATTAACAACTCCACTGCGATCGGTAACCCGCCTGCCAAGCATGGCGATTGTGGCAAAACCCCCCAATGAGCCCACAACACATCCATATCGGTGGTTGTGGTGATCTTTGGGGGAGGCCTGTGTCCAGCAGTGGACTTCATTCGGCCGAAATGATGTGTATCTTATTAGAAAATGTGAGATTGAGCGATCGTAAAATGCGTTTAATTAGAGCAGAAGCTGCTGATGATAATGAGTGTCAGTTATTAATAAATTACGTTCACAGCGGCGAGGCGCTCCGGGTCGTGGGTTCGATTCCCACACGGAACAAATATTTGTATGATTTGCAGGTAGTTGTTCCGGGTCTGGGTGTATTGTATATGGAATTCATGTCTGTAAACGCACCCACGACACAGGAGAAATCCTAGTGTGGAGAAATCCTAATCCTAGGCGTATTCCAAAGTTTTAAAAAAAACCAGACTTGCTGGATCTACTAAGTCTAAAGCCAGGCAATACAAGCTTGTTCTTATTGTGAGTATTTAGGTTATGCTCGGGCTTTAACGTTAATCGTGTGGTCGCGAATTTAGGCTTCCGGGGGACAGCGTAGAAGCGGGCCGCGGTGGCCGAGTCGACATGTCGGTTTGTTTTCTGAGACATACTACTGTAAAAGTACGCAAAATATACTAAACTAGCTGTAGCCACATCCGTAAGTACTTACATATATAGGTCACATTTTCCGTAGATAATTGTACACGTTTGGTTTTCGACGTCTATGATTTATGTATATAATTGACCAAAAACCAATCGAATATCTTATGAAGTATGTCATTAGGTTCTACAAGATGCATATTCTTTGCTTTGTCTTTTGGTTCGTATGTTGATTGATGATGACGATAAGATCAGGAAATAAGCCGTCCGGGATGCAGGCATGAAAAAAATTGCCGCGATGTTCACTACTTACAGATTCGACGGCTTTTATTGACAACTAGCTGGGACCCGCGGTTTCACCCGCGTTTAATTTAAAAGGGATTTAGAGTACTTCAATATAGACACTTGAAATAGAAAAAAATATTAGATTTCAAGGGTATTTATTTTTTTGCGCGGAACCCTAATTATTATTCTTAAATTAAAGTAGCCTAAGTTATTCCTTATAACATCAGCCAATGAAAGTCCCGTCAAAATCGGTCCAGTCATTTCGGAGATTACCCGGAACAAACAGACAGACAAAAAAAATAAAAATTGTTTTTTTGTTATGTGTCCCGTATATACTTTTCATTTATTAAAAAGCTGTTATTTTGACATTATAAACAGACACTTCAATTTTATTTATTTGTATAGATTCCCATAAGTCCTCAGTTCTTTTAACTTGTAATGTTTTTATTATATCAGTGTGTGTTACAGAACTGCATTCAAATGCTTCGGCTGCTACATGAGACGATATAAGATGTTTAGTTATTGGAATATTAGTGAAAATGGTTTTTAGGAAATTTGGGACTTCAGTCTTATCTGAAACTAGTTTGTAATTTACATTTAAATTAATTGTACCGTCACTAAACCTGCCATCACTATGCTAACATCCAGTTTATGATAAAACAATTGACGTCATGATTTAATTGGGTACTTGTAATCAAAAACTTATATTGCTGTGGGAACAATTTAACGTTGCCTTCTTTTCGTGTTTAAAATAGATACCGATCTGAATATTTTGTTAATTACAAAATAATCTACAAGTTTTTTAGTTTTTGTAGACTGGGTTCAGATTTTGTACAGTCATAACATACCAGACACAGTACAATTCAAATTCATTGCATTATCCACTGAATAATCTAATATATTTTTGTCAATTTGAGTGCACGAATATGCAGTCATTTTGAAGCTGGCTTTGGAAACGGTAATTTTGTGATTGATTGATTGATTGAGCTATTTATTTATTTGCGTAATATGGGTACATCAAGTTATTAATTAATAATGTAAAGTTAGTCCTTAACCACATTTAACTATTTATGGTATGCAAATATTAAAAAACAATACATAATTTACTAATACATTAACATAAATTCAATTCAATTATAATTATTATAGCAATGATAAAAGTAATAAAATGCAAGAAACATATTATGTCAACTAGGAAAAAGAAACATATTCTGTCAACTAGGAAAAAGATATTCACAACATTAATTAAACTAATTTCTATTACAAGCAATTAAAGCTATAATATTTAAAAATATATATATATAAAAAAAAACAACTATAGTACTATACATTGTTAAGTTTATCTTCTCTGTTTACGATTTTTATTGATTCCATTAATTTATTAACTTGTGAATAAAGGGTATTTAGATTTAAGTTTACTAATTTGACTGTATGCCGCAGAAGTTTGATGTTTGATTGCTCATTACGGGGTCCAGACTGCTCCCAGAACACCATTCCTACTACACACATTTCTGTGGCGACGACCTGTGATAATTCCTGTGCGTTATTGGTGGCAGTGCAGAATAAAAGTGAGGCACTCATGGCCACTTGAACTCTGTATTTTTTTTATTTTTTTTTAATAACGTTGCCCCACACACATATTTCTCCTGTGTCGTGGTTGCGTTTACAGACATAGATTCCACACACAATACCACCCAGACCCGACACAACTACCTGCAGATCATGCAAATATTTGTTCCGTGCGGGAATCGAACCCACGACCCAGAGCGCAGCAGCCGACTGTATCAGCCACCGCACCAACCGTGCCGTCTTCTAAATTATCGACCAGGCTAAGCAACAGTCAGTGCGATCAGTCTATGGATGGGTGACCGCATAGTTGTTGTGAATCTGAGCGTCGCTGTGTTTCGGAGGGCATGTAAAATTGTCGGTCCCGGTTGTTGTTATCAGACGGCAGTCGTTAAGCCAAGTCGGGAGACTTTGAGCGGCTTGAACTATTCTGACACGAGGTAGACCACTTACCACAAGGAAAGAATGAAAGAAAGAAAAATAAAAGTCTATCTGTAATATAGCAGAGTTCAAATTCCACAGTGGCGATCTGAAAAATAGTTCCGTGTGGTGCCGGCTCAGAATACCACCACCTCATCTCATCCTCTTGGTGCCGTAAAAGTCGACTTAGGGATTAGCCGGAGGATGGGCAGCAGCGTCCTTCGAGTACATTAACAACTCAACTGCGATCGCCAATCCGTCTGCCAAGCGTGGCGATTATAGCAAAACCCCCCAATGACAACGCGCACCATATCGGTCGTTGTGGTGCTCTTTGGGGAGGCCTGTGTCCAGCAGTGGACTTATGATGATGATGAAGAAAATGATGATGAGAATCAATAAAAAAACCAAGTGAATCCAGGGCACACACTAGCACTCTATTTTTTTTATACATAGGCAAACGCGGTAAACCTGACCCGAGGTCAGGTGGTGCGTATCAATACTCGCTAATCGCTTTATCCATTCAACATTATTATTATTGAATGAACTAAAAATATATAGAAGATACATACGAGATCATTTAATTGTCCAAAACATGAGTATATGACTCTAGTATAACTTTATCGGGGCCTGATAAAGTTATATTCAACCTATTGGAGAGTATTCAACAGAACTTTAACAAAAGGAAACAACTTGATGGAATCAGATACACGAAGTACAAGCAAATGGAAAAAATCGTTTAGTACAGTTCATGAAAGAGCAAAATTGGACTTCTGGGGCCTGGTGACCTGAGATACAGGCTTCAGCCTAGTTTAGGCACCAGTCTCCACAGTAAATTTGAATAATACTGTAAATTTTATTGTGGTGAGAAATAAACAAAAATAAACAAATCTCTAGTACACACACAGGGCGCACAACATGTTAAATTACATAGTAAATGTTACAGACCTTTTTTGCCTTTACGGCGTACAAAAAATACGTTCTGCAGGCAATCTCGCATGTATACTGCTCTGGATTTACCCATCTCTGCAACTCACGAAATCATTAGAATTATAAATATTTAAGAAATTATTAAGATCAAAGAAATCATCCTTGTAACTATTTCATTGTTTCTTTTTTAACAAAATTAAAAGTATCAATTGAGCAGCGCAGCGACAGAAATGAACCTCAAAATTTAAACAAGCTTAATGCTGAAATATTTATTCGAATAATTATTCGCTTGCATCTTTATCAATGATCTGCATTTTTTCAAACACTTATTATCAACAGTAAATACATTTATTAATATAGTTTACACATATGAATCACTGTGCACCGAAATCACCGTGTGGTATCCGGATTAAGAATATAGCACCACTCCATCTCCTCCCGTGGATGTCGTAAAAGGCGACTAAGGGAATCTAAACCAGAGGGATGGGCAGCAGCGTCACTTCTGTGAAACGGTAGCCATACTGCGCTCACCAACCCGCCTGCCAAGCGTGGTGAGTATTGGCAAATACCCCCCAAAATGATGACACAGTTGTGAAAATCTATGGGGGAGGCCTTTGTTCAGCAGTGGACGTATAAATGGCCGATATGATGACACATATGAATTAGTTGATTTAACAGCACACTTTCTATACAACACTGTAGGTTAAGCGCACAGCTGAAGGCTGAGAGTACCAACCTCTCAGAAAATGGGTTGGTGCCATCTGCGGCCAAATCTAGCACCGCGCGCGTAGATTGGTCAAATCATAAATAATCATAATAGCGTGCGTCCAAACATAAGGCACCTCTTTTGACACTAATCAATGAGTTCCCTATTTGATGAATTGCCCCAATAAATAACTCCATATCAAAGTTGTAGGACATTAACCCACGACAAGTAGTTAGTAGCGCATTAATATCTATACAAATAAATAAAATTGAAGTGTCTGTTTGTAATGTCAAAATAACAGCTTTTTACTAAATGCATATGAAAGTATATACGTTACCTATAACAAAAAAAACAATGTTTATATTTTTGTCTGTCTGTCTGTCTGTTTGTTCCGGGTAAACTACAAAACGGCTGGACCGATTTCGACGGGCCTTTCACTGGCAGATAGCTAACGTTATAAGGAATAACATAGGCTACTTTCATTTTAGAAAAATAATTAGGTTTCCGCGCAAAAACAATAAAACCCTTGAAATCCAACATATATATTCTATGTCAAGTGTAGTATGTCGAAGTACTCTAAATTTCTTTTAAATTAAACGCGGGTGAAACCGCGGGTCCCAGCTAGTTTAAACATAAAGCTAATGGCTAATTTATATATAAAGAAATCAATAAAAAGCAACACGGTCATAAACATGACTTCATTACACTTTCGTTACGCTTACGTTATCCATGTACATGTTTGAGCATGCAGTTACATTTAGTTGGGCCTAAAAAAGTTCTACGTCAAAACTGTAGAATTTGTCCTCTGTGGTTGTAGTGTTCAAGAATGTAAAATAAGGTTGGTACATATTAAAAAATATATCTTTTTTTGTTTTTTAAAAAAACAAACGTTGCCCCACACTAGGATTTCTCCTGTGTCGTGGGTGCGTTTACAGACACAAATTTCACACACAATACACCCAGGCCCAGAACAACTACCTGCAGATCATACAAATATTTGCTTCGTGCGGGAATCGAACCCACGACCCGGAGCGCAGCAGTCGACTGTATCAGCCACTGCACCAACCGAAACCATTTCGAACATTTTTTTTTTTTGTTCCTTTTTTTAACTGCCTTAAGCCAAGGCCTTTTAATGTGACCCATTCTTTACTGGAAAACATGTAAATAGTATGTATATGTTATAATAATGGTAATATATGAGCAGTATATGAGAAATATCACGATTTAATTGGGTACTTGCTACCATAAGGTTTTTATATTGTGGGAACAATTTAACCTTGCGTGTCTATTTTTCATGTGAACAAATGATACTGATCTAAATGTTTTGTTTGTTATAAAGTAATCAACAACAATTTGTTTTGTTCAATCTGATTCAAGATTTCGTACCATCATAACATACCAGACACTACGAATTTAATTGCATTAACAACTGAAGAATCTTATGTACTCGTATTTGTGTCGATTTGAGTGTACAAATATAGTAATTACAAAGCTGGTTTTGGAAACGGTAATTTTATTATAAAAAGTTTATTTTCTCTATTTAGTGTATTTATTTATGTATTAACTTGTGAAAATATGTAGTTCCTGCGCAATGTCTTTTGAGTTAGATATTAGTTCTCCGTTAACTTTAATTATTTGATTAATTTACTATTGCTTATCTGTTTTGTAAGTATTTGTTAATTTCCAAGCAGTTTTAGCTTTGTTTTATGATGTTTTACTCAATATAAGTTTTTAAACTGACATGGTCACTGACACTATTATTGGAACTAAAAACGGGATATTTACCATGTTTGTTATTACTTTTGAGTTCCCGATATTTCGGCGCTGTTGCAAGCGCCATGTTCACGGATAAACTAAAGTTTTTGCGGGTGGATGTTTATGAGCAGACAAAACGATCTACCCTCTTCCTTAAACGTTTTGTGCGCTGGGTGCCGCTACCACTATCACTTAAGTCACTCACAACTCGACTTTGTTCCCGACATACGAAACTCACTGTGTCCACTCGCGAACTTTTTACGGCACTCTTTCGGTCTTTACACAATCGAATCACTGGATTCCAGGCCTTCGACAGTTGAAACCCGTCCTCCCGGTTAAAGTCGGGAACTCAAAAGTAATAAAAAACATGGTAAATATCCCGTTTTTAGTTTCAATAATAGTGTTTTACTCAAGTTATTTATGAGCTAGATTCAATATTGATTTTCATCTAACGGTACATTTTTTGGAATCGTTTCTAAATGTTATATTTGCTGACATTTAATTTTTCCGCAATGAATGTGTTTCCGGCATGGGGAGATGGGGCTTCATCATGAAAGGCCAATTGAAGTCTATCATATCATAGAAGTTGAACAAAACCGAAACGTAATTCTTCATCTATTTTCGTCTTGCTTATCTGATGTCCCAATTGGAACCAAATCTGCATGAGAATAACTTTCATTTGTAGGGACATGGACTATATGGGATTCCCTATTGGACTTATCAACGAACTCCCAATTTGGCATCATTCATCATAATCAACATCAAATGTCATGATTATTGTATATAGGTTGTTCTATGAAGACCAAAAAGAAGAAGAAAACATGCTTAATGTCTAGCTTAGCTTAAGACGGACATTAAGCATTTTTTAAAGCCTAGTTGAATTAAATAAATTCACTTAAGCTCTAAAACGACGCTTAGAGTAACTCATATATATTTTACCATGCAAGATATATAACATTCAATTTATAATACAGATTTTTCTCCCATTTTAGATTCAATATAAAAGGATATTTATGAAATGTATTCAGCGAATGTTGTGGCCACTATTAAGAAAGTCCAAATAGGGCTTAAGTACTTGGCCTTGGTGCATTTCACTGCATATTTGTGGCCCCAACAAGCCGTTGTTAAAGGTAAAGTTTAGTTATTTCGTAAGTATATCTAACTTCTATCTATGATATTATTAACTAAATAATTTAAGCTGGATCTAAAGTATTGTAGTAGTAATAAAATCGGGTTATACGTTATGCGAATAAAACAGAAAAACTTGAACTGTTTTAGTATAAATGTAATCGTTTCGGCCGAATGAAGTCCACTGTTGGACACAGGCCTCCCCTAAAGATCACCACAACGACTGATATGGGTGTGTTGTGGGCTCATTGGGGAGTTTTGCCATAATCGCCATGCTTATTATTTTATATTTTATTATAAATGTAAGGATAAGAATGTTATGTTAAAAACCTGCAATCAGTTTTATCTTCTTGTGATTGAGGATGCCAAGTTTCGTTTTAATTCAAAACTCAAACTCAAACTCTTTTTTTTTATTTCATATAGGCCCTAATAGGCTCTTACGAAAAGTCAAGTTAAGTGCACGGTTCGGAAATGTCGGTCCTATGGAGAAGAGCCGGCAAGAAACTCCGTGGATATACTCTTTTAAAATATATATATATATATATATATTACAGTTTTGTTATTACATGGTAATAAGCTAGGTATATGCGAAAAAAGTAGACTAATTAAATGTAAAATATACACAATAACAAACATACAATTGCCTCTAACACAATAGAAAACTGATAACAATTAATGTATAGCACGAACAAAATCGACAAATTCACACATTTACAAAATATAGAAGAAACTAAATTATATAAAATAAAAGGCATTTTAAACGCCAGAGCTTTAAATGTCATATTAAACATGTGATTAAAGTTTATGTTTCAAAAGTATATATTATATAGACAATATATCAAAAGCTAATATATTCTAAAAATAATTATGATCACTATCAAATTTTGATTTGTTGTTAGATAAATCCATATTTCGTCAATAAGGTTCCAGGGAAGCCACATGTGCAGAAAGAATCAATACCAGACATCTCTGTCGTCTCTGTGTAATACTACCCTGAATGATCCAGTCGGTCAGGGCATCGTCTCCGGATTCCCTTTATTAGTCGGCTGGAGTGGAACCCCATGAGTGCCCGCAGGATTTTCTACTCGGTTTGCTTTAGTTGGCCAATCAAAGGGGGCCACGAGAGTGTGTCTAATGGCGTAATAACGGGAAAACCCGCTCCGAGCCTTCGAGACGCGCGATGGTGAAACAGGTGCCATACCTCTCGACACCCCGAGCTGCTCACGCTGGTGTCACTCCCTGTCTGTATGTCTGTATGTAGTGGTGGCCATTTAGGAGGCCCATTTTGTGAGCGGCGACACCGTCTGCCACAGAATTTCACTTAGAAGGTTGAAAGGTAGACGCCGTTATTCCCATTTTCCTCTAATTTCATTCCATATAACATCAATTTCCATAAACCTTATTGTTTTATTTTCCATCTCATGCAATAGCCTTACACCACTGGGGACAATCCGTGACTACATTTGATAGTGCAGCTATGTAGAGTTCCCGATAGTATCTCATCACATTTGACATTAAAATTCTATAAACGGCCTCTGCGTTTTGGACCCATTTCCCCGCATAAGCCTTTAAAAAGACCACGTTCCTCTACTAGCAAGCACGCAGGTTAAAATAATAATTTATGTGCTATAATAAGCAAATACTCTTCCCAGATGGTACAAGTTACGACTACATAATAGTCGGTGCAGGAACAGCTGGTAGTGTGGTAGCAAATAGACTTACAGAAGACGAGAATACTACTGTTCTTATTATAGAAGCTGGTGGTGATCCTCCATTGGAATCTGTTGTAAGTAAACTATTTTAGTCGTATTTTCACTATATCGTAAAACTGCAACGTATTAATCTTGAATAACACAAATATTCCAACGAAACGAACAATTCAAATAATATTAGTACCCTATGTAATATCCAAACGATGTGTGCCTCGACGGCAAGGTTGGCGCAGTGGCTAAACGACTGGCTGTCTGCGCAACGTGTCGCGAGTTCGATCCCCGCATGGGAAAAATCATTTTATGATCTACAGATAATTGTTTCGGGTCTGGGTGTTTGTGTATGTAAACTGAAAACAACATGACACAGGAGAAATCCTACTGAGGAGGAACTTGCTTTTTATTTTTTATTACTATACGCCAATTTTCATCCTTCATTTTCTTCAGTTGCATTATTGTCTACATTCGCAAAACCAAAAAAAAATATAACCCAAGAAGAGTGTTCAATATTTGAACAGCAAAACGGGAAATCTGTTTATCTCTGTTTTGTCATATAATAATGGATTTTTTTTTTCAGTTACCAGGCGGCACTGTTTTTCTGAAAAGATCTCAGTATGACTGGAACTACACTTCTGAAAATGATCATTATTCAAAACAATGCCACCAAAAACCTTTCTCTGAACTCAGCCTTGGCAAAATGCTGGGAGGCACTAGCTCTCTCAACTATATGATTTATTCCAGAGGACACCCAATGGATTATGATAACTGGGCCAACATAACTAGTGATTCTACTTGGAAATGGAAAAACGTACTTAGATACTTTAAAAAAAGTGAGAGAATTGAAGATCCAGACTTTCTCAGATCAGCAGATATAGTTAACCATGGTACCGATGGATTAGTGGGACTAACAAAAGATGATCGAGAATACGTTAATGATATATTAGACAGCTTCCATGAGTTGGGTAATGATATTGTCAATGATCCGGTTAGCGAGCTTGGATATTCGAAAATGTTGATCAACATAGCTACCGGTGGTCGCCAGAGTAGTAGCTTTGCGTTTTTAACATCAGCCAAAGACCGCAAAAATCTTTATATGCTGAAAAATACTTTAGTAACTAAAATTATTTTTGACGAAAACAAAAACGCTGTAGGTGTACAAGCAATCACAGAAGATGGGAACACTTTGAATATCAAAGCTACTAAAGAAGTCATAGTGTCCGCTGGTGCAGTGAATTCAGCTAAGCTACTTATGCTATCAGGAATCGGTCCTAAGAAAGAATTGAAACAAAAGAAAATAAACATCATATCAGATCTCCCAGTAGGTCAGAATTTGCAAGACCATATTGGAGTCGTCGTATACCACGCCATGGAAAAAAGTGAGCCAAAACCAATAAATCCTAATAAATTTCCAGCTTCTCCCATGGTAGGTTTTACAGCACTAAACAAATCTCAGAAATATCCTGACTATGAGACAATGTCCTTTTCAGCACACGCTAACTTGATTTTATTCTTTTGTTCGTTCGCGTACAGACTTAGTTACGAAGTTTGTGATAAGAACTTTGCGTCGTCGATAGGCAGAATGGGTCTTTTTAACGAAATCGTTAACTTACATCCAAAATCAAGAGGTGAAGTGACACTGAGGAGCTTAAACCCAATGGATCCTCCTGTGATTACTACTAGATACTTGTCTGATGAGGCTGATCTGGATGATCTCGTAAAATACATTAAGGACTTCATTCCTATTGTGAATACTACATACTTTAGGAGTATCGGGGCAAAAATGGTCTACCCACCGGCAGGGAAGTGCAATGATTTAGAAAGGGGTAGTGATGGGTATTGGAAATGCTATGTTTCATGTTTGTCTACTGGACTAAGGAACTTAAGTGGGACTTGTGCCATGGGCCGTGTAGTTGACAGCAGATTGAGAGTTTATGGTGTTCAAAGACTGAGGGTTGTCGATGCCAGTATCATGCCTGTTATTACAAGAGGGAATACTAACGCTCCTGTGATGATGATCGGTGAAATGGCCGCTGATTTTATTAAGAAGACAGCAAAATGTAATGTTAATGGTATGTGATATGTGTGTATCCTGCCATGGACTGGCATAACTGTAAATATTATCATCATATAACTTTTCACATAACATTACAGACTCATAACAATAATTTACCTTTTTTTTTAATTATCCTAGTTGAAATACTTTATGTACTTCCTCTATCCAGGGAAGGCGGGGCATACCAGACTCCTACCGAATAAAATCACCGGAGTGATCATCTTCGGCACATAAGGGGAGCTGCAGGTCCTCGTACGATCACATTAGAGCCACCTATTGGTGCCACGCCTATAGGCACATCTTGGAGTAGATGACAGTACGGCGGTTACTCCCTCAAGTGGAGGAGAGCGACTGCAAAGAGAACGCCCCCAGGCACTTCTAGGGGGGGATTGTAAAGGATCCCCTGAAACTCTCTGTGCGCTGTGCTGCGAATATGGTCGCAATAACCCAAGTGACCCCAATTGAACCCAATTGACGGCACGGTTGGTGCAGTGGCTGATACACCTGCTGCGTACCGGGTCGTGGGTTGGATTCCCGCACGGAACAAATATTTGTATGATCTGCAGGTAGTTGTTCCGGGTCTGGGTGTATTGTGTGTGGAATTTGTGTCTGTAAACGCACCCACGACACAGGAGAAATAGCCAGAGAGAGAGAAAAGAACACATAAATAGGCAGGTAATCCTAAAAAAATATAATACGATTAGAACTTAAAGAATAATTGTTCTCTATGGACTTTGTATGATCCTGTTCTATGAACAAAAGATAAATTATCTGTGACAGATATCATAATTTTCATCAAAACAACACCATAACGAGTTACCCACGTCATTGAAACAATACATAACAATAGAAGACAAGTTACAAATAATGTTAAACGTGTCTGTGCTGTGCGTCGTATATGCGCAGAAACAGGTTATTGTTCAGCATAATAATGTGACATCGGACGGACCTAATGACAGCAGGTTTTCAACAATAATCTTAGAGTGACGTAATGGAGTCTCACCGGTTACTACAAAAATACGAGTGGGTGCAATGTTACTTAGAGTTTGCTTAGATTACTTAGAGTATATAAATAAATTTGATAAAGAAAAAAAACGAAACAGCTTGCGCCCGCTAGTTGCTAAGTGTACAATGAATCTTGTTTGTGACGCAGTTCCACCTATTCCTATATGACTTAGTAAACAAATAATAAACTTTTTTATTTTGTAATACCTGGCGATGCATATCAATGTAAATGGCCGGGGGATACGGCTTATACATTTTTTATGTTATTCCAGTGTATGACGAGTCGCTAGTCAGAGGTGGAACATATTTAAATATATAGAAAAACAATGAAAAATCACTTAATAATAAATATATAATAGTGATTTAGTGGCCAATAAATTATGCAATTAATTTATCGAGACAATTAGGTATGCCTCTAGACCAGGGGGGGTGAAACTCTCATACAAAGAGTGAGTACGAAAAGTTGCATCAAAAGTATCGCCATCTCCTGTCTGCAGTCGGCACATTTCATATTAAGTTTTATTCAAAATATGACTAGATGGCAGTAGTACCTTACCGGAAGTACCCAAAATAAATTTATTTAATGTGTTTTTTTGGTAATTCGTTCTTAAATCTCTTTTTTGTGATATTAAATAAATACGATTTCGTTTATTTAATGTCGACAAACAATAATATGTTTATTATTAAAATATCATCACTTCACAAATGGTCAAAGAGAAAAGATACCTACCTACCTTTTACAAGTTTGTAAACTTAATTTAGCTGGTTACGTGTTTGCTTTTTTTTTTTTTTTTTTTTTTTTTGTTGGGCTTCTCGCATACATTTCTGGGAAATGTGGTTGCTTAACCGGTCATTTGCTGGCGAAGCCAAAAGAGGCCTCCAGCCAGGCTTAAATTAAATATTAAAAACTAAGCAACTTTCGCTAAGGGCGCCCCCTGCGGGACACGGACCTCGGCTTAGGGCGTTGCTGGGGATATCAAGCTATTGTTTTTGGGGACAGCTGGATCGGTATTATTTAAATTGTATTAGGGGACATTTAAAGCTACTGGCTCGGCACGGGCCGGCGCGAGCAAGAGACGGGAGGGAGAAGTGCTAACTTGAACGGGAAGGTGACGCGGCGATAGGCCTCCGCGACGTCGGTGAGGCGGGCATCCTCGGCGGCGAGGGCGGTACAACGGTCGGGTGTTTAGTGAACGAGACAACGCGAGTCTCTTCATGTGATCTAACGTGATTTTATCGTCTGGATCGACCAGAACGTGCCTCGGGCGGCGTACTCTACTGATACGGGAGGGTTCGTAGTCGGCGGCTGATACCACAAGGGGATTTGGGTGGGACAGGGCAGAATCAAGATAGCGTTTAGACGCTTGTTTCATAAATTGCCTGATGGTCGGCAAGTTAAGGTCGAAATGGAGTTGGTCGTTTCGCATGTACAGAGGCGCTCCGGTGGCCTTGCGCATGAAACGGGTTTGGAGGGTTTCTAATCTACGGAGTGGGTATGATTCAGCGTGTGCGAACACTGGGCTGGCATAGGTCATGATGGGTCGAATACATGTGGTGTAAATTCTCACCTTATTTCTAAGGGATAATTTACTACGAGCGTTCAGAATATAGTGAAGGCGACCGAGCACAAAGGCAGCGCGGGCACGCACCATCTTTGTGTGGGGAATGAAGGTCAGTTTTTTGTCTAGGGTGACTCCAAGATACTTGGCGTGCGGTTCCCAAGGAACCGATTGGCCCAGCATCGAGATCTCCCTGAAGCGTGGGTGGTCGTCGCCTAATTTGCAAAATAGGACGGCTTTACTTTTGATAGGGTTAACTTCGATCCGCCATTTCCTAAACCATTTACCGTAGACGTTGGCTGTGGTTTGGAGGATCTTAGTTATATTATCGGGACTGCTACCAGAGTAGAATATGGCCGTGTCATCCGCGAACAGTGCTAATTGGGTCGTATTAGCAGGTCTTTTGGGGAGGTCACTGGTGTACAGTGTGAACAATAATGGGGCTAGCACGGATCCTTGTGGGACTCCGGCTCTAATGGGGTGGGGGGAAGAGAGAGCGCCCATGATTCGATATCGGAAACTGCGATTTGACAAGAAGTCTCGTATGATGAGAACGAGACGGTCAGGCACTCCGAGTTGGTACAACTTATATAATAAGCCATTGTGCCAGACTTTGTCAAATGCTTTCGCAACATCGAAAAAGAGGACTCCCGTCATCAGGCCGCGTGAGAATCCGAACGTGATGTGTTCAACTAATCGGTGGACTTGTTGTACACACGAGTGTTTGGTTCTAAAACCAAACTGTTCGTCGGGAATGAGTTTCTTGGAATCGGCAAAATCCTTTAATCGGGAATAGATAATCCGCTCATAAATCTTCGCAAGAGAATTGAGAAGGCTTATGGGGCGATAGCTGGAAGGCTCGCACTTGGGCTTACCGGGTTTGGGAATACCGATAACGGTGGCCTGTTTCCACGTATGCGGAAAGAGGTTATTGTTTAATGCCGCATTGAAGATGACGGTCATTAAGGCGATAAGACGTTCGGGGAAGAGTTTAATCACCTTGTTGGTGATACCGTCAGAGCCGGGGGCTTTGCGAGGGTGAATCTTTTTCACGAGATTTCTGACCTCGTCTGCCGTGACCGGAGGGAGGGGGTCGTCAGGGTCCTCGGCAGGCGGAATAGCTGCTCTACGTTCGACTTCAGCGTCAACCTTTTTGAGGTGAGCTTGGTCTACAGGTAGAGTGCTTGGGGAACATTGCGTTTCTAGACTGTCAGCTAGGCATTCGGATTTTTCGTCGTCATCAAAGGCCGGCCTTTGGTTGGGACGGTTGAGGGGGGGGACAGCATTGGATGTTTCGGATTTGAGTTTCCGTTGCAGATGCCAGAACGCAAGGTGGGTTGGCTCTAAGTCGCCCAACATCTTATCCCAGTTAGCCTCTCGGCACTCCTTAATACGTTCCTTGACAGCACGCTGCAGGTGGCGCATAAAGAGGCGATTGGGTTCGCTGGGAAAAGATGAGTACGCTCTAAGGGCTGCGTTCTTCTCCGTCATCAGTGCACGTACATCGTCAGGGAGTTTCATGCGATGGTCTTCCATCGCAGGAACTCGCCGTGAACACTTGTCCACGACGGACTGTACATGCCCGGTGAGGGAGTCGATCGCGCCCAGACGTGTTTGCTATTGGATTAGATTATTTTACGAGTGTGATCATTTTGTGTTGAATTTCTTGTAATTTTTGAATAATCTCGCACTGAATTTTATAATACACGGTATAAAGAAGTGAATATAACTTTGAATGTAAAGTTTTCTTAATATGATAAGAATGACCTAGTTTTGGTAAGCTTATGATTATTATACGAAAATAATAATAAAAAAACATTGAAACGTTTCCCTTGTTTCTTTTTTGTAGAATTATTCTAGTTTCGAGAAATTATTAGGTCGGTTTAAATTGCAAAACTTTTTTCAATATATTATATTATGGTCTGCGGCGCAATTTAAACGATCTAGTGATATTTTCATACAATAAACAAATTTTACTAAAAATACTTCTGGAGAGGCACGCCACCTGCAGGATTGTTTCGGTACTAAATGAAAACGTAGCGCCATCTGGTAGTTAAGGACGCATATTTGATTATTGTGGTCTTAGAGTTGCGCAGCTATGTCAGTATTAAGTGTATAGTCTATGCTCTAGACTAAGTTACTGGCCAGTTATGGCTAATAAAGATTTTTGGTAGATTTTAACAGCTTTTTCAATTTTGATTTATTCGTATATTTCCCTATATAGATCTAACTCAATGTTGAACAATAAAAACGAGCATAAAGTAGGGCTCCGTCACTCACTTACGCGGGCTTAATAAATATTGGATTGTGCCCATGTGTACTAAATGAGAAATATATGACTTATCGGTCGAAGTGCATGTTGCAGATGTGGTCCGTTGCATTCTAAACAATAAACCCATGATAGCTAAGATAGGTGACAAAGTTAGTTAGTTGTACTCTTTTTAGCTTTTTATTTATTTCATCATCTTTAAACAACTATAGCATAAATATTCATTTAAATTTTAATAATTACAATGCTGGATAAACATATCTCCATATACTACCAGAACTGTAGGGGCATCCGCTCTAAATTACACCAGTTATACGCGAGCATCCTTTCAAACACGTATGACATAATAGTTTTAACCGAAACTTGGCTAACACCTGAAATTTGTGACAGCGATTTCATAGACAGGCGCTATAGTGTGTTCAGATGCGATCGTGATCGTGTTGCCACGAATAAACAAGACGGTGGGGGTGTATTGGTTGCTATTTTACGTACCTTAAACGCCTCTGAATTAGATCTCTCATTATTTCCTAACAATAATATTTCATATAATCGCATTGAACACATTATTGTGGAGTTGTCCAGCGCCTGTAATCTAAAAAGACACATTGTTAGTGCTGCCTACATACCACCTAAAACACCTACGTCTGAGTACGATAAGCATTTTGAGACGCTACAGAATGTTTTGGGCCATTCTAGTGTTGATAGTTTTTATGTGATAGGTGACTATAATCTTCCCGAAGCGAATTCGCCAGTTTCTTCTTTATCGGATACCTCGCATATGGTTACACTATGTTCAGGACCGTCTATGACGTGTGTAAACCTGAATAATTTTATTTCAATTCTTGGTGCCTCTCAATTTAATAACGTAGTGAATAATAAAGGTAAAATACTCGATCTTCTAATATCCAATAACCCATGCAATGTTTCTCGTACTTCAATTACGATACTTTCTATTGACGCTTACCATCCTGCTTTAATATGTAACACTCGGTTAAACGTTAAAATTACCCCAATGATTAAAATACCTCTACATAAATATAATTTTCATAGAGCTAACTTTGACAATATTAATGATAATATACAACAACTGGACTGGTTGGAACTGCTTGGCACTAAGAATTCTGAAGAAGCTTTAAATAAATTCTACTATGAGATGGATAACATTATCAAACAGGATCCCATTGGCCCGTCCCAGTTCAGTCAACTATCCTGTTTGGTTACCTCCGACTCTAATAACTATTTTTAAAAAGAAACAAAAGGCATGGGTTAAGTGGAAAAAATATAGTAACATTTCTGACTATGAAACATTTGGAAACTACAGAAAGAAGTTTAAGGATACATGTGAGCAATGTTTCAACTCATATATTGGATCTATAGAGGATGGTTTAAGTAAAAATATCAAGCATTTCTGGACATATATATCGAATCGAAAAGATAAACCTGGAATACCAGCTAAGCTACAACATAAAAATGCTGAATCAAATGCTCCTATTACGGTATGTAACATGTTTTCAGACTTCTTCCTCTCTGTATATGAAACTGCGTCTCCTACGTTGTCGCAATGGAAACCCCCGCTTGACAATGCGCTACACGATGTTTCTATTACTAATTTATCTTTTAGTGAGCATAACATTTTAAAGGGCATTGAGATAGCTAAAGGCCCTGGGCCTGACGGACTTTCTGCTTATTTTCTCAAAAGCACTGCGCCTTTTATCTGCAAGCCTTTGTTTATTGTCTACAATAAATGCATTGCTGAAGATGTTGTTCCTAAACTGTGGAAACATGCGTATGTTGTGCCAGTACACAAAGATGGATCTAAGCGTAGCGTGGAAAACTATCGTCCCATTTCTATTCTGTCTACCCTGTTGAAACTCTTTGAAAGACTAGTGCACAACGAAATATATCCTGTACTCCACAACATTATTATACAACAACAGCATGGGTTTGTCAAACGGCGGTCGACAAATACCAATCTACTGATGTTCTCAAGCTATCTGTTTGATAGTGTTGACAGCCGTATACAAGTGGATGCAGTATATACTGACTTTTGTAGGGCTTTCGACAAGGTGGACCATGAACTACTACTCAATAAAATAGCGTTCAACGGTATTCGCGGCAATCTTTTGAGATGGTTTGCTTCTTATATTACCAACCGCTCTCAGAGAGTTGTAATAAATGGTCATCAATCTAATATTGCGCAGGTGACTTCTGGTGCCTCAAGGATCAATACTTGGCCCCCTTTTGTTTATTCTGTACATTAATGCCATAAGCCAATGTTTTCATAATACGAAATTTATATTATATGCTGATGACCTTAAAGTATACAGAAGTTATGCTATGTGGTCCCTAGGACAGTCCACAAGCGACAGGTGCGTGCAGGTCGGCTATTTTCGGTGGACACTTGTCAGTCTAACTAGGGGTTGCGTTCACCTGTTCGCAGAATGCTTGACTCCTACAATAGGACTTTTGAACATGTAGACATCTTTGCATGCAAACCCCTTTTTCATGGACCACACACCTGGTGGCTCCTGGGGAAAGCTTTAGACAGCAGGCTGGAGTCAGGAGTAATAATCTCCGGGCGAGTGTCTTAATCTATCAAACAAATAAAGCTAGCCACAGGACTCCGATTAACTGAACATATTAACATAGAACGTCCGTACCTTAAGAAACGAAGAGCGTTTAATTGAACTCGAAAATGCCCTTAATTATATAAACTGGGACATCATAGGTTTATGTATATATATAGAAGTAAGTAGAGAAGGTGAGAGCTATTTAGAACGAAATTAAAACATTTTCTTTTCTGATGGCAGTGTTGGAGGTCGATCGGGCGTTGGGTTTTTGGTAGCCTAGTGATGAAAACCCAATATTATCGAGTTACTAGCATATTCCGATAGAATAGCATTGTTAAAGTCTTAGATCACATAAAAGTAAACTCTGACCACCATTCAAGTTTAAGCTCCTACGTCAGCACACCCAGACGAAGAAGTGGAGGTGTTTTATCACTTGCTCAACAAAGCATGTGATGAACATTGAGAAGTTTGGATCATGATACTTGGAGAGTTTAGTGCCAAACTTGGCAGGTGAGAAAACCATGACAATAAACGCATAATAGGACCCCATGGCTTGGAAACTAATAAGAAATAAACGCGGTGATCGCCTATTACAGTTTGCTTTCGGGCAGAACTTGAGCGTTAGCAACAGTTTCTTTGACAAAAAACCACATCGCCGCTGGACCTGGTTTTCTTGCGATGGAGTGACCAAGAACAAGATCGACTTTTGTCTCATCATTTCAGCCGAAAATCGTCCACTGCTGGATGATAGATAGATGATAGAAGTCTCCCCCAAAAAATGCCTCAACGACAGGTAAGGGTTTATGCTGTGTGCTCATTGCGAGGTTTTGCCATAATCGCCACGCTTGGCAGACGGGTTGGTGATCGCAGTAGTGTTATAAATGTACTCGAAGGACGCTGCTGCCTATCCTCCAGCTAATCCTATAGTCGCGTTTTACGACACCCACGGGATGAGATGGAGTGGTGGTGTTCTTAGTCGGCACCACACTTTTCAAATTTGGAACAGGATTTGCTACAGTTTCGACAATCGTCCACTACGTGTAGTGGCGGCCTTTAATCTTTAACTTTAACTTCATTGCGGAAAAAAATCTATATGCAAAGCAGTGAAAATCGTTCTTTGAACTGACCAATGGCAAAATGCTCGGAGGCACTAGAGAGAGCTCAACTATGTGATCTATTCCCGAGGATTCTATCTATATAGATATGTGTGGTATTTCTAATAAAGATGGTTTTTCATTTGTCTGTAATAAAACTGATACTTATTGCAAGCTGTGGTTGTCTGGCACAGAATTACTAAAGCATCTGTGTAATATTTGTTTGGCTAAGAAAAGTGTGCGATTTATACGTACATTTTTCGTGAACGCAACATTTTTACGCGGACAATAATCATAATTTTTCATAATGTTGTTCCATAGTGCTTCACGATGTTTTTTTTCATAAATACTTTACAGATAGGTTAAGTCGTGGGCATCAGACTCCGGTGGGGTGCGGAGGTTCGCTGTTGTTTTTATACTTTCATGAAAATTGAACTTTTAGTTTTTAAAGTTTAGTTTAGTTTTTAAAAAACGTTACCCCACATTAGGATTTCTCCTGTGTCGTGGGTGCGTTTACAGACATAAATTCCACACACAATACACCCAGACCCGGAACAAATACCTGCAGGTCGTACAAATATTTGTTCCGTGCGGGAATCGAACCCACGACCCGGAGCGCAGCAGCCGACTGTATCAGCCACTGCACCAACCGTGCCGTCAACTACGCGTTTTATGCTCACTGCACACTGAAGTGAGACGACTCCACTGAATCTATATTCCTTATACAAATTAGTGTCGATCATCCGCCTGGTGGTAAACGTCATGCCTGCCCATGACAATTGTAATGCTACCCAGGTCTAGTCTTGCGTAGCACTAGATTGCGCTCGTCACCTTGAGACATGAATCTTGAAGTTTCTTATGCCTTACTATACTAGCTACAGTGCCCTTCTAACCGGAATACAGTAAGTAACGTCTAAAATTTTAACATTATTGCTTGGCGGCGAAGAACTGGTTCTGGGTGGTTCTGACCACCCAGGATTTTTTATTATTGGTGTCCAGTGGAAATTCTACATCTTCGAAAACTTCGAAACTTCTTTCGCCCCGGGGAAGGACAAAGGGGTATGCCGGACTCCTAGCGGCTAAAACCACTGGAGCAGTCATCTTCGGCACCGAAGAGGGGCTCCAGGTCCACGTAAGATCACACTAGAGCCGCCCATTGATGCCACGCCTTTAGACACATCTCGGAGGGGATGACTGTGAAGTGGTCATCCCCTCTAGCGGAGGGCAGGCGGCTGTGAAAAGACCGCCCCCCAGGCCCTTCCAGCTGGCTTCTTGCAATAAGAACCCTACCACCAGTGTTTTTTTATTAATTACTTGCTGGTACGGGCCTGCGTTCGAGTTGTGTCTGGATTAAGAAAAAAGCACTACTCTATCGCCTCTAGTGGATGTCTTAAAAGGCGACTAAGGTACTCTAAAGCAGAGGGATTGGCAGCAGCTTCCCTTCTGAGAACCCACCTGCCAAGCGTGGCGACTCAGTACTCACCACACTTAGCAGGCGAATTCTCATCATTTTGGGGGGAAATTGTCAGTACAAATTGTGGGAACAAAACTGAAATATATAAGGGGACGCCTTTGGTCAGAAGTGGAAGTCCTTTGGCTTGTATGATGATCTGCCCGCTCATTGGTTGTAAATCTTATATCTTTAAATGAGCAATTCTTGTATATATATATATATATATATATATAATTGGAATCTCGGAATCGGCTCCAACGATTTTCAAAAAATTTAGTATATAGGGGGTTTCGGGGGCGATAAATCGATCTAGCTAGGAATAATTTTTAGAAAATGTCATTTTATAGGCGTTTGAGTAGTCTCAACTGAAAAATATGACTCTTCCTGACATCTATTGGCGAATAATAATACTATTTTTTGTGAGCAACTAATTGCTTTAACGACACAACAGCAGATAGCGTTGTTAAGTAACACGAAAATACCGAGCAAAGCTCGGTCATCCAGGTACTGAATACTTATTGATAACTAGCTGTTACCCGCGGTTTCACCCGTACTTTTATTTTTAACAATATAGTTAGATGAAATTCATCATATCAGCCACAGGACGTCCACTGCTGAACAAAGGCCTCCCCCTTAGATTTCCACAACGAGCGGTCACATGCCGCTCTCATCCAACGACTCCCAGCGACCTTCACCAGATCGTCTGTCCACCTCGTTGGAGGTCGTCCCACGCTGCGTTTTCCGGTGCGCGGTCTCCATTCGAGAACCTTTATGCCCCAACGGCCATCAGTTCTACGAGCAATGTGCCCTGCCCATTGCCACTTCAGTTTACTAATCCTTTCAGCTATGTCGACAACTTTAGTTCTTCTACGGATCTCCTCATTTCTGATTCGATCTCGTAGAGAAATACCAAGCATAGCTCTCTCCATAGCTCGCTGAGTGACCTTGAGCTTTCTTATGAGGCCTATTGTGAGTGACCACGTCTCTGTTCCATATGTCATCACTGGTAACACACACTGGTTAAAGACTTGCGTCTTGAGGCATTGCGGTATTGTTGACGAAAAGACGTTGCGAAGTTTCCCGAACGCTGCCCAGCCGAGTCGGATTCGACGATTGACCTCTTTCTCGAAGTTGGACCTACCTAACTGGACAGTTTGTCCTAGGTAGACATACTCGTCAACAACTTCGAGAACAGAGCTCCCAACGGATATTGGGATGGGCACGACATGGACATTTGACATGACTTTCGTCTTGCCCATGTTCATTTTAAGGCCCACCTGTTGGGAAACTCTGTTGAGATCATCGAGCATTGTGCTGAGCTCTTGCAGCGATTCTGCCATGACTACGATGTCATCGGCAAATCGAAGGTGAGTGATATACTCGCCATTGATGTTAATGCCGAATCCTTTCCACTCCAGTAGCTTGAAGGCATCCTCCATTGCAGCGGTGAACAGTTTCGGGGAAATGACGTCCCCCTGTCTCACACCTCTCTGCAATGGAATTGCCCCCGTGCTCTGTTCATGTACTCGGACCGACATGGTGGCGTTTCTGTATAAGCACTTCAACACTACAATGTACCGATAGTCAATCTGGCACCGCTGCAGAGATTGCAGCACTGCCCAGGTTTCGATCGAATCGAAGGCTTTCTCATAGTCCACAAACGCCAAGCATAGTGGCAGATTATACTCCTCGGTCTTCTGTATAACCTGCCGCAGCGTATGGATGTGGTCTATGGTACTGAAACCTTTACGGAAACCGGCTTGTTCGGGAGGCTGGAAGTCATCAAACCTGCGCTCGAGACGATTCGTGATGACCCTTGAAAACAGCTTATAAACATGGCTCAGAAGTGAGATGGGTCTATAATTCTTCAATAGGGTGTTATCACCCTTTTTGAAGAAGAGCACCACCTCACCTCTGTTCCACGCTTCCGGCGTCGTGCCCTCGAGTAAGACGGAATTGAATAGCTTCTGAAGGACTTTAAGTACCGGTGTGCCACCCGCTTTCAGAAGCTCTGTCGTAATTCCGTCTCCACCCGGCGCCTTGTTATTTTTAAGCTGTTTCAAGGCCATCCTAATCTCGTACAGGCTGATGTCCGGGATATCCTCGGTATAGTGTCGGGTTAGTTTGGCTCGCGGGTCTTTGTCAGAGCCAATGGTAGGTATAGTAACCGAGGTGTATAACTGCCGGTAGAAGTTCTCAATCTCTCTCAAAACCTCTGGCTTAGTCGACGCTACACTGCCGTCCTCGGTCTTCAGCTTCATAATACGACTTTGCCCAATAGACTTGTCTCTTGCGAACACTTTGGAGCCTTGATTCCGCTCAATCGCCTCTTTAACACCGTTAGTGTTAAAGGTGCGGATATCGTGACGCAAGGACTTCCATATCCGTCTATTGAGCAGTCGGTATGCTTCAGCATCACCGGAAGACTGCAGCGTCATGGCGCGTCTTTCTGCCATGAGGTCGAGAGTGTGATCGGAGAACTTTTTTGGTCTACCTTTACGGTGGGCTTTAAAGAACTTAGACCCAACCGTTTGGACAGTTTCTACAAACCTACCATTTAAATCGTCCACAGATACGCAATGTTCCAGGCACTCGAAGCGGTTTTGGAGTTCGAGTTGAAAGCTCTCGGGGTTTTGGATATGAGCACTAGAGGGCCGGAGCGTAGACCTCATCAGACGAGACCTCTCAACTTTGAGATTAATATTCAATGTGCCTCTTACCATTCGGTGATCACTACCGGTTTTCACCCTGTTGATCACAGAGACATCATTGAATATTTGTCTTTTATTGGTCATGATGAAGTCAATCTCATTCCTCGTGGAACCATCGGGACTCATCCAGGTCCACTTCCTGTGAGGCGGCTTTTGGAAAAAGGAGTTCATCATAAAGAGTCCCTCCTTTTCCAAAAAGTCGGCCAGCCTCTGTCCCCTGGGGTTCCGTTGCCCATGTCCAAATTGCCCCACTCTCAACTCACCATCGCATCGAGTGCCCAGTTTTGCGTTGAAGTCCCCCATCACAACAGTGAAATGTGTCTTCGAGGTATGTATGGCCCTACTTACGTCCTCATACATACTCTCTACTTCATCATCTGGGTGTGTCGAGGTCGGTGCGTAGACCTGTATGACCTTCAACGAATACCTCTTGGATATTCTGAGTATAAGGTACGCTACCCTGCTCGACACACTTTCGATGGCCACTATACTGTTAATGAGGGACCTGCGGACGAGAAACCCAACACCACCTTGAGACAGATGTTCGCCTTCCCGGTAGTAGAATAAGTTGCCGGATTTCAGGGTTATCGTGTCCTCCCCCTCTCTTCGGACTTCTGATAGACCCATGACATCCCAGTGCAACTTATCTATTTCTTCTTCCAGCTCAACAATCTTTTCGTCTGCCCTCAGTGTACGTGTGTTATATGTCACCAGGGCCAGTTTTTGTTTTGGGTGGTAGCCGGATCCCATCCGGAGATTCTTAGCACCCCCTGCCCCGCCGTTTCCGTAGCCGCTACCATGACCAGGAATGGCGGGGCTGCCGGGAACTGGGGGCCGGTGCTTATGTTGTGTTCTTTTCATTTTGGGGGGGAATTTGCCGATACTCACCACGCTTGGCAAGCGGGTTGGTGAGCGCAGAGTTGCTACTGCTCAGCAAAAGGGACGCTGCTGCCCATCCCTCTGGTTAAGAGTCCCTTAGTCGACTTTTACGACCTCCACGGGAGGAGATGGAGTGGTGCTATATTCTTAATCCGGACACCACACGGAAGAAATAATATAAAAAATATAAAATAGATGAAATTAAATAAGTATAATTAAGTATATATATATTGGATTGCATATCATTGATTTCAATTTTTTCGCGATACCCCAACATTTTATCTAGAATAGAAGCCTGAATGTTATTCCTTATAACATCAGCTATCTGCCAGCGAAAGTCCCGTCAAAATCGTTCCAGCCGTTTCGGAGATTAGCCGGAACAACCAAACAGTTTTTTTTTTTTTTAGTAAAAAGCTGTTATTTTGACATTACAAACCGACACTTCAATTTTATTTATTTGAATAGATTGTATTTTTATATAATTAAAATAAAAAGTATCTCATATCTTATTCCACATAAAAAAATACACAGTTTCACATTTATATTAGTAGTAAAATTTCTTATAACATTAACCTAAACAGACAGTTACGATCAAAAATATATCGCGTATCTACTAACCTATCGATCAAAGCAGGGCGGACTTCTCCAATCTCTCAAAATGGATAACTGATCTAACAAGACAATCGACAAACCCGCGGGGACGATGTCTTCACGACATCTTGACGGAATACTACATAATGAAAAAAAATCGTGCTGTGTAAAGCGACCCTCGGTCTAAGCCCATCACGAATTACGTGTCGTATTGACGTGGATGATTTATGGAGAATAAAATGGGCAAGGGCATGTTGGCAATAATTCGAGTTGACTATTTTATTCAATAATATCTTAAAAATCTGAACATACTATGAAATAAAAAGGTTGAAGCCTGCATCCACAACTGCATATTAGTTCGAAATGGGGATTAAACTATTAAAATATACCCCATCTCCTCCCGTGGGTGTCGTAAAAGTCGACTAAGGGATTAGCCGGAGGATGGGCAGCAGCGTCCTTCGAGTACATTCACAACTCAACTGCGATCGCCAACCCGTCTGTCAAGCGTGGCGATTATGAAAAACCCCCCATTGAGCCCACAACACACCCATATCGGTCGTCGTGGTGATCTTTGTGGGAGGCATGTGTCCAGCAGTGGACTTCATTCGGCCGAAATTATAAAGTATATGACAGTACTTTATATTTAAAAACGTCTCAATATAATGTGTGTCTCCCCAGTGGAAATTATGCATGCTCCTACCAGCTAAAACCCCTGGAGCGATCATCTTTAGCACGGAAGGGGGCTCCAGGTCCTCGTAAGATCACTCTAAAGCCGCCCATTGATGCCACGCCTTTAGGCACATCTCGGAAGGCATGAATGTAAAGCGGTCACCGCTTCTAGCGGAGAGAAGGCGACTGTAAAAAGGTCGTACCCCAGGCACTTCTCGTAGAGGATTGTAAAGAATGCCCCCAAGCCTCGCTGTGCTAGGCACACGGTGGCACGTGACAACGTGCGCACCGCCATCTTCCAGAGATTTTTGTATACCCTACATTTTGTATACGTCTGGGTTTTAGTGCATGTGAAATTTGTCTGTAAATTGTACCTACGATACATAAAAATACTGGTGATAGGCATCGCTTAAAAAACTAAACTAAACCGCATCCCACTGCTGAACGTACCCTAATGGGAAATTGGAACCAAAATCGGTCTTGTAAAAAATTGTGTTGTCCTCTCCCAGCAAGTCGTGCAACATGCTCGTTAAAGCGCTCTCCCTTGGGTATCCACAACAAAAACGTCCAAAGACATCATTCGAAACGTCTGTCATTTCTGGATGTCGTCTCATTTCGCGGCTCAACGGCTCTATTCCCTTTGATTCCCTTCATTATACTGAAGTGTGCTTTGCAGTAATGGAAGCGATTCGGATGAGATCGCGATACTTTTGACGACGGATTTCAAATGTTATTGTAGTTATTTTGACAGTCTTTTCCTTATGATATGAATGTAAAGTGAAGATTTGGTGCAAAAAAGTTGTAATTGATAAATAAACCATCTTTTTCATAAAACTTGATAAGACCTCTTTTTATAAACTAGGAGATATTGCTTTAGTTATTTTGTCTTCGTTTTCTTTATTGTCAGTGAAAACTCAAGTTTGATCACATTAATATCAATATTAGAATCCAATATTCAAATATAGTTTATTATATTATTATTGCCGTGTGGTGCCGGCTCAGAATGCCACCACCCCATCTCCTCCCATGGGTATCGTAAAAGTCGACTAAGGGATTAGCCGGAGGATGGGCAGCAGCGTCCTTCGAGTACATTAACAACTCAACTGCGATCGCCAACCCGTCTGCCAAGCGTGGCGATTATGGCAAAACCCCCCAATGAGCCCACAGCATATCCATATCAGTCGTTGTGGATCTTTGGGGGAGGCCTGTGTCCAGCAGTGGACTTCATTCGGCCGAAATGATGAAATGATGATATTATTATTTTTTATGATATTACTTACCTTATTTACAAATGCAAAATTATTTTAAAGCTTTTTAAATACTGAAACAATCAAATCCCAAGTTAATAAAAATATTTCAAAAGATTTGCCAAAAGGGTTTTTAGAGTCGGCCGCCTGCCTGACACTAGCCTTCCCTGGCTTTGCTAGTTTTGGTGGCTTACAACCTACTCAAAGTTCACCGGGTTCAAAACTCGCGCCACCGACTGGATGAGATGGGCTAGCCCTATTCCTGCTGGATAACTCACGCAAACAATCAAATACGCGTGTATAAAATGCCCCAATGAAACCTGGAGGTGTCTTTCACAGAAGACACTTAGAGCATCATCATCATCATTTCGGCCGAACGAAGTCCACTGCTGGACACAGGCCTCCCCCAAAGATCACCACAACCACCGATACGGATGTGTTGTGGGCTCATTGGGGGGTTTTGCCATAATCGCCACGCTTGGCAGGCGGGTTGGCGATCGCAGTTGAGTTGTTAATGTACTCGAAGGACGCTGCTGCCCATCCTCCGGCTAATCCCTTAGTCGACTTTTACGACACCCATGGGAGGAGATGGGGTGGTGGCATTCTGAGCCGGCACCACACGGCACTTAGAGCGCGCCAGTAAAATTGTCTAATATAATGGAGCAAATATTTGAGAAATCTGGAGCAATATTGCTCGATATTGTATCAGCGTCTATCGAGCAACATTGAGTCATATTTATGATTCTACGTGCCCTCCAAAGCACGGAGATGCTCAGTTCAAATACCACTATGCGGTCACCCGCCCATAGACCGACCGCACTAAGCTCCAATACTCACCACGCTTGGCAGGTGGGTTGGTGAACGCAGTATGGCTACCGCTTCACAGATGGGACGCTGCTGCCCTCCCCTCTGGTTTAGATTCCCTTAGTCGCCTTTTACGACACCCACGGGAGGAGATGGAGTGGTGCTATATTCTTAATCCGGACACCACACGGACACGGACACACAATACACATGCTAGGTTAGAATGCTGTTTGTTGGGATTGAGCATAATGCTGCCATGACAATTAATTTATAAACTTTAGTAAGTATTAAATTCAAGCTTGGTTAGTGTAGGCTTTTAAAGAAGATATCAAAAGGCGGAAAGCGCGCCAACAGCAACAGCTTATTGGGAAATCTGCGTGCTCATACCGAGCGACCCCCGGGAAGACAGCGGTGTGCATGTGGACACGTACCGCTGTGTGCGCAGCCCAGCGCATAGTGAGGCCTTGGAGGAACCTTTTACAATCCCGTCGAGAGATGCCTGGGGGGGTGGCCTCTTTACAGTCGCCTTCCCTCCACTAGAGGGGATGACCACTTTATAGTCATCCCCTCCGAGATGTGCCTAAAGGCGTGGCGCCAATGGGTGGCTCTAGATGGAGATCTTTCGAGTTCCTGGAGCCTCCCTTCGGTGCCGACGATGATCACTCCGGTGGTTTTAGCCGGTAGGAGTCCGGCATGCCCCTTCGCCCTTTCCCGGGGCGAAGAAAAAAAAAAAAAAGGCTTTTAAAGAAGTCTAGTCTTTTCTCCTCCATTGTCCTCACATTATCTTTATTTTGAAAACAATCTAGTCAAAAATATTGCAACAATAATTATGATTTCAAAAGAATAACCGTGGAGTTTCTTGCCCGTTTTTCTCCATAGAAAATCAACACCATGGAACGCGGCAACTAAAGTCTTGACTATTCATAAGTGTCTGTAAATGGTTTTACATGAATAAAAAATATGTTTATCTTTAGGCGTGTTGATTATGACAATATATTTTATGTTCGCTCCTTATAATGATCGCTGGGAAGCGTATTTTACCTTTTTAACCCTTGAGAATATTATAAATATGAAACATGCTATATTTGTTGATTAATCGACAATTGAATTAAATGATATATGCAAAAGAGACGTGGTCACTCTGTGGGCCTCATAAGAAAGCTCAAGGTCACTCAGCGAGCTATGGGGAGAGCTATGCTTGGTATTTCTCTACGAGATCGAATCAGAAATGAGGAGATCCGTAATAAAACTAAAGTTGCCAACATAGCTGAAAGGATCAGTAAACTGAGGTGGCAATGGGCAGGGCACATTGCTCGTAGAACTAATGGCCGTTGGGGCAAAAAGATTCTTGAGTGGAGACCGTGAACCGGAAAACGCAGCTTGGCACGACCTCCAACGAGGTGGACAGACGACCTGAATAAACACAACATTATAATTGGCTTCGCATACTAAAACACACCCACGACTTTGTATGTAGCCAATCATACCGAGCGTACAGACCGCACACGAAAGCCGTACCACGCAACGCGTAAGTTTATTGGGAGTACCATTCGCTGTTCTATTCACTGCGTTTGTTATTCACCGATTGCTTGTTAAAAGTGGTAGATAAGAAGCATTGTATTTTGTAGAAAAATGATAATGTCGTTCTGCTCCATCAGTCCAAATGTAACATAACAAAGAAAACAATAGTTTTTAATTTATTCTTTTTAAAGACAAACACAAGAAAATTCCTTCACTTGCATAGTGTATATGATTCCTTCCTTGATAAAGTTATTATTTTCGCTTCGGTTGCAAACTCCATAGACACTCATTAAAAAAGTGATAGTAGGTACACTATAACACGTCAGCTAGTGGAAACAAAGTGGACAATACGTGAAAAACATACACACAATAATAAACACACTATTGCTTCTGCAATACACAATCAGAAATTGATAATTATTAACGCACAGGTCGCACTGGTACGGGTCAACGAAGTTCTCACATTTACAAAATGTATAGCCATCAAAGCTGTAACCAATGTCATATTGTATTCATTAATAAATTTTTATTTATTCTTTTTATAGACAAATAAAAGAAAATTCCTTCATTTGCATATTGTATATGATTCCTTCCTTCATAAAGTTTTAATTTTCACTTCGGGTTTTGCATGTTATCCTCTAACAACACGACAATTTAGCAAAGTTTCACTTACGCGATCGAATCTCAACTGATGTTATAAAACGGCAATATTGTTACGGATGGCCCAAATTGGGCATGTCGCGGTGGTGCGGTTACGCCCCCGTACCACTTCTCCTTATTTCCTATTTCTGTGGTTCCAGCTGTCCTGCTGCCCGTTCCCCTGGCTTAGAATCCTTTGTCACCTTTTACGACTTCCACGGGAGGAGATGGAGCGGTGCTATATTCTTAATCCGGTCACGATGCTAAGAATAATTTAATGATGGAATAAAATGTGCAAGCAAGACTGCTAAGGATGATTTATTAAATAATCTTTGATGTACAACGTTACGCGAGAACCGAGATCAACGAGACAGTAGACAATGACAGAGTTTAAATTATACTAGATGTTTGACCGAGCTTTGCTCGGTATTTTTTTATTTTTAAATTGTGTTTTCTGGAAATTATATTTAAGTACGAATTACTAATAAAATAATGAAATATGAATAATATTTTTCGATCTTACCGATAGAATAATAAAAAAAAGAACAGGTTATTTAAAGAAAAAAATCATGAGTGCAATTAGTTTAATCTTATATTAGAAACAAATACTTAATTTTTTACAGTTTATCAATCAATTACGTAAGTATATATATATAGTATTATTATTCGCCAATAGATGTCAGGAAGAGTCATATTTTTCAGTTGAGACTACTCAAACGCCATCTTCCAAGTTTATGTTTAAGTTGATTATCGATAAAACACGAATAAAATGACATTTTCTAAAAATGATTCCTAGCTATATCGATTTATCGCCCCCGAAACCCCCTATATACTAAATTTTATGAAAATCGTTGGAGCCGATTCCGTGATTCCAATTATATATATATATACAAGAATTGCTCATTTAAAGATATAAGATATACGTCACAAAGCAGTGACACACAAGAACACGATTTATAGCTAATAAATATCTCTCAGGCGCATGTTTGTTGTTCATTCCCAACAGATGCGTTATCAAGTTTCCATAAGGATTTAAATATAGTAGAAGATGTTCTAGATTTATCATAAAAGAAGGAAAAACGTAGAAAAACGAAGCTAGTTTAAAAAATACCGGAACAAGTAAACAATACTTCACCCTAAAAGACTAAAGTGCACTCCAAAGCGAACATTGGAAACAATAATACAATGTCGCGATGGTAAGAACTTATACATAGGCTGCACTAAAAGTATCGGGAATGGAATATTTCCACTGTTCCTGTCATATTAAAATCTTTTTAATTGAAAACTCCTTGGTTTTACAAATCGAATACCATTTATTTATTTTAAAAAAGATTCACGGTCTTGTCACAAGGTTTTGTCAAACTTGTTTAGTCGTTGAGAAAATGGAATTGACTCGAGAAAATTCAAGAGCGATGATTTATTATGACTTTCGAAGTGGTTTAACACAAAAACAGTGTGTTGACCGGATGATTTCTGCATTTGGTCATGAAGCCCCATCCAAAACCACAATTTATCGCTGGTTTGCTGAATTTCAACGTGGACGTGTCAAGCTCAGTGATGATCCTCGTCAAGGTCGTCCAAAAACTGCAGTCACCCAACAAAACGTTGATGCTGTGCGTAAGCTGATTGAGGAAGATCGACATGTGACATACCGCGAAATTCAGGCAACTTTAGACATTAGCATGAGTCAAATACAAATAATCTTGCATGAACAATTAGGTGTAAAAAGTTGTTTTCCCGATGGATACCGCATTTGCTATGTGAAGAGCAAAAAGCGGCTCGCGTTACTTGGTGCGTCAGAACTCTCGAAAGATTCCACGCAGGATCCTCAAATGCTGTATACAACATCGTATCAGGTGACGAATCCTGGATATATGCGTACGAACCCGAAACAAAAAACCAGTCACGAGTTTGGGTGTTCGAAAATGAGTTAAAGCCAACAAAAAGTGTTCGTTCACGGAGTGTTGCAAAAAAAATGGTGGCCACGTTTGTCTCCAAAACCGGCCATGTTACGACTATTCCTCTTGAGGGACAAAGAACGGTTAATGCAGAATGGTATGCTAGCATTTGTTTGCCACAGGTCGTTTCTGAACTCCGTAGAGAGAACTGCAACCGCCGCATCATCCTCCATCACGACAATGCGAGTTCTCACACCACGCACAGAACAAAAGAGTTTTTAGAGCAAGAAAATATAGAATTATTAGACCATCCGCCGTACAGCCCCGACCTAAGCCCTAATGATTTCTATACTTTCCCTAAAATAAAGAATAAATTGCGTGGACAGAGATTTTCATCACCTAAAGAAGCTGTGGACGCCTACAAAACGGCCATTTTGGAGACCCCAACTTCCGAATGGAATGGTTGCTTCAATGATTGGTTCCATCGTATGGAAAAATGTGTCAAATTTCGCGGAGAATACTTCGAAAAGCAATAAATACATTTTTAAATAGTAATGTTGTGTCACTTCCTTGATTCCCGAAATTTTCAGTGCTGCCCTCGTATTTCATACAGAGTGGCTCTTCAAAAGGTCGTTTTCTATAAACTGCGCTTCCAGTTATTAATTACTTTAATTCAATACTACGAGTAGCTCCAAAGTACGATGACCTTGCTATGTAAGGATAAGTCCAACCAAAGTCTACCAAAACTTTTCTTTGTACGTAAAGCCCTTCTTAATGAGACTTGACAAGTAGATTGGAAAACTAAAGACCGTTTGATATTTCAAAGAGTTCTCAGTTTGTTTCTATTTTGATGAAAAATACCTAAATTATTTGTAGTTTTGGGACATGATTGTAAGTCTTTCTCTCAGAAATAAAGTAACATTAAAAATAACAAAATGGTGTTATTTATTACCATTATGCTACAATTTTTTTAAATTATACTTGACATTCCTAATAACTGCTCTTAGTACAAAATCTGTCAACTGAGAGGAGAAGGAAATAAACATGAAATTATATCGTTTCGTATTTTAATCAATATTGAAGGAAAAATATATGGATTTAAGAGGATTTCCGCAACACCTCAATCTCTTTTCTTATTCTTAATAGAAGCATTGCATACTATGATTGTTATAATCAGATCTTTCTTCTGATCAAAACAACTTGTAGTTAATAAAATCAGTAACACAAATAAACAAGGATAACATAAAAAAACTTTTTAACAAAAAACAAGTTAAAAAGTTTTTAACAAAAAATACCGACTTCAAAACCCCAGGATATAAAAATTTTAAAACCACTGAAAAGGGAAAAACACTTTATATGAAGTCGGGCGTGGCCAGGTATGCTCCAACCATGGTTCATGCAGACCAACGAGAAGTTATATTTTATACCTGGCCCCTTGAAGTTAAGTTAAGTTTAAGAACTTTTTCCAATTTGTTATCAGTATTTAATACTAAAAATAAGAATGACTCAAATCTGTTCTCTGATCTAAGAGGAATCAAAACTATTAAGACATCATCCAGATAAGCGCCGTAAAATAAACCTGTTTATTGAAGCTGATTAAAAATCTACTTAATCAAATGTAATGAACTTTATATGGGACCAAATCAAAAGCATTCTGCACCAGTTAAAAAAAAATTGCTTAAATCGGCTTACAAATCTCGGAGTAATCGGTGTACATACACAAAAAAAATACGCATCGAAGTGAGAACCTCCTCCTTTTTGAAGTCGGTCATCATATCAGCCACAGGACGTCCACTGCTGAACAAAGGCCTCCCCCTTAGATTTCCACAACGAGCGGTCACATGCCGCTCTCATCCAACGACTCCCAGCGACCTTCACCAGGTCGTCTGTCCACCTCGTTGGAGGTCGTCCCACGCTGCGTTTTCCGGTGCGCGGTCTCCATTCGAGAACCTTTGAACTTTTTGAAGTCGGTAAAAATTAAATATTACTTGCGTTTAACTAACCAAACTAACCGGATTAAGAATATAGCACCAGTCCATCTCCTCCTGTGGATGTCATAAAAGGCGACTAAGGGCGCTTAACCAGAGAGATGGGCAGCAGCGTTCTTTCTGTGGAACTGTAGTCATTCTGCGCTCACCAACCCGCCTGCCAAGCGTGGTGAGTACTGGCAAATTTCCCCCAATATGATGACACATTTGTGGAAATCTATGGGGGAGGCCTTTGTTCAGTAGTGGACCCTGTATGGCCGATAAGAACTACATCTCGCTTGATGTTATGAATTACTACTTCGCTATCATGGTACGCTTGCCTAGACGAAACCTGTTCACTTGAAGATTTATAGGTAATAAATATTAGGAATTTTATAACCACATAAACCTAAAAAAAGTCTACTGATTACCTAGTTTAATTACAGTAAAAGTAGAGGCAGAAACGATTGAAGATAAGATAAAACCATATGCAGGCACTTATGAATAGTCAAGACTTTAGTTGCCGCGTGCCAAGATGTTGATTTCCTACGGAGAAGAACGGGCAAGAAACTCTACGGTTACTCTTTTTAAATCATAATAATTGTTACAGTATTTTTGGTTACATTGTTCTCAAAATAAATAATGAAAGGAAAATATAGCAGAAAAAAGTAAAAAAAAATCCACACTAAACAAGCCTGATATTCAGAAAAAATTATGACTAAATTGTCATGGCAGCATTAAGCTGACCAATCCCAACAGACAGCACTCGTTCACGAGCATGACGCATGCATCGGCGTCGCTCAGCTCAACCATATTGTAGGGCAACTAAGCGACCCGATACACGACGCCACCATCAGCAGGACACTCGAGTCAGCATGACATACCTAAACTACCAGACAACTAATTAATAATCCACATGGTCCGCGCACTTAAAGTTTCACATATAAATAAATTGAATTAAAAAAAACAAAACACAGCCAAGTAATTGGTGTCATTTAGATAGAAATACTGTTACGGTTGAGAATATAACCAAGACAAAAAAATAACAAGAAAATTCACCACAATAACCTCAGACAATAATCAATCCCTACCCTCACCGTAATAGTATATGCATTGCTGAACTCGTATTTAGTTGATTTAAAATATAATTTCTCGATTTATTTGTATTATCTCATCATAGTTGAGTTCCTTCAGTGTTAATGTGCTACAATAATAGTGGATTATATAGGACCTGACCAATTAAGGTATGCCACCAAAAACACCTCTCCGTGCAAACTCTTCGAAAGAAATGCAATCATCTGAAAGTCCGATAAAACAGTATGGGTCTGAGCCTAATGTCTCTAGCCCCCGTGAAGCCGACTTCATAAACATTACGCAACGATTACAAAAGCGAAAAAGGGATGAATTTTCAGAGTTTACGGAAGAAATAACGGCGAAAATTAACTCAATAGTCGCCAGTCAGGACTCTAAGTTTGCTGCGGTGATGAGCTCACTTAAGGATATAAAAGAGCAGAATAATTCTATAAAAAGTGATATCCAGTTTCTATCGGATCAATACGATACCTTGATAAAACAAGTCCAGGAAATTGAAGATGCTCGTCGCGCGGATTTGAACCGCATTAAACAGCTAGAAAGTAAGATTGATACTTTGGAGCGCAACAATCGCATGGCAAATATTGAATTACGCAACATTCCCTTATTAGAAACTGAGAACAAGGAAACTCTATCAAATATTGTCGTTGCTACTGGCAAAGCTCTAAATACTTCGGTTTCAATCTCAGAAATAAGAGACATTTATCGTGTGAACACCAAAAGCGAGTCTAACAAACCAATTGTTGTTGAGCTGAACAGTGTCATTACCAAAAATAAACTACTGTATCAACTACGCCAGTATAATAACAAAAATAAAGACAATAAATTTAACACGTCAAACTTAGTTCTCCCAGGACCTTCGAAGCCTATATATATCTCTGAAAATTTAAGTGCCAAATCAAGGCAACTGTATAATGTAGCGAGGAAATTTGCGCAGGAACGCGCTTATAAATTTTGCTGGACTTCACATGGCAATATTTACATAAGGAAGATTGAAGGTGCTCAACAGTATCGCATCAATGAAGAGAATGATCTCAATAAGTTAATACTAAAATGACTACTTTTTGATGGTAACATTCATGTTTTTTCTTTCCATATGCATGTTCACTGTGGTTCATCGCCTTGTTTATTGCTATCACCTGTCATTGTTTTGAAAAATAGTAACTTCTTCACAACTTACACTTACACATACATAAACATCGATAAATACTCATACTTATCTCACAAACACATATACCTATTACAAGAAAATCTACACACTGTTCACACTAATTTATTACTTTACTGCGTAAAGAACACTGTTAAAATTGTAGGGATATCAGTCAATTATTTGTGTTATGGTCATTACTTTGCTTTCTTACTGATGATGCGTGGGTGTTTATATTATCTACAAAAAATTCGATAATTCAAATGACACTATCCAGCAACTAGATAATTTGACTGTTTCTAACTCATTAATATGCTCACCCGAAGCATGTAGAACTATCATAACCCAACCATATCAGCGATTCAACATCATAACGCAAAATATTAGAAGTATAAAGTGTAACATATCCCATTTCATGACTTTAACTACGCGTATTAATTTTGACTGTGATGTTGTAATTCTTACGGAATGTTGGCTATCTGTATGTCCTCAAATACCGTCACTGGGGGGTTATAACTATTATTCTACAAGCAAAAATCGGAATCAAAACGAAGGTCTCGTACTGTACGTAAAAAATAGCATTAATAATATAATTGTTGATGAGCCTTCTTTCGAAGACGCTAATTGTCTAATATTAAAACTTGGCAACAAATTAGCAGTTATTGCTATTTATCGATCGCCGTCTTACACAAATGTTAATAACTTTATACAGTCTCTAGATGTGGCTCTAAATTCTGTTCGATCGTTTCCTAATATTGTAGTTATGGGCGATATAAATATTGATATCATGGAGAATCACCCTGAGACATACTTTAGCACGGAGTATTTGGATCTGGCAGCTTATCATGGTCTGCTCCCTGCGCATCGCAATCCCACCAGGGAAAGTAGCTGTCTTGACCACGTGCTTGTTAAATCAAAGGCTTCGTGTACAACTCTTACTATGCCTACGTCTGTGACTGACCACTATTCTGTATTGATATCGTTGGATATGAAACTAAAACAGAGGCCTGTGAAGTCGACGGTTACTAAAATTAATCATGGCAGCTTAGAAAATACCTTGCTTACAGTTGACTTTGTGGCCGTCTTAAATGCCTTAGATCCCAATTTAGCTGCTGATACTTTTATCTCTACTTTGAAAAATGCCATTGACTCCAATAGCTACACCGTCAATGTTGCTAGGCGTAAGCGCGTCCTTAAACCTTGGATAACTCCTGGTTTAATAAAATGTATGTCCAACAGAGATAAGTTACATATTAAATCCAAATCATCTCCCGGAAACCAAGTTCTCAAAACTACATATCTGCGATACAGGAACTTCTGCAATGATCTCTTGAAAAAACTCAAACGTGAGCACGATAGGGACTTGCTGCATAAATCTAGCTCTTCAAGCAAAAAGTTGTGGGATACCATTAAATCGTTGACAGGTCTAAATAAACGTACTGAATCGACGTTTAAATTGTTAGAATCTTCTAGTAATCCAATTCAATCCATTAATGATGTAAATTCTTTTTATACTTCCATCGGGAAAAAAATGGCAGAAAATATTAAGGTACCGTGTCCGATGCCGGATTTCGACCGCTTTATACCGCCACTTAACGCACTGCATTCTTTTGTAATGCTTGACACGGATGAGGCTGAGGTTGAGCGCATAATTATGTCACTCCGGAGCAACTGTGCAGTGGGCTGGGATGGCATATCAGCTGATATACTTAAAAAGTATAAGAATCATATCATCGCACCTCTTACTCATATGTTCAAATTATGTCTTTCTTGTGGTATATTTCCCAGAGCTTTCAAACGTGCTCTCATTCGACCAATTTTTAAAGGGGGCGACGTTTTCTGTGTCGATAACTATAGACCAATTTCTATCCTGACAGCCCTTTCTAAGATTCTTGAACGCATGATAAACTCAAGACTAGTAAAGTACTTTGAAGAACACAATCTACTTTCTGAAAACCAATTTGGTTTTCGCTCAAGAAAATCATCGTCAGATGCAGTTCACTCTTTAACTGACCATATAATTAACTGCATAGATAAAGGTAAAAAGTGCATTTCAATCTTTTTGGATTTGTCTAAGGCCTTCGACACAGTTTCTGTTCCGCTACTTATTCGGAAGTTGGAGCGAATGGGAGTACGAGGGGTTCAGCTTAGCTTGTTCCATGATTATCTTTCTGAACGCACCCAGTGCACTAAACTGGGAGACTACTTAAGTACTGACTCCCCGGTTTCATTTGGTGTTCCTCAGGGCAGTGTCCTAGGCCCTACCTTATTTCTAGCTTATATTAATGATTTGAGCAGACTTCAATTGCCTCAAGGTAGGGTAGTATCATTTGCTGACGATACTGCACTATGCTTTCAAGCTGATACTTGGATTGATGCCTTTCAATTTGCACAGAATGGCATGGATATTGTCATGAATTGGTTAAGGGTTAATATACTGACACTTAATGCTGGTAAAACAATGTATCTTACTTTATCCATCAAGAATGCTAAGCAACCATCTGCTGAATTAAGTTTAAGAGCACATGAATGTCTAAATGTCCCAGGATCTGACTGTGGGTGTCCCCTGCTAACTAAATGTGAAAAGGTCAAGTATTTAGGTGTCTTCCTTGACCAAAATCTTAATTTTAACGCTCAAATAGAGACCTTATCGAATAGAGTTCGGAAACTTATATACATTTTTAAAAATATACGCATTATTGCCGATTCCAAAATTATCCGTATCATTTATTGTGCTTTATGTCAAAGTATATTGACATATTGCATCACTATATGGGGTGGATCATGTAAATTTAGAATGCTGACTCTAGAAAGAGCCCAAAGGGCAGTCCTTAAAGTGAGTACATTTCGTCCTTTTAGATTTCCAACTGCTGAACTCTATGGATCTTGTAAAGTTCTCAGTGTGAGACAGTTATTTATACTTAACACAGTACTAAGGAGACATGCCGCGACTAGATACGATCCACAAATTAATAAAAATAGGAAACCATTATCACTATCCTATAACAATAAATTTAAAACTTCTTTCGCTCAGAAATTTTATCCATATCTCGGTATATTTCTTTATAATAAAATTAACAAAATTCTTAACATATATCCCGCTAACTATAAAACCAGTAAATTAAAACTAACTAATTGGCTACAAGGACTTAACTATGAAGAAACAGAATCACTTTTAAATATAATTAAGTGACGTACGAGTGTACTGAAAGATTTAAAATTGCATTATACTAACAACATTACTCAAATATGCACACACTGCCATACAAGCACACGCTCGCGCCCACACATGCACACGCACACATACACAGACACAGACACATGCACACGAACACTCAACAATACCCATACTCTCACGCGTTATTTTATTAGTTTGTAAAGAAATAATTTTACTTGGTGTAACTATTATCGAGAGCTTTACTTACCTGTTCATGTTAGGTTAAATGAGGGTGGGTTGCTGCCACCTGAGATACAGGTTCTACCTAGTTCGGGTGCCAGCAGCTTACAAATTATTGTTCTACTGTATAAGAATAATAAGGTACATGTTTTCTGTTTAGACTTGTAATGTGTTTTGATCCAAATAAATTTATTATTATTATTATTATATTATACAATTCTTCATTTCAGGCACAATAATGTTGTGAGCCACTGTCCGAGGCGGCCCATAAAATAGATTGAAATTTTGCTATGCAGGTGTCCGGAGTGGTCCCGTTATGTAGAGGCAACTGGCCCAATATTTACGGGCTTTTATTATCATACGCTGATACAAAGGTATACTTAGACCTTATATTATATGTAGGCCTAATTCAAAGTGTTTTATCAAGGCCAAAATCGGAGGCCGCTAAAAAACTTTGTCGTTTGGTAACAGGCGTTCAGCAGTGATTCGTTTCATTAAAGTTAGTAATTATAATTAAGATATTTATTTTTTAAGCTGTGGATTATTAGGTAAAAAGGTATGATAACATGTCCTTAATGGATAAAAACCCCTAAAAAAAAAAGATAAAAAAAAAAAAGGCCTTATATTGACTTGCTAGAAAAATGTGACTGTGTGTTCATTTTTTTTTGTTGCATTCTGGAGTGCTCTTTAAAGTTAAATTGTATGAAGTTGACGGCACGGTTGGTGCAGTGGCTGATACAGTCGACTACTGCGCTCCAGGTCGCGGGTTCGATTCCCGCACGGAACAAATATTTGTATGATCTGCAGATAGTTGTTCCGGGTCTAGGTGTATTGTGTGTGAAATTTGTGTCTGTAAAGGCACCCACGACACAGGAGAAATCCTAGTGCGGGGCAAATTTTTTTAAAAGAAAGAAGAATTTCTATTTAAGTTCTAGTCTACAAGACAATTTGTTTTTTTGTAGCACTTTGGGCAGTAACAACAGATCCATCTGTCAGAAGTTTTGATAAGCCGCTACACATATAAACCTCTCGCAAAAGAAAGGTAATGCATATACTTATGAAGAATAAATCTAAACTATACTGACTTGAAGATTTTTTTGCTAATGAACTGATGGCCTTTGGGCAAAAAGGTTGTCGAATGGAGACCGCACACCGAAAAGCGCAGCGTGGGACGACCTCTAACGAGGTGGACAGACGACCTGGTAAAGGTCGCTGGGAGTCGTTGGATGAGAGCAGCATGTAACCGCTCGTTGTGGAAATCTAACGGGGAGGCCTTGTTCAGGAGTGAAGCAGAAACAATATATAACATCTTAATGTCTTAGGTTTTCGCAATTATTACTCATAATAAAACACTTTTAAATGGATTATATCGCGTATATTACAGATTTTTGTTTTTCCTGACGTTTCGAACACTTTGCAGGCTTCGTGGTCGCACGTGTCATTACAGATTATAAAAGTAATTTTATTTTATCTACCGTTCAATATTAATCAAAAATTAGTTTCGATGCACGCAGTAATCACTCACAGTGTCTTGATGTTTTTTAGTGCGGTATGTTGTTTGGGACTTTATTATTTTAATAACCGGATTCCAAACCGGTACCTGCCAACCATCTTTTCTATTAAAATTAGAATGTTTTTTTTTAATTTCGATAGCCTCACGAAACATTCTAGGCACCTATCGGTTCTCTTTCACGAGACTTGAGGTTAATCAAAACGAAGATAATTGTTCGGTTTACCTAAGGCATGTTCGCACACTGCAGACTTTGTGGAGCGTCTATACTTGACGTCAGCTATATGTTCTTTAATTCTGGTGGCTATACTACGCTTTGTTTGCCTATGTATCATCATTTCGGCCGAAAAGTCCACTGCTGGACACAGGCCTCCCCCAAAGATCACTACAACCACCGATATGGATGTGTTGTGGGCTCATTGGGGGGTTTTGCCATAATCGCCATAATTGCCTATGTATGACAACCCACAATCACAGTCAATCTTGTAGACCCCTGCATCTGGTAGAGCAGGGGTTCCCAACCTTTTTTTGTCTACTGCCCACTTTAAGAATAAATTATTTTTTAACGCCCCCCTTTTTAAACATACTTAAAAACCGCTAAGTACTTATAACTGATTATTGAAACGCAAATTTATAGTATTCGGACAGAGTATCTTTTATTGAAAATAAAACAAACTTAATCAATTCTTATATAAAAACGAATGTGAAGGTTGAATCTGATGCTGTTCAATAAGTTTGTTGATATCAGGTTCCAATTTACTCAAAAACAGCCGCAAGTCGCCACGTTCGGTAACACGCAAACGATTTCTCTTTTTAGTAAGCAGCGTTGCCACAGCACTAAATCCACGTTCACACAAATATGACGATGGGAATGCTATCAAAAATAGTTGAACAATTGACCACAATCCAGGGTACAATTGCGGGATCGGTTTTTGTAGCCAAAATTCTTGATATCCATTTTTGAACTTGATTTTTATTTCTTCGTTTGTTGTCAATTCTATAAGTTCTTCTTCCAGTTTGGCTGCGAAAGCAGCAACGACATTTTTTGTTTTAATTAAATTTAGTTCATCGCCTTGCAGTTGGAGGTTCATGTCGTTGAACATTTTATACAGGTCTGTCATGTAAGCTATATCATTCTTTGATGTTATTAGGTTGTTGCGCAGTTCTGTATCTTTAGTTTCCAAGAACTCTATCATAGAGTCAAACAGGTTGTAAAATCGAATCAGACAATTGCCTCTTGACAGCCAACGAACTTCAGTATGAAGCAACAAACGGTTGAAATCTTCGTCAATAGTAACACAAAGCTGATGAAATAATCTACGGATTTTATTTATTTTATTGACTGCTTTGATGACATATTGCAGTGATTGAAATAGTCGTTCACTTAAGTTTCTAGCAACCAAATGTTGTCTATGAATAACGCAATGTATAGCAAGGACATCTGGAATTTTATTCTTTAAGTATGCTATGAAGCCTTTATGGCGCCCTGTCATAGCCGGAGCGCCATCCGTAGCAACTGATATAATATTTTTCAAAGGAATTTTAATTTCTTTAATTTCTTTCTCTTCACAAAACTTTTCCAATGTATTGAATATGGTTTCGCCTTTTGTATCTGTCTCCAAATTTCTGGCAAACAATAGTTCTTCACGTATTTTCTCATCTTTAATAAACCTCACGTAAGATAGCAACAACGCTTCATTAGTTGGTAAAGTGGACTCATCGAGCTGAATTGAGAATTGACTAGTCCTCAGATGATTGCACAAAGATACTTCAATGTTTTCAGCCATTTCATCAATTCGTCTTTGCACAGAATTATTACTCAAAGGAATTTTTCGGATAATATCTGCGGCCGGTTTATGAAGCACAGTAGTTATTACTTCCTTTATTGCTGGCAAAATTAACTCTTCTCCGATGTTGTGTGGTTTGCCTTTTTGAGCAATTAACAGAGAGATATTGTACGAAGCTCGAAGTCCGTCGTCATCTTGCTTAGCAGCCGCCGAAAATAGTTTTGATACACTTGGCTGAGTATTATGCTTCTTCTCTAGGTCTTGAAAATATGCTACATTCTTTTCTGTCTTATCTGGATGCATTTTATTCAAATGATCTTGCAGTCTTGAAGGCTTCATTGCTTCGTTCGAAAATGTTTTTAGACATAGAAGACACAAAGGCGACGACGGGTTTGTGGGATTTTCAATAAATCCGAATTTAATATATTCCGCAGAGTATTGCCGTCTCTTCTTTTTTACTTCCGACATTGTTTTGTTTTAAGAAATACGTGAGTGTTGAAATCAAGTACTGCTTATCTATTATGCGCGAAACCGCAAATGAAAATAAAATAAATTTACGTCGTTTATATAGGATTGCATAAGCAGCACGCACCAACAGGAATAAGACAAACGTGCATAAACTCGTTTATCTCATTCGACGCCCAATCGTACTCGACAAGCAAGAACAAGTATTATAGAACCAGCCGATTGGTATAGGAATGTACAATTCGGATTATTTAACAAAAACTTGTTAAAACATGATTGCCCGCGGTCTTTTATATCGAACCATATCTTAATTAATATTTTTAGCGATGTCCTAACTTTTTATTAAAAAAAACAATCGAAACGACAACATTTATTTGCATTAACAATTACAATTAATATTAACTAAGTATTTAAGAACTTTATTAAATCAAAGCATGTAGGTATTCAATTTTAATTAAACTGACAAGAGTTTCGCCTAACAAGTTAACGCTGCGCGTGCCCGGTACAAAGTGAGTTCTTCGTGGCGTGCACGCTGCCCTCTTCGGTTCAGGTGACGTCTGCATCGCGTGGGGATAGCCACGCCTATCGTTCCCCTCTTCGACAAAATTCGACGATAACAATATTTTAATTATCTTAATTTATATCGAGCTATATCTTAATTAATATTAGTTGATGTTCACAAGATGTAGTCGAGAGCTCAGTCGGTGTCTAAGAGTCTTCCTAGCTAGGTAGATGAAATTATAAATCGACCCCAAAGCCCTACACAATGCCCCCTTTTTTTCTGGGTCGCTTACCGCCCCCCTTTAGGCCTGCAGCGCCCACAAGGGGGCGTTGTCGCCCACGTTGGGAAATACTGTGGTAGAGGAATGTGACACTTCACGGGTTTGAGAAGTTTGCTGATCTCTTTATTTACCCTACAGGTAGAGGTAACCTTTAGTTACCTCTACCTGTAGGGAACTGTGCCAATATAGCTAATCAGAGTAAATGTTACTTAAATAATACTACATACATTTTTTCAGATAAACTAGGTAAAGGCTTTGGCAGATTACTCAGCCAGTATTCTGAAAAGCCTGTAATAAATACTTGTTTACCTGGTGATAGCTGCAATAAATTGTTACTTAATATTAAAATGACTAGTCTTAACTCTACATCCACAGCCATATTGATGTGTGGAGATAGTTTAACAGTTACCAAGAAAGACATTTTAGAAGGTGTAGAATTGATGTTAGGTATTAATGAAAAAAGTAATTGTAAATTTATTATCTGTGCCCTACCATACTCAGCAACCTTGACTCAGTCACAAAATAGAAATATCTATGACCTTAATATGTTTATTTTTAATATTACTTGTCGTCATAGTGACGCTATTTTATATTTTGACACAAATAAATTCATTTATAATTTTCAATTGACAAAAGATACAATGTATCTGCCAACTAGTTGTAGAAGACTAATTGCTAAACTCTTAGCATATAATATACCAACAGACACAGGTACCTGTGCTGTACCTAAGGTTATTATTAGTGTTAGTACTAATATTACCATTGACACACCTTGTAGTTTAAACTACAATGTGGGACAACGGGTGGGCTGCATCAATTGAATGTTGTACATCAAAACATGCAGCGTCTGTCCGGCAAGGAGCTAGAATTAAGTTTATTTATGGAAAACTATAATGTTCAGATTTTATGCTTAACTGAACATTGGTTAAAAAGCCATGAAATTTTGTTTGTCAATAATGACAATTATTCTGTGCAAAGTGCGTTTGTAAGAAAGAGTGCAATTCGCGGTGGATCATTGGTAATTGTATCTAATAAGCTCAAATGTAAAGCGCGTTTAGATTTAGTCAGTCTGTCTATCGAGCGCACTGTTGAGTTGTCTTGTGTTGAACTCGAGCTATACATTATTATTTGCGTATATCGACCCCCCTTAAGTGATTTCAATTTATTTGAATCGGTGATGGAAGATATACTTACAAAAATAAAAGCCAGTAAGAAAAAGTTAATAGTATGTGGAGATTTTAATGTTAACATTTTAGACGTTTCCCCAACTAGTATTCGACTAGTTAACCTCTTTAAATCGTTTAACTTAAGCAACTTATTTTTTGAACCAACCAGAATTACAGCATTTTCTGCCACTTGTCTGGATAATATATATAGTGATTGTGATGCTACAAACAAATTAATTATAAGTGATTTGACGTCTGACCACTGTGGACAAATAGCGAGTTTTCCCAATATTTTGTTTAACAATTCACATAAAATAGTATGCCGGCCGTACACATTTAGTAAATGTAATCGATTTAGGAATAATGTAGCCTCTAAAATTAAACCTTCAATATTGGAGCATAATAATCCGAATGACATTTATAAAGCTCTTTTCGATGTTGAAAAAAAGGAATTTGAAACTACTTTTAAAACAAAAACAATAAATATAAAAAGTACTACTGCTCCTTTCAATCAATGGGCCACTGAAGGTATATATAAAAGTAGAGCAAAACTATACGAGTTATATGGTATGAAAAAATACAAGTTTGATGCTCCGTTTCTAGACTATGTTAGGAATTACTCTAAAATATTTAAAAAGGTTTGCTCTTTGGCAAAGTCGAAATTTATTAGTGATAAAATCAAACAATCGCCTAACATAGTAAAAGCTACATGGAAAGTTATTAATAATGAAATGGGCAAGTCACTTAGACATGACAAACTTTTTGAGATTATCCACGATGATAAGTTAGTTAGCAAAGGTCATGATGTAGCTCAGGCCTTTAATCAGTTCTTTGCCAACATACCTATAACTACGACTCGTTCCTTAAAGTCATGTTCAACTGCCGCTGAAAAATTATTGCATGACAGCGTGTCTGAATGTAGTACCTCTTTCAGATTTGAACATATTACACCACATGAGGTAATTAACGTCTTTAAGTCACTTAACCTTAAAAATACTGGTGACTTTTGGGGAATTTCTATTAGACTAATAAATAATATAATTGATATTGTTGCCCCTTATCTTGCTGTTACTTTTAATAAATGTGTCGATTTAGGATTTTTTCCTGATCTTATGAAGTATAGTAAAGTCATACCTTTATTTAAATCTGGTTCCAAAAGTGACATAGGGAATTTTAGGCCGATATCCATCTTACCAGCATTCAGCAAAATATTTGAAAAGTTAATTCTCAAGCAGCTACTTAGACATTTTAATATAAATAGCCTACTTCATAATGAACAGTATGGTTTTACAAAAGGTCGTTCAACGACCGATGCAGGGGTAGCTCTAATTAAACACATTTATAATGCATGGGAGGACTCGAAGAATGCAATTGGAGTGTTCTGTGATCTTTCGAAAGCATTCGATTGCGTGCACCATGACACTCTTATACGAAAATTTCGTCATTATGGTGTCCATAATGTAGCACTTCGTGTAATTAAATCTTATCTGGATCAAAGGGTTCAGTGTGTCGAGATAAATGGAGAAAAATCTGCCGGACTACCCGTTAAATTAGGCGTGCCTCAAGGCTCGATACTAGGGCCGTTCTTGTTCTTAGTATACATCAACGATTTGCCGTACTTCCTGAGGGAAATTTGTGACGTTGTACTGTTTGCAGATGATACCTCCCTTATTTTTAAGGTAGAGAGAAATAGACAACATTTTGACGAAGTGAACAGTGCTCTGTCTCAGGTTACACATTGGTTTACGGTAAATAACCTAGTACTAAATGCCAAGAAGACGAAGTGTATTAAATTCGCAATGCCGAATGTAAAAGATCTAGGACCCAACATTGTTCTCAATAATGAGGTACTCGAAAATGTAGATACCACGATGTTTCTGGGTATTACAATAGATAAAAGACTCCAGTGGGGCGCTCAAGTGTCTTGTCTCGCAGGAAAGCTCAGCTCTGCTGCTTATGCAGTCCGAAAAGTTAGGCAACTTACTGACGTGGACACTGCTCGGTTGGTTTATTTTGGCTATTTTCATAGTATCATGTCCTACGGAATTCTGTTATGGGGCAAAGCTGCAGACATTGAAAGTGTCTTCATTCTGCAGAAACGAGCTGTTCGAGCTATATATCAGTTAGGCGCAAGGGTTTCTCTGAGAGATTATTTCAAAAATATTAATATTCTCACTGTTGCATCACAGTTTATTTTTACTAACATAATATATATTAGGCAAAATATAAGTTCCTACGTCAAAAATAGTGACGTCCATAATGTCAATACACGAAATAGACATAAATTATGCGTTCCTTACCACAGATTACACAGAGTGCATGGTTCGTTTGTAGGGCTTGGCATTCGCGTTTACAATAAACTACCCCATCGTTTACTAGAGTTACCATTTAGTTCATTTAAAACTAATGTTAAATCTATACTTATTCAAAAAGCATACTATACCGTAAACGATTATTTAGATGATAAAAATTGTTGGTCGCTGTGTCCAGCACAAGACAATCTCATATAACATGTACAGAGTGAGTTGAATTGAGTGAATATTATATTATTCAAACATTTGTTTTTCTTTCAACCTTGACATTTTTTTTGTAAGCATTTCTTACCATTTGTTTAATAACTTTTGATATTTAATATGATTGCAAGTGTTGCAACGTGCAATCAAAGGTTTAAATCTTCGTTTAAAAATTTGAATTATAACATGATAGTTGACATAACTCATTATTTTGATGTTATTTACTTATAAATTGCATTTTTTTATGTTATTTACTTATAATTAATAACTTGGCATTTGACTTGACTCAGTTGAATTTACATTTTTTATGTTATTTAATAACTTGACATTTGAGTTAATTAATTGAAAAATTCATATTTTTTTATGTTATTGACTTATATTATGGCATTGATTGAACATTAGTTATTGTTAATATTGTTTATTGGACATATTCATACAAAACTGTAAATGTGTGAGCATCATGTAGCCACCAATGTTATTTTTGTTACTTATATTGATTGTTTTTTGCCTGGCTGTATTGGTCTGTCATGCTCACTACAATGTCTTGCTGGTGGTGGCGTCGTGTATGGGGTCGTTCGGTTCCCTACAATATGGTTGAGCTAAGCGATGCTGATGCATGCGTCGTGCTCGTGAACGGGTGCCGTCTGTTGGGACTGGTCAGCCGTTAACTGCCACGGCAAATAAACTATTATTATTGTCTTACACATTGACCTACATTTTTCTCGGTATATGTTTTACAATATTTTGTATTAATCAACATTGTATTCTCAATTATTTTAAAAGAGTATCCATGGAGTTTCTTGCCGGCTCTTCTCCACGAGATCAACTATTTGGAACCGTGCAACTTAGATTCTGACGTTTCATAAGTGCCAATATTTGGTTTATTTGAAATAAAATACTTTGACTTTGACTTTGACTTTATGTGGCTTGAAGTAGCTTTTAATAGAAACACGCTTCAAGATATGACCAATTCTGTCCGTGACACCCTTAATGAATGGTAAAACAGCAGGTCTTCGATCAACCGTGGTGGGTTTCGGGCGGCTTCTGCGACGGGGATGTGGTGCTTTTAAATTGTTATGTTGAAGCATTTCCTTTACATGGTGAAGCTCCCCTGCCAGATGGTCGGCGTCGCAGATGCCATGTGCTCTCTATAACAAAGATTTGGCCACGATAGCTAACTGACAAGGATGGTGGTGAGGTGCACCGTTAAGGTACCTATCTGTATGGGTAGGCCTTCTATACACAGTGTGACTAACAGAATGATCAGGATTATGGATGGGAAGTATGTCAAGAAAGGCCAATGATTTGTTATCCTCTAATTCCATAGTAAACTGAACTTTACTGTGTATTGAATTTAGGTGTTTTAAAAATATTGTGAGGCAAGATGGTAAAAGTATCATATACGTGCCGTTTGAACATCTTTGGTATAGCCGGGGCTGTGCTCAGTGCTCTCTTCTCAAAGTCCTCCATGAAGGTATCGGCAACTACAGGAGAGACCGGTGAACCCGTGGCCACACCATCAGTTTGCAGGTAAAATTTATTGTCCCACAACAGGTAAGGCAGCCGTTGGTAAGGGAGTGTTCTAATTACTCTGCATATTGAAGAGGTCGTGGTCACCGTTTCTTAATAATATCCAGGCAGTCTTTTACTGGTAAATTGGTGAATAAAGACCACGAATCCGGCAAACTGTTCGAAACGTCAGGAAAAACAAAAATCTATAATATACGCGATATAATCTGTTTAAAAGTGTTTTACTATGATATAATATCTTATTTTAAAATAATGGAAGATTAGGAAGTAAATCTATAGGTTGTTTTTATTTATTATTAAAAAACAAGGATATAATTACATGGTGAATTACCAGAAAATACCACACAAACCATCGCGGGTTTAACAGTAGTATATCAGAATGCCACCACCCCTTTTCATCCCGTGGGTGTCGTAAAAGTCGACTAAGGGATTAACCGGAGGATGGGCAGCAGCGTCCTTCGAGTACATTAACAACTCAACTGCGATCGCCAACCCGTCTGCCAAGCGTGGCGATTATGGCAAGACCCCCCAATGAGCACACAACACACCCATGTCGGTCGTTGTGGTTATCTTTGGGGGAGGCCTGTGTCCAGCAGTGGACTTCATTCGGCCGAAATAATAATATCAGACAGCATCTCGGTTCATAATATACAGAAATATGCCTAATAAATTATTATAGTCAAGAAAATGTTGTTTTAATACTTTTTTACAATTCTTAGTTTATATTGATTTCGATATTTTGATAGTTAGACCATCCAGTATTGATGGCAATATGTATTCCCACGTCCGTGCCCCGTAAGCATTGTTATATTTAGGTATCTTATATGTGGGTAAGTATGACAAACAACGTAGTTTACTTTAGCAAAAAATAAACTTAATATCAACCTTCATTTTATACATATTCAAAATTAGTTTAAATAATTGATGTTTCCGTTTGCATATAATTTCGTCTTGAGGCATTGCGATATTGTTGACGAAAAGACGAAGTTTTCCGAACTACCCAGCCATGTCGGATTCGCCGATTGACCTCTTTCTCGAAGTTGGACCTACCTAATTGGACAGTTTGTTCCAGATAGACATTCGTCAACAACATCAAGAAAAGAGCTCCCAACGGATATTGATGGACATGACACGGGCATTCGACATGGCACGGGCAGTCGACATGGCTTTCGTCTTGCCCATGTTCATTCTAAGTCCTAGCTGTTGGGAAACTATGTTGAGATAATCGAGCATTGTGCTGAGCTCTTGCAGCGATTCTGCCATGACTACCATGTCGTTGGCAAATAGAGTGATATTAATTGGCAAACTACACTATGCCTGATTTGTATATTTTTATGGTGGAGCCGCGTGGCCGAAACAACCTCTTAAGTGAGGCGCCGCTGACGCGAGCACTCCGCACTCTCAACCTCATAGCTAGTGAGACTGACGTATTCCATTGTACTCTGAGTGATTTCACAAAGGTAGCACTGTTTATTATTTGTTACAAGATTAATTAAGAAGTAAAGTAAATTTGTTACAAGATTAATTAACAAGTAGATGAAAATATTGTATGCTCCACTATCGCATTAGGTATTCTTTTTAAAATCTGTAATGATAGTGGTAAGTTTGAGGAATAAATAAATATATCACTCTATACTTATCTAATACTTTTCTTTCTTCTTTCTTTCTTTCTTTCTATATTTATATCTACATTGATAAAAATAAACGCGCGGGTGAAACCGTGGGCAACGGCTAGTTATTCTATATATATGTTTATATGATCTTAATTACTTTTTTTATATTCACTTTGTTTAGATTTCATATGTAAGACTGTTATCATTAATTTAATTCAATTGACGTCATAGTTATCTGGCAGTGTAGTCCTGCAGATTGTGGCGTCTAAAATTGTCGTCATCGCGTGTGAAATCTACATCTTGGAACGCGGCAATTAAAGTCTAACTACTCATACGTGTTTGTAAATCGTTTTAAAAACAATTTGTTTATCTAATCTCATTATTTTTTTAGTTATTATCATAGCAAATGTTTCTAGATTATCTCCCACATATAAAAACAAAGTGAGTTGGCGCTGGGTCTGATTAAAGAATTAATATAAATGATAATTCAGCTTTAATGGCCACTGTTATGCCCGTTACACACGAGGACAATACGCAAGCCAGTACAGTGGTAAAGCTAACAACTGGCTTGTGATTAGCCTCGAATAAGACAGCTTATTTAGGTAAATCAGTCACAAGCAAATCAAACTAGCTTGCCGATAAATTTTTGATTTCCTCAATTGCGTTCCAGCTCTATCCGCACTGAACTTGTTCCCTTAATTGAGGACATCGCGTGAAGCTATTTCTTCTGTGTTACCGAATCCACAACACACATCGCACAACCCAGTGCGCAGCAGCCGACTGTATCAGCCAGCATATTACGAGGAGGGATCAAAAAGTAATGAGAATGAGATAGAATATAATGACTATTGATAACTTAATAATTTATTTTTCTACATAGTTTCCGAGTATCTCTACACACCGAGTCCAGCGCTTTTCCAAGGCTTCAATCCCTTTCACAAAAAAGTTTTGCCTTGGTCCTGCAAAAAGTTCTCCACGGCATCCATCACCTCGTTATCGTCTTCGTACCTGTTCTGTTTCCCCTTAAGTATTTTTTCTATTTGGGGAACAGATAAATATCGCTAGCCGCCAGATCTGGTGAATAAGGTGGGTGGTCAACCAATTCGAAGCCTGCTTGCTGAATGGCAGCCATCGCAACTGCCGACCTGTGCGCGGGTGCGTTGTCGTGATGAAACAGCACGCCCCTTCGAAATTTCCCTCTCCTTTTGTCTTTGATGGCATTCCTCAACTTGAGAATTAAAGCTGCATAATATTGGCCTGTAATAGTTATATAGTTATATTATAGTAATGGTTCCACGCTCCAGGTAATCAATCAACAATACTCGAAATTACAGTAGGGCACTCATATAAATGCTCTATCCAATAGTATAAATTGCGCTGCATTTTCAGTCAAACTAAACTGACGTATATTTATATATATATAATTCGTATTTAAGTTCTGTTATGGGGAGCAGCGAATAATAATAATAAATAATAGGACTAATGGCCCTTTACATTTTTGAAAATATCATGTTTGTCCGTAAAATCCTGCTATGTTTAATAAACTGCTAGGCGGTTCCTACAGCAAGGTACGTAGCAGCTCCGCCCAACGGTTGATGTTGGACGACTGTATATATGCTGCGTTGCGCGAATACTCTAATAGCGTCATTCAGGATTCTTTGACGTCATCGGAGAGTTGCAATTAACAGTCGAGTAGATGTCGTTTGTCGTGTGGTGCCGGCTCAGAATACCACCACCCCATCTCCTCCCATGGGTGTCGTAAAAATCTACTAAGGGATTAGCCGGAGGATGGGCAGCAGCGTCCTTCGAGTACATTAACAACACAACTGCGGTCGCCAACCCGTCTGCCAAGCGTGGCGATTATGGCAAAACCCCCCAATGAGCCCACAACACATCCATATCGGTCGTTGTGGACATCTTTGGGGGAGGCCTGTGTCCAGCAGTGGACTTCATTCGGCCGAAATGATGAGATGTCGTTGTAAGCTGTAGTTTGTATTGCTGGCGATGTAGATGTCGCCACACCTATCACACAGATGGAAAGTTTAAAGCACACATTAAAACAATACTCCTAAAAAACGCTTAATATAGGATTAAAGACTGTGTTGACGATGATGACGTCGTTAACTCTTTTCTGCACATGTAGCTTCCCTGGTAACCATACTGATACATACTGATTTTTTTTTTCACTGTAGGTTAAAGTTAAGCGATAAGATAATTGAACTGTGAAAACATAAATAAAAATTGTGGTTCTTGAAAACCTTTTAGTTTTTAATAGAATAAAGACTTATCAATGAGTAAAGTAACTATTCACAAATAATATGAGCTAAAAAAAACTAGAAAAGGAATTTTTCATTATGAGATGCTTAAAAATCTGTGTCAAGGTAAACATTTTGTACTACTGTAAATCCGTAAGATTTTGCTGAACATATATTGTGATTTTTTGGTAGGTATTGACCCAAGCTCTCACCCCCTGCAGTATGTCGTGCTATTTACTGGACACCCTGTGTAAGTTTATGCCTCCTTCGTTTATGTCGCCTTTTACGACACCCTCGGGATGAGATGGGGTGGTGGTATTCTAAGCCGGCACTTGTACCAACATTGTTACTGTAGTGTATTCCTTCATGGCATAATAAGCCGTGTGGTGCCAGCTACGAATAGCACTAACCCATCTCATGCCATAGGTGTTATAAAAGGCGACTATGGGGTTAGCTGGAGGACCACCCCATCTCATCCCGTGGGTGTCGCAAACGGCGATTATGGAATTAGCCAAAGAATGGGCAGCAGCGTCCTTCGAGTACATTTACACCTCAACTGCGATCGCCGACCCGCCTGCCAAGTGTGGCGATGGCAAAACCCCCCAATGCGCCACAACACACCCAGACTGGTCATTATCGGATATCTATGGGTCGTTGTGGTTTAGCAGAGGCCTGCTGTGTCCAGCAGCGGACTTAATTGTGGCTGATTTGCACAAGTGATCTAAGTGTAAAAATATACATATTAAAATTTATTTACATGTCTATGAAAATAAATTAAATTAAACTAAATCATGCTATAAAGTGGAGTCATTACCAAAATAACTTTTTGATCTATAATCTGAGCACAATATAATAATGAATGAATGTAATGCTTTACTTCAATATTTTGAAACTTATACAATGTCACTTATATCACTTGTACACCAAGGTATATATGATAGTTTGTACTTATTTCAAAATACATTCAATAAATAGTTCTTGGCAAACAATATTTTTCCAGATTTCTAATATTCATTTGGATAGTTAAAGGAAAACACTTCTGTGATGAAATTGTAACGGTTCCGTTACAATTGTTAATACGGAATATTAATAAATATTGACGGCACGGTTGGTGCAGTGGTTGATACAGTCGGCTGCTGCGCTCCGGGTCGTGGGTTCGATTCCCGCACGGAACAAATATTTGTGTGATCTGCAGGTAGTTGTTCCGGGTCTGGGTGTACTGTATGTGGAATTAATGTCTGTAAACGCACCCACAACACAGGAGTAATCATAGTGAGGGGCAACGTTTAAAAATAAAAAAACTATTTGAAGGTGACCTCACTATTTAATTAAGTATAATTAAAAGAGACGCGGGAATTATAATCTTTATCAAAACAATGTAACCCTGAAAGAATAACATTTGTTAAACTTGAAATTAAGTACCGTCAAAGTTCTTCTTGACGGTATCACATATTTTTTTACGAATTAAATTTCCCACGCATCATATAAATATGGAAATATACAAATAAAATAACCATTAAATACATAATATATATAATAAAAGAATCGAGAATAGGTTACACTACTTAGTCTGGGTCAAGATTTTGTAGGCTACACACAATATAATCTTCCATAGCATTTACAACTGAAGTACTTGTGTTATATAATTGCTACAAATTTATTTGAGGCGACGAATTTGCACTCATTTTAAAGCTGGCTTTGGAAACGGTAAGGTTGTTATTATTGTGTACCTTTTCTTATTACAGGCGTTTTGATGTTCGGACAAGTGTTAGGCCAGGGGGAATTGATTGGGATACCCAATTAACTTATCAATGAAGCCCAGATCTGACACCACTCATACTAACACCCATCTATACAAATAAATAAAATTGAAGTGTCTGTTTGTAATGTCAAAATAACAGTTTTTTACTAAATACATAGGCTGCACTAAAAGTATCGGGAATGGAATATTTCCACTGTTACTGTCATATTAAAATCTTTTTAATTGAAAACTCCTTGGTTTTACAAATCGAATACCATTTATTTATTTAAAAAAAGATTCACGGTCTTGTCACAAGGTTTTGTCAAACTTGTTTAGTCGTTGAGAAAATGGAATTGACTCGAGAAAATTCAAGAGCGATGATTTATTATGACTTTCGAAGTGGTTTAACACAAAAACAGTGTGTTGACCGGATGATTTCTGCATTTATTGATGAAGCCCCATCCAAAACCACAATTTATCGCTGGTTTGCTGAATTTCAACGTGGACGTGTCAAGCTCAGTGATGATCCTCGTCAAGGTCGTCCAAAAACTGCAGTCACCCAAGAAAACGTTGATGCTGTGCGTAAGCTGATTGAGGAAGATCGACATGTGACATACCGCGAAATTCAGGCAACTTTAGACATTGGCATGAGTCAAATACAAATAATCTTGCATGAACAATTAGGTGTAAAAAAGTTGTTTTCCCGATGGATACCGCATTTGCTATGTGAAAAGCAAAAAGCGGCTCGCGTTACTTGGTGCGTCAGAACTCTCGAAAGATTCCACGCAGGATCCTCAAATGCTGTATACAACATCGTATCAGGTGACGAATCTTGGATATATGCGTACGAACCTGAAACAAAAAACCAGTCACGAGTTTGGGTGTTCGAAAATAAGTTAAAGCCAACAAAAATTGTTCGTTCACGGAGTGTTGCAAAAAAAATGGTGGCCACGTTTGTCTCCAAAACCGGCCATGTTACGACTATTCCTCTTGAGGGACAAAGAACGGTTAATGCAGAATGGTATGCTAGCATTTGTTTGCCACAGGTCGTTTCTGAACTCCGTAGAGAGAACTGCAACCGCCGCATCATCCTCCATCACGACAATGCGATTTCTCACACCGCGCACAGAACAAAAGAGTTTTTAGAGCAAGAAAACATAGAATTATTAGACCATCCGCCGTACAGCCCCGACCTAAGCCCTAATGATTTCTATACTTTCCCTAAAATAAAGAATAAATTGCGTGGACAGAGATTTTCATCACCTAAAGAAGCTGTGGACGCCTACAAAACGGCCATTTTGGAGACCCCAACTTCCGAATGGAATGGTTGCTTCAATGATTGATTCCATCGTATGGAAAAATGTGTCAAATTTCGCGGAGAATACTTCGAAAAGCAATAAATACATTTTTAAATAGTAATGTTGTGTCACTTCCTTGATTCCCGAAATTTTCAGTGCCGCCCTCGTACATATGAAAGTATATACGGGAAATATAACAAAAAACCATTTTTTTTATTTTTTGTCTGTCTGTTTGTTCCGGGTAATCTCCGAAACGGCTAGACCGATTTTGACGGGACTTTCACTGGCAGATAGCTGATGTTATAAGGAATAACTTAGGCTACTTTAATTTAAACTTTAATTTAAGAAAAATAATAAGGGTTCCGCACAAAAAAATAAAATCCCTTGAAATCCAATATATATATATATTCTATGTCAAGGGTCTATGTTGAAGTACTCTAAATTCCTTTTAAATTAAACGCGGGTGAAACCGCGGGTCCCAGCTAGTACTTTAATATATTTGGTGTTCCTTAGGACGTCACTAGGCATCCTAAAAATCGATGCGGCTTTAAAACAGTGTTTAAAGTAAATGATTTAACTTGCAAGCTGCATTCGATATATAATGCTGTTATTCCTTCTATTCTAGATCCAATATAGAAGGATATTTCCGAAACCATGTATTCAGCGAATGTTGTGGCCATTATCAAGAAAGTCCAAATAGGGCTCAGGTACTTGGCCTTGGTGCATTTCACTGGATACTTGTGGCCCCAACAGGCCGTTGTCACAGGTAAAGCTTAATTTTCTATATCACAATTACATAAAATGTTCATATCGACGATTTATTAACTAGCTACGTTGATAATCTGGATCCAAAGAATTATCCTAGTAAAATATCCACTAAAGTGAACAGTTTGTGTAAGATCTTCTTTTTTTATACCTAACGCATGCCACGCCATCTGGGGAGACTGCGTGGTTATGTAGGGCTAGCACCCACTAAAACTCTGCCAAGTTACCTGCATCCGCTTTGTGATGGGCCACGAGAACTGCATATATACTACTTTCGCGACCCATTGGCTGTATGGCACGTATGCGACTACCTGTGCGTACGGCGATGTATCTAGGACACCGCTGCAACTCGAGAGCCGTGCAATGCGGGCCGCAGATTCCCCCCACTACCGCCCGCTGGCTACTTTTAGGGCGTCATCAAGAGGGCGTTACGCCGCCTACGCCGACCTGCCTGCGACGGATCGGGTCAGCCAGGTCATCTTCCTTCCTGACCCACTCCGCCGCCTCCTTCCGCGAGATAATATCCTCGCAGAAGGTTGCGACCGCCTCCCAAGCCCCCTCACTGTCTACCATGGCTTTTATCAGAGCCGGCAACGTGAGGTCTCTACCAGCCACTGCAATGAGGTCACGGCGCTGCACCGCCCAAGCCGGGCACTGCTCGAGACTGTGTTGCATCATCATCATTTTCATCATTTCGGTCAAAAGTCCACTGCTGGACATAGGCCTCCCCCAAAGATCACCACAACCACCGATATGGATGTGTTGTGGGCTCATTGGGGGGTTTTGCCATAATCACCACGCTTGGCAGGCGGGTTGGCGATCGCAGTTGAGTTGTTAATGTACTCGAAGGACGCTGCTGCCCATCCTCCGGCTAATCCCTTAGTCGACTTTTACGACACCCATGGGAGGAGATGGGGTGGTGGCATTCTGAGCCGGCACCACACGGCATGTGCTGCGCCATGTCCTATTAGTAGTCAACCTTGTATCATGTTCAAGCCGCCCAAAGGCGTCCGAATCGACTTAATGAGTGCTTTCTAATGATAACAACCGGGACTGACGATTTTTCGTGTGCTCCAAAGCATAGAGACGCCCAGCACAAAAAATATTTAAATTCCACTATGTGGTGCCCCATCCATATACTGACCACGCCAATCGTAGCTTAATTTTTTATAAATTGTTTTACTGCTATAAAATTTGTCAGCATAAATGTAACGATAATTATACAACTACTAGCAAGAAACTCTTTCTAGATGGTGTCAGTTACGACTATATTATAGTCGGTGCAGGGACAGCCGGTAGTGTGATAGCTAACAGACTTACAGAAGACGAGAATATTAATGTTCTTCTCATAGAAGCTGGTGGTGATCCGCCTCTGGAATCGGTTGTAAGTTAACCATTTTCTTAGTACTATCATTATATGATGAAATGGCGTCAATTAATTTCGAGTAAAACAAACGTTAGCATGTGGCCTGGAAAATGAGTACCTTATGTTAAATACGAAAGTCGTATTTTAAGAGAAAATCAGTTAAAATGAATTTTCATCTTTAGTTTTTAATAAGTTGCATATTATCTATAGTCGCAAAATCAGAAAAAAATACGTTCCATCAACGAGACAGAAATATTATATAGAGCATATAGCAAAACCGGAAGTCAAATATTGTTATTTAATAGGGATGTCTATTTTATTTTCAGTTACCAGGTGGAATTGTTTTCCTGAAAAGATCTCAGTATGACTGGAACTATACAACAGAAATCGATCCATATTCCGAAAAATGCCATCAAAAACCCTTCTTTGAACTCAGCCTCGGCAAAATGCTGGGAGGCAGTAGCTCTCTCAACTATATGATCTATTCCCGAGGGCAAGCCACGGATTACGATAACTGGGCCAACATAACTAATGATTCCACTTGGAAATGGGAAAACGTATTGCCATACTTTAAGAAAAGTGAGAGGATTGAAGACCCAGACATCCTTAACTCACCAGATATAGCTAATCACGGTACCGATGGATTAATGCGACTAACAAAAGATCAAGAAAACGTTGGTAATATTTTAGAAAGCTTCAATGAGATGGGCCATGATACTGTCAATGATCCAGTAAGTGGCCTCGGATATTCCAAAATGTTGATCAACGTGGCCGAAGGTAGCCGTCAGAGTAGTAGCTTCGCGTTTCTAAGACCAGCCAAGGACCGTAAAAACCTTCATGTGCTAAAAAATACTTTGGTCACTAAAATTAATTTTGACCAGAACAAAAACGCTGTAGGCATACAAGCAATCACAGAAGATGGCAATACTTTGAATATAAAAGCCACTAAAGAAGTTATCGTATCGGCTGGTGTATTTAATTCGGCTAAGCTACTTATGCTATCAGGAATCGGCCCTAAGAAAGACTTGGAAGACAAGAAAATCAATGTTATATCAGATCTACCGGTTGGCCAGAATTTGCAAGACCATATCGGAGTTGTCATATCCCATGCCATGGAGAAAAGTGAGGCAAAACCTATAAATCCTTACAATTTTCAAGGATTTCCCATCATGGGTTTCGCAGCACTAGACAAATCACAGAACTATCCTGACTATGAGACAATGTCCTTTTCAGCACACGCTAACCTGATTTTATATTTCTGTTCGTTCGCCTATAGACTTAGTTACGACGTTTGTGATACAAACCATGCGTTGACGATGGGCAGAATGGGTCTGTTTAACGAAATTATTAATTTACATCCAAAATCAAGAGGTGAGGTCACACTGAGGAGCTCAAATCCGATGGATCCCCCCGTTATCACTACCGGGTACTTGTCTGATGAGGCTGATCTGGATAATCTCGTAAAATACGTTAAGGACTTCATTCCTATTGTGAATACTACATATTTTAGGAGTATCGGGGCAGAAATGATAAACCCCCCGACTGGGAGGTGCACTGATTTTGAAAGGAACAGTGATGGGTATTGGAAATGCTATGCTTCCTGTGTGTTTTCTGGACTCAGTAACTTTTGTGGGACTTGTGCGATGGGCCATGTAGTTGACAGTAGAATGAAAGTTTACGGTGTTAAAAGACTGCGGGTTGTCGATGCCAGTATCATGCCTGTTATTACAAGAGGTAATATTAACGGTCCTGTTATAATGATCGGTGAAAAGGCTGCAGATTTTATTAAGGAAGACATCACAAAGGTTTGATGGTTTACGTAATATTGCATATTTGATTCAAATATACAATATTTCATCTTCTTATTTCAATCTGCCCTTTGTTTTGTTATATTTATCTAGTTCATTTTAATTTTAAATATGTTTGATATTTATTTTAAGAGCTTAAACACTTGTTTATTAATAAATCTTCATCTAATAAATGTTTATTTATTTACTTATAATACCGTTTTCCGTGTGGTGTCCGGATTAAGAATATAGCACCACTATATCTCCCCCCCCCCCCCCCCCCCCCCCTTCCCCGTGGATGTCGTAAAGGGCGATTAAAGGAATGGTGAGTATTGGCATATACACCCCAAAATGATGACACAGTTGTGAAAATCTATGGGGGAGGTCTTTGTTTGGTATATATCTCTCAGAGTACTCGAATTAAGCAAACATCATCATATGCGTATAACGCAGATCACTCGCATAAAATACTAAAAATAAAACCCTCAAAAAATCATATTCTTATTAACTACTCAACAAAAGGTTAATGTTTATTGCCCGTCATCGGTTGAATACACCGCATAACCGAATTTATCCAGAGAAAGTATATCCGCGCTCCTAACGATCTCGCAATACCAGTTCAAACCGCTTCACACCGGATAGGACCAGTGAACAGCAAGAAAATAGCGGAAACTATTTGGCATATTAGACAGTATTTCAAACTTATTAAGGGTTAGGTATTTTGGGGACAGTCATACGAATAGTTCTTACAGTATTTTAAGTTCCTTTTAACCCAATACCTTCAGACAAGTGACGAAGAAATTTGATTTTCATAAAGCCTCAAACTTAACATGCTTTTTCTAATAGCTTTTACAAGCTTTTATTAAGTTTCACCTTTTATTTTGTTGATACCCAGTGGAAATTCTTCATGAACTTCCTTCGCTCTGGAGAAGGGCGAAGGGGTATTCCGGACTCCTACCGGCTAAAACCAATGGAGCGGTCAACTTCGACACCTAAGGGAGGCTCCAGATCCTCGTATGATCACACTAGAGCTGCCCGGTGCCTGTAAAGTGGTCACCCCCCCCGGGGAGATTGTAAGGATCCCCCAAAGCGTTCCACGGCAGCGCATGACCACATGCGTGCTACCGTCTTCTCTTGGGTCGCTCGGTGTAGGCACGCAGATTCCCCAATCTATGCACCCGCGAACCCAGAGGTCCCCTGCCTTATAGCAATGGCACGGGGTTTCAGGCGTATGAGTATTAGGCGCCAGGGTGGTTGTTACCACGGCGCCGTCTTCCTCCTTTTTCGAACAGGATCGGCCCTCTCCCGATCCCGCACTGCGGTTTCATTCTGGAGAAAGACGCTTTCACCGAAGGAGGCCACTGCATTCCAGTTTTCGTGCACCGCCAACATAGCCGACATTACTGCTGGCAGAAAGAGCAGAAAGAGACCAATGCTTGTTTTCAGTCATCTAATTAAGAATAATTATTAATTCAATTAATAAAAAAGTTAATTGAAATTCTTTAAACTATGATTAGCTCCACAAATTTCTGAACATTGACCATTAAAAATTCCTGGTCTATTAATTTTTTTATTTTTTTATTTAGACGTCCAGGGTTAGCATCAACTTTTACTCCTAATGAGGGGATAGGAATGAATTACATCAGTAGCAGTTACTATAATTCGAATTTGATTATTCATAGGTAGTACAATTTGATTATCTACATCTAAAAGTCGAAAGTTATTTGAATTAAGGATGTATATATATATATATGCCTGATACAATATATGTATCCGTAATATGCCTAACTGAACATTTCAATATCGCTCGCGATACAACGGGGCAACGCAGCTAGCGTAAGGGCACTTTTCGGTATGAGGCTCATCTATGACGAAGCATTTCATTTACTGTGGATTTTTAATTAGGTTATTATCGTATTTATAAATTTATTTTAATGTTCTTTATTTTTACCTTTAACTATTTAAATAAAATTTATGTCATTTTGTCCATGTAGACTTTGTAACATGTTTTCTGATTACTTACCTTATTTAACATTTCATGATGTCAGGTCATGAAAAATTACTCAACATACCAAACGTCAAAATAACAGCGTGTTATTCAAGAACTGGACAGAAACGTGGAGGTGCTTGCATACTTATTTATTTTATTTATTTATTATTTATTATACTCTTTATTGTACACCAATCATTAAAGGTAATAAAAACAGTAGTGCTTATAAGTATATTTTAGAGTACAATGGGCGGCCTTATCGCGCTCGGCGATTTCTTCCAGGCAACCTTAGGATGGAGAAATACTTAACTGGATAATATATGCGGCAGTTGATGGTGCACACAGATACATAATGAAATAACTAAATTACGTATACTATACTAAATATATAAATAATGGAAGATTATACACAATATAGATATATAAATACACAAAAATTTATATATACACATATACAAATACTTATTAAGAGTTGTAACGAATATAAAGAACTTACTAATGTATTAAGATTTTCAATAATGGGAATAATCGAATGTTGTGCGATAGAATTGATTAAGCAGAAAGTAAACCGTGTGGTGCCGGCTCAGTATACTACTCAATTTCTAGGCATCATGATTGACAGTCAACTGACTTGCAAACCACATGCTGAGGATATGTATAAGAAATTGAGCATGTCTGCTAATTTTCTCTACAATCTTTTATAGAAAGTAAGTGTTAGCAACATTAAAAGTTATATTTTGTGTTGTACAATCATTGTAAACATAATCGTTTTAATTTCTTCTTCCGCTTGAATGGGGAAAAGTATGCATCTCAAATAGGGCTTGATAAAATTTGTATTAGTTTGTATTAGTTCAGTGTAAACCGGGCGCATCTATACAAATAAATAAAATTGAAGTGTCTGTTTGTAATGTCAAAATAACAGCTTTTTACTAAATCCATATGAAAGTATATACGGGACACATAACAAAAAAACAATTTTTATTTTTTTTGTCTGTCTGTCTGTTTGTTCCGGGTAATCTCCGCAACGGCTGAACCGATTTTGACGGGACTTTCACTGGCAGATAGCTGATGTTATAAGGAATAACTTAGGCTAGGCTTTAATTTAAGAAAAATAATTAGGGTTCCGAGCAAAAGAATAAAAACTCTTGAAATCCAATATATATATTCTATGTCAAGTGTCTATATTGAAGTACTCTAAATTCCTTTTAAATTAAACGCGGGTGAAACCGCGGGTCCCAGCTAGTAATAAATAGATTTCAGTGCAAAGTTTGTGTCAATAAACACCAACAGCCTATCTACCGAAAAAAACAGCCAAAGAAGCGGTTCTCTACTGTCCTCTACAGTAAGTGTTATAACAGTTCTAGTAACACATCATGGTCTGGTAGCCTCGGTTTTCAGATTCGGAATAATTTTCTGGGGTAATTGTTGCGACAGAGAAAAAACATTCAAAGCCCAAAAGCGTTGTATAAGATCCATATCTGGTCTTAAAATTATCGACAGCTGTGTGTGTGTTTAGGTCCTTAAATACCTAATACTAAACTTTCCGGCATTGTATATCCTGGAAGAAACGTTTTTTCTTAAAATCAATACACACTGATTTCCTTCAATAGCCGATACTAGAATACGCCTAGGTCCCTTAAGATCTCAAAATAAAAACCTATTATATACAAGCAGTTACAAAACTTTTTGTCATAAAGACCAGTTCTATACAACAAAATACCACAAAATATAAGAGAAAACACAATAAGGCGTTTAAAAACAAACTAATAACATTGCTGATTAATAAATGTTATTATTCTGTAGTCGATTTTTGGAATGTAATGTAATTATATGTAAATGATTTAATTTTGACATTGAACTCTTATTACTTACATAATTTTGTATTATCTGACATACGTAATCTACAAATAAAATTATTATAATCCCAGGTATAATTTTATTACTTATTACCTTGTATAATTGAATTTAATACTAGACTGAAATTATGTAGATGCTTATTATTAGTAATAAACAATTTAAAAGTTATGTTCGTACGTACGTATTAAGTACGTACCTACTCTGAACGCAAATGAATATGATTGATTGATTGACAGAAGGCTGTACTCCTAGACATGGCAAACATAGTAAGGAGGTTTCTTTCTCTGGAGCCTCTAACCAACCGTAGCATGGACCCAGTGCCCGCTGCCGGTTGGTCACTATTTTTTATAGTATCAAATAATGTATTTCATAATAATAATAGTTTTGAGACTTATGTAGAAACAAGTTTCAGTTGTGAAGTTAGAAAGTAATTTGGAATGTAGTATTGTCAAAGTAATTTTTTTTTACTGTGGTGGTACTCACGTTGGCCTTACACAATACAATATAGTATCACTATTGTAGGAGTATTTTATCTGTGGTTTTCCTCTCTGTTGTAAGTCAATGGTGGTATGGCGTACAACATACATTCTTGAAGTGTTCCATTGATGAGATGTATGAAATAAAAGGCTTCTCAAAATAAACACTTCTTTCTCTAGCGTCCCATATATCCTTACACAGCATCCTAACACATTTATTCTGCCTTATAAACAAATAATTTGCATCAACGCTATTTTCCCAAAACATCACTCCATACATGAGTCAAGAAAAACGCAGCGTTGGACGGCCCCAACGAGATGGACAGATGACCTGGTATAGGTGACTGGGAGTTATTGGATGCGGGCGGCCCGTGACCGGTCGTTGTGGAAATCTATGGAGGAGGCTTTTGTTTAGCTGTGGAATATAACATGATATGATAATGAATATTTTTTACATCTTTCGAAAATATTTTTAAATGTGCTGTCCCCAACTTATCTTTGAAAGTTGGGCGGGCGAAGGGTTAGAACATGCTTTGCTTGCTTCCTATGCCTGCTTAGTACACTTTTTATTTCCTTGCTTAATGTGCTAGCTCCTTGCCTACCTTACACGTTTTATTCCCGACGTGTAATCTGGCAAATGGCTCTGGGGGAAGCGCAACAGTCGTGATTGATCTCCAGGGCAAGTCCGACGATTTATCCTTCTAGAGGTTGCCGCCTGTTATTGGTTTGGTTCCTTCAGAAACAAACGCAACTGAAAGCGTCGGGCGTACTCCTTTTTATTTAGTGTATGTATTCTTTATGTACTCTAGTTTAGATACTTATTTGTTTATTTTATTTATTTATTTTATTTATTATCCACCCTGACCCATCCTTCAACTCCTTTCAACCCTGTGCAAATTGGCACTATTCCCATCCTTCATACCCATCCTATTCGTCCTTTCTACTTCCGCTGCGATGTTCCGAGGTCAGACATTGCGGTCCTACCATCTCAATACACCAGCAGATGGTAGGAGATAGATATCACGTGACCTCCCGCGTGTTTGTGCCGTGCGCGGGAACCCGTAATGGGGGGTGAAGGAGTCCTGGAGGTTGAGCTGCACAGTAGACCGGCGGTCGTTGTCCGCTGTCAGCAACACGCCTCTTTGGTCCCGAACTCCTCTAACACGGGTGGTTGTGGCTGAGCCGGCTGCGATCAATCGGCTGTGGCAGTCCTTAAGACTAGCCGGCTAGTTCTCTTGGGTGATGGGGTCTGCAGCCAGCAGTGTGAGCCAACTGCGTGGCGGAAACGTGGTGGCGAACGCTGTGTGGGCTCGCAGACAACACACTCAGGAGTACTATACTCTGCTGATAGCCCTGGTGTTTGTATAAGCATCCCCAAAGGTGCGGGCTCCGAGGAGGGTGGGGAATCAGTAGAATGAAAAGGTAAAACAATAAGCGTATGGATAAATCCAATAAAAAACCGCGACCAGTCTCTAGGGACAACTCGGGGAGCTCTTTTAAGGGCAACCCAAAAAGCATAGCCTCTGTTGGGAATGCTAAGAGACCTGACGCTTCGGGCACCGCTGCAGCCTTTATTGGCAGCAGCTCCCAGAGCAGAGGGGCCTCTGGCAGTACCAACGTACAGGCGGGTAGGGGGGGAAAAGGCTCACGCCCAAACTCGGCTTGTGGACCAGTGGAAGGCGAGGGCTCTACGCAGCCTGACCCTGATGCAGGGAGACAGCTGGTCTGGGCAGGAGCAAAGGTGACCAACACACCTGCAGTTGGCGGGACTGGAGGCCCTGACGCTTCGGGCAACGCTGCAGCCATAACTGGTGGCAGCGTCCAAAGTAGAGGGGCAACTGACCGTGTCAGCGTGCAGATGGGGAGGGGGGTAAAAGGCTTGTCCCCGGACATGGTGGGTAGACCGGCAGGAGGCGAGGGCTCCACGCAGCCTGACCCGAATGCAGGGAGACCACCGGCCAGGGATGAAGCACAACAGGTGCGCAAGCACAAGAAGCTAAGTGGAGCCCAAAGGCGTCGCTTGGCCTTAATACGGCAAGGAGCGGGATCGGTGGAATCACTCCCACAGGACGAAGCCCGCATGCCAAAAAGACTGAGGACTGAGGGCAGCGGAGACTCAGTTGAGGCCAATAATGTGCCCAAAAGGACTAAAGCAGGGTCCTTCCGGGATGCAGTGGCAAAAACCAGGATGGCCATCGTTGCGGAGGACCATCCTGTTCAGACCCTGAAGGCCGAGGATATAGAAGATATCCGGGACCTCTTATGGGATAAGATGGTGGAAACGCCAGAACCCAAACCCATCTTCGTCCTAGGAAACGGACTCTCGGCAGGCGCGCTACAAGTAGTGTGTGATGGCGAAGCAGCTGTCACGTGGCTACGGACACTGCAAGGGAAAACAATCAGGGACGGGGCATTAAGTCTACGTGTAGTAGACGCGAAAGACCTGCCCAGACCTATAAAGATGGCATGGAAAAGGCGCATGCCATCTAGAAAGGCGACCCTAACGCAAGAGCTCGACATGCTCCGGTCGTTCAACAAAGACCTCACGACTGCGGAGTGGAAGGTGGTCGATCAGACAGTTGAAGGTGTAGTCGCCCGTAGCATTATCCTGATGGATAGGGCTTCGGCCGACTACATCAAAGAACAAGGCTACAATCTGCACGCGGGGATGGACCGGAGCTACTTTAAGCTCCTAGACGATGGGCTAAGGCGCCCCGTCTGTCCCCCCGTACAGATTGCGGATGTCGTACCGACCACCTCGGTTCTCGGAAATGTTGGAGAGCCAAACACGGACGGAGTGGACGGTGAGGAGGCGAAGTCAGGTGACTCTGAACTACGGGGGGATGATCCGGTCTCATCGCCATTTTCGATGAGATCGGACTATCTCACGCTGGGTTTGGACGAACTGGGCATTGCCTCTTCACCGGCCATTCTGGAAGACATCGAGCTGCTGGCAGAGACGGGTGAAGGAGGCCAACAGCACTAGGCATCATCGAAACCACAAACCATCACGATGAGCAACTTAAGGTGCGTACAAATTAACTTGCATCACAGTAAGGCAGCCACGGCAATACTAAGCCGTCAGCTGAATAGGAACAAATATGATGTAGCCCTTATACAGGAACCATATGTATACAAGGGGGACATTAAGGGATTAAATACTGGCGGTGGACAACTGACATATAAATGTCCCACAAATAATATGAGGACTTGTATCTATACTAGACAAGGTATAGAAGCAATTCCTCTCTATGATTACTGTTCTAGGGATCTCACCACGGTGAAGATTAATGAAGGGATAGAGGGGAAAAGGAAATACATCATCCTATCCTCTGCCTATCTACCATATGAGGAAGCAGACCCGGTTAATGCCTTGTTACATAACCTGGTCAATAACTGCGCAAACGAAAATCTCATCATAGGATGCGACGCAAATGCGCACCATGTTGCCTGGGGCAGTACAGACAACAATAAAAGAGGTGAAGTGCTTATGGACTATCTGGTAAGTTCTCCCTTATTCATAATGAACAAAGGCAATAGACCAACTTTCGTAAATAAACGTAGGGCAGAGGTTATTGATATTACGCTAGCAACTAAAGGGGCCAGCAAGGCAACAAAAAATTGGCATGTGTCTGGTGAAATTAGCTTATCTGACCACAATTACATTTGCTTTAGGTACGAAACTACCCAAAACTTTGGTAAGGTACTCAGAAGAAATCCCAGGAAAACGAACTGGGCATCCTTCAAGGAGGACCTCAAAGTAGAACTTAGAGATTCCACAACTGGGCTTAACTCTATTATAGATATAGAATTTGAGGCGGATAGAATATCACAAGCAGTTAAAACCTGCTGGATAAAGAACTGTCCGGAAAAAGAGGTGAAATCGCAAAGGGAACCATGGTGGTCACCTGCCTTAGAACATCTGAGACAGGACACCAGAAAAGTTTTCAACTATGCGAAGTCAACAAAAGACTTCACGATATATGCAAAAGCGCTAACGCACTATAGCAAACAAGTTCGCAAAGCAAAGAGAAGGGCGTGGAGGGATCATTGTCAGAACATAAGCAGCTATCCGGAAGGTATGAGACTGCCGAAGGCAATGAGCTCCGCGAAGGTCAATAAACTGTCATCCATAAGAAATGACCAAGGTAAACTCACAACAGATGGGAAGGAGACACTAGCAATCATGCTCAAGAAACACTTCCCAGACTCGGTAGAACTACATAATGTGAATGAAAATATTATCACAATGGAAGAACAGAATGCAAGAACTTCCAAGGACGACTGGCGGATTGCAAAGAAAGTCGTTGACGCGGACAAAATACGTTGGGCAATGGGGAGTTTCCGTCCATACAAATCCCCTGGACCTGACGGAATCTATCCCATCCTACTGCAAGAGGGCAAAAACATTCTCTTACCTCACCTCTGCAGACTGTACAGGGCCTGCATAGCCTTTGGGTATGTCCCAACAGTTTGGAGACAAGTTAAGGTAATCTTCATCCCGAAGCCGGGAAAAGCAGATTATGAAGATGCTAAATCATACCGGCCAATAAGCTTGACATCCTTCTTCTTAAAAGCACTAGAGAAGATGATCGACAGGCATGTTAGAGATGGAGCGCTTAGGCGCAGACCACTTCACAACATGCAATGTGCGTATCAACAAGGTAAATCTACTGAAACAGCACTACATTATGTAGTAGACAGAGCCGAAAGGGCTCTGGCAACTAAAGAGATCTCAGCAGCAGCATTTCTTGATATTGAAGGCGCGTTCGATAGGACGACCTTTGAGTCAATAAGTGCTGCTGCAGAGAGACATGGCATAGAGCCCACAATAATAAAATGGACAAACACTATGCTACAGGGCAGAATTATCCAAGCCAATCTACTGGGAGATAAGATAGCTGTAAAAGCGACTAAAGGTTGCCCACAAGGAGGGGTTTTATCCCCAATTCTATGGAGCCTTGTAGTAGACTCTCTATTGGTGGAACTAAATATAGGACCATTCCATACAGTAGGGTATGCTGACGATTTAGTCATACAAGTAAATGGCAAGTTCCCGAACACTGTGTCGGACCTGCTACAGGAGGCTTTAGACAAAGTAGAAGGATGGTGTGACAGGAACAACCTATCCATAAATCCAAACAAATCTGTTTTAGTGCCGTTCACAATTAAATTAGACCTAAGTGGACTCAAGGAGTTAAAAATGTACGGCACTAAACTTAAATGGGCCACGGAGGTAAAGTATCTACGTGTAACACTGGATAAGAAACTAACGTGGCGCACTCACGTTGAAAATGCGACAAAAAAGGCCCTAAGAGTCTTCAATATGTGCCGTTCAGCCTATGGCAAGACGTGGGGACTCAAACCTAGGGTCATATACTGGATATACACAATGATGGTGAGGCCAATACTCACATATGGCAGCGCTGTATGGTGGACAAGAACTTTATTACAAACCTGCAAAGACACCTTAAGGAAGGTACAAAGGGTAGCCTGCATGGGCATCACTGGAGCCTTTAAAACCACGCCTACTATGGCACTCGAGTGGATGTTGAACATTAAACCACTTCATATTCACATACAAACAGAGGCAAGAAAATCTCACTACAGACTTGCAAAGGCAGGTGCATGGAATCGATACAAGCCCTGCACAAAACACACATCAATGGATCCTGTGAAAGAACTGGATGACTTAATGGACATGACATGCGATGCTGACAATCCGGTCTATATGTTCAATAGGAGATACAGTGTACATATACCCACAAGGGAAGAGTGGCGGAGAGGACTCAAGCCCATAAATGACACGGCTCATCTCATTTGGTATACTGATGGGTCTAAAATGAAATCAGGTACGGGAGCAGGAATTTGGTCCAATGACTGCAATATCAGTCAATCCATGGGGCAATTTACATCGGTTTTCCAGTCGGAGTCCTATGCCATAATTGCCAGCATTAGAGAAATGCTAACGAGGAATGTGAAGGATAAAACCGTATACATACTCAGTGACAGTCAAGCAGCTCTAAAGGCATTAATCTCCTTTAAAGTAAATTCTAAACTAGTCAAGGAAGGTGTTATTCTACTAAACAAACTAGGAAAACACAATAACGTGAAGCTTATCTGGGTACCTGGACACGAAGGTGTTGAAGGTAACGAGAAGGCAGATCAACTAGCAAGGGCTGGCTCAAATAAGCAGCTCATCGGCCCTGAGCCATTCGTAGGAATACCTCATGGTACCTACCAACAGGCAATACATGCATTTGCTGACAAAGAACATGTCAGAGAATGGAGGCAATCGAGAGGCCTAAACCATTCCAAGACCTTCTGCAGCACAAGATTAGACGGGTTTAAGAGACTAATAAATCTTACCAAAACCCAATTAAGGCACTACATAGGTGCAATGACAGGCCACTTCGGCACCAAGGAGCACCTACATAGGATGAAGCTTAGCACAACGGATACATGCAGATTCTGCATGGATTATCAAGAGTCAATGCAGCACATTTTGTGCAGCTGTGACGCTCTGGGAAGACGTAGGGCAAAACATCTAGGAGTGGCTTATCCATTGCCTGATGATTTTGCACGGCTCCAGGCAGGTATGATTGCGAAGTACCTACAGGGACTTCTTGATTTGCCAGCGGAGGAGTAGTGCAGGGCTTTGGGCAGCACAATGGACCCAATAGGGTCGAAGTGCGTTCAGCTGATGCTGAGCCCGTTGTAGCCACAATAGAATAGAATAGAATCTTTGAAAGTACCACTCAGAAAGTTACTAGAAATAAATCATGAAGGCGGAAATATGGAGTAGACTGAAGGAAAATTGACAGGTTTGCATTAACTATATTTTTTTATTACGTAACATTTATTGTTGCATTTTATTCCGTGTGGTGTCCGGATTAAGAATATAGCACCACTCCATCTCCTCCCGTGGATGTCGTAAAAGGCGACTAAGGGAATCTAAACCAGAAGGATGGGCAGCAGCATCCCTTCTGTGAAACGGTAGCCATACTGCGCTCACCAACCCGCCTGCCAGGCGTGGTGAGTATTGGCAAATACCCCCCAAAATGATGACACAGTTGTGAAAATCTATGGGGGAGGCCTTTGTTCAGCAGTGGACGTATAAATGGCCGATATGAATGAATATGAATGAACATTTATTGTCCTGACTCCGACTGCCCGACTCGTACTTGTCCTGTTTTTACTTACTAAAGTTTCTCACAAATTATTATATTATTTGTGAAGACGTTTTTACTATTTAGAGTATATTTGTTAATATGTAAATAATATCATTGTTTTATTTTATATACAATTTATGTTTCACAAAGCATTTTCTGCAGAAAATGAAAATAAAAACGATATGTATTCAGCAATTGATTATATAAAAAGCAATCGGCTTTCTGCGCTCCAGGTCGTGGGTTCGATTCCCGCACGGAACAAATATTTGTATGATCTGCAGGTAGTTGTTTCGGGTCTGGGTGTATTGTATGTAGAATGCATGTCTGTAAACGCACCCACGACAATACCCCCCAAATGATGACACAGTTGTGAAAATCTATGGGGGAGACCTTTGTTCAGCAGTGGACGTATAAATGGCCGATATAAGACCAGGCGGGAAAAAATATAGGTAGGGACTTTAAATTAATCACATGTCTATGAAATAAAAAGTCAACTGAAATTTAGGTTTTCATATTATACTCACATAAAGTGAAATAATTACCAAAATAACTTTTGTTCTATAATCTGAGCACAACAGAATAAAAAATGAACAAAATGATTTCACTTCAATATCTCGAAACGTATACAATGTTACTTAAATCACTTGTACTCCAAGGTATATACGTTAGTCAACCTGCGACCACGGACCCTGCAAAGTGGTCAAAACGTCAGGAAAAACAAAAATCAATAATACACGCGATTTAATCCGTTTAAAACTGTTTTATTATAATGTGTAATAATCGCGAAAACCTAAGACATTACTATATGATAGTTTTAACATATTTCAAAACAGTTTTAATCAATAGAAGAAGAGCCTTAAGTCCTCGCGAAAGAGAACCGATATGTACCAAGAATGTTTCGTGAGGCTATTGAAATTAAAAAAACATCCTAATATTAATAGAGAAGATGGCTGGCCGGTACCACCAGTTTGCAATCCTGTTATTAAAATAATAAAGTCCCAAACCAAATATCACACTAAAAAACATCAAGACACGGTGACGACTCCTGTCACCTTAGTCATCCTGCGACCACGAATGCTGCAAAGCATTCGAAACGTCAGGAAAAACAAAAATCTAAAATATACGCGATAGAATCCGTTTAAAAGTGTTTTATTATAATGTGTAATACTCGCGAAAACCTAAGACATTATTAAATAGACGAACTATTTATTAAAAATCTGTCAAATTCATATAAAGAACAGTATTTCTCCAAATTACAAATATTCGTTTGAATACTTATAGGGAAACATTTCTGTGACGAAATTGCAACGGCTCCTCCTGTTAGTGAGGAATCTTAAAAATTGTGTCCTCACCTTTTAATTTGGTATAATGAAAAGAGACTATAATCTTTTTCGAAACAATGTAACCTTGAAATTAAGTTACGTCAAAGTATTTTTTCACAGCACCGCATGTTTTTTTTACGATTTGAATTTCCCACGCATCACATAAATATGAAAATTTATAAATAAAATAACCATTAAATACAAAAATATAATAAAAGAATCGAGAATAGATTACACTACTTAGTCTGGGTCTAGAGTGTGTAGGCTACACACAATATAATCTTACATAGCAATTTAAATTTAAGAACTTATCAGATGTAATTGTTACTAATCTATTTGAGTGTACGAATTTAGTGTCATTATAAAGCTGGCTTTGGAAACGGTAATTTTGTTATTAGGTTATCTTTTCTTATTAACAAATTTACTACCGTGTTGATTTTGGGACAAGTGTGACGTCAAGGGGGTTCGATTGGGATTCCCTATTCAACATATCAATGCATTATTAGTTTAACATATAGGCTGCTCGTGGGAACGGTCAGCAGGCTTAGTTAAAATCGATGCGGCTTTAAAACAGTGTTTAAAGTAAATGATTTAACTTGCTAGCTGCATTCGATATATAATGCTGTTATTCCTTCTATTCTAGATCCAATATAGAAGGATATTTCCGAAACCATGTATTCAGCGAATGTTGTGGCCATTATCAAGAAAGTCCAAATAGGGCTCAAGTACTTGGCCTTGGTGTATTTCACTGGATACTTATGGCCCCAACAGGCCATTGTCACAGGTAAAGTTAAATTTTCTTAAATTATAATGATATAAGAAGTTCATATCGATGATTTATTAACTAGCTAGTTTAATCATTTGGATTTAAAGAACTATCCTACTAAAATTCCCACTATAGTTACCGTTTTGTGCAAGATACGAATATAACAGACATAAAAGTACTTTCAATTTTTTTTTATCATGTGATTAGCGGCCTATTTTGTGTTAGAGTTGTTCAAGCCGTCCAAAGGGTTCTGACTTGGCTTAACGAATACTTTCTAATTACAATAACCGGGACGGACGCTTTAACGTGCCCTCCGAACCACGCAGACGCTCAGTTCAAATACCACTGTGTAGTTACCCACCCATTTACTGATCGCGCGTATCGTAACTTAATTCTTCATAAATTGTTTTATTGCTAAAAACATTGTCAGCATAAATGTAACTATAATTATAACACTACTAGCAACTCTTTCTAGATGGTGTCAGTTACGACTATATTATAGTCGGTGCAGGGACAGCCGGCAGTGTGATAGCTAACAGACTTACTGAAGACGAAAATATTAGTGTTCTTCTCATAGAAGCTGGTGGTGATCCGCCTCTGGAATCGATTGTAAGTTAACCATTTTTGCCCCACACTAATATTTCTTCTGTGTCGTGGGTGTGTTTACAGACATGAATTCCACAGACAATACACCCAGACCCGGAACAACTACCTGCAGATCATACAAATACTTGTTCCGTGCGGGAATCAAACCCACGACCCGGAGCGCAGCAGCCGACTGTATGAGCCACTGCACCAACATTTTCTTAGTACTATAATTATATGGTGAAATTGCGACAGTTAATTTCGAGCAAAACAAACGTGAGCAAGTGGCCAGGAAAATGAATACATTATGTCAATTATTCAAAAGGCGTGTGCCTTATCAAAAAATCAGATATCATTAGTTTTTAATAAGTTGCATGTTGTCTATAGTATCAAAAACAGAAAAAGTACGTTCCATAAACGAGAGAACAATATTATATAAAGTATATCGCAAAACCAGCAATCACATATTGTTATTCAAAACGGGATGTTTATTTTACTTTCAGTTGCCAGGTGGCGTTGTTTACCTGAAAAGATCTCAGTATGACTGGAACTACACTGCGGAAAACGATCTATATTCCAAAAAATGCCACCAAAAGCCCTTCTTTGAACTCAGCCTCGGCAAAATGCTGGGAGGCAGTAGCTCTCTCAACTATTTATTTATTTTATTTATTTTATTTATTTATGTACACACAGAAATATTTTTACATAATTAAATAGGAAATCAGAGTACAAAGGTACAGCTTATTTCTTCAAGAAATCTCTTCCAGCAGACCTGCGATAGGAGAGTTTGAAGAAAAGAGATGTAGGCACGGTGTGTAGAGGTTATACAATACATATAATTATACACACATACATATAGACTAATATACCTACATACTACATACAGTATATAAATATACATATACCTTAATACTAATATATACATTAATATATATAAATACATACATCACTAATTATGTGGATACAGAGAGATAGTGCTCTTTAACACGGTTTTTGAAACTATGAACGGTTTGACATTCTCTTATGTCAGGCGGTAGCGAATTCCATAACCTAACTGCATGCACAGATAAGGAATAGGAGTAGAAATCGGTTTTGTGGGATGGGAATTTGAGAAGGGTCTTAAGATGTGATCTGCAGGGTGCATACGGCGGACGGGTGTAAGAAAACCGTTCCCGCAGGTAGGATGGAGATGTGGGGTTATGTAGGATATTAAAAAGGAGACACAATATCCGAGTATTCCTGCGAAGACGAATTGGGAGCCACTTGAGAATCTTGCGGAAATTAGAGACGTGGTCGTATTTTTTAAGATTGAAAATGAAACGAATACATAAATTTTGCAGTCTCTCAAGTTTATTTAATAGCTCCTCTGTGGCATCCAAATAACAGGCGTCAGCGTAGTCTATAATGGGCTGAATCAGAGTTTGAGCGAGAGAAATTTTGGTTTTCAGGGGCAAAAAGTTCTGGAGACATTTTAGTGAGTGAAAGGTGAAATGCACCTTCCTACTAACGTCAGCAATATGAGCACTCCACGACAAGTTACTGTCAATAATAACTCCTAGATTTTTAGTAGTTTCCGCGTAAGCAATTTGAACACCATCGAGACTGAGTGGTGTTAGAGACGCAACATTAAGTCTACCCCGCATGTTTCTGCTACCGATGATCATGGCCTGAGATTTACTAGGGTTGATGTGTAGGCCGAAAGACCTAGCCCATTCAGCGATACAATCCAGATCACGGTTCATGGCAGCAATAGCGAGTTCCACTTCAGACCCAACGAATGATCGGTACAGCTGCAGGTCGTCTGCGTAGAGATGGAAGTTAGATGAGATAACCCTGGTGACAAAGTTTATGAAAATAGAGAAAAGAAGAGGAGAGAGGACGCCACCCTGAGGCACACCCACACTGAGATCGCGCCGATCTGAGATGGTCTCGTCAAGGCGGACACACTGCGAGCGTCCCCGAAGATAGGATTCAAACCAAGTTACGGTGGAAGGAGAAATATTAATGGATTTGAGGCACCCTAGAAGGATGTCAAAGTCGACCGAGTTAAAAGCGCTACTAAAGTCAAGTAACACTAGTATAGTGAGAGATTTATTTTCCATAGCCCAGCGAATGTCATCAGTGACTTTCAGAAGTGCTGTTACTGTGCTATGGCCGGGGCGAAAACCTGATTGAAAAGGACTGAGAAGATTATTTTTAGATAAAAAAGTAGATAGTTGCCGATGAACAATGTGTTCAAGAACTTTTGAAATATAGGGAAGGATAGAAATAGGTCGAAAGTGAGACAGTGATGCAGGATTGGAGACTTTAGGTAAAGGAATGATGTGTGCCATCTTCCAAGACTCGGGAAAGGTACAGAAGTATAAGGAGTAATTGTAAATATGAGTCATAACGGGAAGCAGTATGGAGAGAATGGGAGTTATCATCCTTGAACACAATTTGTCATCACCCGTAGCTGTCGAAGTAATGGCTAGGATGGATTTCTTAACATCATCCTCAGTAACAGCACAGAATTGAAAGGGAGGAAACTGTGGCATTGGCAAACTCGAGAGATATGTTAAAGTGGAAGTTTTGACGCTGGGATCCAAGAAGACAGGGGGAGAAGAGAAATGTTTGTTTAGAGCACACAGGTCAATATCCGTAGAAGCGATCAGAGGAGATTTGCCAATACCAACAGTTCTAAGAAATTTCCAGACTTCAGAGGAACTACGGTTATTTAGGGAACTGTGGAAATAGCGTCTCTTTGCATCTCGACACATACGACCGCAGCGATTACGAAGAATTTTATATAGGTTCAGATTGCGCTCCGTTGGACTTCGCTTATACCTTTTCTTGGCTTTATCCCTTAGAACCATGAGCTCTTTTATCTTAGGAGTAAGCCAGGGAGCCGGATTATTTTTAAGCTTGACGCGTCGGGTTGGAGCGTGACGATCGATTAAGCCAATAACAATATCTTTGAAATTATTAACCATTTCATCAATGTTAGTGCTTTCGAGTACACAACTCCAGTTGATGTTACCAGCATCACACCGCAATGCCTCCAGGTCCATGCCCTTGTAATTCCGAAGAAAGAGATACTGCGACTTACGTTTAGGAGGACGAACACTGTAAGACAAATAAATTAAGTCGTGGTAGGAAAAAGGAGCAGTGATTTGCCCATGAGAGGTCGCTTTACTTGGAGATGAGACGATGATAAGATCTAGAAGAGAAGGTGTACAGTTAGGGAAATGGTGAGTGGCAGAAAGAGGTAAAGCGTCGAGATTAAAAGCAGATAAAACAGATTGAAGTTTATGAGCGCGGGAATCGTTTTTCAATAGACACGTGTTGAAATCACCCATCAAGACTACGTGATTATATAAGGGACAGAAATCATTCAAAAGTGTATCGAGAGAGTCGAAGTAGTTAATAGTAAGGTTAGGGCTGTAAAATACGCCTAGAAACATTTTGGAGTGATGGATTGTTATCTCAAGGAAAAGGTGTTCTGCCGATTCTGAATAAGGAGATGGTGACGCGCTGATAATCTTATGAGGAATACCAGCACGCAAATATATAGCAACACCTCCGCCTCCCTTTTCAGTTCTATCGTTACGTATGAGGACGAAACCTGGTAGTGCATACTGGGTAGATAGAAGAGATGGTTTAAGAAACGATTCAGAAATCAATAACACATCAAGATAAGCACTGTTAATGGAAGCCAGAAGGTCAGTGTAGTGACCAGGAATACTCTGGGCATTGATGTGGGCAATATTTAGGTTAAGTGGGAAATCAGAGAAAAGAGAGGAGATCTGGTCATGCAAACTTAAGAAAGTAGAAGATTCGGTATCCGCACTGACAAAACTGTTTACTGAGGAAGAGCACGAGAAGAAACTGTCATCAAGATCAGTAAATTCATCCATATGATACAATATAAAGATATAAAAATAATAAAAATATATAGATATAAAAATAAAATATATAGATATAAAAAAAATTAAAAAAAAAAAAAATTGATAGGTAAAATACAACAAACTGCTGAACTACTAAACTCACCAACTCGCTGATGTAGTAGAAAGATTTTTACAAATTTAAATTAACACTTATATGAAAATATAGTCATAAAGAATATAAATATACTGTACTATCAATAGCCAGAAAGGAAAAAAAAAAAAAAAAAATTAGTTATAGGCTTGCACGACAAAAACGAAACGTTATACTTCCTTCATGTCGCATACGTCAGTTGTAAATGTCATTGTTGTCAAAAGAAACAAAAACAAGATATATTATTACCTAGCGGCTATTAACAATTAATTTACATAAAACAGCTATAGGTACTTTTAAATGAGAGAAGCCAAAAAACAAAGTAAATTAAAAGTTATAGTTTACCGAAAGTTACCATACATTGTAATAGGTGTACGACACGCAATGAGTTAAGGATAACAAACAGGCAAATAGCACCATACGGCTAATTACAACGACGGGCCTTTCTAGGAGCCTTCGCCGTGGTTTTCGATGTTGCAACTTTGGGCGAAATTATTTCCACGGATGACGCGCTACTGTCGACGACGGGTTCACTATATGGAAATCGTGCGATTAGGGCTTCAAGTTCGCTCATGGATTCTATTTTCCAGCGTGTTTTGTCGGGAGTGAAAATGACAATCTTGCCCTCAGCTGACCAACAGCTTTTTATGCCAAAATGCTTTCGTGCAGATATAAATACACCATGCCTAATCTTGGTCAAAAATTCGGAGATGGTGATGCCGGTATCCTTCAAAGACTTTTTGCTGTCCCAGACCAGACGACGATGTTCCATATCATGGAATCTAACCAATACTGGTCGAGTCTTGCCTGGAGTGGCTCCAAGGCGATGACAAACATAAAAGTTGTGAATACTCACATCAGGCAACTTCATTTTCTGAGTGACTATATTATGCACCGACTCACACAACTTTTCATTAGGTTGCTCCGGAATGCCGTGAACCAGCAACACTTTGTTCCTCATTTTAGTTTCATGCTTGTCTAGGCCTAGTGAAAGTAGCTCAATCTGAGTTTTTAACTTGCTCAATGTAAGCATTACAAATGACTTAAACTCTGTGAAGTCAGTGGACAAGGAAACAATGTCCGGGTGGGCTGGTCCTCCTCCAGATGTGGCCTTCAGCAGCTTCTCCTCATAATCACGCATGCGGGAACCAAAAAACTGCTCCAGATCTTCTAGACTGCTCACCAATTTACCATCCATTTTTAGTGTGCGTATGAAGAGTCAGTGGTGGATTGTTTGTGGTAGTACAGTGAGAAGTTCAATAAACAGCGAGTGTCAGGTGGGTTTAGCTAGCAGCTAATACATTAATCATATAAAATAGACTGAGATTTATATTTTAAATAATTAATAAATAACTATGCGAGATATAAACGTATATGTTTCACAGCTACCCACAATGGAAAAAACTATATGATCTATTCCCGAGGGCAAGCCACGGATTACGATAAGTGGGCCAACATAACTAATGATTCCACCTGGAAATGGGAAAACGTACTGCCATACTTCAAGAAAAGTGAGAGAATTGAAGACCCAGACATCCTTAACTCAGCAGATATAGCTAATCACGGTACCGATGGATTGATGCGACTAACAAAAGATGATGAAGAAAACATTGGTAATATTTTAGAAAGTTTCAATGAGTTAGGTCATCATATTCTCAATGATCCAGTTAGTGGCCTCGGATATTCCAAAATGTTGATCAACGTAGCAACAGGTAGCCGTCAGAGTAGTAGCTTTGCGTTTTTGAGACCAGTCAAAGACCGTAAAAACCTTCATGTACTAAAGAATACTTTAGTCACTAAAATTAACTTTGACCAAAACAAAAACGCTGTAGGCGTACAAGCAATCACAGAAGATGGTAACCCTTTGAATATAAAAGCCACTGAAGAAGTTATCGTATCTGCTGGTGTATTTAATTCGGCTAAGCTACTTATGCTATCGGGAATCGGCCCTAAGAAAGACTTGGAAGACAAGAAAATCAATGTTATATCAGATCTTCCAGTTGGCCAGAATTTGCAGGACCATATCGGAGTTGTCATATCCCATGCCATGGAGAAAAGTGAGGCAAAACCTATAAATCCTTACAAGTTTCAAGCTTCTCCCATCATAGGTTTCATAGCACTAGACAAATCTCAAAACTATCCTGACTATGAGACAATGTCCTTTTCAGCACACGCTAATATGATTCTATATTTCTGTTCGTTCGCCTATAGACTTAGTTACGACGTTTGTGATACAAACCATGCGTCGACGATGGGCAAAATGGGTCTGTTTAACGAAATCATTAATTTACATCCAAAATCAAGAGGTGAGGTCACACTGAGGAGCTCAAATCCAATGGATCCTCCCGTTATCACTACCGGGTACTTGTCTGATGAGGCTGATCTGGATGATCTCGTAAAATACGTTAAGGACTTCATTCCTATTGTGAATACTACATATTTTAGGAGTATCGGGGCAAAAATGATTAACCCCCCGACTGGGAGGTGCGATAATTTTGAAAGAAATAGTGATGGGTATTGGAAATGCTATGCTTCCTGTGTATTTTCCGGACTTAGTAACTTTTGTGGGACTTGTGCCATGGGCCGTGTAGTTGACAGCAGATTGAGAGTTTATGGTGTTCAAAGACTGAGGGTTGCTGATGCCAGTATCATGCCTGTTATCACAAGAGGGAATACTAACGGTCCTGTGATGATGATCGGTGAAAAGGCTGCAGATTTTATTAAGGAAGACACCAAAATGGATTGTTGATTTATGTAATACTAGCTGGGACCCGCGGTTTCACCCGCGTTTTATTTAAAAGAAACTTAGAGTACTTCGACATAGACACTTGACATAGAATATATATATTGGATTTTAAGGTTTTTTTATTTTTTGCGCGGAACCCTAATGATTTTTCTAAAATAAAAGTAGCCTAAGTTATTCCTTATAACATCAGCTATCTGCCAGTGTAAGTCCCGTGAAAATCGGTCCAGCCGTTTCGGAGATTACCCGGAACAAACAGACAGACAGCCAGACAAAAAATTTAAAAATGTTTTTTTTGTTATAGGTACCGTATATACTTTCATATGCATTTAGTAAAAAGCTGTTATTTTGACATTACAAACAGACACTTCAATTTTATTTATTTGTATAGATTGCATATTTTATTCAATTAAATAGACAATATTTCGTCTTCTATTAGATAAATCTGCCCTTTGTCTTATTTTATATTATCGAATTCGTTTTATTAGAAATATGCTTTAAATTTATTTGAAGTCATTAACTACTTTTTTATAAATGTAACCTCTTCATTAAATATTATATTTTTGTATATTTACCTACAAAAATACACAGCGTCACTTTCTGGTTAATTAATTTTTAGATCTATGTATATACAGAAAATAAAACCTGCAAAAAGTCGCCCACATGTAAACGAGGCAAAACATTGTATTATTATTATAATTTATTCAAAAACGGGTTAACGGGGATTTATCCAGAGAAGTACATCCGCGCTTTTGATGATCTCGCAATAATAGCTTCACACCAAACTGCTTCACACCGGATAGTACCAGTGAACAGCTAGTAAATAGCGGAAATTATTTGGAATATTAGACAGTGTTTCAGGGTTAGTTATTTTGGGGTCTGGTTTACGAGTAGTTCTTACAGTATTTAAAGTTCATTTTGAACATAGCACCTTCAGACAAGTGAAGGAAAAATTTGATTTGCATAAAGCGTCAAACTTGACATGCTTTTTCTAATAGATTTTATGTGCTTTAGGACCTCTTTTGTTTAACAAGCTCAATGTTACTAAGCACATATAGTGTAAGTTATAAAAAATGTAATATAGTGTTATCAGAATATTTCACCAAAATGAGTTATCCAGAAAAGAAAGTAAACATTTTGCGATGACGATACTATTACTTCGTAAGTATTTATTTTTGTATACTTCTAAAGTTTTTATTTATTTATTTTATTTATTAAACTCTTTATTGTACACCAATTACTATGCAAAAAATAAAAACAGTAAGTCTTTAGTTCTATAGATTTTTAATTTTTTATTACTAAAAAACGTTGCCTCACGCTAGGATTTCCCCTGTGTCGTGGGCGCTTACAGACACAAATTCCACATACATTACATTAGTATTAAGCGTTTAAAGTAGATCGACGATCGGCCGAAATGATTGACATCAATCATTTCGGCCGAATGAAGTCCACTGCTGGACACAGGCCTCCCCCAAACCCTCCACCACAATGACCGATATGGGTGTGTTGTGGGCTTGGGGGGTTTTGCCATAATCGCCACGCTTGGCAGGCGGGTTGGCGATCGCAGTTGAGTTGTTAATATACTCGAAGGACGCTGCTGCCCATCCTCCGGCTAATCCCTTAGTCGACTTTTACAACACCCACGGGAGGAGATGGGGTAGTGGTATTCTGAGCCGGCACCACACGGCGAAGCCGGCACCACACGGCGTAAGTAAAGCAAAGTAGATAATAATTAACATATTAATTATCTACTTTAAATGCTTATTTTTATTCTACTTTGCATTTTACTGTCTCATTTAAATCGCGTTGTAAAGTGCAGCCCTGAAATAAAGGTTTGAGTAAACCTAGTTGGGATAGATCGCGACATACAATTCTAATTCCGGGTTCACATTTCTTGCACCTGTAATTTTTGTATTGCCATAATTTTGAGAATATGCAAAAATATTTATAATTTTAACGTTTAAATACCCTTTTTTTAAAAGTATAAATAGACCGAAAATGTGTAACAATGAAAAACGCCATAATAAATCGACACCTTTTTGCAGTGATTTTTGAGGCACTTTTCGATCACATAGGAAACTAAAACTTTTTTCGATCGATTTAGCTTGCCGTAAATTTTGAGAATATGCAAAAATATTTATTATTTTAACGTTTAAATATCCTTTTTTATTAATATGAATAAATATAAATAATCACTTTTGCGCGATAAATTGGGCGAGCAATAGCGTGCAGCATGCAGGATAAAAACTGTACAATTTTATATATTTATAATAAATAATAAAGTAGTGATAGATTTTTTTCACCTATCATTCAAGAAAATTAATCTGCAATACCAACTTGATTCACATTTTATGATTCATTTTAATTATATTATACTGACTCTTTAATTTTAATTTAATCATTACTTAATACTAACACAAAAATATGTAGCGAAAGGAACTCCAATCCAACCGGATGTCTATAAGACACCTCTCTCTTTTTTTATACAATACTTTTTATTTAGGCGCTTATAAAGGCATAATATATAAATCCTTACTATTATATATTACTACGGCAGCAGTGATAGCCTAGTGGTTGACCGCTTGGTTGATACAGAAGGAACTGAGTTCAATCCCGGGCCGCATCTCTTCTTTTCGGATTCATGTGCGGATCAGAATTTGATTATCACTGACGTTAACGGTGAAGGAAAACATCGTGAGACGCACACGTGAGAGGAAAAAAAAAAGTCGACGTGTTAGTAGTGTAGTCCGCCAACCCGCCCTAGGCCAGCGAGGCGGACTAAGGCCTAACTTTTCTTACCGTGAAAAAAAAAACCCATGCCCAGCAGTGGGACAGTAATGGGCTGATTATGTATTAAATATTACTGCGGCTATCTGTACTCTTTTTGTAAAAGTTAGTTTTCTGTACGAAGCAATTTCTTTTAAGCTTTATTTAAAATCTCACCGGCTAAGAAATTGGGTATTTTTAAGGATCTTTTTTTTTAAAGGTTACTAGTGATGACATATGGAACAGAGACGTGGTCACTCAAAATAGGCCTCATAAGAAACCTCAATGTCACTCAGCGAGCTATGGAGAGAGCTATGCTTGGTATTTCTCTACGAGATCGAATCAGAAATGAGGAGATCCGTAGTAGAACTAAAGTTATCGACATAGCTGAAAGGATTAGTAAACTGAAGTGGCGATGGGCAGGGCACATTGCTCGTAGAACTGATGGCCGCTGGGGCACAAAGGTTCTAGAATGGAGACCGCGCACCGGAAAACGCAGCGTGGGACGACCTCCGACGAGGTGGACCGGGGTGGTGTGAGTTGAACTCGTGTGGAGCAGGTTCCGTATGATGAATATATCATCTACCGTGTTTCTTTTTGATCTGACCTAATTCTGTTTGTGGTAAATAAAACAATATCCCAAGAACAAACTTAACATTGTAGTTGAAAAACATGTAGGAGACCGTGTTTTTCAACGTTAAATTGAAATATTTACCATCTTATATTAAAACCATAGACTTCTTATAGATTTTACTCTAATCTATAAAAAAAAAAAATTTAATATAGTACTGTAGGGTGGATAGTGAAACGCCAATGACACTTTGGAGTCGTATATTAGACGAGAGTTACACAATTATACACTAATACTTGAGGAATTACTATGAAGCATCAGAGTGGACTGCAGGTGGCTATCCGCACTCTTAGCTTATAGGTAGTAATCCTAGGATGCCTAGCTAAGGCGTAAGAGTGGACTGCAGGTGGCTGTCCGCACTCTTAGCCTATACTCAACCAGGTACTAGAGGACTGCAGGTGGCTATCTCTCGAGCACGGTCGCTAGCTAAGTGAAGTTGAATTTTTTTTTTTTTTTTTTTTTTTTTTTTTTTTTTTTTTTTTTTGTTGGGCTTCTCGCATACATTTCTGGGAAATGTGGTTGCTTAACCGGTCATTTGCTGGCGAAGCCAAAAGAGGCCTCCAGCCAGGGGTGAAGTTGAATACGGCCGCACGGCCTTTTATACATATTCCTCCCCACCACTAGAGTGGGCGGTCACGCGATGACGTCCCGTTGAACAGTACAGATAGTGTGCGAGCGGGAAAGTATTCGGATCCACGCGTAATTGATATGCTTGTTACAGTACTAGTTTTGGAAATAATCGGTCATGATAAAAAATATATATTTGAGACCCTCACAACAAGTTCTTCCATCTACATGATAAGTTACATAGTACAATTTGCAATTTCCTCAATTTTCTAATCCCCCCCCCCCCCCCATATTCAAAATTCGTTTATTTATGTTACACGTCTACGGTCTACGGTACTTCTACGGTCTGGGTCACAGAAATTCATACTTAACCAAATTTCAACTAAATCGGTCCAGTAGATTCAGAGCTATTTCCTTGTCACAGACAGACAGACAGACACACGAGTGATGCTATAAACAGTCTGCCGTTTTTTATTCGGACACACGGAACCCTAAAAGTAATCTAAACACATATTATATATACCTCAGGTACATATCATATTGCCGGAGGCGCGGCCCAATTTCTAACGGACAGACACCGCACCCTCAGCCATAGGCGATGTAACGATGTTAGCAAATTTATTTTAGATAAAACTATTTTCAATTTTAATGAATAGCAGATAATCTACTCTTAAGCAATTCACTGGTCTCTCATTGTGACAGTTCTGCTAGGAAGGTACCACCATTCTGCGCTTTCATACCGAGAGACCCCCGGAAAGACAGTGGCGCGCACGTGGTCATGTGCCGCCATGTGCGCAGCTCAGCGCACAGCGAGACTTAGGGGATCCTTTACAATCCTCCCCGCGAAGCCTGGGGGGCGGCCTTTTTACAGCAGCTATTTACGTGGCACCAATGGGTGGCTCTAGATGGGAGATTATTCGAGTTGCTGGAGCCTCGCTTCGGTGCCGAAGATGACCACTCCGGTGGTTTCCGGTAGAAATCCGGCATGGCCGTTCGCCCTTTCCCGTGACGGAGGAAGTTCATGACGAAATTCCACGTGGGTTGGTCCCAGTAAACCTTTTGTTGGTTTGTAAACCTTAAATAACCTAAAACCTTGTATAAACCTTTATACAAGGTTTAACCATTATTATTACTGCGACTAAAAAATAAAATAAAAATTTATTTAAAACTTATTACAAAAAGAATACAGTAGTTTGCACCTTGCACAACTCACTGCATCACAATTTTAAAGATGAACACTTTCATCAAAAATTTTAATATAGTCTGTGGTTCCTACGCGCTCTTTCGCTATCTGTAATGTGACGATAGTATTCTTTTTGTAATAAGTTTTAAATAAATTTTTATTTTATTTTATTTATTTATTTATTTTTTATACTTATATAGGCCATACAATTATTTGTTCCGTGGAATCAAACCCACAGCCTTCAGCGTAGGAAGTCTATTGAGCCACTACGCCAACCGTGCTGTCTAGCTAACAATCAGCATGTCTCTAAATACAAATAATCATCATTATCATATAATGTCCACTGCTGGACACAGGTCTCCTTCAAAAATCGCCACAACGCCTGTGTGTGATATGTGCTCATTGGGGGGTTTCACTTTGAATATAAATGGCACTCCATAAAGGAAGCCGAACGTCATTTGCTCGTTCTTCTTTTCTTAATGTTTTCTTTTCTTTTCTGCATTCCGAAACCAACTGACATGGAATATAATGAATATACTTTATTCTTTTTCAGCGAGTTTGACATTAGTCAAGGTTAAGGTTTTAATGTCCCTTCAACATAAATGAAAAATGACATTTTCTTCAGTCATTTGCGTAGTATAAGCATTTTAAATCTTGTGACACGCAATTAAAATAACTTATAACAACCTCAGAATGCCCTTTGCACACGTACTTTGTACTTGATTAGTTCCATTGACCTTACAGAAGGTCAATTGTACTTAGAACGAAGCACGAAATACAAGAAACATAGCTTAGCATCTGTCTATCCACCTAATGGAACGTCAAGACCATACAGAATGGGGTCGGTAGTACAGTCATCCCCTCCGAGATGTGCCTAAAGGCGTGGCACCAATGGGTGGCTCTAGATGGAGATCTTTCGAGTTCCTGGAACCTCCCTTCGGTGCTGACGATGATCACTCCGGTGGTTTTAGCCGGTAGGAGTCCGGCATGCCCCTTCGCCCTTTCCCAGGGCGAAGGAAGTACATGAGGTATTTCCACCGGATCAATAAAAAAATAATAATAAAAAGGGTGCGGGCCCGCATACCTACCTGCTCCTACTTTCAAGTGACGTGGCTCAAACATGTCATGTCACGTAGCGCATAGCTGCCTCCTTACTACCAATTCGCGATCTATGTATGCTTTCCACTGAACTGCTGTGGTGTATCCTATTGGTGACGTATAGAGTCAGACAAATAGATAGAAGGGTTTCCAGCTTGTCATACTGAGCAGCGTAGACCCCTGACAGGTAATAACCCTACCTACAAAGCTTTCTTTGGCCTTAGAGTAGTGGTTTTCAAACTTATTTGTCATCATTCTATCAGCCACAGGATGTCCACTGCTGAACAAAGGCCTCTCCCTTAGATTTCCACAACGAGCGGTCACATGCCGCTCTCATCCAACGACTCCCAGCGACCTTCACAAGGTCTTCTGTCTACCTCGTTGGAGGTCATCCCACGCTGCGTTTTCCGGTGCACGGTCTCCATTCTAGAACCTTTGTGCCCCAGCGGCCATCAGTTCTACGAGCAATGTCCCGCCCATTGCCACTTCAGTTTACTAATCCTTTCAGCTATGTCGGCAACTTTAGTTCTTCTACAGATCTCCTCATTTCTGATTCGATCTCGTAGAGAAATACAAAGCATAGCTCTCTCCATAGCTCGCTGTGTGACCTTGAGCTTTCTTATGAGGCCCATTGTGATTGACCACGTCTCTGTTCCATATGTCATCACTGGTAACACACACTGGTTAAGGATTTTCGTCTTGAGGCATTGCGATGTTGTTGACGAAAAGACGTTGCGAAGTTTGCCGAGCGCTGCCCAGCCGAGTCGGATGCAACGATTGACTTCTTCCTTGAAGTTGGACCTATCTAACTGGACAGCTATTAACTTATTTGTACCCAGGAACTATTCTTGGTCACGGTTAGCTGTAGCTTGAAAGCAGGCTGTCCTAACCGAAGAAGAACTAGGCTCCGGCAGAATACCGGCTTTATGTAGCAACGTTCTATTGCCTCCGTCCGAGAAAGAGTGGTGTGTATCAAAAATATACCGTCCTTCCCCAACATTCATTTTGATTCTTCCCCAATCTGCCCATAAAGTAGGCATTTTAACTAAGCATGAATTATTTTGTCCATGGTGCCCATCATATCAAATAAAAGACGTCCACTGCTGAGTAAAGGCTTCCCCATAAATGGACGGTTACAGGCTCTGTGGCGTAATTTTGGGGGGAATTTGCAAGTACTCACCACACTTGGCACGTGGGTTTATAAATTTCCTCAATTTCCTACTCCAAGGTGTTTTAACCAACTCAAATTATCAAAATGCAATGTTAATTTAAATGAAAAGGTTGGTGTCATGATAGTTCTTTGTGAACAAGACAGAATTTTATTACGCTGCAGCACAACACTTCTATAGTTTAATAAAATATGGTGTTGCATGTAAAGTACGGGTTTTGAATAACAAATTCTGGATTTTCTTGACTATACTGAACATCAGAATTTGCCGTCTGGTTCCAGCTAAGAATATCACCACCCTTTCTCTTCCCGCGGGTGTCGTAAAAGGTGACTATGATTAGCCGGAAGCAGCGTCCTCCGTGTACATTTATAACTCTACTACGATCGCCAACCCGCATGCCAAGCAAGGCGATTATGGCAAAATCCCCAATGAGCACACAACACAAACCCGTACCGGTCGTTGTTGCAATCTTTAGGGGAGGCTTCTGTCCAGCATTGGACGTTTTCGGTTGAAATGATTATGACGATGACAACGTCCGCAGACGTATACAAAAGTATACGTCACTAAAGTGCAAAAAACAATAAGAAATTCTAAAGGTAAGGTTTGAATTCTGCTTATATATTTTCTGTGTGTGTTCGAATCAGAATATTTAGTAAATGTAAGTGCAACTGTATTGCTCTATTAAAGCTTCTTGTAAATGACTGTAACCTATTGTAAACATAAATCCTATACATGTCTATGAAAATCAAAAGGGCAGCCTTTACTATTATCATAGGTTATTGTGTACCAATGTACTGACCTGTACTAAACCTTGTGCTACAGTCTGGATATTAAATAATACACACACACGCGCACACACATCAATCCCAACCTGCGGACATAGCTTAAACGCCATTTTTTTTCTTGCATCCACAGGCGTCGCTTGACTCCTCTACAAGTTTCATATCATACTGATCTTCGCATGTTGCGAACACCGTTTCGGGTCAACGACGAAGTGCATGTATTATTTTACTATCTCATATTTGATTTTTAAATGTATTTGACTAGTATATATGACATTAAATATTTTTTTACTGTATATATCAATTTCATTTAATTATGTTCTTTAGTCAAACTTTAATTAATTATATTTTATATATTTCTTCAATATTTTGCTATTGGCATGCAGATTTTGTTTTTTCTTACGGCCAGTAAGTACAACTTCTAACGCGTATTCACACACACCATTTGTTTTATTTACTTATTCAAATTAAACAATCAAATTCGGCATACCGAGGCCGCACTTTTTGTTAGCTTATTTCACTCGGGTGCACCCGTATTATTTATTTCTACACGGTACACCGCCGACTCTTAATGTCACCCAGTCACGAATTGAGTTACACAAGTTTGTAACATTTTCTTTTCTGTGACAACACTGATGAATTATTTTCCTTTATGGAAATCAATGAGAAACATGTTTTGAGTTTCAATGTTTTCGGAATATTGAAGAATATTCTGCATGCTTTGCGACCAAACAGGCGACCATTCTTTTGGAATTATATATATATATATATATGATATGGCGTCAATTTTCGTTGCTAAAATATTTTAAAAAGCATACAGCATTACATTCATAGGTTAAGTACTTTATGATTGGTTGTATATTTTAACAATGCCAAAATCTTAAACACCTTCCGACCACCAGGTTACGTCTACATTCACACATACACATAACACACATCAGCCTGTAATGGTCCACTACTGAACGTGGGCCTCCCAATGGTCACTACAATAACAGTCAATTCACACTGAGATGCGACGCGATGAGACGAGGCGCTCTTTAGATAGTAATACAATATAGAACATGATAACTACACCTCTCGCCGATCACCGCAAGCACCAAGAGGCGAGGTGGCGTGCAGATACTTGAAAGAATACGCGCTACCTCCGAATACCGCCGCCGACACCGCGGAGGCCGGTCCTAGTACCAACCCTTTCAGTCTTTTCACCCCCTGCCCTTCTTTGTGGACGCCCGTGTCAACCCTGAAACTTTAAACATCCTCTGAAAAACTAAATAGTACCGATCCAGCTGTCCCTATAGTGTGTTCTCCCCAGCAACGCCGTAAGCCTAAGTCCAATCCACGCAGCGGTGCCCTTATCTGCAGTTGCGTAGCTTACATTTTAGTTTCCTACTTGGCTGGAGGCCTCTTTTGGCTTCGGCAGATTCATCCGTTAAGCAGACACATTTCACGGAAATATCACGAAAAAGAAATGATTTTACTTCACGTAGCGAGGGTTTTCGAGCTTTTGCAAGCGCGCAGATGCTTGCAAAAGCAGTAGTTTAGTTTCTTACGTTTTGTACAAAAGTATCGGGTCTGTTATCGTGTTACGTTTATCGATATAGCTCCATCCCTATCAGTTTCTCCGACTCCGGTATAACCTTGTACGTGTGTAAACGTCATATTTTTATAAAATAATGCATACATAATGTAAAAAAGACGCTCGTTCAAGTTTTCACAGGAGCTGTCATCGAGAAAATAAAGAAATGGAAATAGTATAGGCGCCTATACTATTTCCATTTCTAGAATAGAGGATGCTGCTACCCGTCCTCTTGATATCAACTGATATCGCCTTTTACGACAACCATGAGTGGAGAGGAGTGGTCTATTCTTATCCGAGAAATACACGGTACACGCATACATTTAACTGTAATCTATTCAAATAAATAAAATTGAAGTGTCTGTTTGTAATGTCAAAATAACAGCTATGTACTAAATGTATTTGAAAGTATATACGGTACTTATAGCAAAATAACATTTTTTTATTTGTTTGTCTGTCTGTCTTTCTTTCTGTTTATTCCGGCTAAACTCCCAAACGGCTGGACCGATTTTGACGGGACTTTCACTGGCAGATATTTGATGTTATAAGGAGTAACTTAGGCTACTTTTTTAGGAAATTTATTAGGATTCCGTGAAAAACAGTTAAAACCCATGTATACTCCAAATCCAATGTATATACTAATTATATATCTAATAATTATTAATCAATAATCCGATTTCTTTTAAATTAAACGGCGGGTGAAACCACGGGACACAGCTAGTTACCTAAATAATTTCAATATAAATTATTCTATATTGTTGGAACAGCTTGTACTTCTAGTAAACCAATTAAAACTCTGGTACTACAATAATAAAAGATTTCAAAGATAAACTATAATAATAAATCATCCACTATTAATATAATATCCAATAACTAGCCCCAAACAATAGTTTAATTACCTGTGAGCCACAGTCAATTTATTATAGTTCAGTTAGCTATAATAGGATCAAGATTGTCTGAAAGCCTCTACGTCTAGACAGGAGTGAGAATCATTACCTATTAACTGAGTTTGTGCTTAATATACTACATATTGGGTGAGGTCTTTTTTTTATATTTTCTCTCCGGGGAAGACTCTTACCGGCTAAAATCACTGGGCCGGTCATCTTCGGCACTGAAGGCGGGCTCCAGGTCCTCGTAAGATCACACTAGAGCCGCCCATTGGTGCCACGCCTCGGCACATCACGGAGGGGATGACTGTAAAAGCGGTCACCCCCTCTAGCAGAGAGAAGGCGACTGTAAAAAGGTCGCCCCCCAGGCATTCTCGGGGAGGATTGTAAAGGATCCCAAAGAATTCAAATTCCACAAAGAAAATGAATGTATATGCCCGTTTACGGGTATTTATTTCACTAGTAAGACCTGAAGTTTCTGCTCTATAACCGAATGAGACTGAATATCTCTGAATGAGTCCAGTTCCTTCGAAAATCGAACACAATGCTCGTCGCTTGTTTTGGTTACAATCAAACGACACGACCAATTCGTGACGGCACGGTTGGTGCAGTGGCTGATACAGTCGGCTGCTGCGCACCGGGTCCTGGCATCGATTCCCGCACGGAAAAAATATTTGTACGATCTGCAGGTAGTTGTCCCGGGTTTGTGTGTATTGTGTGTGGAATTTGTGTCTGTAAACGCACCCACGATATAGGAGAAATCCCAATGTGGGGCAAAGTTAAAAAAAAAATAATCGACAAATCATTTGACTCGTTCTTACATCTTTTTGCTGTACTGCTGTACGAAAGAGGACTACCTCCTTCTTACTGTTCCGTGTGGTGTCCAGATTAAGAATATAGCACCACTCCATCTCCTCCCGTGGCAGTCGTAAAAGGCGACTTAGGGACTATAGACCAGAGGGGTGGACAGTAACGTCCCGTCTGTGGAACAGTAGCCATTCTGCGCTCACCGACCTGCCTGCCAAGCGCGGTAAGTACTGGCAAATTCCCCTCAAAATGAAGACACAATTGTGGAAATCTATGGGCCTTTGTTCAGCAGTGAATCCTCCACAAATAAAAAAGCCACCTCCTTTACAAACATGTACATGTTTAAAGTGACGTGGCTTAATTTGATTAATTAAATTTGAGTTTTGATTGCCACCGATTAGATTACAATTTTAAAGTGATGAATCACTGTTTTCTTTATAAAATAGAGCGGTAATTTTCAGAACTTCACGACATTTAATAGCAAGGTGATGTCGTAACGGCACGGTTGGTGCAGTGGCTGATACAGTCGGCTGCTGCGCCCGGTGTCGTGGGTTCGATTCCCGCACGGAACAAATATTTGTATGATCTGCAGGTAGTTGTTCCGGGTCTGGGTGTGGAATTTGTTCGAAATTCGCAATCTATTCCAGCTCAGGAATAAAAAATCAAGATAGTCTATAAATAAAAACCTTAGATATTCAAATCGATGTAGAAAAAGCCCCAAAACTCCACACGTTCACTATCGAGTGCCCAAATGATGAACAGTCGATATCCGGCCACGCTTCCTTTTTACTGTAGTACAGTCAGCATGATAAACGAATAGCGGCATTTAAAATGGTTTGTAACAGTTAAAGTTGATTCCAAATCCGTTTAGTGGTTTTTAAATGATTGTACGGATAGACAAAAAGCCTGTTCAATCAATATTGGAAACAAAATAAGAGATATAGTTGATATTGAATAAGTAGTTGTATATGAAAATATTACTATGTACCGTGTGGTGCTGACTACGAATATTACCATTTCTTCCCGTGGGTGTCGTAAAATGCGACTCTGAGATTTGCCAGAGGATGGGCAGCAGCGTCCTTCGAGTACGTTAACAACTTAACTGCGATCGCCAACCCGTCTGCCAAGCGTGGCGATTATGGCAAAACCCCCCAATGTGTCCACAACTCACCCATATTGGTCGTTGTGGTGTACTTTGGGGGAGGCCTGTGTCCAGCAGTGGACTTCATTCGGCCGAAATGATGATGATGATGAATCACCATGGACAGCCCGATATTTTGCCCAATTCAGTTTTATTATTCATTCTGATGCTATAAAAAAATCGCCGAGCGCGAAGAGGCCACCCATGTATATTTTATTTCCATAACTGATGCACAATGAAGAGTCATCATCATCATCATCATCATCACCATATCAGCCACAAGACGTCTACTGCTGAACAAAGACCTCCTCCTTAGATGAACGAGCGGTTACATGCCGCCCTCATCCGATGACTCCCAGCGACCTTCACCAGGTCGTTGGAGGTTGTCCGACGCTGCGTTTTCCGGTGCGAGGTCTCCACTCGAGAACCTTTTTGCCACAATGGCCATCAGTTCTATGAGCACGTGCCCAATGGCCCAATGGCCAATAAAGAGTACAATAAATAAAAAACAAATCAAATACTTCAATCAAAGCTGTTACCACAGATTCAACTCGGAGCGACATTAACCCTAAGGACCCCGATCGAAAGTTTGCGGTTATAATTCTGACCTTATCGAACTATTGTGGTGAACCTACCCCTAAAACAAGCCCGTTTAGTTTAATTGGCATAGTGAAGGGTCAGACACACGATCGGTTTATTATCGTGCGACAATTTGATTTATATTTAAAAATGCATAACGTTCATTTTAAAGCAAAACAAGGACTAAGTTATATCATCATATTAGCCACAGGACGTCCACTGCTGAACAAAGGCCTCCCCCTTAGATTTCCACAACGAGCAGTTACATGCCGCCCTCATCCAACGACGCCCAGTGACCTTCACCAAGTCGTCTGTCCACCTCGTTGGAGGTCGTCCCACGCTGCGTTTTCCGGTGCGCGGTCACCATTCTAGAACCTTTGTGCCCCAGCGGCCATCAGTTCTACGAGCAATGTGCCCTGCCCATTGCCACTTCAGTTTACTAATCCTTTCAGCTATGTCGACAACTTTAGTTCTTTTACGGATCTCTTCATTTCTGATACGATCTCGTAGAGAAATTACCAAGCATAGCTCTCTCCATAGCTCGCTGAGTGACCTTGAGCTTTCTTATGAGGCCTATTGTGAGTGACCACGTCTCTGTTCCATATGTCATCACTGGTCTGTTATGGTTTACTTAATACTATTTGACAGTATCGCCATTTTACTAATCTAATCCAAACATTTAACTGGACCAGTCCTCTTCTACAGGAAGAAAACCAGAAAATAATCAAGTAAAGTCAAAGGATTGAGATAAGCAATCGAACGAGCATGCGATGCGTAAATGTCATTCCCACACATGTTACTGACATATCCATTCCTTGCTTGAACGGAGATTTTCATTTTGTCTAAGAGGGTACAAATATAGCCGGTGTACGAATGCGTGAGTGAATCCCGCACCACCAGCGATTGGTAGGTCAAAGGAATACCGTCGGGTATTTGCCGGTAAGACTCCGGCACGACCTTCCTCCTGCCACGGGGTGTAGGAAGCCTGAGAATTTAACTGGTGGTAGGTCTCTTATTGTAAGAGACCGATTAGGTAGGTACCACCCCAGTGCCAGATATTCACCGCTAAGTGTTTAAACTTTAGACATTACTATGCTCCTGTTAGAAGGGCACTGTAGCTAGTGACATAACTAAGCTTATGAGACTAAATAACTTCAAGTCTTGAGGACGAGCGCGGTGTAACACCTCGTAGGACTGGTCCTGGGTAGCATTCTCATTATTATCGGCAGGTATGTTGCTTTCCACCAGGAGAATTACATGTTCGTCTCGTCACGTAGTTGCATAAACAAATCATGTACAAATAAAGATTACTTAAATATATCTTCGTTTTTTTATTTTTAAAAACCCCACACTAGGATTTCTCCTGTGTCGTGGGTGCGTTTACAGACATGAATTCCACATACAATACACCCAGACCCGGAGCAACTACCTGCAGGTCATACAAATATTTGTTCCGTGAGGGAATCGAACCCATCGAACCCACGACCCGGAGCGCAGCAGCCGACTGTATCAGCCACTGCACCAACCGTGCCTCCATATCTATTAAGCGTTTGTAAATAGCAGTTGCCGTGTGGTGCCGGCTACGAATAGCACCAACCCATCACATCCCGTGGGTGTCGTATCGACTATGGGATTAGTTGGAGGATGGGCAGCAGCGTCCTTCGAGTACATCAACAACTCAACTGCGATTGCCAACCCGCCTGTCGAGATTGGCGATTATAGTAAAACCCCCCAATGAGCACACAACATACGCTTATCGGTCGTTGTAGTGATCTTTGGGGGATGCCTGTGTCTAGCAGTGGACTTCATTCGGCCGAAATGTTAATGATGAATCAGCAGTATCCGCAAGATAGATTCCATTTGTTCAGTATAGGTAAACGTTTACGTGAGACGCAAGTTAAAATAGTTGAAATTTTAGTTACCTCATTGGAGACTAGATTTCCAAGAGATGGGGACATTTTCATGTTTCGAAAGCATGGTCCGCAGTCGAAACTTAAATTTAATAAATGTACAAATCTTTTTTTGTTGCCCAGTGGAATTTCTACGTGAACTTTCTTTGCCCCGGGGGAGGGCGAAGGGCTACCTCCTGCCGGCTAAAACCACTGGAGCGGTCATCTTCGGCACCTAAGGGAGGCTCCAGGAGGACGAGCGAGGACGTAAGATTACACTAGAGCCACCCATGATGCCACGCTTTTAGGCACATCTCGGAGGGGATGATTGTAAAGCCCCTCTATCGCAGGGAAGGTGACAGTAAAAAATTCTCGGGAAGGATTGTAAAGGATCCTCCTAAGCATCGCTGCTGTGTTTACATCCAGATGTGGAACTTGCGGCGTAATTTTAAAGCAATGTGATATATAAAATTCTATGTGATGTCCAGATTAAGAATATACCACCAGTCCATCTCCACTCTTGGACGTCTCAATAGCCGATATAGGGATTCTAAACCAGAGGGATGGGCAGCAGCGTCCCTACTGTGGAACAGTAGCCATTCGACGCTCAACTCGCCCTCTCAGCGGGAGGTTACTTGGTACAGGCAAATTCCTCCCAAAATGACAACACAATTGTGGAAATCTATAAGGGAGGCCTTTGTTTAGCTGTGGATGTTATTAGATATAATGATAGTGATGACATTAAAAAATAATCCAACGCAACGTTAACTAACAATATAATATTTTTTATACTTAAACTAGCAGTGCCCCGCCGTTTCACCCGCTGTTTAATTTAAAAGAAATCGGATATTTGGTTATTTAAGTATAATATTGGATTTCATTATTTTTATTTTTCTTATATAAAAGTAGCCTAAGTTATCCCTTATAACATCAGCTGAAAGTCCCGTCAAAATCGGTCCAGCTATTCCGGAGATTACGCGGAACAAACAGACAGACAGACAAAAACAAAATTTTTCTTCAATTTTACTTATTCGTAGTATAGATATAAATGACATGCAAAAATATTCAATGTAATCCTTATACTCGGGCATGCGATTTCTGTTTTCAATGGAAGCATAAATCAATTTTTTGCTGTCCCTCCCAGATCATCAGTATTTACCTACCTACGCTATCTGAAGCATGAAACCAGTTTACATTTTTTATAGTGCCTTTTATGCCGACCGTACTCACGTCTGAGGCACGCTACATGCTGGCCACACGCCCGCCACATGTCATGCGATGTCACACCGTACTAATACAATGGGTTTGTTTGAACCGTGTTCGATTGTGCTCTTCTGCTAACCCTTTGGGACCAGTCTGACGTGACGGTAGGCTAGTGTTTATGTATGCGTTACCATCTACAAATGAAACCCTACCTCTTTTGTCGTGTAAGGGGATTGTATTGTCGGGATGGACGCTTGATCTATTATTTACACAACTACCAAATGAAAGGAGGTTGATATTTTTCAAAAGTATGTATACCCTCGCTACTACAGCTTATAAACCCTTTCAGCCATGCTGTAAATTAGCCGTCGTTTGGTTAAGAATAAAACCACCCCATCTCATTCCGTGGGTGTCATAAAAGCTACGGAATTAGTCGAAGGATGGGCAGCAGCATCCTTCATCATCATCATTATAATTTCAGCCATAAAAACGTCCACTGCTGGACAGAAGCCTCCTCAAAAGATAGCCACAACGACCAGTATGGGTTTGTGTTGTGTGTTCATTGGGGGATATTACCATAATCGCCACGCTTGGCACTTGGGTTGGCGATCGCATTTGATTTGTTAATGTATTCGAAGGACGCTGCCCATCCTCCGGCTAATCCCTTAGTCGCCTTTTACGACACCCACGGGATGAGATGGGTTGGTGCTGCCATGCTTTATGTTGGGTCAAAACTACTACGCAGTGGAAACCTTATAAGACAAAATTAAAAACGCAGTAACATTTCTTTTTTATATTATATCATCCAAAAGATGTCCACTGCAGAACAAAGGCCCCCCATAAGCGACCGGTTATATGGTCGTCATTTTGGGGGGATGTCACGCTTGGCAGCTGGATCGATGAGCGCCAAACAGCTGCTGTGCTACAGAAAGGACGAAGAAGGGGTTTACAGTCCCTTAGTCACCTTTTACGGACTCCACGGGAGGACATAGACTGATGCTATATTCTTAACCAATAAACCAAATCCGTGTGGTGTCCGGATTAAGAATATACACCACTCCATCTCCTCCCGTGGAGGTCGTAAAAGGCAACTAAGGGACTCTTAACCAGAGGGATGGGCAGCAGCGTCCTTTCTGTGGAACAGTAGCCATTCTGCGCTCACCAACCCGCCTGCCAAGCGTGCTGAGTACTAGCAAATTCCCCACAATATGATGACACAGTTGTGGAAATCTATGGGGGAGGTCTTTGTTCAGTAGTGGACGTTGTATGGCCGATATGATGAAACCACACGGGTCGTTTTTTAAATTGAAACTACCTTTTTTTTTTTTATTGATGTCTAGAGGAAATTCTACATGGAACTTCCTTCGCCCCGGGGAAGGGCGAAGGGGTATGCCGGACTCCTACCGGCTAAAACTACTGGAGCGGTCATCTTCGACACCGAAGGGGGACTCCAGGTCCTCGTAAGATCACACTAGAGCCGCCCATTGGTGCCACGCCTTTAGGCACACCTTGGAAGGGATGACTGTAAAGCGGTCACCCCCTCTAGCGGAGGGAAGGCGACTGTAAAAAGGTCGCCCCCCCAGGCACTTCTCGGGGAGGATTGTAAAGGATCCCCCAAGCCTCGCTTTGCGCTGTCCTGCGCACACGGCGGCACGTGACCACGTGCGCGCCACCGTCTTCCCGGGGGTCGCTCGGTGTGAGCACGTAGATTCCCCAATCTGCGCGCCCGCGACCCCCGAGGCCCCCCACCATAAAGTGACGGCAGGGGGCTCAGGCGTGTTGGACTTGGGAGCCGGGACGGTTGTTGCCCCGGCGCCGTCTAGTCCTTCTCCGTGCGGGATCAGCCCTCTCACGATCCCGCTCTGCAGTCTCCTTCTGGAGCAAATTGAAACTACCTATTAACTGAAAATCTCGAAACCGTGTACGGAACAGGGTAACCAGCTTAAAATCTCAAATAGTTCGGGTCGCCACAAATCGGTCAATCTATACGACTCGGAAAATTCCCTATTTCAACCCTAAACTTTCAAGGTCGAAGGTTTATTATCACTACCAAATGTAATATAGTGGAAAATAGGTTTTGCGTGGCGGTGTTTCCGATCACGTAACGTAAAATTTGATAATTGTTAAGAATTTGCATGACTGTAGCAGCTATAAATAACGATATATATAACATAACAACCATATATGTATATTTTTAAGCTTTTTATGGGTAACACCACAGAAATAGGAAATAACTAGAAGTGGTACGGGATAGAATAGAATAGAATATAACTTTATTGTACACCAAAATAATATGAAGGATTATTTACAATAGTTAGCGTGGCACAATGGGCGGTCTTATCGCTAAAAGCGATCTTTTACAGACAACCTTTGGATGGATTTAAAAGTAGGGAAATAAAGAAATTCAGGTAGTCTGTGGTGTACTGAACCGTGATGCAGATAATGATATCGATATTTATACAAGAAAAACAGGTATTTGCATAAATAAATAGTATAACTACACCAATTTGCATATTAATACATAAATACAAATATATAATATAATATTATACATATATGTTTGCTGATACAATACTGGATATTTATACTATAACATTTTTAACGATCGGGAAACTTCGCAACGTCTTTTCGTCAACAATACCGCAATGCTTCAAGACGCAAGTCTTTAACCAGTGTGTGTTACCAGTGATGACATATGGAACAGAGACGTGGTCACTCACAATGGGCCTCATAAGAAAGCTCAAGGTCACTCAGCGAGCTATGGAGAGAGCTATGCTTGGTATTTCTCTACGAGATCGAATCAGAAATGAGGAGATCCGTAGAAGAACTAAAGTTGTCGACATAGCTGAAAGGATTAGTAAACTGAAGTGGCAATGGGCATGGCACATTGCTCGTAGAACTGATGGCCGTTGGGGCACAAAGGTTCTCGAATGGAGACCGCGCACCGGAAAACGCAGCGTGGGACGACCTCCAACGAGGTGGACCGACGATCTGGTGAAGGTCGCTGGGAGTCGTTGGATGAGAGCGGCATGTGACCGCTCGTTGTGGAAATCTAAGGGGGAGGCCTTTGTTCAGCAGTGGACGTCCTGTGGCTGATATGATTTTTAACATTTTATATATATTATATATATTAGAGTATAGTTCAAAAATGTTGGTAACTGATTACTGATCTGACTTCATCGGGTTCTTGTCCTACCAGCCCATTCTAGAAACATTCAGTGTGTGTGTATCATTAGATTTTTATGTTTAACTTCTTTCCTTTTTGTTTATTTAATACTAGCTGGGACCCGCGGTTTCACCCGCGTTTAATTTAAAAGAAATTTAGAGTTCTTCGACATGGACACTTGACATAGAATATATATATATATATATATTGGATTTCAAGGGTTTCATTTTTTTGCGCGGAACCCTAATTATGTTTCTAAAATAAAAGTAGCCTAAGTTATTCCTTATAACAGCAGCTATTTGCCAGTGAAAGTCCCGTCAAAATCCGTTCAACCGTTTCGGAGATTACCCAGAACAAACAGACAGACAGACAGACAAAAATATAAAAAATTGGTTTTTTGTTATAGGTAACGTATATACTTTCATATGCATTTAGTAAAAAGCTGTTATTTTGACATTACAAACAGACACTTCAATTTTATTTATTTGTATAGATGTTTGAGCTGTACTTGAAAGTTGGTTTGTTTCATAAATTTTATTCTTTCTTTCTTTGTTATTTCTGGGGTAAGCCATGCCGAGCAGTGGACGTCAGCTGAAATAATGATGTACTACTGCCTGGATAGTAGTTTTAGATACCTTGTAAAATATCTGTCAATATTTTGTTTGAAGGCAACAATACACAAGAGTTTTATAATAAGTCGAAGAAAAATCCGCGATCTGTTAAACAAGAGAATTAGTATACTTATATCTAGCTAGACAAAAAGAAAATACAATTACATCGCTATTAACATGAGTCCAGCAAACTTTGATTATAAGGTCAGACTCGGCTGAAGACTTAATCTGATTGCCACCGGCTCCACCCGAATAATTCTGGTTAAACCTACTTCTATCCGTTTTCCAGATTATCCGTTACATAAATAATGAAATCCTGGCCAAATAAACCAAAAAATAGTATTGCGATTCCATTAGAAGGAAAAAAACAATAAAATCTCAGGTACCGATTTCGCCGGAATCAATTTTCTTCCGGAGCACCTTGACGGGGGTAATCTAACCCTTTTTACGAGGCCTATATATGCCTACGTTAGTTTTATTTAGATTGCTGTATTCTTCGTTTGCGGAGAACTTATGGAAACTTAATGAAAACGAAGGATTGGTAGCAAAGGTATGAACAGCAGCGTCAATTCTGCGAAACAATAACAATTCCGCGCTCACTTACGCACCTGCCAAGCATGGTGATTATTGCAAATTCCCCCAAAATTACGACATTATAACCATTTGTTTATGGGGGACGCCTTTTCTGCAGTGGGTGTCTTTTAGCTGATCTGATGATGATGATGATGAATATAATACTCAAGAACAACAAAAAATAATATAAAACAATTCAAGGCCTCCAATCTACGTCCATGCCTTGTAGTTCTCAGTAAAGAGTAGAGCACCTCTCTCCACCCATGGGTATCATAAAAGTTGACTAAGAGTTCATATCAAGTGGATGGACAGTAGCTTCCCGTGAGCTTATAAATACACTGCGATCACACCGCCAAGTATGGTGATTATGAAAATGTAACCGCTCATTGAGGGGATGTTCAGCAGTAAAATTTCACAACCAGATGTGTGAGAGCAGGAAAGGTAGTTCTTGACACCAATTATATTTTTGTAATTAATTAGCGTTAAATGTATGCCGTGTGGTGCCGGCTCAGAATGCCACCACCCCATCTCCTCCCATGGGTGTCGTAAAAGTCGACTAAGGGATTAGCCGGAGGATGGGCAGCAGCGTCCTTCGAGTACATTAACAACTCAACTGCGATCGCCAACCCGCCTGCCAAGCGTGGCGATTATGGCAAAACCCCCCATTGTGCCCACAACACATCCATATCGGTGGTTGTAGTTATCTTTGGGGGAGGCCTGTGTCCAGCAGTGGATTTTATTCGGCCGAAATGATGAATGAATGATGTATGGCCGCGTGGTGCTGGTTAGGAATAGTAGCAAACGATCTCATCCCGTGGGGGTTGTAAAAGGCGTATATGTGATTGGCCGGAGGATGGGTAGCGGCGTCCTTCACGTTACACACTTTATTTACACCATAACTGCGATCGCCAACCCACCTGCCAAGCGTGGCGATTATGGCAAGACCCCCAAGGAGCACACAACATATCCAGACCGTTCATTGTGGATCTTTGTGGGAGTAGTTGTAGTAGTTCCGGGTCTGGGTGTATTGTGTGTGGAATTCATGTCTGTAAACGCACCCACGACAAAGGAGAAGTCCTAGTGTGGGGCAACGTTTTTAAAAAAGAGTTGTGTCCAGCAATGGAGTTTATTCGGCTGAAATGATGAATGAAAATATACATACCTATCTACATTGGTTATAAGGGATATTGTGATAATCACCACCCTTGGATAGCCGATCGCCGTATGTTGTTATAAGTGCCCAGAAGGACACTGCTTTCCATTCTATTAATAATCTATTCGGCACTTTTTATGACACCGACACGTGAAGGGGGTGTCCTAACTTTATTCATATCGTAGGTATAAAAGTAGGTCGTGTGCGCAAAACAGCGCACAGTGAGGCTTGGGAGGATCCTTTGCAATCCTCCCAGAGGAGTGCCTGGGGGCGACCTTTTCACAGGTGCCTTCCGTCCACTAGAGGGGGTGACCGCCTTACAGTCATCCTCTCTGACATGTGTGGCACCATTGGGCGACTCTAGTGTGATCATACGAAGACCTGGAGCCCCTTCGGTGCCGTAGATGACCGCCCCGGTGGTTATAGCCGGTAGGAGTCCGGCATGCCCCTTCGTGCTTCCCCGGGACGGAGGAAGTACATGTAGAATCTTCAATGGGGACTAATCATAATATATATAAATTACGTGTGATGTTGTTTGTCCGCTATGGACTCCTAAACTACTGAACCGATTTTAATAAAATTTTGCACACTGTGTGCAGTTTTATCTAACTTAAAAGATAGGATAGTTTATATCTCAATTTATAATCGCAATATTATTTCATAGTGAATAATTTGTTTATTATCTGACAAAGAGTCATAATTATCTGTTAGTTCGATAAGATTCTAACAGATGGTGGTATAAGGTAATTAGTTGACTGGATTGAGTAAGTACCCAATAGATGGCGCTATGTTAAAAGTACAAACGTTTTATGTAAGCTACAATTGATTAGTATAACCGCAATTTATTATAAATCCACGCGCGCGAAGCCGCGGGCAAAATTAGTAAAAAAATTAATAAAAAAGGTATCAAATATGGTATGTAAAGAACGATTACCATTATAATATTCATATCATTCATTAGACTGTACGAGAACTACCACACCAGCCCAAAAAATGCAATGTGATTTAAATCAAATCCTTGTCATTGACTGATCTGTACATTCAATTCCTAATGTGCAACAAAAATATGAAAAATTGAAAAGAAAATTTGATAAATCGTCAATAATGGGTGTATCAAAGCCATAATATACACATTTTATTAAAACAGCTAGTTTATTTTCATATCAAGATGTTGACTGCAGTGAAAGTGCGCATTCATGGGGTGCAAGATGATAATTTCATTTTCTTTTCTTTTTTTTAAAAAAAAACATTGCCCCACACTAGGATTTCTCCTGTGTCGTGGGTGCATTTACAGACATGAATTCCACATACAATACACCCAGACAACTACCTGCAGATCATACAAATATTTGTTCCGTGCGGGAATCGAACCCACGACCCGGTGCGCAGCAGCCGACTGTATCAGCCACTGCACCAGCCGTGCCGTCAATTGGGTATAAAGGACAAAATCAAGCAGTATCGGGGCCTGATAAAGTTATAGCAACGTATTGGAGAGTATTCATCAAGAGAACCCTAACAAGAGAAAACAACTTGATAGAATCAGATACACGAAGAACAAGAAAATGGAAAATTTTCGCTTGACACAGTTTATGAAAGGACTACGAAATCGGATTTCTGGAGTGGAAGGCCTGGTGACCTGAAATACAGGCTTCAACCTAGTTTAGGCACCAGTCTCCCACAGTAAATTTGTACAGTAACATTATACCAATATATATATACCAATAAATACAATAAATAAATGATGGCAATTTCTTTTCCATACATTGAAAGATTGCTTACACCTTATTCTTTCGTTTGTAAAAGGCTCAAGTAATGGACATTGAAGTCTGGCTAGCATAGTACAGTACAGGAGTTACCCCTTTTTCATGTCCAAGTACTATTGCGACTAGCTTTACATTTTACTAGGTGAAAAATTGCGCTCGCGTGACGCCGTACTTAGATTTATTACACAGGGTCACACCATATGTGCAGGGGTGAATTTATATGATGTCAGAGATGGCTATATGTCAGAGAAATAACATGGGAGAAATTCGCACTCTTTTTCGTGCCAATTCGTTAATGTTCGGAATAGGTGTGAAAATGTTAGCGGCAATAGCAATAGAGGAATATACATATGTAATATTAGGGTTGGTACACATACCAACCCTAATATTACACACAAACAAACTATCACAATATTTACGGATGGCTCGAAAAGCGCTAGTGGTCTCGGTGCTGCATTTTATGACCCTCGTGTAACAAATAATCTCTCTTATAATAAATCTTTTAAAACATCCTATGAACTTTCAGTTGTGTCCATGGAACTCATTGCAATTTTAAGAAGCTCTTATATTTGCTCGTTCAATTCAGCATAATTAAATACTCATTTGTACAGACAGTAGAAGTGCGTTATATCACTTGGCTCGATACGCCCCTGGCCGCGGGTGCATCGCTAACTTACGATATACTCTGTGAAATACATGACAGCTATTTGAAAGACATTAAATTGAAGTTGCAATGGGTTACATCACATCACCGATATGTGAGGTGACATGCTGGCCAAAAAAGCAGCTGATGATGGAAGAGATGTTCATGTTTTATCAGATTACACAGAGTTACCTAGATACAAGAAATACCGTTACAATAACTGGAAAGTGTATTTTATTGAGAGATCCTTAGAAAAAGGGATTTGGTACAAAACGATACAATGTGAGCCTCCCAATATACCTTGGCTTATGGATATGAAGTTAAGTAGATGTTTAACTGTAACAGCATTACGTCTGTGATCCAGACACATACCATTAAAGAAATTTGCTTTTATTATGAGAAAATCTAACTCACCAAATTGTAATTTGTGCGGTGTAGTGGAAGACGTGCATCACTTGGTTATGGAATGTGTCCGAACAGAGACTCCATGATGAGGACTTTTAACCTGAACAGACTAAGTACAGGTATTTTTCACGATTTGCTATCGAGACCTTCATCTGAAGCATCATGAATCATCATGAATCCTAGATATTGTGTATGACGAATCGGTAAAAGCTAAACATGGTGTAACTACAAAAACTGATAGTAGCATTTATCTGAGTGACAAGCCTTTTTTGCACGGCCACGACGCACAATCGGTTTCTTTATGTAAAATGTAATTTAATTTTTAGAACTTGAGGTACTGATTTTTGTTGTAATTTTTATTAATATTTTTATTTTGGCCTGGAGTCAAAGAACTTTGGCCAATATTTGTTGTAAAATAAAAATGTGTTGCCAGTTTATTCCTCTGCTTAGTGTTGTTCCAATTTTGCTTTATGTATTTAATTTTAGTCAAGTGTGCGTTGTTATTAGTGCAAAAATAATTTGTTTCTTTCTTTCTTTCTTAATCGGTTTATTTTTTTGTGCAAAGACGACGCGCTTGGCTTTTGAAACTGTTCTGTAGAAAGTGTTTGTGACAGTATCCAGTTGAAAACCATCGTAAATTTTCTTTTTAATGCAATATCACAGTTTCATATAGTGTCCGGATTAAGAACAAAGCCCGCTCCAGCTCTTCCCGTGGATTCGTAAAAGGCGACTAAGGGTCACTGAACGTGAGGGGTGAGCAGCAGCGTCTCTTATAACAGAAACCATTTTGCGCTCACCAACCCCCCTGCGAAGCTTTCCGAGTACTGGAAAATTTCCCCCAAAATGACGACATGTTTTGTGGAAATCTTTTGAGGAGACCTTTGTTTAGCAGTGAACGTCCTATCATGATGATAATATCACGTCTGGTTTACAAATAACTTATCTGTAGTTTCCCAAGTTGATACAAAAACAAAGAAATCTGAAATGCAGTCTAGACTGACTACCGTGGCACTGTACTAAAACCACACCCATTCCATAAACGATATACTTAGCTCCACCTCCACAACCGATAACGTCCCACCCCACGTCTACCCTCCAAAAAGTTCCAGACGTTGTTATAAAAAAAAAACAACTATATATCAAACAGCTAATATTATTCCTTGCGTGAATAAAAACAATTTCTCCAAATGCGTCCCTGCCCCATTTTTTTACACAAATATTTATCTCGATAAACGAAAACTATTTTTTTTACATTTTTCTCAACATTGGAATACGCTATGCGAATATTTAGTGGATGTAAATTTTGTAAAGTTGGATTTGGTATTGAAAGAAAAATATCAACAATCAAGGGGGTTGGGTATTGTGAGTTGGAAGGTTAAAAAATAAAAAGGCCGTTCAATATACAGGGCGTCCCACGGCGATGCCACACGGAGGGAAAGTACCTTAAATATTAAAGATAGGATATTTTACTGAAAGAAGACATCGTTTAATTTTTTATAATAAGTAGAACTGCATTCACAGATTTTTTAAACATCGCCTACCTCAACCGGGAATCGAACCCGCCAAATGTGATAGTAAAATTACATGTATTTTATAATAGCGTTTGAAAGGGCTACTCATAAGCATTATTTTTTCCTATTAAATGAAACATTATCATTTCAAAGACCTGCCCACTTGAGATACGAGATTTCCGTGGTATAAGTACATGATAATAATAAAGCGATACATAAAGTGTAGTAGGTACTTGTATGCATTTCTTCATGAGCTCACAATTACCATGCAACTGGCTGATATTGATGCTGATGGCAGTAGGAGAACAGCCGAGTTTCTTAATGAACATTTTCCTTCCTGGATCGGCACTTTTGGACAAATTAGATGGCCACCGAGATCCCCAGATCTAACCCCACTAGATTTTTTTTTATGGGGTTATGTAAAAGATTTAGTTTACAGGAACCGGTACAACAGTGTGCAGGAGTTAAAAAATGAACTTAGACGTATTATTTCAAACATCCACCATGCAAAAATAAGTAAATCGACAGGGAGAGAAATTATTAAAAGAGTGAGAATTTGTATACAACAGAACGGATCACGTTTTGAGCATTTGATAAATTAATTTATTTATGATCTTAGTTTCATTTAATATGCTAAGTTATTTAGGAAAAAATAATGCTTATGAGTAGCCCTTTCAAACGCTATTATAAAATACATGTAATTTTACTATCACATTTGGCGGGTTCGATTCCCGGTTGAGGTAGGCGATTTTTAAAAAATCTGTGAATGCAGTTCTACTTATTATTAAAAATTAAACGATGTCTTCTTTCAGTAAAATATCCTATCTTTAATATTTAAGGTACTTTCCCTCCGTGTGGCATCGCCGTGGGACGCCCTGTATAGTATGTGGAATTCATGTCTGTAATCGCACCAACGACACTTTAAAAAAAACTGATTAAAACAAAGTTTATCCACCACTACGAACGAATTTCGATTACGGTATATTCCAATGCTATAGGTACCGAGCTTATCGCCTTAAGGCGTCTGCCCATTAGCCCGTACCATACCATAACCGTGCTGTGAATGAATCGGGATAAAAATATTCTTGGTATTTGATGTCATAAAATAAAGAATGCAGTTTTGATCAGCGAAATATTTAGTTCATTATTTTAGAACACTTTAACACCATGACAATATATAAGCAAAAGGAAAAACTTCGACAGGGTTACCAACTAACAAAAAATAATTAAAGGTTTGAAGGTCAAAAAATTACATTGTGATATTTTTAACAGTATTAATTGATATGAAACAACGCCCACTAGATTGTTCCGTCACCGTTCAACATGATTGAATTCAGGTTGCATGTTTCTTTTATGTTGCCCCACACTAGGATTTCTCCTGAGTCGTGGGTGCGTTTACAGACATGAATTTCACACACAATACACCCAGACCCGGAACAACTACCTGCATATCATACAAATGTTTGTTCCGTGCGGGAATCGAACCCACGACCCGGAGCGTAGCAGCCGACTGTATCAGCCACTGCACCAACCGTGCCACCAATGCCGGTACCGAGCTTATCGCCTTAAGGCGTCTGCCCATTAGCCCGTACCATACCATAAGCGTGCTATGAATGAATCAGGAACAAAATATTCTTGGTATTAATTGATATGAATCAACGCCCACTGGACCACCGGACCGAGAAATAATTCAGGAATTCGTGTCAGTACGCTTAGAGCATGGTACGCTGCGTTTAGTGTCTGTAGTACTCACCATTCATGATATGTTCATAGCGCGGTCATGGTATCATCATTTCAGCCGAATGAAGTCCACTGCTGGACACAGGCCTCTCCCAAAGATCACCACAATGACCGATATGGATGTGTTGTGTGCTCATTGAGGGTCTTGCTATAATCGCCACGCTTGGCAGACGGGTTATCCTCCGGCTAATCCCTAAGTCACCTTTTACGACACCCACGGGATGAGATGGGTTGGTGCTATTCGTAGCTGGCACCACACGGCAGATTCGTATATTTCTAAAACGACAATTTAATTATAAACTATAATAAATATTACAATCAGGCTTAGTGTAGTATTTTTAAGAAGTCTTTTTACTCCTACATTGTCTTAACATAATCTGAATTTCGAGAACAATGTACTCATAAATATTGTAACATAATATGATTTAAAAAGAGTAACAATGGAGTTTATATATAAATAAAGTCTGAGCTATTCATTAGCGTTAAATGGTTTAAATGTTTAAAAATCTTTTTATTTTACCTTTTGATAAACAGTTTTTGACGTAGTAAAGTTTTTTTCTACTTAGAATAATACCTTATTTATATTCGTGTATTATACCAACGCAACGTCGACGAGAATTTCGACTGGAGTTAGGTACAAAATAAAATGTGTTTTGCTCAGGCAATGACAGCCTAATTGTTGAACGCTTTCATACACAGGGCTGAGGGCTGAGTTCGATCCCGGCCCGCACCTCTGACTTTTCGCATTCATGTGCGGATCAGAATATCGATTATCACTTGCGTTAACGGGGAAAGAAAGAAACCTGCACACCTCAGAGGGCTCCAAAATGTTTTCAAATGTGCGTCTAGTTCGCCAAAATGTGTTCAAATGTGTCTAGTTCGCCAAAATGTGTTCAAATGTGTGTCTAGTTCGCCAACCCGCACTAAGCTAGCGTGGTGATCTAAGGCCGAACCGTTCTCATTGTGAAAAAACCCCCGTGTGCAGTAGTGAGACAGTGATGATCGGATTATGTATGTTGGCTGGGCGAACCTCTATAGACTGAAGCTAGGAAGTAATTATAGTTCCTGTTGACATAACTTATATCTACACAATACCGCTGATCATTCATCATCATTTCACCCGAATGAAGTCCACTGCTGGACACAGGCCTCCCGCAAATACCACCACAACGACCGATATGGGTGCGTTGTGGGCTCACTGGGGGGTTTTGCCATAATCGCTACGCTTGGCAGACGGGTTGGCGATCGCAGTTGAGTTGTTAATGTACTCGAAGGACGCTGCTGCCCATTCTCCGGCTAATCCCTTAGTCGACTTTTACGAAACCCACGGAAGGCGATTGGGTGGTGGTATTCTGAGCCACACGGCAATCGGCAGCGGTACCTCCGATATCTATGGCAATAACTGAAAAAAAAAAATCTTCAAAATCATTGTTGTATACCTTACGTTTTCTGTATGGTATCCGAATTAAGAATATAGCACCTCTCCATCGCCTCCCGTGGATATCGTAAAAGGCAACTGCCTTCCGTCTTCCGTCTAAGCCAGAGCGGAGCGTCCCTTCTGTGGAACAGTAGCCAGACTGCGCTCACCAACCCGCCTATCAAGCATGGTGAGCACTGGCAAATTCCGCCAAAACGACGACGCAATTGTGGAAATCTATAGGGGAGGCTGTTGTCCAACAATGGACGTCCTTTGGCTGAAATGATGATGATGACAATCCATTGCGTTATTTGAAATTTCTGTCAATAATGTTGACAGAGATTGTGCTTTTCGTTGGTTGTCTTTTTAATGCAAACTTAAATTCGCTTTGTTTTGAACTGTCGTAATCTCATTTATATTATATTATATTTCCGTGTGGTGCCGGCTCAGAATGCCACCACCCCTTCTCCTCCCATGGGTGTCGTAAAAGTCGACTAAGGGATTAGCCGAAGGATGGGCATGACCGTCCTTCGAGTACATTAACAACTCAACTGCGATCGCCAACTCGTCTGCCGAGCGTGGCGATTATGGCAAGACCAATGAGCCCACAACACATCCATATCGGTCGTTGTTATGATCTTTGGGGGAGGTCTGTGTCCAGCAGTGGACTTCATTCGGCCGAAATGATGATGATGAATCTCATTTAGTGCACCATCTATTGGCCAGACACTCATACGTCACTGAATATTTAAAACCCTCTCCAATATTCGGCCATAAGGTTTTCATCTTATGTAAGTGTTTCTGGTCCATATTTTAGTGGGTCAGTGAAAGGTTGTCTATACCAAAAATCTCAATACGTCTATTCAGTCCAACGGTCTTGCTCGATAGCCCAAATACAGTGAGTTACAAAACGTAGCTATAAAGTTAAAAACATTCATAATGCCGCGTGGTGCCGGCTCAGAATACCACCACCCCGTCTCCTCCCGTGGGCGTCTTAAAAGTCGACTAAGGGATTAGCCGGAGGATGGGCAGCAGCGTCCTTCGAGTACATTAACAACTCAACTGCGATCGCCAACCCGTCTGCCAAGCGTGGCGATTATGGCAAAAACCCCCAATGAACCGACAACACAACCATATCGGTCCGAGTGGTGATCTTTGGGGGGGGCCTGTGTCCAGCAGTGGACTTCATTCGGCCGAAATGATGTCAATGTATTATTTGGTGCAATGTGTGATTATATATATATAATTATTCTGTACGTTGTATGTCACTGAACTTCTCCTAAACGGCTGGACCGATGTTGATGAGTTTTTGTGTATAGCTGTGTTTGCGTGTTTGCATGTACCTGTCTATGCAAAGCTGGGGCGAGCAGCTAGTATAAGATAAAATTTAACGGCATGGTTGGTAGAGCGGCTGATACAGTCGGCTGCTGTGCTTCGGGTCGTGGGTTCAATTTCCGCACGGAACCAATATTTGTTTGATCTGCATATGTAGAATTTGTGTCGGTAAACACACCCACGATACAGGAGAAATAATAGTGTTTAACTTTGCCCCATCTCCTCCCGTGGGTGTCGTAAAAGTCAACTAAGGGATTAGCCTGAGGATGGGCAGCAGCGTCCTTCGAGTACATTAACAACTCAACTGCGATCGCCAACCTGTCTGCCAAGCGTGGCAATTATGGCAAAACCCCCCAATGAGCCCACAAAACACTCATATCAGTCGTTGTGGTCTTTGCGGGAGGCCTGTGTCCAGCAGTGGACTTCATTCGGCCGAAATGATGAACATTGCCCTGAACTTCATTAAAAAAACTACTATATACAACAAAATAAATCAATACACGAGGCCAGATAAGGCAGCACTGTGCCGTGACATTGCGATGCGCACTGCAGTGCCTGTGGTGATCGGTATAAGGATATAGCACCACTCTATCTCCTCCCGTGGATGTCGTAAGATGCGACTACGGGACTACTTTTTAAGTTCCTTCATGACACACACACGAGATACTTAAGATCATCGGAGAACTTGAGACTTCAGATGCCAATTCATTCCACCAAATTCTTCGATAAATCTTTTACAGTTCAGGCTATACGGTTGTGGAATGCATTGCCAGTGTTAGTGAGAGCTGCCAAATCATTACCCACGTTTAAAAACTGAATAAAAAAACATAATTACCTAAAGTGTACGTATCTATTATATTATTATGAGATTTGTTTAAAATATTTAGTACTATCATCTACTTATCCGTACACCACGGATTACCCCATTATTATTTTTCGTGACTTTCTTGTCCATCCTAAGGTTGTCTAGAAGAGATCGCTTTTAGCGATAAGACCGCCCATTGTACATTGTATTAATATTTTAAGTTTTCTTTTTAAGATCCAAATGGTGTACAATAAAGTATATTCTATTCTATTCTCTACTGGCAAGATCCCTCCAAAATTACGACACATGGCATGTAACCGTTCGTTAATGGGGCAGGCTTCCGTTCACCAGTGTAGGTCTTGTATATGTGATAGATATGCTCTACTTTTACAAATATCCACAAAAATATTTACATTGACATCAAGCACCAAAATATTTTTGAAGTGAAAACTTCTTTTAGCGCGGTACGCATATTTTTAGATGAGATAAAATTTCTGGACTCGCGACACCGTTACGAGACGCTAGACGTTTAGTTTGGCGTTTCGCCGTCGGGATCGCATTAACCCTAGTACCCATCTAAAAATGTCTAACGCGCCAAAATAAGTTTTCACTTCTGTCGGCACTCCCGGAGTGCAACCTGTATTTTTTTTTTCTATTCTTATTGAAAATTATTTTCTACTTTTTAGTTCGGTTATCTGCAAAAGTGGGTTTTCTCGTTTTTTTAAACTATTTTTTTTATTATGCCCCGGGGAAGGACGAAGGGGCATACCGGACTCCTACCGGCTAAAATCCCTGGGACGGTCATCTTCGGCACCTAAGACGGGCTCCAGGTCCTCGTATGATCATAGACTACAGAGTAGGGCCTATTGTCTGTCACGATATTGATGACGAAGTTACGAAATTAATTTGTGTTATTTATTTATAAGAATCCCGTCAAATTAAAAATTGAAAAGACAAGATAGTTTTGTATTTCTCACGAATGAAACATATTTCACAATTTAGATCACATAAACCCAGCATGACCTTATCAAAGTTTGCTACCGAAGTTAAAGTCTTGACCTAAAGGCTTACTGTCCACACAGAGCCTTCTAGGTAATACTATTATATTGAAGGCCTACAGTTTTTGTTATAGTTGCGAGCTCGGGTTTTACCACCAAAGTAGGGTTAGAGCTAAAATGAAATTACTGACCATGAATTTTGGATGGCATAGTGACCTACAAATTTTTTCTTAGAACTATAGTACAGAACTATAGGCGCCCCATACGTGAGGGTCTGTGGAATGATGTTTTAATTGTATTTTATGTATTGTTGTTATGTTTACTAACATAAGAATTAAGTATACATTGTTACTAACAAGCTCTTGGGCCCAGTTGCCATGAATAAACAAAATTTTATATTATATTATAATATTATATAGTGACACGTCTTGTTTGGGCTTATCAGATATTTAGAAGGAAGTACAACCGGTTACCGATTTTTCAACAAAGGTTTCAAGGATTTGCTTATTTTTTTAATATTCCATCTGGTTCCTAACCAGCGCTGCCAGATTTATTTGGGGCAAAGCGGAATATCGAAACCATTTAAGTAATAAAAGTGGGATTCATTCGATGAAAGCTTAAACTTATTATTATAGTGATAATTAGTATAAAATATCTCCCGCAACGTCGAAGAATCCCCAAAAAGCGGGACAGTGCGGTACAACCCGCGCGTGACATTTAATTTCAGGCAAAACAGTGATTAGTAGAACTGTTCCCGACACAAAGAATAAACCAGCCATCTCCACCCATCTCTAGCCATCTCTACCTGTCTCCACCCAGCTCAACCGGTCTCCACCCATCTTCACCCATCTCCATCCATCACCACCCATCTCCGACCATCTTTACCCATCTCCAACCATCTCCACCCATCTCCGACCATCTTCACCCATCTCCAACCATCTCCACCCATCTCCACCCATCATCACCCATCTCCATCTATCACCACACATGTCCAACCATCTCCAACCATCTCCAACCATCTCCAACCATCTCCAACCATCTGCAACCATCTCCAACCATCTCCAGCCATCTCCAACCATCTCCACCCATGACAACTAGCGGGTTGGCAGCAGCATCCTCTTGTGTGTTAGTTAATAACAACATACTACAATCATCAATCCAGCTGCCCAGCGTGGTGATTATGGCAATACCCCCTATATCCGCTCATTGTACCGATTATTGGAAGGCTCACGTTCAGCAGTGGACGTTTATGATATGCGTAAGTATACTTAATTTACCCATTTATTTTATTTACTCATTTATTAAACTGCATTAAAAACCACTATAAAAACAGGCTATACAGAGCATATTGCAGCCATTTACTATTAATTAACTCTATTAACTTCGCTCATTTGTCACTTTGCTTCCCATGGGGATGTCATGTAGCAGGTGGAAACAAATTTTAAAAACTAACTGCTCACATTGAAATTCAATACTGCTACTCGCGAAAGGTGTTCGCACAAAAAGAGCCTCTACCATTGCTGTAGGCCTCTTCAAATGTACAGCCAGCATCATAAGCAAGTATTAGGTTTCAAGCTTTCAAGTGTCATCTGACTGAAAAATGGCAAAATTATTTTTCTTGTTTACGACTTTATTCTCCGTGTGGTGTCCGGATTAAGGGTATAGCAACACTCTATCTCTTCCCGTGGATGTCTTAAAAGGCGACTAAGAGTCTCTAAACTCTAACCCGCCTAGCGTAGTGAACACTGGCTTTTCCGCAAAATTATGACAGAATTGTGGAACTCTATGAGGGAGGCCTTAATGGTGGTTTATACATAAGTATGATGGTTAACTAAGTGATAGACAATAGGCTTATAATGATGGCACGGTTGGTGCAGTGGCTGATACAGTCGGCTGCTGCGCTCCGGGTCGTGGGTTCGATTCCCGCACGGAAAAAATATTTGTATGATCTGCAGGTAGTTGTTCCGGGTCCGGGTGTATTTAATGTGGAATTCATGTCTGTAAATGCACCCACGACACAGGAGAAATCCTAGTATTGGGCAATGTTTTTAATAAATAAAAAAATGGTGTTGATTTCGACTTAAATTACAACAAGAAAAAGTGGATGGACTGTGGTACATCTAAATACCGCCGTGCCGTGTGGTGCCGGCTCAGAATACCACCACCCCATCTCCTCCTGTGGGTGTCGTAAAAGTCTACTAAGGGATAAGCCGAAGGATGGGCAGCAGCGCCCTTCGAGTACATTAACAACTCAATTGCGATCGCCAACCCGCCTGCCAAGCGTGGCGATTATGGCAAAACCCCCCAATGAGCCCACAACACACCCATATCGGTCGTTGTGGTGATCTTTGGGGGAGGCCTATGTCCAGCAGTGGACTACATTCGGCCGAAATGATGATGATGATGACATCTAAATAGACCACTACAGAAGTTAGTGATTGCATTGTGGTGGCCTTAAAAACTGCGATAGGGATTTCCACAAAAGCTGGAATCGATAGGAATAGGAATTCCACGCACAGTGTTATTGACGGTGATTGATTGCATTGTGGTTGCGATGTGGTCGATTTCAAATACTGCCCATTGCGGCAGCCGTCGAAATGTACAGTACGATTCGGTCGGTGTGAATATAGCCGCATTTTTATACAAATTCATACCTGCCCAATTTTTGTAGTTGTGCTTGCCTTGCAAACAGGAGGGTCTGAGTTCGATCCCGGCCCACGTGTCTGACTTTTAGGATTCATGGGCGGATCAGAGTTTGATTGTCACTTACGTTAGCGGTGGAGGAAAACATCGTGAGGAAACCTGCACACCTGAGAGGGCTTTAAATTTTTTCTCAGTGGTGTGTATAACCCGCACTATACCGGCGTGGTGGAGGCCTAACCTTTCCCATCGTGAGAAAAGGCCCTTGCTCAGCAGTGGCACAGTAATGGGCTGATTATGTCTGTATTTATTTATTTATACTTAATGTACACTAGTGTATAAAGGCGGTCTTAATGGCATAGGCATTTTCTGCCAGACGGCCTTTGGGTGATGCAGAGAACTATAAGGTAGGTGCACCGACAAAATATGAAAGAAAGGTATAGATGCGAAGACATATTATACAAATACATAGACGTACATAAACATTACATGTATAAAAATGTATTTAAATATACTAAATAAACACATACATACATATTATAGAATAAATATTTGCAGATGAGAAAAAATAAATAAAATCAGAGTTGAGATGAATCTGCTGACATCTTTTTGAAAAGGTATTTTCGTAATTTAGTTTTAAAGATGTTCCGATTGTTAGCCATCCAGATTTCAAAGGGAACGCATTCCACAATAGAACAGATTGGACGAAGAAGGTAGAGTGAATAAAGTCAGAGTTATGAGTGGGACATTGAAGAAGACGATTATTACTAGAACGAAGATCTTTATTGTGGTTGGAACAAAGATACTGGAAGTGAGAAGATAAATAAGAAGGAGAATTAGGAGAGTATAATATAGAAAACAGGGTAGTCAGTGCTCTCATATTTCTGCACTGGCGAATAGGCAACCAATTTAACAGTAATCGATACGCAGAGACATGATCATATTTACGGAGGTTGAAGACGAATGCAATTATTGAGAAGACGGTCAGGTTTGTTGAGTAGATCTGCATTCAAAAGCAAGTCAAAGTAACACACACCACCATAGTCGATTATGGGAAAAATTAAAGTCTGATGTGGTTTGTAATGTAACAAGTCTGAACAGGCTCTTTAGAGATTAAAGGCTTCCATTCTGGAGCAGCAGCAAAAAATAACAGCGAGGAAAACCAAATATTCAACCTGAATCACGTGGATTTTTTAGTACCCAATCCACCTTTGTAACTAAGTAAATTATTTTGCACCACATTGCAACCCCAACTTGCCATTTGTTCCGGAGTGTTCTGGCAACATGAATTTAGATTGGATTTAGAAATGTGAAAGTATTAGCACGCTTGCTTCGCCTTGTGGCTGAGGTAATGGGGAGTCAATTACAGGTGGGTTTGCTTTTTATACTTGTTGCGTTCTGAATTATATTTTGGAGCTTGAACATAAAGGTTGAGGCTGAGGCGTTGGACTTTTTTTTGGGACAAGCCCGCCACACATTCCCAATCACTGCAACTCCTGTAAGCCAGGATCTACAATGGCGACCACCGAAAAGAACACCGACCAATGAAGGTCGGTGTGTCCCAGAGAAATGAAGAACTGTCTTGGAACCCGCAACGAAATTAATCAGAAAATAAAATGGAGGAGTAGGAAATAATATACGTTCCACTTCCCTCCGTAGCAAGCAGGAGACAGAGAAAATACTATATTGAGGTATAAATGATTATATGAGTTGAACTGGAAATCGTGGGTTTGTAAGTCTGAAACCAGGGCTTACTGACATGAATGAATTACTAACACCTCCGGAGCGATCTTTCTCTAGATCCCGGAGCCCCCCTTCGGCCAAAGATGACCGCCCGCGTGGTTCTAGCCGATGACAGATCGGTATATCCTGGTCCCTTGACGAAAAAACTGTAATAAGTTTCCTGGGCTCCTGCCCAGTTGAGTCGGAATCGAAGAAACATTTTTTGTTTTTCCTTTGTCCCTTACTAAGATTTCTCCTGTGTCGTGGGTACGTTTACAGACATGAATTCCACATACAATACACCCAGACCCGGAACAACTACCTGCAGACCATACAAATATTTGTTCCGTGCAGGAACCGAACCCGCGACCCGGTGCGCAGCAGCCGACTGTATCAGTCACTGCACCAACCATGCCGTCAAATGCATAATATCGTCGTATAGTATCGTTAGTGGTGCAAAAATTAATGATTTTTCTTTATTTCTTTCTGTATCAATCATTTCAATTATTTCGGCCGAATGAAGTCCACTGCTGGACACAGGCCTCCCCCAAAGATCACCACAATGACCGATATCGGTGCGTTGTGGGCTGATTGGGGGGTTTTTGCCATAATCGCCACGCTTGGTTGGCGATCGCAGTTAAGTTGTTAATGTACTCGAAGGATGCTGCTGCCCATCCTCCGGCTAATCCCTTAGTCGACTTTTACGACACCCACGGGAGGAGATCGGGTGGTGGTATTCTGAACCGGCACCACACGGCTTTCTGTATATAACTATGAATTTATGCCAAATATGTAAAAAAAAGTTCTTCTGGATACCGATTTGTCTGTAATATTGCGAACAATTCCATAATTACATGTATCGATACGTATAGGTATTAAGTACTGTGATAAAATAAAGCATAGTAGCTTTTGGATCATACAGCCATACTTAAACCTCGCTGTCACAAAAACAAGGATTTTGCTTAAACAGAATTGAGAGTAAAAACATAAAAAAAATTAATTAGGGGTTGTGGGCTCGATTCCCACACGGAACAAACATTTGTACGATCTGCAGGTAGTTGTTCCGGGTCTGGATGTATTGTGTGTGGAATTTGTGTTTGTAAACGCACCCACGACACAGGAGAAATCCTAGTGTGGGGCAACGTTTTTGTAAAAAAAAAAACTATGCGTTTCATTTAAATGTCACTGATTTATTCACGTTGTCTTCTTATTTTTTTGCACGTTTTAATTGTAAATCTCAAAGATATATAGCGAAACAAAATATAAAAATGTACACTTATTTTTGGATAAGCTTTCATTTCTGTTACAGATTAGGCCTAAAACTACCCATGACCTTTAAAAATAGTTATATGTACTTTAAAAATGGTGAAATTAATAAATAATAGTCTGCAGGTAGTTGTTCCGGGTCTGGGTGTATTGTATGTGGAATTCATGTCTGAAAACGCACCCACGACACAGGAGCAACGCTAGAGTGGGGCAACGTATTAAAAAAAAAGTGTCACAATAGCAAATTATTTTATATTAAATGCTTTTATAGTTAAAATAATTGTGCTCAGTTTGCAGTCAAGAAAATTGGACACCAGAGTGACGGCCCATTGCGAACGTGATTATATTCTAATACGGCACAATTATTTTATCTATACATCTATTCTATACAAATAAATAAAATTGAACTGCCTGTTTGTAATGTCAAAATAACAGATTTTTACTAAATGCATATGAAAGTATGTACGTTACATATAACAAAAAAACTATCTTAAAAAAAATTGTCTGTCTGTCTGTCTGTTAGTTCCGGGTAATTTCCGAAACGGCTCAACCGATTTCGACGGAACCTTCACTGGCAGATAGCTGATGTTATAAGGTATAGTTTAGGCTACTTTAATTTTAGAAAAATAATTAGGGTTTCGCGTAAAAAAAGAAAACCCTTGAAATCCAATATATTTATTCTATGTCAAGTGTCTGTGTCGAAGTACTCTTTTAAATTAAACGCGGGTGAAACCGCGCGTCCCAGCTAGTTTTAAATATAGAATATTGTCGAGTACAATAAATTACATTTTTTTTAAAAATTGTGGCAACAATGAAAGTAAAGAAAGGAAAGTGTTTTTAAATAGAAACTTGAAAATAGAGCCAACCGAACAGCCATTACTTTATTTTTAATCGCCTATCTGCTTTTGCATGAATTAACAAACGACGTTGAATCGATGTAGCAATATAATATATCAGTAATTTGTTAGTCTTTAGAAGATTGTGGTCAGTTAGGGTCGCCAAATTTTTGTACAAAATATATAGTATAAGGTCGGAGATGGATAATAAACAATATTTAAGAAGAAAAACACAACATCAACAAAACAGTACTCGTTGTTAGTAAATAACATAAACTTTCACTTTTTATATTTTTTATTTGGAGAGCACAATAAGACGACTTTGTTAGCAAGTAGCAGGAAGAGAAGAGATCAATGTTGCCACCTCAAATATTTATAACACAAACATAATTAATGTTACAACCAAAAATATATATATAAATTGAAACTAAATTCTTGTGCTATGTTTTTATAAACACTCATTATGTTTTAAATACCTACATATTTTCGTAAACCGCGTGGAGTCCAGATTAAAAATATAGCACCGCTTCATCTACTCCGATAGATATCGTAAAAGGCGACTAAGGGACTCTAAACCAGAGAGATGGGCAGCAGCGTTCCTTCTGTGGAACAGCACTTCTGTGAGCAGCCATTCTGCGCTCACTAATCCACCAGCCGAGCGTGGTGGGTAGGTACTGGCAAATTCCCTCCAAAATGAGTCGGTCACTACGGTCTAGTCACTCCAGGGTGTCGACCTGGTTGTTGTGAAAATCTATGGGGGAGGCCTTTGTTCAGCAATGGTGGTTCTTTAGCCGATATGATTAAGAGATTGTCGTTTTGGATCATCCGACATTGGACTTTAAATTTACTTTCTACAACGAAATTGTCGGTAACATCTTAGTTTTCAAAAACACTTCAAAAAACTCGCAGCCGGTAGGATTCGAACCTACGCTCCCAGAGGGAATCTGATTTCGAGTCAGACGCCTTAACCACTCGGCCACGACTGCTACGTAGAAAGCTTATGAATTTGCTTAATATCTCCTGAGCTCTCATGAAAGGCAGAAGGCAGAAAAAAGTTGGCTGATAAAAATGTTTCGGATTATCTGTGGCTAACAATATTTCCTTATAAAACATCACAATTATTCCAGTTCTAAGTCTAAATGACAATAACATTAATTTATTCTTGCATTTAATTCTTGCAAGGAATAAAACAGTTAATTGTTGCAAAACATGAGGCCCAATTAATAAATTAGGTACTGGTAGCAATAGCAAAGTTGTATATGTACTAGCTGGGACACGCGGTTTCACCCGCCGTTTCATTTAAAAGAAAGTGGATTATTTATATATAATTTAGAGTACTTCGGCATAGACACTAGACATAGAGTATGTACATATTTAATTGGATCTAATTTTTTTGCACGGAACCCTAATTATTTTTCTAATATAAAAGTAGCTTAAGTTATTCCTTATAACATCAGCTATCTGCCAGTGAAAGTCCCGTAGAAATCGGTCTAGCCGTTTCGGAGATTAGCGGGAACAAACAGACAGACAAAAAAATTACAAATAGCTTTTTTGTTGTAGGTACCGTATATACTTTCACATGCACTTAGTAAAAAGCTGTTATTTTGACATTACAAACAGACACTTCAATTTTATTGATATGTATAGATAATCTTTTACGTGTCATACGGTGGCACCGAATACTTATCCAGTTCAGCATATGCCTGGCGCTGTTTTCAACTGAAGCACACAGCCTTAACGTACATTGCGTTGTACGTCTATACAAATAAATTAAATTGAAGTGTTTGGTTCTGATGTCAAAATAACAGCTTTTTACCAAATGCATATAAAAGTAGATACGTTACTTATAACAAAATAGCAATTTTAAATATTTTGTCTGTCTTTCTGTCTGTTTGTTCCGGCTAATCTCCGAAACAACGGCTGGACCGATTTTGACGGGACTTTCACTGACAGATAGCTGATGTTAAAAGGAATAACTTAGGCTTCTTTTTTTTAGTTAAGAAAAAAGAATTAGGGTGCCGCGAAAAAAATGACAGCCCATGAAATTTAATGCCATTTATTTTAAATTCAGTAGCGGGTGAAACCCGCGTAACACAGCTAGTAAGTTATAAATTCAGTGTTGAGTAATCACAGGGAAATGCTGAAAACTGAGATTAGATCAAAAATCTTAAGTTTTCGCGGTTGTAACACATTATAAAAAAAAACGGTGATAACCCAACTTGGTATTGGCTAAGACTGGTCCTAATGGGTCACCGTCTGCAATGTGTCCTTGAATAGTTTCAATCTTAACTTAGCGAATACCAAATTCGTTTTTAACCGTTATTTCAATGTTGTATTCAAGGATGTATGGATGTCTGAGCTCAGGGAATTGCACCCCTGTTCTGCCGACCAGCAGAAGCGGGCGCTGTATGTTCAATGGTTGCCAGCACGGGCGCTGGAAGTTCCCTTAATAGCTTACAATAATTTTATGAGGCAACGGCTTAATTTCTAAACACTTCGCACTAAAGTTAAGATTTATCTTGAACTTTAGTGAGCTTAACACTTCCTTGTAACATTCTGGTTTGTATAAATATTTAGGTACAGCTTATGATCATTAGACTGGGCTATTATTATGAGCTCAGTTGCACAGCTTGCGAAGGAGAAGCGCCTGACACCATATCATCATCATCATTCCAGCTGAAATTCAGCGCTTATCAGACGCCTTTTTGGCACAGACGTGAGACACATATGATTGTTCATATGTTAAGTTTTTCTTTGTTATCATTTTTATTTCTACTATCATTCGGGATGAGATGGGTGGTTGTACTCGCTGGCACCAAATGGCTATTTGTACTACCTTGTTTACTATTTTTTGTGAAGACCTTATGTTGCCTATTTTCAAACTCGTGTCTCATATATCTGTGACAAGTAAATTACTTTGCTTTCTTTCATCGCATTAGCGAATGGACGCCCACAGCTGAAAAAAGGCCTCTCACATCAATTTCCACAATTGCGTCTTCAATTCCATTGGTAAGCGCAGTACGGATACTGTCCCACGGAAGGGACGGTGCTGCCCATTCCTGTAGTTTAGTCTCTTAGTCGACTTCCATCATCAATCTCGGGTAAAGGCAACGAGAAGACTCGGTGGAGTTTAACAAAACCAAATGCAATACGCATGATTTTCATTCTGAAAAGAAACATATCATCCCATACATTACAGTTTTTTACGATGCCCAAAAGTGGAGAGCGACAACCAAGCCGACAATCCGTAAAACTATAATGGGTTCAATCATTCCATTTTTGATACAGGTCACAAAATATCCGCAGGCGACGGACTTTAAAAGCGTTATTGCTCTGACGCCGTCCCTGTTCCCAATGTGGCACATATAAGTACATACGAGCATCGTAAATCACCTCCCGCATATTGGGCTCCTCGTCTGAACAAATCAATATACCGAATGTCTTTATCTTGTTATGTCACGCGCTTCTCACGTTTGCCAACTTCATGGCGACGAATCAATTTGATGGCTCGAAAACGCCGACTCTAAAATAATTTCCATAACATTGTGTGTCGATATAAATGAGCCGGTGAAATTTGTAATGTGGGGTGTGTGTGAAGTCAATTATGCAAAATGTCCGTGAAGCGTTTTTTGCTGAGGCCAATATTAATTACCCGGGGTACATCATCATCGTTTCAGCTGAAAAATATCCGCTGCTGGACAGAAGTCTCCCCAAAGATTGCTACAACGACCGGTATGGGTTTATGTCGTGTGCTCATTGGGGGGGTTTTGCCATAATCACCATTTTTTTAACGTGTGGAAATCCTCTTGGTTCCCTCCGCTTTGGGAAGAGCGGAGAGGCATACTGGGCTCAAACTGGCTAAAACCCCACGGTGTCCTCCTCTAGCCAAAGGTGAGGTGTACGCTTTATCCGCATTAGACCGAGCCAACGGCAGGTATCGGCCCGTCAATGATGGACGGGCCCCTTCATAGGTGCGGCCCATAAGGTCGCACAGTGAAGGGGCCCGTGGCCCGTCCTTCAGAGAGGCGCACGCGGAATCCGGGCGCCTATTTCTGTACGGGCGATCGCAGCTAGGTTATAAATGTACTCGAAGGACACTGCTACCTATCCTCCGGCTAATTCCATTGTCGCATTTTATGACACGCACGGGATGAGGTGGGGTGGTTGTATTCTTAGCCAGCACTACACGGAATTGGTCTTCTACGCCCAGTTGTTTAATAGTTATATGCCCTTCAAACCGGAACTCAATAAAGTTTAAACACTACTTCCTGCTTGGCGGCAGGTTATCTGGCACTATCTATACCCTCTGCCGTGCCGTGTGGTGCTGGCTCAGAATGCCACCACCCCATCTCCTCCTGTGGGTGTCGTAAGAGTCGAGTAAGGGATTGGCTGGAGGATGTGCAACAGCGTCCTTCGAGTACATTAACAACTCAACTGCGATCGCCAACCCGTCTGCCAAGCGTGGCGATTATGGCAAAAACCCCCAATGAGCTCACAACACACCCATATATGTCGTTGTGATAATCTTTAGGGGAGGCCTGTGTCCAGCAATGGACTTCATTTGGCCGAAATGATGATGATGGTACCCTCTTCAAAGAGAAACTGAGCATTTTGTTGGCTTAAACGAGAACTGGGTCCAACACGCAGGGGCGCTTTAGAGAAGTCTTATCTCAATTGTAATGGGATACTATGCGAGGACTTGGGGCAAGCCAGGCCGCAGAGATCGGTTCCTTCAGACCAAGTGACGGGTCGATAGTTTTTTTATTTTATTTTTTTATTGGTCCGTTGGAAATTCTTCTACTTCCTTCACCCCGGGAAAGGGCGAAGGGGCATGCCGGATTCCTACCGGTTAAAACCACCGGAGTGGTCATCTTCGGCACCGAAGGGAGGCTCCAGGAACTCGAATAATCTCCATCTAGAGCCACCCATTGGTGCCACGCCTTTAGCCGCCGCCTCGTACGACATTGTTCGGTATCCTCGTGCGATCCGGATAGCCACTCTGCGCTGCAGACCGTGAATTTTGGTTCTGCAGCGCTGGGCACCTGATAGTCGAGCTGCCCATACAGGCGCCCCGTATAGGACTACGGACCACACGACCCCCCCGTAGAGACGGCGAACTTCCTCACATGGTCCCCCGAGATTGGGCAGCATCCGGTGTAGTGCACCCACTACCCTCTCGACGAGGCGCCGGAAGTGCTCTTCGAAGCCCCAACGACTGTCCAGGGTGAGCCCCAGATATTTCATGTACCGGCCCACCCCGATTCGCGCGTCACCAACGCGTATCCACGAACTAGGTGGTTCTCTGCTCCTTGGCAGTTTGTGGAACCATAGCGCCTCGGTTTTTTGAGGCGCTATCCGCAGACCCAGGGCGTGGATTTTGGCCACGACAATTGTCACCGCTTGCTCCGCAAGCCGGATGGTTCCCTCGAAGGACTCCCCGCTGGCCAACACCAGAGTGTTGTCAGCGTAACAGACTAAGCTGACACCAGCTGGGAGAACGACACGCAGGACCGCGTCGTAGGCGAGGTTCCATAAGAGGGGGCCGAGAACTGACCCCTGTGGAAGCCCGCACATAATCTCCCTCCGCTTTACGCTACCGTCCCTGCCCACGTAGCGAATGTACCTATCGCGCAGATAGGCCCCTATGATGCCCTGCAGGTAGGGCGGATACTGATGATAGACTATTGCCGCCCTAATAGCGCCCCACGGGATGGAGTTGAAGGCGTTGACGATGTCTAGACTGACCGCCAACGCCACCCCACCCCGCCGGGACACTGCCTATTCCGACAGCGAGCGGACGCGAAGAATCGCGTCGATTGTGGACCGCCGCTGCCGGAAGCCATATTAACTTTCAGCCAGGTCGGGGCCAACTCGCGACAGGTGCTCAACGAGTCTTCGGGTAATTATTCTTTCGAATAGCTTCGAAGCCTCGTCGAGCAGGCAAATGGGGCGGTATGCAGAGGGAGACTCTGCAGCCCTTCCTTCCTTCTTCAAGAGAACCAATCCAGCTTCTTTCCAGCCGGACGGGAACACGCTACTACGAAGGCAACTGGTGAACAGCCGCCTCAAGCGGTCCCAAGCGTTCAACCTAGGCTATCACTGCTTTAAAGCAGCAAGTAAAAATCTGTACTTACAAAAACAAAACAATAAACAAAAATATTTGCTTATTAAAAATAAATACGAACTATTTTAAACGGATATAGGTATACATATATTTATTTATCACTTATCAACCTCTACCCCTAACCTCACATAACCCAGCTGACAATTAGTAATTAGCGCGTCGAAAAAGGCGCTAATTAAGATCGACGTTAAACAAAGGGGCGCCCGCTTTTAGTTTGTTACCAATTATTTTGGCTACGTAGTATCGCGACCTAGCTGCGGTATTGTTCTTCGTTTTGAGGCAAACAAAAACAAAATAGGGAGAAATTATTTAATGGAAATACAATTTTTATAACCCTGCACTGTCCCAATTGTTAGTATAAATAGTATAATACGAGGGCGGCACTGAAAATTTCGGGAATCAAGGAAGTAACACAACATTACTATTTAAAAATGTATTTATTGCTTTTCGAAGTATTCTCCGCGAAATTTGACACATTTTTCCATACGATGGAACCAATCATTGAAGCAACCATTCCATTAGGAAGTTGGGGTCTCCAAAATGGCCGTTTTGTAGGCGTCCACAGCTTCTTTAGGTGATGAAAATCTCTGTCCACGCAATTTATTCTTTATTTTAGGGAAAGTATAGAAATCATTAGGGCTTAGGTCGGGGCTGTACGGCGGATGGTCTAATAATTCTATGTTTTCTTGCTCTAAAAACTCTTTTGTTCTGTGTGCGGTGTGAGAACTCGCATTGTCGTGATGGAGGATGATGCGGCGGTTGCAGTTCTCTCTCCGGAGTTCAGAAACGACCTGTGGCAAACAAATGCTAGCATACCATTCTGCATTAACCGTTCTTTGTCCCTCAAGAGGAATAGTCGTAACATGGCCGGTTTTGGAGACAAACGTGGCCACCACTTTTTTTGCGACACTCCGTGAACGAACAATTTTTGTTGGCTTTAACTCATTTTCGAACACCCAAACTCGTGACTGGTTTTTTGTTTCGGGTTCGTACGCATATATCCAGGATTCGTCACCTGATACGATGTTGTATACAGCATTTGAGGATCCTGCGTGAAATCTTTCGAGAGTTCTGACGCACCAAGTAACGCGAGCCGCTTTTTGCTCTTCACATAGCAAATGCGGTATCCATCGGGAAAACAACTTTTTTACACCTAATTGTTCATGCAAGATTATTTGTATTTGACTCATGCCAATGTCTAAAGTTGCCTGAATTTCGCGGTATGTCACATGTCGATCTTCCTCAATCAGCTTACGCACAGCATCAACGTTTTCTTGGGTAACTGCAGTTTTTGGACGACCTTGACGAGGATCATCACTGAGCTTGACACGTCCACGTTGAAATTCAGCAAACCAGCGATAAATTGTGGTTTTGGATGGGGCTTCATCACCAAATGCAGAAATCATCCGGTCAACACACTGTTTTTGTGTTAAACCACTTCGAAAGTCATAATAAATCATCGCTCTTGAATTTTCTCGAGTCAATTCCATTTTCTCAACGACTAAACAAGTTTGACAAAACCTTGTGACAAGACCGTGAATCTTTTTTAAAATAAATAAATGGTATTCGATTTGTAAAACCAAGGAGTTTTCAATTAAAAAGATTTTAATATCACAGGAACAGTGGAAATATTCCATTCCCGATACTTTTAGTGCAGCCTATGTATAGGCAAAGTCTAGTATACCTTTATATAATTTATTAAAACTAATACAGATGTTGTCCGTGTGGTGTCCAGATTAAGAAAATAGCACCACTCCATCTCCTCCAGAGGGTGTCGTAAAAGGCGACTAAGAGAATCTAAACCAGAGGGATGGGCAGCAGCGTCCCTTCTGTGAAACGGAAACCATACTGCGCTCACCAACCCGCCTGCCAAGCGTGGTGAGTCAAAGTCAAAGTCAAAGTCAAAGTTTTTTATTTCAAATAAACCAAATATTGGCACTTATGAAACGTCAGAATCTAAGTTGCACGGTTCCAAATAGTGGATCTCATGGAGAAGAGCCGGCAAGAAACTCCATGGATACTCTTTTAAAATAATGGAGATTACAATGCTGATTGATACAAAAATGATTGTACAACAAATACCGAGAAAAATGTAGGTCAATGTCTAAAGATGGAACGTACCATAATAATATTTTTTGCTGTGGCAGTTAATGACTGACCAGTCCCAACAGACGGCACCCGTTCACGAGCATAACGCATGCATCAGCATCACTTAGCTCAACCATGTTGAAGGGAACCGAACGACCCGATACACAACGCCACCATCAGCAAGACATTTTAGTGAGCATGACAGACCAATACAGCCAGGCAAAAGACACAATCAAAATTAAGTACTAAATATATATCATCAATGCCTACATAATGCTCACAGATTTACGGTTTTGTAAGAATATTATAATTTGATGTCACAAGAACAATATTAACAATAACAAATAGTCAATCAATGTATATAAGTAAATTTACATTTTTTTTAAATGTTTTAAATGAGTCAAGTCAAATGTCAATTTATTAACTATAAGTAAATAACATAAATATTTGCAATTTTAAATGCGATATTAGAAATGTCAAGTTATTTTTACAATAATAATATAATTAATTCCAATTTGTAGACATTATGCCTTTGATTGCAAGTTAAAACACTTGCAATCATGTCAATTATCAGAAGTTATAAAATAAATTATACAGCGCCAGAGGGTCGCAGTGTGCAGAAGGGAATCGTTTGCCACACATCTTTATCATCGATGTAATGCTGTATGTTATAGTAGGCTTTCAATATTAAAACGCGCTTAATCAAAGATTTGAATTTTAGTTCTGGTAAATCAGTAATACTAGAAGGAATTTTGTTGTAGAACCTAATACTGTTTCCCATAAACGACTTGCTGGTTCTGCTAAGTCTAAAGCCAGGCAAGACAAGCTTGTTCTTATTGCGAGTATTTAGGTTATGCACGTCACTTCTTTTATTGAAACTAACAATGTCTTTGCGGATATACATAATATTTTGGAATATATACAAGGATGGCAAAGTTAGTATGTTTATCTCCTTAAATAGTTCCCGGAGTGACTCACGAGAGCCCATATTATAAATAGCTCGGACTGCTCTTTTTTGTAATATAAAAATAGTCTCGACATCGGCAGCCGATCCCCACAGTAAAATTCCGTAGGACATAATACTGTGAAAATACGCAAAATATACTAACCTAGCTGTAGCCACATCCGTAACCTGTCTAATTTTCCTAACGGCAAATGCAGCAGAGCTCAGTTTGCCTGAAAGTGCTTTTATATGGGGTCCCCATTGCAATTTTGCGTCTACCGTAATACCCAAAAACACAGTTGAGGGAACCAGATCTAATGTTTTTCCGTCAAGTTTTACTTCTGTAGTTAAATGGGTCACATTTGCCGTTGAGAATTTTACACATTTGGTTTTTTCTGCGTTTAGGAGTAGATTATTAGCCGAAAACCAATCGGATATCTTACGAAGTATATCATTGGGTTCTACAAGATGCCTATCCTTTCTGTTTACCTTAAATATAAGTGAAGTATCGTCAGCAAATAAGATTATGTTTGACATTGTGTCGTTTATCATATATGGCAAGTCATTGATATAAACCAGAAACAGAAAAGGGCCCAAAATTGATCCTTGAGGTACTCCTATTTTAACTTGTGAGCCTGTAGATGTGACGTTCTCAATTGCCACTCTTTGATCTCGATTTGCCAGATAGGAAATTAAAAGATCTATAGATCTACCTTGAATTCCGTAGTATTTAAGCTTCATAATGAGCGTACGGTGGTCCACGCAGTCGAACGCCTTGGACAGATCACAAAACACGCCCAAAGCATCATGCGCATCCTCCCAAGCCCCCAATACAGTTTTAATGAGAGTAGATCCAGCATCCTCTGTAGATCGTCCCCTTGTAAATCCAAACTGTTTGGCGTGTAATATCTTATTACTGTTAAAATGTACTAACATTTGATTTAATATAATTTTTTCGAAAATTTTGCTTAAGACCGGTAGCACGGATATTGGCCTATAGTTAGATGCATTATTCAGGCAACCAGCCTTAAACATGGGTACAATTTTACTGGATTTCATGAGATCAGGAAATATGCCGTCCGCGATGCAAGAATTAAATATTATAGCCAACATTGGCGCGATGTTAACTATTACAGATTCCACGGCTTTCGTTGACAATCCCCATAAGTCTTCAGTTCTTTTAACTGCTATAGTTTTGAATGTTTTTATTATATCAGTATGTGTTACAGAACTGAATTCAAAGGTAGGTACACGTAAATCTACATTTTTTAAGAATGCTTCGGCTGCTTCCGGAGACGATTTAAGATTTTTAGTAGTCTCTATTGGAATATAAGTGAAAAAGGTTTCTAGAAAATTTGCGACTACAGTCTTATCTGAAACTAGTTTGTCATCTATATTTAAATTAATTGTACTGTCACTAAACCTACCATCACTAGTTTCAGCATTTATTATTTTCCATGTCGTTTTTATTTTATTGTTTGACTTCTTAATTTGATCACTAATATAAGCAGCTTTTGCTTGCACACAAACCTTTTTAAATAATTTAGAATATTTTCTAACATAATTATGAAAATCGATATTAGATGTGTAGGACTTTTTGTCATATAGTTCGTATAAGACATCTCTACTATGTCTTATACCCTTGGTTGCCCAGACACTGAATGTTAATTTAGGTTTTAAATTAATTTTATTTAGTTTGCAAGCTTTTTGATACTCTTTACATATAGCATTAAATAGGGTCTGGTACAGTTCATTAGGATTAGCATTTTGCGGCTTTAAATTTTGAAGTACTGCTCCTAGATTTTTACCAAAATTAACTAGACATTTTTTTGATAAATTTCTACAGTGTATTATTTTGTGCCCATTAACTGTTTTATAGTGTAATTTAACAAGCTGGCACTTATGATCTGAACGAATTCCACTAATTAAAGTCTTACTGGTTATTTTAAAGTTAGTAATAATATTATCTAAACAAGTGGCTGAGGTAGGTGTTACTCTAGTTGGCTCAGAAAACAAAAAGCTTAGGTTAAATGATTTAAACAAGGATATAAAGTTACGTTTATCTGTGGTATCTATCAAAATGTCTATATTGAAATCACCACAAACTAATATCTTTTTGTTCATTTTTATTTTCCTAAGGGCGTCCTCTATTATTGAAAGAAATTGTAATATATTAGACGAAGGCGGCCTATAAACACATAAAATTACAAACTCCCCCGTTTCTGCACACGCAAGCTCACAAACTCGTTCAACAGAGAGGTCGCAAATATCTAGGCGCTCTTTAAATGTTAAGTGTTGTTTAATCATAATTAATGACCCCCCACCTTCTGCTGACACTCTATGGAACGAACTGGCAACTTTAAAATTATTTATACTAAACATCATTTTATCTGCCTTCAACCAAGTTTCTGTTAGGCATATAATATCAACATTATATTTTTCTGTAAATAATTCGACATCTAAAATTTTGCCAGAGAAGCGATTAATATTTTGATGTGTCATTGTAATATAATGACTGTCCTTCTCTGTTGTCAGTAGCTTAAGTTTAAATTAAAAATTTGATTAACCACCTTATTGTTAGTATAATTACTAACCACAGTGGAGTTAAAAGAAGACTTCGTCATACTACTTATGACTGAGTTAATATTATAAGCTACCAGTGTAGCAAGGTGACGCTTACATCTAAAAGGCAGATACACAGTATCCCCAGTCAATTTTAATTTACCAACAAAACAATTGGTGTCAAAAAATATTAACTTGTCACTATAGTGACTTACTAACAAGTGCATATGCATATTTAGCATATGAATATAGTTGTTTTGTTCCTCTGACAAGTGATCTAGGTAGGGAAATGCACACAATATTATCCTACCACAGTTCAAATTTAACATTAAAGCAACACTGTCTGAGATGTCTTTTTTCCTAACGTTTAAACTATTACCTACAAGTAAAGTTATGTTAGTGTAGGGGTTGAACTTATCTGTCATAAGTGATGCTATTATTTGTTTATAGGATGACCCAGGCATACAGTTATTATGTGCGGAATGACCCAGGCTGTTGCTTAACAAACCCCCAAGACCTTTGCCAGTGTTATCAGAATACATGACCATCCGATAACTCATTGTTTTATTTGTACTTGTATGATTGGTCATATCTACCAAACCAGTTATTACGGGCTGAGAATGAAACCCTGTCATTGCAGCACTATTACACTGATTTCCAGCCTGAGGCAGATCCTCCAGTATCTCAGGTGGGGAACTGTTACAAACTGATTTAGACATACATTTACACAATGTATTGCTAGTTAAGGAGTCCACACTGTTTACATTATAACTACACATATTAACAAGCTGATTTGCAGCAAGGATATGTTCTTCAATTTGCCTCTGTGATGATACATATTTATTGTAGAGAGAATTGAGTGACTCTTCTAAATCCTTAATTTCAGACTGTAAGCGCTGAGTGTCAATTTGATATATGTTTTTACTATCCTCCAATTTTATTTGATAGTTGCTAAGTTTATTAATTAGAGCAACACGTTCTTTCCTTAATTGAGTATTTTTCAAGAAGTGTTGATGTTTTTTCTTTAAGTTGCTACATTTTTTTAAGAATTTGTTAATTTTTATATACTTTTTCATTTTATTGTGACTTATTTTATTAGTATATTTATAGTCCACAATAGAAGCTTCCTCAGTAAGATCAATGGTAACTATTGATTTCCTGGCCTTAGCGTCTGAATTACAATGAATTAATTCTTCGAACAAATGTTGGGTTGCAACAGCCTGTGTACAGTCCTTGTCATTCTGTAGGTTTAATATTAAAGCATTTGCATTATACAACTCATCCTCGAGATCCCTGACTTTCCGCAAAGCCTCCTCATACAAGCAACTACACTGACTGAAACCATCTGTGATCTCCTGAAGCTTGTCCCGTTCATCAATAACCTCTAAGTGTAGTTGATGTAAATCTACTAGCTCCCTTTTCAAGCTTGAGTTTTTGTCAACAATCCTCTTAACTTCGTCTTCACTGTCCTCTCTTTCCTGTAGCAGTTGTTGACACTGTGTGTTTGATGCTTTAAGTTCCTTTAGGGCTGCATTTAACTTATGCTCCATCTCCTGGGCTGCGGCCTTACGGGTAAGCATTGGTATGGTCTCAGGATTGAGTTACTGAAAGGGAAAATGAAGAAACAGATAGATGACTGTGATAGATGGAAATGGAAAACAGATAGATAACTGTGATAGATGAAAGTGAAAAATAGAGAAAGTGTAAGAACAGTTCTGGTAGATAATAACAGATGCTGCATTTACTGGGGGCTTACGAATAAAAACTAGTGTGTTTTACAATGTTCATATATATCTTTTATATAATGTGGGTACTGTTATATATGAAACTAGTAAAGTATCCTATTGATCTGTCTCTCGTTAATATGCTAATTTATACTAGTGTTAAATTAAAGACACTATTATTATTTAAAGGAGAGAAAATAATTAGAAGTAACTTCGATATCAGTTAAACTTGTCAACAATGACTTTGGCGAGTACTGTGCCAGATCTGTGATTAGATACTCCTCGCACTTATCGAGAAGGTCAGAGTGTTATTATTAATCTGGGTGTGTGCTCAATATAATATTAAGGAAACAATACTCCCCAGTAAAACTGATGAATTTCAAAGTTCAGCCGTTGACAGGTCACAGGCAGCGAAGAGTATTTATACAGTGTTTTATTGTAACTATTGGACGGATAACAATAATCCCTCGTATTTTGGTTTCGCTGATGAGTTTAACTATATAATTAGACACTATAAACTTAATAATACGAAAATATTAATTTACAAAAAATCCGAGCAAATAATTGACATGTCACAGGAACAGTGTTGCCAGAAAAAAAAACGTAGTTAGTACTAGCAAAGTATTGGCAAATACCCCCCAAAATGATACACAGTTGTGTAAATCTATGGGGGAGGCCTTTGGTCAGTAGTGGACGTATAAATGGCCGATATGATGAATACAGATGTAACAATTATTGAAAACCTTGATATTTTTAGATATTCGATGCGCATGCTGTGTTTCCTTTTAAAGATCCCTACAGTAGTGAAAGAATAGCTCATTAGAGAAGTTATCATTAAGCACAGGTTCTCGAGTACACTTGAAAACACAGCGTAGGAGGGCCTGGAGGCTCAGGTCGTCTGTCCATCTCATTGGAATGAGATAAACAGGCGAATGCAGATAGCAGGCAGTCATTGGATGCGGGCGGCGTGTGAATAAGTTGCTGTGGGAATCTATAGCCTTTGTTCAGCTGTTGACATCCTCCATGATACGATGATTCCGACTACAGAATATTACGCACGGATGTAATTACATTTATGAGAGCGCTATAAATGAAATTACCGATACGTACAGAAAATACAAAAAAAATATTGCATGCAAACTGCCAACAAGCATAATTCGGTTCAATCAACATGTTACAATGTACGTTCTATGCTTGAAGACCTGAGCAGGAGAGGCCTGAAGGTCGCGAGGCTTGGGAGGATCCTTTACAATCCTCCCTGAGAAGTGGCTGGATAACCGCTTTACAGGCACCTCCTCCGAGATGTGCGTTAAAAAAAAAATTGATCCGGCGGAAATACCTCATGTACTTCCTTCGCCCCAGGAAAGGGCGAAGGGGCACGCCGGACCACTACCAGCTAAAACCACCGAAGTAATCATCGTCGGCACCGAAGGGAGGCTCCAGGAACTCGAAAGATCTCCATCTAGAGCCACCCATTGGTGCCACGCCTTTAGGCAGATATCGGAGGGGATGACTGTAGTCATCTCTCGAGGGGATTGTAAAGGTTTCCCCCGAAGCCTCACTATGAGCTGTGCTGCGCACACAGCGGTACGGGACCACATGCATACCGCTGTATTCCAGAGGGTCGCTCGGTATGAGCACGCAGATTTCCCAATATGGAATATGGAATACTGCTCGTGCTCGCGACCCCCAATCCGAGATGTGCCTAAAGGCGTGGCATCAATGGGCGAATTTAATGTGATCTTACGAAGACCCCTTAGGAGCTCCCCTTCAGTGCCGAAGATGACTGATGATCGCCCTGTGCGATAAGACCGCCCATTGTACATGTATCTTTTTAAATTTTTATCTCTATGTATGTATTATGTGGTGTACAATAAAGAGTATATAAATAAATAAATAAATAAATAAATGACTGTTCCAGTGATTTTAGCTGCTAGAAGTCAGGCATGCCCCTTCGCCTTTCTCTGGAGCGGAGGCAATTCATGAAGATTTTTCCCTGGGGACCAATACATTTTATTTTAAAAAATGGTGGTCTGGCTTGCTATGAACATGTCAAAGACCAAAGTTACCAACAGTATTCCACGAATAACCTGTGTATTTGGTGTGGACATTAAATATGTCCATGACACATACCTGGGCAAAATCGTATCATTCCAGACGAGACAAGACAAAGAAGTTGCTAGATGTACCGAGAACGCCTGGAGCAGCTTTTTGTTCCTGAAGCACTTTAACACAACATTTTTAAACGTAAGTTTATAGATTACATTGTGTATTTATAGAAGTTTGTTTGTCTAACGTTTCGAACACTTTGTTTTATTCACGTCATTTAAAAAATATTAGGCTGCATATCGAACCACATGTGCCGTGCCAGCCGGCGGTTACCGCCCGTTGAGAAATGTGGTTCTGGGAAATGTGGTTGCTTAACCGGTCATTTGCTGGCGAAGCCAAAAGACGCCTCCAGCCAGGCTTAAATTTAATAGTAAAAACTAAGCAACTTTCGCTAAGGGCGCCCCCTGTGGGACACGGACCTCGGCTTAGGGCGTTGCTGGGGATAACAAGCTAATGTTTTGGGGACAGCTGGATCGGTATTAGGCCCGTTGAGACTACTCGTATTTCGTTTTGTACGACCAGCGGTTATCGCCGATTGACAGGCTGGCACGGGGATGGTACATACTTAGCCAGCCTATTGCAATACGAGACCACTACTAATACGACACCCACGGGACGAGATGGGGTGGTACTATTCTTAGCCAGAACCACACGGTCACTGAGCTACTAATAAGTTGAACAAATAGCTCATCTAAAGATAGCTACAAATGTGAAGTGATCCACAAAAGGGATTTATACCGCGAATGTAAGTGGAAAGATACGTTACGGTGACTTCCCACGCCTTGCGAAATTGCTGTCCGTGACAAGCCACCGTTAGACGGACATATTATTGACGGGACCTAAAGTTTAGTTGCACTCTCAACAATTAGGGACAATGTGTGGAGAATATTCTCATATATGTATTCTTTTTTTTTCTTTTTTATACGTTGCCCCACACTAGGATTTCTCCTGTGTCGTGGGTGCGTTTACAGACATGAATTCTACATACAATACACCCAGACCCGGAACAACTACCTGCAGATCATACAAATATTTGTTCCGTGCGGGATTCGAACCCACGACCCGGACTACAGGACTGACTGTATCAGCCACTGCACCAACCGTGCCGTCAATGTAATATATATATGTAGATTAATGATTTAAAATATTGCACTTAATTTCCTACTAAAGAAATATTGTAGACCTGCCGTCAAGCCGAGTGAAAGTGAAATGGCCCTACCTACCTACCTACCCATTTATTTGCAAAGACGATTTTTTGTCTGTGACTGTAAAATAAAAATAACTACTAACTACTACCTACCTACCCATTTATTTACAAAAACGATTTTTTGTCTGTGACTGTAAAATAAAAATAAACATACTTTTTCATTTTACACCCAATGTTTATATATTATTGACTGTCTAAAATTCTGTTCCACTTTTTAATACATACATGCAATTTCCAACTGGTTTTAGTTATTATAGGTATTAATTTAATTTCCTCCGGCCGTATGTACGATACCAAACGCCCAGAAAATGCCGAGTAGACCCTTCGGCATGATGATGTTGATGGTCCGTTTGTTTTAAATTTATCTAAAAATATGTCTATTCTTCTTTCCTTTTGTGTTATCAGTTTGTTTGTGCTCAAAGAACTTTATAGTGCATGCTGTCTTCCATTAAACTTAATCTGCGATGTTCTTGACCACAGCCTACTTAAACCTTCATCCTTACATTCAGTAAATGTTACAATAAAAAAATGGACACTTACTGCATCAAACATTCACGAATACCTGAAACAAAACAGATTGGAATAGTAGTCAACAATAATATTAATAACTCATTATAATAAAACACTTTCGAATGAATTACATCGCGTTTATTAGAGATTTTTGTTTTTCCTGACGGCTCGATTTTTTTTATTTTGTTGGTCTTCTCGCATACACTTCTGGGAAGTGTGGTTGCTTAACGGGTCGTTTCTGACAAAGCCAAAAGAGGCCTCTAGCCAGGCTTAAAATGATTATTCAAAACTAAGCAACTGGCGCTAAAGGCGCCCCCTGCGGGACACGGACCTCCGCTTAGAGCGTTGCTGAGGATAACAAGCTATTGTTTTGAGGACAGCTGGATCGGTATTATTTAAAATGTATTGGGGGGACATTTAAAACTACAGGTTCGGCACGGGCCGGCGCGAGCAAGACGGGGGGGGAGAAGTACTAACTTGAACGGGTAGGTGACACGGCGATAGGCCTCCGCGACGTCGGTGAGGCTGGCATCCTCAGCGGCGAGGGCGGTAAAACGGTCGGAAATTTGCAATGTTCGTGATTATTTTAATATTAACAAAAATAATATTTCCTCTCTCTCGTTTGGTCAGTGGCCAACATTGTGTGAGAGTTCAAAATAGGCCTCCGACTTGACTTTACGACTGTTCTCTCCAAAGAACGGAGACGATCTCCAATACCACTATGCGGTCGCCCATCCAAAGACCGACAGCACCAAGCGTTAGCGTTGCTTAACTTTATTGACCGCTTACCAATCGGTGAGGTCAAGCTACAGTAACAGTGTATAACTGTACGTCTGTATATTCATAAACCTAATTAATATTATAATTACGAGTGCTGTAGCGAATAATCATATCAGCCAAAGGATGTCCACTGCTGAACAAAGGCCTCCCCCGTAGAAAACCACAATTGTGTTATCATTTTGGGGCGGATTTGCCAATACTCACCATGCTTGGCAGGCGGATTGGTGAGCGCAGAATGATGCAGCTCCACAGAAGGAATACTGCTGCCCATCCCTTTGGTTTAGAGTCTCTTAGTTGTATTTTACGACATCTACGGGAGCAGATGGAGTGGAGCTATATTCTTAATCCGGACACCAGACTAACATAGCGAACATAATAAACACAACTTATTTATGCCTTTAATAGTTTACCTACAAATTGCTAATCACACGGAGGGATCTCTTTACGGGTATAAGCAAAACTCTCTAGAGAATTTTAATTTTAAAATGTAATGAGGCGCTAACCGTGGACTCTTTATGTCTGCACTGCAGCAATAAAGTCAAAGAACCTACAATGATAAGGTTCTATTACAATGGGTGTTATATGGTCTGTTAACTAGAAATGAACGGAAACAACGGCGTCTGCCTTTCAACCATTAATTGAAATTCTTATTTATTAAGTCAAAGGAAATGTACGATAATGGAGCGGATGGAATTAAGTTTGTTTATTATGTAATGGTACGGAATGATCTTGATATGATGAACATTAAATTACAATATTCATACAAAACTGTAAATGTGTGAGCATCATGTAGCCATTAATGCTAGATACTCGTATTTAGTTATATTTTGTTTTACAGTACATATATAATTGGGCGTATTGTGTGTGGAATTTATGTCTGTTAAGGCGAGATGTGGCGATATCGCCTACGATTGCAGTTCGTGACCAAGCGCGTCGTCGAGGCCATCCTGCCGCTCTTCGGAGCCTGGCTCAGAAGGAGCAAGCGCGTCACCTACCGTCTGACGCAGGTATTCACCGGTCATGGTTGTTCCGGTGCATATTTGCCCCACACTAGTGTTTCTCCTGTATCGTGGGTACAGTTTACAGACATAAATTTCACATGCACCAAAACCCAGACCTGAAATAACTATTGGTAGAACGCTTTGTCCTTAGCATCTTATATGACATCCACAAGAAGAGTTAGTCCGGAGACAGAAGAATTTAGAGGTATAGAGGTAGGTTGGTGCAGTGGTTGATACAGTCGGCTGCTGCGCTCCAGGTCGTGGGTTCGATTCCCGCACGGAACAAATATTTGTATGATCTGCAGGTAGTTGTTCCGGGTCTGGGTGTATTGTATGTGGAATTCATGTCTGGAAACGCACCCACGACACAGGAGAAATCCTAGTGTGGGACAAAGTTTAAAAAATATATATATTATTATGTAATTGTGTTCTTGATTATACATTTTATCATTACTAGTAGCCCTGCAATTCTATGTTTGAGCCAAGGGATTTTCTCTAATCCGATCTGGGTTGAATTGAAGCAATATCACAAAAAAAACAAACCCTTACGCAGTGTAGTAAGTTCGTTCATTCTAAATTAGTGTTCGTAAATTGTTCATTATTTTCATTTTGAATATATGTCAGTCTTTAAAACTATCTGTTATGTATTTTTTTTACAATAGACAGGCATGTTTCTGAAATATCATCACGCATTAAGGTTGGTTGTGCAATACGTTGTCAGTAGTAATTTTAGTGATTTAAATGGAAAACACCTCGAATTCGTAAATATTTATTGTGATATTACTAACCAGTACTAGAAATACTATATACATTATTATTCAGTGTTTGTGTGTAACGTAAGATAGCAAAAAACATAAAAAATCTCATCATAATAACTATATCGAACTAAATCTACCCTATTCTTATATAAAGTGATTTGATTTTCTTAAATTAACTTATACTACAGTGATCTATCCACAGTGTGTGCGTGTTTTGAGCCCGAGCTGATGTGCTGTCCTATGGTGTTTAATACACCGTGAAAACTGCCATCAACGCGATTTTACTAAACAGCGCCATCTAGTGACGCGTGTACTGATTAACTTGTGATCTATCGTATATTAATCGCAAACTCACTACTATGGCCAAGTGTGGGGGCTGTGGTAAATTCTTATCGCCGACAGATTCCACTAAATGCGATAAATGCAGTGCAGTTTATCATCGGGCATGTGTGAGTGTTCCTACTAAAGGCGCTAATAACTCTACCTGGCACTGTCCCGAGTGCAAAAAAAATCTGAAGAGAGACAACCAGGCCGAAACGCCGGTAAGAGGGTCTTTACAAGCTGCACAGAAAGAAAGCAACAGTGAGCCGGCACAAACCAGCCCACTGAATAGTAAAGCACTGGACACCGCTCAGGAACTCGCCATCGACATCAAGGCTGAGTTAAGGCTGTTCAAGGAAGAGTTCATGAACACAATACGGGACGAATTCCAACTGCTGCGAGACGATATGGCAGATTTGAGATCATCAGTAAACGCCTGCAACGATCGTATGAGCAATCTGGAGGAGAGAGTTTCTATGATAGAAAAACAACAGGTCCAGCCCGCACCCACATCAGAAATAGACGAGATAATCGCTCAATTGAGGTGCGACATTAATAATCGGGAGCAGGAGTTACTAGCGAATGACATCGAGATCGCAAATCTGCCAGAGGTCAGTGGAGAAAATCCCATACATGTAGCGTTGTTGATAGCATCGAAAATTGGGGTAAATATTGAGGTACGCGATATAGTAAGCGCCGAGCGTGTCGGAGGTCGACGCATAAATTCAACTGAGCCAGTCCCTGAGGAGCCCTACTCGCCTCGCCCGCGCCACCTTGTCGTTCGTCTCACGCGGCGTGACTTGCGCGATGAGATGTTGCAGTGCGCGCGAGTGCGTCGCGGCGCTACCTCTGCTGACCTCGATATGCCCGGGCCGCCGACGCGCTTCTATGTCAATGAACGTCTCACGAAGCAGAACAGGCAGTTGTTTCGCAGAGCACGGGAGAACGGCAATCGACTTGGCTGGAGGTTTATCTGGTCAAAGCGTGGTCACATTCTTGCCCGGCATAAACCAGGAGACTCTGCTTGCCTTATCCGCTGTGAGGCAGACATTCAGCGTGTCTTTGGACCTGAACTTGCCACAGGAATTAGTAATTAAATACTCTAGATGCCTGTTCACATCAAATGTAAGACTAGTAGTACCAGGCATTTTATACTTCAGTTTTAAGGCTTGTATATCGCATTTATTCTGTTTTCACATTTTTATTTCTTTAAGCTACAATGTTATAGGTAATAGAAAAATCGGGAATAAGGTATTTCACAAGAGTAAAGGTGGGATTGGGATAACAAATTATACTTATATTTACAATTACAAACTATACAAACTATTTACATTTATCAGTATATCTTTTCTACATATTATAATGGCTCATATATGTTCTTACCGACTCCCCCAGAAAACCAGCTATTCACCTTGGTACTATCACAATCATTACAATATATTTATATATACAACTAAAATAGACACAAACAAAAATGGTTTATAGTAAATTCTTAAAGTTAGGTTTTTTTAATGCAGGTTCACTGGGGACAAACCATGACGAATTTTTGGTGGCTATGGACCGTCACTCGGTGGACATAATGGCTATCAACGAAACATGGCTGCGGTTAGGGGAAGAAGGTCGAGCTCCCAGTATACCAGGATACAAATTAAAGCACATACCACGACCCGATAATATACGTGGAGGGCGAGGAGGTGGGGTAGCCTTTTATATCAAGACCTCTGTAAAGGCTCGCTTCAGAACTCACCCCTTACAACCTGATATCGAGCAACTCTGGCTTAATTTAAGCATCAATGGAACGAAACTGCTTGTAGGAACAGCTTACCGGCCACCATGGTCCACTTTAACTAGTTTTTTGGAGGGAATAACTGAAAGTATCAGTGCATTAGCTCCATATGACCATGTATTGTTACTAGGAGATTTTAATGTAAACATGCTAGACGAGAACAACACAAAAACGAAGCAGCTTACAGAGTTTTTACATTATATTAATTTGAACCAGATTGTCAGTGTACCGACACACTTTACAGAATATAGTAGCACACTAATAGACATTATATGCACTGATACTGGAGTACGAAATGTGGTTGTAGACCATATTCCTGAACTAGGCCATCACTCATTTTTGACCTGTGATATGATGTTTAAAAAGAAAAAGTCTATGCCTAGGGTTATCACTTATCGTCCAATGAAGGACATTCTAGTAGATTACTTCTCTGCTGATCTTGGTATCATTCCATGGCCAGTAATAATGGATCAATCAGACGTTAATTCAATGGTCAACACTTTTAACTCATACATCATTCAGTTATTCGATCTGCACGCTCCCCTTAAGAGTAGAAAATTTAATAATCGAACAACACCATGGATAACTGATAACATACGCTTGATGTTTAGACTTAGAGATTCAGCAAGGAAAAAATATCATAAACTCAAATCAGACAGTAGCAAAACATATTACTTAGGCCTTAAAAATCAAGCAATTACAGCCTTACACAGTGAAAAAAAGGTGTACTTTGATAAATATATAAATAAAAATATTAATGATCCAAAGCTGTTGTGGCGGAATCTCAAATCAGAGGTTATTCCTGCACACAATGATGGTACACTTCCTGGCCACTTTTGTGATCCTGATGAGATAAATAAGGCTTTTCTTGACATACCTGGCCAGTGCCAACAAAATATATCACAGTTGACATTTTTTGAATTTAATAGGCACTGTCAGTCCTGTTTTAAATTAAAGACAGTCAATCAGGAAGAAATATTCAAGATTGTCAAGAGTCTTGAGTCAAATGCACAAGGAGTAGATCAGATTACATTGGAAATGCTGACTTTAACCCTACCGTACTCTTTGCAAGCCATAACTAGCATTGTTAATAAATCAATAGACACTCACACATTTCCTGATTTATGGAGATGTGCGATTGTAAGGCCTATTCCTAAAAACGGTACTCCAGCTAGTGTCAAGGACCTGCGTCCCATAAGTATACTGCCCTGTCTGTCTAAAGTCTTAGAAAGAGTGGTATACATTCAAGTGGTGGATTATTTGGAAAGGAACAATATTCTTCCAGATCTTCAGTCTGGATTTAGGAAAGGTAGAGGCACAGCAACAGCTCTCTCCGATGTCATAGGTAACATCCTTGAGGCACGTGACCAGGGGGAGGGCTCTATACTGGTCTTGTTGGACTTCTCCCGGGCCTTTGATGCTATAAATACGAGTCTATTGATGTCTAAGCTAGCATATTATGGATTTACTGCGGATACAATAAAATGGTTTAATAGCTACCTGTTTGATAGAACACAATATGTTGAAATCCGTAGGCAGGATGGCTCTATGGCATCATCTCCCCCACGACATGTGTCAAGGGGATGTCCCCAGGGATCAATTTTAGCACCACTGTTGTTCATCCTATACAGTGCTGACATAATCAATACATTCCAGAGCTGCAAGTACCACATGTATGCTGATGATATACAGGTGTACATGTCATTTAAACCCTGTGATACATTGTCAGCAGTACAGAAAATAAATGAGGATCTACAAAGAGTGGTCGCCTGGTCTGAAAATAACTCGCTGGTTCTAAATCCCTTGAAATCCAAATTTATGATACTCGGAAGTAAGAATCAGGTTAACACAATACGATCTGTGAGGCCCGATATTACTATTAAAGGAGAAAAAATTGAAAGGGTAGATGCAGCATGCAACTTAGGACTGACAATTGATTCGGAATTACGCTTTGAAAAGCACATCTCAAATGCCATGCGAAACTGTTTCTATAGACTAAAAATTCTATATAACATCAGAGACTACCTGAGTGTGGCACTGAGGAAACGTCTCGTTGATAGCTTAGTTCTCTCTAAACTTAATTATTGTGACACCGTGTACGGTCCATGCCTGCTGTCTAGAACGGCTCAGTTGATCCAGCGCATACAAAATGCATGCATACGATTTTGCATTAATATACCACGGCGGAGCCATATTACACCTTATATGAACACCAATAAAATTTTGAAGATGGATGCAAGAAGGAAGATACATCTTGCAAGTATGTTATTCGGTATAGTAAACACCCAAAAACCAGATTATCTGTTTACCAAATTATGCTGGAGACAGAGTAAAATCTCATATCCAGTTCGTTATACAACAAATCCCCTGTCAGTGAAGAAGCACAAGACCACTGCTTTCAGAGGCAGCTTCAAGTATGCTGCGACGCGCTGCTGGAACGATCTGCCACCACCAATTCGAGACCTGAAGTCAAAGCAAAGTTTTATAAGCAGGTTGAAAAGACACTACATGGACATTCAAAAACACCTATATTAAATTAAATAGATAATCAAATCGATTTCTAGTTATGCATGTATATATATATATACACATATATATATATATATAGATATATATATATGTATATATATGTGTGCGTGTGTCTATGCATATACACGTTTTATTTTATTTTTTTTATTTTGTATCAATTTTTATTTATATTTTGGTGAACTTGCCTGAGAATTTTTAGTCTGCAGGCAATGGTTAGATTCTCCAGCAGCGCAGTCAATCAGTATAACATATCTTGGCTTCCTCTCATTTGTATCTCACGACTATGTAGCTCCAGTATTCCAGATTTCTCCTACAGATTATGGTCTGAGCCTAAAAAAGAAAAAAAGTATTATAGATTAGTCACTGATTACATGTACACAAACAAATTATAAGCTTATTCCTATTAAGTATGAAACTTAGAATAAAGACACAGTATAATACAAATAACAATACATTCTCTTTTTACCTTTCGTGCTATGGCCTATAGGAAACACGCGTGGCATCGGAGGTTTTCTGTGTAAGCCCATGTGGTTTTCATCGTTGCTCTTACCACAATAATCATAGATTTATAATTCACACAAGTATTTATAATATCCTGTTTAATTTGACGCTGGTAACGTAATAATATTGCATAACGCACAATCATGGCTGCCCGCTACGGAAAAAATTAATGTTTTTGTCGTTTACTTCCGGCGAAAGATATAGCAATTAGCAGCAGAGTCCTTTTTGTTTTTTCTCGCATTAATAATTGATTGGTATTTTGTATTTACATAAACAAGATTTGATGCCATGACGTCAGATAGGTTAGGAGGCTGATACTGAAAACCAGCGCTGTTGATGTTGATCTTATCTCAACGCTACAGCATAATGCTGAGTGTCAGCCATTTTCTGTACACTAGCGGCGCACAATTATTTTAATTTAATCATAGTTTTATATAGTATAAATTAATATTATGTTGCTTTAGTAGAAATTTAAATCTCTTGCCAACATTCACGCACTAAACAGAGCTGGAAATGTTGTATTACTTTTCTTTTTTGTATGTGAATAATGATAGCCTGGACTCCAAGTCCTTTGGCGAGGTACATTAATAAATAGCATGAGTGTTGCAAGGAAAAAAAAAAAAATGTTTTATACTATGGTGTTAATATTATGCGCGTCTCTGTGGTGTTCAGAAATAAATACTTTTTCTTTCTTTCTTCTTTCTTTCTTCATAGTCATCCCATTAAAAAGTATGTTAATAAAATGCTAGATTAAAAAATACGTTAATAAAATGCTAGAGACTTAATTCCAGTATGTTTTAGTTTTATTCCGCAAAAACATACACATGCGAGCAAAAAAAATGACACACTTAAAACGGTGGACAAAAATAAATCAATACCGATACGGACCGGTAATACGGAATGTGAAAGTCATCGTACTAATATTTAATATTTAATTCTTAACTAGGTAGTTATTACAAGAGACTTACGTGAAAATACAATGTATACAAGCAAAGTCGAGTCGATGAAATTATTTAATTAAATTTACTTTTATTTTAGAATATACAAAACTAATTAAATCATTTTACCTATCTCTCTCTTCACAAGTGTCACAATCGGCTTCTTTTTATAAAATCATTTCCATTATCACCACATTCGAATAAACAGATAGTCTTAACGGCGGTGGTAATTTCCTCACTAATACTCTTAGTCTTAGTATTTTGATAATCGGCCAAATCGGGATCGAATCCGCGACTCGTAGCGTAGAAAGACTTCATTCACGACGTATGCCTTTGATCATCACCTATATAGTATCTTTAACCTTATATCCCCCGCTCTCCGCGGTCGAACCAACCACGCCTTACGATGTAAAGAAGAACATTTACATTAGCCGGGGGATTAATAAAATATGATGGTGCGCGGAAGTCTGTTACCACTGAAGATAAAATGTTTCCCTTACAAAGACAATTTATCCGGTCCTCTCAAACACTCCCCTCGGATTACTAACTATAAACATGTTTTGATTGCATTTATTATTTACTGAGTGAACGGAGATTATGTACGATAATGAAAAAGAAAAACGATTTTATTTAAATTAAGATTCTAATTATAAACTTCAAAACGAGTTTATATTGACATACTTTATAAACACAATACCGAAATTTAAAAATAGAACAATATAACACTTTTTCTGTAACAAAGTAATGTTATAATACTTTTTTTTTTCTATTACAATACAAGGCAAATCCAAAAAGTTAATATCACCAAGGGATTCAATTTTTTTTTTCTAATGGAACGCTTATCGGACCACGCTATTTTTATAGCATTACAAAAAAGTTTTGTTTGAGATAAGATAAAGAAGGTATTAAAATACTCATGTGAACCTTTAAATAAAAACCGAGCCGATTCGTGTTTTAATACCCACCACTATGCAACAGATTCATAAACTGCTATTGTAAAATTATTGTGATGGATCTAATGAGATACCTCGATATTTTATAATATTGAAAGTAAAAATGTTTAAATATTTTGTTGACACTGGAATGGCTTGTCCGACTAATATGTAAGTCTAATATGAGTTATTCTAGGCTTGGTTCTTTAAAGCACATATCGTCGGTGATACAGTAGATACATTTTCGCGCCATTATGTTGTGACAACTTCTACAAACGAGCAATAAAACTACATAATTAATTATTTTTATCGAGTTTTTATCGAGTCCGTGTGGTGTCCGGATTAAGAATATCGCACCACTCCATCTCCTCCCGACATCCATGTCGTAAAAGTCGACTAAGGGACTCTTAACCAGAGGGATGGGCAGCAGCGTCCCTTTTGCTGAACCGTAGCATTTCTGCGCTCACCAACCCGCCTGCCAAGCATGGTGAGTATCGGCAAATTCCCCCAAAATGATGACACATTTGTGTTAATCTATGGGGGAGGCTTTTGTTTAGTAGTGCATGTCATTTGGCTGAAATGATGATCGAGATTTTACTGCTTCAACGATTTACAATTGAGCATATTAACTGCCTAAAATGTTATTAAATACCAGATGTCATGTGATTTTATGATCTTATTTAGCAATTTTCACAACATAGAACTTACGCGAAATTTGACACTGTTAGTAACGCAGTATTACAGCATTATCAATATTTGGTGCTTTAAATTTTAAGTTAGAGAAGATGGTTGGCAGGTACTACCAGTTTGGAACCCTGTTATTAAAATAATAAAGCCTCAAACTACACCGCACACTGAAAACCATCTAGACACTGTGAGTGTCGAAATATATTGTTGGTGCAGTGGCTGATACAGTCGGCTGCTGTGCTCCAGGTCGTGGGTTCGATTCCCGCACGGTAGAAATATTTGTATGATCTGCAGGTAGTTGTTCCGGGTTTGGGTGTATTGTATGTGGAATTCATGTCTGTAAACGCACCCACGACACAGGAGAAATCATAGTGTGGGGCAACGTTTAAAAAAGAGTTCTCTTTTGATGTAACCAAATATAAAGTACCAAAAAAATACAGGCATGCTGGTAATAAAAGAAGTCTGCATTGATTATTTATTCCGTAACAGGGTCAAACTAAGTTAAGATATCGTATACCAGGAACCTAACGCACCCATTAAAGTTAATCAAAAAAGTTAATTAAGGTTCACTGAATTCACTACTAATACCATTAAATAAATCGTCTAGTTTAATGAAGTTGCTCAAGAACATAAATTATTTATACCTCTTCAACCTCTCACTATATCCTCATATTGTTTCCTCGTCGAGGGTTTATTTACACAATGCTTTCTAGCATACAAGCGTACACCCCATCTCCTCCCGTGGGTGTCGTAAAAGTCGACTAAGGGATTAGCCGGAGGATGGGCAGCAACGTCCTTCGAGTACATTAACAACTCAACTGCGATCGCCAACCCGTCTGCCAAGCGTGGCGATTATGGAAAAACCCCTCAATGAGCCTACAACACATCCATATCCAGCAGTGGACTTCATTCGGCCGAAATGATGATGACGATAATATACGCAGGTATGCATAAAAAAATGCTTAGATCCCTTGCTGTACCCCTGGGAAGATGGTGGCGCGCACATGGTCACGTGCCGCCGTGTGCCCAGCGCAAAGCGAGGCTTGGGGGGATCCTTTACAATCCTCCCCGAGAAGTGCCTGGGGAGGGGGCGACCTTTTTACAGTCGCCTTCCCTCCGCTAGAGGGGGTGACCGCTTTACAGTCATCCCCTCCGTGATGTGCCTAAAGTCGTGGCACCAATGGGCGGCTCTAGTGTGATCTTACGAAGACCTGGAGCCCCCCCTTTGGTGCCGAAGATGGCCGCTTCAGTGGTTTTAGCCGGTAAGAGCATACCCCTTCGCCCTTCCCCGGGGTGAAGGAAGTTCCATGTAGAATTTCCACTGGACACCAATAAAAAAAAATCCTTGCTGTATGTATGCCATTATACTTTTGGTTATGCTGTGTGCAGAAGCATACTAGTACTGGTTTCCTGGTAATCAGGCTGTATAGTGGAGAGGCTATGTTATTGCTTAATTTTATTTCATTATCACCATCATATCAGCCAGAAGACGTCCATTGCTGAACAAAGGCCTCCCCCAAATATTTCCACAACGAGCGATTACATGCCGCTCTCATCCAAAACCATACCTCGTTGTAGGTCGTTCCACGCTTCGTTTTCCACTCGAGAACCTTTTTACCCCAACAGCCATCAGTTCTACGAGCAATCCTTTCAGCTATGTCGACAACTTTAGTTCTTCTACGGATCTTCTCATTTCTGATTCGATCTCGTAGAGAAATACCCAGCATAGCTCTCTCCATAGCTCGCTGACCTTGAGCTTTTATGAGGCCCATTGTGAGTGACCACGTCTTTTTATTTGAATGTATGTAATCATCCCATGTCCGGATTAAGATTATAGCACCACTCCCTCTCCTCCCGTAGCGTAAATGGTGACTAAGGGACTCTTAATATGAGGTATATGTGGCAGAGTCCGTTCTGTGAAACAGCTATCTGCACTCTTCAACCCGCATGCCAAGCGTGGTGAGTACTGGGAAATTCCCCCCAAAAATGACTACACAATTGTGGAAATCTATGGGGGAAGCCTGTGTTCAGCCCTGGATGTTTTTGGCTGGTATGATGATGATGTAATTTAACTTATCCAGGAAGCTAATCCTGCTGGTTACAGCGTAAACGACTAGCAATGAATTAGCTTGGTTATTGTGTTACATTAGCTGCTATATGTTGTCTTAAGTGCTGCCAACATTATTAGTTTGAGCATTGGATCCTTGCCCATCCCATTATGAATTATGAGAACGATATATACACAACAATATATTTAATAATTATATATATTTATTTAATAACTAGCGGTGGCCGCAGTTTCACGTGCTGTTTAATTTAAAAGAAATTCGATTATTTACTTATAATTATTATATAATTTATGCCGTCATACAGTTTACAACTAGTACGGAGGGTAGTTGACTAATATGTTTGTCATAAAACTAGCCAACAAATTACAAATACCTACCATAGTTTGATTACAGAATTGTTATTTTTAACGCATCATAATAAATATTCTTGTTATCAAATTGTAAACCTAGGCTAAGTTTAAACGAAATAAATTATTATCTTATCTTATATATATTGGATTTCATGGGTTGTTATTTTTGCGCGGAACCCCAGTTCTTTTTCTAAAATTAAAGTCGCCTAAGTTACTCCTTATGACCTCAGCTATCTGCCAGTGAAAGCCCCGTCAAAATCGGTCCAGTCGTTTCAGAGATTAGCCGAGATAGCCGGCATTTACAGACTGAAAGACAGACAAAAGTAAATGTTATTTTGTTATAAGTACCGTATACACTTTTATATGCATTTAGTAAAAATCTGTTATTTTGACATTACAAACAGACACTTCAATTTTGTGAGTCTCTGAAGTATAATAAATACACAGAAAAGAATAAACTAACTGTTATTTCAACTTTACCGAGGTCGCCGCCCTTTCTCCCGCGCTTACAGTACCTACTATCACAGTGCCAGATATTTTGCTGCCAGTCAAAAGTGTTTAAACTTTAAACATGTCTTTGTTGATAGTTTGAATAGGTTTTTGCAATAAAGTAATCCCAAATCCAGAATAATAATGCTTTGATACTTTTACTATAAAAACAAGAATGAAAAATGTTTTTTGTGTCACCGTCGGCCACAGAATAATAAGTTGATGCGCGAGCGGCGCTGCGGGCGCGATGTCGACACTTGTACCGTCGTATTTGTTTGTATAAACAGTCTTCGATTCCCACACGGAACAAATATTTGTATGATCTGCAGGTAGTTGTTCCGGGTCTGGGTGTATTGTGTGTGTAATTTATGTCTGTAAACGCACCCACAACACAGGAGAAATCCTAGTGTGGGGCAACGTTTCTAAAAAATAAATAAAAAAATAAGTAAAAATAATTATAATAAAAAAATTAATGATTTTAAGAACAGGATAAAGCATAATTGCCGCTAGCGATAACTAATGTATTTTTGATTATTAACAGCCCCTGTTTAAGTAACAAAACGTCGCAATCACTTTTGACAGTTTAACAAAGTTTATTATTTTTAAAAATCCTTCAAGCTGCAAACAGTGCAATACAAAGACATTGATGATTTTTTTATATAAAAGCGATTCCGATTACGAGACTATTACGCAATGAGACTAAAGTATCAAATAAGAAATGAAAACATCACAATATTTTCAGTAGTAGTCGCTCCCAAAAACGCTAATATAATATCGAAATTAAACCCTAGTAAAAGTTCTATAAAGCATAAGGCATCAAAATATTAGGTACACGGCCCGCTCATTCTGCGAGCAGAATACATGTATTAAGCCAAGATTCCTAGCATCAAAACATTTTATCCTACAGAATTATAATGTTAACAACGGGCAGTTTATTTTGGCCCGACGTGTAATTTGCTTTACTCGACTAAGAATTTAATGAAAATATAATGTATATGAGTATGCGAAATTTTATTTGATTATGTGCATCATGTTAGTGTGAATGTTATACTTTTTGCATAGCAATGGATGAATCTCTATGGAGTTCGGATTAAGAATATAATACCACACCACCTCATCCCGTGGATGTCCTAAAAGGTGACATAAATCTTTCTGTGTGGTGTGGTGAGGGGTACATGGCTAATAGTGGCATGGAAGTTCAGTCCCGAGCACGCCATCCCCAGGACCAGCGTTACTTGAACACGGGTTACGCCCGGGTACAGGGGACACTGCCCGGGTTAACCGCTTGTTTCCCCCTTTTTTCGTTCATGTTCCATTTCGATATCTTGCAGGGTTTAGATTATATGAATATAATTTAAAATCGAATGGCTAGTATACATTAAAACTGTTATATGAAAATACATATATCTATGTAAGCTGCTTATTTCTTATTTGCTACTAGCTGGGACCCGCGGTTTCACCCGCGTTTAATTTAAAAGAAATTTAGAGTACTTTGACATAGACACTTGACATAGAATATATATATCGGATTTCAAGGGTTTAATTTTTTTACGCGGAACCCTAATTATTTTTCTGAAATAAAAGTAGCCTAACTTATTCCTTATAACATCAGCTATCTGCCAGTGAAGGTCCCGTCAAAATCAGTCCAGCCGTTTCGGAGATTACCCGGAACAAACAGACATACAGACAGGCAGACAAAAAAAAATTGTGTTTTTGTTATATGTAACGTACATACTTTCATATGTATTTAGTAAAAAGCTGTTATTTTGACATTACAAACAGACACTTGAATTTTACTTTTTACTGGTCATCATCATCATTTCGGCCGAGTGAAGTCCACTGCTGGACACAGGCCTCCCCCAAAGATCACCACAACAACCGATATGGGTGTGTTGTGGGCTCATTGGGGGGTTTCGCCATAATCGCCACGCTTGGCAGACGGGTTCGCAATCGCAGTTGAGTTGTTAATGTACTCGAAGGACGCTGCTGCCCATCCTCTGGCTAATCCCTTAGTCGACTTTGACGACACCCACGGGAGGAGATGGTGGTATTCTGAGTCCAATGAGTCCAAATGAATATTTCCTTAACACTAAGTCATAGTAGTGACATGCAAACATAATATACATAATTCATTGAATGGTTAACAAAACAAAAATGCTAACATTATAATATTACATGTAACTTACGGAAGCCTCTCTATTCAAGCTCCGTTTACCCTTTAAAGGGTTACCTTCATACCTACAGCATAAATTATTTCGTGCGTGCTACGGTTTTACTACAAAATTAGGAAAATTATGAAAATATTGTTTCCGCTATTGCTACCTGGGCTGGACTGGATGCAGAAGAAGATCAAGCATTGAGGCCTAGAATTAGAGAGCTTGCCTATGTATTTTAAATATCAGAAAATAATAAAGAAGAGTAGGAAAGAAAATACGTTTCACTTTCATCCTTACCATATAGGAGACAGAAACGAATTATAGGCCACAAGGCACAGAAAAATTATAGTTTTACATACATACATATAATCACGCCTCTCTCCCGTAGGGGTAGGCAGAGACCACTTCTTTCCACTTGCTACGATCCTTACATACTTGTTTCGCTTAGTCCACTTTCATTATTCCCTTCATACATGCTCTTCGGTTTAGGGTACTCTTAACCTGGCCTTTTTCCAAGACGTCCCTGATTTGGTCTTGAAACGTCCGCCTAGGTCTACCCCTTCCAGCACTTTCATTCACACTCGCCTTATATACTTTTTTCGTCAATCGTTCTTCATTCATTCTCTCAACATGGCCAAACCATCTCAGCATACCTTTCTCAATTTTTGTCACTACATCTTCTTTCAGACCACAACGTTTTCTTATCTCACTATTTCTTATCCTGTCACTCAGTTTAACTCCTATCATACTTCTTAACGCTCTCATCTTAACTGCATTTATTCTGCTTTTATGTTTCTTCTGCCATACCCAACTTTCACTTCCGTACATGAGTGTCGGAACCAACACCCCCTCATGCACAGCCAAACGAGCCTTGTTAGACACCTTCCGACTGTTCATAAAGGAGTGCAAAGCTCCATTCACCATGTTTCCTGCATTCACTCTTCTTTCAATATCACTCTCACACTTTCCATCTCTTGTAAACTTTGAACCCAGATACACAAACTCATTCACCTGTTCAATTTGTTCATCTCCAATCACGATATTGCAGTCTGTCACTGCCTCATCTCTTTCAAACACCATCACTTTCGTCTTCTTTACATTTATCTTCATTCCCTTTCTAACAAGAGCTCCACTCATAGCAGTTACCATCTCCTGCAACTCCTCTGCCGAGGACGCAAGTAATACTTGGTAATTATAGTTTTAAGAAACTAAAATCATGCATTTAATGTAATATGAATTAAAAAGCACAAAATATATTTTCTATGTAAAATAAAAGTTGGCGAGCTCTCATGAAGTAAAAACTAAGAGAAAATGAAGTCACATTAATTATACTAAGTATTCCACAATTCAGCGAGGTATTTTCATACTGTGTCATTATGTAAGGCTTCTAATGAAATGCGGTAATGACAGAGAATGGGACGGTGTGTCGAGTTCCTGTCTTCCTGGTAATTTAGATAGAGTGAAGCGAGTATTTTGTTACGAAGAACACATAGTTTCATTAATATGTGAGCAGGAGACGCCTATACTAACAGTACAGGGTACATCTTACCTTGATGAGAATAATTTAAGTAGAAACAAGATATCAACACGACTGTATTCCACGAAAGGGTAAGTAGAAGTTGCCGATGTAATCTAGATTTCGGAAATGATGTTATTAATTCGCCCGGAAACGAGTCCGTCAAAGTCATCATCATTATTTTAGCCAAGGACGTTCACAGCTGAACATGACAGCAATAAAAGCCACCCCCGATTCCACACTTGTGTCATCATTTTGGGGGGGATTTGCCAATACTCAATACACTATGCAGGCGAGTTGGTGAGCGCAAAATGATAATCTTCCACAGTAGGGACGCAGCTGCCCGTTCCTCTCATTTCAAGTGCCTTAGTAGCCTCTAACGACATCCAAGGGAGGAGATGGAGCGGTGCTATATTCTTAATCTAGACACCACATGGCAGGGCAAAAACCCTGGCAAATGCCTGCCATTTACCAATGTGAGTTTTATGTCATAGGTACGATCTTATCTTACTAGATATAAAATAATTTGTACCACACTATAGAGGCAAAACGATCACAAGGAAAGTAGCCAGCCATTCTGATGTCATGTCATGTCGTAATTGTTTTGCCTCTTTAGCGAGGTACACATTATTTGATATCTGGTACCAAATAGCTAGAAAAACTTGGTATTGCTCATACTTCCAAAATCTCTCTTGGTCCAGTCATCCTGACGCTGACCATCTCAGAGAGGGTGATTGTCAAGCGGTCACCCCATCCATCCTGCTCACCTCAGTGCTCAGAATACCATTAGTGCTGCCCCGCAGCCCGTGCATAATGGAAGCAGTTCTTTTCCTGAGTATAGCTTGAAACCCTTCAATTGACGGCACGGTTGGTGCAGTGGCTGATACAGTCGGCTGCTGCGCACCGGGTCGTGGGTTCGATTCCCGCACGGAACAAATATTTGTACGATCTGCAGGTAGTTGTTCCGGGTCTGAGTGTATTGTGTGTGGGATTTGCGTCTGTAAACGCACCCACGACACAGGAGAAATCCTAGTGTGGGACAAAGTTTAAAAAAAAAAAGTGTGATTATTTTGATAGCTTCAATATACGAAATATTTATTGAAATTTGAAAATCAATTAATTACCAAGTGTTGGGAAGCGCAAGAGGCGCGAGAAACTATAACACATGTTAGTACGTTTTGATATTCTGTTACGACTTCTATTACAATACCAATATTAATGACTTGGCAACATGAGAGCTTAAAGTGAAGTCACTTCGACATGCCCAAAACGAACCTCAATTAAAGATTTATAACCTTTCCACTAAATACACATTTAATTACTCACTCACTTCAAACTTCCGAACCAGAAAGTTCATGAAATCACTTAAAACATAATCTAACTGCGACGTAAGCGTGGGTTGTTTTCCAAATAGTTAGAACTTGCGGTGTACCGTACTGTGGGAAGCTTTGCTTAGTACCTGTAACACCAAAACATTCATAGTGGCATGCATGAACATTTAAGAGGGGAAAATTAATTGTGAGCGCATGATAAACGTCAAAGTCAATTCATTTAGATGTAATATCTTGTTGAATGGAAATGAAGGGGATAGTGTAAGCTAAAACCACTAGAGCAGTCAGCTTCGGCACCTTTTTTTTTTATTGATGTCCAGTTGAAATTCTACATGGAACTTCCTTCACCCCGGGGAAGGGCGAAGGGGTATGCCCGACTCCTACCGGCTAAAACCACTGGAGCGGTCATCTTCGGCACCGAAGGGAGGCTCCAGGTCCTCGTAAGATCACAATAGAGCCGCCCATTGGTGCCACGCCTTTTCATCACGGAGGGGATGACTGTAAAGCGGTCACCCCCTCTAGCGGAGAGAAGGCGACTGTAAAAAGGTCGCCCCCTCAGGCACTTCTCGGGGAGGATTGTAAAGGATCCCCCCAAGCCTCTCTTTGCGCTGTGCTGCGCACACGGCGGCAAAGGGAGGCTCCAGGTCCTCGTATAATCACACTAGAGCCGCCCACTGGTGCCACGCCTATAGGCACATGGCATAGCGGCTAAAACCACTGGAGCGGTCATCTTCGGCACCTTAGGGAGCCTCCAGGTCCTCGTATGATCACACTAGAGCCGCTCACTGGTGCCACGCCTATAGGCACATGGCATACCGGCTAAAACCACTGGAGCGGTCATCTTAGGCACCTTAGGGAGGCTCCAGGTTCTCGTATGATCACACTAGAGCCGCCCACTGTTGCCACGCCTATAGGCACATGGCATACCGGCTAAAACCACTGGAGCTGTCATCTTCGGCACCTTAGGGAGGCTTCAGGTCCTCGTATGACCACACTAGAGCCGCCCACTGTTGCCACGCCTATAGGCACATGGCCTACCGGCTAAAACCACTGGAGCGGTCATCTTCGGCACCTAAGGGAGGCTCCATGTCCTCGTATAATCACACTAGAGCCACCCACTGGTGCCACGCCTATAGGCACAAGGCATACCGGCTAAAACCACTGGAGCGGTCATCTTCGGCACCTTAGGGAGGCTCCAGGTCCTCGTATGATCACACTAGGGCACACGTATATACCTACAAAATCTAAATAATTCAAATACGTTTGAAGGAACGTGACAACATCGATGTTGTCAAAAAAATTTGATTATAATAATTTTCGAAAATAAAGTTACAGGATTTACTATAAATTGCATTTTAAAATTTATCCGTATGTTTATACTCGTCTTTAATAAAGGATGTTAATGTATATTTCAATTACATTAATATCGACTCTTTTCTCCTGTATTATCCTCACATTACAATTATTTCGAGAACTACAATAGTTGAAAAAATTAACATTGTACCAATATGATTTAAAAAGAGTAACCATGGAGTTTCTTGCCCGTTCTTCTCCATAGGAAATCTACACCTTGGAACGTGGCAACTAAAGGCTTGACTATTCATAAGTGCCTATAAATGGTTTTACATAAATAAAAAATATTTGTAACTTTTATATCGCTGTAAATACTAACGTGCCGTGTGGTGCCGGATCAGAATACCATCACCCCATCTCCTCCCGTGGGTGTCATAAAAGTCGACTTAGGGATTAGCCGGAGGATGGGCAGCAGCGTCCTTCGAGTACATTATCCACTCAACTGCGATCGCCAACCCGTCTGCCAAGCGTGGCGATTACGGCAAAACCCCCCAATGAGCCCACAACACACCCATACCGATCGTTGTGGTGATTTGCGGGAGGCCTGTGTCCAGCAGTGGACTTCATTCGGCCGAAATGATGATGATGATGATGAAAAACGAACGAGTCCGAGTATGGACATGTAATATAACTTACAAAAAACAACCTGATTATTACTTTGATACATCACAACAACGACACAACCCATCAGCTCATGAACGTTTACTACTGAACACAGGCCTCCCAATGATCAAAAAAAAAAAAAGAAAAAACATTTATTTGACTACAGATACATGTGACACCATTAGGATGTTGTTTACATTAACATAGTTCTAAATAAAAATAAATATGACTTGCCTTATGATTTAACTATGCAACTATATCTTAAATATACATACTATCACTGTGTCTCATGTCCGTGTCAAACTGGTATCCAGCTCAGCATAACAGCAGTGATGCCCGGCGCTGATTTTCAGCTGGAGCCCATGGTGACATACGGATGCCAACCAGTAAAAAAATAGGTACAACATAAAGCTAAATAATAAAATATTTTAAAATTGACAGTGAAATTTGGCTTTACTCTATTGATGACAATTATACGTAAACGTGATTATATTGTTTATGATTTTTTTAAGATTAAGGGTATAATGTATTAGTAGTTTTATTTTTTATATAAAGGAAGGAATATTTGTGCGTGTATTGACTCAGTCATGAGTGCGTTTTGCATAAAAAAACTGATTAATACTGTCCAATATGACATTACGTGCAGACTCGAATATTGTACGAACTAAAGATATAATATGCTGTGTAAAATTATTATGGTTTAAAAATGCATAGTGGGTGTAGAAAGTGTAGTCACCACAATGACCGGTCATAGAGCACAGGGCATAGGGGTCTTAGGGCACAAAAAATATACATATTTCACCTTTTTATTAGAGTAGTGTGTGTCCTTTATTTGTGTAAAAATGTCTGATCATTTTTGTCGAATAGCAACCGTATTAAATAAATGGAAATTACCTGTCTATACAAATGAATAAAATTGAATTGTCTGTTTGTAATGTCAAGATAACAGCTTTCTACTAAATGCATATGAAAGTATGTACGTAACATATAACAAAAACACTATTTTTTTTATTTTTTGTCTGTCTGTCCGTTTGTCCCGGGTAATTTCCGAAACGGCTGGACCGATTTTGACGGGACCTTCACTGGCAGATAGCTGATGTTATAAGGAATAACTTAGGCTACTTTTATTTTAGAAAAACACTTAGGGTTCCGCGTAAAAAAATAAAACCCTTGAAATCCAATATATATATTCTATGTCAAGTGTCTATATCGAAGTACTCTAAATTTCTTTTAAATTAAACACGGGTGAAACCGCGGTCCCAGCTATTTTATTAATAATACTATAATTTATTGATTGTATCCTTAACATTAAGTTCGCTTCTTTGTATGACCCTATAATAATAACTTAAAAGTTTCTTTCATAAAACAACACTCTACCAAATCAATAACAAAGTTTTATGTAGACTCAAGGTTTTGATTGGTACTCGAAGTTAGTGAAAACAGACTTAAGTACCCAGTATATAGCATCAAGAACTCATTGCTACACAAAAGAAATATTGATATAAGCCATAGAAATTATTAATATTAATACATTTATTAAGTTTGCTTTCTGTTCTCTCGATAAATATTTTATGAACTTACGGCGCATCGTAGTGAATTTTATTACTTTAATAATAATCGGGAATATTTTACTAATAAAACTTTGAATGTAATATATCGTGCCAGCCAGGGAGTTTACGCACTCAATTCCTGAGCACAAGGTTAAGAGTTCAAAACCAAACATGTACCAATGACGGCACGTTTATCGGTTGTCGACGGTTCGATCCTCGCACGGAATAAACATTTGTATGATCCACAGATAGTTGTGTCGGGTCTGGGTGTCTGTGCATCTAAGATTTATGCCTGTAAATTGTTCCACGACACATGAGAAAACCCAGTGTGGGACAGTGTTAAAAAAGTGTTATTTCAATGTCATAATATGTATTTACTAGTAAATCTTAAAGGGGGTGGCAAAATATCGTGCGGAAACCTAGATCGAATGATCGAAGATGTCCAACACGCAATGAGCAAGCGAGTTGAACAATGCTCGTAACTCTTCCTGTATCCTGTATAGGACCTTGTACTCAATACTCAATACATTTATTGCACTCCACAAGTTACTTGGTGTTACAGTATAGTATAGGAATCACATGTGGGCTCTGTCGGGCACGGCAAAAAGGTGGGAGAGAGGAGAGTTATTTTATAATTTCGATTAATGTGATATGAATGTCATACTTAATTACAGCAAGGGGTACCTTAGATATCAATTTGCTATTATACGTACATATTATAGGAATACCCAATATTAGTAAATACAGTTTCATTTTAAATATTTATTTATTTTCAAATTCAAATTCAAATTCAAAAGATTTTTATTCATATAAACCATTTACGGGCGCTTATGAATAGTCAGAATGTAGTTGCACGGTTCCAAGAAGTTGGTCCTATGGAGAAGAACCGGCAAGAAACTCCATAGTCACTCTTTTAATAATTTTTTTTTTTTTTTTTTTTTAAGATATTTTTAGATATTTATATTTATTCTGATATACCTACTTAATATAGTATCGTAGTTATTAAATGTAATACTATTATTTAAATCAAATATTTACTATAGGCAACAATTACAAATAAATTATCATAGGCTAATTTAATCAACGTAGGGATGTTTAAAAGTTTAGTATCTCTGTGTGCATGATCAAATGGAATAATTGCATAAAACCTGATATAATAAGCAAAGAATATACAATAAAGTATTAAGAAGAAGAGGAAGGGGGAAACAAAGCAGTATACATACAAATATATTTGAATAAAGAACACACATTGATAACAAACAAAAAAAAAACTCTTTATTATTAATCGGCGAAAATAGTGAGAGGTCGAATAACTAGATACCATTTTAAGTTGACCAGCCAAGAAAGTAGTGATTGGTCCCTGACTCGTGAGGTGACTCGTTTAATCCCCTCGTCGTGACGAATTGAAAGAGTTGCACATATTTCAACTTGTGTTCCAAATAGGAAATATTTATATTTGATTTAAATGAAACTGACTGTATTAATAAATCTTATAATAGGCGACATTTACATAATTTACTAAGTAATTAGGCGTATGGTCAATTTGGTGTCGCTCGGCGAAGTGGTGAACCGATGACCGCCGCCGCCGCCGCTGCCGCCGCGCCGCCCTCTCCCGCGCACCCCTCGCTCGTTGTCCACGCCGTCGGGTTATATGTATGTGTGTTAACAACTTGGAACCACCTCATTTATCTTATTTACCTCAATTTTATAGAAAACTGTGAGCGGGCGAAAAGTATCTGTGCGAGAAACGTGAAAATATGGTTTCGTTCGCGCGTTAGGCTCGGCGAGACAGGGCGACTTGGCGAGGGGTATACAAACAAAACACATTATTTCTCATTCCCTCGCCTCGCGAGTCGCAGCCATCGTGGGTCGCATTATGCAGGAGCTCGCACATCACATTTTTTTGTCGTGGGGAAATCTTCATGGACTTCCTCCGCCTTGGGAAGGGGACTCTTACCGGATGAAACCCCACGGTTTTCTTACCTTAGGCTGGAGGTGAGGTGTTCGCTTTGTCAGCATTAGACCAAGCCCCTGGCAAACTCGCACCTCACTTCAAACGAAGTACACATTATCCTCGAGTTACCCATCTCAACAAGAAAGTCACATCACACAATTGAGTAGTCTACCTGCTAGGTGTATACCTTGTCGTGGAGTGCCTCCCTCAGTGTTTTCTTCCCGGTTAGCTCAACTAGGAGGCTTTCTCCACGGCAGCAAGTAACGGAGTTCAGTTAATGATATTGAATGAAACGTAACATATATATTGTTATATTGTTATTCACAACTTCAACACTTCATTCATTCTCTTCTGATGATTATATGTATTTTAAAATGTAGCTAACTATCACAATATTTAAGCTAGTAAAAAATTAGTAATTGTAATATTGCAGGAGACTATTTGTAAGAGCGACAGCTGTGTGTCGAACTACTAGCGTTCAGGATCGAATGTGATAAGATAATAGTTAAAATATGAACGATTCGACACCACAATACTGAATTCGAATTTTGATTTGAATAAAGAATGAATCATGAGGTGGACAGTGATGGAAATAAAAGGTCATCAAAGAGGTTGATTGAAATGAAGATGAAGGATGACGATGATGAAAAAAATGACGGAGGTGCACACTTAAAAAGACACTGCTCACACTAAAAGTAAGCGTACTGACTCGTGAATTTGCTCTCGGTTCGGTTGTGGACGGTGACGGAACGGTACAGTGGGCATTGATTCATATTCATTATTACAAAGAATTATTTTTGCCTGGTTCGTTCATAGCATGATCATAATTTCGGCCGAATGATGTCCACTACTGGACACAGGCCTCCCACAAAGATCACCACAACGACCGATATGGGTATATTGTGGGCTCATTGGGGGGTTTTGCCATAATCGCCACGCTTGGCAGACGGGTAGCATGATCGTGGTATGGTAAAGGGTAATGAGCAAGATGCCTCTATAGGTTTCGCCAGTTCACACCGGCACACAGGCTCAGACGGAGTCGTAGTAACAATAATACTGAACACATCTTTCAGGCTTATTCCTCTTTGTAAAATAACTTTTATTACTACTCCCAGATCCCGATCCCTTATAACTTTTGGAACGTTATTTCGTTCCAATATTAATAATTTAATTTTGAACCGTCGAATGTTTCGTTCCAACGTTCCTCTCTATTTTCATATTTGAATTATGTTCGAATTTCAATAAGAAGTTTTATATTGGTTTATAAGCTATTTACACTTGATGCTGTCTTTCTTTCGTTTCTATCTGATACACAAAGGTGGCTGATAGAAAACTCAATATTGTCTCAGAATGCCACCACCCCATTTCATCCCGTGGGTGTCGTAAAAGTCGACTAAGGGATTAACCGGAGGATGGGCAGCAGCGTCCTTCGAGTACATTAATAACTCAACTGCGATCGCCAACCCGTCTGCCAAGCGTGGCGATTATGGCAAGACCCCCCAATGAGCACACAACACACCCATGTCGGTCGTTGTAGTTATTTTTGGGGGAGGCCTGTGTCCAGCAGTGGACTTCATTCGGCAGAAATAAAATAAATAAATAATTCGGCCTAAATGATGACTTAATAGCTCAATGTATTGAGTTGAGCTTTGTACATGAATTTTATGTTAATATTCTATATACCATACTATATTCTGTACGAATAAGCCTAGCCCTGCCATCGCACGTGTAGGTATGTACAAGCAAAGATTGAAATCGTTAGATAGCTAGGCCGGTCCATACATTGCCGAGCTTCAAATAGCTCATCACTCAAACTCATATAAAAGAGTGAATTTGACTTCAGACGCGATCGTACAGTCGCCTGAGAACATTGGCTTATATTATTAAGAAAATAATATTAAAATTACGTAGTGCACGCACAGCATTTTGGCAGCATAAAGTCCACTGCTGGACAAAGGCCTTCCCCAATGATCGCCACAACGACCGGTCTGGATATTTTGTGTGCTCATTGGGGGTTTTGACATAATCGCCACGCTTGGCATGCGAGTTAGCGACCGCAGTTTTTTTTTTTTTTTTTATAAAAACGTTGCCCCACTCTAGGATTTCTCCTGTGTCGTGGGTGCGTTTACAGACACAAATCCCACACACAATACACCCAGACCCGGAACAACTGCCTGCAGATCGTACAAATATTTGTTCCGTGCGGGAATCGAACCTACGACCCGGTGCGCAGCAGCCGACTGTATCAGCCACTGCACCAACCGTGCCGTGCAGTTGAGTTGTAAATGTAGTCGAAGGACGCTGCTGCCCACCCTTCGCCTAATCCTATAGTCACCTTCTACGACACAGGCATGCACTGTAGTGTTAAACGATTAAACACTACTGCTTGGCAGCGAATATCTGGTCCTGTGGCGATACCTACCTATCCAGACCACCAGAGGATGTTTACGTTCAAAAAGAACTAATTTTAGTCTATTTTGAATAAACAATATACCTATTCGCACCACAGTTCATTAAAGGGTTAGTACTGTACCCAGGACTACGACATCGTTTATGAGCTAATATGTATAACCCGTCAAAACCGCATATGTTACACGACCCAAACCTAGATCATGAGAGTAATAGCCAAAAACATTATTCACTCCACGATCCGAGGCTAAAATGCCGCGCTATTGACCGACTCGAAACAGCGCAAACCGATGAGGGAGGCTGTATCAAATTTTACGAGTTCACATTGATATCCAGCGTTTGTCGCTTTTCCACGAACCGAATTGAAAAATAATGAGAAGGGACACATAAAAGGAACATTCGTTCCCTCCCGATGCGCTGTAAACGGGTAAATACGTTTAGATGATAACATTTGGTATTCAGACGCCATAATATCTGTTTTGGTACATGACCCCATCACATTGCGACCTCGTAGACGTGAACCGTAAAACATGTTACACAAAGAGAGTTATAACCTTTCTTTCACGACAGGCAATATGGAACTCCTCGAGACATGATTTTATGTAGCCCTTGTGCTACTTTCAAATTCATGCATTTTTAACACGCTTTTATTAGCTTGGAATGTATCTAAGAATCTATGATTCTATGAATCTATGAATCTATGAATCTATGAACCTATGAATCTATGAATCTATGAATCTATGAATCTATGAATCCATGAATCTATGAATCTATGAATCTATGAACCTATGAATCTATGAATCTATGAATCTATGAATCTATGAATCTATGAATCTATGAATCTATGAATCTATGAATCTATGAATCTATGAATCTATGAATCTATGAATCTATGAATCTATGAATCTATGAATCTATGAATCTATGAATCTATGAATCTATGAATCTATGAATCTATGAATCTATGAATCTATGAATCTAAGAATCTATGAATCTATGAATCTATGAATCTATGAATCTATGAACCTATGAATCTATGAATCTATGAATCTATGAATCTATGAATCTATGAACCTATGAATCATGCCGTGTGGTGCCGGCTCAGAATGCCACCACCCCATCTCCTCCCATGGGTGTCGTAAAAGTCGACTAAGGGGTTAGCCGGAGGATGGGCAGCAGCGTCCTTCGAGTACATTAACAACTTAACTGCGATCGCCAACCCGTCTGCCAAGCGTGGCGATTATGGCAAAACTCCCCAATGAGCCCACAACACATCCATATCGGTCGTTGTGGACATCTTTGGGGGAGGCCTGTGTCCAGCAGTGGACTTCCTTCGGCCGAAATGATGATGAATCTATGAATCTATGAATCTATGAATCTATGAATCTATGAACCTATGAATCTATGAATCTATGAATCTATGAATCTATGAATCTATGAATCTATGAACCTATGAATCTATGAATCTATGAATCTATGAATCTATGAATCTATGAATCTATGAACCTATGAATCTATGAATCTATGAATCTATGAATCTATGAATCTGTGAATCTATGAATCTATGAATCTATGAACCTATGAATCTATGAATCTATGAATCTGTGAATCTATGAATCTATGAATCTATGAATCTATGAATCTGTGAAAATATGAATCTATGAATCTATGAATCTGTGAATCTATGAATCTATGAATCTATGAATCTATGAATCTGTGAATCTATGAATCTATGAATCTATGAACCTATGAATCTATGAATCTATGAATCTGTGAATCTATGAATCTGTGAATCTATGAATCTATGAATCTATGAACCTATGAATCTATGAATCTATGAATCTGTGAATCTATGAATCTATGAATCTATGAATCTATGAATCTATGAACCTATGAATCTATGAATCTATGAATCTATGAATCTAAGAATCTATGAATCTATGAATCTATGAATCTATGAATCCATGAATCTATGAATCTATGAATCTATAAATCTATGAATCTATGTAACAGAATTTTTAATACGATTTTCATTCCCTTCAAAGCGTCGGATTGATTTGAAACTTCGCAGACCTATCAAAGACTAATGACAGTACAATAATTGAAATAGTTTTGACGGCACGGTTGGTGCAGTGGCTGATACAGTCGGCTGCTGCGCTCCGGGTCGTGGCTTCGATTCCCGCACGGAACAAATATTTGTATGATCTGCAGGTAGTTGTTCCGGGTCTGGGTGTATTGTGTGTGGAATTCATGTCTGTAAACGCACCCACGACACAGGAGAAATCCTAGTGTGGGGCAACGTCACACAAAAAATCCTTGCCAGGATCCGCAGGATTAGCGATTTTTTCATCTCTACCGGAAAACATTACAAATTCATCGACATACACAAACATGCACAAAAAAGATACCTCCATAAGATGTCGATTCAATTTTCCGCGGTAAGAGTGCGATGAGACTCGAATAGTGTCTTATTCTTCAGGTGATTTTATCCGCAATGGATAATTTGTTTACTTAAACGGCGAAAGTAAGATGCTTGGGTAAAAAATTACCACCCGGAGTTATTGAGACTATGGACAGGCAACATGGCCATTCAGCCATGCGCATTACAAAAAAAAAACTATTTTGTAGTTAGCCGCACTAAATAATAGAAATAAATATTAGTTTAAAAAAAACTAAAAAAACACGCTTTTGTTGATAACCGAAATAAAAAGTAGACGAAAAAATCAATAAATTTAAAATAACAATAGAGTAAAAAACTCCAGTCCGGGAGTGCCGACAGAAGTGAAATCTAATTTTTTTATTTATCTAGACGCGTTCGCGGTCTGCTATACGTACACGCATACATGCACACACTTTAGCTGCGTCTCGTAGCGGTGTCGCGAGTCCAGAGATTTTATCTCATCTAAAAATATGCGTACCGCGCTAAAAGAAGTTTTCACTTCAAAAAAAATGTAGAAAGCGCGGGGTGCTGTCATGTCATGTCATGTCAATTGTTGTAAATATTTGTAAAAGTTCCCGTTCCCGTTCTAATTATAGTGACATAGTTTCTAACACTAATTAGAACTGGAAACGGGATATTTAAGATGTTTTTTATTTACTTTGAGTTATAGTTATATTGCTTTACTTTGTTTTACAGTAATACCCACGTGTGATGCCGGCTCAGAATATCACCGCCCCATTTCCTCCCGTGGGTGTCGTAAAATTTGTCTAAGGGATTAGCCGGAGGATGGGCAGCAGGGTCCTTCGAGTACATTAACAACTCAACTGCGATCGCCAACCCGTCTGCCAAGCGTGGCGATTATGGCATAACACCCCAATGAGCCCACAACACACCATGTCGGCCATTGTGGTGATCCTTGGGGGAGGCCTGTGTCCAGCAGTGGAATTCATTCGGCCGAAATGATGACCCACGCTGGATGACAGTAAATGAGCGCACCTATAATTATTTTAAAAGATGTATCTTACAAAAAGGAAGTTGTACTTATTGAATAATTTTACATACAACAATAATTTTTGGCGATGTTAAATAAACCAAGGACCTTGAATGATTATGTTACTAATAGCTAAAGAACAGAGAACACACAGTTAGCACAAATTGTCACACACACCCTGTCAATCATTTTTGTTCATCATCTTCATCATTTCAGCCGAAAGACGTCCACAGCTGAACATAGGCCTCTCCCAAAGATCGCCACAACGACCGGTCCTGCGCTTCTCGCATCCACCAGATTCCCACAACCTTCACCAGGTCGTCGGTCCATCTCATGGGGGGTCTGCCCACGGTGCGTCTTGCGGCACGCGGTCGCCACTCGAGAACTTTTCGGCCATCGGCCATCCGAGGAATGATTTTTGTTGCCGCAGTGGAAATCCATCATTGACTTCCTACGCTTCTGAGTAGGGCGAAGCGGTGTGTCGGGCTCTTATCAGCTAAAACTACCACGGCGATTAAATACGAGGGGTGAATCACCTACTCTAGCGGAGGGAAGGTGACTGTACAGAAACAGCCACCCTAATCACACTTTGGTGGTGATTGCAAAGGATCACTCCGAAGTCTCGCTGTGTACTGTACTGCGCATACGGAGGCATCCATCCACGTGCGTCCCGCCATCTTTCCGAGGGTGAGCACGCAAATTTGCAATCTGCGCGCCCGCGTTCTCAGAAGGTAGAAAGTTCGAGAAGGTTCCTTCAGCTACTCGAATTAGTCCAGTATGCGTAAAACCCAAGCGGAAAAGTGGTTGACAGTGACAGTTCTTTTTGTGAACGGATGAGTAGCACGTTTACCAGTACGTCGCTTTTTACGACGAAGAGGGGTGGTCGATTCTTTGCTTGTAATCACGTGGAACAACTTGTCACATCAACATTCTTTCATTGTATATTCCCATTAATTACCAATTCTTTTAATGTCTCAGACATGGTTTATTTTTTAAGAAAGAAAGTTTATTGATGTTTTAAGGCCACACAACGGGCATTTGTAAAACAGAACACAAGGAAAAATAAAAAGATAATAATAATAAATATAGATGCAAAAAGGGTAACAAATAGTTTTTTTCTCTTGCAATACACACTTATTTTCTGTTGGAATGAAATGGCCAAAGGGAATATATAAAAGTAAAAAATGTATAGTATGTAAGAAAGTATTTAAAACTATATAAATGTTAAAACAGTAATAGTTAAAACAAAAAAAAAAAAACATTCGTCGTTTTTGCCAAATAAAGTCCACTGCTGGCCATACACAAGCCGGGGAGGCTGCAAAGTTCGCCACAATGACCGCTCTGGGTGTGTTGTGTGCTCATTGGGGGGTTTGCCATAATCGCTACGCTTGGTAGGCAGGTTGGCCATCGCAGTTGAGTTTAGTTAATGTACTCGAAGGACACTACTGCCCATCCTGCGCTTAATCCCATAGTCGCCTTTTACGACACCAACCGGATGAGATGGGTTGGTGCTATTCGATACCACACGGCATACATTAACAGAAAACATTAGTCTCTATAAAAATAATTTAATTCCAAACTGGCTTCGATAATCGTGCGCCGCAAGTGAATTTGTATTGAGCAACTCTACGAACAATATTCTTTCGCCGTTTCATAAAAATACCTTCAAATTATCTTACAATCCAAGAAAATTCACACACGAAACGAGCAAATAAGCCAGAAAATTGCAGAACATGTTTTACAAATCGCCTGCCAAGACTTCCCCTCAAGACATTAAGCTTCTCTCGAAGGAAATCCCTTAGCAATTTAAATCAGAATCAATGACGAATAATTTCAAAATCCTGAGGCCTAGTTAAAGAGGTCGAGCATTTGGAAATGAGCCAAAACATTCAAACTTACTTGGAGCATCCATAAATTTTCAGCTGCATGAATTATTAAGAGCCTCATGAAATTTTGTGTTGAGTACTTTAATATTTTTTACATTTTAGAGGAAGGATTAAGTTTTACTTGCAATGTGATCTTGTATCTAGTTTCGTAACCGTGTACCGCGTGGGTGTCGTAGAAGTTGACTATGAGTGACAACACAACTGCGACCGCTGATCCACCTTTCAAGCGTTGCGATTATGGCTTAACTCGCCAATTAGCACACACCCAGACGAATAGTTGTGGTAATCTTTTGGGGAGGCTTACGTCCAGACTTTATTCGGCTGAAATGATGATGAAGATTTTGAATAGGAAGGATTTTAGGATATCATACAAAACTGTAAATCATGTAGCCATTAAATGTTATTTTTAATACTTATATTGATTGCCTTTTGCCTGGTAGTATCGGTCTGTCATGCTCACTAAAATGTCTTGCTGGCGGTGGCGTTGTGTATCGGGTCGTTCGGTTCCCTACAATATGGTTGAGCTAAGCGATGCTGATGCATGCGTCATGCTCGTGAACGGGTGCCGTCTGTTGGGACTGGTCAGTCGTTAACTGCAACGGCAATGTAATTATTATATTATTGTGGTATGTTCCATCTTTACACATTTACCTACGTTTATCTCGGTATGTTTTTTACAATAATTTGTATCAATTATCATTGTAATATCTATTATTTTAAAAGAGTATCTATGGAGTTTCTTGCCGGCTCTTCTCCACGAGATCAACTATTTGGAACCGTGCAACTTAGATTCTGACGTTTCATAAGTGCCAATATTTGGTTTATTTGAAATAAAAAACTTTCGAGTTTGACTTTGTCAAAACGTGGGATGTCATGATATTACTAGTTTTGTGCGCGAATGTTAAATATTCTGAAGATGTGTACTTAGCACTTCAGGCCACCATCCTTGCCCCTAAACGTCCACTACTGAACTTTGTCTTTTCTGTAGACCGCTGTAATGGTCGCCAGGAATAACGGAAGAATGCCGTAATCACCGCGTTTGGCAAATGAACGAACGTTATTTATGGCTTACTCCTCGTCACCTTTACGACCTTCGTGCCAAAATTGGAGGTAAAATGTACCCTAGCTCGGTGACAGGCAGAGCGTCACTGCTGCTACAGAACTAGTTATGTACATTATGTACATAATACCTCCCACTTTAGTAGACTATACCTGAGCGTTCCTAAAAGACGATGAGGTACCTGAAACACTATACGCTGCTAGACAAGTGAGCGTCAATAGCAACGTTACAGGGATGCGGATGACGTGTCGCGGTATCGGCACGTGGAGCTTTCGGGTGATCGACGTATTCACGATGAAAGAGAATTCATTATATTTGTAAGAGGCAGGTTGTAATTAGGGCGACATTTGGGGAATCGCGTGGTTCCCGAAATTGACAACCCTTCTCTACCCATGGGTGTCGTAAACAGGACATGGACAGCAGCATGCTCCCGTGAGCTAATAATAACATCTGCGTTCACCAATCCAACTTTTTTTTATTGGTCTCACTGGAAATTCATCATGAACTTCCTTCGTCCTGGGGAAAGGCGAAGGAGCATGCCGAAATCCTTTTTTAATTTATACATTTTTTATTTTATTTATAGGTGTCCAGTGGAAATCCTATATGAAATTCCTTTACCTCGGGAAAGGGCGAAGGGGTATTCTCGACTCCTATCGGCTAAAACCACTGGGGCGGTTATCTTCAGCGCCTAAAGGGGGCTCCAGGATATGATCACACTAGAGCCGCCCTAGAGATGCCATGCCTATAGGCACATTTCGGAGAGGCCGACTGAAAAGCCTCTCCCTCTCGGGGGAGATTGTATAGGATCTCCCGAAGCCTCACTGTGCCAAGTGTGTGCTCTACTGCCGTTCATTGTACGAGTAGCAATGATTGGGAGGCCCGCGTTAGAAGATGAGAGTATTTTTCATCAGATGTCAATACATCATGCAGTTCCTCCGCCCTGAGGAAGGACGGAGAGGCATACTGGACTCCTACTGACTGAAACCACGGGAGCGGTCATCTTCGACACCGAAGGGGGCTCCAGTGTGTACTCCGAAGCTACACATTGGTACCACGCCTTTAGGCACATCTTGGAGGGGATGACTGTAAAGCAGTAAGAGGAGGACTGTAAAGGGGCCATCCTCTAGGCACATCTCAGCTGGGATTGTAAAAGGATATCCCCGAAACCTCGCTGTGCACCTGACTTGCACACGGCCTGGATCCTACCTATTAGTAATATTTAACACTTAATTCATCAATAATTAATTGTTTTTTAGTTTTACCAATACATTGCGGCCTAACGTCTATAACTTCAAAAGAGACCAGACTTTCAAATTTGCGGTTTTGGCTCCTCCAAAACCTTTATTTCAGTCCCTTCTAACGGAACTCACGCATAATCTGACCATTGACATATAATGTACCAAATACTAGAGTAGCTATTGCAAACAAATAATAGCGCGCAACTTCATGACCGCGGGGTAGGCGCGGGGCGAGCGGGGGTGTTATGTTGTCATAGGAATATGTGAACGAAATATGGCCGTCACCATGGTAACGCGTTGCAATGCGTCACATATTGATAATATTTTAATTTAATGCTCGGCTCGGTTGGTGCAGTGGCTGATACAGTCGGCTGCCGTGCTCCGGGTCGTGGGTTCAATTCCCGCACGGAACAAATATTTGTATGATCTGCAGGTAGTTGTTCCGGCTCTGGGTGTATTGTATGTGTGTAAATTCATGTCTGTAAACGCACCCACCACACAGAAGAAATCCTAGTATAGGGCAACGTTTTAAAAAAAAAATATGCATGTTTTAAAAATAATATTTTCAACTAACTGATGAAAAGTCACTCCTTAACTTTAACATATATTTCTCGAGTTATTAAAACAATATCTCACTACACATGAAGGCGTATCTAAGTAATAAAACTTCGCACTCAAACACGTCATGTTGCGGCAATCAGCTGGCACAGACTACGCGAGTTAGAGTGCATGCACTCTAACCGATGTGACAAACAATCAAGTGGAGGCGTCTTCTCTATTACGTAGTACATTATACCTCAATAAAACAGACACACCATTTGCTACCAACGCGATGAAAGTGACAATTACACATTTAAATATTTATAACGCTTAAAACATATTATTTCCAAAACATTTATTCCTGTACAGGTAGGAAGTGTGTACACTAAATTCGTATTTAGAACAACCGGTAGTATTATAATTTCGGCCCCATAACTTCAAATCCGTGAGAAAGACACATATGCGGACAATTATCGAATACTCCATATACGAACGTACGAACGTTCGGCTTCGACTGTTAGATGTTATCATTTTATTGTTTCGGCTTATTAATGACAAATTATGTTAATGTATTAATTATAGCCGCGGAAGGACAATTAGTTTATTATGTTCATGATATAAAACTGTGTATTACAAGTGTATTGATTGATTTAGTTAGTGTAGAACTATTCAATTCCATGACAACTGAATCAAAACTTAAAAAAAAAATACATTCAGGCTTGTTTAGTAGACTTTTTAAGAAGTTTAGACTCGTTTCTCCTACATTGTTTTCACATAACCTTGATTTTTACAACAATGTGCTCATAAAATATTGTAACATTTAATATGATTTAAAAAGAGTAACTATGGAGTTTCTTGCCCGTTCTTCTCCATAGGAAATCCACTTCTTGGAACGCGGCAATTAAAGTCTCGACGATTCATAAGTGCCTGTATATGGTTTACATGAATAAAAATATCTTTATCTTATCTTAATTCAATAAAACGCCACTAATACAAGATTCACAAAGCAGCCACAAAACAATAGTACCGTTGCCACCCAACGACCCTAGTATTAGACTTCTCCATACCTAATATATGCTGTTATCCAATTAGTAAAAAACTAAAAAGAAATCGTTTTGTTCCACTATCCCCTCTCGACTCTATCATCAGACACTCGTCATCAAGTGTGATGAGACTCGTTAGAACAAACTAAATGAGCCCAAGCTCGATGGGTTTACTAGTACGCATTGAAGAGTTCTTCAATGCTTCATCTTTCAGCTCGGTTCGTTCCCAGATTATTGTATTGTCATTCGGATTAGATATACTCGCAAAATTTAAAATCGATACAACAATTAGAAGTAAGTTAAAATCGACTTCCAAGATTTCTTGACCATAGTTACAAGTCAAGCTAATGAAATGGTATTAAAAACAATAAAACTGAACAGGGTCTTTTGCTATACCAATTGAACTTTTATTTGTCACATTTTAGTTACGAAAATGCCGTGTGGTGCCGGTTCAGAATACCACCACCCCATCTCCTCCCGTGGGTGTCGTACAAGTCGACTAAGGGATTAGCCGCAGGATGGGCAGCAGCGTCCTTCGAATACATTAACAACTAAACTGCGATGACCAACCCATCTGCCAAGCGTGGCGATTATGGCAAAACCCCCCATTGAGCCCACAGCACAGCCATATCGGTCGTTGTGGTGTTCTTTGGGGGAGGCCTGTGTCCAGCAGTGTGTCATTCGGTCGAAATGATGATGATGATTGTAATACTAGTCCTGCGTAATTTAGACCCGTATCAAAAATTCCATATCACTATAGTGCTATATTCTTAATCCGGACACCACACGGACACACACATTACGTACGGTTTATATTTGATTATTGCAATCTTGGGCCTTAGCTAATATAGCTAGGCTATAGCCTTAACTAGCTATAGTGCCCTTCAAACCGGAACAGAGTAATGAGTAAATTTTTCTGTTTGGCGGCGAATCTGGTACCGTGGTCGTACCACTTTATTATTGGCTGTCCGGTGGAAATGTGTACACACATACATGTTGGCTTAATCCCCGGGGAAGGGCTACCAACTCATCAGAGTGGCCATCTTCGACATCGAAGAGGGCCTCCAGAAACCGTAAAAGTCTCTATTTAGAGCCGCCAATTGGTACCACGTCTTAAGCACATTTAGGAGGGGACGACTTTTTGAAGTGAAACTTCTTTATCGGGGTTGGAAAAAAAATTGTGTAACATTTTTTCGTTACGCGTCACATTCTTCCGTTACGCGCCATCTTTTTTTTATCAGCCCAGTACCATAATGAATTGGGAATTGATTTCAGAAATGCAAAATTAGTTTCAATGCAATTATTGACATAATATTGGCACAATGGTAAATGGGATAAAAATTTTGATTGTTGCAATATATATATCTCCTAATCAGAAGGTGGACGATATTATTGATTTTATTCACCATTCATTGTTATCATACACAAGTGGCGGTGCCTCTTTACTCGGCAACAATAATGATAAAATACCGATGATATTAAGTGGAGATTTTAATATCAATTTTGCATCAGAAAAATCTTTGAAACTATTTGAATTTTTGAAAGATAAACTTAATTTATCCATGAAAAACAATCCTCAAACGTCGACAACGAGATTCGGCACTACAATTGATGGAGTTTTCGCTCGGTTACTAAATTTTGTGGAATGTAAACAATATATTTCGTATTTCAGTTACCATAAGCCATTAATAACACAAATATATAATAACGACATCAATGATAGTAATAATTCTATTACAATTAATGAAATTCAATAATAATCTTTGTAGTAATAAGCTAAAATGAAATAATTGTAGAATTTGTATTTATGTCTATGATAATAAAAGCCTTTTATTAAACTTTATCTAATTTAACTTTATTTAACCAATTTCTGTAAAGTTGCATATAGTAAATTATTTTTTGAAAAATAACGTCATAAAGAAGTTTCACTTCTTACGAGTGTACGCTAGTACACACACACAAAATTGTTTTTACTGGGACAAGCCCGCCACACATTCTCAACCACTACAACTCTTGTAAGCCAGGATCTACAATGGCGACCACCGAAAAGAATACCGACCAATGAAGGTCGGTGTGTCCCAGAGAAATGAAGAACTGTCTTGGAACCCGCAACGAAATTAATAAGAAAAGAAAATGGAGGAGTAGGAAAGAATATACGTTCCACTTCCCTCCGTAGCAAGCAGGAGACAGAGAAAATACTAATAGCCATAGGCACAATAATTGGGGGTATACAAGCCTAGTTGCCAAGCACCACGGGTACAAAAATGTTTACAAATATTTAATTACAGGTCCTATGTTGTGAGCTATTGTGACTGATTCCGATAGTAGGTATGGCAAAAAAGCCTGAACGCACGGAAATTCGTCCTAGTCGCAACAAGGTCTGTATAGTAAACAACTCCGGATGTAACCTGCAAGCTGTCAAACATAGGAGGGGATGACTGTAAAGCGGTTAGCGGAGTCGAAGTGACTGTAAAACGGCCCATCTTGCTGAGCGCTGTGCTACGCATACGGTGGTGCCAGCCTAGCCGAACCCTTACAATAATAGACTTCATTGTTTGTCAAGAGCACCCCAGACTTACCATTTACCTTTTCCAATTTTCACTTGAAATAAATGACAGTCCACTTTTAGTACTTATCCCTTCATAAAGTGCTATAAAAGAAAAAGGAATGAGAAATGGAGCTCTGGTTATAAAAAATCCTTAACGACGTTTTTCTATCCTTCATCAGCTTAATGATTTCGTTCAACTGCGCCCAAATCTTTGTGCGGATATTTTTCTCGAAAACATTTTTTACACCCGAATCCTAACAACCCTCTTTAGAACCAAACTGGGCTATCACTTACTCCTCTTTGATGTAAATTCCGAAAAATAATTGCAAAGTCCTTATTTACATAATAAACTCAATCGCTATTGGATTCACAAAGGCTAGGTTGTCAAAAAATTGCCAACAATTTGGACATCAAAGTATTCGCAAATAGCGGGCGAGAAGACCGAAAGGTGTGCTTAAGCGGGTTTGGTACACGCCAAATTTGCCATTACGCTGTTTGTACGAATGGAGACTTTGTGTTTTGGTACAAAACATGAAATGAAGCGGTAGTGTTTGTCACCCGACCGTTTTACCGCCCTCGGCACCGAGGGTGCCCGCCTCACCGACGTCGCGGAGGCCTATCGCCGCGTCACCTACCCGTTCAAGTTTGCACTTCTCCCTCCCGTCTCTTGCTCGCGCCGGCCCGTGCCGAGCCTGTAGTTTTAAATGTCCCCTATTACATTATAAATAATACCGATCCAGCTGTCCCCAAAACAATGGCTTGTTATCCCCAGCAACGCCCTAAGCCGAGGTCCGTGTCTCGCAGGGGGCGCCCTTAGCGAAAGTCGCTTGGTTCTTAATATTAATTTTAAGCCTGGCTGGAGGCCTCTTTTGGCTTCGCCAGAAATGACCGGTTAAGCAACTACATTTCCCAGAAATGTACACGAGAAGGCCAACAAAAAGAAAAGTAATGGTAATTTGAAAGCATCGAAGTTCTTGTGACTAAATCTGGTCTGAGTTCACATATAGTTAGCGCACCTCGACTCGATTTAGCTAACCTTAAGGGTCAGTTCACGACAACCCGTGCTGCGTATAGCTGCTGCGGTTTGCGAGGTGCGTTGTTCTGGGAGCTAACGTTGCGGCGCGCGACGTAGCGCTGTATTGCACGGTTGTCGAATGAGTTATTGTGGCAGGCGGCTGTAAAAAGGCTGCCCCCCAGGCACTTCTCGGGGAGGATTGTAAAGAATCCCCCCAAGTCTTGCTGTGCGCTGTGCTGCGCACACGGCGGCACGTGACCACGTGCGCGCCACCGTATTCCCGGGGGTCGCTCGGTGTGAGCACGCAGATTATCTGATGGGCCCCTACAGGTATATACAACAGTCATCACAAGCAGTCAGAACCCCCTAAGTCTGATAACGAGACTGTTTTTGCCAGTTTCTGCGCAAACGTGATATCATTAAAAAGCGCAAGTCAATTCCCAAAAAAAAAAAACTTAGATACTGGTGGCTTACATTTAAGATACTTGTAACTAAATGTTTATTTCGGTAGTGTGGTGACTACTAAACTGTTATGTACATTAGCTATTTCTTAAGTAGAATCTTTAGTTTAGCTAAATCAATCATTTCGGCCGAATGAAGTCCACTGCTGGACACAGGCCTCCCCCAAAGATCACCACAATGACCGATATGGGTGTGTTATGTGGTCATTGGGGGGTTTTGCCATAATCGCCACGCTTGGCAGACGGGTTGGCAATCGCAGTTGAGTTGTTAATGTCCTCGAAGGACGTTGCTGCCCATCCTCCGGCTAATCCTTTAGTCGACTCTTAAGACGCCCACGGGAGATGGGGTGGTGGTATTCTGATACCACACGGCGCAGTTTAGCATACAGTTTAGTTAATACACTTAGGGATTTAACAATCAATCGTCGCTGTTGGTAAGGCGTCTGCTTATAGCAGTTTAATGGTACCCAGGACCATAGCCCTGCGTGGCACCACACTACGCTATATATATATACTTTATATAAATTATTCGTTCAATGCATCGTGGCGCTGCGGTTACTCTTGCAAGTCCGGCTAGGAAGGTATCACCGCAAGAAAACTACCGCCAATAGAAACTACAAGCCATGAGTAGCAATCAAGGTGCCATTAAGTGGACCATAAATAAGTAAAAAGTGGTTCATTTAAGTCGTTTAACTGATTTTTTCAGTTCTCCTTATATCCATTTTAACATCATCCCGTTTATAACTTGTTCCATGCCGAAAAGCCCCGACTTTTATTAAAGGATATTGAAAGGCCCAGCTTCCTCGGCTCTCATTCGAAAAAATACCGCCGGTTTATACAAAACCTCTTCTTAATAAAGTGTACAATATAAATTGACCGCCTCTCCGGTGCTTAGCATTTATTTTGCTTCAGTAACATTCACATAAAAAATAAATAGCTCCAAAGGTATTTCGGGACCTCAAACATTCCGCCCAGGTACTGTTTGAAAAACTTAATTTTCCTTTATGACCACTCAATGTTTTGTTATTCTTTATTTTCTTTTAATGGATAAGGTAAATAAATGTTTCTTCTATTATATTATGGTGTAAATAATATATGAGATTGTTTGTATATCAAAGATATTTCTAAGTAGGAAGGACACCTGTAATGTTGTGTGATGTCATCAAAGTGTTTTTGGAAGTGAATAGTTTTAAATATTTAAGGGATTTTGTGGATTACACTAGCAAGTATAGATGCAGACAAAAATATATGTCACAACTTGACAATCGATTTAAAGCCTAAGATAGAAAACCGTTTATCAAAGCTTGAAATTTTATTGATTTTGATTTGATGGACATACATGCACATATTTCTTTAGTCGCTTTGTCTTCTTTTACTACACCCATGGGAGGAGATGGAGTGATGCTATAAGAATGAAGAATCCTGACACCACAACAGGGAAGCTAAGCTTCTTTAATCTGGGTAGTCTATTACGATTTAAGCTAAAACAATATATAGTATTGTCTTAGGTTTTCGCGATTATTACACATTATAATAAAACAATTTTAAACGGATTAAATCGCGTGTATTATTGATTTTTTTTTTCCTGACGTTTCGAACACTTTGCAGGGTTCGTGGTCACAGGATGACTAAGGTGACAAGCGACGTTACAGATTTAAAAAAGTTATTTTATCTACCGTACAAAACTAATCAAAAATTGTTTCGATGATGATGATTTAAAAAACATCCTAATTTTAATAGAGAAGCTGGTTGGCAGGTACCACCTGTTTGGAATCCGGTTATTAAATTAATAAAATCCCAAACAACACACCACACTAATCAAGACACTGTGAGTGATTACTGCGTGCATCGAAACAATTTTTGATTAGTTTTGTACGGTAGATAAAATAACTTTTTTAAATCTGTAACGACGCTTGTCACCTTAGTCATCCTTTTTTTTTTTTTTTTTTTTAACGTGGGGAAATCCTCTTGGACTTCCTCCGCCTTGGGAAGGGCGGAGGGGCATGCCGGGATCAAACCGGCTAAAACCCCACGGTGTCCTTCTTCTTACCTCTAGCCGGGGGTGAGTTGTACGCTTTTCTGCATTGGACCGCTCCCCCGGCAGGTATCGGCCCGTCAGTGATTGACGGGCCCCTTCTGTGTGCGACCTTATTGGCCGCACCTATCCTTCAGAGAGGCGCGCGCGGAACACGCGCGCCGCCATCTCGGGCCTGTTTCTGTTCGGGCGACGGACCGCCCCTGGTTCGTCGCCCGCAGGCCGCTCCTCATGGTGGCCGGAGATCGTCCAGCGCCTCACCCTGGCGCCGACGCCCGGTGTGTCTTCTGCGGAGGGGATCGGAGATATCCCTCCGTACCCGCTCTGCCGCCTCCTTTGCTTGCATCACTTCTTCGCAAAAGGAGGCGACGGCATCCCACGCGCTCTCGCTCCGGACGATGGACCGAACCACGGCCGGAAGCGAGAGGTCACCCCCTTCGACCGCCACGACGAGGTCACGGCGCTGCGCTGCCCAAGCTGGGCACTCCTCCAACGTGTGCTGCGCCGTGTCCTCCGGGCAGTCTCCGCAGTGATGACAACCAGGCGTCTCTTCTCGGCCTATTCGACACAGGTACTTCCCGAAACACCCATGGTTCGAGAGTACCTGCGTCATCCGGTAGGTGAGGGCGCCATGCCGCCTCTCCAGCCATTCCTCCATTACTGGTCTTACCGCCGCTACCGCGGCGTGCCCTGCAGTGGGTCGCTCCAGTCGCCCTTTCCACTCCGCCACCAGGATCCGCCGGAGCTCGAACCGACGCATCTCGATCTCACGAGGTACTGGCGGTTCGCCCCGACTTAGCGCCTCCCCGCGCCACTGATACAGCGACGCGAGGGCTCTCGCTTCTAGGTCCCAGGGCGGTGATCCGGCAAGGAGGCTCCCCGCCTCGTAGGAGACCGTGCGGTATGCCCTTATTACCCTGAGGACCATCGTTCGCTGCGGCCTTCGCAGCACGGCGACGTTGGCTACCCTCAGGGATTTAGCCCACACTGGGGCCCCGTAAAGGGCCAACCTTAGTCATCCTGCGACCACGAACCCTGCAGAGTGTTCGAAACGTCAGGAAAAACAAAAATCAATAATACACGCGATTTAATCCGTTTAAAATTGTTTTATTATAAAACAATATAGTTAGGTTCTAGATCAGACTTTATAAAGTAGGTTGGCAACATTGTAAAAATATTCTTATTTGTAAAATTGTGGCATCCAGTTATGTTATGTCGATAGCTTCAATGGTATTCTTCACAAAATAAGTAAGTTTTATTTTAGTATTTTACAAAATAATTGCGAAAACATAAAATTACATTACAAAACTTGTAACGACTTAGCCCACGGCACATTTTTCAAGTTCGTAGCAAAACAAACCTACGCAGAGTAAGTCCGCTCCAGGGGGGTGAAACTCTCATACAAATAGCGAGTACGAAAAGTTGCATCGAAAGTAGCGCCATCTCCTGCCTACAGTCGGCACATTTCATATTAAGTTTTATTCAAAATATGACTAGATCGCAGTAGTACCTTACCGGAAGTGCCAAAAATAAATTTATATAAATAATGGTAATATGTTCTTAAATTACAATCTCTTTTTTGTGATATTAAATAAACACGATTTCTTTTATTTAATGTCGACAAACAATAATATGTTTATTATTAAAATATCATCACTTCACAAATTGTCAAAGAGAAAAGATACCTACCTACCTTTTACAAGTTTGTAAACTTGATTTAGCTGGTGTTTACGTGTTTGCTATTGGATTAGATTATTTTACGAGTGTGATCATTTTACGTTGAATTTCTTGTAATTTTTGAATAATCTCGCACTGAATTTTATAATCCACGGTACAAAGAGGTGAATTTAACTATGGATGTAATTTTCTTAATATGATAAAAATGACCTAGTTTTGGTAAGCTTATGATTATTATACGAAAAGAATAATAAAAAAGCATTGAAACGTTTCCCTTGTTTTTTTTTTGTAGAACTATTCTAGTTTCAAGAAATTATTAGGTCGGTTTAAAATGCAAAGCTTTTTTCAATATATCATATTATGGTCTGCGGCGCAATTAAATCGATCTAGTATTTTTCTCATACAATGAACAAATTTCATTAAAAATACTTCTGGAGAGGCACGCCACCTGCAGGATTGTTTCGGTACTAAATGAAAACGTAGCGCCATCTGGTAGTCAAGCTCGCATATTTGATTATTGTGGTCTTAGAGTTGCGCATCTATGTCAGTATTAAATGTATAGTCTATGGTCCGCTCTTACCTTTGCCCTTATACAATTTACAAACAATGATTTAAGGGCGCCTACAATTATAATGTATATTTTAATTCTAGTAACATATAAAAAGGGCTTTAGTAAAAATATATTAAACTGGTCTTCTTGCATACTGAGGATTGGATACGTGCAGTGACTATGTTTGGCTTTGTAGGGTTTGATTTCATTACATCTTATATTTGCAAAAAGCACGGTTGGTGCAGTGGCTGATACAGTCGGCTGCTGCGCTCCGGGTCGTGGGTTCGATTCCCACACGGAACAATTAATTGTATGATCTGCAGGTTCCGGGTCTGGGTGTATTGTGTGTGGAATTTATGTCTGTAAACGACACGACACGACACGACACAGAAGAAATCCTAGTGTGGGGAAATGTTTTTAAAAAAAACTGACAGTTGAGAGTAAAATGCCCACATCACTTTTTCGTTTTGCTTTTCTCAGCTTAAATAGTTGCTTATCTGTCACAGAATATCATAGAACTCTTTGTTCTCACGCTCTTCAGCGTTATTAGCGATGCTTGTGTTCCTATCTACAACAATATTTCCAAGTTTTGGGTAGTTCTCACCGCCGCTACCTGCATGCTGCAAAAAATTTGATTCTTCGGATTCCTTATCAAAGTGCAGGTTTTATTTTCAGTTCTTTCGCGGTCTCAGCAATCAAATTCACGAACGTGCTTCCCGTTGATTTAAAAAAGCTCAAGTCATTCAAAGATCGGGAACGCTACTTAAAATCGCCGTATTTCATTAAATATGAAATATTTTCCGATCGTTAATATCTGGACTACCTTGACTTATTTAACATCAAACCAAGGTATACGACATTCACTCTTTATGGTCGTATACCAAACGCGTTTATCTTTAATTAAGAATATAGTATTAATCAATCTCCTCGCGTGGATGTCGTAATAAGCGACTCAGGGACTCTAAACTTGAGGTATAGGAAATACTGTCCTTTCTATGGAGTAGCAGTCATTCGGCGCTCACCAAACCAGGCGGCGCCAAGTGCCTACTAACAAATTCCCCCCAAAATGACGAAATAATTGTGGGAATCTATGGGGGAGGCCTTTGTACAGCAGTGGACATATTTTGGCTGATAAATTCGATCAAGTCATTCTCCTTGTGGTAAGCGTCATACCCATAACACTTGTAATGCCGTGGACTAGTCCTTCGAGGCAGCGCATTCAAAGTCAAAGTCAAATATTGTTATTTCTAATACTTAAACCAATTATTGGCACTTAGGAAACGTCAGAATTTAAGTTGCGCGGTTCCAAATAGTCGATCTATGGAGAAGGGCCGGCGGGAAAATCGATGGATACTCTTTTAAAGTAATTGAGATTACAATGTTGATTGATACAAATGATGGTAAAACATATAACGAGCATAATGTACGTTAATGTATAAAATAATAATAAAAATTCGTACTACTAATAATACAATAATAATTATTTGCCATTGCAGTTAACGGATGTCCAGTCCCGATAGACAGCACCCGTAACCACTGCATTCGTAACCTCGAGATATCTATACAAATAAATAAAATCTAAGTGTCTGCTTGTAATGTCATAATAACAGCGTCTTAGTAAATGCATATAAAAATATATATAACAAATTAACAATTTTTATACTTCTTGTCTGTCTGTATGTGTATTTGTTCCGGCTAATCTCCGAAACGGCTTGACCGATTTTGACGGGACTTTCACGTGCAGATAGCTGATGTTATAAGGAGTAACATAAGCTACCTTTATTTTATAAAAACAATTGAGATCCGCGATAAAAATTAAAACCCATGAAACCCATTAATTATATAAAAAATAAATATTTATAAATAATCCGATTTCTTTTAAATTAACGGCGGGTGAAACCACGAGTTACAGCTAGTTAGCTATAAAGACCACTAACCTGAGGGATGGGCAGCAGCGTCCCTTCTGTGCATCGGTAGTCATACTGCGCTCACCAACCCGCCTGCCAAGCGTGGTGAGTATTGGCAAATACCCCCCAAACTGATTTCACAGTTGTGTTGTGTTGTGTTGTAGTTGTCTCTTACGGTCAGTAATTTTACGATGAGTAGCTACAAGTGCCCTTCTAACCGAAACACAATGATATCTAAAGTTTAAACACTACTGCTTGAAGAATATCTAGTACTGCGGTTTTGGAGAAGAGTAAAAACCCGAAAAGCAACTTTCATTAATTGGTAGTAATGGATATATGACTAGCGCTCTGTAAAACCTAGGAACGAACGGAGCTATCTGAGCTCAACGAAATAATAAGCCCTAGAGAGCGAGGCATGTTATCTATACAAATAAATAAAATTGAAGTGTCTGTTTGTAATGTCAAAATAACAACTTCGACTTCATCAAAAAAAATATTTTCAACTTTTTTGTCTGTCTGTCTGTTTGTTCCGGGTAATCTCCGAAACGGCTGAACCCATTTTGACGGGACTTTCACTGGCAAATAGCTGATGTTATAAGGAATAACTTAGGCTACTTTTATTTTAGAAAAATGTATGAGGGTACCGCGCAAAAAAAAATTAAACCCTTGAATCCAATATATATATTCTATGTCAAGTGTCTATGTGGAAGTACTCTAAATTTGTTTTAAATTAAACGCGGGTGAAACCGCGGGTCTCAGCTAGTTATTAATAAAGTCCCTTTACAACCCGCCGCGCCGTATCTCTGTGTAATACCTATGTTATGGTTTAATTATAACCGTGTGATACGTGCCGAGATCTAAATGTTATGTCTGTAGACAATGGACAAGGTTGCCAGCATTTGAACGTTCATTGCTGGTTTAGTAATGAATAAGTTGGAATATTGTGTTGTCGGCTGGCAGCGTTCGGGAAACTTCGCAACGTCTTTTCGTCAACAATACCACAGTGCCTCAAAACGAGAAAAGAGACGTGGTCACTCACTAAGGGCCTCATTAGAAAGCTCAAGGGTACTTAGCGAGCTATGGACATAGCTATGCTTGGCATTTCTCTACTAGATCGAATAAAAAATGAGGAGATATGTAGAAGAAATAAAGTTGCCGACATAGCTGAAAGGATAAGTAAGCTGAAGTGGCAGTGAGCAGGACACATTGCTCGAAGAACTGATGGCCGTTGGGGCAAAAAGTTCTCGAACGGAGACCGCGCACCGGAAAACCCAGCGTGGGACGACCTCCAACGAGGTGGACAGACGACCTGGTGAAGATCGCTGGGAGTCGTTGGATACGGGCGGCATGTAACCGCTCATTGTAGAAATCTATGGGAAGCAGATTTTTATATCATAATTTCAATAATGTTTGCTTCTGTTTGCATCAAACCTTTATTCCTTAGTCACTGAATGAATCCTCAACTAGATCCCATGCGTAGTGTCTTCAACGATACAACTCCACTTTTCTCAATAGTTTTTAACCCGTCGCCATCAGGGCATGTTGTTCGGCGAGCAATAAATGTGTCAATACTATATGAGTTCATTCATAATTTCGGCCTAATGAAGTCCATTGCTGGACACAGGCCTTCCCCAAAGATCACCACTATGACCGATATGGGTATGTTGTGGGCTCATTAGGGGTTTTGCCTTAATCGCCACGCTTGGCAGACGGGGTTGGTGATCGCAGTTGAGTTGTTAATGTACTCGAAGGACGATGCTGCCCATCCTTCGGCTAACCCCTTAGTTGACTTTTACGACACCCACGGGAGGAGATAGGGTGGTGGTTTCTGAGCCGGCACCACACGGCAAGTTCATTCGCTCCAGTATTAATTAGGCATATTTCAATGTCAGTATTTATTTGTTAGCCAAAAAAGTGATAACTCATCCCAATCAATCGTTGTAGTTAAGCCTAGTCGGAAAGCCGCAATGGACTCGACTTCCCCTGATCGACTGCACGCCACAAAAACATACATAATTGCCTTTTTCCGTAAGTCGTTTGAAGGCCTAATCCCTCTTCGGAACCACAAAACAGGAAAAGAAGTAGATTCACTCGCATTCATCGTATGTTTAAACGCACACAGGTAACCACAAACACGTGATGTTAGTTAGAAGTCATATCATATCGGCCATTTATACGTCCACTGCTGAACAAAGGCCATAGATTTTCACAACTGAGTCATCATTCTGGAGGGTATTTGCCAATACTCACCACGCTTGGCAGGCGGGTTGGTGAGCGCAGTATGGCTACCGTTTACCGGGACGCTGCTGCCCATCCCTCTGGTTTAGATTCCCTTAGTTAGTTAGAAGTGAATCAGTGCAATTGTACGCGTTGTGAAAATATATATGAAACCTAGCTGCCCGCCACAGCTTCGCACAGGTCAACGAAAGGTACATGCAAACTCGGGTTGCAGCGCCACCTACTGGGCCTAATAATGTATCTAAACCATCCAGGGACCAACTCAAACGTACACAAAAAAAACATCAATAACGGCCCAGCCGTTTAGAAGGAGTTCGGTATATAATATCAGGTATTATACTGAGCTGATTGGTCTTCTGCAACTTATGTTTTTGGTAGTCCCATTTAAAAAAACTAGTAACTACTTTTCTTTCGTGCTTGCTTTCTTTCTCTTCCGTAACAAAAGAAAATTAAAGCCGAGCTGACATAATTACAAGCCGTTTCCATGCGTTGTGCTGGCGCAAGATATCCAACGTGGTCCGAAAATCACGCGACGTGAAAATCATAGAGCTTATTTTAATGATGGTATGATGTGGGTACACTGAAACTCTTTATTTTATGTGGCAACATTGACCCTTAGATTAAGAGGTTTAATCGTCCAACCCTGCAATTGACGCTCGAGTAAGCCTGATGGATAGTATTGACACATTTCAATTGCTCGCCAAACAATATGCCCTTATGGCAGGCGACGGGTTAAAAACTATTGAGAAAAGTGGAGTCGTATTGTTGAAGAAATTACGCATGGGATCTAGTTGAGTATTCATTCTATTACTAAGAAATAGAGGTTTGAGCAATCAGACGCAAACATTACTGAAATTATGATATTAAAAATCTGCTTCTCCATAGACTTCTACAATTGGCGGTTACATGCCGCCCGTATTCAACGACTCCCAGCGACCTTCACCAAGTCGTCTATCTCGTTGGAGGCCGTCCCATGCTGCGTTTTTCGGTGCGCAGTTTCCACTCGAGAGCCTTTGTGCCCCAACGGCCAGCAGTTCTTTGAGCAAAATGTCCTGCTCACTGCCACTTGAGCTTACTAATCCTATCAGCTATGTCGGCAACTTTATTTCTTCTACATATCTCCTCATTTCTGATTCGATCTCGTAGAGAAATGCCAATCATAGCTACTAACGAATGTACCATAGCTCGCTAGGTAACCTTTAGCGTTCTAACGAGGCCCTTAGTGAGTGACCACGCCTCTTTTTTCGTTTTGAAGCACTATGGTATTGTTGACGAAAAGACGTTGTGTAGTTTCCCGAATGCTCCCCAGCTATCAACACAATATTTCAACTTATTAATTACTAAACCAGCAATGAACGTTAAAATGCTGGCAACCTTGTCCGTTGTGTACAGAACATAACATTTAGATCTCGGCACGTATCACACGGTTATAATTAAACCATAACATAGGTATTACACAGAGATACGGCGCGGCGGGTTGTAAAGGGATTTTATTAATTACTAGCAAGAACCCGCGGTTTCACCCGCGTTTAATTTAAAAGAAATTTAGAGTACTTCGACATAGACACTTGACATAGAATATATATATTGGATTTCAAGGGTTTTTTTTTTTTTGCGCGGAACCCTAATTATTTTTCTAAAATAAAAGTAGCCTAAGTTATTCCTTATAACATCAGCTATCTGCCAGTGAAGGTCCTGTCAAAATCGGTTCAGCCGTTTCGGAGATTACCCGGAACAAATAGACAGACAGACAAAAAAAAAATTGATTTTTTGTCATATGTACCGTATATACTTTCATATGCGATTAGTAAAAAGCTGTTACTTTGACATTACAAACAGACACTTCAATTTTATTTATTTGTATAGATAACATGTCCCGCTCTCTAGGGCTTATTATTTCGTTGAGCTCAGATAGCTCCGTTCGTTCCTAGGTTTTACAGAGCGCTAGTCATATATTCATTACTACCAATTAATGAAAGTTGCTTTTCGGGTTTTTACTCTTCTCCAAAACCGCAGTACTAGATATTCTTCAAGCAGTAGTGTTTAAACTTTAGATATCATTGTGTTTCGGTTAGAAGGGCACTGTAGTTACTCGCAGTAAAATTACTGACCGTAAGAAAATATATAATGAATATCTCAAGGTTACGAATGCAGTGCGGGTAGCATTACAAGTGTTATAGACGTGACGCTTACCACAAGGAGAATGACTTGGTCGTCTTTATCAGCCAAAGGATATCCACTGCTGAACAAGGGTCTCTCCATAGATTTCCACAATTATTTCGTTATTTGGGGGGAAATTGTTAGTAGGCACTCACTACGCTTGGCGCCGCCTGGTTAAGTGAGTGCAGAATGGCTGCTGTTCCAAAGAAAGGACGGTACTTCCTATGCCTCATGTTTAGAGGCCCTGAGTGACCTTTTACAACATCCACGTGAAGAGATTGAAATATACTTGATTCTTAATTAAAGAAAAACCGCCGTCACCGTCTACCTTGGTTTGATGATTCTAAGCTACGTAGAACTGTCCATCAGTTCTACGAGCAATGTGCCTTGCCCATTGCCAGTTCAGCTTACTTATCCTTTCAGTTATGTCAGCAACTTTAGTTCTTCTATGGATCTCCTCATTCCTGATTCGATCGTTTGATTTCAACATCTTGTAACACTTTTACTTGTGGATAAATTTTGTTGAAGCCGACATTTCTACTTCTCTTCTTTTTTCGTGTCCTTAGTGGCCGTGGCTAGTGGACTTCCCGTAGCAACTATCATAGATCTTTGTATGACAACCGGGACCGACACCATTAGCTTTCCAAGGCACGGAGAGGTCCCATGATCTCATAATTGTGAAAAGAATCGCCACGCTTGGCAGCCGGGATTGCGATCGCAGTTGCTTTGTTAATGTACTCGAAGGACGCTGCTGCCCATAGTCTCCGGTTAAAACACCCACGGGATGAGGTGGGTTGGTGCTATTCGTAACCGGCACCACACGGCACATTTAGCCACAGGCCCCACCAAACTCTAACTCACAATCTCTTTAGAAAATCAGTACCCATAGATTGAATATCAAAATATTCATAACCATTTACTTTTAATGTGTGAAGGTAACTCAAGATTCTGCCTATCGCACATTAACGAATCCCATAAAACCGCACGTCCATATCGGTTAGCAATACAAATTACATTAACGTACAATGGATGCCTCAAAGCGGCTCATGAAATTTAAATCAGTCGTTCCGCTCCACAGTGGTGCAGAGACTAAGTATCATACGGCTGTAGCAGCCATTCCATACCTGTATCATACATGTGCGAAAGGTGCTTTACATACATAACTAAGCAAGAAGCTTCCAGACCTCTAGATAATAGCATTGCGTATCAGTCTGTTCAGGTTCTCCTTGAATGGAGAAGTTCATCTAGGTGGGTTTTATCCATGTCAACAGTCAGTAGTATTTTTTTATTTCATATAAGCCAAATACTGGCTACTTCTTATGAAACGTCAGAATTTAAGTTGCACGGTTCCAGGTCCTGGTCCTATGGAGGAGAGCCGGCTGGAAACTTCTTAGATACTCTTTTAAAATAATTGAGATTACAATGTTGATTTGTACAAATTATTATGGTGAAAGATTATAATGAGAAAGACGTAGGCGTAAAGAAGGAACATACTACAATAATAATAAAAGAACACATTTGCTATGGCAGTTACCGGCTGACTAGTCTCGACAGACGGCATCCAATTCAGAAGCATGACGCATGCATCAGCATCGCCTAGCTCAACCATATTGTAGGGAACCGAACGACCCGATGCACAACGCCACCGCCAGCAAGACATTTTAGTGAGCATGACAAACCAATAGTGGCAGGCAAAAGACACAAACAATACAAGTACAAATATATAACATTAATGGCTACATGATGCTCACACATTTACAGTTTTGTGGCAACGTGCAGGAGGGAATCGTGAGCCAGACATCTCTATCTTCAATGTAATTATTTTTGCTATACTTTCAGCATTAAGATGCGCTTAATCATCGATTTGAACTTTATTTCTGGTAAGTCAGTGTAGTTTAATTCTGCACTCGCACATTTGATTGATGCAACGAGTTTTCTGTAGAATGTAAAGCTAATATAATGGCGGTTTGGTTGTAACTGACTTTAATTTACGGTAAACATAACTCCGAACTATCTTGACTCGATTAAAAGTAGAATGAAGTAAGAAAATCTATTTATTTTTTGCATCTAAAGGATACAACATTAGTAGTTATAAAATGCATACAAAAAAATATATTTAAGGTGAGTATTGGTTAATTCCCCCCAAAATGATGACACAATTGTGTAAATCTATGAGGTGGCTTTTGTGGCCAGTGGACGTCTTTTGGCTGAAATGCTGATGATGATGATTAAGTTTCCTGTAATATTATTTTTTATGTAATAATTATGTAAGCACCTCAGTGGGATTAGATAATAATAACTTAATTAGAATTGTTTGAGGTTGTTTTTTATATTTTTTTATATAAAGATACATTATTATTATCAATTCATCCGCAATAACTTCTATATTTCAACTGGTAATCCCTCTGGTCCCATTGCTTTACCATTTTTTATTCCGTTTACTGATATTATCATTTCACCCACACTAACCTCCACACTAACTTCTTTTTTACCTAGTCCCTCATGCACAGGTTTGTTCTCAAGCATACCACTCCAGTCATCATATCAGCCACAGGACGTCCACTGCTGAACAAAGGCCTCCCCCTTAGATTTCCACAACGAGCGGTCACATGCCGCTCTCATCCAACGACTCCCAGCGACCTTCACCAGATCGTCTGTCCACCTCGTTGGAGGTCGTCCCACGCTGCGTTTTCCGGTGCGCGGTCTCCATTCGAGAACCTTTGTGCCCCAACGGCCATCAGTTCTACGAGCAATGTGCCCTGCCCATTGCCACTTCAGTTTACTAATCCTTTCAGCTATGTCGACAACTTTAGTTCGTCTACGGATCTCCTCATTTCTGATTCGATCTCGTAGAGAAATACCAAGCATAGCTCTCTCCATAGCTCGCTGAGTGACCTTGAGCTTTCTTATGAGGCCCATTGTGAGTGACCACGTCTCTGTTCCATATGTCATCACTGGTAACACACACTGGTTAAAGACTTGCGTCTTGAGGCATTGCGGTATTGTTGACGAAAAGACGTTGCGAAGTTTCCCGAACGCTGCCCAGCCGAGTCGGATTCGACGATTGACCTCTTTCTCGAAGTTGGACCTACCTAACTGGACAGTTTGTCCTAGGTAGACATACTCGTCAACAACTTCGAGAACAGAGCTCCCAACGGATATTGGGGTGGGCACGACATGGACATTTGACATGACTTTTGTCTTGCCCATGTTCATTTTAAGGCCCACCTGTTGGGAAACTCTGTTGAGATCATCGAGCATTGTGCTGAGCTCTTGCAGCGATTCTGCCATGACTACGATGTCATCGGCAAATCGAAGGTGAGTGATATACTCGCCATTGATGTTAATGCCGAATCCTTTCCACTCCAGTAGCTTGAAGGCATCCTCCATTGCAGCGGTGAACAGTTTCGGGGAAATGACGTCCCCCTGTCTCACACCTCTCTGCAATGGAATTGCCCCCGTGCTCTGTTCATGTACTCGGACCGACATGGTGGCGTTTCTGTATAAGCACTTCAACACTTCAATGTACCGATAGTCAATCTGGCACCGCTGCAGAGATTGCAGCACTGCCCAGGTTTCGATCGAATCGAAGGCTTTCTCATAGTCCACAAACGCCAAGCATAGTGGCAGATTATACTCCTCGGTCTTCTGTATAACCTGCCGCAGCGTATGGATGTGGTCTATGGTACTGAAACCTTTTCGGAAACCGGCTTGTTCGGGAGGCTGGAAGTCATCAAACCTGCGCTCGAGACGATTCGTGATGACCCTTGAAAACAGCTTATAAACATGGCTCAGAAGTGAGATGGGTCTATAATTCTTCAATAGGGTGTTATCACCCTTTTTGAAGAAGAGCACCACCTCACCTCTGTTCCACGCTTCCGGCGTTGTGCCCTCGAGTAAGACGGAATTGAATAGCTTCTGAAGGACTTTAAGTACCGGTGTTCCACCCGCTTTCAGAAGCTCTGTCGTAATTCCGTCTCCACCCGGCGCCTTGTTATTTTTAAGCTGCTTCAAGGCCATCCTAATCTCGTACAGGCTGATGTCCGGGATATCCTCGGTATAGTGTCGGGTTAGTTTGGCTCGCGGGTCTTTGTCAGAGCCAATGGTAGGTATAGTAACCGAGGTGTATAACTGCCGGTAGAAGTTCTCAATCTCTCTCAAAACCTCTGGCTTAGTCGACGCTACACTGCCGTCCTCGGTCTTCAGCTTCATAATACGACTTTGCCCAATAGACTTGTCTCTTGCGAACACTTTGGAGCCTTGATTCCGCTCAATCGCCTCTTTAACACCGTTAGTGTTAAAGGTGCGGATATCGTGCCGCAAGGACTTCCATATCCGTCTATTGAGCAGTCGGTATGCTTCAGCATCATCGGAAGACTGCAGCGTCATGGCGCGTCTTTCTGCCATAAGGTCGAGAGTGTGATCGGAGAACTTTTTTGGTCTACCTTTACGGTGGGCTTTAAAGAACTTAGACCCAACCGTTTGGACAGTTTCTACAAACCTACCATTTAAATCGTCCACAGATACGCAATGTTCCAGGCACTCGAAGCGGTTTTGGAGTTCGAGTTGAAAGCTCTCGGGGTTTTGGATATGAGCACTAGAGGGCCGGAGCGTAGACCTCATCAGACGAGACCTCTCAACTTTGAGATTAATATTCAATGTGCCTCTTACCATTCGGTGATCACTACCGGTTTTCACCCTGTGGATCACAGAGACATCATTGAATATCCTCTTAATTCACCAATCTTTCAACATAATTTTTCCATATAACCTTAATTTTATCAGAATCCGAAACAAAGGTTCCCGCTTTATTACACATTTTGTCTAAAATAAGTCGCCTTTCTCTCTAGCCTTAGCGATCCGTTATGGGTGCTAGTTCGTTAATCCGGTATAGTTATCACTAAAGACTGGATAAATCCATTTAATTTTTTCTTGTTTTGCATAGATGAAGTGTGTCAAGGTATCTTGGTAGACAGAATCGTCAAGTAAAGTTTGCCAGTTGAACTCATAGTATTATTTTATAATCTCGTGTTTGTATTGTTTTTAATTGTGCGCCGTCATTTTGGACGATGATAAAAATTCCTTCTTCTTCAATGGAACTAACCTTTTAAACAATTAAGAGATGAAATAATAAAATGTATCCTATGTCTTTTTCGGAGATATAATCTGTCTCTCTGCCAAATTTCATTCAATTTAGTTCAGCCGTTCTATCGTGATAGAGCTACAAACACACAAACTTTCACATTTCTGATATTAGTAAGATGATGTAATTTATTATATTAATGTGGTCGTGTTTATTTTGTTCTACATTTAGTATTTGTTTAATCTGTGACTTATTGTTACACCGTAGATTAACTTTTTGTTCGTGCTTATTATTCCATTCCATCAAAAGAACGTCTGTTTCACACCATAAAACAATCACAGAAGTTTATAATTAAGTAAACGTACAATATCCTTATCGCTATCCGCGATCTATTCCAGGATTCTTCTCTTACGGCCGAAATTAATCATCGATATAATCCAAAATCTTTGGATTTGGGATTGCGGATATGTCTGTTTTTGTGTGAAATGTGATCGTAACAACAACGGCTGAATTGCAAAATCTTAAATTTGAAGATTTTGGATTAGACTGCTATCTACTCTGCGAACTATGTAGGTCATACAATTATTTGTTCGTTCTGGAGATCAAACCTACAACCCGAAGCGTGGGCAAACAATCGCTTTGATACTTTAAGCATTTCGTGAGAACTGTTCTACGAGCGGTAGCAGGCTGCGCCAGGTCTACGAATAATGCGGCGTTAGGCCTTAGTCAGATGACTGACTCTAATCTATACAAATAAATAAAATTGAAGTGTCTGTTTGTAATGTCAAAATAACAGCTTTTTACCAAATGCATATGAAAGTATATACGGTACCTACATCAAAAAATCTATTTTTACTTTTTTGTCTGTCTGTCTGTCTGTTTGTTCCAGGTAATCTCCGAAACGGCTGCACCGATTTTAACGGGACTTTTACTGGCAGATAGCTGATGTTGTAAGGAATAACTTAGGGTACTTTTATTTTAGAAAAATGATTAGGGTTCCGCGCAAATAAAAAACCCTTGAAATCCAATATATATAATATATATTCTAAGCTCTCTAAATTTCTTTTAAATTAAACGCGGGTGAAACCGCGGGTCCCAGCTAGTTGGTCAATAAAAGTCGTTCAAAATATAATATAGAGACCTTCAATACTTTAATGTTAACGTCTCACAAAAATCATTCCTATATACATCTGAGCACGTCTGCTTGTTGGATGGCATGTTGGAGAGAAGGATAGAACATACGAGTAAACATGAGCTAAAGCAGACAGACATTATCTTTGCATTTCCATAACGTGTTCCTCACTAGAGTTTTTCTGTTTCAGTTTCATCAGCAGGTGTACGACGTTTGCGTGGAGTTGGCGTGAAATTGGACACCGACTAAAATCGGCCGTAGTTAACAAATCAGTATCCGATTAGAATCGGTCGTCTGTGTAGGCATTATAATTTTTCTAACAGATTAGCAGAATTGCGGCTTAGTGGACCCATATATTAAACCCAAGACCATGGGCACAAGACAAATTTGCATACATTCATAAAACACATTGTTATTCGGTTTAAAAAGCAACATTTTATCGCGGGCGTTAAATGTTTTGCCGTGCAAATAAAATGATACCTTTGCAAAACGTAGTCTGTATTTTATTTTATTTTTTGAGGTGTGTTACAACGTCGAGGCGGGTTCTGCGTAAACATTAAATATACGTTGTTACGGGTTATGTAATTTGTATTTTTTGCTGGTTCGGTAATGAAGGATGATATGGGTCTAGAGGGTATCAGCTACTTGTCATCCCTAGTATGTACTTACGCGGTAAATTTACAAAGTTGTGTGGCGACCCCTGCTTCGCCAGCATACTAGTGTTAAGTAGGACACGATTTAAAAATGAGTTTGTAAGAGTAGCCTCTTTTTTGTACTGAGCCAGTACAATGTCCCACTTCAAATGAGGCGAGGCGTTTGAAGCTCGGTGGTACATTTGAAGGAACGAGTACGGCATGTAGTGTTGCTGTATTTGTACTGCTCTACGCCTCTACCTTACAAAGTGTGATTGACGTAATACTTATAGCAAAGTAAGAAGCGAACGACTACGAAGTTTCAAATTATTTTCTACTGTAATATTTGTGCGTGTTTAATTTAGTAAGTAGTGAGTAAATATGAAATTAAAACCAAAGTAAATTATAAAATACAACATATTTAAAAATAATATTTGTGACACTTTGTCACCACTTAGTCTATTTCTCCTTTCTACAAGGACCTGACCCGCTTTCGAAAAAATGCGCTCCGAAGGCACAGAAGTAGCAACAATGCATAGTCTTATTAAAAAAAGTTTATACAGTCTGGGGTATGCTTCCTTTTTTGAAAACCACCACTTTGCGGGACTTTGGGACCTTGGCAGTAAGGGTTCTTCAAGGTACTTATCGACCTCAATAATACCCCCTGCAGTCGGATTAGTGGTCTTTAATAAGTCACCCACTTGCTCGTCAAATTCATCCCAAATACTGCGTTTACGCCGAGGTAGTGATGACGTTGTCCGCTCTGGTATAGTTGCCTGAGTGCATTGAATATGTATTCGACCGGCCATGGTTTTTTAATTATTACATGCCTTCCCATAAGCATAGTCATTGACAAACCCATATTTTTTAAATCGGGGATCTAGGAGTGTGCTCTCAGCAAAAATATTATTTTCTTCAATACCCGAAAACCTTGCACTCATTTCATTCAATAGACTTTGTGCCATTCGTATAACGCAATCCGGATGCATTGAAGATAAGAATTGCAGGCATTTCTTTTTGAGAGCATTTGATATTAATATAACCTGAAATTTTTTAAAGCGAATTACTATACTAAAAGATATTTCAGATAAATTCCAAGAAATACCTTTGATACATTTTACGGGAATTAATGACCGTATTTGTGTTAATTCCCGTAAAATATGATATAAATTATCATGCAATGCGAAAGTTCAAAAGTTTATAATACCTCCGATATCGTAACGTTCTTTTCGGAGCTCATCTCCTCGGTTACGTCTTTAAAAAACGAAAGAATTTCAATCGCAGAATCTAAAATCTCAATGTCTTCTGCACTTAAATTTTCTGTATCGGGATAGTCGATAGCAATAGTCGACATTACGCTATTTTTTATTTTTAGAATCCTTTCTTACATATCACACCTGGAATCGTCTTGCTTCAGTTTTAGTGCAGGTTCATCGAATTATATTTGCATATTTCGCAGCCTTTCAGAAGCAAGCGGACTTCTCCGAAATACTTCCACAATTTGTTTGACCTTAGTGGTAGTCTTTTTTATTTCTTTTAATGCAGTTTGAACTATTAGATTTAGGGTGTGAGCGAAACAAGGTATTTGCTTCCAATTGTTCAATTTTATAGCAGCTTTGATGTTATTTGCATTATCGCTTGTTGCTGCTACAATTGTTGGTGATTTCCCAATCGCCCGTGATTTTTTTAAGTTCTTGGGCTAGATTTTCTGCGGTATGTCTCTCTGGAAACTGGATACATTCCAACAAAAAAGATTTCAATTCTGCGTTACGATCGAAAAAATGAACCGTCACGGCTAAATAATTATCGTTGGGCTTGGACGTCCACCCATCAGTCGTAATGCATACATATTCTGCTTGAAGCTGACTTGACCTTCTCTTTTATTTGATTGTAGGTATTCGTCATCAATGCATTAGATAATGTCTTACGACTAGGCAGTTGGTAGGCTGGATTTAATTCTTTTATCAAATCTTTGAACTCTGGCGATTCAACGAGATTGAAAAATTGATTGAAATTGATTGCCAAATATTTTTTGCGAATACTTTTACAAGCGTTTTGTTTAGGTGGTCAGTTTTTTTTGCAGAAAGCGGCTTACAGAAATATTGTGTTAATTTGGTGTTAACGACAGCATCTTTTAATTTATATATCCCGGAGCTTGAACTGGGGGCTGGTATGGAATCAAATGTTTTAGGTTTGACAGCAGTTGAAGCAGTAGATGTGGAAGCAATAGGTATTTCGAATTCGCATGTAGTCGGAGCAGTGGAAAGTGTTGCGGATGAAGCTATACTTTCAATCGGACATTCACGTATCGCGACAAATACTTGCGGATGCTTGCTTTTTGTGTGTCTTATTAAATTATAAGCACCACCACCTTTGTAGGAAAATTCTTTTTGACAGAAATGGCATTTGGCTTTCTCGTTCTGGAGATCAGTGAAAAACTGCCATGCTTTCGAGGATCTTTTATCACCAGACATACTATGCATGCATAAAACAAAAAGAATAAATCACTTATACACATATCTAAGCACATAATTATATTACATAGGTAGTATTTATTTTTTGGGAATCGAACCCAACATCATGCTTGGCGCTACGGATCATGTCGTGCGGCGTGCCTCAGCGTAGCGCTTGCGATCGTTCGGCTTCGGCAACAAGACGGACGCGGCCCCAACACCAATGATGCCGCCGCGCCGCGCCGTCACGATCGCGCGCCACGCCACATTCCCTTTATTAAATATACCTAATATTGCATATTATATAGTCCTATCCGTGCCAACCCGTCTGCCAAGTGTAGCACTTATGGTAAAACCCCCCCAATGATCACACAACTCGAATCCATACCGGTCGTTGTAGCAATCTTTGGGGAAGGCTTGTGTTCAGCAGTGGACGTTTCTGACATATGATGATAGTCCTATCGCTGTTTTCCTGGCAATACCCCTACACCACACCTCTATTTCTATAACGTCCACCTTTATTAAAATTGAGCCGGATTCTCAATATTGTTTCAATTAAACAACAGTATAAACTCAAGCCAATAAAGTTGTTTCAATACCACAACAAAATTATAACACACATAAGTACACAAACAGCAAACAAGCAAAACTAATAGTTATTTTAACAGTCATGAAATCATAATGCAGTTATTAGGTACAAAGACTTAAGATATAGGTATGTATAATATTAGAATTTTATAAGATCTGAAAATCGCGCGAGACTCCCGGGAATGGTATGCGTAACAATAGATAGGTAATTATCTATTATTCCACCAAAATGGCGCGAAAGTTATTTAAAAAATTTCGTTCCAGAACTGACGCGTGTCGTGCTCATAATCATTCATCGTAGATGGAAATACTCAGTCTACGTCATTCAGTGTAATAGAGTGAGTAAAAATGTAATGTTGTCTCGGTCCCGCAAATGTCCGTTGAATAAAAAGTCGTGCTATTGATAATTGAAGCGTGTGCCTCATTCTCTCTCTCCCTCACGCTACAGTTCACACGTCAAGAGTAAAGTAACGCGACATAAAATGTTAAGTGGTACATTTCAAACTGTTGAGCCGCTCTTACATTATTTTGTCATGTACGGGACAAATGTACTGCCTCTTGTATGTCCTACTCAACACTACAGCATACATACAACTACAACTTACAGCGACATCTACTTGAATATTAATTGCAACTCTCCGATGACGTCAAAGAATCCTGAATCACGCTTGTAAAGTATTCGCGCAACGCAGCATATATACAGTCGCTCAACATCAACCGTTGGGCTTCGGCCCGCCAGGCGTACCACCCGCCTGGATGGAGGATCCTCCCTTTTCTATGAAGGAACACCGCACCTTGTTCCCCATAGTTGTATACTTATCTGCGTTATCTTATTGTTCCAGCGGTTTTTAAATTGCTTTCCGGTTCCAATTTCAGGTACGACAACGTGTTATAGATGTTTTTTTTTTCTATTATCCTCGTAAAATCACACTAGAACCGCCAACTGGTGCCACGTATGGCACGTCTCTGAGAGGGTGACTGTAAAGCTGCGGGACGGTGCTCCCGGGGGCATTGTAAAGGATCCCCCAAATGAAGAATCGACAGTGCAGGATAGCAAACCACTAATTCATCATCATCATCATACCAACCATACCACAGGACGTCCACTGCTGAACAAAGACCTCCCCTTAGAGTTCCACAACGAGCGGTCACATGCCGCTCTCATCCAACGACTCCCAGCGACCTTCACCGGACGTCGTCCCACGCTGCGCGGTCTCCATTCGAGAACCTTTGTGCCCCAACGGCCATCAGTTCTACGATCAATATGCCCTGCCCATTGCCACTTCAGTTTACTAATCCTTTCAGCTATGTCGACAACTTTAGTTTTTCTACGGATCTCCTCATTTCTGATTCGATCTCGTAGAGAAATACCAAGCATAGCTCTCTCCATAGCTCGCTGAGTGACCTTGAGCTTTCTTATGAGGCCCATTGTGAGTGACCACGTCTCTGTTCCATATGTCATCACTGGTAACACACACTGGTTAAAGACTTTCGTCTTTAGGCATTGCGGTATTGTTGACGAAAAGACGTTGCGAAGTTTCCCGAACGCTGCCCAGCCGAGTCGGATTCGACGATTGACCTCTTTCTCGAAGTTGGACCTACCTAACTGGACAGTTTGTCCCAGGTAGACATACTCGTCAACAACTTCGAGAACAGAGCTCCCAACGGATATTGGGATGGGCACGACATGGGCATTTGACATGACTTTTGTCTTGCCCATGTTCATTTTAAGGCCCACCTGTTGGGAAACCCTGTTGAGATCATCGAGCATTGTGCTGAGCTCTTGCAGCGATTCTGCCATGACTACGATATCGTCGGCAAATCGAAGGTGAGTGATATACTCGCCATTGATGTTAATGCCGAATCCTTTCCACTCCAGCAGCTTGAAGGCATCCTCCATTGCAGCGGTGAACAGTTTCGGGGAAATTACGTCACCCTGTCTCACACCTCTCTGCAATGGAATTGCCCCCGTGCTCTGTTCATGTACTCGGACCGATATGGTGGCGTTTCTGTATAAGCACTTCAACACTTCAATATACCGGTAGTCAATCTGGCACCGCTGCAGAGATTGCAGCACTGCCCAGGTTTCGATCGAACCGAAGGCTTTCTCATAGTCCACAAACGCCAAGCATAGTGGCAGATGATACTCCTCGGTCTTCTGTATAACCTGCCGCAGCGTATGGATGTGGTCTATGGTACTGAAACCTTTTCGGAAACCGGCTTGTTCGGGAGGCTGGAAGTCGTCAAACCTGCGCTCGAGACGATTCGTGATGACACTTGAAAACAGCTTATAAACATGGCTCAGAAGTGAGATGGGTCTATAATTCTTCAATAGGGTGTTATCACCCTTTTTGAAGAAGAGCACCACCTCACCTCTGTTCCACGCTTCCGACGTTGTGCCCTCGAATAAGACGGAATTGAATAGCTTCTGAAGGACGTTGCTTAACAATAGTTAAGCTTCCCTATAAGTAGCTCATAGAAATTTGTGTAAACATGTATTTTTCTTGGCCAAATAAATATTATTAAATACCACTATGCTGTCACCCATCCATAGAAGCGTTGCTTAATCTCACTGATAATTTACCGATATAAACACCCCGTAAGGTATTGAATTGCGGGAATACTAAACATTCCCACATGTTTGGTACCTCTGGCCGTCGCTAGAATGCAGATGAGATACAAAACTTAAAAAGAAGCTGTTTTAGAAAACAAACAAAAATGTGTGTTGTTTACATTCAAAACGGTTTCGAAAACACGGACCGCAATCATTCGGTGTTGACCGCGCACTGCTGAATTCATAATACCGGGTCCAAAAGACAATGGATTCGGGTTAAGATTGTAAAAAATGTCACGGAATTTCCTCGCGATCCGTACGCCGTTGCGGATATCCGTACGGTCATTTCCGGTAAGCATGAGTAAAATTTCAAGTGGTGTGACTTTTGGAATAGCGTGAAAAGAGGTCATATATGTCTGTCTTGGTTTTGGGGTAATTTTGGCTGTTTCTGTGCTAATTTGAAAGTCAGGAAACAATTAAATGCACTGCGAATGGCACAGAGACAGGTCTCCATAGCAGCGAGCTATGAAGATAGCTTTACTTTCTCTACGAGATCGAATCACAAATGAGGAGCTCCGTAGAAGAACTAAAGTCGACATAGCTGAAGTGGCAATGGATGGGCACATTGCTCGTAGAACCGATGGTAGTTGGGGCAAAAAGTTTTAAGAGTGGCGACCGCGCACCAAAAAACGCAACGTTGGATGACCTCCAACGCGATGGACAGACAACCTGGTGAAGGTCGGTGGGAGCCGTTGGATGTGGGCAACGTATGATCGGTCGCTGCGGAAATCAATAGGGGAGGCCTTTGTTCAGCAGTGGACATCCTATGGTTGATATGATGGTGATGACAGTAGTGTTAAAAAATAAAGCAGACGATTTTTGTTCGTTGTTATCATAACTACATTTTTCAACGAATAATCAACAAATTCCGTGTGGTGTCCGGATTAAGAATACCCACATATACACCACTCCATCTCCTCCCGTGGATGTCGTAAAAAGCGACTAAGGGAATCTAAACCAGAGGATGGGCAGCAGCGTCCCTTCTGTGAAATGGTAGCCATTCTGCGCTCACCAACCCGCCTCCCAAGCGTGGTGAGTATTGGCGAATACCCCCCAAAATGATGACACAGTTGTGAAAATCTTTGGGGGAGGCCTTTGTTCAGCAGTGGACGTATAAATGGCCGATATGATGAATCAATAAATAATTATAGACGGCACGGTTGGTGCAGTGGCTGATACAGTCGGCTGCTGCGCACCGGGTCGTGGGTTCGATTCCCACACGGAACAAATATTTTTATGATCTGCAGGTAGTTGTTCCGGGTCTGGGTGTATTGTGTGTGGGATTTGTGTCTGTAAACGCACCCACGACACAGGAAAAATTCTAGTTTGGGGCAACGTTTTTTTTTAAATAAAAAAATAAATAAATAAAAAAAAGAAGTAATAATAAAACAATATTTTTACTAACCTCGACGTTTCGGCCTGTTGTATTACCGCGGCCTCGAGAGTCTGAAAAATAGAAAAATAAACCTCAAACAAATAAAATCAGCTAGGTAATCGAATCTTTACCAGTGATGATTACATATTGGACAAAGACGTTGTCAGTAACCACAAAAAAAAATGTTCGTCCAGGGAAATAAAGGCATATGTTCCGTGTGGTCCCGGTAAAGAATAGACCAACTCTCTCCACCCGTGGGTTTCGTAAAAGACGATTAAGGGTTGAGCAGCAAGAGGATGGGCAGCAGGTCCTTCCGTGTTCTAATGCGTTTGTGCATGTGAAATGTATGTCTGTGGAGCAAACTTATAAAAAAAAAGATAAATATACAACGACGTACTGTGAACACCAAACCGCCTGCCAAGCGTGGTGAATAAGGCAATGTCAACAATTATCGCTCATAGTAGTGATCATTTGGAGGCCCTCGTTCAGCAGAGGATGCTTACGGGCTGATGTGTGAACGAAAATAAAATCACGGTGTATATTATATACCATTACGCTTCTATTCTGTGAGGGTAAAGCAGAGATCTTCGTGTGGTGTCCGGATTAAGAATATAGCAACCGGAGTGTTGCTCCTCCCGTGGATGTCGTAAAATGCAACTAAGGGACTCTTACCAGATATCGATCGGGACAGCAAGGGACGCCCCTTCTGTGAAAGAGTATCCATACTGAGCTCACCAACCCGCCTGCCAAGCGTGGTGAGTACTGACAAATTCCCCCCAAAATAATGACACAATTGTGGAAATCTATGGGAGAGGTCTTTGTTCAGCTATGGACTTCCTTTGGCTGATATTTATATTAGTCTATTGCACACCATGTTTTATCAATGACGATATTAAATCCCATATAATAAGAGGCGAGCCTAATCCCACCTTTTTTTATTCTTGGGCCGAAGGTCGAAGGGGCTTAAACCATTGGGGCGGTCATCTTCGGCACCTAAGGGGGGCTCCAGGTCCTCGTATGATCACACTAGCCTCGTATGATCGCCCACTGGTGCCACGCATATAGGAACTCTCGGACAGATCGTAAAGCAGGGGGATTGTAAAGGACCTCCGAAGCATCCCTCTCCGCTGTGCTGTGCTGCGCACACGAAGCCTCATCACCACTACTATCGATGAGAATAAAAAAAATTCTCACTTAGATATCCTTTGCCGTGGGTACAGTTTACAGACGTAAATCTCACAAATACAAACACCCAGACCTGAGACAACTATCTGTAGGCCATACAAATCTTTTTACAAATATTCTGTGTGCATCTAACCCTTGACACGCACCGCATAAAGCCAATTGCTTAGCCACTGCGGAACTGTGCTGTCAATTGGACAGTAGATGAAAAACAATTACGGAAGTTAAGTTTTTAAACTGACATGGTCACTGACACTAATATTAGAACTGGAAACGGGATATTTCATCATCATCATCATTTCGGCCGAATGAAGTCCACTGCTGGACACAGGCCTCCCCCAAAGATCACCACAACCACCGATACCACAACAACCGCCCCAATGGATGTGTTGTGGGTTCATTGGGGGGTTTTGCCATAATCGCCACGCTTGGCAGGCGGGTTGGCGATCGCAGTTGAGGTGTTAATGTACTCGAAGGACGCTGCTGCCCATCCTCCGGCTAATCCCTTAGTCGACTTTTACGACACCCACGGGAGGAGATTGGGTGGTGGCATTCTGAGCCGGCACCACACGGCATATTTACCATGTTTAAAAGAAATAAAAAACATGGTAAATATCCCGTTTCCAGTTCTAATAATAGTGTTACGGAATATATACATATAATGTTTGAATTCAATCGTGCATTAGATACAAGAGTTAATTAAGTGTATTTAACCAAATAGTTTCCCATGGACATTGCTGAAGTCAATAGAGGAAACCAAATTATTCATGTTAAATAAATGAATAATCGATGATTAATTTAAGCAAAATGTTAATGTATGTATATTTTGTCGAGTTTGACTTCGGTTATCTTATCCGCTCATAAACGTCGACTGTTAAACAGTTAAAGCTATGATGATGTTGCCTTAATAACAGCAGTTGGCAGGCAGATTGGTGATGGTGATGCAAATCACCATGGAATGTAGTAGTTTTTATAGCGTCGAAATAATTGCAAATTGTGCCCAACGGAAAAGTGAGCCATCATGCTTTCGAAGATAAATCTGACATGCTAATCTTCTAAATGCGCAAGAAAATAAAGATTTACGCTTCTTATTCCCTCTTTACATAATCCCTGTGCTCTGTGTCCTTTCTCCACAACTAATCTTTTTGCCGGAGACCTTTTCCGTGCTAACCCTCTTAATATTACATCCGTGGAATCTTAATTTCACTTTTTGAATTAATGACACATGGTCACCGCCACATTTTGTTATTTTATACGTACAAAATTATCTTTTAAATCCATTTCAGTATTTTCTTCTTCTCTTTCTATACTCATCATTCGAGACTACTTGTCAAATCGCAGATTCCGCTATCGCATCTAGGGCGCATTCTCGTCTTTTCATCCAATCAGAGCCGGAGTTCTTCAAGGAGTCGTGCTAACCCCACTCCTTATCACACTATACACTACCGACGTTCCGAAAAGACAATTGATCAAATTGGCCCTCTTCGCCGAGGACACCGTGTACACTGGTAAGATTTTTTTTTACCCACTGGAAATACATCATGTACTTCCTTCGCCCCGGGAAAGGGCGAAGAGGCATGCCGGACTCCTACCGGCTAAAACCACCGGAGTGATCATCTTCGGCACCGAAGGGAGGCTCCAGGAACCCGAAAGATCTCCATCTAGAGCAGATCTAAAAGACCTAGAACTAGACTACTACTATATCTATATATATATACATTAGTCATATAATGAAACTATCATTAAAAACATTAAATAAATTAAGTATTACAATTATATATAAAACAATCAATTTATTCATCATTCATGTATTTATTTGGGCGTAAACTCGTTTTTGCCCCATTTGCCCAGTTTATGCCCATTTTTGCCTTTTGGGTTTAAATCCTCGACCCATCACTAATCATAACACAACATCGGATGGATTTCAATATCTTAAATCTGAAGATTTCGGCTAAGATCGATTATTAATTTCAGCCGTTAGTCGCCTTTCACGACATCCACGGATTAGGTGGATTGGTGATATATTGTCATTCTGGACAATACACGGAAATCTGTCGATCTGTTGTTATATTTACTCTCTTTTCCTTCCCTTTTAGCGCAAACTTCACGTCTAGAAATCATTTTACTTCCCAAACAAATTATGCACATTTCCTGTTCGATAAGAATGAAAAATCGCAAGTTTAATAGCTTTGTATTCCGTTGCTACAGGATTTCTTGTAATATCTCCAAGATGTGGATTCAGTAAGGCGTGTTTACATAATGAATGCTTCCTTTGGAAAGTTTTCCGAGATCGATATAAAAATATTTGTTCAGTAACTTCTGGAAGGCTTCACTGTTCAATGGTTTTCTTACAACTCGGCATTTCTATAGTTCAGAAATTAAAAATATCACGACTCCATTCGTGCTCTGTTTCTTCGAAATAAGGTGAGAATTTACACCACATGCATTCGACCTATGCCAGCGCAGCGTTTGCACACGCTGAATCCGCCCACTCCGTGGATTTCAAACTCCAAAACCGATTCATGCGTAAGGCCACCGGAGCGCATTAAATGCGCAGTAATCAACTCCATTACGATCTTAAGTTAGTAGTTTAGTCATTTCGAACGGATGTTGAATCAAGTCTAGCTTCAATCAACTCTAACATATCTGCAATGAAATGTGACTTGGATGTTGTCACTACAAGTATTGTGGAAATTCGCAATGATATGAACGCTTTGCGCATCGAACATGAGCATATTAAGCGGCAGATTCTAACTCTTGAAGATAAGAATAAGGACCTGACACAGAGCGTCAATTCATTACAAGGCTCGCTTCAGTATACGTCTGATCAATGTGAAGATCTTGTAAAAAACATGTCGTTGTTTGAAAGTCGTATCTCATCTGCAGAACGGACTGAGTACCTCTGCGTCGAACTCGAAAATAAAATCGACACATTGGAGCAACAAGCCAGAGCCTGTAACATTGAAATTTGTAATGTTCCAGAGAGACGGGGGGAGAATCTCATCACTCTTGTTGAATCGATTGGGGAAAAAATAAAGTTCCCTATATCACAAAACAACATAATTTCTATACATCGCATTCCTCATAAAACGGTAAATATAGAAAGGCCTAAAAATATTGTTGTTAGATTGTCCTCAGTACCATTTCGTGATAATGTGGTGAGTGCCTATCGTTTGGCGAAGGGACTTAAGTCCGATCAACTTGGTATTACAGGCACGACCCACACTATATACTTGAATGAGCATTTAACATTAAAAAAAAAATTGTTCTTTCGTGAATGTCGCCTCGTATCTAATACACATAAGTTCAAACATTGTTGGATCAAACATTCCACGATTCTTGTCCGGAGGACTGACACATCAAAAATCTTTGCTATTAGACATAAAAGCGATTTTCATAAATTTAAACTCACAGACGATAACCTCCCTGAAAAAAATATTACTTAGACCGACCCTCTTTAATCAGTATTTTTCTAAGTTAAGGAATCCTACATTAACTGGCTGCATGCTTTATTTGTTATTGTGTATTGTTTCTCGTAAGTTTAAAATATTAAACATTCAATGTTATCTGTGCTCTCTGTTATTATTAATCAGTATGTTGGAAACTGTGGCATCAATCGTTACTATTAAAATTATTATTTCAATATACAGTAATCGTTTTATAGTTTATCTCGTTTTTAATGGCTGACACACTGAGTATATATTACCAAAACTGTAGGGGAATCCGTGGCAAACTTCAGACAATTTATGTTAATATTTTGAGTAATACATACGACGTTATTGTATTAACAGAGACATGGCTCATAGCGGCTATTTCTGATAACGAGTTTATAGATCAGCGGTATTCTGTTTTTCGTTGCGACCGTGACCGCTCAGCTACCGGAAAACGTGAAGGTGGTGGAGTTCTTGTCGCCGTATTACGTTCACTTCATCCTATACAATTAATAGATCCCGCGGAAAACTTTTTACATGCCCAAATTGAATGTTTATCCATACAATTGCCTAGCTGTGACCGCGCGAAGCATCACGTTATAAGCGCAGCATATATACCACCAAATTCACCTGATGATACATATATTTCGTACTATAATATGCTCCTAACAATGTTATGTAATCCCCTGACTGAATGTTTTTATATATTAGGAGATTTTAATTTACCCATGATTAACTGGTTAACCGGTGTTGACAGTTCGTACGCCTGTGATGACGGATCAATAAGCAGTAGATGTTTACTTAACCTTATTTCAGAATTAGATTCAACACAATATCATAAATTTACAAATAATAATAACAGAACTTTGGACTTACTAATTTCCAATGATAACTGCCATGTTTACCAACCCATTGATCACTTAGTACCGGTAGATCCTTATCATCCTCCTTATTGTGCCATGGTCTCTCCATGTATGACATACTCTCGTATGAAACGTTGCCCTATTATCAAGCTTGCCTATGATAAAGGTAATTATGAGATGATTAACACTGATCTATCCGAAATTGACTGGAATAATTTTAACAATATGTCTGCGCAAGAGGCAGTTAATGCCTTCTACAATAGCTTGTTTGGGATTATTAGAAAGCATGTTCCTCAAAAATTCTACAAAACCACTAATTTACCTGTTTGGTTCACTAGACCATTAATAAGATTATTTAAAAATAAAAACAAAGCCTGGATTAAATGGAAAGTGTACAAAAACTTATCGGATTACGAGCAGTTTTCTCTATATCGTCGCAGATTTAATAAAGAATGTTTCCAGAGCTATTCTAACTATCTCAAAATGGTAGAGAATAACATACATACACATCTTAAATACTTCTGGGGCTACGTGGCTAGTAAAAAAGACAATTCGGGAATACCATCCTATATTTATTACAAAAACATGTCTAGCAGCCAGCCACGCGATATTTGTAAATTATTCTCTAATTATTTTCAATCAGTGTACGAGCCTTCAACATTTGATATCCACAAATGGCTACCACCCACAGACATTAATAACGATTGTGAAGTCATTAATGCCATTTTTATTGACCCTACTAAAGTATATAAGGTACTAAAAACTCTAGACCCTACAAAAGGTCCCGGACCTGATGGAATCCCGCCCTCATTTTTTAAACGCGTAGCCGTTCACATTTACGAACCATTACATTTAATATTCAATAAATGTATCACCGAGGGTATTTTTCCCGACGTTTGGAAATTGGCATACTTGACTCCTGTCTTTAAAAGGGGATCCAAGAATGATGTTGAGAATTACCGGCCAATTTCGATACTGTCCACCTTGTCAAAGCTTTTTGAGAGACTTATTTATGATGAAATTTATCCCATTCTACATAATGTTATCATTAGGCAACAACATGGATTCGTCCGACAAAGATCTACATACACAAATTTATTTATTTTTCTAGGACACATTTTCGAAAATATGGATAACCGCTTTCAAACTGATGCAGTATACACAGACTTTCAAAAAGCTTTTGACAGGGTGGACCATGAAATATTACTAAACAAAATTGCCTTCAACGGTATTCGCGGAAATCTTTTGCGTTGGTTAATTTCATACATAACGAATCGTATTCAAAAAGTGGTTATTAACGGATTTCAAACCGAGTCGATTACCGTAACATCTGGAGTCCCACAGGGCTCAATTTTAGGCCCATTGTTATTTACTATATTTATTAACGATATAGATACTTGTTTTGTGCATTCTAACTTTTTACTATACGCAGATGACTTAAAAGTTTTCAAAACTATAAAAAATATTAATGATTGTCATTTATTCCAAAGTGATTTAAATCGACTTTCAAACTATTGCACAGTAAACAAGCTATCCTTAAGCTTACCGAAATGTAACTTGATCACCTTTACAAAAAACAGAAAAGAGTTCAAGTATAACTATACCTTGAACAACACACTTTTGACTAGAGTGTCATCCTTGCGAGACCTCGGCGTTACGTTAGACTCTAAGCTTCATTTTAATATCCACGTAGACAATATTATCAATAAAGCTTTTAGAATGTACGGTTTTGTTATGCGTAATAGTAAAGATTTCAAGGGTTCAACTACTATATACTTATATATATCGCTTATCAGACCATGTCTGGAGTTTGCAACCATGATTTGGAGTCCATACTATAGGAAATATATTGATTTAATCGAAAACGTTCAGCGTAAATTCCTGCGCGCCCTACATTACTGATGCTGCCACAGTTTCCATCCTTCATATGACTATTTACTTCATTGTTATAATCTATTGTCGCTAGAAAACAGGAGAATACTTCTCGGAAGTATGTTCCTGCATGGTATAGTACACAATAAGTATGATTGCCCAGATATAACCAAACAACTTTGTTACATTGTTCCCAGAACGGTTGTGCGTAGACAAGTGCGTCCTTACCGCTTATTATCCATAAATACTGCCAATGTATGTAAATCTAACGCTGGCTTTCGCGCCCCTCTGCGCCAACTCGTGGATTCTTATAATTGCAGATTTGAGAGCATTGATGTATTTAATCTACCAACTACAGCATACAGGAAATGTGTGATCGAGTGTCTAAAACTCCCATAGTTTAGTTCATAATACTTTGTTTTTTTTTGTTTGTCCTTTATCTTTTTGTAACACGTAGCATGCTGAATAGTACTAAGTGGATAATAATGTTAGTAGTATGATAAGTAAACTTAAGTAATTAGTATTAAGCCGTGTAATAACAAACATTGTACTGCTGTTCTTTATCCCAAATAAATAAAAATAAAAATAAAAAAATAAAATTAAGTTGCCGACCATCAGACAAGTTATGAAACGAGCGTCCAAACGTTATTTTGATCCTGCCCCGTCCCACTTAAATCCCCTTGTGGTATCAGCCGCCGATTACCAACCCTCCCGAATTAGTAGAACACGCCGCCGAGGCACGTTCTGGTTGACCCAGACGATAAAATCACGTTATATCACATAAAGAGACTCACATTGTCTCATTCACTTAACACGCGACCATTTTACCGCCCTCGCCGCCGAGGATGCCCGCTTCGCCGACGTCGCGGAGGCCTATCATCGCGTCACCTTCCCGTTCAAGTTACTACTCCCCCCCCCCGTCTCCCGTCTCCCGTCCCGTTTAAATAATACCGATCCAGCTGTCCCCAAAACAATAGCTTGTTATCCCCAGCAACGCTCTAAGCCGAAGTCCGCGTCTCGCTGGGGGACCCTAACCGCAAGTTAAGTAAGTAGATTTCAACATAAATTTTAAGCCTAGCTGGAGGCCTCTTTTGCCTTCGCCAGAAACGACTGGTTAAGCAACCACACTTCCCAGAAGCGTATGCGGGAAGCCCTTTTAAAAAAAGGTTTACGCTTATCTTGGTCTGTTGGTCTTGATCCGCGTAAAAATTGGGATGGGTGTCCATTATTTTCGTATAATACCCTCGTATCGCCGATAGGACGATAAGCTGTTGATTCAGCCTGGCATAAGAATGTTAGTCGTTACGGGAAGACTGATGCCCGAAATTCTGACAACCGGTCTAAAACTAAGGATATCGATATAACATAATACAATGCAATCTTAGCATGTGAGCGGATGAAAGGACCAGCTTACAAAATTCATATACCAAAGGCACTATTCTGCTTCAGAACAAACAAAATTATCTATGTACGAGTATATGTCTACATGATTACCTAGTACCACGTAGGCATAATGAGGCCAACGTATTCACGATACATTCTAAACATTTCTAAAGCCATAAAGGAAAGATAACACACGTCATTTTGGCGGGAACTACCGGACATCATAATTTGAGTATAACAGAGAAAATTTGCAATAGAGGTGAGAATAAGAATTCGATAAGATGAAAATATTATAAGTATGTTTAATATACGACCCAATCTTTAACAAAAATAATCCATGTTTACCGATTTACCAGCTTAGCGACCATCAAAACGATAGAAATCCATAACAACGCTACTTACGTGGAAAACCCTAAGTATTACATATACTTTCAGGTTTCCACAAACCCTTCCTTACCGAATGGTTATATTTTCCTGGCATTACGCATGATGGGAAACTAAAAACAAGATTTCCAAGATTAGCAATGAGCCACATATGTGATATTTTACTAGGAAAATTGACAAATCAAATATTCATCAATATCTCACCTTATCTGGCACGAATACTCGATACAATGTTTAATGGGAGGAAGATGCCTTGAGGCACGGGAGACTAACGTTTAAATTTTTGCTCCCTACTGACTGCTCTGGTTCATCATCATCAGCCATAGAACGTCCACTGCTGAACAAAGGACTCCCTAAAGATTTCCACAATTGGGTCATAATTTTGGGGGCAATTGCCAGTACTCACCACGCTTGGCAGGCGGGTTGGTTAGCGCAGTATGGCTTTACAGAAGGGTCGCTGCTGCTCATACCTCTAGTTTGGATTCCCTTAGTCGCCTTTTACGACATCCACGGGAGGAGATGGAGTGGTGCTATATTCATAATCCGGACATCACACGGAAGGGATTGCGTTGGTTAGAAGTCTTCAATAAATTACGGATAAATGACCTCCTCTTCCTGTCAGCGCCGTTCAGACAGTCAAATTTTGTTATCTTTTATTAGTCAAATTAAGGTGCTTGAGCGCTTGCCTTCCATATCCACGTCCGTGTCCACCACCAACATCCACCTCCGTCTTTTCGGATGCCTGTGCGGATCAGGATTTGATTATCACGGTGAACGAATCGGCATCCTGAGCAAATGTGAGAGGCCTCAAAAATGTTCTCAATGGTGTGTGTAGTCCGCCAACTCGCAGCAGGCCAGCATGATGGACTGAGGCCTAACCTTTCTCATCGTGAGCAAAGGCCCGTGCCCAGCAATGGGACACTAATGGGCTGATTATCTATTAGTTACATTTTATTTGTATTGTAATTATGTATTTTTAAATATAAATATAGTGGAAAACGCAGCGTGGGACGACCTCTAACGAGGTGGACAGACGATCTGGGGAAGGTCGCTGGGAGTCCTTTGATGAGAGCGCTTTGTATCCGCTCGTTATGGAAATTTAAGGAGAGGCTTTTGTTCAGCAGTGGACGTCCTATAGCTGATATAATGATGATCAAATATAATAAACAAATCATTGTAAAAAGTACCAATAGTTTCCTTAGTAATAATTAAGCTGTCTTGAATTGAACACATGAGTTGAATTTTACTATTTGTGTCCCGAGACCCGATACCGTGTTGAATTCAGATAGATTTCTTTTCCACAAACCATTTTAAGATAAATCTATCCAACTTTGAGTTTACGTCCTTCACTCAAAAGATCACAGTTTGCGCTATAACAGGAATCGATAACAAATTTTATGTGGCTTTGAAGTAAAACAAACCGGTTAAAAAACTACTTTGGTGTAAATTTAAGTAGCAATAAAATGCAATCCAAATTACACGGTTGGTGCAGTGGCTGATACAGTCAGCTGCTGCGCTCCGGGTCGTGGGTTCGATTCCCGCACGGAACAAATATTTGTATGATCTGCTGGTAGTTGTTCCGGGTCTGGGTGTATTGTATGTGGAATTCATGTCTATAAATGCACCCATGACACAGGAGAAATCCTAGTGTGGGGCAAAGTTTAAAAAAAGAAATAAAAAAAAGGAGTCAGGACCTCGTCTCCTCGGGGGGGTGACCGCTTTACAGTCACCCTCTCAGATGTGCCTATAGGCGTGGCACCAGTGGACGGCTCTAGTGTGATCATACGAGGACCTGGAGCCCCCTTCGGTGCCGAAGATGACCGCTCCAGTGGTTGGTGAGTACAGCATAGCTACTGTTCCACAGAAGGGGCGCTGCTGCCTATCCCTCTGGTTTAGAGCCCCTTAGTCACCTACGAAATACACGGGAGGAGCTGAAGGTGCTATATTCTTATCTTCTATCTTCTATATATCCGGACACCAATACTAGCATTTTTTATTGGTGTCCGGTGGAAATTCTACATTCCTTCACCCTGAGAAAGGGCGAAGAGGTATGCCGAACTCCTACCGGCTAAAACCACTGGAGCAGTCATCTTCGGCACCGAAGGGGGGCTCCAGGTCCTCGTAAGATCACAATAGAGACGATCATTGGTGCCGCGCCTATAGGCACATCTCGGAGGGTATGACTGTAAAGCGGTCATCACCTCTAGCGGAGGGCAGGCGACTGTAAAAAGGGCGCCCCTACCAATACTAGCCTAGATACGCAACCCAGAAAAATTATGTGTTTGAAATTAATAAATCTTTGTTACCTAAATAAGAAGCTTCCGAAAAAAATCCGAGTTGAATTACAAGTGGTTGGACTCGTCGTGGCGTGAAATGTACAAATTATGGAGGGCTAAAAAAAGAGACAAGGTGGAAGCTTTTATTTTGCTACGAGTGGGATTAAAGAACGCCCCTGAGTGGGTTACGCACTGGATTTAAAAAAACGCGCCGTTTAAACGACTACGACTAACGACGACGATTGAAAAGAAAAAAAGAAGTGTTTTTTCTCCGCTACATTTAACGCACTACAGACATTATAAAAATAATCACAACAGAAATTAAACGAATGCAAAAAGTCATCGACATAAAATAAAATAAAGTAAAAACCACAAATAGGCTGGTAGCCCTAAAAATACTGATTCAACACGATTCGTTATAAATGTTCTCTATGGACATCGTATGATTCTGGTCTATGAATATATATAAATTATCTAATATATGACCGACATCATCAAAAATCAAAAGAAAACAACTCTATTAATACCGAATTACCTACATAATTTTGACAAATAGCAATAGAAGAACTGCCTGGCAGTTTGGGTCTGTCATGCTCACTAAAATGTCGTGTTGTGTGTTGGGTGGTTTAGTTCTCTGCATTATGGATGAGCTGAACTATGTTGATGCATGCGTTATGCCCGTGAACGGGTGCCCTCTGTCGGGACTGGTCAGCTCTTGACTGCTATAGCAATCTTATTGTAAGGCAATTAATATCATTGTGCATAAATATGTGGTATTTATCCCACACATTGGCATGCATTATCCTCACATAGCTTCTTTTTTTAACTATAATATTGTGTTTAATATTAAGACTGTAATATATCATATATTTCAAAAGAGTATATCCATGGAGTTTCTTGCCGGTTCTTCTCCAGAGGATCAACGACTTGGAACCGTGCAACTTTTTAAATTCTGACTATTTGTAAGTGCCAGTAAATGGTTTACATGAATAAAAAAACTTTTGACTTTGAAGACATCAAAACTTATATGTCACAAATAGAATCATGATAAACATGTCTGTACTGTGCGTCGCATGTGTGCAGAAACAGGTAATTGTTCAGTATATTGCTGTAACATCAGACGAACCTAATGCCAACAGTGCTGCTTTTCAACAATAACCTTAGTGTGACGTGATGGTGTCCCACCGGTACCCAACTACAAAAATACAAGTGAGTGCTATGTTATTACTTAGAGTATGTAAATTGTATAGTGAGATAAACTACAATGTGATATAGTAAATGTGTTTAACTTATAATCCTAATATATTGTTATAGTCAAAAAGAAATGGTCCCTGTTATTTCAAGTGACGGCCAATCTTAAACCTTACTGTGTTCCAGTTAGAACGGCATTATATCCAGTGAAATTACTGGGTATAAGAGACAAAAGAATGTCTCGAGATTGCGAGCGCAGTGTCACGGAGCAGTCGTGGGTAACATTACAACTATTGACAAGCAAGACGCTTACCATCAAACGAATGAAGTGCTCGTCTTGTCATGGTGCTGTATGAATACTGAAAATTCACCAGGCCGTCATGGTATACAATGGTTGTGCGTGGTATACGCTGAACATCGTCATCATTTATTTTATTTATTTCCTTTATTTACTTAACTAACATATTAATTACATTTTTAAATATATATATATAAAGCAAAAACAAAAACACATACATTTAAAAATATAAAAAATAGTGACCAACCGGCAACGGGCACAGGGTCCAAGCAACCGGTGGTTAGGGCTCCAGAGAAAGGAACCTCCTCACTATGCGTGCTGTGTCAAGGAGAACTGCTTTTATTTATTTATTTATTATACTCTTTATTGTACACCAATCGTTAAAGGTAATAAAAACAGTAGTGCTTATAAGTATATTTTAGAGTACAATGGGCGGCATTATCGCACTCGGCGATTTCTACCAGGCAACCTTATCATCATCATCAACATCATCATCATCATATCTATAAAACGTCCACTCCTGAAAAAGGCCTCCCCATGGACGACTGATTACATGCCGTGTATCATCATGTCAGTACTCACCACGCTTGGCAGGTGTGTTGGTGAGAGCAGCATGGCTGTTCCACAGAGGGAATGCTGCTGCTCATCTCTCTGGATTAGAGTCCTTTAATCACCGTTTGCGACATCCACGAGAGGAGATGGAGTGGGGCTATATTCTGAATCCGGACACCATACGGATGTACACCAAAAAACGGTCAATGGTTTATTAATAATAATAAATAACGGGCATTAACCAGCTAGCTTAGCAGTTGTTAACAGGCACCAGTACCTATATTTTAAGATTCACTACACTTCGGACATTCACGGTGATAATTAAAAAGTTAAAATAGTATGCAGTTTTTTTTAAATCCATAACATTTAGTTTATCATACATTTTTTTTAAACTGACATGGTCACTGACATTATTATTGGAACTGAAAACTTAAGTGATAGTGGTAGCGGCACCCAGCGCACAAAACGTTTAAGGAAGAGGGTAGATCGTTTTGTCTGCTCATAAACATCCACCCGCAAAAACTTTCCGTGAACATGGCGCTTGCAACACCGCCGAAATATCGGGAACTCAAAACAAATAAAAAACATGGTAAATATCCCGTTTTCAGTTCCAATAATAATATCATAAATTATGAGCAATAAAATATTTAGTTACATCATTTAGGTAAAATCGTATTTTTTATATCCATGTCACATTGTTTGAAAGTCATAAAAACTTAAACTATAACAACTACCATAAAAGTGCGCCACGCGATTTTCAAGCCATAAACTGACGTAAGTTGCAGCGAAATGAAAACGGAAATACTACCCATATTTTATTCAAGAGTTCAGCAGAATTATAACAACAGCCTGTGATTGGGCAACTGTAAGAAGAGGGCCTCTTTCCAGAGAAAAAATCGAGCATTTATCACCACGCTTACCCACTAAGTATTAACAATTTCGAAAAATCAATTGAAAACCGTACGACGTTGCCGACATATTTTTCTAGATTTTTTGTTTTTCATTTTTTTGGAACGAAGTTCCTTACGGCAGGCTTGGAGGGGCTAGGGATTTTGCTGCGCGACCGAACTGAAAAAAATGTGATAGTAAAACCGTAAGAAAAAATCCGTGGAAAAAAGTGCGTGGAATAAAACCGTTAAATGAGACGTGCGCAGGCGCGACAGTCGCATACACAAGCGAGTAGTGTATAAGTGTCGATTCTACATTAGCCGAAGGAACTTCGTTCCTACCTGTTGTCCCACGACACCACATAATTTTTTTTCATTTTTGTGAAATATTTGATTGATATGTAAAGATTGATTGATCTGAACACCATACAACATTGCCTTATACATGAGATTGGCAACATTGTTGAAAATACTCTACAGAAGCCATAATCTTAGAGAAGAGGGAGTTAACAATTTGGTGCAGTGGCTGATACAGTCGGCTGCTGTGCACTGGGTCGCGGGTTCGATTCCCGCACGGAACAAATATTTGTATGATCTGCAGGTAGTTGTTCCGGGTCTGGGTGTATTGTATGTGAAATTCATGTCTGTAAACGCACCCACGACACAGGAGAAATCATAGTGTGGGGCAACGTTTAAAAAAAAACACAGACTATAAGATCCAGGTAGTGTTTCAGATTAACTCAGAAGGAAATGGCAATGAAAAAATCAGGTTGGTACTCGTGCATGTGAGGTTTTGAACCCTTGGTAAACTTTGTGGCCACGATCTCACGACCTCTCCGAAAGAATTTGTGCAAAAATATGTGTATATGTGTAACCTTTACGCGAGGTTGAAGTAAAACGTTTTATATAATAGCTTTAAAACTTTAATATAATAAATATTAATATCAAAAAGTAGAAGCACCGCTACCTGTTCATTTCATTACATAGTATCATAAAGTTTTAACAGTCAGTGTTACCACAGTTCTTATTATTTATTAATCAAACTAATAATAATTATTATTATATAGTGTAAAAATTATATAATAAATAAAATAATAATAAGAAAAACATTAGGTTGATCATCATCATATATCATATCGGCCATTTATACGTCCACTGCTGAACAAAGGCCTCCCCCATAGATTTTCACAACTGAGTCATCATTCTGGAGGGTATTTGCCAATACTCGCCACGCTTGGCAGGCGGGTTGGTGAGCGCAGTATGGCTACCGTTTCACAGAAGGGACACTGCTGCCTATCCCTCTGGTTTAGATTCCCTTAGTCGCCTTTTACGACATCCACGGGAGGAGATGGAGTGGTGCTATATTCTTAATCCGGACACCACACGGAATAATAGGTTGATAATTTTTAGCAAATTAAATAATCAGTTGAGTTAAATTTTAAATTATCGTAAGTAGATTTAGCATAGCTATAAGATTTTTTCATGTAACATTTTGCAAGAAATATATAGGCTTTTTTTTTTAATTAAACATTATATACACGGACCTAAACATGACCCCGTTCACTTACGTCATCCAAAGCGTCCTAACTGAATGAAAGAATGAAAACCTTTAGTCGCTCCTAAAACAGTTATACTTCAATAAAACAAATAAGGGCAAACGTTCTCTGTAAAAAAATTGAAAGTCGTACCAACACTCGAATCTAACATAAACTTCAGGAAATAGGAAGGTTCCGTGATACTTATGTAAATGTACGCGTGCGATTTTCTAAGAACTTTTAGGTTAAACTGTTTTTTTTTACGTAATGGTCAAAAGTAGATAAAGAAGCCGCTGTGTCTTTCGCGTAAATCTACGAGTATGTGTGCGATTTTTTCGGAACTTTTAGATCTATTTTAATAAGTAATATCTTAGGTTTTCACGATTATTATTGATTATAGTAAAAAGTATTTGAACGGAATACATCGTACGCGATGTACTTGTTCCGTACTACAGATTTTCGTTTTTCCTGACATTTCTAACACCTTTTTAACAAATCTATTTATTATGTTCAAATGTTCAGCTATCCTGCATCATTTTACCGAAACGTTTAAACTACCCGGTGCGTTCACAGGAAAACCGCGTAGCGATACATATCCAAAGAACTCGCGATTATTTCTTGGTCACTTAACTGAATATCAAAAGCTTTGATACGGATTTTCAGCTGTAAATTCAAATTCATGCAGCGTAGGAGCCAAAGCGGCGACATTAATATTTTAGCCTACAACTGAACTGAAGTGTGCTGACTTTTACTTCAAATCGAATTTAATTAGAAGTGCGAGAAACTGTTTTAATTTTGGAGATAACATTTTATGTGTAAATTATTCTACTATTGATAGCTCGTCATCATCATCACCGTATCATCCAAAGGACGGCCACTGCTGAACAAACGTGTCCCCATATATTTCCAAATCACCGGTTACATGCCACCCGCCGCCAACGTCTCCCAGCGACCTTTACCAGTGTAAAAACACTTCGGGTGGTAATAAAACTAGTGGACTGTATTTGGATTGGTGTACTGAACAAATATTACAAGAGGCAGCCCGACAATCTACTACGGTACGTACTATAACAAATATAATAAACTGAAGTGTTGTCGCTAGGTCACTAAATTTGAAAGTGAAAAATTTGCTCATCACTGTGACCGCTTTAACAGTCAATCTCGAGCCCCCCGCACGTCCGCTGCCACCCGCGGCCGCCCGGCGCGGTGCGGTCCACTACGTTAATTGTAAATAAATTGGTATTGTTCTATTCGTTAGGTGGACCGCTCCAACCAGGTCGTCGGTCCGGTCGTCTCACTCTGCGATTTCCAGTGCGTGATTTCCACTCGAGAGCCTTTCTGCTCCAACGGCTATCATATCTACACGTGATATATGCCCCATCGATTACCGCTTCAGCTTACTAATCCGGTTATCGGCAATTATGGTTTCAAACTTTCGAGTTGCATGATTATAAGAAAACGGGAATGAACGCGAAATTACTGTTGAATGTTATTTTCGCTTTAATTCCCGTTTTCTTTATATACCCTCATTTCTCATTCGAATGCGTAGAGAATTACCAAGCATAGCTCGCTGAGCGACCTTGAGCGTTCTTATGAGGCCCATAATGAGCAACCGTGCCTATGTGCCACATGTCTAGTATCTGATCATCATCATCATTTCAGCTGTAGGAGGTCCACTGATGGTCACAAAGATCTCCACAACGACCTATCTGGACGTGTTGTGTGCTCATTGGATTTGCCATCATTGTCACGCTTGGCAGGCGAATTGGTGATAGCAGTTTATTTTTTATTTGGGCTTCTCGCATACATTTCTGGGAAATGTGGTTGCTTAACCGGTCATTTCTGGCAAAGCCAAAAGAGGACTCCAGCCAGACTTAAAATTCAGATTAAAAACTTGCGCTAAGGGCGCTCCCTGCGGGACACGGACCTCGGCTTAGGGCGTTGCTGGGGACAACAAACTATTGTTTTGGGGACAGCTGGATTGGCATTATTTATATACTACGGGCATTTAAAACTACAGGCTCGGCATGGGCCGGCGCGAGCAAGAGACGGGAGGGAGAAGTGCTAACTTGAACGGGAAGGTGACGCTGCGATTGGCCTCCGCGACGTTGGTGAGGCGGGTGATCGCAGTCAAGTTTTACAACAATATATAACTCGAAAGACGTTGCTCTGGATAATCCTATAGCCGCCTTTTACGACTCCGGCGGAATGAGACAGGGTTCTAGTTAAGCTACCGTTAAGTTTATTTTTGGTCTAATATGGAATTTCTTCTTTTCGTTTCCATCGATCTTCCTTACTGGGACTTTGCCGGTGTCGTGGGTACAGTACCCACAAAGTCAGCATGCAAGTCCGGAGGATTGCGGATTGCGGATATAAATCTCATATGCGCAAACTCCAGAACACAGCACAGGAATCGAACTGCACTACGCGAACCGTACAATCACAACTGAATTCCATCGCGTCCCTTCATCATATAACTTAGCGTAGTCGTTTAGCGTTGCTTTGTTCACCATTACATACGTCTTATCCTCCACAGTTCAGCAGTGGTATTCTGTAAGTACTCACTAGCAAGCTCATTTGAAAAAAGTTGTAAAACAATCATCATTTCGGCCGAATGAAGTCCACTGCTGGACACAGGCCTCCCCCAAAGATCACCACAACGACGGAAAAGGGTGTGTTGTGGGCTCATTGGGGGGTTTTGCCATAATCGCCACGCTTGGCAGACGGGTTGGCGATCGCAGTTGAGTTGTTAGTGTACTCGAAGGACGCTGCTGCCCATCCTCCGGCTAATTCCTTAGTCGACTTTTACGACACCCAGGAGGAGGAGATGGGGTGGTGGCATTCTGAGCCGGCACCACACGGCAAAGAGCCGGCACCACAGTGGTTGAATAACCTACACATAATCAAATAAGTTTTTTAGGCGAAGCCCTATATTGATGATCATATCAATATTGGGCTTCGCTTAAATATCCTGAAAGGTTAATGATACTATAAAACAATACGAAATTAGAAATTTCATTGCGGATTCAAAAGAGAGGTTGTGCAGGTAAGGCTTACAGGATAGCATTGCAGATTATCTTTCTTATAGGTCCTGTAACCTGACCTGTCTGGCTGTGTTGTGTGCTCATTAGAGTGTCTTGCCATAATCGCCACGTTGCTAGACGGGATAGCGATCGCAGCCGAGTTTTTAATACTCGTAGGACGCTGTTACCCATCCTTTAACTAATCCCCTAGTCACATTTCACGGAATGATAGGGGTTGATGCTATTGTGTATGTGTGTGATGTGACAAAAAATACAAAATAAAATCAGCTTACTTAAAGGCCCAGCTCAAAAGTCCGACAACGATTCGTTTTTGGATACAAAAACGGCTTTTTTAAATACTACGAGCATGGTGACGTGGTAAGCTTAATGCCTGCCCGTAACAAATGTAATAAAACTTGTTAATTATTTAGTCTCTTATGTCCAGTAATTTCACTAGCTACAGTGCCTTTCAAACGAAGCACAATATTGTCTAAAAGAGGATTGCCCATTGCGATAAGGACCGTGGGCCCAGAAGTGGACAGTCAAATACTGTAAATATGTTTCAGTCTTTAGTTTCGTAAATGCGTAATATGTGAGAAAAATCCATCAAAACCTACGCCACGCCATTACAATGAATAAAAATGGTTAGTTAAAAGACATGCGTTTGCGGAGAAAAATATTTGAATGATTTTCATTGATTTGTGTCTGTGTTTGAGTTTGATACTTTTATTGTTTTAAATATATTATTTTGGACTAAAACTGGACTTCAAAATAGTCAAAGAAAACACATTCACGGTACGCACGAACAACAAAGCAAATAAATATTATTTACTTTGAGTGACAAGCTGACAATTGTCAATAATGATGCCATACTTCATCATCATTATCATTTCGGCCGAATGAAATCCACTGCTGGACACAGGCCTCCCCCAAAGTACACCACAATGACCGATATGGGTGTGTTGGGGCTCGTTGGGGGGTTTTGCCATAATCGCCACGCTTGGCAGACGGGTTGGCGATCGCAGTTGTGTTGTTAATGTACTCGAAGGACGCTGCTGCCCATCCTCTGATTAATCCCTTAGTCGACTTTTACGACACCCACAGGAGGAGATGGGGTGGTACCTAAAATATGCCATACTTAAAACTAAAGTCTGAAAATGTAAACCGAATCATCTATATCGCAGTGATAGAAAAAAAGAATGAGCAACGATTAACGTATTATTGCCAGTAATAATATTTGTTTTAATTCATGGCTTATCAATCTAAATCCCATTTAAATCCAAAACTTGTAATAAACCGCTGGCGGATTTGTAACTAGGATAAAAATCACATTTCTATTTGTCTAAATTAATCCATAATTCAAATAAATCCTTTTGTTGTATCCACGATTGGGCCCAGAATTCGCATTCCCCTTTAAATTATACTGCTTGAATTCAGAAATTGCAGAATATCTGACACTGGGGTGGTACCTACCTTTTGCTTTTGTTTTTTTTTATTGGTGCCCAGTAGAATTGCTTCATGAACTTCCTTCGTCCCGGGGAAGGGCGAAGGGGTATGCCGGACTCCTACCGGCTAAAGCCACTGGAGCGGTCATCTTCGGCACCTAAAGGAGGCTCCAGGTCCTCGTATGATCACACTAGAGCCGCCCACTGGTGCCACGCCTATAGGCACATTTCGGAGGGGTGGTACATACCTAGATGGCCTCATGCAATAAGAAACCTACTATCAGTGTATAGATGAATACCACTTAAACCACGCGAAGAGTACGGATATAACGCGGTATAATGTTACGTATAAATCCAACAGCCCCAGTTGTTATGTCCTCCCCAGGGAAATAAAAAACACAAAGACGAAATGAATCTGCTCAAACATTGTTCCACAAAAAACAGATTATAACTCGCACCCCTGCTTCACATTTCAATGCTGCATCACTAAAAACTATGCAAAAAAGGAAAAACTAGGAATTTCATGACAATAAGGTTTATGACATAACACTGGTTACATGTTTGTATGAAAGAATTGCAATAGGAGAAACAATCTTGCACGACTCCGATAGTTTAAATCTTCAACATGAGCATTGTGCCTGTGGTCCATAGTATGACTGCAGGCCGCGAGGATCTGGGTTCTAACGTTAGGTTAAGAAATATTTTTAGATCAGTTTATAGCCAGTCTGTGTATTGCCTGATAGATGGCAATAAAGGCCAAACCCTAGTCATAGAATTCATCGTCATAATATTAACCTACTTTAAAACCTACCTATACTGCTGCAATAGATAGTCAAAGAGAAATAGCCATAATTACCGAGGTTAGCAGACCGGTGGACTTTGTTATCACCAAACTTGCGGCTGTTGTAGCTCATCTTCATGACTTGATCCCTTATACGAGTTGGGGCCAGGAGTACCGCTGTCGCTTGACCCAGTCGCCTATCGAGAGTATTTTCAGATGTTGGTCGAGGCTCTTGACCCTGGGCTGTAATGGCTATCGGTACACTGATTATGATGATTATTGATAACGTGTGGTGCCGACTAAGAACTAAAAATAGCACCACCCCATCTCATCCCGTGGATGTCGTAAAAGGCGATTATTGGGTTGGGCGTTTTACGGCTGAAATGATGATGATAGCAATGATTATATATTATACGACGGCACGGTTGGTGCAGTGGCTGATACAGTCAGCTGCTACGCACCGGGTCGCGGGTTCGATTCCCGCACGGAACAAATATTTCTATGGTCTGCAGGTAGTTGTTCCTGGTCTGGGTGTATTGTGTGTAATTTGTGTCTGTAAACGCACCCACAACACAGAAGAGATACTAGTGTGACGTTTTAAAAAAAAGATTATATGACTGAACGGATAGGCAAAACTTTAGGAGCTCCGCCTTTTTCATTGTACTTCGTGACATTAGGAGGTCCAACTTTTTTAAGATAATGTATAGAAAACAGTACAAAAGCTATGCAGCAGAACTTGAAATTCGTAACAATAAACTTTATGACGCAACGCTGGTAACATATTTGTATAAAAGTGTAACGAAAGAGAAGCTAGTTCTGCAATACTAAGTAGGAACCCCGAGTGCCGTGAACTCAGAAAGTCAAGTTTACATTTTCCTTAAAGACATTGTGCAATTAAATGTTTGTTTAATAATTAAAATAACCAAAAACGATTCCATCAAAAATTTCTTATAACGCGTGAGTGAAGTATAGTAGTTTTGAATGAAAAAAAAATATATTCTCGTTATATGTACCTTATATACTTTCATATGCATTTAGTAAAAAGCTGTTATTTTGACATTACAAAGAGACACTTCAATTTTATTTATCTGTTGCATAGATTATGTTGTTTACCTAATTATATATACTTATATCTGTACCCTTTCGTTGCCTTTCCACCAGATGATCCCACTTATACTACAACAATGCATTGAGGTTGAACATAGGAAGGAACGCTTTCTGTATTCCTTTTTGTGTTGTAATGAATATAAAATCCCTCGTTATAACAAAGCAAAGTAAAAAACACAAGTACCTATACAATATCATTTTCTGGCGTCGCGTTATCCGCAGAACGACCCTTATCCACAAGTGGTCGCTGGTACTCATCTTCCTGTTAAAATCCCTGAGTCGGCTTTTTGAAACACTCTGAAAGTGATCAGGATATCCGTATCGAGAGGGTAAAAGTTACAGAAAGCTTCGCCTGTAAGTTAAGCTGAATTATCAATACCTCAAGTGTGTCGATGCGTTGTTAATGAATATACTGGGTGCCGGTTTTGTAAGCTTTAACAGTCCAACGTGGTAGAGCAGTAGAATAGAATATACTAGAATATTCTTTATTGTACGCCATTTTAAAAACAACTACAAGGCATCATTCTATCATATCATCATATCGGCCATTTATACGTCCACTGCTGAACAAAGGCCTCCCCCATAGATTTTCACAACTGTGTCATCATTTTGGGGGGAATTTGCCAATACGCACCACGCTTGGCAGGCGGGTCGGTGAGCGCGGTATGGCTACCGTTTCACAGAAGGGACGCTGCTGCCCATCCCTCTGGTTTAGATTCCCTTAGTCGCCTTTTACGACATCCACGGGAGGAGATGGAGTGGTGCTTTATTCTTAATCCGGATACCACACGGAAACTTTCTATGAGCAGTAATTGTACAATGGGCGATCTTATCGATATTAGAGATTTCTTACAGACAACCTCTTTGGATGAACAAAAAAAAGATAGAAAAAGACAAAGGGAGAAGTAGTCTGTGGTGTAATAAGTACATTATTAATCACATAGCGTATCTACAACTAAATATAATACGAATAGGTATATATTCCATAAATTACTTAAACAATATGCACATATATACTACCATACCTATACTTTATACAATACAATATAAAGAATCCATAAGAATATAGGATATCGTACGTAAATATAATAAATATATGGAAAATCTATACAAATAAAAAAAATTGAAGTGTCTGTTTGTAATGTCAAACTAACAGCTTTTTACTAAATGCATATGAAAGTATATACGGTACATATAACAAAAAACCATTTTTAAATTTTTTGTCTGTCTGTATGTTTGTTCTGGGAAATCTCCTGAACGGCTAGACCGATTTTGACGGGACTTTCACTTGCAAATAGCTGATGTTATAAGAAATGACTTAGGCTACTTTTATTCTAGAAAAATAATTAACGTTCCGCGCAAAAAAAAAACCATGTAATCCAATTTATATTATATTCTATGTCAAGTGTCTATATCGAAGTACTCTAAATTTCTTTTAAATTAAACGCGGGTGAAATCGCGGGTCCCAGCTAGTACACAATAAGAAGAATGTACTATATTGGTAAATACAACAAACATTTAAACAGACAAGTATTGTTCTTTTACTAGTTTTTAAAAAGTAACCTATGAATGAATGAAGCACGTTTCATTGACACAAGCAATGCATTCCATAATCGGACAGCCCGAACGGTGAAGGATTTATCACAGACTTTGGTAGAATGCATTGGCATCTCAATTCTCAGATTCTCTTATGATTAGATATAGGCAATAGTACACAGTATATTATAACACAAAACTGTGGTATCGTACCCGCAGTTTCAACTAATTTTATTTGTATCATCGCTTTAGCACCTCTATGTTTACTACACCTGAGCTTCTGTAGTTTACCTTCCCCATCGAAAATCACATCGCAACATGCTAGGTATGACAAATTCGCGATTCGCGCAGAATAATATGTAAAGGCAAACATATTTATTTCCACCTGAAACTAGGAGCGAAAGGTAAGTTATGTAACATCTCGTTTTGTATTCTGGTTGAGTTGAGCCATGCTGATATATGTGTTAAGCGCGTGAACGAGTGCCCTCAGTCGGGTCTGATTATAACTGCTATAGCAATCTTATTGTAAGGCAATCAATTAACTTTTTTTTTGTTTTTTTTTAAAAACGTTGCCCTACACTAGGTTTTATCCCGTGTCGTGGGTGCGTTTACAGACATAAATTCCACACACAATACACCCAGACCCGGAACAACTACCTGCAAATCATACAAATATTTGTTCCGTACGGGAATCGAACCGACGACCCGGAGCGCAGCAGCCGACTGTATCAGCCACTGCACTGGGTATGTGTGTGTTAAACACACACTGGCATGCAATTCACATAACTTTCACGATTCTGTTGTATTAAGCTATGAGATTGTTACTGGTATTTTTTTGATGTGCTTCCTCCGCCCTGGGGAAGAGCGAAGGGGTATGCCAGACTCCTACCGGCTAAAGCCACCGAACTGCTACTTGTCCTGACTGACTGATCCATCTACACAAAGCCTAAACTGCTGGGGCTACAAACTTGAAACTCTACCTAAAATGCTGGGGCTACAAACTTGAAACTCCGGCAGTTGATGCCTTTTCTAACGTATGCTAGTGGATACTAAGGAAGGAATTTTAGAAATTCCACCCCTAAGCTGGTTAAATAGGGGTTGAAAGGTTGTATGAAACGCCGTCATTTTTGATGTTAGATCTGTGATTGTTGGCTTTTTGGTTCAAAATTAATAAATACAGTTACAGTGTTTTTATGAATTGGGCCCTTAAGGGGTTAAAAGAGGAGGTGAAAGTTTGTATGGAGTATCCGTTATTTTTGATGTATCTAAGGAAAAATGAAATGGCTTTTTGGTTGCAAATAAAGAAATACGTCTTTCCGTGTTTTTGTAACGCGGGTGAACCCCGGGCGACAGCTGGTACTTTCAAATATTGCAAAAGAGTATATTCTATGTAGTCGCTTGCTGGCTCTTCTCCATGTGACCAACGACTTGGAACCGTGCAATTATAGAGACGGCACGGTTGGTGTAGTGGCTGATACAGTCGACTGCTGCGCACCGGGTCGTGGATTCGATTCCCGCACGGAACAAATATATGTACGAGGTAGTTGTTCCGGGTCTGGGTGTATTGTGTGTGGAATTTGTGTTTGTAAACGCACCCACGACACAGGAGAAATCCTATATATATAATCCTATATAGTGTGGGGTAATCTAAAAATATATATATTTTTTTTTTATTTTTTTTCACTGCCAGCAAATGGTTTACATTAATAAAAATAAAAAAACTTGTGTGCCCACTACTCTATAGGCTAGAAAATATTAACTTTAATATTAAATGCCAAGTACAATAGCTTTCTACATAGACCAAACATAAATCGTACAATTAAATTTAAACTGTCAGATTTCGTATCGTGGCAACAACCATTTATGTGATGTAATTAAGTACGACCACCTTCTAATAATTAGTAGTAATAGCTACAGGGCGGTCAAATGTGGCTCAACTGATTCTTTTAAATACTGCTCATTGTTTGGATGACCTTTTTTTATATTGATGTCCAGTGGAAATTCTACATGGAACTTCCTTCACCCCGGGGAAGGGCGAAGGGGTATGCCGGACTCCTACCAGCTAAAACCACTGGAGCGGTCATTTTCGGCTCCGAAGGGGGGCTCCAGGTCCTCGTAAGATCACACTCGAGCCGTGTTTGGATGACCGTGTTTTAGGAACTCGTCCAGTGACCGAGCGCTTAAATTTCCTCATGATCCTTAATGTGGTGGTCTACAATAATGTCTACCAGACGAAACGCGTTAATTCCACATGCACAAACACCCAGACCCGGAAAAACTATTTATAGATCTTACAAATACTTGTTCCGTGCAGGATCGAACCCGCTACACGGAGCGGAGCAAGCCAACCGATTAGCCACTACACCAAATGGGCCGCCAAACTATATTCATCACGTTGATGATAATAGGTTCTTTTTTGTTGCTAACATCTGTCATCCATGTCATCGCAAACATCTCAGCCAGATGTGGCTGCTTAACCGGGCAATCTAGTGAAACTAAATGAGCCGGCCAAGCTAAAAGAACAAGCCTCCCCTAAATATCAGCACAACACACAGTTTAGGTGCGTTGTATGCTCATTGGAAGGTTTTGTCCTAATCACCACGCTTGGCAGGCGGGTTTGCGATCGCAGTTGAGTTGTTAAAGTGTTCGGAGGACGATGCTGCCCGACCTCCGGCTAATCCTATAGTTCACGACACCCACGAGATGAGATGGGTTAGTGCCATTCAAAGCCGGCACCACACGCCCTAAATTAAAAGTTACAAACTAAGCAACTGCAGCTAAAGCCTGCGGGACTCTGACCTCGGCTTCGGCTGGTAAACTTAAGACTTTTTATATCAATACTTAGTACTCAGATGTCGTGCAACAACACAGTTCAAAGCTGTGGGTAACGGAGCGTGTACGATGCTTTTATTGCCCCATCTCCTCCCGTGGGTGTCGTAAAAGTCGACTAAGGGATTAGCCGGAGGATGGGCAGCAGCGTCCTTCGAGTACATTAATAACTCAACTGCGATCGCCAATCCGTCTGCCAAGCGTGGCGATTATGGCAAAACCCAAAGAGCACACAACACACCCATATCGGTCATTGTGGTGATCTTTGGGGGAGGCCTGTGTCCAGCAGTGGACTTCATTCGGCCGAAATAAAAAATAAATAAAAAAATATCACATCAAAATGTTGGACATAGGCCTCCCAGCAGGATTCTGCATGCTCATACCAAGCGAACCCCGGGAAAACGGCGGTGCGCCCCTGGTCACGTGGCGCCGTGTGCGCAGCACAGCGCAAAGCGAGGCTTTGGAGCCTTAACAATCCTCCCCGAGGCTTGAGACCTTTTCACAGTCACCTTGCCTCCGCTATAGGGGGTGACTGCTTTACAGTCATCCCCTCCGTGATGTGCCTAAAGGCGTGACACCAATGGGCGGCTCTAGTGTGATCTTACGAGGACCTGGAGCCCCCCTTCGGTGCCGAAGATAATCGCTCCAGTGGTTTTAGCTGATAGGAGTCAATACCTCTTCGCCCTTCCCCGGGGTGAAGGATGTTACATGTAGAATTTCCACTGGACACCAATAAATAAAAATTCAAAATTACCACACTTGGCAGACAGTGTGCAGACAAAAACCTTGATCATAGATCACAGGAGGTAACTGCTGTCTATTCTCTTGAAGTCGCATTTTCCGACACCCATGTTTGATAGGTTTTATGCCGGGAATATTGGTATGCGAGAAAACAATTACATTTCCATGACAGGCTTCTTTACAACATTACAATGGGTTATGTTTCCTAAATCAGAAAATCAGTTAACATTTTGCTTACCTCACGCAAACTGTTTAATATTCTGGACGTGTGGACGGACATTCTGAATTTGGCTGCGATAATGTACGATCCTTTGTACTCTTGAAGTCTCTCTCTCTTTCTCTCTCTCTCTCTCTCTCTCTCTCGTTGAAGTCATTACACAGGGAAATCCTAAAAGGTCTTACTATTATATCATTTTGTATTTTTGATGTTCTCTTCTTCTGTGTGAATATATTATTGGATATAATATTATAATTGTACAGAATGAATGGTATTCAAGCATGAAATAATATATACCTAGAACACAGGGTATTTTATAAAGAACACTTGGCGGGATGATTGGCGCTGTAGGTGAGAGATTGGCGCTACGTGTTGCGGGTTCGATTCCCACACGAAATCAATGTTTACGACGCGCTTGACACTGTACGGGTATTTGTTTTCTTGTTTAAAAGAAGTCTGGAATGAACATGAGGAGTCTCGTAAAAGCACTAAAGTTACCGACATAGCTGAAAGGATTTCGAATCTGAACAATCAATCAACAATCACAAGGTTATAACCATGAATATAGCATACCTTCGACCAACTTGATACTTGTGCAATGTTTAATTATAAATAACACGCACTTAAAAATATGGTATAATTTTTATTCGACTTGGTTAAAACGTAACTATTTATATATAATAATTTTTATATTGTTTGATATTCAGGTAAATCTGTTAGCACTATAAGAAAAATCGCAGTATATATATAATAATGGCATATTTTCTACGCCAGAAAAAGTGAAAAAAAATAGAAATATCGAAAAATCTCTACCTTGACACAGATTTTTTTCAAAGTCAAAGTGAATAGTTACTTTGCTCATTGATAAGTCTTTATTCTATTAAAAACTAAAATGTTTTCAAGAAATACAATTTTTATTTTATTTTTATTTTTTCACAGTATTTCGATATTTCGGAAAAATTTGTACTACTGTAAATCCGTAAGATTTTGCTGAACATATACTGTGTTTTTCGTAGATATTGACCCAAGCTCTCACCCTTTGCAGTATGTCGTGCTATTTACTGGACACCCTGTATAATGATTAAAGTCACATTGGTAGCAGTGTACGCATACCGTCAAGAATTTATATATATATTTTATTTTACTGAATAATAATTGATTTTAAATATATTTGGCTCCATAATATGCCGTGTGGTGCCAGCTACGAATAGCACCAACCCATCTCATCCCGTGAGTGTCGTAAAAGGCGACTAAGGAATTAGCCGGAGGATGGGCAGCAGCGTCCTTCGGGTACATTAACAACTCAATTGTGATCGTCAACTCGCCTGCCAAGCGTTGCGATTATGGCAAAACCCCCCAATGAGCACACAACACACCGATATCAGTCGTTGTGGTGATCTTAAAGGGAGGCCTGTGTCCTGCAGTGGACTTTATTAGGCCGAAATGTTATTTGGCTCATTCATATGGCAATAAACATACCAATATTTCTTTAACTGCATAAAAATAAATATTATTTTTATTATAATTAAAGAAAAATACCTTTACTTATCAAATATAGTCTTTTTCTTCCGTGTGGTGCTCGGATTAAGAAAGTTTTGTCGTTTTTGCAATTCAAGTAAATTACTAGCATGCGGAATAAATTTTTATTTAAGTTGCTCCAAAGAAATATGAGTACAGGCACATACCATTTTATTTGCACGGACGTGTACTTAAAGTTAGTGACAAAAAATTGCGCCACCCACTTAACCCGCGGCATGAAAATATAAACTCCATAAATACATAACGAACAATTCACTCCCCTCTTGCCCAGAAACATTTATTTTACTCCCGGAAGTAGGTCAGGTGCCTAGGAAGATACCTATACAATTCATATCGGCCATTTATACGTCCACTGCAGAACAAAGGCCTCCCCCATAAATTTTCACAACTGTGTCATCATTTTGGGGGGTATTTGCCAATACTCATCGCGCTTGGCAGGCGGGTTGGTGAGCGCAGTATGGCTACCGTTTCACAGAAGGGACGCTGCTGCCCATCCCTCTGGTTTAGATTCCCTTAGTCGCCTTTTACAACATCCACGGGAGGAGATGGAGTGGTGCTATATTCTTAATCCGGACACCACACAGAATTCCGGACACCCCACAGAATATATAATACCTATACAATTATTTACTAGGTAATTTTTACTTAAAGCCGATTATGTTTTCTATCGTATATATTTCGAAATATAACCAGTAATCATGAAGTATATATGCACTGTAATGTTGCTTCATGGTGACAAGGTACACCTTACATATATAATATGTATATTATTTTACATAAATATATAATATATTGAAGCTTTGACTGGCTCACTAAAGGGCTACCCCACCTGATCCCGTGGGTGTCGTAGAAGGCGACTAAGGGAGTTTGGAACGCGCGTTGCGTACCATTAAGCAATTACAATTTACTTTCATAGTCTTTGCATATAAATCCTCAAATCTAAATAAGAACGTAGTCTTTTGAAAGGTTCGTGTGGGCACATGGTTCTAACACACAGAGGCCCTTTAGATCGATTAATCTAAAAGTAATCCAGCTCACCTTGGCTGCTCTATATAAATACAGTTACGGATTGTCTGTGTTATTGTATGAAACGGTAGCTTTCAATTAGAGTCTGGCTATTTATTCAACGTCAACGTTAAGTGTCAATGTGCAACAAAAATATGAAAAATTGAAAAGAAATTTTGATAAATCATCAATAATGGGTGTATCAAAGCCATAAGATACACATTTTATTAAAACAATGAGTTTATTTTTATATCAAGATGTTGTCTGCAGTGAAAGTGCGCATTCATGGGGTGCAAGATGATATCTGGGTATAAAGGACAAATTCAACCAGTATCAGTGTCTGATAAAGTTATAGCAAAGTATTGGAGAGTATTCATCAAGAGAACCCTAACAAGAGAAAACAACTTGATAGAATCAGATACACGAAAAACAAGAAAATGGAAATTTTTCGGTTGGCACAGTTTATGAAAGGACTATGAAATTGGACTTCTGGGGTGGAAGGCCTGGTGACCTGAAATACAGGCTTCAACCTAGTTTAGGCACCAGTCTCCCACAATAAATGTGTACAATAACAATATACCAATATTTATGTGATAAATAAACGAAAATTTAATAATTTAATTCGGTCTATTGCAATTATTATATGAAACTGAAAACTCAAAGAAGTTAACAGTAACAATGGCATCTGCCTATCAAACTTTCGATAAAAATTATGTGGTAGACTGTGACTCTCCGTCGATGTATACTCTTAATAACCATTTATGTATAGGCCTATTGTAGTGCTCATCAATTCAGCTTAAAAATTCCACTGCTCGATAGCAGCCTCCCCCAGAAATTGCCGCAACGTCCAGTATGGGATTGTGTTGGTTGCTCATTTGGGGGGTTTTGCCATAATCGCCACGCTTGGCAGACCGGTTGGCGATCGCAGTTGTGATATAAATGTACTAGACGACGCTGCTGCCCGTTCTCCGGCTAATCCCATAGTCGCTTTTTACGACACCCACGGAGTGAGCTGGGGTGGTGGTATTCTTAGCCGGCACCACACGGCATCGTAGTGCTCGGTATTTGTTATTATTATTTAAATGTATAAGGATGCGTGCCGGAGGATGGGCAGCAGCGTCCTTCGAGTACATTAACAGCTCAACTGCGATCGCCAACCCGTCTGCCAAGCGTGGCGATTATGGCAGAACCCCCCAATGAGCCCATAACACACCCATATCGGCCATTGTGGTGATCTTTGGGGGAGGCGTTCGGCCGAAATAAATAAAAAAAGGATACGTGCTAGCTCATAGCATCAACAAAAACCTCCCCCATTGATTTACACAACAACTGTGTCGTCATTTTGAGGGCAATTTGCCAGTACTCACCACGGTTAGCAGGACGTTTAGTAAGCGCAGCAGGATAGCTGCTATTCCACAGAAGGGATGCTCCTGCGTATCCCTGTGGTACGGAGTCCCCTATTCGCTTATTACGGCATCCGTGGCAGAAGATGCTATATCCTTACTGCCGACACAATTTGACAGTTATCGTATTACTCTGTGAAGGGATGGGAACCAATAATCGGTAAAGGGTGGGCGACTTTGGGGGCTGTTTCACATTATCTTGACGTTCAAACATTACTATTTGTAGTCCATTTTGAATCAATGATATTTTATTTCAGTACCTCTAAAGGCGAAAGGGAGCATAATGGCCTGAGTGCTAGTGGTGAGTACTATAAAAATCTTTAACAAACTGCAATCAACCATTAAAGAGCTTCCAATGGTACGATTTAAAAATATGGCTTCTTGAGAAAACGAATTAATCGCTAAATGAATTGCTAAGTTATAAATAATGAATTCAAACATGCGTAAACATTTATCGGATATACATAAATAATGCTAAGATATACCCTATAGTTATTAATGAATTAGACACCTGGACAATTATTACTGTATATTACAATAAAACAACAGATTTTAAAATCTGTAACGACGCCTGTCACCTTAGTCATCCTGCGACCACGAACCCTGCAAAGTGTTCGAAACGTCTGGAAAAACAAAAATCAATAATACACGCGATTTAATCCGTTTAAAATTGTTTTATTGTAATGTGTAATAATCGCGAAAACCTAAGACAATATTATATTACTATATACTTTGACATTTTGGTTCTGATTGACATTTTATTACCATCAAATTGCAATGTAATATATGTACTATATAAATTAACGATAAAACAATTGTAATTAAATTTCAATAACTTTAATCAAATGCATACAATTCACCTGCCTGATGGCAAAATAGATAGACTTTGAATAATGTAAGACCTTATAGATCTACTCTATTTTATGTGAATAAATTTTCGTTTCATTTCACGGAATGTCGAGAAGTGCAGCACCGACCGTATTTATGGCGAACGGGATTTGAAGTAATAACTAGTTGGAACACTAATCTGATATCATAAGTATGAGTTTATGTATATATTTAGTTACAGTAACTATTAGTGTGAAACTTGTATAAATGGGGCGATTTACGCGTGATGGGTAAAGCGCCTTTCGGGTTATATGTGATATGTATTCAACATTTCGTTAGTGTTCATCATTTCGGTCGAAAAATGTCCACTGCTGGACTTAGGCCTCCCCCAAAGATCACCATAACGACTGATCTGGGTTTAGATCGTGTGCTCATTGGGGGGTTTTGTCAGGATCACGACGCTTGGCAGGCGGGTTGGCGATCGCAGTTGAGTTGTTAGTCCATGGTCGGTTTACGACACCCAGGGAATTAGAAGGGATGGTTGTATTCTTAGCCAGCACCACACGATTTTAGGGTGCATTTTTAGATTTCGAATAATAACTGTGTGGTGTCAGGATTAAGAACATAGCACCACTCCATCTCCTTCCATGGATGTCGTAAAAGGCGACTAAGACTTTAAACCAGAAGGGTGGAAGCATTCCTTCTGTGGCACCGTAGCAATACTGCGTTCACCAACCCGCCTGCCCAGCGTAGTGAGTACTGGAAAATTCCCCCCAAAATAACAATACAATTGTGGACGCCTGTAGGGAAGGCCTTTGTTGAGCAGTGATGATGATGATGTCAAATATAAAGATGCTTTAGCTGGACACTGAAACCTTAGCGTCGAAAACGCGCTACGGAAAAAGCGCAGAAAATGCCTCACATAGGGCTCTTACAGACAAGCTGCACTTTGCTAACGACATGGTACCTTTTTTTTTTATTGATGTCCAGTGGAAATTCTACATGGAACTTCCTTCACCCCAGGGAAGGGTGAAGGGGTATGCCGGCCTCCTACCGGCTAAAACCACTGGAGCGGTCATCTTCGGCACCGAAGGGGGGCTCCAGGTCCTCGTAAGATCACACTGGAGCCGCCCATTGGTGCCACGCCTTTAGGCACATCTCAGAAGGGATGACTGTAAAGCGGTCACCCCCTCTAGCGGAGGGAACGCGACTGTAAAAAGGTCGCCCCCCCAGGCACTTCTCGGGGAGGATTGTAAAGGATCCCCCCAAGCCTCGCTTTGCGCTATGTTGTGCACACGGCGGCACGTGACCACGTGCGCGCCACCGTCTTCCCGGGGGTCGCTCCGTGTGAGCACGCAGACTCCCCAATCTGCGCACCCGCGACCCCCGAGAACGACATGGTACCTACAGTCAGCGACACGAGTCGCTGGTCAATTTTAATTTTTCAAATCGGTAATACACTTTATATTCGAAACATTTGTATTAATACAGTTTTAACCTAGAAAAAATATGGATATGACGCAAAACAAGAGGGTGTAAGTAATTTGAAAATGTTCAGCGATTTTCGTCACTGACTGTACAACTGTCTGACGGCATGGTTGGTGCAGTGGCTGATACAGTCGGCTGCTGCGCACCGAGTCGTGGGTTCGATTCCCGCACGAAACAAATATTTGTATGATCTGCAGGTAGTTGTTTCGGGTCTGGGTGTATTGAGTGTGGAATTTGTGTTTGTAAACCCATGACACAGGAGAAATCCTAGTGTGGTGCAACGTTTTTTAAAAAGCGAAAAAAAAAACTGTTCCTCGACAGCGGCCGTCGACGCGCCAGCGTCTGGTATCCGCGGCAGTCGTCGGACCCAACATAAGTGTAGGAATCAGTAGCAAAAAGGATTTCGTTTTTTCCTACGGACGTTCGGAACCCTAAAACAGTTCCACCCGGGAAGTACTACGGCGTCACAGAATATTGGCGTGAAGTAGCAACACTGTTGGTAACTACAGTGATGCTGGAGTTCTGGAAGCTCAACCCCAAAAATATAGGAGACATACATACATACGACATAGCCCCCATGTTCAAATGTTTAAAAAAAGGGTGTGTTTGGTAAAAGTTGACAGCAACATCACATCCTCTTTAGCTTAGTAATGTCTTAGATTTTCGCGATTATTACACATTATAATAAAACACTTTTAAACGGATTCTTGCCGTGTGGTGCCGGCTCAGAATGCCACTACCCCATCTCCTCCCATGGGTGTCGTAAAAGTCGACTAAGGGATTAGTCGGAGGATGGGCAGCAGCGTCCTTCGAGTACATTAACAACTCAACTGCGATCGCCAACCCGCCTGCCAAGCGTGGCGATTATGGCAAAACCCCCAATGAGCTCAAAACACATCCATATCGGTGGTTGTGATGATCTTTGGGGGAGGCCTGTGTCCAACATTGGACTTCATTAGGCCGAAATGATGATGAATGAAACGGATTCTATCGCGTATATTATAGATTTTTGATTTTCCTGACGTTTCGAATACTTTGCAGCATTCGTGGTCGCAGGATGACTAAGGTGACAGGCATCGTTACAGATTTTAAAAAGTTATTTTATTTTATCTACCGTACAATTTTAATCAAAAAATTTGTTTCGATGCACTAAATGCTCGGTTGCCCTTCTAATATAATTATATTTAAAAAAAAAACGTTACGACAAATAGACTACTGGAACCTCGCTTAAAATGTCTCAACTGGAGAAACTCTTACGGCTGAAATCAATAATAAATCAAATCCAAATGCTATGAATGTTAAGATCACCTCACACAACAGACAAATCCCCACACTCAGGTTGCTTATTAATTTCGGCCGTTAGTGTATGCTCAAAATTTTCTTTTATAACCAGAGCGTATCAGCGTAGAGCCAGTCAAAGCTAGTAAAAATAAACCAAAATATCATTATAGTACTCACTTGTAGGAAAATAAAGCATGTATTAACGATAAAGACATGCAACCTCGAGTTTAAAGATGGCGATAACGTTTGCGAGTTGATTATCGTCGTTCAGTCGATATAGAATTAAGTCATTATAGTCCACCACTAATGACCAACGGCAGGTCTATAAATTATAAAACCTTGAAACGAACATAATTAATTTCCTCACGTACTTTGTTTTCAATAGCAAAGCTTAGAAATTAAGGTCGAGGCCCTTGTTTAGTAGATTGTGATAGTATACAGTAAGCAAAATCGGCAATATTTTAGCGAATTCAAACAGTAATTCCAGTTTATATCTGCGTATATTATTAACTATAGCTCCACTCCAAATCCTCCCGTGGATGTTGTAAAAGGCGATTAATTGACGGCACGGTTGGTGCAGTGGCTGATACAGTCGGCTGCTGCGCACCGGGTCGCGGGTTCGATTCCCGCACGGAACAAATATTTGTACGATCTGCAGGTAGTTGTTCCGGGTCTGGGTGTATTGTGTGTGGAATTTGTGTTTGTAAACGCACCCACGACACAGGAGAAATCCTGGTGAAAAAAACTCAAAACCTGGATGGGCAGCAGTGGCCTTTTGTGGAATGGAAGAATGCCTGCCATTCTGTGGCCACCAACCCGCCTACCAAGCGTGGTGAGAACGGGCAAATTCCCTCCAAAATGACGACACGGCACGCTGCCGGTTGTTGCGGAATCTATGAGGGAGGCCTTTGTTTAGTAGTGTTTTTTTAAACGCTAAATCATTGGCACAATTTGTAGACATAAATATTTTACTTAAATTGAGTTCCATGTGGTTTCTGGAAAAGAATACCCCACCCCCACCATCCATGAGCGTCGTAAAAGGCGACTGAGGGTTGTAGACAGAAGCATCCTCCCGTAAACAACCAATAAAGGCAAGCCGGAGATGAGGCCCTGACTGACTCTCTGGAACATTCGGGTACGCAGCGTCGCTACTCATGTTCAGCTAGACACCAGCTTCCTACGTTCTATAAGCTTCATGATAGATCTCCTTATGATATACTGTTTTTCTACCCAAAGGGAGGAATGTTTGGAAGCTCCAGGATTGTGTTGTCCCATGGCGAGATAACGATTGCCGAAATGGGTTTTGTTTGATATATTCTATGAACCTGGGGGAGCCGAGGTAACAACCGCCGAGGTGCCCGTGTCCTACACGCCTGAGCCTTCTATTGTCTTTATATGGCAGGGGGCCTTGGTAGGCTCTAGTGTGATCTTACGAGGACCTGGAGCCCCCCCTTCGGTGCCGAAGATGACCGCTCCAGTGGTTTTAGCCGGTAGGAGTCCGGCATACCCCTTCGCCCTTCCCCAGGGTGAAGGAAGTTCCATGTAGAATTTCCACTGGAAATTCACACATAAAAAAAAAACAAAAAAAGGGGGTCCTTGGTAGTCGTGAGTGCACCTAGTGGGAAACCTGCGTACTCATACCGAGCGACCCCCGGATGACGGCGATGAAAAGAAGAAGAAAGAAAGAAAGCATTTATTACCACACTAAGTTAACACAAAAAAAATACAAGAAAATTACAAGAAATTTGTTTGTATAGTGTGCCAAAAGGAGCGGTCTCGGCAAAATGTTGAACAGTGAGCAGCATAGCCGTAACACTGCCCAACGCTGGTTTTCAGTCCTTCCCCAATGCGCGTGTCCACATGCTCACCGTGTGCGCAGCATAGCGCATAGCGAGGTTTTGGGGGAATCCTTTACAATCCCCTCGAGAAGTGCCTGGGGGGGTATCCTCTTTACAGTTGCCTTCTCTTCGCTAGAGGGGGTGATCGCTTTACAGTCATCCCCTCTGAGATGTTCCTAAAGATGTGGCACCAATGGATGGCTCTAGATGGAGATCTTTCGAGTTCCTGGAGCCTCCCTACGGTGCGGAAGATGACCACTCGGGTGGTTTTAGCCCCAGGTAAGCGCGAAGAGGTATCCTACCGATACTCCTTCGCTCTTACCCGGGGCGGAGGAAGTACATGATGTATTCCCACTGGACCAATAAAAAAAAAAGCCATTTGTGGGCGCAGTATGGCTATTGTTCCACAAAAAGGACGCTGCTGCCATCCCTCTGGTTTAGAGTCCCTTAGGACTCTTTCAACATCCACGTTAGGAGATGGAGTGGTACTATATTCTTAATCTGGACCACACGAACTATTTATTAATGTTTCTTACTTCTAAACATATCTTTTTATATTATTTTATATCTTGGCTTGGACAGTGCTTGGAGATTTTAACTTTTTTTAACTTCAAATGCTTCTCGAGGTTCAGTGAGACTATCTCAAAATGTTATGCTCCAAATACCTTAGTTTGGAGCACTGGGCTCAAAAACATAAAATAAGTGTTGTAACAAAATTGTCCTCGCGTGGGGTTTAAATCTGTCTGTCCGCTACACTGTCAACAACCCTACTTACGAATAAATGAAACATCCATTTCGAGAACATTACAAAGGGTAGGTACATATATAATTAATTCTATACACGCATGTAAAATTTTCAAGAGAACCCGTTTTGAGATAACGTCCCTGCCGGCGCGCTGATTAGGTATAAAACAGACGAATTGTATGTAATTTAATTAGTATTTTTCTGTTTTTTTTTTTGGAGGCCATAACGGTGTGACTTTTTACCTTTATAGTTTCCAAAAACAAAATATACACGTTAAACATACGATACCTTTGTTTTTATTGGGCCCGGTAGAAATTCGTGATGAACTTCGCCCCGGGGAAGGACGAAGGGGCATGCCGGTCTCCTACCAGATAAAACCACTAGAGTGGTCATCTTCAGCACCTAAGGGAGGCTCCAGGTCCTCGTATGATCACACTAGAGCCGCCCACTGGTGCCACGCCTATAGGCGCATCTCGGAGAGGAAGGCAACTGTAAAAAGATCGCCCCCCCAGGCACTTCTCGGGAGGATTGTAAAGGATCCCCCCCAAGCTTCGCTTTGCGTTGTGCTGCGCACACGGCGGCACGTGACCACGTGCGCGCCACCGTCTTCCCGGGGGTCGCTCGGTGTGAGCACGCAGACTCCCCAATCTGCGCACCCACGACCCCCGAGGCCCCCCACCATGAAGTGACGGCAGGGGTCTCAGGCGTGTTGGACTTGGGCGCCGTCTCGTGGAGGGGTGGTACCTACCTAGCAATAAGAAACCTACTATCATTAAATAGATGAATACCACTTAAACCACGCGGAGAGTACGGATATAACGCGGTATAATGTTACGTATAAATCCAACAGCCCCAGTTGTTACGTCCTCCCCAGGGAAATAAAAAACACAAAGACGAAATGACTATGCTCAAACATGATTGTTACTTGGATTAACGGTGAAGGAAAACATCGTGAGGCAACCTGCACACCTGAGAGGGCTCCAAAACGTTCTGGCCTGTGACGTCCACCAACCCGCACTAGGCCAACGTGGTGCCCCTCTCTGAGAATGTAGACAAACGGACAGACAGAGACACGAATACACTTATACGGGTACCGTATTGTCATCAGACGTACATGCATGAAAATTAATATCGTACAAGTATAATAATGTCCTAGGTTTTCGCGAGTATTACACATTATAATAAAACACTTTTAAATGGATTCTATCGCGTATTTTTAGATTTTTGTTTTTCCTCACGTTTCGAATGCTTTGAAAAATTAGGTTCGATGCACGCAGTATTAATCACTCAGTGTCTTGGTGTTTTTTTTTTTTTAACAGCTTACCGCACTAAAAAACGTCAAGACACTGTGAGTGATTACTGCGTGCATCGAAACAAATTTTTTGATTAAAATTGTACGGTAGATAAAATCAAAAAACTTTTTGAAATCTGTAACGACGCCTGTCACGTTAGTCATCCTGCGACCACGAAACTGCAAAGCATTCGAAACGTCAGGAAAAACAAAAATCTAAAATATACGCGATAGAATCCGTTTAAAAGTGTTTTATTATAAAATGGTATAAGCAATTTCGTTTCAAACAAAGTTGTTAACGATCACCACAAGTGATTGCAGATAATAGGAACCTAAGTATTGACAAACAAGAAAATGACAAAATAACATGAGGGGGAGGAGGATACGGAGCCGGGGTAACAACCGCCGCGGCGCCCGTGTCCAACACGCCTGAGCCCCCTGGCGTCTTTATATGGCAGGGGGCCTTGGGGGTTGCGAGCGCGCTTATTGGGAAATCTGCGTGCTCATACCGAGCGACCCCCGGGAAGACAGCGGTGCGCATGTGGTCACGTACCGCTGTGAGCGCAGCACAGCGCATAGTGAGGCCTCGGGGGAATCTTTTACAATCCCCTCGAGAGATGCCTGGGGAGTGGCCTCTTTACAGTCGCTTTCCCTCCGGTAGAGGAGATGACCGCTTTACAGTCATCCCCTCCGAGATGTGCCAAAAGTCGTGGCACCAACGGGTGGCTCTAGATGGAGATTATTCGAGTTCCTGGAGCCTCCCTTCGGTGCCTACGATGATCACTCCAGTGGTTTTAGCCGGTAGGAGTCCGGCATGCCCCTTCGATCTTTCCCGGGGCGAAGGAAGTACATGAGGTATTTCCACCGGATCAATAAAAAAAAGGCCAACGTGGTGCTCCTCCCTGAGAATGTAGACAAACGGACAGACAGAGATATTATACGGGTACCGTTTTGTCATCAGACGTACTACTAATTTTCATATTTATATCATATACCTAAGTAATTTCGTTGCAAACAAAGTTATTAACGATCAACACAAGTAATTGCAGATAATAGGAAACTAAGTATTGACAAACAAGAAAATGAGAAAATAACATGTTTCTTCAGTGTTCCATTCAGTTCCATTATATCTTCCTTGTTCCGTGGCTTTTTACACATCATTAACAGTCCATAAACCCTACTTAACGTGGGGGAAATACCCCATATTATACGGCTCTCAGCCATAAATCATTGAGTACCTGCATTGTCAACTTTTCTATCACGCGAACGTCACTAATAGTACCGACAGATTTTATGTGTTTTTTCATGGGGTATTAAAGGTCACACCATAAAAAATAAGTACCCGTAACTTCGCACTTTGAAGGTTAGGTATTTTAAGGTCACCACAGATAAGAATAACTGTACGGTCGGGGGACCTCCGTCAGGAACAAAGATCCTTACTTGCAATAATGACACAATACGAATCTGATTACTTAAAACAACAAAAAAACGGTTTATATAATATTTACACGTTGACCGCGCACAATATATATACTTATAAGCACTACTGTTTTTATTACCTTTAACGATTGGTGTACAATAAAGAGTATAATAAATAAATAAATAATGCTCGCTGCTCGAATCTCGATAATCGCACGCACCCACACGTGGGTACATACAACCGTATATAATAGAAAAAGACAGAGAAAATGAGAAAGAAAGGAAAAGGTCGCCTACCGCATATAATAAAAAGAGAAACAGAAAGGGAGGGAAAAAAGGTCACCTGGAGGGGGCATAACGATTTTTCCTTACGTGACGATTTCTGCCAGTTCACTTTACTGTAAGCCGCGTAAAAGAACTTCATTCCAAAAAATAATAATTTTAGTACTATAACGCCAGTGAAGATTTGTGCTCCAAACGAAACGACCAATAGACATATTTTCGCTATCACCATAAACATATCAACAAAGATTTAGATTCCATAGGAAATTCTAATCATTGTGTTGTCATTTAGGGGGAAAGATGCCAGGTAATTACCATGCTCGACAGGCGGGTTGGTGAGCCCAGCACAGAAGGAACGCTGACGATGCTCATTTAGGTTCCCTTAGTCGGCTATTACGACAATCTTATATATATATTCTATGTCAAGTGTCTATGTAGAAGTACTCTAAATTTATTTTAAATTAAACGCGGGTGAAACCGCTGGTCCCAGCTAGTCATAAATATTATGTACAAAAACAATACATATTTTACTCTAAGTATTTATTGTTCTCGATGTGATGCTCCATTAATGTATTTCATAAGTCACCTGTTTCATGTTCGGATATTTAATTTGTGAGAAGTTTATCGAAATACATTTCTGAACGAATGACAAGAATAATATGATTCTCACTTTATGTTAACGCGTATTCAACTACGAGGGCCGTGTGTGTGGTGCCGACTCAGAATACCACCACCCCATCTCCTCCCGTGGGTGTCGTAAAAGTCGACTAAGAGATTACCCGGAGGATGGGCAGCAGCGTCCTTCGATTACATTAACAACTCAACTGCGATCGCGAACCCGTCTGCTAAGCGCGGCGATTATGGCAAAACCCCCCAACGAGCCCACAACACACCCATATCGGTCGTTTTGATAATCTTTGGGGGAGGCCTGTGTCCAGCAGTGGACTTCATTCGGCCGAAATGATGAACTACGAGGGCTGTTTACAGTATTCATGAGTCGTTTACACTTCAACACCCTGATAAGTACAGTGCAGGCGCCGCGCCGCGCCGCGCCGAGAGTATCCGTTCCTGACACCTGTCAGTTAAACTGGTTTATTTTATAATAAATATAAAATGTAGCTATCAACTTTAGCCCCACACTAGGATTTCTCCTGGGTCGTGGGTGCATTTACATACATGAATTCCACACAATACACCCAGACCCGGAACAACTATCTGCAGATCATACAAATATTTGTTCCGTGCGGGAATCGAACCTACGACCCGGAGTGCAGCAGCCGACTGTAGCAGCCACTTCACCTACCGTGCCGTCAGTTTATAGTAACGTGGTTGACGTTACAATATTAAAATTCATATTTTATAATTAATGTTTAATATAAAACACACAAGTCAAACAGACAGCTGTCAGGAGCGCACTCTCTCATATTTATTTAGCAAAGCTGATAAGTGATAACACTAGAAAATATACAATAAAATATAAATAGTGTTGATATTGCAAAACAAAAAAGTCTGAACTCATTAGCTGTTACAAAGCCAGGCATAAATAAAAATCTATTGTGTCTCGCGGCTGCAGGCAATATACAGGTAAGAGGTTAAACTACTACCTGTTTATTAATTCCGCAAATTTTGACATAACTAATATATTTAAAAACTTCAATGCATATCATAAACGCGGGATCACAGATAAAAAATATGAAATCTGAAAAAAACGTATTCGTCACCGACCCACATTTTGCCATTCTAACAAAAAGCCACTGGAATGGAATCGTTCCGACCAAATTTCATGATTCCTTTATACGTATGACATATCTTTATCTTTTTCTTTTGTAAATAAAAGACAAAAGGGGTTTTATATTCACGGCGGCATTATCGTATAATAAAGGGTTGGGATCTTGTGGTCATGGCGACCGAAAAATTTGCATTATGCTCCAAAATTTGATGAAAGATTTGCAGGCCATCGAGTGGTATGGCAACACATCCCATTAATAATGATCCCTAGCGTGGTTGCGGAATTGCCGCTTTTATAGTATGCCTTGTGATCTTCATCACCATCTTATCAGCCACAGGACGTCCACTGCTGAACAAAGGCCTCCCCCTTAGATTTCCACGAGCTGTCACATGCCGCTCTCATCCAACGACTCCCAGCGACCTTCACCAGGTCGTCTGTTCACCTCGTTGGAGGCCGTCCCATGCTGCGTTTTCCGGAGGCCATCAGTTCTACGAGCAATGTGCCTTCATCATCATCATCATATCAGTCAAAGACCGTCCACTACTAAACAAAGACCTCCCCATAAACGACCGGTTACATTCTGTGTGACGTCTTTTTGGGGGGAATTAGCCAGTACTCACCACGCTTGGCAGGTGGGTTGGTGAGTGTAGAAAGGTCACTGCTGTCCATCTCTCTGGTTTTGAGTCCCGTAATCGACTTTTACGATATCCACGGGAAATGGAGTGGCGTTATATTCTTAATCCGAATATCACACTGATCTTGTTATCTTGTTTCTAATGTAAATGTGACAGTTTACATGTTTGAGGCTCCATCGCGCTCATGGAATAGAGATTCTATTGAAATTTAGCAAGGAGGTGGATTTGGTGTGGAATAGGATAAATAATACCTTTTTTGCATACCTTTTTTGCATTATCAACTTCGTAATAATAATTTCATTACAGCTGGCGCAGTGGCTAAGCAATTAGCTTCCTAGGCTACTTGTCGCGGGTTCGATTCCCGCGCGAATCTAAAGTTAGTTTCTTTCTTTCTGATGCTACTCAGGACTATTCCTGCGTGGCACCACACTGTACTGGTCACTTCGAGACAGTAGATATTTATCCTCTTCCTCATCATCATCATTTCGGCCGAATGAAGTCCACTGCACGACACAGGCCTCTCCCAAAGATCACCACAACGACCGATATGGGTGTCTTGTGGGCTCATTGGGGGGTTTTCCATAATCACCACGCTTGGCAGACGGGTTGGTGTTCGCGGTTGCATTGTTAATGTACTCGAAGGACGCTGCTGCCCATCCTCCGGCTAATCCCTTAGTCGACTTTTACGACACCCACAGGATGAGATGGGGTGGTGGTATTCTAAGTCGGCACCACACGACTTTTTTATTCTCTATGTCCAGTAATTTCACCAGCTACAGTACCTTTCAAACCCGAACACAGGAATGTCTAAAGTTTAAACATACTGCTTGGCGGCAAATATCTAGCACTAAGGTGGTACCTATCTAGCCTATCTTCTACAGATAGTTGTTTCGAGTCTGGGTGTGTATGCATGTGAGATGTATGTCTGAAAAACTATACACACGATACAGGATACTAGTAGGTGTCCCCATGTGAAAAAAACTTCCTTTTAAGGTTTTAATTAGTTCCCTTGTAAATGAAGTCGGCTCAGAATACCACCACCCCATCTCCTCCCGTGGGTGTCGTAAAAGTCGACTAAGGGAGTAGCCGGAGGATGGGCAGCAGCGTCCTTCGAGTACATTAACAACTCAACTGCGATCGCCAACCCGTCTGCCAAGCGTGGCGATTATGGCAAAACCCCCCAAGGAGGCCTGTGTCCAGCAGTGGCATTCGGCCGAAATGATGAAATGAAGTCGCGGTTAACAATTTGTGTTTATATAAATATTTAGTACCAGGTGCTAAGGCTCATGCAAAAACAAATTAAAATGACTTTCAATCATGCACGCCGTCTTCAAAATATTAAGATTTATTAGGATTCTGTAGTAACACAAGAAACCCTTATCATTTTGTCATGTGCGTCTGTCAAAAAAATGTGTCCACAAAAGAACTTTCCAAACATACTATTATAAAATCAAAAATGAAGTTCGAGATTGACTTATTAAAACTTTTTATGAAATTGTCTCGACACTTTGTGAGATATGTGTACCCAAAATACGTTTGGTTTCGTTCAAAAACCTTTTTAATAGAAACGATGAACCCACCACTAAAGATTTCTCTTGTATCGTGGTTACAGTTTACACACAACTCTTGCATGCACAAACACGGAGAACCGGAACGTCTGTTGTGTCTGTTGTTCCTAGACGACTACACAAACAGCTATCAAGCATGTTATTTAAGCACGGTACCCGATTGTATGTATAGTCTGTTATCCACTTGTAGGTTTTGTAAACACACTGACAATATACCGAAAACTTTGGGTAGAGATTACACTTAGGCCTATAATAAAAACAGGAAAGCCATTTATCTCTGAAATAATAAGTTACAGTTTTTGTCATATTGAGCACGCAATGTATCGTAAACAACGCGATCGAAACGCTACGTGATTATTGTACCATGACATGATGTTGTCATGCTACTGCGAGCGATGACCTCATCCGTTAACTGTAGCGAAAACAACATCCGTTTAGTTTTTATTTACATTGCAGTTTTATGTGAAAATAATTAACATATTGTTTTTGGCAATTATCATATTATTTTAATCAGTTATTATTTTGGTCATCATCAATTATTTATTTCCAAAAAATAAGTTAAGTTTTTTTTAACTATGCCCCTTACTTGTATTTCTCCTGTCCTGGGTGCGTTTACAGACATAAATTCCACACTAAATACACCCAGACCCAGAACAAATACCTGCAGATCATACAAATATTTGTTCCGTACGGAAATCGATACCCACCAACGGGTGCGCATCAGCCGACTGTATCAGCCACTGCACCAACCGTGCCGTCATTTCGCGCTCACCTCAGCAACTCCACTCTCAACTCACTTTACACAGGTTGCGACAAAATTGAAAACTTTGTTTTAAGGGAACAATCAATACTCACTTATGTATGTAATTGCAGATTTATTATTTTCAATAATTAATCCATTAAACTGCACCTTTTTTCTGTATGCTTTTTATGAATACGCTCACTTTTCTTTTTTGAAATTACTGGGCATAAGAGACTAAATAACTTTACGTCTCGAGGAGACGAGCGCAGTGTGATGCCTCGCAGGACTAGGCCTGGGTAGCATTCTAACTGTTATGGGCAGGCATGTCGCTTACCACCAGGCGAATGACTTCCTAGTCTCGTCACCAAGTAGCACAAAAAATAAAGTAATAACTACGAAGCTACGGGCAGCAATATACGTCGTCTTTGTTCCACTACTTCCTTATAAAGCAGATTAGGAATAAACCAAGGCTCCACGTTTATAAGAAAGAAGTTACAGCCTTAAAGGGAAACCTTACCATAAATCTTAATTTGCCTCGAAAAGGCTCAAGGCGAGAATAAAAAACATAAGTATGACTTAGCCAAGATTCTAACGGAAATCCACTTCAGACCACAAAGCAAGTAATAAAGGTGTTGTTCAGCAAAATTAATTCTATCGTAAAGTAAACGTGTAACAAATTTACGCTTCATAATAATTTCTATGCAAAAGTAATTTCACGTTGTGGTCTATTTGGATTAATTTCCATATCTTGGTTTGTAATGGCTCCCTATCTCATCATGGACCCTTGAGTGGAGGTGGAGGTGTACCTAAGGTCCCGTCGTGTAAGCCTTTTGAAAGCAAAACCCGGATTCCAGGGGTCCACCCCACCCCGAAGGTTCTCGAAATCCAGCCCAAGATTGCAATTATAATGAAAGGAATTATTCGAGCGAAAAAAATCCCGAAAGTAGATGTGTTGATGAGATTTTAAAGTTGTTTTGTTAAAAGTTTTCAAATGCTGAAATGTTTTGCGTAAGTTTTTTAAACTCCCTTGTTTTGATGTATTTATGTGTCACTAAGCAAAGCGTTAATATTTGATGAGAGTAGTCTGATGACTTTTTCTGCCCTAATTTTGAGTACGTTTGTATTATTTGTTTCTATACTAACATAGAAACATTTTTGGAACCCGCTATCCTGGTTACACGATTTTTATTTGTAACTATAGTGCCAGGTAAATTGCAATAGTTACAATTGAAAAAAGTACTTCAAACTTGTCGGTTGCATACAGTAGGGCTTTAAATCTATACTCATATTATGAAGAGGGAAGATTTCTTTTTGTATGTTTGTTTATAATTGATAAAGTCAAGAACTAATTATTAGTTTTTTTTTTTAAGTCTCTCACAAAAAGTGACATTATCAGTAGCAATGTATGCAAGTAACATAAGCTGCTCGATGATCTCAACAGAGTTTCCCAACAGGTGGGCCTTAAAATGATCATGGGTAAGACGAAAGTCATGTCGAATGCCCATGTCGTGCCTATCCCAATATCCGTTGAGAGCTCTGTTCTCGAAGTTGTTGATGAGTATCTACCTGGGACAATCTGTCCAGTTAAGTAGGTCCAACTTCGAAAAGGAGGTCAATCGTCTAATCCAACTCGGCTGGGGAGCGTTGCCCCAATGGCCATTAGTTGTACATGCAAACGGCACATTGCATTGCATTGCCGATTGTCACTTCAATTTACTAATTCTTTCAGCAATGTCAGCAACTTTAGTTCGTTCGGCTTGTTCTTTTTTTAAAACTTTGCCCCACACTAGGGTTTCTCCTGTGTCATGGGTGCGTTTGCAGACACAATACACCCTGACCCAGAACAACTACCTGTAGATCATACAAATATTTATTCCGTGCGGGAATTGAACCCGCGACCCGGAGCGCAGCAGCCGACTTTATCAACCACTACACCAACCAGTTCTATTACGGATCTCCTAAGATTTCCTTCGATTTCGTAGAGGAATACCAAGCATAGCTCTCTCCATAGCTCGCTGAGTGACCTTAAGCTTTCTTATGAGGCCCATAGTGGGTGACCTCTGTGCCATACGTCATCACTGGTAATACACACTGGTCAAAGACTTGTCTTGAGGCATTGCTGTATTATTCACTCATATTCCTGAAGAACTTAATCTTCATCATCATCAGATGAGCCAAAAGACATCCACTGCTGAACAAAAGCCTCCCCTATACCAAAACGCAGAACTAATCATCAGACTTTCGGATCCGTTAGCAAAAGTATTCACAGAATTCAATTCAGATTTTATGTAGACATTCTCCTATTATAGCACTTAAACTACTTACCCAAAAATATTAGGTTGGTCTTTGGTTTGTCTTTGTAGCATTCACATGAAAATTATTCTACATAAACTCTGAACAAACTACTGAAATTATTAACCAACAAATCCAATACGAAAGTCGAAGCGTATCTATTATTTACCAATATGAAATTCCAAACTAATTTAAACTTACTAAACTCGCACGATCAAACGATATGAAAAACAATAGTAATAGATTAATATTGTATTATACGAACCCATTTCTTGGCATTCCCTTTATTTCAATATTGGTTGTACAATACCTTGTTCTATTGAGTTGATTTCCACTATGACATTAATAGTCTGTACCCTTCAATACCGAGATTTACTCAATTGAAGATAAATTGTTCGCTGTCAAACACAATTACTGTAATAGATCGTTTTATTTATAGTACAAGATTACATGCTTGTGTTGACTAGGGAGAACAACTGCTAATAAATATTTATTGGAAAGCTTGTTCGTTCAATAACTTAATATATAACAAACACTCAAGATCTTTTATTTTCGGGCCAAAATATGAACAAAATACTTCAATACAATATAGGTAAAGAAACATTTTCTTTTACTTGCTTATTTTCATTAACTATAAAATTTATCTTAACGGCTGTTTGCGTGTTTCATATTGCTATAACAGAGACAAGCATAACCACTATCAATTGCTTCAATTTCGTTTCTAAATTAAATGCACCTGGTCTTGGTCTTGTTGTACGTTATATGGATTTTGCTGCATTTATAACTGAGCCATACACTGAAGATTTCTTATAAATTGAGCAAAAATCTGTGTTTTAACCGGTAAATAAGGGGCTTAGGAAGGGGTTATTAGGAAGCCCATGGTCAGCAATGGACGTTACCGTGCGAATAAGTGATGTGTTACCAAAGATAGCCAGTGCCATAAAGTTACCACTCCTCACTTAAATTTAGGCTTTTAACAATGTTTCTTGTTACAATTTTGTATTGATTACTATTTAAGCTTTAGAAATAATAATAATGAATTTGGTTATAATGTCAGTTTCGAATAACGTAGGTGATTAATAACTGAATCATTGAAATCTCCAATATCTTTCTGGAACCGTCTAAAACATCGTCAATATAATCAATCAAATCATCATTTAGATCTATCGCCCACCTAATCGTTCTACATTCATGGCTTTACACTAAATCTACTCTAAGGTCCCCAAAGTCACTTCATTAGGCTAATAGTTCAAGTTCTTTTGTTTATTGATCTGCCTTACTTAAGGCTCTGTTATTGTTCTCTACGTGTTGATACGCTCCGAGTAAGGCCAACCTTAAGTGGGGCCCTTATAACTCCTAAAACCATATTTCATTTAACCCGAGTTCGCCGTTGCAGGGTCCCTACTGAATATGTAGGGTGTAGTTATTTCATTTATGGAGAGCAGCGATTCGCGGAGCGTTTTAATTCATAAACGCTCCGCGAATCGCAAAGCTTTTTTCTGTAATAGATCAGAAAATATAATTTAAATTGTCATATCATAATCATAATCATAATTGTATGTTTGGCCTTTACGTCGTTCAGTTAATATGTTTTACAAGATTTTTATAAAAATATGGCCTGGTATTTACAATTTTTTGTGTATATATTGGTGTATTTAAACTCTTCGTATATTGTTTTATAAACTACCTAGTGATGGTGCATACCAGTTCTGTGTGGCACATAAAACGCTCGACACCTCAAGACATTACTTATTTAGTCTCTTATGCCCAGTAATTTCACTAGCTACAGAGCTGTTCAAACCCGAGCACAGTAATGTCTAAAATTTAAACACTACTGCTTGCAAATATCTGGCACTGAGGTGGCATTTACCGAGCCGGGCTCTAGCAGTTAGAGGCTTATCACCAGTAACTATATTGTATTATTATTATATAAGCGACTTTGCCCGCTTGTATATAAGCGATCTCGTCTAGAAGCCTATACTCAGTACCAATTCTCGTTAACTACTCATTTTCGTTTGCTGCTGTTTACTAGGTATAACAGTGTATTTCACACAGACAAGCTTGTTGCTTAGTTCTCATTACTTTCTTTCTTTTATAATTGCAGGAATGAAACTTGGAATGACAACTATCTAAATATATGAATTGATTTATTTCAATAAGCACGAACATTTTGTTATTTACATTACTATATATTTCAAGAAGCACGAACATTTTGTTATTTACAGTACTATATATTTCAATAGCTTTGCATGAATCCAAAGTCAATTTACCATAATAATACGATAATTTACGAATTCTGATTAACAATCGACGAAATTGCATTGAGAACTTTAATCATATTCCATTACAATCGTTCTTTGAACATTTTTTTCCTTCAACGTCACATTATTCAGTTGATTACGATCTAAATCGCTCTTCTTACATTACTGTGGCCTAAGGACGGAGTTTCTACCGGCTTTAAGTAAATCTGGCAGATTTCATGAAGGGTTTTGATTCTCCACGCTTTCAATAGTAAATGTATTCGCGGCCCACGCCACTGTATTAAAGGGTCATTCCTGTATTCAAAGATGGATGCCGTTGATTTTAGCAGTCACCTAAATAAACAAACAAGCATGGTGCCTGGCACTTTAAGTATTTTTATTATAGTGAAGACATTGACTGTTTGGTATTTGGAGCGTAGAAACCTGAAGGTTAAATGGTAAATTGGTATGATAAATGTAATGTTTTTAAGATAAATATATACCCCCATTATGGTTTTTTCAGTATCTTGATACAGTTTAGAGACATAAATATCATGCACAAACACATAGACTTTGAACAACTGCCTGTAACCTGTAAGTCATACAAGTATTCGGATTATTATTCCGGATTATATCGGAATCTAACCAGCTACCCGAAGACAGAAAACTGATAATATAGCCATTACGCGAACCGTGCCGTCAATTTGTAAGAATTTTAGTCAGTTAGAACATCATTGATAATGTCATTACATTCCTAAGAATCTGCAAGCTGACGTGACAGTAGGTTGGTTATGTTTATTGAAGGACCGATGGCCATTGGAGTAGATGAGTCCTGGAGTGAAGACCGCAAATTGGCAATCACAACGTGAGACGTCCCCAGCCAGATGGACTGGAACTTGAAGAAGATAGCTAAAGTATTATCATATGGAAAGCGAAGAAGCAAATGTTGTGTTGCAACTGACATGATTAATGTCTATGAAGATATTATACGGGCATTTCTTCAGAATGCCAATTTTCTTATCAGAGCTTAAAAATCTGTTCATTTCGAGAGATAAAATTATACAGAATATTAGGCAACTAGGTCAGACCAATATCTGACTGGAGAGTACTTAAAATAAAAATAAACTGTACATAATATAGCTGTATAAAATCTTAATTCGGTTCAAATCCGGTTATACAATGATATTTCCTCGTATCCCAGATTAATATACCGCCATGTCAGCTATATTCACGTAAAATTAAAGAAGTGGAAATATATATTTAGTAATAAAACCAAATAAAAACAAGTCAATAATTTGAATACTATAGCAAAAGTACTGCGATCACGGGGCTAAAACATGGCTTCAGTGGGTTATGTAAGCCACGATGTACGTCACTAACGGAGCCCTAAAACGATAATATAAATTCACCGGTCGCACCTTAATCAGGGCTCAGCAGATAAATGAAGATAAGTGTGGTTTCACACCTTCTTAAAAAAAATCGGCTATCTTAGTCAGACTAATTTACACAATCTGGGGAATTTCCCATAAGGGCAATCGTGTATTTTATTATGGTATATTTTTATTATACAGTCTACTTTGTTTTAACATCCCAAACTTACCACAGTGTACTATAGCTTAACCAATACCGCGTTATCGCGCCTTAGGTATGCGAGCAGAGAGGCGGGTGAGCCGAACAGCCACTCCGTTTAGTCATTTCGCCGTCATCGCTCTTTTTCTTTCCCACTTCCCACCTCCCCGTGCATACCTAAGGCACGGTACAGCGGTATTGGTCAGGCTATAATCATTATTTATTATTTTCATTACCTTTTTTCAAAATAGTAGCCACAGTGTTTCTTCTCTTTCTCTATCTTAACAGTAAATAGGGTTCAAAAAATTGTATACCATATTTCAAGGGAACCATGGATAGGTTATAGGGATCACGTTTATTAAAATACCGGACAAGTGCGAGTTGAACTCGCGTGGAGAGGGTTCTGTACGATGAATGTGTTATCTACCATGTTTTTTTAAACCTGACCCAAATTTGTTTGTGGTAACTAAAAAGCCGTGTGGTGTCACCATGGGCCTTATAAAAAGCTCAAGGTCACTCAGCGAGCTATAGAGCGTGTATGGTAGTGGTATTTCTCTACGAGGTCGAATCAGAAATGAGGAGATCCGTAGAAGAACTAAAGTTGCCGACATAGCTGAAAGGATTAGTAAACTGAAGTGGCAATGGGCGGGGCACATTGATCGTAGAACTAATGGTGGGTTGGGGTAAAATGTTTCTCGAGTGGAGACCGCGCATCGGAAAACGCAGCGTGGGATGACCCCCAACAGACAGACGACCTGGTGAAGGTCGCTGGGAGCCATTGGATGCGGGCAGTGTGTAACTGCTCGTTGTGGAAATCCATGGGGGAGGCCTTCATTCAGAAGTGGATGTCTTTTGGCTGATATGCTGATGATGATGACCAAACTTCAACTTAATCGGTCCAGTAGATTTGAAGCAAATTGGCTGTGACAGACGGACAGACAGACACACGAGTGATCCTATGAGGGTTCCGTCATTTTCCATTTGAACGTACGTAACCCTAAAAACAACTTGTAATTTCTAGTTTATTTTTGTAATAATTTATAGATAAAGTTGCTATTTGAATATAATTTTATTTCCAGAATTTTATTACGAAAACTCACACAGTAAAAGAACACGCGCTGTTTAAATAAAATTTATATTTTTATGTTCAAATAGTTGGTAACTTTATATGTAACTTAAATTAAATTGAATTTGTTTCTAATAAACAAGATGATACTCATTGTCTCCTTGAAATAAGTTCCCTATTTTTGAGGGAAATAAAGACTTTAATTCGATATGAAAAAGGTTTCATTTTGTACCAGACTACATAAAACAGGGTTGGCAATTTATACAATTTGTACCAAAAACCCCTTTATGATTATGTTATCACAGTTGTGTTTTGTTTCAGTGGAAACTATATATTATAGAAATAACAAGTACAATGGCCTCATTTGCATATGCACAAACAAAACTAAAACTGGAGGTATAATTTACATTTATATTGAATACGTACAAGCACAAAAAAGATATTGTCAGCGGTCAGTTACCCCACTACAGCTTACTAAGATCTCTGTCGTCTCTGACGTCCCGTCAAAGATAACAAGAACTTCAAGGTCCTCAAGATAGGGCTTCAAATTTACGAGCCAGGTAGACCTTACGCAAAGGATAAGCACCTTCCGTAATATTATCCCTAGACGAACAGCTGAGAGTAATTTTCAAAGGGTAGGTATTGTAAAATTCAGAGAATTCGTATTATGTTTCGTATGGGTATAAGGCAGAGTAATAGTAAATTTATCCTTTTAACCGATTCGATTTTCGGATTAACTCCGAAGATGTGGAAACGTAATACCTATTGTATTGGCTAGTAATATATATACATAACTCTATGAAAATTGTATAGAATTTACTTTATTGTACACCATTTCAAATATAAAAAGAAAAACTGCATAAAAATAATGGCACAATGGGCGGTCATATCGCTAACAGCGATTTTAAAATTTATAAAGTCAACCTTAAGATGGAAATGAAAGTTACGGAAAATAATAATGGGATAGTTTGTGGTGTACAGATAAATAATAAAAATATATCTCTGAGAAATATATCATCATCATCATACCGGCCAAAGTAAGTCCACTGCTGAACTAAGGCCTCCCCGTAGGTTTCCAACGACTCATCATCATTACGGCCGAATGAAGTCCACTGCTGGACACAGGCCTCCCGCAATAATCACCACAACGACCGATATGGGTGTGTTGTGGGCTCAATGGGGGGTATTGCCATAATCGCCACGCTTGGCAGACGGGTTGGCGATCGCAGTTGAGTTGTTAATGTACTCGAAGGACGCTGCTGCCTATCCTCCGGCTAATCCCTTAGTCGACTTTTACGACACCCACGGGAGGAGATGGAGTGGTGGTATTCTGAGCCGACACCATATGACACCCCATGTCAATGAGCTATAAGAACATAATAGAGACAGATGCAGAGGCGTACACATGTAAATCAATCAATTAGTAAAGTCAGCTCAACGTACTCCGTATGTAAGATAGATAAATCATTGATATTATAATTTTACTCAGGTTTTAGCAAACAGTTGAACTTTCATAATATTATTTCATCATCAAATAACAGATTTTATATTTTTATGCTTGGAGGGATAAAGATCGGCGTAGTAACTACATCAATCACAAAATAACAGGCTTCAAAGTAGTAAAAACAAACTATGTAGACGTGTTCAAATTTGTCATTTAAAACTGGACAAAACGGTCCTTTAGAGGTGAGTATAATTTCAAGAGGAGCTAGTAGACTCATTGATTGGTAATCGATAGGTGTGGTTAAGCACTCCAGAAGGAGAACGCAGAGCGGGATCGGTAGAGGGCCGATCCCGCTCGAAGAAGGAGGAGACGGCGCCGGGCTAATAACCGCCCTGGCGCTTGATTCCCATACGCCTGAAGCCCCCTGTTGCTATAAGGTGGGGGACCTCTGGGTTCGCGGGTGCGTAGATTGGGGAATCTGCGTGCTCACCAAGCGACCCAAGAGAAGGCGGTAGCACGCATGTGGTTACGCGCTACCGTGGGACGCTTTGGGGGATCCATTACAATCCCCCGGGGGGGTGACCACTTTACAATCACCCTCTCCGAGATGTGCCTATAGGCTTGCCACCAGTGGGCGGCGTCTAGTGTGATCATACGAGGACCTGGAGCCTCCCTTAGGTGCCGAAGATGACCGCCCCAGTGGTTTTAGCCGGTCCCCTTTGCTCTTCCCCGGGGCGAAGGAAGTTCATGAAGAATTTTTGGTGCCCAATAAAAACAAAAGGTGTGGTTAAGCAACGCTCTGTGCGGTCAGTATAGATAGGTGGTCGCATAGTGGCATTAAAACTGAGCGTCTCCGTACTTTGGAAGGGACCTAGAATCATCGGTCTAGCTTGTTTTGATTAAACGGCAGTCGTTAAGCATAGTCAGAGGCCTTTGAGTAGCTTGAACATCTCTGATACAAGGTTGGCCACTATAAGAAAAAAAAGAAGAGGATCTGAAGAGAAGCTTAATTTAGTGTTTATTCAGCTTTAGAAGCTAGAAGAAGACTAGAATTGGGCTTTAGTGGCTATACATATATATGTGAAGCTACTTTATCCTAAGCCTTACTTATAGGCCCTTACAAACATCAATTTAAATACGGTAATATCATAATGACTAAGCTTGACAATTATGTCATCAGTATTTACGTATATGACGCTATCAATCTACCTGAAACCGTTTTCACAAGTGGAAACCAATTATCAGGACCATGACCAATGTTTAGGGTTATTCGAATCCCGAGTTACTGCAAAAAATACATCTCACTCTTTACAGAGAACGTTTCGTATACTCGCTTTCTGTCCAAATTTACAAGATTCACTCTAAAGGATCATACTGCTTATTTATCATCATCATTGACATGTATCGGCTCGTAAACGTTGTTATTAGTGTATAGACTCTACAAGCACATCTCAACTCAATCTCCCTGTTGCCTTATCAGCGTATCCTTCGTTACTTCATCTATGGTATAGCTAACTAAGGAAAAGTCTTGTGACCTCTGAAAAAGCAACACAAAATAATCAACTAACTATACAAAACCCTTTACTGCCTCAAAGAACCAACTATCGAATACACATAAAGCCATTAAAGCCGTCCTTGGCCCGAATATGGTAAACGCTAACATTTACCGTTATACAGAAAGTAAAAAGGATAACATCGCAACAAAAGTTTTTTCTGTGTGCCATAATTTCGTGTCCTCGACAAAGGACGGATCTGCATAAAGACTATAGTAAAAAAGGGGAACATATGGGCCAAGTTATGCCTCATATGAAGGCCAGTAATCTTCGTGTGGGTTAAGTTAAAAGAGAACCCCTTTTGCGTATTTTCCTTTCTTGTTTCTGAACATACTCGTAACTTTATCTATGTTCGTGATATATTTTAGACTTAGATGGGCAAACGCTGAAACGATCCTGAGAGCGTGTAATGCCATATTACTTCTAGCTAAGAAAAGAATAGATTAAAGGAGTTTAATAATAAAACCTCTTTGAACAAGTCCTCCAAACCCACCCATCAGTGGTTTGCACTTAGAAACATAGAAATCCATATAATACTGATGTCAAATTTTCATCTTTAGTAGAGCAAAGAATCGAACTCGATAGGGTATTATGAATGGCTATTAGTCGCTTGAACTTGCGATAGCTATGGTCGTGCGCATACTTTGAAGCGCACCAATTCCTTTATGCAAAGCTGACACTGGCAACAGGCCAGGAAATATGTAATATAAAGAAGGAGAAGACGGATGTGTAATAAGCTTTTGGCAGTAACTTTGTTCCTTTATTAGTCTGATGCCAACGATCACTAAATAGATTTTCTAGATAGTAAATTGTTTTGCTTCCATTCCAACACTACTACCAACTTCAGAACTGTAATTAGATTAGTGTTGCAGAGCTATTCATCTTCAAAATGGAGCTCAAGATGTTAACAGAACAATAGTTTGAATTATTTACATATTCTGTCTGCGTTTTATTCTTCGCAATAAATAATCTTTTACGTAAGTAGGAAAAATGGCTTAAAATAAATGTATGTTACAGTGAAAACCCGTTTTATTTAGAACGCGTCTTTGCTAGTTAGCACTAGTTTATACTGACTGTCTTCGTTATAACTAGAAATGCCTATGAGTTAAATTTGAATTTCATTTAATTAATTAATTTCAAAAAACGTTAAGTGTCAAAGTCAAACAAAGATATGAAAAATTGCAAATGCAATTTTTGATAAATCGTCAATATTGGGTGTATCAAAGCCATAATATACACATTTTATTAGAACAGTGAGTTTATTGTTACATCAAGATGTTGTCTGCAGCGAAAGTGCACATTCATCATACAAGATGATAACTGGGTTATAACAAACAAACTCAACCAGTATCGGGGCCTGATAAAATTATATCGAGAGTATTCATCAAGAGAACTTTAACAAGAGGAAACAACTTGATAGAATCAGATACACAAAGAAAATGGACAAAAATCGCTTGGCACAGTTTATGAAAGAGTAAAATTGGACGTCTGGGGTGGAGGCCTGGTGGTGGCTTCAGCCATGTTTAAGCACCAGTCTCCCACAATAAATTTGAATAATACTATAACTAGGTAATATTGTATTTTGTTGCAACTTTTTTCACAAAGCATTCCATGTTGTTGTTGGATGATCCTGGCCACCACCTGCTTATTATGTTTATGTTAATTACATATCAGCGGATGATCGTCGGATTAATTACTATTTCCTTTATTCTTATTATCTATATTATAATTATTATACCTCACCTACTATTTATTTTCTATCTAGGTATTCTGCAATACATTAGAGGAAAGATTCTAATGCATTTTTTGTATTGTAAATTGTTTACCTACAGTAATTCTTAAACTTTTCACGAATTGAATTCGTGATTTTAAGATAATATCGGGTCTATTCTCGCACAGATAAATATTAAAATATTATTTGCGGTCAATGCAGCTTGATCGAAACGTTGAGTTTAGTTAAAACATTATTTTGATATTAATCTGTGCACGAATAGACCTGATATTATCTTAAAATTGTTTACCTATATTGACACTATTACCCCATAGCATGAAACCATAACTTAGCCATGAGTACGCATATGCGTAGTAAGCAGACAACGCTGTTTGCATATTAATGCTGTCTAATTTGAAGTTTTGAACGTTCTTTCAAAATGGAGGATATAAATAGGTACATTTTGATTTATTACCTATGTTCGGCGCTCATAGCCAGTTGCACTCACTGATCGGTAAATGATTGGCGAAGTTAAGCAACGCTTGGCGCGGTCAGTATTTCAACTGAGCGTCTCCGTGCTTCGGGGGGCATGTTAAATCGCCGGTCCCGGTTGTTGTCATTAGATAGCAGTCGTTAAGCCAAGTCGGAGGCCTTTGGGCGGCTTGAACAACTCTGACACAAGGGTGGCCACTAACCATACGAAATATATATATATATATATATATCATACGATACGTATTGTACCTTTGTACTTAAGTGACCTATATACCCTGTATTTTTTTTCTACTGTTGTGTGTACATAAATAATAATATATAATATTTCTTATCCCAAGTTCCACAACGTTTAATACTTTTACTATAAACCTACTCGGCCATGAAACGTAAGCCAGGCAGATGCCAGACAGACACCAGACAGATTACGGTGTCAGGGGAACTCGGACACAAGTGTCAGTCGAGTACCGAGCTTAAGGCGTTTCGGACATAATCCTCGCTCTAAGTAGTCGGCTCTAAACTTTCAAAGTCAAACGTATTTGAATAACAAGCCTACTCATCATACTAATACTACTAATTTTTTTGTAGTTTTTATAAAAACTGTCGGCTATGTTGACAGAGTATGAAAATTGAAGCGTAGTGGCCTCCTTCTGTGAGAGCGTCATGCTTCAGAAGGAGACTGCCGAGCGGGATTGGGAGAGGGCAGATCCCGCGCGGTGAAGGACGAGACAGCGCTGGGGTAAAAACCGCGCCTGAACCTGGTCCAAAACGCCTGAGCCCCTGCCGTCGCATTATGGACTCGGGGGTCGTGGTTGTACAGATTGGGGAGTCTGCGTACTCATACCAAGTGACCCCCGGGAAGGCGGTGTGGCGCGCGTTGTCACATGCCGCCATGTGCACGGTGCACAGCGAGGCTTGGGGGATCCTTTACAATCGTTCCCAAGAAGTGCCTGGAGGGCGACCTTATTACAGTCGCCTTCCCTATGTTAGAGGGGGTGACCGCTTTACAATCATCCCCTCCGAGATGTGTCTAAAAGCACAGGCAATCATGGGCGGTTCAAGTGTGATCTTACGTGGACCTGGAGCCCCCCTTCGGTGCCGAAGATAACCGCTCCAGTGGTTTTAGCCGGTAGGAGTGCCCCAAACCCCTTCGCCATTCCCCAGGGCGGAGTAAGTTCATGAAGAATTTCCACTGGAGACCAATAAAATAAAGGTTTTATATTATAATAAAACAGAATTTCTACATAACATACGTTAATTTATATATTAAAAAACCATTTCAAAACTCGTAACTTCGTTTCACATATTATAATAACACAATCGGTTAACAAATACCGGACATATGTTTTCAACACGCTGCGGACAACCGGAGCTTTTTAGAATAACTAATTTACGTGAATATGGTTCATAAATCTAACGGACTAAATATCGATCCTAGAGGCATTCCTCCCAAAATAAAGCTGAAAAACTGACAATATTCAAAAAACCGTGATCGCTGGTCTCGCTTGCCACAGCACGTTCCTTGTGAAAAACTTTAGCCTGAGGCCCGCAACCGCAGCTGTGTCCAACTTTTGTTTGAAATACGATACAACAGCTATTTTTATAAAACCACCGCTTCACTGGATATAATCGCGTCGTTGTGCGTGTTTTTATTTTTACAATATTCTACAAGAAAACTAGAGAAAGGGGTTGTGTTAAACGTCATCACGATGAAAAGCTGTGATGGCTATGTAGAAAAAATATGTTGACGCAGTTTTAGTCATTGACAAGAAAGGTTACATCGTACTTATTGAAATGGAAAATGGAGGATAGATAAATCTGTGTAAAGTAGTAATGTCTTAGGTTTTCGCGACATAAATCTATAATATACGTGATATAATCCGTTTAAAATTGTTTTGTTAAGACAGTAGCATAGAAACAAAATTCAATGCAATAATAGCCTCATATTCAGTAGTTTGCTGATATATATGAGTGCGGTAGCTACTTACAATCCGGTCAGCCATATAAAAACGGCACCTATGAACACGCCAACGGTCATGAAGGAGTTGTTATAAGTACACCTGGGACGCAGATACCTTTCGATTTGTCCCGATTTTTCAAAAAGAAGGCAGCTTGTTCTATGCATGAAAAAAATGAATTCATTTCGTTTCCAAGTTATCAAAAATAGCAAAAAGATAGAGCTCGTGAATAATTTAATTTGGCGTGCCTACTTGGCAAGCGTTTAGCATGCCAAATTGCAAACATTTCAAGTATGCATTAAAAAATTATATATTTTTCCAAAGGCGAAGGCACACTGGAAATCACAAGTTAAAATATTTGTAGTACCATCTGCGAATTTTAATATAACGAAGATTTGTTTTTATTTTTCTTTACTGTAACAAAACGTTGCCCCACACTATGATTTCTCCTGTCTCGTGGGTGCGTTTACAGACATGAATTTCACATACAATACACCCAGACCCGGAACTAACTGCAGATCATACAAATATTTGTTCCGTGCGAGAATCGAACCCACGACCCGGAGCGCAGCAGCCGACTGTATCAGCCACTGCACCAACCGTGACGCCGTCCAAAATGTCGTTAGACAAATTGAAATAGTCTAAACTAAAGAGGATACCGAGAATTAATCGTATAGATTACAGATAAAAGAGCAGGGTTAGTGCTTCTAAAATGAACAACGTGCATTTCAATTTTACAATTAACTACGCATATTGTCTATATGCGTAGTTAAAAGTAAAATTAAAATGCACGTAGCTTTCCGTGTGATGTCCGGATTATGAATTTAGCACCACTCCATCCCATTCCGTGGGTGTTGTTAAAGGTGACTAAGAGACTCTTAACCAGATAGATCGGTAGCAGCGTGCCTTCTGTAGAACTGTAGCTATACTGCAATTACAACCCTCCTGTCAAACGTGATGAGTAGTGACAAATTCGCCCTAAACTGACGACAAATCTCGACAAAATCGGAAATCTATAGGGGCGGCCTTTGACGTCCTTTGGCTGAAATAATGATGATGATGAAAAACAACCAATTTCTTATTCGACATTATACTGGAACAGCTTTACGCTTTTGGAATTTCTGTAGGAACACCACATATACTGAATATAAAAGAAAAAGATCTTAGAATGCTAATAAATTAGAGGAGCGACTGCTAATAAATCTTAAACCAATGGCGCTCCAGTTTCCGCAGACCTATTCAATACCTAGTACTAAAAGCGAAACTCAAGAAAACGTAGGCTTCGTACCTAAATCAGGCTAGAAATAAAAAGTCACTTTCCGATAATTGCAGCGCTTTTTCATTACGAGAGCCACCATTAATAGAGTTTCAGTGTGCCTATTTTTCTTAACCTTCTTAAGATCTCCCTTTGTACTACGCTTCGTAAAACTACTCAGTGTTCTATATGGCTACTTTGGTGTTTTAAGTGTGGAATTTGTTTTATGAACCGTTTTATAGGTTTCTTTCGAGGCTAATTTGATTTCTGATTTACGATGGACGTCTCAAGGTTGTAGATTAAGAGATCTTTTCAAGTGAAATTTAGTCTTAAATATTGTATCAGCTGGACGAGCAATAGACAGATGACCTGGTGAAGGTCACTGGGACTGGCCTGGTGTGGGCGGCGTGTCATATCGGCCATTTATACGTCCACTGTTGAACAAAGGCCTCCCCCATAGATTTTCACAACTGTGTCATCATTTTGGGGGGTATTTGCCAATACTCACCACGCTTGGCAGGCGGGTTGGTGAGCGCAGTATGGCTACCGTTTCACAGAAGGGACGCTGCTGCCCATCCCTCTGGTTTAGATTCCCTTAGTCGCCTTTTACGACATCCACGGGAGGAGATGGAGTGGTGCTATATTCTTAATCCACACGGAACGGCAACGGCGTGTAATTGGTCGTTATGAAAATCTATGGCCTTTGCTCATCAGTGGCCGATATGATGACAATGATGGATGAGGAACTCTATTGTAGAGTTATTACATCATATGTAGAAGTTATAATCACTTATACTTATTTTATAATCACACTAGGATTTCTCCTGTGTCGTAGGTGCGTTTACAGACGTGAATTCCACATACAATACACCCAGACCCGGAACAACTACCTGCAGATCATACAAATATTTGTTCCGTGCGGAAATCGAATCCACGATCCGGAGTGCAGCAGCCGACTGTATCAGCCACTGAACCAACCGTGCCATCAAAGTAGAAGAATGCTGCCGTGAGAAGAGAAAGAGAAGCATTTTCTTTACTGGAAACCACAAACTTATTGATTTTGTAGTAGTTAGAACAGTAATTCCCCCATATCGTTTACAATGGAGGGTTACGGTCTGCTAAGTAACCTTTAACCTCATCCATGAAGTGACTGCCGTTTGGTGCCGGCTAAGAATAGCACTTACCCATCTCATCTCGTGGGTGTCGTAAAAGGCAACTATGGGATAAGCTGGAGGGTGGGCAGCAGCGTCATTCGAGTACATTAACAGCTCAAATGAAATCGCCAATCCGCCTGACAAGCGTGGCGATTACGGCAAAACTCCTCAAGGAGCATATGGCACACCCATACAGGTCATTGTGGCGATTTTTGGGGGATGCCTGTGTCCAGCAGCGGACAAATGATGAAAACGAAGTGACAAAATAGTCCATTTGTAACCAGCTAAAGCTTAATTATTTAGAATCTAAACCCACAACGATCCAAAAGCCTCTCAAATTGTATATACATTGTGCCATATTAGTGAAGGTATTACAGCACCAATTTTGTAATTCAGGAGCCTATTATGAAGGTACTAAAGCATGGATTTGCTCAGGAAGTTAACGTAGCTTTGAGCGAAAGCTGGAAGTTATTTAAACACATTATGTAATAAGCTTTTAAAGATAATTTGATGTGATCGTATTATCATTATTTCGAATCAGATATTGAAAGCAAGAATTTGGCACCATTATATTAGAGGTCGAAGGATCGATGGCTGATGGAGCAGGCGAGTCCTAGAGTGGAGACTGCGTATGGACAAACGTAGTGTGGGGCGCCCACCAGCTAGATGGACGGATGACCTAAAGAAGGTTGCTGTGCCGGACCCAGGATGTGAAATGCTGATGACCGGATGTCCAGCAGTGGACCGATATAGGCCGATGACGATATTAGAGGTAAAGAAATCGATGTCGTGTGGTGCCTACTATGTAAGAATATAGACGAAGTAAAAACAGTATGCCGTGTGGTGCCGGCTCAGAATACCACCACCCCATTTCCTCCGGTGGGTGTCGTAAAAGTCGACTAAGGGATTAGCCGGAGGATGGGCAGCGTCCTTCGAGTACATTAACAACTCAACTGCGATCGCCAACCCGTCTGCCAAGCGGGGCGATTATGGCAAAACCCCCCAATGAGCCCACAACACACCCATAGCGGTCGTTGTGGTGAACTTTGGGGGAGGCCTGTATTCAGCAGTGGACTTCATTCGGCCGAAATGATAATACTTATTTTCCCTTCCGGAACGTCGTCGGTAGAACAGAATGTCGCCGCGCTTATTTCCCTTTCCGAAACGAAGTCGTTAAAACGGTACAATGCGACATCATTCACAACAGACGTCAAAAAGATCAGTTAGTAAAATAGATCGTAGATGAAGATTGAACCGTACGACGTTGCCGACATATTTTTTAGATTTTTTTCATTTTTGAGAAATATTTTATGAATATGTAAAGATTTATCAATCTAAATACCGTACGACGTTGCCTTATACTTGACATTGGCGAAATTGTGAAAGATACTCTACAGAGGCCATAATCTAAGAGAAGTAGAAAAGAAAATAGACCGTAATCTCTAGCAACACTGTTCATGAACGTACACTTTAGTGGCAGCCGGAAATAATGTATTAAAAACATTATTTATAGGCGTATTGTTATTGACGGCACGGTTGGTGCAGTGGCTGATACAGTCGACTGCTGCGCTCCGGGTCGCGGGTTCGATTCCCGCACGGAACAAATATTTGTATGATCTGCAGGTAGTTGTTCCGGGTCTGTGTGTATTGTGTGTGAAAGTTGTATATGTAAACGTACCCGACACAGGAGTAATCATAGCGTGGGTCAGCGTTTAAAAAAATGTATTTGATAACGTTTATACTAATTTAATCTATTATACCTACATAGTTTTAAATTGGTTGAATAAATGACAACTTATTAATAAACTGACCGTTCCGTTCTTTTATAATGAACAACAACTTTTTCATTAGTATCCAAATTCCTAAATATTGGACGAAGTTGCGGGCACAGCTGGTTCTTTCATAATCATTATATCGGCCAGAGGACGGCCATTGCTGAAAGCTTTCCACAATTGTGTCGTCTTTTAGGGGGAAATTGCCAGCTCACCACGGTTGGCAGGCGGGTTGGTTAGTGCATTATAGCTATTATTTCACAGATGGTAAGCTGCTGCTCATCCCTCTGGTTTTGAGTTCCTTAGTTACCTTCTACGACATCCACGGGAGGAGATGTATTAGATATCTATATTCTTAACCAGGATACCACACGGGTGTGGATGCCACAAGGAAAGCTGACACTTTTTTTAGATAGGTAGTAAATGTCCTGCCCATAACACTTGTCATGCTACTCAGGACTAGTCCTGCGTGGCACTACACTACGCTTGGTACCATTAGGTTATTTAGTCTCGGGAGAAGGCCGATCCCGCTAAAAGAAGGAGGAGACGGCGCCGGGGTAACAACCGCCCTGGCGCCTAATTCCCATGCGCCTGGAACCCACTGCCGTTGCTATAAGGCGGGGGACCTCTGGGTTCGCGGGTGCGTAGATTGGGGAATCTGCGTGCTCACCAAGCGACCCAAGAGAAGACGGTAGCACGCATGTGGTCACTTACTGCCGTGGGACGCTTTGGGGGATCCTTTACAATCCCCCGGGGGGGTGACCACTTTACAGTCACCGTCTCCGAGTTGTGCCTATAGGCGTGGCACCAGTGGGCGGCTCTAGTGTGATCATACGAGGACCTGGAGTCTACCTTAGGTGCCGAAGATGACCGCCCCAGTGGTTTTAGCCGGTAGGAGTCCGGCATGCCCCTTTGTCCTTTCTCGGGGGGGAGGAAGTTCATGTCATCTTCGGCACGTTAGACGGCTCCAGGTCCACGTATCACACTAGAGCGGCCCACTGGTGCCACGCCTATAGGCACATCTCGGAGAGGGTGACTGTAAAGCGATCACCCCTCCGGGGATGTAAGGGATCCCCCAAAGCATCCCTGTGCACTGTGCTGTGCTGCGCACATGGCGGTGCATGACCACATGCGCGCCACCGTCTTCTCGTGGGTCGTTCGGTGCGGGCATGCAGATTCCCCAATCTACGCACCCGTGAATCCAGAGGCCCCCCGCCTTATAGCAACGGCAGGGAGTTTTAGGCGTATAGGAGTTAGGCGCCAGAGTGGTTGTTAGCCCGGCGCCGTCTCCTCCTTCTTCGAGCAGGATTGGCCCTGTCCCGATCCCCCTCTGCGGTCTCCTTCTGAAGCATGAAGCTCTCACAGAAGGAGACCACTGCATTCTCGTTTTCATGCTCTGCCAGCATAGCCGACACTACTGCCGGCAGAGAGAAATCTTGCCTGATAACGATCGACCAGGATCCGCCACTCGGGCAGGGCACGCCTCGAGCGTGTGCTGTGCGGTGTCCTGGTCGCTATCACAATGATGGCATTTCGCCGTGGCCTCACGTCCTATCCTGTGCAGGTACGCACCGAAACAACCGTGCCCGGTGAGCACCTGCGTCAGGCGGTAGGTGACGCGCTCGCTTCTTCTGAGCCAGGCTCCATAGAGCGGCAGGATGGCCTCGACAACACACTTGGTCGCAAACTGCGTTCGCAGGCGGTGACGCCACTTTCCAAGTGCACGCCGCCGAGCTAGCTACCTCAGCCTATCGAGCAGGCAAATGAGACGGTATGCAGAGGGAAACTCTGCGGCCCTTACTTCTTTCTTCAAGTGAACCAATCCGGCTTCCTTCTAGCCTGTCGGGAACACGCTATGACGGAGCAACTGGTGAACAGCCGCCTCCAGCGGTCCCACAAAGACTGCAGAGCATACACCAACGCGCGGCCTGAGATACCGTCCGAACCCGGTGCATTGTTGCGTCTCTTCAGGTGGCCAATGGCTCGGCCCAGCTCCCCTTCCAAAACCCCCAACTCCTCGGCCCATTCCGAGGCAATCAGGGTTTTTCAAACCACCGGAAAGAGCAAGGCAATCGGGGATGGAGAGGGACCAGGACGGTCCCAGTTGATGGTACTTATCTAGTAGGTCTCTAGCAATAAGAAAAAACAAAACCCAAATCGACAGGCAAATAATCCTTTGCAAACACCAAAATCCGTTAATGAATTTTAAGGAAGCTTAAGAATAACATCACCCGATTAAACACAGTACGTGGGAACCGCAAAGCGCTGATTTCTCAAAAATAAACTTTACACAAAGCGCAGAGTGATTATCTTAAGAACCTCTCAGTTGCAGGCTTTGTAAAGAAACTCGTAATATAACTGAAATCTGCTAATGGCGCCGGCCTCTTTACGCGTTAGGCCACGAAACGTGTTTTGAAACACGTTCTCAGTTAGATTGTGGGTTTGCCCGTTTTGAATAAAGGAGTTTGTCGACAGTATCATAGAAAACTGTGTTGAATTTAGTGAAAATAACTGGCCGAAGAAAAAGGACTGGCACAGCGACCACGCTGGCAAACACGCCTAAATGTGTCTTGATGTTCTCAATTACTTAATTAAAAATCTTCCGTACAGTGCTGGGATTAAGAATATAGCACCATTCCATCTTCTCCCGTGGAAGTGGTAAAATGCGACTAAAAGACTCTAAAACAGAGGGATGGGCAATAGCGGAACTTCTTTGGAACACCAGTCATTCTGCGCTCATCAACCCGCCTGCCAAGCCCGGTGAGTACTGGCAAATTCTGTCCAAAATTACGACACACGGCATATAACCGGTCGCTGTAGAAATATATGAGTGAGGCCTTTGTTCAGCACTGCAAGTTCTTTGACTGATATGAAGAACAGGCCATTATGAGTGCCAAGTATTGCATAAAAAAAAAACTTACCTATTTTTATCACCGGTTCTTTTTTCATCGACCAGATCTGTAAAGAAATTATTGGATTAGTAGATACAATTACAGTGAAATGTTTACGTAATGAGAGACTGAATTTATTAATTAGTTTATGTAATTAACGATATCAGCGTGGCGCGGATACGCGTTTGGTTTCATGAAGTGTTCGTTTTTAAGCGTTTAATTATCCTAATGTAGTTTCAATTTTAGCTATGTAGTTAGTTATGCCATATGTGGCATTTTTATCTTTGAATCTGTACTAGTGCGTCGACGTTCGGCGCAAAAATAAACTGTTTTTTTTCTTCTTTCATCATCAATTCAGCCGAATTAAGTCCACTGCTGGACACAGGCCTCCCCCCAAATATCACCACAACGACCGATATGGGTGCGTTGTGGGCACATTGGGGGGTTTTGCCATAATCGCCACGCTTGGCAGGCGGGTTGGCGATCGCAATTGAGTTGTTAATATACTCGAAGGACGCTGCTGCCCATCCTCCGGCTAATCCCATAGTCGACTTTTACGACACCCACGGAGGAGATGGGGTGGTGGTATTCTGAGCCGGCACCACACGGCATCTTCTTTCATATCAGCTAGTAACTATCCTATTGCAAGACAAGAACCTCTTCCACAGCGAAGGAAGGAATATTGATCACGCTTGCTCACTGCGTGTTGGTGATGTCAGACCATTCAGAACAAGGGTTCTTTTAGGGTTGCCAGATGGGATGACTACAATATCTGGGCAAAATTTTAAAATGTCGGGATTTTGGCACCATTGTCGGGACAAGTCCAAATCATACTTTTTGACAAAAAACCTAACATTTGTGGCACATTATGAGTATTATACATAGCTTAATAATAATAATTCGAGACATGTTTACCTCGACGCACAGTGCATGGCGGTCGCTCCGTTATCGCATGCTTCCATACAGCACACACACACACTACAGCTTTCGTTATCTTTCTTTATCCATACTAAAAATCTTCTGCTACTGTACTGTGATTTGTGAACTTTCTTCTTAAGAAAAAACTGCTGTGACTGTGCCGTGGTTTATTTGTTTTTGGTGACAATTACAACAAATACACAAATGTGATGTTTCATTCAGTTGGAGTGAAGTAATCGAACTTTACGAGAAGCTATTTGTCGGGAAATTTTATTTAGATTCTGGACATATGAAATGTCGGGACAATCCAGACAAATCCCGACCATCTGGCAATAGGGTTCCTTATGATTTCCTTCACCGTTAAAATCAGTGTTGTCTTAGATTAAAAACTAAGATAGTTACACACACACAGTACATACGATACTGAATTGGTACATGGTGCTTAAAAAGCGACTACGGACTCACTCTGGATGCTCACCGACGTCGCGGCAAACAGACACTTCAATTTTATTAATTGTATAGATAAAATTAAAACGTTTCCTACTGACTGGTCTTTTAATATGTATTCTCAAAGAAATCAAAGCAAAACCGGAGCGGTCAGCTAGTTTTATTATATACGTATGTATTCCTCAAAAGCCTACCTGGGCTTTATTTTCTCACAAAACGAAATCTATGCGTGAGCGTTCGTTAACGATCGGTCAAGCAGTTACTGAGTTATGGGGGTAACACTGAAACACATTTCCGCATTTATAGCGCCACTAGTCAGCACTAATATATTTTATATGGATGTGTGTTTGCTCCAGTAAAAAGCAGGTGAAAGTTATCATGGAGGATCAAAGGAGGGATCAAAAAGTAGTGAGAACGACATACTCCTTGGGAAGAAAAAAAAAACTGGCAGGCATAGCTCAGATACATATGTGTAATATTAATAAAGAAAAAAATCTTCGATGCTCTTTTGTTTTTTATCTGTTCCCCAAATTGAAAAAATACTTAAGGGGAAACAGGTACGAATACGATAACTAGGTGATGGATGCCGTGGAGAGCTTTTTGCAGGACCAAGACAAAACTTTTTTTGTGAAAGGGATTGAAGCCTTCGAAAAGCGCTGGACTCGGTGTGTAGAGAGACTCGGAAACTATGTAGAAAAATAAATTATTAAGTAATCAATAGTCATTATATTCTATCTCATTCTCACTACTTTTTGATCCCTCCACGTATGTATCAAATTGTCGCTTTCTGTTTAATGTTTTGCCTATCATGGGGGGTAGTCTCAGGATATCAATGTAGTAAGACTACCTTTAAAGTAACTCAATATTGTTACTTTAAAGGAAATCTTACTACATTGATTTCCTGAGACTACCCCCCATGGTATTACGATTATTGTTCGCCAATATTAGAATATTATTTTAAGTAGATCCTCACTACGATCATTACTAATTAACATTAGCGTATAATGAAAGTACATGCAACTATAAACAATTAATAGTGCATAGTTTGTTTGTATCTTTTAACTGTAAATATATGTAACATAAAATTATTGTACATGGTTCACTTATAGTTAATCCAGTTTTTGAAGGTGTATTAGCCTGGTAAAAAATATATTTTATTGTGTTGTTTTGCGTAGCTGGTTACTTGTAAGCTATTCAAACTCTTGTGCTTTCCTTGTAAATAAATGAATTTATAAAACTAAACTAACTAATTTTGTCTGTCAATATTGGCCTCCCAAGACTAGTGGTTAATAATCACCATGACCTTTTTATTCTCCTAGACTTCCCCCCCACTGGGAGAGGCGGAGGCTTCATGGATATATGGGTACGGTGGGTACGGTCTCTCTCCGCTAGCCCTTGCAGATAATTACCAAGGCTGGCGGCTAGATTGGTGATCGCAATTTATTGTTTTAACACCAAGTGGGACGCTAGTGCATATATCTATAGACCTTAGTCACCTTTTACGACCCCTACAGCTTGAAAAGAGGTTCTTATTACTTACATTTCCAAAAACGATCGGCGTTTTTCAATATTCAAAATGCTTTATTGTGGATCATAGGAACAGAAGATGCTAAAACGTAATGAAATAACCATCATCATATCATCCAATGGACGTCCACTGCTGAACAAAGCCATCCCCCATAGATTTTCACAATTATGTCGTAATTTTGGGGGGAATTTGCCAGTACATTCCACGCTTGGCAGGCGGGTTGGTGAGCGCAGTATGGGTACTGTTTCACAGAAGGGACGCTGCTGCCCTTCCTTTTGGTTTAGCGTCCTTTAATCGCTTTTTACGACTTTTATGACGATTTATTATATTCTAATTTATCATCTAAAAATGTATTTATTAGAGTTTGAGGTACTGATATTATGGTAAATTAAAAATGTGTTGTCAGTTTATTCATCTTCTTAGTGTTGTTCCAATTTTGCTTTGTGTAATTACTTTTAGTCAAGTTTGCGTTGTTATTGGTGCAAAAATAAATTGTTTCTTTCTTTCTTTCTATGTATAATTTCCAAAATAGTTAAATTACTACACTCTTACCCCAATTTCATTACACAGAAGCAAATGAAATACAGCCAAAGTTATCCATCTGCGTACCCAGAAGACAGCATAAAGATTTACTACCCAAACCAATTCCGTATACATATTGTATTTCATACAATTTCCTTAGACGGAAATCAGTAGCAAGGCCTAAAGGAAATAGAACGTAAAGTTGGTTCCCATGGACCCTGAGTCTTATATGACAAAGATGACATACGTGGATGCTTGTGACAGATATGCTTTTATTCTGTTTTACCTATGTAAAATATCCTGTAGTTGGAGTTTAGCAAGACCAATGCTCCGTGTTCCATGAGGTGTCCGGACTAAGAATATGGCACCACTCCATCTCCTCCCGTGGAGGTCGTAAACGTAAACTGGATGGGCGCAGAATGGCTACTGTTCAGCCAAAGGGACGCTCCTTTGGCTGAACAGTAGCCATTCTGCGCTCACCAACTCGCCTGCCAAGCGGGGCGAGTACCGGCAAATTCCTCTCAAAATGAAGATACAACTAAAGCGTGGGACGACTTGCAACGAGGTGGACAGACGACCTGGTGAAGGTCGCTGGGAGTCGTTGAATGAGGGCGGCATGTGACCGATCGTGGAAGCCTATGGGGAGGCCTTTGTTCAGCAGTGGACGTCCTTTGACTCGTATATTGATATGAAGAAGACCAATGCGATCTTCCGTGTGTGCGCGCCCGAGCTGCAGCTTCAGCTACTGTGATAGTTTTTCGCCCAACATCACATCAAATCAGTGCAATCAGTATTTTTGGTATGAAAACCATATTTTTGTACAATCATTAACATTATAATTATTTTGCTGTACTAGCTTTGTGGTATGCACTCATAACCAGTTGCACCCACTGATTGGATAATGATCGGCGAGGTTAAGCAACACTTGGCGTGGTCAGTCTTTAGATGGGTGACCGCATAGTGGTATTGGTGGTGCCGTGTGGTGCCGGCTCAGAATACCACCACCCCATTTCCGCCCGTGGGTGTCGTAAAAGTCGACTAAGGGATTAGCCGGAGGATGGGCAGCAGCGCCCTTCGAGTACATAAGCAACTCAACTGCGATCGCCAAACCGTTTGCCAAGCGTGACGATTATGGCAAAACCCCTCAATTAACCCACAACACACCCATATCGATCGTTGTGGAGATCTTTGGGGAAGCCTGTGTCCAGCAGTGGTCTTCATTCGGCCAAAATTATGATTTACATTTTAATTATTTTGCTGTACTAGCTTTGTAGTATGCACTTATAACCAGTGGCACTCACTGATCGGTTAATGATCGGTGAGTTTAAGCAACACTTGGCGTGGTCAGTCTTTAGATGGGTGACCGCATAGTGGTATTTGGACTGAGCGTCTCTGTGCTTCGGAGGGCACGTAGAACCGTCGGTCCACGTTTTTGTCATTAGACGGCAGTCGTTAAGCCAAGTCGGAGGCTAGGGGGGCTAGGGGCTAGGGGGGCTTGAACAACTGTGACACAAGGTTGGCCACTAACCACATGAAAAGGAAGAAGCTTTGTCAGCCAATCGGTAAGTTTCATCATACTGGCCATAGGACATCCACTGCTGAACAAAAGCGGGAGGCCTTTATAGATGTCCACAATTGTGCCATCATTTTGGGGGGAATTTGCCAGTACTCACCACGCTTGGCAGGCGGGTTGGTGAACCGCCGCGGTGCCCGTGTCCAACACGCCTGATTTTTTTTATGGGCTTCTCGCATACATTTCTGGGAAATGTGGTTGCTTAACCGGTCATTTGCTGGCGAAGCCAAAAGAGGCCTCCAGCCAGGCTTAAATTAAATATTAAAAACTACGCAACTTTCGCTAAGGGCGCCCCCTGCGGGACACGGACCTCGGCTTAGGGCGTTGCTGGGGATATCAAGCTATTGTTTTTGGGGACAGCTGGATCGGTATTATTTAAATTGTATTAGGGGACATTTAAAGCTACTGGCTCGGCACGGGCCGGCGCGAGCAAGAGACGGGAGGGAGAAGTGCTAACTTGAACGAGAAGGTGACGCGGCGATAGGCCTCCGCGACGTCGGTGAGGCGGGCATCCTCGGCGGCGAGGGCGGTACAACGGTCGGGTGTTTAGTGAACGAGACAACGCGAGTCTCTTCATGTGATCTAACGTGATTTTATCGTCTGGATCGACCAGAACGTGCCTCGGGCGGCGTACTCTACTGATACGGGAGGGTTCGTAGTCGGCGGCTGATACCACAAGGGGATTTGGGTGGGACAGGGCAGAATCAAGATAGCGTTTAGACGCTTGTTTCATAAATTGCCTGATGGTCGGCAAGTTAAGGTCGAAATGGAGTTGGTCGTTTCGCATGTACAGAGGCGCTCCGGTGGCCTTGCGCATGAAACGGGTTTGGAGAGTTTCTAATCTACGGAGTGGGTATGATTCAGCGTGTGCGAACACTGGGCTGGCATAGGTCATGATGGGTCGAATGCATGTGGTGTAAATTCTCACCTTATTTCTAAGGGATAATTTACTACGAGCGTTCAGGATATAGTGAAGGCGACCGAGCACAAAGGCAGCGCGGGCACGCACCATCTTTGTGTGGGGAATGAAGGTCAGTTTTTTGTCTAGGGTGACTCCAAGATACTTGGCGTGCGGTTCCCAAGGAACCGATTGGCCCAGCATCGAGATCTCCCTGAAGCGTGGGTGGTCGTCGCCTAATTTGCAAAATAGGACGGCTTTACTTTTGATAGGGTTAACTTCGATCCGCCATTTCCTAAACCATTTACCGTAGACGTTGGCTGTGGTTTGGAGGATCTTAGTTATATTATCGGGACTGCTACCAGAGTAGAATATGGCCGTGTCATCCGCGAACAGTGCTAATTGGGTCGTATTAGCAGGTCTTTTGGGGAGGTCACTGGTGTACAGTGTGAACAATAATGGGGCTAGCATGGATCCTTGTGGGACTCCGGCTCTAATGGGGTGGGGGGAAGAGAGAGCGCCCGTGATTCGATATCGGAAACTGCGATTTGACAAGAAGTCTCGTATGATGAGAACGAGACGGTCAGGCACTCCGAGTTGGTACAACTTATATAATAAGCCATTGTGCCAGACTTTGTCAAATGCTTTCGCAACATCGAAAAAGAGGACTCCCGTCATCAGGCCGCGTGAGAATCCGAACGTGATGTGTTCAACTAGTCGGTGGACTTGTTGTACACACGAGTGTTTGGTTCTAAAACCAAACTGTTCGTCGGGAATGAGTTTCTTGGAATCGGCAAAATCCTTTAATCGGGAATAGATAATCCGCTCATAAATCTTCGCAAGAGAATTGAGAAGGCTTATGGGGCGATAGCTGGAAGGCTCGCACTTGGGCTTACCGGGTTTGGGAATACCGATAACGGTGGCCTGTTTCCACGTATGCGGAAAGAGGTTATTGTTTAATGCCGCATTGAAGATGACGGTCATTAAGGCGATAAGACGTTCGGGGAAGAGTTTAATCACCTTGTTGGTGATACCGTCAGAGCCGGGGGCTTTGCGAGGGTCAACACGCCTGAGCCCCCTGTCGTCTTTATATCGCAGGGGGCCTTGGGGGTCGCGAGCGTGCTTGTTGGGAAATGCGTGCTCATATCGAGCGACTCTCGGGAAGACAGCGGTGTGCATGTGGTTACGTACCGCTGTGTGCGCAGCACAGCGCATAGTGAGGCTTCGGGGGAATCTTTTACAATCCCCTCGAGAAATGCCTAGGGGGTGGCCTCTTTACAGTCATCCCCTCCGAGATGTGCCTAAAGGCGTGGCACCAATGTATCTCTAGATGGAGATCTTTCGAGTTCCTGGAGCCTCCCTTCGGTGCCGAAGATGATAACTCCGGTGGTTTTAGCCGGTAGGAGACCAGCATTCCCTTTCGCCCTTTCCCGGGGCGAAGGAAGTTCATGAGTATTTTCAAAGGACCAATAAAAAAAAATAAGACAGGTTGGTGAGCGCAGTAAGGCTTACTGTACCATATAAGAGACGCTGCTGCCCATCCCTCTGGATTAGAGTCCCATAGTCGCCTTTTACGACATCCACGGGAGGAGATGGAGTGGTGCTATATTCTTTATCTGGACACCACACGGAATTGAATTCGGTAAGTTTATTTATATACAATTCAATAATTCTCTTAAAATAGTAACACATTACCCGCTACTCTTATAGCCCTCAGCGGTAGAACTCCCATTTCAGGATTCCAGACTTAAATTATAAATTCTATGCACCCTGAAAAGCACCTTCCAGTATTCTAGTGGTATATTTATGTACGAATATAGCAAAATTTTCTCCTGGTAAAGTGGAAGGAATTCTTTATGAGCAAATAGGATTTCAGTACTGACCCAGTAACAGCTGGGAAATCTAGTTAGTAGGTATAATGCTTGTTATTTTATGTCATAACCGTTTAAAATATGGTTTAATTTCATAGTTTTAGAAGTGCTGCATTAGCCGTTTGGTTTCCAACTAAGACTGGGTTTTGATTTTGTTTCTTAGAAAGAAAGAAATGTTTATTTTCCAATTGAGCGCACAACACCTTTATACTAAACAGAAGGTACAAGATACAAAAAAAAAAAAACTAAACTTATTTAAAAACATGTTAGTCGACAAAACAAAGTATTTATAAACTGGCAAACCTATAAAATAATATAATTAATAGTAGACACGGTAGAAACTAACGGCCAAAATTAATAATCAATCTAATCAAAATCTTAGGATTTGGGATCAAGAATTTGTCTGTTTTTTGTGCCAAATGTGATCCTCACACAAAAACGGATGACGTTGGATTAGGTTGATTATAAATTTTGGCCGTGTGACACACTGTATGGTCCAAGTCTATGGATTACCAGACATCTGATATAATTAATATAAACAAAAGAGGTACGTAATTACAAATGTTTTGGTTAAAGAATGAAATGCACGGTATGAACCGGTTCATAGGGTCATTGCTCAGCATATTGCTATGACTTCGGACGGACCTAACGCCAACAGCGCTGGTTTTCTAACTGGTCAATTGCGCGCAACTCTTGCTTCTTAGGAAAAACTTCTTGTTAAAGAAATTACTGCTAGCTGGAGGGTAAAAAAAAAAAAAAAAAAAAAAAAAAAAAAAAAAAAAAAAAAAAAAAAAAAAAAAAAAAAATTGCATTGTTATCCAATATAGGCATCTCATCCCGTGGGACACATACAATAAGGCGACTATGGGATTATTCGAAGGAAGGGTAGCAGACGATGATCCAACATAAGAAGTAAAGTTGCCGAAATGGCTGATCTTGCTGTAAGCGGAACTGGCAATGGGTGGGTCATATAGCTCATAGAACTGATGACTGTTGGGGCAGAATGTTCTCGAGTGGAGACCGCGCACCGGAAAACGCAGCGTAGGACGGTGACAATGAGATGGACAGACGACCTGATGAAGGTAGCTGAACGTCAATGGTTGTGGGTGGCACCTAACCCGTCGCTGTGGAGATCTATGAGGGAAGTCTTAGTATCTAACGATACACATCTCAGAACTGGACAAAATCTTGAATTTTGTTGACTATTTATTGAAAACTTCATTCCTTCCTTGCGTCACAAGCTGCATTCAGAGTATCCTTTCCAAATAGCGCATCAGGCGATACACATAATATAGGTATAGCATGAAGTTCTAATTTAAAATTATGGTACCAAAACCGTGCCGGACACAACTTTCTCAATCCAGTATTATAATTAAAAACTGAATAATTTCCAGCAACTTTGCTTGTAATTAGGGCACGACGACACAGCCGCATTAATACTAAATAGGGTTTACATTCGCCAGCACAAACAGGTCTATGCGTTTAATTGGAATAGTAACACTGCACCGAATTACGTAAGCAGTTAATAGTGCTCAGGTTTCTCGTTGACCAATGGGCGCTCGCAAAAAGTGAAGTGTGATAGGACTACTGACAGAAGCGACGTTTCTTAGTATTGTATGCTAAATTAAATTGATATGTTTTACACTAGCTGGGATACACGGTTTCTACCGCCCTTTAATTTGAAAGAAATTGGATTATTTATAAATAGTTTAGAGTACGTACATAAAGTATATATATATTGGATTTCATGGCTCTTTTTTTTCGCGGAACCCTAAGTAATTTTCTAAAATAAAAGTAGTCTAAGGGTGAGATTCAGAAACGAGTCTAAGCTAAGTTCACGCTTCCATCAGTCAAAATTAGGGGCGTAAGTAGTGCATTTTGACATATGGAAGCGTAAGTTCACGCTTAGACTCGTTTCTGAATCTCACCCTAAGTTATTCCTAACATCAGCTATATGTCAAAGAAAGTCCCCTAGAAATCGGTCCAGCCGTTTCGGAGATTAGCGAGAACGAACAGACAGACCGACAGACTGACTGACTGACTTTTGTTGTGGGTAGCGTATATACTTTCATATGCATTTAGTAAAAAGCTGTTATTTTGACATTACAAACAGACACATTTTATTTATTTGTATCGATGAGAAAAGAAAATAAGGACTCATTTTAAGTGTTTTACAAGTACAATAATAATGGGGAAACCCACTCCGAGTCCTCGAGACGCATGGTCATGAAACTAGTGTCACACCTCTAGACACCCCGAGCCATTTAAGGTGTTGCTCCTGTATTGGAGGCCATTTAGGAGAGCTATCCTGGCTCTAGTGTGATCTTACGAGGACCTGGAGCCCCCCTTCGGTTCCGAAGATGACCGCACCAGCGGTTTTAGCCGGTAGGAGTCCAGCATACCCCTTCGCCCTTCCCCGGGGTGAAGGAAGTTCCATGTAGAATTTCCACAGGACATCAAATAAAAAAAAAAAAAAATAGGAGAGCTATCCTGTAAGTGGGAAGTCACCGTTTGCCACAGAATTTTAATAAAACATTGAAAGGCAGACGCCGTTATTTCAGCTTATGTAAAACAGCATAGTTATCAGTCTATAGAACACCGATTGCAGTAGTCATTGTCATTGTAGCTGTCATCTCATATAAGTCCTACACCACCGGGTACAGTTCGTGATTGCATTCCTATGGTACAGCCCTTGAGAGTCCCAGGTTTGTGTCCAATTACAGTTTAGATAAAAAATCTCTAAATTACATTTACGTGTTGGACCCATTTCCTCGCGTAAGCCTATCAAAAGACTGAAGATAATATGATATGATAAGCCATGAAAATAATATTTAATTATATTTACGTTCAGTATGTATCTATTCTCTGTGTAGTGTCCGGATTAAGAATATAGCACCACTCCATCTCCTCCCGTGGAGGTCGTAAAAGGCGACTTTATATATATTTATATTTATATAGACTTAGGGACTCTAAACCAGAGGGATGGGCAGCAGCGTCCTTTCTGTGGAACAGTAGCCATACTGCGCTCACCAACCCGCCTGCCAAGCGTGGTGAGTACTGGCAAATTCCCCCATTACAATGACACAGTTGTGGAAATTTATGGGGGAGGTCTTTGTTCAGTAGTGGACGTTGTACGGCCGGTAGGATGATGTATCTATACTTTCACTCTCTTATACTCTGCCTCACTCACTCACATTACAATATGCGCTGCCCAGCGAATGAGGTGCGTTGCGTCGCTGCTTCATTTCACATTTTGTGTGTAAAATCCCCATCGCAAACGTTTAAAGCTTCGCATCGCATTCACACTTCTGCAGTGAGAATTGAAAATCATAAGAAATTGAAAGGCATAGTGTATTTTTGATGGAATTCAATATTTATGTCAAGTTAATAGCTAGCTCGTTGGTTTGCGTTGCTGCTGCTGTGGCAGCTGCAAAGGCCCTTAAACTTAGTTTAACGGCTTAACGTTTAGGCCCTTTGGGCTCGAAATGATCTATCTATTAGGGTTCGAGAGCTCTAAGTCTTCTATTTAGAGACATTGAAAGGTAGAAACTTTCCGTGAGCTATTTTTATGCTCCGTGCTGGCCTATTCTTCGGCAAAAAAGTAGCAATGCTAATCAATGTAGCACGTGTGTGTGTGTTTAAACTTTATATATTGAGATGTACAATTAAAAGTTTAAAAGCAAGTATCGTATCCATGTGTTGTCCGGATTAAGTATAAAGTACCACGCCACCTCCTCCCGGAGATGTAGTAAAGATCGACTAAGGGACTCTAAACCAGAGGGATGTTCAGCAGCATCCCTTCTGTGGGATAGAAGTCTTTATGCACTCACCAACCTGCTAAGCGTGTTGAGTTCTAGCAAATTCCCCCCAAGATGACACCACAATTTCTTTAAAAATCCATGGGGGAGGGGAGGCCTTTGTTCAACAGTGGACGTCCTTCGGCTTGTATGATAATGATACCTACATCTATTTTTATATACATACTAGCTGCCCGCTCCAGATTTGCACAGACAGATACATACAAACCCGATTGCAGCGCCACCTACCGAGTCCAATATGAATCGAAACCATCCAAGGACCCACTCAAATATACACAAAAAATATATCAACATCGGTCCAGCCGTATAGAATATATAAGAAAATATTGTATTCTTAAATGATAATATCGCGATATTTAATATTAAAGTACAAAATAACAACATTAATAATAGTTATATAGATACCTTTGAGACGAATAACATTCAAACACAAAAGATAAAGATCGCGACTCTTTCTTTTCTGAGTTTATTATTAAAAGGCCCATCGGCGAATGTCCTAAATTAATAATGCATGATAACAGCTGAAAGAACTAAAAAGTAAACCAATGTATTATTTGAAATCAAAATGAAAATAAATAGCCACTCGGTCAATAACAATAAAATAAAAGTACTTGAAGGTATAAACCGTTCAATGGGCTAGGACCGAATGCGATTCAGATGAAAGGTAAACATAGCTATTTTCTGAATCTAGAATCATATTGTTTGTTCAAATAATCAATCGTTGTTTTCTGTTACGCTTATATGCTCTGAAAGGTTCTCATCTCGGAGGGGATGACTGTAAAGCGGTAGTGGTAGCGGAGGGCAGGCAGGCTGTAAAAAGGCCGCACCCCAGGCACTTCTCGGGGAGGATTGTGAAGAATCCCCCAAGTCTTGACTTGGCGGGATCCTTCACAAGCTAGCAAGCTGTGCTGCGCACACGGCGGCACGTGACCACGTGCGTTCCACTGTCTCCCGGAGGTCGCTCGGTGTGAGCACGCAGACTTCCCAATCTGTGCGCCCTGCTGGCCGCACCTATCCTACAGCAAGGCGTGTGGTGGCAAGGTGGAACACACGCGCCGCCATCTCCAGTCACTGGCCAATTCTAAAAACATTCAGTGTGATCCACATGTACGAGTACAACTATTTTATTGTATGATGAGTCATGTAAAACTATGTTATTGCATAATTACTCAATGCCTATTAAAATATTATGTATGAATAGAATTGGAATTTACATGAAGGCAATCGAACAAAAAAAGGAATTAAGGACTTTTTGCGTTGAATTAGGAGTAGGAGTAGACGTTTTACCTGTTCGTCGTCTAAATTATAGACTTTACTGTTCACGTAGAGAAGGAAAACGTTTTAAAAATAAGTATAAACGTCTAAACATTTATTACTGGCTCCTTTTTTAGCGTGACCTCAGGTAAACTCGCTGAGAATTTATTCAACTGGGCCGAATCTAGGGTGGGTCGGGCGGACTAAGTGCCGGTGATTTCAGAATTAACATTAATTTACATTAAAAAGTTGAAGGTAGCGAAATAGAAGGTGGAAAAATGAAACGTGTTATGTTGGGACGTACCCTCTGAGACCTCGGATCCAACTTCGACGGAGGACGAAATTTACGGTTAGAATACACAGGTGGGTCTCCGGCTTGGGCCAGTATAAAGTAAATAATGTTTACATAAATGTTAAATGGCCCTACAAATTCTGCTTAAATCCAATTAAGGTGCGAGTTTAAGGCAGGCTGTCGTGATTTGGCAGTTCATTCATCATCATCATCATCAACATATCAGCCAAAGGACGTCCAATACTGAATAAAGGCTTCCCCCAAAGCCGCAACAACGACTGGTCGGGGTGTGTTGTGTGCATATCAGCCAAGCTTGGCAGGCGGCTTGGTGAGCTCTAGTGTGATCATGCGAGGATCTGGAGCCTCCCTTGGGTGCCAAGGATGACTGCTCCAGTGGTTTTAGCATGTAGGAGTCCGGCATACCCCTTCACCCATCCCCGGGGCGAAGGAAGTTCATGAAGAATTTCCACTGGGCACCAATAAAAAAATAAAAAAATACGGGTTGCACTCAGTGAAATTTTTATAGCAATAAATGTTTTTTATTTTATTTATCTAGACACGTTCGCGGTCTGCTATAGGTACATGCATATATGCACACACTATAGCTGCGTCTCGTAACGGTGTGGTGAGTCCAGAGATTGTATCTCATCTAAAAATATGCGTATCGCGTTAAAGAAGTTTTCACTTAAAAAAAAAAGCGGGTTGGTGATCGCAGTTGAGTTGTTAATATACTCGAATGACGCTGCTGCCCATCCTGCGGATAATCCCATAGTCGCCTTTTACGACACCCACGGGATGATGGGTTGGTACTATTCGTAGTCAACACCACACAGCTTACACACAGACTCGCCAGCGGTCTGCAAGAGACTATATTCTTCTAGAATAACAGAGTATTATTCTAATATGGTGCGATGATTAAATCCCGATGACCAATCAATAAAACAGTCATTGACAGGCCCATGTTCCGCAGTGGACGTTTTCGGGCGGATATAATCAACGAACTATTTTGGCTGTGGCTTTGAGCTATATATTCAGAGCAAAGTCAAAGGACATTTAATACATTCGTTGTCTATATGGTAAACCAGATAGTGAGAGAGATACAGATACGTAGTGAGTACACTATACCTGGTATTTCTCTACGAGATCGAATAAAAATGAATAAATCTGTAGAAGAACTAAAGTTGCCGACATAGCTGAAAGGATTAGTAAGCTGAAGTGGTAATGGGGCACATAGCTCGTAGGTAGGATACAGGTGGCACCCGGGAAGACGGTGGCGCGCACGTGGTCACGTGCCGCCATGTGCGCAGCACAGCGCAAAGCGAGGCTTGGGGGGATCCTTTACAATCCTCCCCGAGAAGTGCCTGGGGGGCGACCATTTTACAGTCGCCTTCCCTCCGCTAGAGGGGGTGACCGCTCTACAGTCATCCCCTCCGTGATGTGCCTAAAGGCGTGGCACCAATGGGCGGCTCCAGTGTGATCTTACGAGGACCTGGAGCCCCCCTTCGGTGCCGAAGATGACCACTCCAGTGGTTTTAGCCGGTAGGAGTCCGGCATACCCCTTCACCCTTCCCCGGGGTGAAGGAAGTTCCATGTAGAATTTCCACTGGACATCAATAAAAAAAAAAAAAAAAAAAAAAAAAAAAAGGATACAGGTGGCATGTACCCTGTCATTGTGGAAATATAATGGATGTTCTTCGGCTAAAATTATGATTTTACAATTAGAGATGAATAATCTAAGGTAAGGTAAGGTCCGGGAAAGGGAAACGAAGTCGAAGTCGAAGAAGAAAAATACAAATATTAGAACCATCATCATTTCAGCCGAAAAACGTTCACTGCTGCACAGAAGTCTCTCCCAAAGATTGCCACACCGACCGGTAAGGTTTTGTGTTGTGGGGTTTTGCCATAATCGCCACGCTTGGCAGACGGGTTGGCAATCGCAGTTGAGTTATAAATGTATTCGATGGACGCTGCTGCTCATCCGCGGGCTAAATATAAAATAAAAATAGAATTATCTTAGAAATAAAAGAACGAAAGAATTTCTTTCTTTCTAATTCATCATCATCATTTCGGCCGAATGAAGTCACTGTGTGATTCTAGTGCTGGACACAGGCCTCCCCCAAAGATCACCACAACGACCGATATGGGTGTGTTGTGGGTTCATTGGGGGGATTTGCCATAATCGCCACTGGCAGACGGGTTAGCGATCGCAGTTGAGTACATAGAGTTTATATATTGAATTTCGTGGGGTTTTTTTTTGCGCGGTACACTAATTAATTTTCAAAAATAAATGTAACCTATGTTATTTCCTATAACATCAGCTATTTGACAGTGCAACTCCCGTAGAAATCGGTCCAGCCGTTTCGGAGATTAGCGGGAACAAACAGACCGACAGACAGGCAAAAAAAATTCAAATAATTTTTCTTTTGTAGATACGGTATATACTTTCATATGCATTTAGTAAAAATCTGTAATTTTGACATTACAAACAGACACTTCAATTTTATTTATTTGTATACATAGAACATAGAAATCGTCTAACTTAAAACTGCAGGCCCCTTCGCCCACTTTTTATTAGAAAGTGACATTGTTCTATGACATTTTTCGTGGAGGCGTGTAATTTTAAATTCTGGAGAAAAGAAAGGGTTAGAAAATTTCTGAAGGAATTCATAAAACTTTGTTAGAGATCGTCTCGTATTTTTGTTTTATTTAAGAGGAGTGGAATGGGCCTACCTAAGTGATCAACATCACGTACATGGAGACTGCTACCACTAGGAAAATTTGTGATGCTTTGTCCAACTATGAGAAGGTCATTAGCTCTGTGTTTAAAAATATTACCTACTGAGTTCTAGAATTATAGTTACGTACAACAAATTTGACTCCTTGTGGTGTCCGGATTAAGAATATAGCACCGCTCCTCTCATGGATGTCGTTAAAGGCGACTAAAGGGTTCTTAAGCAGAGGTATGGGCAGCAGCGTCCTTTCTGTAGACCAGCACCCATACTGCATTCATCAGCCCACCTGCTAAACTCTATGAGTACTCGCAATTCCCCCAAAATAATGACACAGTTGTAAAAATGGGAATATTCTTAGTTCAGCAATGAACCGGTGAACTAATAAGACATCATAATTATATATAAGTGCAGTCAACATGAACGGACGTGTCCGCGCGATCGCTTTGTTGACCTATTTTCCGATTAAATAACCACGATCGCGCAGTCTAAGGTCCGCGATACCATTGTGGTTCATGAATTTCTCGTCTTTCTACAAAATAAGCTTGACGTGATGGATGAGCTCTGGAGCAAATCTGCATGTCTATCTATAAGAGAGTAGGGTATACTGGACGCTAAGAAGGTACTTAGTGAGACCGCCAAGACCAGCATCTGCCTTGGCACAAGAACGAGAGACGACGCGGCAAGAGGGATATATATCCTTTGGCTGATAAAATGACACCAATTATTATTAGCCATTATTAACATGAAAAATATCGTAAACGTCTCAATTATCGTTAACGTCTTGTAAAAATCAATTCTGTCCAATTCGTCCAGTTAGGTAGGTCCAACTTCAAGAAAGAGGTAAAGAAAAAAAAAAAATCGTCGACTGCGACTCGGCTGGGCAGCGTTTGGGAAAGTTCGCAACGTCTTTTCGTCAACAATACCGCAATGTCTCAAGACGCAAGTCTTTAACCAGTGTGTGTTACCAGTGATGACATATGGAACAGAGACTTGGGCACTCACAATGGGCATCATAAGAAAGTTCAAGGTCACTCAGTGAGCTATGGAGAGAGAGCTATGCTTGGTATTTCTGTACGAGATCGAATCAGAAATAAGGAGATCCGTAAAAGAATAGCTGAAAGGATTAGTAAACTGAAGTGGCAATGGGCAGGGCACATTGCTCGTAGAACTGATGGCTGTTGGGGCACAAAGGTTCTCGAATGGAGACCGCGCACCGGAAAACGCAGCGTGGGATGACCTCCAACGAGGTGGACAGACGACCTGGTGAAGGTCGTTGGGAGTCGTTGGATGAGAGCGGCATGTGACCGCTCGTTGTGGAAATCTGAGTGGGAGGCCTTTGTTCAGCAGTGGACGTCCTGTGGCTGATATGATGATGATGATGATGATGATACAACATGGGGTCCTTCAAGAAAATACTTAAGGTCTCCCTAAAAGGTCGGCAACGCATCAGTAACTCCTCAGGTGTTGTAGATGAAGTGCCACGCATGCTTGTTTACTAGCTAAGCCATAAAAAAACGCGCAGCACGCTTTTGCTAGGCTATTAGGTTTCCTGAGTTATTTTTACTCTATTCACATTTCTGAGTCTAAATCTGAGATTTCTGGAGTAAAATTACACATTATTTTTTAAACTTTGCCCCACACTAGGATTTCTCCTGTGTCGTGGGTGCGTTTACAGACATGAATTCCACATACAATACACCCAGACCCGTAACAACTACCTGCAGATCATACAATATTTGGCTATGAGAGCCTGTCAAAGCTCGACTCGGGTGGTCTTATCCATGTCACCCGTCATAATAGTTATCTATCAGGGTAGTTATGTTCCACGTGATGAGTAAGAAAAGACAGTAAATTTACAGGAACAGAAGGCTTTTCGATATAAGTTTATTTATTTATTGTTAATGCATCATGTACTTCCTCCGCCCAGGGAACGGGAAGGGAGGCTCCAAAAACTCGAATAATCTCCACCTAGAGCCACCCATTGGTGCCACGCCTTTAGGCACATCTCGGAGGGCATGACTGTAAAGCGGTACCCCATCTAGCGGAGGGAAGGTGACTATAAACTGGGCCCCTCTCAAGCGGAAGCAAGGCAACTGTAAAGGGGCCACCCTAGGCACCTCTCCCGGGGATTGTAAAGGATTCCCCTGAAGCCTTGCTATGCGCTGTGCTGCGCACAAGGCGGCACGTGGTAACGTACACATCACCGTCTTACTGGAGGTCACTCGGTATGAGCAACCAACTTAAGACTAAGCTCGGCTGGACATCATTAATAAGTAGGTTGCCGAAATCCATGAGTGCGGTTACTACTAACTATCAGGACGGCCGATGCTCGCTTGCCGTTTCTAAAATGTAAGAAATAAATACGTGGTGAGTGTATTCCTTACCGAAATCAACTCGGTGAACACAAAGTTACCCCGTGTAAAACCAGGGCTTAAATGAAAATACTTAGTGAGTAATAAGTAGCGTGCTAGACATATCACAACTGTCTTGGTCCTATCTGAAAATCAGCGCTGTGGCATTTTTTTTTATTTTATTTAAATGTCGCAGCATTATGCTGAGATGGGGCTTTTTGGCCTCGTCCAGGTTGCCTCAATTTTGTTATAATTTTTGTTTTTTACTTTATGTTTATTTGTAACTTCTTGTGCGAGCCCAAAATAAAACTTTCTTTCTTTCTTATTTCGGCGGAATGAAGTCCACTTCTGGACACAGGCCTCCCCCAAAGATCACCACAACGATCAATATGGGTGTATTGTGGGCTCATTGGTGGGTTTTGCCATAATAGCCACGCTTGCAAGCATCCTCCGGCTAATCCCTTAGTCGACTTTTACGACACCCACGGGAGGAAATGGGGTGGTGGTATTCTGAGCCGGCAACATTCTATTTCCTTTTTCTCCGATTCAGTCATTCTCTTTTTATTTAAAAGCACCATGAATTATCTTCCTCAGGATCACTTGACAAATACAATGGATTTAGCTATTAATTTTATTATACCACCAATTAATGGCGAAGTCCTTTAGAAAGTAATTCCCTTAATTGAACAGACACTTATAGGACAATAGGCCCTTTATTGAATCAGGCTCATGTTCTGAAAGACTAGAGTTCAATAAAGCTTTTGTATTAGCCATTGAAGGTAGAAAATTGTCCGTGCCGAACGATTTTCTGTTATTATATTTGCGCTCATTTCCCGGTATCGATAGGGTCGAAGCTTTATTATTTTGCTTTCGGATATTTCCTGAATTTCGCGAAATTTATTTGTATTCCGAAACCAGTGTGGTGCTACCTGGAGTTTCAATAAATAACCAAAGATCATACTGCGTGCGTATTAGAGCCATCATTCATAAGTGCTTTATGTTTACATAAATGTTTTTGTTAAATAAAACAACCATATCTAAATAAACGTGTTAATTAGAAAAAAACATATACATGAAAATGGCAATCAATTCAAATTAATACATAATTAAAGTTTCTAACGGCTAGGCAAACCAGATACGATGTATCTGGAATTTTTTTCCCATTCTCTGATAAGCATATAAAACAAGCGGCAGTGTCTTGTATCATAATAATGTTAGGGCTTAAGTGGCGACATCAGCTGACACAAATGACGCAGCATCCTTAAATATGATTTTGTCAGTGGCAAAATGATGGTGCCCATCCATCTAATAAAACCTTGTAATCACTTGCCATGGGTCTTCCCACTCTTACCATGGGGGTAAGAGAACAAGAAGCACATACTGTCTCTATCTGCCAGCCTAAGATTAACTTTTGTTGCGGGTCCCAAGATATTTCCTTAGGGCACGCCGGGCGTAAATTCTGGTGGTTGTTTGTTGTTGGTTGGTTGGGGCCTTTATTAATGTTGTCTAGAATTAAAGTCAGATTTAAACAAAGCCACTAATATGATAATGATAAAAATCATAAATATGGTATTCCCCCCGGACTAAACTGGCAAAACGTTGACCTATTCCCTAAGCTAAAGCCACTTCACAAAAATTGATGACTGAATAATTTATGAAAATCTCTTTGAATACACAGTATGAATGTTATGTTTCATGTTGGAAGCAAACAACCCTTAAAAGGGTACCTCAATCTATAAGAACAGTATTGTGACAAGATACGAATCCCAAAGGTCCCTATCGATTGTTGAACCTTTGACCTTCGACAAAGTTTAACCGAGGGACAACAAAAAGGTAAGTTTTGGTTTTATTTTGACTTAGCCCTTTCTCATGGCCTTTTATGTAGTATCATCGTCATCATTTGATCATTGGCAAGTCATAGCCATTTGCTGAACTGCAAACGATCGCTGAGATTAAGCAACACTCGGCGCGGTCTGTCTGTAGATGGATAACCGCATAGTGGTAGTTAAATTCATCATCTCTGTGGTTTAAAGCACGTTAAATATGCCGTGTGGTGGCGGCTCAGAATACCACCACCCCATCTCCTCTCGTGGGTGTCGTAAAAGTCGACTAAGGGATTAGCCGGAGGATGGGCAGCAGCGTCCTTCGAGTACATTAACAACTCCCCTGCGATCGCCAACCCGTCTGCCAAGCGTGGCGATTATGGCAAAACCCCCCAATGAGCCCACAACACACCCATATCGGTCGTTGTGGTGATCTTTGGGGAGGCCTGTGTCCAGCAGTGGACTTCATTTGGCCGAAATGATGATGAAATAGTCGGTCCCGGTTGTTTTCATAAGATTTTTTATTGGCATTCGTTAAGTCAAGTTGGAGGCGTTAGTGTGGTTTGAACAATTCTCGACACAAGTTTAGCTGCTAATTAAAGGAAAGAAAAGCAGATTTCACTCAGTAGATGACACACACTGTTTAATATAAACCATGGTAGGACAATATTGCCATAATCAGCCCGCCTGGTGAAACGATTATGCGGCAAGTTTGAAGTTATGGTAACGGAAGTTAAAGCCGTATAATCACAATTCATACCCAATTCCATTGAACATGAACGGAACGTCATTACAGGGAGAAATAAGTAATTCAAAATGGCGTCTCCCTTGTAAGCTCATTCAATACATTTGATACATTATTATTTCCTCGTAAAGCTCGTTTTTGACAAATGAGGTGTTACCCGTTTCGTTTAAGCTGCGAATGGTATGAAAAGAAATATTTTATGTTATAAACATGTTGAAGTTTGAAATGTGTATGGCCTTTTAGGCTATCTACGACTATACGTTAGTACCTATTCTGCGGTGAAACTATATAGTACGACTGCAGAATTTGAACTCTTAGGTTTTGGCGGTTCTGGGGGGACACTTTACAATCCTCCCCGAGAAGTACATGGGGGGTGGCCTTTTTCCAAATGCCTTCCCTTTCTTACGAGGACCTGGGCCCGCCTTGGTGCTGTGTGGTTTTAGCCTGTAGAAGTCCCCTTCGCTCTTCCCCAGGGCGGAGGAAGTAACCGGTAGTAGGGGAAGAGCGGAGAAAGTTCATGATGTATATTCACCGGGTTAAAAAGGTTCCCACGCAAATACACATGCACGTACACGCACGCAAACCAAATACACATGCACACAAATAACACTGTAATTGCAAGATGAATTCTCAAAAGTGGAATATTTTCTTTTTTTAGTTGCCGTCATTTATTTAATGTTATTGCCATAAAATAAATTAATTGTCTTCATATGTAACGGGAGGACACTGGCTCCCGCAACACAGTTTTACTAGTGCAGGGGTCAGGGATTTCTTGATAGTTTGTGCATTTTTATTTTGTGTTAATAAAGAACTATTACTATTACTGGCTGCATCTTGAAAAGAGTTAGTTTATTTTCTATTTAGGTATAAATTGACTTTTCGGTGTGGTGTCCAGATTAAGAACATAGCACCACTCCAACTCCTCCCGTGGAAATTGAGAAAGGTGACTAAGGGACAGTATCCGAATGAATGGGCAGCAGCGTCTTTTTTGTGGAACTGAAGCCATACTGCACTAACCAACCCGCCTGCCAAGCGTGGTGGATACTAGCAAATTTTCCCAAAACGATCACACGACAGTAGAAATCTATGCAGGAGGCATTGAGTTCAGCAATGGAGGTCCTCTGCGTGATTACTTCTTCCTACCATAATCACCACCTTAATATTTCCCATTGGTGTCGGCGTGTGGTCTAACTGATAGCACGGCTAGCGCAGTGATTAAGAGATTGGCTCTCTGGGTTACAGAGTCGCGGGGTAGATTCCTGGATGGACAGATATTTCAGATACGTCTGGTGCTTGTGTGGGTTTGGGCGTTTGTGCATTTGGAATTTATGTCTGTAAACTTTATGAACGTCGAGAAATCATACGAAAGGCGTCTTCAATTAATAGTAATGTCAGTATGGGCGAGGTCGACAAGTCTATGTGATTGTCAGGTCTTTAAAACTGACCACTGATCTTAACTTTCATAAGCCCCCGCGTTGAAAATATGTCATATAAGATGTTTATCATATTTTGATGGAATGTGTACGGAACGAGGCTTATAGAAAATGTATTATGCAGACCGAATTTGATGTGATATGTTGTAATGTCGGCTGGTGTAATAGCTTTTTGTCTTTGCCTCTCTCAGTGGAAGCAAGACGGCTTTACAAGTTAACGCAAATAGGTCTCAAGAACCACTTGCCTTTAAGTTAATCTGCTGTATGATTTCATTATATGTATTTTCATTGTATTTATTATGTATTCAATTTTTGTTTTTATTATGGAGGTGACATGTTCAAAGTATGAACAAACCTCCTTCAATAAATAAAGTAGTTGTCAGTGAAGTTTCCCGTGTAGCGCCGGCTAAGAATAGCACCACCCCATTTCATCCCACGGGTGTCGTAAAAGGCGACTATGGGATTACCCAGAGGATAGGCAGAAACATCGATTATGTTAATTGCAACTCAACTGCAATCGTAAAGTCAAAGTATTATATTTCAAATAAACCAAATATTGGCACTTATGAAACGTCAGAATCTAAGTTGCAAGGTTCCAAATAGTTGATCTCGCGGAGAAGAACCGTCGAGAAACTCCATGAATACTCTTTTAAAAGTAATTGAGAATGCAATGTTGATTAATACAAATTGTTGTAAAACATATACCGAGAAAAATTTAGGTCCATGTGTTAAGACAATAATATTATAATAATAGTTTATTTGCCGTGGCAGTTAACAGCTAACCAGTCCCAACAGACGGCACGACACGTTCACGAGCATTACGCATGAATCAGCATCGCTTAGCTCAACCATATTGTAGGGAACCGAACGACCCGACACACAACGCCACCGCCAGCAAGTCATTTTAGTGAGTATGACAGACCAAAACAGCCAGGCAAAAGACAATCAATATCGGTGCTAAAAATAACATTAATGGCTACATGGTGCTCACACATTTACAGTTTTGTATGAATAGTATAATTAATGTTACAAGAACAATATTAACAATAACTAATGTTCAATCAATGCCATAATATTAAATATAAGTAACTAACATAAAAAATATGAAATTTTAAAGTAATCAACTCAAATGTCAAGTTATTAAATGTAAATAAATAACATAAAATAATGTATTTTCAATTTTTTTTTTGTACGCGGGGAAGTGCTTATGGATTTCCTTCACCCTGGACAGGGCAGAGAGTCATGCTGAACTCTTGCCGGCTACCCTAACCCTACGGTGGTCCTTCAGCGTATATCATGCCAGGGTCCCGCTTCTCGAGCATCGAAACCCTCAATGAGCACACAATACAAACTCAGACCGGTCAATGCAGCCATTTATGGAGGAAGCTTGTGTTCAACTGGGGACGTTTTTCAAAAAGAATCTTCTGCTGTACTGTTGGTAATTAGATGAGCACTGAGGTCGGAAGAAAATCAAGTACAAAACAAGCTTACATCGCATTGACTGGAAATTAACGCCCCATCTATTAGTGGATAGATTGATTACCTGGGCTATCGAAAACCAGCGCTGGAATACTGCCTACGCAGTATTTTAGAAAATAGTTGAATGGGAGACCCGTTGTTGGCACAATGTGTAGTTTTGTTGTAAGAATGTATGTAACTACGTATATTGTGTGCCAATAATAAAATCTTTCTTTCTTTCTTCTTTCTTTATACATTAATAATTTGTTTATGTTCATGAAATGCGAAATATTCCTCATCATCATATCAGCCAAAAGATGTCCACTGTTGAACAAACCCTTCTTCATAGAGTTTGAAACATCCAGTTGTATGCCGCCCGCATCCTACGACTCCCAGCGACCTCCACCAGGTTATCTGTCTCTTTGTAGGTCACCCCACGGTGCGTTTTCCGGTGCGCGGTCTTTACTCGAAATCCCTTTTGCCCCAATGGCCACCAGTTCTACGGTTAATATGCCCCGCCTTTTGCCACTTCAGCTTACTAATCCCTTCAGCCATGTCGACAACTTCAGTTTTTCAACATATATCCTGATTTATCATTCGATTCCGTAGAGAAATATCAAGCATAACTCTCACATTAGCTCGCTGAGTTTAACTTTAAACTTTCTTACGAGGTCCACAGTCCACAATACGTCTCCGTGCCATATGTCTTCGCTGGTAACACACACTGGTCCTTTTATAATGAGGCACTGCGGTATTATTGACGAAAAGACGTTGCGAAGTTTCTCAACCGCAGCTCAGCCGAGTCGGTTTCGACGATTGACCTCTTTCTCGAAGTTTGGCTTACCTAACTGGACAGTGTGTCACCTGTCTCACACCTCTTTGCAATGGAATAGCCTCCGTGCTCTGTTTATGTACTTGGACCGATTAGGTAGCGTATTTGCATGTTTAATTAAAAAGTGTTTATTTTAACACCTGAATGTACCGATAGTCAATCTGCCGCTGCAGAGATTGCAGCACCGCACAGGTTTCAATCGAATCGAAGGCTTTCTCATAGTCCACAAACGATAAATATGGTGACAGATTATAGTCCTCGGCCTTCTGTATAACTTGCCATAGGGTATGAATGTGGTCTATGGTACTAAAAACCTTTCCGGAAACCGGCTTGTTCGGGAGGCTGGAATTCTCAAACCTGCGCTTGAGACGATTTGTGATGACCCTTGAAAACAGCTTATAAATATGGCTCAGAAGCGAGATGGGTGTTTAATTCTGGGCATTTTTGTCAGCGCACTTATTTTAAATATGTTTTGATGTTTGATTTTTTTTTATTTAGTGCTTACCTAGGTAAAAAATAAAAATAAAAATAAAATAAAAAGTTTTCTATTCTATATTAATCTGTGCGCAAACAGACCAAAAATATAATACTAGTTGTATTAAAAATACACAAAAAGTAAAAGTAAGGGAAAAATACACCCTTAACCACCTTTTAAACCACAAAGAGGTGGTGATCCATGGATCCCATTAGGTAATTATAATCACTTGACAGTCTGGTTTAAACAAATGCTAGAATTATTTTAAGTGTTCTTTCGACTAGAGGTCGAACCCATTAAGGTTATTACCTAAAACTTGTCTACCTAATAATAACAGCCATATGCCTAGGTTTTCGTTTAGTTTTAAATGGTAGTTGTGAGGTCGACCAGTAATTAGAAGTATTGTAAACAAATGATATAATCGTTACAAACTCGGTAAATGGTTGACAATGAAGGTTTTGACATGATGACAGTGAAGATTAATTTGTATCATTTAAAGCAGTGAAAACCATACATATAAATACGTACAATAGAAATTTAAAAACTTTATATTGTCGTGTGAATGCAGAATGATGCTATTCCACAGAAGGAACGCTGATGCCCATCCCTCTGGGTTAGAGTCCCTTAGTCACCTTTGACGACATCCACGGGAGGAGATGGAGTGGTGCTATATTCTTAATCCGGACACCACACAGATACTAAGACATGAATAAATAAAGTTACAAACACACAATTCTACATTTACTATTTCCAGTGGCGCCGAGTGTTCACGAGCGATAAGCTCGGAAAAAAATGCACTTACCACTTGGGGAGCGATCTATTACTGGATATTTGAAATAATGCTTTCGTCTTCAAGTAGGTGAATTTTTATATGCTCTAGTGTGATCTTACGAGGACCTAGAGCCCCCCTTCGGTGCCGAAGATGACCGCTCCAGTGGTTTTACCCCTTTGCCCTTCCGCAGGGTGAAGGAAGTTCCATGTAGAATTTCCACTGGACATCAATAAAAAAAAGGTGAATTTCTGTAGCAGTATTGCGCGAGGTAGCTATTCCGATAATACAATGATGTTGATTGTTCATTATGAATTTTGGCTAGTGTTGTAAACCAAGTAGAAGAACCAGATGTCGTCAGAAGTCAAGTTAAAGTCAAATATTTTTATTTCAAATAAACTAAATGTTGGCACTTTGAAACGTCAGAATCTAAGTTGCACGGCTCCGAATAGTTGATATATGGAGAAGAGCCGGCAAGAAACTCCATGGATACTCTTTTAAAATAATTGAGATTACAATGTTGATTGATACAAATTATGGTGAAACATATAATCGTTCAAATGTAGCCAAAGTCGTAAAAGGAAACTATTTCAATGATAAACAAAACACAACTGAAACATTTACGAACATGAGCGCAGAGCGAATAATACAAGGTTCGCTTTTGACATTTTGATTTTGTTGTCACATATAGAGTTGCCATTGCTAAATATAAGTATAAAACGATTTTATCAATACCATCAATGAATACCGTGTGGTGCCGGCTCAGAATACCACCACCCCAACTCCTACCGTGGGTGTCGTAAAAGTCGACTAAGGGATTAGCCGGAGAATGGGCAGCAGCGTCCTTCAAGTACATTAACAACTGCACTGCGATCGCCAACCCGTCTGCCAAGCGTGGCGATTATGGCAAAACCCCCCAATAAGCCCACAACAGACTCATATCGGTCGTTGTGGTGATCTTTGGGGGAGGACTGTGTCCAGCAGTGGACTTCATTCGGCCGAAATGATAATGAATATATTCCTATACATTATCATATAATTTTTATTTGTTCTCGATTTACGACACATGTCTAACAAGTGACTTATTTGGCGGTGATTAAACAAAAATTGATTGTGCATTACATATATACATATATATATATATATATATATATATATATATATTCACGTGTTATTTCCTGCATCTAGCAACATTACAGACCATTCATTTGTGTAGTAAATTAGTTTATTTTTTATTTTTGCACTCAATCCTTTTCCTATTGTAAAATTCCAAAATATTTATCAATTTAGGATCAAAAAAGTCAAAAGGATTATTAATAAATGTTTCATTGGTGTAACGTCAGACTCATTTTCGGCCGACTCCTTTAGATTGTCAAAAACCGATATCATTCATCATTCTTAGGAAACTGTATTCGATTTTAAAACGAGCTATCTAAAGCAATTACTGGGGTGCAATTCTCTAAGCTCAAACATCCGTACATCCTTGAATACAGAGTTGTAATAACAGTGATAACCCAATTTGGTATTCGCTAAGACTGGTCCTCATGGCTTACCTTCTGCGAGGTGTACTTCAGTAGCTTCAATGGCGTCTTAGCAAATTGGTTTTACACCGTTATTTCGATTCGGTATTCAAGGATGAATGGATGTTTGAGCTTAAGGAATTGCACCCCAGATCTCACGGACGAGAAGTTATAGGGACATATGGCGGTAGCTCTTTTCTGCACATGTGGCTTCACTGGTAACCAAATATATCTGAAGTGCTATTTGTACTATATTTATGTTTCAGCAATGTCATCATTTCATAATTTCAGCCGAATAAAGTCCACTGCCGGACACAGGCCTCCTTCAAAGATCACCACAACGACCGACATCGGTGTATTGTGTGCTCATTGAGGGGTTTTGCCATAATCACCACGCTTGGCAGACGGGTTGGCGATTGCAGTTAAGTTGTTAATGTACTCGAAGGACGCTGCTGCCCATCCTCCGGCTAATACTAAAGTCCCCTTTTACTATACCCACGGGATGAGATGGGTTGGTGCTATTTGTAGCCGGCATCACACGGTCAATTACTTAACTAGTTGCCCGCGACTATGTCTCGCAAGGGAACTAAAACCCTAAAGGCAACTTTAGGTATTCATGTCCTATTGCATGATATAATCTACCTCTATACCAAATTTCATTGGAATCTGTCCAGCCGTTTGACGGTGATGGAGCATCAAACATACAAACTTTCATAATAGTAAGTGAGATTTCAATTTAAATAGGTATGCCACTACACACACATAACTCTAGCTGTAGAATCCGACATAACGATACCCCAACGCCGCCTCAATAAAGAAATTACCCATAATTTCGAATTGAAAAACCTAATCTATTTTATGTGCGTTAACGCAGCGGGGCCCCTACGAATATGATTACCAACTTTGAATACTAACTTGGAATAACTGTGATTTGTAAGACTAATAGTTTTGTTTATGTGCTCCACGGAAAAACTGATTAAATGTTAATTTATTGTTGTTTTTCCTACACACGCAACGCTTTGTGGGTAGCTCCTTTGTCTTCTTGGTTGAATAAATGCTAGCAAAACTGAAAATTATTACTGTTTCTGTGGTACTGATATTGTATGTAGTTAGGTTATCATAACGTACGAGATCCTTGTGGTGTCCGGATTAAGAATATATCACCACTCCATCTTCTGTGGATGTCGTAAAAGGTGACTTAGGGACTCTGAACCAGAATGATGGGCAGCAGCGTCTCTTCCGCGGAACAGTAAACGTATTAGGCTCACCAACCCGGCTGCCAAACGTGGTGAGTAGTAGAAAACTCCCCTCAAATTGACAACCCAATTGCGGAAATCTGTGGGGAGGCCTTCACCGCTGGAACAAACCGGCCGATTTGACCGATATGATATGTTAATTATGCACGTTATAGAAGGCTCGTGGTTAGATCGATTGACCAGCGGGGGTAAGCAATATTGCCACCGTCAGGCCTAGGTCGGGTAACCATTCTCCTTCTGTGAGAGCGTCATGCTCCAGAAGGAGACCGCAGAGCGGGATCGGGAGAGGGCCGATCCCGCTCGAAGAAGAAGGAGACGGCGCCGGGGTAACAACCGCCCTGGCGCCTAATTCCGATACGCCTGAAAACCCCTGCCATTGCTATAAGGTGGGGGACCTCTGGGTTCGCGGGTGCGTAGATTGGGGAATCTGCGTGCCCACACCAAGCGACCCAAGAGAAGACGGTAGCACGCATGTGGTCACGCGCTGCCGTGGGACGCTTTGGGGGATCCTTTACAATGGATGGGGGGGTGACCGCTTTACAGTCACCCTCTCCGAGATGTGCCAATAGGCGTGGCACCAGTGGGTGGCTCTAGTGTGATCATACGAGGACCTGGAGCCTCCCTTAGGTGCCGAAGATGACCGCTCCAGTGGTTTTAGCCGGTAGGAGTCCGGCATACCCCTTTGTCCTTCCCCGGGGCGAAGGAAGTTCATGATGAATTTCCACTGGGCACCAATAAAAAAAAAAAAAAAAAAAAAAAAAAAAAAGGTCGGGTAACCATTCTATACTCAACGAGCCTCCTTGCTTCAGGAATAACTTTAAAGCGTCAGTCCCGGCTATCAAGCCAATTACTATAACTGAAGGACTCTGGAATGAAATTCTCGTAATTTTACACTATGACTGATGATGATTCTGATTAATGATTCTATGCGGTGCCATTCTGTGTGGTGCTCGAATTAAGAACATAGCACCACTCCATCTCCTCCCGTTGAGTGTAGTAAAAGGCGACTAAGGGATTCTAAACCAAAGGGATGGGCAGCAGCGTGGAACAGTAGCCATACTGCGCTCACCAACCCACCTGCCAAGCGTGGTGAGTACTGACCAGTAGCCCCCAAAATGACGACACTATTGTATAAATCTATGGGGGAGGTCTTTGTTAAGCGGTGTACGTATAAATGGCTGATATGTTGGTGATGACTGAAAGTTATCTGAACTGAGATTCAATTATGAACTGAGAAAATATTGGTATATAAAAAGCTTTCAAGCTGAGTCCGGTTTCAGTATGTTCTCAATTTAGTTTTGACGTTTATAGGATGAGAATACAATTTTTATTGTATGTGTCCGTTCAGAATGTAAACAGAATACCGTTTTGGTTTCGATCAGCTTTCGATCCATTTTCGATCTCATCACAGTGTAAGTTCACGTTTGACGTTGTTTGTTAGTTTAGGAGAATACCATTTGTGATATTAACGACATTGAGACTAAATCGGTCCTATACTATGTTGTTTTGTTTATTACGAGAATACCACCACCCGATCTCATCCCGTGGGTGTCGTAAAAGGCGACTATGGGATTAGCCGAAAGATGGGCACCAGGGTCCTTCGAGCACAATTTTAACACAATTGCGATCGCCAACCCGACAAGCGTGGCGATTATGGCAAAGCCCCGCACAATGAGCACACAACACAAACCCATACCGGTCGTTGCTGCAATCTTTGGGGGAGGCTTCTGTCCAGCAGTGGACGTTTTTCGGCTGAAATGATCAGAAATGGCGCTCTGGTTGTAGTCAGTAAGAAGACCAAAGGTTGTTAACCGATCAGTGGAGCTATTTTAAACGCGTGAAAACTTTCCTTGAAAACTTGTCCACAGAGATACGGTGTTAAAACCTACTAATAATAAAAGCGTAGAAAATATTTATCATCATCATAACCAGCCCCATTACTGTCCCACTGCTGGGCACGGGCGTTTACTCACATTGAGAAAGGTTAGGCCTTAGTCCACCATGCTGGCCTAGTGTGGGTTGGCAGACTACATACACTATTGAGAACAGTTTGGAGCCCTCTCAGGTGTACAGATTTCCCCACAACGTTTTCCTTCATTGATTAGTAATCTGAAGTGGCAATGGGCAGGGCACATTGCTCGTAGAACTGATAGCCGTTGGGGCACAAAGGTTCTCGAATGGAGACCGCGCACTGGAAAACGCAGCGTGGGACGACCTCCAACGAGGTGGACAGACGACCTGGTGAAGGTCGCTTGGAGTCGTTGGATGAGGGCGGCATGTAACCGCTCGTTGTGGAAATCTAAGGGGGAGGCCTTTGTTCAGCAGTGGACGTCCTGCGGCTGATATGATGATGATGATGAGCCATTTCTAGTTAGATTGCAATTATATGGTAAGGAATGGGAAGCAATATCCATCTTTGTCATAGATATCCGATTCCTAAATAATGCATTGCGAGCACGAATCCAATTACCAAGCATGATCGAGCATTTTTTGTCTCCAGAAACTCCTATGAGGAGAGTTCAACTTTGGAAGTTGATATGATGATAGATAGATGAAGCGGTGACTATGATCGCCCTTGCAGTCACTGGTAAGCGATCAAGAGGCTAAACAACGCTCGGTGTGGTGTCATCATCATTTCATCATATTAGGGCCCAATAAAGTCCACTGCTGGACATAGGCGTCCCTCAAAGATCACCACAAAGACCGATATAGGTGCAGGCAGGTTGGCGATCGCCGTTGAGTTGTTAATGTATTCGAAGGACGCTGCTGCCCGTCCTCCGTCTAATCCCTTAGTCGGCTTTTACGACACCCATGGGATGAGATGGGTTGGTGCTATTCGTAGCCGGCACCACACGGAATAGATGGTTGCATAATGGTGTTTGAACTGAGTTTCTCCGTTCTTCGAAGGGCATGTAAAACCATTAGTCCCAGTTGCTGTTACTAAATGGCCATCAAATAAAGTCACAAAGGCCACAAAACCAACAGACAAAGTATGTGTGAGACTGCACGAGAAGTGTGGTGTAAAATAAGTCCGAGATGTGATAAACGTTTATTAATCAAATGTAGAGCATTATACTGGGATTTTAAAACTGTGTTAGAGTCATTAAGAACCTCATTAGGTTTATATTGCGAGTAAACACGCTCGCAATCACTATTGCGGAATTAGCCGGCTTAATAACTTCCACGAGGAATATATTGCGAATAAATATGTTTTTTTTTTCCCGTGTGGTGCCGGCTCAGAATGCCACTACCCTATCTCCTCCCGTGGGTGTCGTTAAAGTCGACTAAGGGATTGGCCGGAGGATGGGCAGCAGCGTCCTTCGAGTACATTAACAACTCAACTGCGCCAACCAGTCTGCCAAGCGTGGCGATAATGGCAAAATTTTATTGCACTTAGGTTGTTCTTGTGAATTTTAAAATTATTGTGTTAATTTATGTTGTGTGTGTCGTTATTGGTGCAAAAACAAATTATTTTATTTCTTTCATTCTATTATACCTTAAACGGTCGACTTGTTCATTAATATATAAAACGCCACGCCTACTCGAGACTACTTTTTGGAACACGCTTATATTCTTAGCTTATGATAAATCTGGTGGACAGAGCTTTCCGTGTCTAATTATGCAAAAAATGATAGTATTTTCGAACAATATCGGTGGGCCATCTTAAGTTGGTTGGCTATAATATAATGAGCGCCGGTGCTGATCTGACTTCACTAGTGCAAATTCTCAACGGTGCGGCGGCCGGTCCGCTGCTCAGATTGCAGACGCCCCGCTGTTCGGAACGCGGACAGTCCGCTGCTCGGAACGCGGCGGGTCCGCTGTCTGTCGTGGAATATTATCTCTCGTTAATAGTAAATTCACAACAAAAATTCCTTTTTTTGTAAGTGAAACCTTTTATTTGGGGCGGTACGCATATTTTTAAATGAGATATAATCTCTGGACTCGCGACACCGTTACGAGACGCTTGAAGTGAAAACTTATTTTAGCGCGGTACGCATATTTTTAGATGAGATAAAATTCCCTAACGCGCCAAAATAAGTTTTCACTTCTGTCGGCACTCCCAGGGTGCAATATTTTTTTTTATTCACTAAAACGAACTATAACTTAATAAGACATAGTACAGTAATTGAATTTCATTACAATTACAGAAACCTGTAATAGTGGATGATTTACATATAAACAAGGGCTAATAATAGGCACTGTATCGTGACTGGGGGCTATTATGTGCTCAAACTAGTGCCATACCATACAGTTTCCTGAACAAAAGCGCTAATGAGGATTTTGAATGTATGCTGAAGGAAAATTTTTGTTTGTTATCTAAATGGAAAGGGAAGTAGGAAATGGTATGTTTGGAATAATCACTTTGTATTGCCTTGACACAGTATTGTTTTGGTTATTGCAACTGTTATTATGGTTCAGAACGTTTCGGTTTATGGTTTAAATGTGTTCACGCGTCATCTCTTCTCTAAATCATATAAAGCAAAGTCGTCATCTGCCTCCGTCTGTTTCTCCGCTTACTTCTTCTAAATCACAAAACGGGTTTTCACTAATAAACGAGTAAAGTTTGTTTAAATAATTTGTAAATATTTTTTACAAAATGGCGGAACTATGACGGTGTTTTATCAAAAAACAATATTTTAATTTATTTTTCTCTCTCTGATTTCTCGAAGCTATTTTCTGTAGTTAATTATAAATCCTAATTCAGATAAACATTTTAGTTACTTTGTGCACTTGATATAGATTTAAATTGTCTTTTACACTTTACCATTCGAATGAATACGTTAGGTGATATCGATGATTCAGAATTACTTGCAGCCAAAAATAGCATTGCTGCCGTCCGCGCCACGACCTATAAAATAAACGTTATAAAATAAATATACTTCATACCTTCTTACTAAGCGATCTCCTCATTTTCTTTGTTAGTAAATGCACCCGTGCGAAGCCGGGGCGGGTTGCTAGTTCAAATTAAAATATGATAATCCAAGTAGCAGATAGTATTATTTTAATTCATAATTTCGCCCGAATGAAGTCCACTGCTGGACACAGGCCTCCCCCAAAGATCACCACAACGACCAGTATGGATGTGTTGTGGGCTCATTGGGGAGTTTTTCCATAATCACCACGCTTGGCAGACGGGTTGGCGATCGCAGTTGAGTTGTTAATGTACTCGAAGGACGCTGTTGCCGATCCTCCGGCTAATCCCTTAGTCGACTTTTATGACACCCATGGGAGGAGATGGGGTGGTGGTATTCTAAGCCGGCACCACACGACAAAATATATAACCAGCTGATGTGTGATAATTGCCATCAATTCAAAGAACTCGTGGCATATTCTTAACGACATTCTATAGAACCAGTAAGAACCTACATATTATTCTAGGCGAGACGATTTTTCACAAGTTCAATTCCCTCGAAATACAATCGGGTGTCGACACACCGCTCAAAAGGTTCCCTTTAATATTGATTACGTACCTCAAGGTACCTGCATATATAAAATTCGTTTCTTCCATTTACAGGATACGTTTGTAGGGTTACCAGCCAAATTTGATCAGTACAAACCTTTTATAATAAAATATGAAATTATAGTTAGATGTGTGTTTTTGGAAAAAAACAGCATTTCATATTTTCACGGGTCTCGTAAAATCCAGAAAGGGATTATTTGTAGCGCTGCGTTCTCTTGTGCACTATAACTAAATATTTAATCACCAACCGGTTTACCATATGTGGTGATTTTATTAATGTGCCCGCCAGTCCTTTAGTAGCTTTCTAGTAAGATATTTATGAGCATGCAAAAGTAATTTAACTACTTTGGAAATAATCAAGAGCTCAAATAGATCACTTAACATTAATATTTGTTTTAATCATCATCATCATTTCAGCCGAATAAAGTCCACTGCTGGACACAAGCCTTTCCCAAACCACAACGATCCATAGATATCCGACAAGGACTTGTCTGGTTGTGTTGTATGCGTATAATCGCTACGCTCTGCAGGCGGGTTTGCGATCGCAATCGAGTTGTTAATGTACTTGAAGGACGCTGCTGCACATCCTCCAGCTAATCCGATAGTCGCCTTTTAGGACACCCACGGGATGAGATGGGCTAGTGCTATTCGTAACCGGCACCACACGGTAATATATTTTAATAAAACCACGTAAATACCACAATGCTTTAAAAAACCATTTTATAGCTAATTAAGGGAGATACATAGTCGTTATGTTGTCAATTTAAATCTAAAAGAACATACATAATATCAAATAAATTTAAATTACTTTTAAAGAAAACTTACAAGAATTAAACGTAACAAGTAAAACTCGATTGTCAATAAAAAACCTACTGCATAAAAATTCTAAATATCATATTTAAATATTGTACAATCAAGACGAATCTAACGACACCTCATATGTTATAATCCATCAAGCTATTTAGTGTACAGAGCGTGCCGAAGAAAAAGATATATACTCGAAAAACATTACCCTCCTTCTGGGGCAGTCGTTTTAAAAGCCCCTGAAACTGCCCTTTTCCACAGCCCAAAACTAAATTAAAACTTGCTCCAATAACTCCCGTTTCAGATTACAATATTTTGGTCATTACCCGTTTTCGATTTGGCAACCCTGAGTCCATTCCATTTAAGCCTACCCGTACCTGGTGCTAAATGGGCCATGTTGGAAAAATACTGCCTTCGAAAAACTGGCTCTATTACTTGCGGTAGAGTGTTTTTAGATCCTATTGACAAGTATATCGGTTGCCTTTTAGGGAGAGTAGAATACCAAGTGAATGATGTGCTAAAGCAACTTTCGTTTTGATATTCGCTTTGGTTTCATATACGAACGAACACTAGTTAAGCCCGCGGCTTCGACTACTCCATCTTCTCCCGTGGATGTCGTAAAAGGCGACTAAGGGATTCTAAACTCGAGAAATGGCCAGTAGCCATACTGCGCTCACCAACCCGCCTGCCAAGCGTGGTGAATACTGACAAATTCCCCCTATAATGGACAGATGACCTGGTGAATGTAGATGGAAGTCGTTGGACCCAGGTGGCATGTAAACGGTAGTTGTGGAAGTCTATGGGGGAGGCTGTAGTTGCCGTCCTTTGGCTGATATTCACAGATTCTCCATAGGTTTCACCAATTGTGTCGTCATTATTAGGGGAATTCGCCAATACTCACCATGTTTGTTAGGCGGATTGGTGACCATCGTATGTTTACTATTCCGCAGAAAGGTAACTGCTGCCCATTCCTCTGGTTTACCGCTCTGTTAATTACCTATTATAATAAGTTTCATGAAGACATTAGTATACATGTACCGATGTTATTTTTTCTTTAAAAATCGTTGCCCCACTCTAGGATTTCTCCTGTGTCGTGGGTGCGTTTACAGACATGAATTCCACATACAATACACCCAGACCTGGAACAACTACCTGCAGATCATACAAATATTTGTTCCGCGCGAACCCACGACCCGCAGCGCAGCATTCGACTGTATCAGCCACTGCACCAACCGTGCCGTCAAAAGTGCGTTGATGTGTCACTAAATAGTTTGTAAATTCTTTTTTATTTATTGCTGAACTCGAGCTTCTTAAAATATCACCATACTTGGTGAACCGATTGGTGATCTTAATATACGTTATTGCTACAGAAAGGTGTAGCCGTCTTTCTTCCTTTTCCTCCGGGACAGAGGGAGGGGTCGTTTTTATGCCGGAAACATGGCCACCTTCTATAATTAAATAAGAACCCCAAGAGGAAATTCGCTAATGAGCACGCATCGGTAACGAAGTTACTAACTAGTTAGGTAAATTACCCCCACACGATACTTACAATTCAATCCACTTCGCACTTTTAACGTTTTCGCCTTGTGACACACGGGTGTTAAAGATACGCAGCATGTTCGGCGCTTTGATTGGCTTTCGTTTATGGAATTTAAAACATAAATACACATTTCTGTTCTTTTTTAAAAATAAATATCTCAACTAAATGTGGGTTTAACCGAAATTATATGTCATGTATTTCAAATTCAGAAGTATCCAAGGTTCTATCATTCGATATTCAAGTTATTTATCAGTGACTCCCATGGATTATTAGTTTTGTTAATATGTATTAACTTTGAAAATAATAACATAAGGTTATGATCGGGTTGTCTAATCTACGTGGGCCAAAACACCATTATAATAAAATCTCGTGCACTATGCAGCTATATAACGATTATTATCCCATTACATTTAAAAATTTAATTCTTTAAATGAACATAGAATATGTTCGATTATCATTATCATCATCATCATTTCGGCCGAATGAAGTCCACTGCTGGACACAGGCCTCCCCCAAAGATCACCACAACGACCGATATGGGTGTGATGTGGGCTCATTGGGGGGATTTGCCATAATCGCCACGCTTGGCAGACGGGTTGGCGATCGCAGTTGAGATGAATAATCTAAGGTAAGGTAAGGTCCGCGAAAAGGAAACGAAGTCGTTAAAAAACAAACTAAAAACAAATACTGAAAAATACAAATATTAGAACCATCATCATTTCAGCCGTAAAACGTTCACTGCTGCACAGAAGTCTCTCCCAAAGATTGCCACACCGACCGGTAAGGTTTTGTGTTGTGGGGTTTTGCCATAATCGCCACGCTTGGCAGACGGGTTGGCAATCGCAGTTGAGTTATAAATGTATTCGATGGACGCTGCTGCTCATCCGCGGGCTAAATATAAAATAAAAATAGAATTATCTTAGAAATAAAAGAACGAAAGAATTTCTTTCTTTCTAGTTCATCATCATCATTTCGGCCGAATGAAGTCCACTGCTGGACACAGGCCTCCCCCAAAGATCACCACAACGACCGATATGGGTGTGATGTGGGCTCATTGGGGGGATTTGCCATAATCGCCACGCTTGGCAGACGGGTTGGCGATCGCAGTTGAGTTGTCAATGTACTCGAAGGACGCTGCTGCCCATCCTCCGGCCAATCCCTTAGTTGACTTTTACGACACCCACAGGAGGAGATGGGGTGGTGGTATTCTGAGCCGGCACCACACAGCAGACTGTTCGACTATGCCTCCGTATAAGTATCAAAAAACCAAGTTCTAGAGAACTAGGAGAAGAAGAGTCAACTATTAAATATGTATGCAAAACAAATGTGTTTATATTATTCGTTTATTGTTTGATTCAAGCTATGATATGTTAGTGGCTCCTTCAGGCCATGTGTCACGAATAACTGAAATATTAAGTGGCCTGCCGCATTGCGGGGCCAACCCAAGGCCAAGCAGTTGGACAATGTACAGGTGGTGCAAACTTAACGAGGTCACGGGAAAAATGCTAACAAAGTTTACCATGTAGGCGCAGGGATTAGCAGAAAAGCAGCTAAAACTAATGTGTACGGTATGCCGTGCTATATGTGTTTTTATGAGTATAATAGGTACATTGTGTGTGGATTTTATGTCTGTAAACGCACCCAGGACACAGGAGAAGTCCTAGAGTAGTGCAAACTTAAAAAAGAAAACTATTATATCAAGATTAGGTGGAAAGGTAGTGAGCCAAAAGCCAAAAGAACTCATGATAATGTACAACTTTTGTCATACTTTTTCTCATACCTATAGCTTTATAATTATTTAAATTACGCTACCATCATATCATCCATAAGACTTTGACGGCACGGTCGGTGCAGTGGCTGATACAGTCGGCTGCTTCGCACCGGGTCGTGGGTTCGATTCCCGCACGGAACAAATATTTGTATGATCTGCAGGTAGTTGTTCCGGGTCTGGGTGTATTGTGTTTGTAAACGCACCCACAACACAGGAGAAATCCTAGCGTGGGAGCAATGTTTAAAAAAAAAAGAAGATAATTGCTGCCTCAGTATTCTATAAGTTGTGACTTTAGTTGACTAAAACCACCGGAACGGTCATCTTCGGCACCTAAAGCTCGAGCCTCCCTTAGGTGCCGAAGATGACCGCTACGTCCTCGTATGATCACACTAGACAAAAAATTCATGTAAACAATTAAAAAGCACTTATGAGCAATCAAAATTAAAACAGTCGGACAGTTCCAATTTGCTCTACGTTCCGGTCATTGTGAACTGACAGACGAATCCTGAGGTGCAGTCTTATTTGTTATTCTGTACTTAAACGCTTATTATTATAGACAAGAAAGGAAAAATATAGTGTAAGGTTAAACAACACAGTAATATAGAACGAAGTTTAGTCGATTGCTCACGAGCATTTTATTATAATTTATTCATAATTTACACTATTCTAAGTAATAGTTTAATATTTCTGTCATTATTTTAAAGAACCTACTTTTTTTACGTTATGTTTACTCTATTTTATTTAACCACGTGCTATTAACTCGGTTTCTTGTATCTGTTCGGGTAGAATTGTTTTATGGATTTGAAACTAACTTGCCGATGAGTGAGAGACTTGATATTGTGAACATAGCTCAGGATTCAATATGAATGTAATATTCATGTAATAATTTTATATGATTATTATGTAGTATGTTATATATTTGGCGCTACGACGGTCTGCCCGGACAGCCCGCGAGGTCCTGCGGCCGCTCTGGGCCCAGCGCTGGGCTCCGGCGCCGTGCCCGCGAACCGCTCTCACATGGTACTAAATGATGTTTGCACTTTGACAATTTTATTTCTTGTTGATGATTATTAATTGTAATAGGTTACGTCGTACGGGCGAGGGTAGCGCCGTCCGACCGCTTTACTTTACAATACACATGTTCGTGGCCTTTTAAATCTAAATTATTATTACTTGTATCGTCCCTCCGAGAGGACGAAAATATAATAATTTTTCTGAAAACAAAAAATAAACTAAATTTAGACGGCTTTGAGCTTTATTTTTAAGTTGTCACATTATTTTCTCTTTTTTCTAATTTGTGTAAATAGTATTCGGCACACGATATCGAGAATGCAATCATGGGGTGCATGCAACAGATGTGTAAGGAGTATAGGGAGTAGCTGTCATTGAGAAACTCACACAACTCACACAACAGGCACACACCAGTATATATAATTAACAAATAAAATAAATAAACAGTTCTCTCTATCTAAATTTGCAATGCAACAAAATGGTTAGTGATTTAGTGTTTATCTATTGCATGCGCCTCAACCTTTTCTTTTTATAGCTTCATGGGCTTAGATAAATTATTTAATAGTTTTTAGTATTGTTTTAAAACACGGTAATATTTAAAAAGAACTTCAATAATTTTTGTATTGGCACGGCGGAAGTGTTCTAGTCCTCACTTATCACGTTCTTTCTGAAAAACCGGACAAGTGCGAGTTGAACTCGCATGGAGAGGGTTCCGAAATTGCTAAATATATTGTCAATTGATGAATAATGACCGAGGTCTTGTACTAATAACAAACTCAATATCGTAGTTGAAAACCACGTTTTCCCATACACTGGAACCGCAAAAGTAAATTTGTTCGCACATTATTGAAAAATTTACCATGGTATTTTAGGACTATAGACTTATTATAGATCTAGAGGTAAAAAGCTATTATATACATTATTTTCAAAATTATAGGCTCAGTAGTTTCGGAGATAATGTGGGGGAATGGTCAATTTTCGTCTGTTTTCTTATATAACTTTAAAACTACATCTATACTCTATACAAATAAATAAAATTGAAGTGTCTGTTTGTAATGTCAAAATAACAGATTTTTACTAAATGCATATGAAAGTATGTACGTTACATATAACAAAAAAACTATTTTTTTTTGTCTGTCTGTCTGTCCGTCTGTCTGTCTGTCTGTCTGTCTGTTTGTTCCGGGTTATCTCCGAAACGGCTAAACCGATTTTGACGGGACCTCCACTGGCAGATAGCTGATGTTATAAGGAATAACTTAGGCTACTTTTGTTTTAGAAAAATAATTAGGGTTCTGCGTAAAAAAAACCCTTGAAATCCAATATATTTATTCTATGTCAAGTGTCTATGTCGAAGTACTCTAAATTTCTTTTAAATTAAACGCGGGTGAAACCGCGGGTCCCAGCTAGTATTAAATAATTATAAAATTAATACATTTGAGACCCTTACAACAAGTCCGTCCAATTCATATGTTACACGGTACATTTTGAAGAACTCTTTAATCTTTATTCTTTAATTTTCTATTTTACCCCCCAAAAGTGACCCCCATATTCGAAATTCATTTATTTACGTTACACGTACGTGCTTGGGTCGCAGAAGTCCATATGTATACCAAATTTCAACTTAATCGGTCCAGTGTATACGGAGCAAATTGCCTGTGACAGACGGACAGACACACGAGTAAGGGTTCCGCGGTTTTTCCTTCAGACGTTCGGAACCCTAAAAACAGCTCTACAGCGACGTGTTGCTGCAGTTTATGCTGATATAGGAGCTATTTTTCTTTCTTTCTTTCCTGTAGACGAAGGCCGTAATTTCAAGTGTATAAAGTTATGCTAACTTAATTTTGGGTGTCAGAATTTAGAGGTTCTGACCGCCCGCGACGGCTGTCATAGATAATGATCTCATGACGGCCTGAAAAAACGACAAAATACTCTCTTGAGGCACATTATGTTGTCTGATATCTATCTGGCCGAGTGGTCCCGGGCAAAGGGCGGGTGAAAGGTTATATAGGCATATAGACATCGCAGTAGCCTCGGGCTTGCGGACTCGCTTCTTAAGCATTAGGTTGCGGGTTCAAACCATGTCATGTACAAATGTTTAACCGTGTGGTGCCAGCTACGAATAGCACCAACCCATCTCATCCCTTGGGTGTCGTAAAAGGCGACTATGGAACGAATTAACCGAAGGATGGGCTGTAGCGACCTTCAAGTACATTTAGAAATCAATTACGATCTCCAAGCGTCGCGATTATGGCTAAACACCCCAATGAGCACACAACACAAACCAAGACCGGTCGTGGTGGCGATCTTTGGGGGAGGCTTGTGTCCAGCAGTGGACGTCTCTCGGCTGAAATGGTCTGGTTATTATGAAAATGTGTTTTAACTTGCAATCAAGGGTTTAATATTTAAACATTGGAAGTGATTATATTATAAATATAAAATATGTTGACATGACTCATTTAAAATTGCATTTTTTATGTTATTTACTTAAATATATACACCTTGACATTTGACTTGACTCAGTTGAAATTACATTATTTTTTTATGTTGTTTACTTATATTCAATAACGTGACATTATCTTGAATAAATTCAATTAAAATTAAATTTCTTTTAATGTTAGTATCTTATATTTAATGTCATGACATTGACTATTAGTTATTGTTAATATTGTTCTTGTAACATTATATTATAATATTCATACGAAACTGTAAATGTGTGAGAATCATGTAGCCATTGATGTTATTTTTAGTACTAATATTGATTGTCTTTTGCCTGAGTGTATTGGTCTGTTATACTCACTAAAATGTCTTGCTGGCGGTGGCGTTGTGTATCGCGTCGTTCGGTTCCCTACAATATGGTTGAACTGAGCGATGCTGATGCATGCGTCATGCTCGTGATCGGGTGCCGTCTGTTGGGACTGGTCAGCCGTTAACTGCCACGGCAAATAATTTATTACTATAATATTATTGTGGTATGTTCCATCTTTACACAGTGTCCTACATTTTTCTCGGTATATGTATTACAATAATTTGTATCAATCAACATTGTAATCTCAATTATTTTAAAAGAGTATCCATGGAGTTTCTTGCCGGCTCTTCTCCACGAGATCAACTATTTGGAACCGTGCAACTTAGATTCTGACGTTTCAAAAGTGCCAATATTTGATTTATTTGAAATAAAAAACTTTGACTTTGAATTTGAATTTGAATGTCTGTTCTCGGTGATTGGGTATCCATTTTCAGTGCTGGACCTTTACACATGCCATTGTTGTACATTGTTATGTAGTCTCATCATTTTAGCCGAAAAAGTTCCACTGCTGGACAGAAGCCTCCCCCAAAGGTTACCACAACGACCGGTATATGTTTGTGTTTTTTTTCTTATACAAACGTTGCCCCCACACTAGCACAGACATAAAATCCATACAAAATACACCCAGACCCGGAACAACTACCTGCAGATCATACAAATATTTGTTCCGTGCAGGAATCGAAGTGGCGACCCGGAGCGCAGCAGCCAACTGTATCAGCTATTGCACCAACCGTGCCGTTGTGTGGATTGGGGGATTTTGTCAAAATCGCCACGTTTGGCCGACATGTTGGCAATTGTTATGTAGTCTGCATCCTCTTATCTAAATCGCCATCCCCAGATAAAACAAAACTACCTACACCAAAACACATAGCTTTTCATTTCCACAGTTGGGTACGTCCCCGTCTGATATACAGACAAAACAAGATTTTTCTCTTCGATATGCAAGTTTGGCATTTCGCCAGGAAGCCACCTGAGACAGACCAATACCGACTTTATTTGCATGTTGTTAAAATCCTAGTGAGGCGCATCAAATAGATTGTACGGAGATAAATAAAATTCCTTCCTTGGACGAAAACTTAAATGCGATTCAGAATTGGTTGTCCTATTCGATTTCAAGCGATCTATTGGTATATATAAGGTCTTATTTTAATAATCCACGATATTTTGCATGGTGCCTCAGTAAATGCTTAAGATGATGTACCGAACACAAAAAAAACTCACGGTAAAAATCCATTTCTTTCTTTTGTGTGATGTTGCTACCGTGCGCCGTCTGTTTTGTTCAACGTTACAGACTATCTAAATCAGTCAACCAGCCCTGTCCGCCATTGTCTTACTAGATGCATGTGAATATTATCACAGCAAAGAGATCTAGGAAGTAATGAAATAAATGATTTAATAAAATAATTTTTTAAACAGCAAATTTACAAGTTTTTGTTATACCTACATTATCTTCATCGTTCACAATAGCGCCATGTAAAATATCGTGGACTATTAAATTAAGACCTTGTCTACGATTGTACCGTGTTGATGGCAAAATACTACTGCAAGTGTTAAGTAAATACTGCAAGTTCTTCAATTTCAGAATATGAATATTTTTATAATGCTATCATATGTGTGTTGTCGAGATCGCTAAGCTGGAGTCGCAATTGGCGGGACACACAGCTCATAGAACGGATGTCCGTTGGAGCTGAAAGATTCTCGAAAGGAGTCCGCGGACTAGAATACGCACCGTGGGACGACAACAATGAGATGGACGGACGACCTGGTAAAGGTGGCTGGAAGACAATTGTGCCGTGTAGATGGCCTTCGGTTTAGGGTTGAGTAAAAGACAGAGCCTTCTTACTGTGTCTTTTACTATTAAAAGTAGGTCTCTTATTGCAAGAGATAGGCTAGGTAGGTGCCACCGCGGAGTGCAAGCTAAACAATGGCAGTGTGTGCCGTGCGGGCGGCATATGCCGAGTTGGGGGCTTAATCAGCATGGGCACGTTCGACGGCATATTTTCCGATTATTTTAATGCAATAGAATTGTTTACATTTTTATTATTTTAGAAAAGAAAGAAAGAAAGAAAATATTTTTATTTCGGCATCGCAAAACAAAATAAACTATCAATTAAACAAGATTGTACAAGGTAAACATTGCTTTCCGAAACCAAAAATGGACCCTATCTCAGCACATGCTACAACACAAAGTGTTGCAACGCTGATTTTCAGATAGGAGTACTAGTATTGTATTTACTGTGTGTGCGTTAGTGTGTTTCCAGTCCTCATCACCATCACCATCATATCAGCCAAAGGATGTCCACTGCTGAAAAAAGGCGTCTCCATAGATTTCCACAATTATGTCACCATTTTAGGGGGAATTTGTCAGTACTCACCACGCTTGGCCCACGGGTTGGTGAGCGCAGCATTGTTACTGTTCCTCATAAGAGACGCTGCTGGCTGTCCTTCTGGTTTAGAGTTTCTGAAGTGACGTTGTACGACACGGGAGAAGATGGAGTGGTGCTATATTCTTAATCCAGACACCATCAGGGCAATGTGTGAACAATGAGACTTAATTATTATTTATTTACTCAATCATCAATTAGGGGATACTTAAGAAGAACTTTACAGTCACCCATTCCGAGATGTGCCTATAGGCATGGCACCAGTGGGTGGCTCTAGTGTAATCATACGAGGTCTTGGAGCCACTTTTCGGTGCCAAAAATGACCGCTCTAGTTATTTCGGTAAGAATCCCCCCGTATCCGTGTCTTCGCACTTCCCCGGGGCGGAAGAAGTTCCTGAAGAATTCCAGTGTGACCAATAAACAAAGAAATGTAGTGCATAACAACTTCGATTGCTTGATCCACAATCCAGATTACCCATTAAAACGAGCGAGAAGATACCTGGCTGGTAGAATAAATGAATTGGAAAAAAAATGGAACGTAACCCGAACCAACACGCAGGATAGTTTTTTGCCCGGAATTGAATCTCGTACCCGAGGGATACAATCATTGATTTCAGCGCGGAGCCGAGGGCAAAAAGATAGTTTCTGAATAACTTCCTCGTCTATCTTTTTACTATTATCTTTAAAAGGGTTAGCAGACTACTGCATAATATGAATGTACATTCTGCATGCACGTACGAGTATATAGACGGCACGGTTGGTGCAATGGCTGATACAGTCGACTGCTGCGCCGGGGGTCGTGGGTTCGATTCCCACACGGAACAAATGTAGTTGTTCCGGGTCTCCGTGATGTGCCTAAAGGCGTGGCACCAATGGGCGGCTCTAGTGTGATCTTACGAGGACCTGGGGCCCCCCTTCGGTGCCGAAGATGACCGCTCCAGTTGTTTTAGCCGGTAGGAGACCGGTATAACCCTTCGCCCTCCCCGGGGCTAAGTAAGTTCCATGTAGAATTTCCACTGGACACCAATAAAAAAAAGGTAGTTGTTCCGGGTCTGGGTGTAATGTATGTGAAATTCATGTCTGTTGTAAACGCACCCACGACACAGGAGAAATCCTAGTGTGGGGCAAAGTTAAAAAAAATATATATATATATTAACTCGCCTTTACCCCGTATTCTCGCCGAGCTCAACGCTCTCCTGGACGCTTATCCTGCATGCGATTTGTTTGCAGATACATGTACTGAAATTTTTTCAATATGCTTGCAATACTGTGAGCGAAACGCATGATTATATACTTTTTTTACCTATTTATTGTCGTCATTGTTTAATTAATGTAATTGGTGTAGCCGTATTAATTAATTTAAATAAATAGGTACGATAAGCGTCTTCTCATCCACAATACCGCAGTACCTCAAGACAAAGGCTTTAACCAGTGTGTATTACCAGCAATGACATATGTCACAGAGACGTGGTCACTCACAATGGGCCTCATAAGAAAGCTAAAGGTCACTCAGCGAGCTATGGAGAGAGCTGTGCTTGATATTTCTCTACGAGATCGAATTATAAATTAGATGCGTAGAACTAAACTGATGGCCGTTGGGATAAAGGGGTTCTTGAGTGGAGACCACGAACAGGAAAATGCTGCGTGGGACGACCTCCAATGCGATGGACAGACGAACAGGAAAATGATGCGTGGGACGACCTCCAACGCGATGGACAGACGAACTGGAAAATGCTGCGTGGGACGACCTCCAATGCGATGGACAGACGAACAGGAAAATGATGCGTGGGACGACCTCCAACGCGATGGACAGACGAACTGGAAAATGCTGCGTGGGACGACCTCCAATGCGATGGACAGACGAACAGGAAAATGCTGCGTGGGACGACCTCCAATGCGATGGACAGACGAACAGGAAAATGATGCGTGGGACGACCTCCAACGCGATGGACAGACGAACTGGAAAATGCTGCGTGGGACGACCTCCAATGCGATGGACAGACGAACTGGAAAATGCTGCGTGGGACGACCTCCAATGCGATGGACAGACGAACTGGAAAATGCTGCGTGGGACGACCTCCAACGCGATGGACAGACGAACTGGAAAATGCTGCGTGGGACGACCTCCAACGCGATGGACAGACGAACAGGAAAATGCTGCGTGGGACGACCTCCAACGCGATGGACAGACGAACAGGTGAAGGTCACTGAGATTCCTTAGCTGGCTGCATGCTGTTGTGGAAATGTATGTGCAGCAGTGGACGTCCTTTGGCTGACATGATGATGATGATGATCCGAGCTACGGTCTAACCGATGATAAGCATCAACCGAACTCATGGGGACATCAGCAACCTAGTTTACTTACTGATCAGATGCGTACCGACCTATGACTTTAGTTGGAATGCCTTCATCATTTCAGCCGAAAAACGTCCATTGCTGGACGGAAGCTTCCCCCAAAGGTTGCCACAACGACCGGTATGGGTTTGTGTTGTGTAGTCATCGGGTGGTTTTGCCATAATTGCCACGCTTGGCAGACGGGTTGGCGATGGCAGTTGGGTTATAATTGTACTCGAAGTACGCTGCTGCCCATCCTCCGGCTAATTCGGCTATTTCTAGTTATTTTACTACATGTTACCCTTTTTAGAAAAACAAGATGTGGTGTTCCCCCATTAAAAAGGGAGGATTCTCCAACCAGGCGGGTGGTATGCCTGGCGGACCGAAGTCTAGTGGTTATATATATATAAATAGCACGACATACTGCAGAGGGTGAGAGCTTGGGTTGGACCTACCAAAAAAACACAATATATGTTCAGCAAAATCTTACGGATTTTTTTTTCACCACTGTAGGTTAAAGTTAAGCGATAAGAAAATTGTACTGTGAAAATTTAAATAAAATTGTATTTCTTGAAAACATTTTAGTTTTTAATAGAATAAAGACTAATCAATGAGTAAAGTATTTATTCACAAATAATTTGAGGAAAAAAAACTAGAAAAGGAATTTTTCATTACGAGATGCTTAAAAATCTGTGTCAAGGTAGAGATTTTTCGATATTTCGGAAAATTTTGTAAATCCGTAAGATTTTGCTGAACATATATGGTGTTTTTTTGGTAGGTACTGACCCAAGCTCTCACCCCCAGCAGTATGTCGTGCTATTTACTGGACACCCTGTATGCTGCGTTGTGCGAACTCTACATGCGCGATTCAGAATTATTTGACGTCATCGGAGAGTTGCGAATTAAATATTTCTAAGGAGATGACAATGTAAGTTATAATTACATATATGCTGGCGATGTAGGTACGCAACACGCTAAATCTGGAACACAACCACCCTTGCACATGGTAATAACAGTCGAGTTGTTAACTTTGCTGCAGTATTGTTTTTATTACTACTAATATTTTCCGTGACTTTCTAGACCATCTAAAGGTTATCTATAAAATATCGTTATTAGCAATAAGTAGCGTACTTTATGTTTAGTTTTCTTTGTGTTATAAAGATAATGGCATGATTGGTGCCGTGATGAAGCGAGTGGCTTTTTGCGCGCGGTCACGAGTTATTTTCCCGCACTGATCTGACTTTATGAACTACAGATAGTTGTTCCGGGTCTGTGTGTTTTTGTATGTGGAATTTATATCTGTAAGCTGTACCCACGGATTTCCGTGTGTACTAGCAAAGACTAGTGCGGGGCTTCGATTAAAGATAAAATGTGTACAATAAAGTATGTTTTATGTTATATACGTAGTTCCCGACCAAAATTGGCTTCATCCTCTTTTCCAGTGAGTGTACCTTACACTTTTTTGGGAAATTTTAGGTGTCAAGAAAGAAGGCAAAGGAGTGGGAAATTGTACCACAGCTTACCGATGAGGTAATTTGGTTAGTCAGAGAGGCTCAGCCCATCGTTTATCATGCACCATTTCAAACCTAGAAACATTTTACTCGACCTGACAACCGAGCGAAAGGTCTATACAAAGCGAGGCCAGCTTGTACTGGCAATTGTGGTGCCGGCTAAGAATACCACCACCCCATCTCATCCCGTGGGTGTCGTAAAAGGCGGTGACTATGGGATCAGCTGGAGGATGGGTAGCAACGTCCATCGAGTATATTTATAACTCGACTACGATCGCTAACCCATCTGGCAAGCGTGGCGATTATGGCAAAACCCCGCAATGGGCTCAGAACACAAAACCATACTGGTCGTTTCGACAATTTTTGTGGGAGACTTCTGTCCAGCAGTGGACGTTTTTCGGCTGAAATGATGATGATGTAGCAGTGTGTACGTGTCATTGGCAAATTTGTAAAAGAAAATACCTTTTATTCATGTTAATAGCCTATAAATGAGTAATATTTACTTTGACACGCGGTGAATCGATCAAAATTCGCCAATTATAAAATAGCTCGCTGGAAATCTGGTGACAGGCGAAAAAGCTTTCAGGAAACCCAAACCTGATCAGACAAGCGGTTAATTGGAGATTGACACATTCTTAACAAGGTGATAACAGCTTGTCACATTTGTGTTTCGACAACCCAAAACACTTTTAATTTGAGACTAACAGCTTATTACGTAATTTTTGCGATAACTTTTCGTTTCAGAAACCGGCTGTAAGACACATAATAATTCAATGTTTATGCGTTTAGATATCAGCATGCATTTATACAAATAATATTTTGCATGCCGTGTGGTGCCGGCTACGAATAGCACCAACCCACCAATGTCATCCTGTGGGTGTTGTAAAAGCCGACTAAGGGATTAGACGGAGGATGGGTAGCAGTGTCCTTCGAATACATTAACTACTCAAGTACGATTGCCAGCCTGCCTGCCAAGCGTAGCGATTATGGCAAAACCCCTCAATGAGCACACAACACACCGATATCGGTTGTTGTGGTGATCTTTGAGGGAGGCCTTTGTCCAGCAGTGGACTTTATTCGGCCGAAATGATGATGATGATGATGCCGATCACATGGTGAGACATGATGAACTAAATAACATCTTTGAAAAAACCATGTTCCTTACAGTAATTTTCAATAAAAGGTCAAAGGTCGGCAACACATCAGCGTCTCTATTGTTGCAGCTGTTAATGAGCGGTAGTGGTCGCTTAAACGACCCGCATAAAGAAAACATAACTCTGTGCTAAATTTACCTAAAAATCTCCAGGTAACAAAACAACCTACGTTATTTTTGCCACGAACCGTCGAGCTTTATTTTGTAACCAAGTATATTTGTGCGGAGCCTTCTGGAGCATTCCGTCGGGATGGTTTTTTCCCGAGATTAGTTCGGGCTCATTCGACTCTCGCTATAGTGTTGGGCAACGTAATTGGTTTACTTAATTCGATAAGTTTAAAAGCCGATCCGGCTGCAGCGTTATTTGTCTAGCTACGTCTTATACTTAGGAATAAATGATGAATAGATAAACGGATATTAATAAAATTAAGCGGATATTGGTACAGTCGCTGTCTATAACGATATTATCCAAAACAGCAATTGCCAAACAGGAAAGCTATGACATCTTGACGGCACTTTTTTTTAACCGCACTTTTTTTAACAAATTCCACACACAATACACCCAGACCCGGAACAACTAAACTACTTGTTCGGGTGCGGGAATCGAAGCCACAACCCGAAGCGCAGTAACCGACTGTATTAGCCACTGCACCAACTGAACCTAACCAGAGCATAGTGAGCATATATATATGTATATATATATATTTTTTACTGTAAAATTACTGGGACAATAGACTAAATAACTTAATATCTCTAGGACGAGCTCAGTGTCGTGCCACGCAGGACTAGCCCTGTGTAGCATGACAATTTTATGGGCAGGCATGACGCTTACCACCAGGACAATGTCTTGTTTCTCGATAAAGGTAGAGAAAATGTTAGATAAGATAAAAATATTTTTATTCATGTTAAACCATATGCAGGCACTTATGCATAGTCAAGGCTTTAGTTGCCGCGTTCCAAGATGTTGATTTCCTATGGAGAAGAACGGGTAAGAAACTCCATGGTTACTCTATTTAAATCATAATAATTGTTACAGTATTTTTGGTTACATTGTTCTCAAAATAAATAATGTGAGGACAATGTAGCAGAAAAAAGTAAACTTCTTAAAGTCCACACTAAACAAGACTGATATTTGTGTTCAATTATGATTAAATTGTCATGGCAGCATTAAGCTGACCAATCCCAACAAACAGCACTCGTTCACGAGCATGACGCATGCACCAGCGTCGCTCAGCTCAACCATATTGTAGGGCAACTAAGCGACTCGATACACAACGCCGTTAGATAAAGGAAAACAATTAAATATAGGCAAAATGGACAGGGGTGCTCTACGCTTAACTGCGAACCACATGATTTGTATATCCATTTAATACACCAAAGTACAGCCTAAACAGGATTTCTAAATTTTTTGTTTAATAATTTAATATCGATCAAATTACACCGATTGTCCCATCACTAGTGGGATCGCCATCAGTGTCAAACTTTTTATTTTGCAAGTGAATGGCAGATTTTTGCGGCGGCCTATTAATGTCGTGTTGGATGTAAAAAAAGCAATATTGGTGTAAGTTCAATCAATATGGTCTCGTTAGTCGTATGGACCGGTCGGCTAAAGTGAAGTTTGTGATACTGAAGCTTGTTAAAAAGAACCAATTTTAACGAATTATCAATAACTATTTATAGCGTAGCTTTTTTGTTTTTTATTGGTGCCGAGTGGAAATTCTTCATGAACTTCCTCCGCTGCGGGGAAGGACGGAGGGGTATGCCGGACTCCTACTGGCTAAAACCACTGGGGCGGTCACCTTCGACATCAAAAGGGGGCTCCAGGTCCTCGTATGATTACACTAGAGCCGCCCACTGGTGCTCTGAGAGGGTGACTGTAAATCGGTCACCCCCCCCGGGATTTATAACGTACCTATAAAATATAGCTTTCGCAACATTTTTTAATGTATCAATTAGGACTACAACCTGGAAGGCGCTGACTTGAGCTCTATGCGTTACGGCCTACGGGCAAAGAACCTGGGGCGGGCCGGCGCCCGAACAGAATCTCCTCTCTAGATAGCCAAGTCGCACAAAGAAGGGGCTCGTCAGACAAATTCATGGGCTGATACCTGCTGGGGAGGCTGGCCAATTCTTGACGGACAAATTTCAGCTCCACTGGTAAGCAGAAGGAACACCATGGGGTTTTAGCCAGTACGACTCTGCTATGCCGTGTGATGCCGGCTCAGAATACCACCACTCCATCTCCTCCCGTGGGTGTCGTAAAAGTCGACTAAGGGCTTAGCCGGAGGATGGGCAGCGTCCTTCGAGTACATTAATAACTCAACTGCGATCGCCAACCGGTCTGCCAAGCGTGGTGATTATGGCAATACCCCCCAATGAGCCCACAACTTACCCATATCGGTCATTGTGGTGATCTTTGCGGGAGGCATGTGTCCAGCAGTGGACTTCATTCGGCCGAAAGGATTGAATGATGAGTCTGTCAAGTCCTTCCGCCCCTACCCAGGGCGTCGCCCATTTGGCACGCCATTCCCCACGACAAAAAATAAAATGAGAAACTTTACACAGGTGGTAGATACACTTCACTCAATCGCGAAGTACGTACTTTGATTGCCAAAATACAGCTCAGAAATAAAAGATAAAATTACTGAAACTATTAAATTGATAAGCAAACCATTGCAGAGCAAAGTGACGTAAAACACTTGATTACAAATAGAAAGGTAATCCAGACAAAGAACTGTACATAAGCCTTACACTATTATAAATTTTGACAATTGTGTCGACGTTTTGGATGGACTTTGTCACGCTTGGCAGGTCGGTTGGAGAGTGCAGAGTGACTGCCGTTCCACAGAAAGGCCGCTGCTGTCCATCCCTCTGGTCAGAGCCCTTTAGTCGAAGTCAGTTCGTTTCTGACGATATAACCAGATTTCAAAACGATCCGTGATCCTTGGTCATTTTTCGCTGCTAAAATTTGTAACCCATACAATACAAACATACATACAAGGTTTGTGCAGTGGCTGATACAGTCGGCTGCTGCGCCCCGGGTCGTGGGTTCGATTCCCACACGGAACAAATATTTTTATGATCTACATGTAGTTGTTCCGGGTCTGGGTGTATTGTATGTCGAATTATTGTCTGTAAACGCACCCACGACACAGGAGAAATCCTAAAGTGGGGCAAGGTATTTTTAATTAAAAAAATGTTCGCTGCTAAGATTTGTAACCCATACAATACATACATTCATACTATAGATACAGAATCTATTCCGATTTCCCTTTTGACACCCATTGGAAAAATATGATGAATGGCAGCCGTACCCAGGGGCTAGTTGTTATGTATTGTGTGTGACATGGGTCAGTTGGGGTCCCAAAAAACGAGGAGCTCATAAAGGTTTACCAAAGGTCAAGTTAAGGGTCATTTTGGTCCTCGCATAGGATGTAAGTTTGGCTTATTGTTAAAGAACTTGTGTAGGAGTGTGGACATACAAAAGGATATTTTCCTACTAACTCAGGAGACATTTTAGACAGGAGCTATTTTAGAAGCATTGCCATTATTGCCACGCTTTCCAGACGGATGGGTGACCAGAATATGTTGTAATTAGCAGACAGAAAGGCCCTTGCCCTTGACATAAATCTTTAAGGTGCTTATTACAAGGCCCAAGGAAGGCCGTAAGAGATTAACACAGGGAGTATTTATACCTCCCCAAAGTACTTTACTGAAGAAGCTTATAATGCATACTATAAATCAATAACCGGCCATACCGGACAGAGGTGTACACAAGAAGCCAATTTCTTAAAAAAAAAATATTTTGATATTAGCCATTCGATACTTGTTCAGTACATGTACAAGTACCATGCTTACAACGTGACACACTTTCAATAAATCGTTTATTTAATTAATGTTCATCATCATCATCATCATCATCATCATCATATCGGCCATTTATGCGTCCACTGCTGAACAAAGGCCTCCCTCATAGATTTACACACTGTGTCATCATTTTGAGGGGTATTTGCCAATACTCACCACGCTTGGCAGGCGGGTTGGCAAGCGCAGTATAGCTATCGTTTCACAGAAGGGACGCTGCTGCCCATCCCTCTGGTTTAGATTCCCTTAGTCGGCTTGTACGACCTCCACGGGAGGAGATGGAGTGGTGCTATATTCTTAATCCGGACACCACACGTGTGTACAGTCAGAGGTGTACACAAGAAGCCAATTTTTTAATTTACATTTTATTTTGATTAGCCATTCGATACTTGTTCAGTACAGGTACAATGTGACACAATTTCAATAAATCATCTTATGTAGATGATTTATATAAATTGTGTCACATGTCAGTTTTATATTTAATTATAGTTTTAAATAGTTTATTTAATTAATATTAAGTTGCTCTAATGTTTTTCTTACCCTTGCCAACATTCAAGCGGTACTGTATCGCATCACATAAGTGTTTCAAGGGGGAAAAACACATGTATAAACTCTTTGTATCTTTCATATCATATGTGACGGCAGGGTTGGTGCAGTGGCTGATACAGTCGGCTGCAGCGCACTGGGTCGCGGGTTCGATCCCCGCACGGAATAAATATTTGTATGATCTGCAGGTAGTTGTCCCGGGTGTATTGTGTGTGGAATTTATGTCTGTAAACGTACCCACGACACAGGAGAAATCCTAGTGTGGGGCAAGGTTTTTAAAAAAATAAAAATATCAACCAAAAGACGTCCACTGCTGGACAAACACCCCCCTCATATAGATTCCCACACCGGCCGGTTACACTGGAAGCCAGTTGTTAATTATGTCGTCATTGGAGGTAATTCGCCAGTAGTTGCACCACGCTTGGCCGACGGGTAGGTAAGCGCAGTATGGCTACTATTTCACAGAAGGCACGTTACCTATCCATCTGTCTGATTAGAGTTCCTTAGTCACCTCATAGGATATCCACGGGAAGAGATGGAGTCGTGCTTCATTCTAAATCCAGACACCGCTTGGACAGTTCAAAAACTGCTTCTACAAAAATTATTTTTATTATTGCTATATTTAATACATATTATATGTCACGCTCAGGACTGTTCATACAACAACATTAGGCCAGGGCCACCATATTTGTGAAGCTAATTATAATAATCTTTAGAGGAAACTGTTGCGTGTCGACGTACTTGAATTGGGGGAAACTAAGCCGCTGTGGCTACTTGAGACATGTTACCTGCGATATAAATCTGTGACCTTACAGTCAAAAGTGTGATTTAATAATGTGATTATTCCACTTTGTTCACCTGGATCATATCATATCCCCCGGGAAGACGGTGGTGCGCACGTGGTCACGTACCGCCGTGTGCGCAGCACAGCGCACAGCGAGGCTTGGGGGGAACCTATACTTAAGAAATTTAAATCCATTATAAAAAAAAGCTATGTAAAATGGGTTTCTATACAGTTATAGATTATATGGACGACAAAAATGCTTGGGATTGAGCTGCTCCAATCTAACATACTTATTATTTGTCGTTGAATTTAAAGTGTTTCTTGAAACCTACTTGCTAAATAAAAATCATTTCATTTCATTTCATTGACATTCTTGGTATTAATGTATTAAATACCATTACTTTTATTTATTTTTATTTTGACATTCAAATTGCATTTTTTCTTAAATGGATTATATTAATTCATATACTGACATTTCATTATACTATATTTAATATGACATTAATGATTTGTTTTATATGTTATTTTTATATTAATTTCATAGGTGCATTTACATTTGATACTGTTTAACAATTTTAGTACATATGATATTAATTTTATATTGCATGTATAATGATTCACTCTTTTATTATTGTGAATGTGAGCATTATGTAGCCACTAATGTAATAACATATGCACCAGCCTGTTGCCTGGCAGTATGAGTCTGTCATGCTCACTAAAATGTCTTGTTGAGGGTAGCTTTATGTGTTAGGTGGCTAAGTTCCCTGCATTACGGTTGAGCTGAGCTATGCTGATGCATGCGTTATGCCCGTGAACTGGTGCTTATAACTGTTAAAGCAATCTAATAAGATGATACATAAATGCGTATTCGAACAAGTATCCTGTCTGTTGTCGGACGCTCGCAGCACGACCAGTAATTTACTCAATTTAGTGATGTATGTGGTTCCAAACGTGTATGCTGGAGTACAAGTACATGCTGTCTATTTCGATTAAAAAAAGCATTCGATTTGATTGACAATGACATCTTGTTAGCGAAGCTGGCATTACTCCTAAATTGCTTCAGTTTTTTGCTAGCAATATGACGGATAGACAGCAGTTTGTAGAATATGCTGGTTTATAACTCGGAGCTTTATTTTACTAGATCAGGAGTTAGCCAAGGCAGTAATTTGGGTACTTTGCAGTTTATAATTATGATAAATGACCTGCCTGGGGAAATCAGGGATGCCACCTGTCTGTTATTTGCAGACGATCTTAAGCCGTTAAAGATAAACGGGATTCTATGCGGCTACAGCAAGATATTAATAGGGTAGTCGAGTGGAATAATAAAAATAAACTTATGTTCAACACAAAACAATGCTCAATTATAACTTTCAGTAGAATGAGAGAGCCATTTCATTTCAATTATGAACTGGACGGTGAACCAATGGATCGAACTGAAGTAGTACGCGATCTTAGGGTATGCCTTAACACTGAGTGGACATTTCGTGATCAGTGTGATCACGAAATGTCCATCATAATGTGTCATGTGTAAGATTTTGCTGAACATTATTGTGTTTTTTGGCAGGTATTGACCCAAGCTCTCACCCCCTGCAGTATGTCGTGCTATTTACTGGACACCCTGTATATAAAAAGTAATGTTGTATATGAAAAAATCATATATGTATCAACGCAACTTAATCCTAAGTCGTAAGCACAACCGAAAAACGTTAACTGAAAACTGAGCGAGTACGCCATAAAGAGGTAGATTACATTAACAGTGGTTGTCACACATCAGTAAGTCGACATAATCCCCTTGCCTATACGCGGTGAATCTTCAATCTCACGTTGGGGATTATTTGAATGAGAATTTTGTTGTATACAAGTGTTGCTGAACATCCGATTTTTCTGAATTTCTACCAATATGGAAAAGTGACCAAGCAAGTACAAGCGGTAGCACGCTTCGCACGTTTGCATTCATAATCGCTTAAATTTTGCGAGATGAACAGTATTTATTGTGCGTGTGTGCAAAAATGATGTAATGGCCGACGACTGGATGTAGCATTGAATATTACTGTCAAAATACAAGCAATTAAGATTCCGACTTTGATACACAACAAAGGTACAGATTCTACATTGGTAAAAATACCGAGAAAATAAGATAAAGATAAAATATATTTATTCATGTAAAAATACTCACTCATGAATAGTCAAGACTTTAGTTGCCTCGTTCTAAGGTGTAGATTTCCTATGGAGAAAAACGGGCAATAAACTCCATGGTTACTCTTTTTAAATCATATCGGTACAATGTTCGCGAAATGATGGTAATGTGAGGACAATGCAGGAGAAAAGAGTCTAAACTTCTTAAAAAGTCTACACTAAACAAGAGATAAATATTTCTTATCCATTTCGAAAGAAAGAGACAATCCAGACGGAAAATGTCTACTGCTGGATAAAGGCCTCCCGCAAAGATCGCCATAACAACAGGCTTCGATTTGCGATGTATGCTCATTGGGGGGTTTTCCATAATTGCCACGCTTGCCAGATGGGTAGGCGGTCGCAGTTGAGTTGTAAATGTACTCAAAGGACGCTGCTTCCCATCCTCTGGCTAATCCATAGTCGCGTTTTATGACACCCATGGGGTGAGATGGGGTGGTACTATTCTTTGCGGGCATCACATGACAACTACATTACTACTTCTAGTTATACATTAAGAAATTGTTACAAACAATTTCGGAGTAATTTTAATTTAAGACGTTCTACTTATCTTCATCTACCGAATTTTACAGCACATTACCAATTTTTGTGGAATTTTCTACCAATTTTGGAAATGGTGGGTAGGCAACACTGTCGTACACAATTCAGGGATTCGGAACGTAATCCTCTTGTATTGTGTTCATCTGCATTGTTTAGCGATGACATAGATAATTACATTGTATTATGCAACAAAGGAAGGGTAGAATGATCCTTAATCCTTAACTAGAACCTCAAACTATTTTTATACTGAAGATTAGAGTTGGAGGCCGCAATCTCGTCATCATCATCATATCAGACTAAGTAGGTCCACTGAAAGACATACCGAGCGACCCCCGGGAAGACCGCGGTGCGCATGTGGTCACGTACCGCTGTGTGCGCAGCACAGCGCATAGTGAGGCCTCGGGGGAATCTTTTACAATCCCCTCGAGAGATGCCTGGGGGGGGGGGGTGGCCTCTTTACAGTCAGCCTTCCCTCCACTAGAGGGGATGACCACGTTACAGTCATCCCCTCCGAGATGTGCCTAAAGGCGTGGCGCCAATGGGTGGCTCTAGATGGAGATCTTTCGAGTTCCTGGAGCCTCCCTTCGGTGCCGACGATGATCACTCCGGTGGTTTTAGCCGGTAGGAGTCCGGCATGCCCCTTCGCCCTTTCCCGGGCGAAGGAAGTACATGAGGTATTTCCACCGGATCAATAAAAAAAAAATAAAAAAAAAATTTAGCTTAGTAATGTCTTAGATTTTCGCGATTATTACACATTATAATAAAACACTTTTAAACGGATTCTATCGTGTATATTTTAGATTTTTGATTTTCCTGACGTTTCGAATACTTTGCAGCATTCGTGGTCGCAGGACCATGACCATGAGTTTTATTACAATGTATCTTACTTTGCCGTGTGGTGCCGGCTCAGAATACCACCACCCCATCTCCTCCCGTGGGCGTCGTAAATTGATTTATAGATGATAGATTAATGTGATTAGCCGGAGGATGAGCAGCAGCGTCCTTCGAGTACATTAACAACTCAACTGCGATCGCCAACCCGTCTGCCAAGCGTGGAGATTATGGCAAAACCCCCCAATGAGCCCACAACACACCCATATCGGTCGTTGTGATGATCTTTGGGGGAGGCCTGTGTCTAGCAGTGGACTTCATTTGGCCGAAATGATGTATCTTACACTAAATACCTAAACAAAGTGCTGTCAACCACGCCCACGCCGAAAAGGCCACCAACTCAGCATTTGCTGGGCGCGACGCACCCAGCGCTGGTTTTCAGTTGGCACCCCTGTGCAAGTGACACACGGACGAAAGCAACTACCTAGGTATTTTTGTTATAAGTATATAATTATTCAATATCCAAATAAAATAAATAATTTATTATAAAAACAAGACAGTGATAATAATAATATATAAAAATTTGCAACACTCGATCAATCCAAAACATTCAACAACAGGCGGTAGTACGCACTTCCATTAAGGTGAACACGTATAATTATGTCAAGTCCATCTTTCAACCCACATTTTGTTTGACCACAGGCTTGTCAACATGGTTCCCATTAGAATATTAAAATATTCAAACACTGAATGAGAAATGCATCTTAATTACATTACTGATGCTCTTACAAAAAAACACTCGCCACAACCACCATGTTATTATAAAACTAACTCACCTGTCGGTACGTTATTTTCAGTTACACAAATAAAATTATAGATTACAGGAAAGCCTTTAAGAAGTCTATGGTCCTAAAATAACATGTTACATCTTTCAATATTGTGCGTACAAACTTTCGGTTGGAATTTATGAGAAAACATGTTTTTTAACTACGATGTTAAGTTTGTTCTTGGGATAAGTTATTGGTACAAGACCGAACTCAACAATAGATAATATATTCAGCAATTTCGGAACCCTCTCCACGTGCGCAAAACGCGCATTTGACCGGTTTAAAAAAATTTGGCCTATGAAAAAAAGTCAGTTTCAGCTGACTAAGGGACTCTAAACCAGAGGGATGGGCAGCAGCGTCCCTTGTGAGAAACAGTAGCCAAACTGCGCTCACCAACTCTCCCACCAAGCGTGGTGAGGTAATCCATTAGGAAGGCCTTTGTTCAGCAGTCAAACGTGACGTACTTCATTTCTCATCGTGGTAATTCTACATGAACTTTCTCCGCCCCGGGGAAAGACGAAGGGGCATGCGATTTCTATCAGCTAAAACCACTGGGGCAGTCATCTTTAGCACCTAATGGGGCCTCCAGGTCCTCTTATGATCACATTAGCGCTCACCAACCAGGCCAGGTGGTTAAACTACCACCCCTGCCCAATGATTCGTCTGGTTCAACATCTATTTGCATTGCATTTGCATCGTGTACGGGTATGAGTGTATTTGAATGAAAAAGTCATTTATAGAAATACATTGTGTATTTAAATGAAAAAACAGTAAAAAAAAAAATGTAACAAAATGTAGTTATAATAATTTCGATTGTTTATGAATATGGACATTGACCTACATACAGTCTTTAATGTATTTAATATTTTAGATCGGTAGATAAATAGTGAGATATATGTATTTATATATACTTATTTGTATACATTAATTGAATTTATATCTAATTTTAAAGTTATTTGTTAAAATTATCTGAATTATCCCATAGACAGGATTCCAAATTCTACTACATTATCATTCTGTCCGATTGACATCCGTGTGTCAAAGTTAGGGTCCAGTTGAAAATCAGTGCTAGTCGTCGTAATACTCGTCTAGCGAATGCTGAACTGGATTCCGTTTTGGTGCAGTCGTGAGATGTAATTTGAGATAGTTATAAGTAATGTTTATGCTAGTGTGGTGTATGCAATGTATTTACTCTCTTATCTACTAATATATAAATTTTGTTTGCTATGTAAATCTTCTCACGTTTGTCCAAATAAATGATTTCTTTCTTTCTTTCTTATTGGCCTACAAAAGACATTAACAACCGTTCACTGCCACTTCCGCTTGCTAATTATTCGCTACCTGGTGGTAGCTTAGAGAAGTCATACTAGAGTATGACTTCACTCGTACCAGCCTTTTAACGTCCACTCCTGTAGTCTCAAATTTCCTAGAAAACTTTTTCACGAATATTCCAATTGAGACTACTAAGCATCTTATATCGTCTCCGGTAGCAGCTGAAGCATTTTTAAAGAAAAATGTCGATTTACGCGTACCTTTTTTTGAATTCAGTTTTGTTACACATACTGATATAATAAAAACTTTTAAAACTATAGCAGTTAAAAAAACAGAGGACTTATGGGGATTGTCGACGAAAGCCGTCGAATCTATAATAACTAACATCGCGCCAATTTTGGCTGTAATATTTAACGCTTGCATCGCGGACGGTATATTTCCCGATTTGATGAAATCTAGTAAAATTGTACCCATGTTTAAAGCCGGATGCCTAAATAATGCATCAAACTATAGGCCAATATCCGTGCTACCAGCCTTAAGCAAAATCTTCGAGAAAATTATATTAAATCAATTGTTGGAACATTTTAACAAGAATAAAATGTTACATGACAAGCAGTTCGGATTCACAAGGGGGAGATCTACAGAGGATGCTGGATCTACTCTCATTAAAACAGTATTAGGGGCCTGGGAGGATGCGCATGATGCTTTGGGCGTATTTTGCGATTTTTCCAAAGCATTCGACTGCGTGGACTACCGCACACTCATTCTGAAACTTAAATACTATGGAATCCAAGGTAGGTCTATAGATCTTGTAACCTCCTATTTGATAAATCGGGATCAAAGAGTGGTGATTGATAACGTCACATCCACGGGCTCACTAGTTAAAATGGGAGTACCTCAAGGATCCATTTTGGGGCCATTCCTGTTTCTGGTCTATATTAATGACCTGCCATATATGATAAACGATACAATGTCAAACATAGTCTTGTTTGCTGATGACACGTCACTTATATTTAAAGTAAATAGGAATGATAGGTATTTTATAGAACCCAATGATATACTTCATAAGGTATCTGATTGGTTTTCAGCCAATAATCTTCTCCTAAACGCAGAAAAAACCAAATGTATAAAGTTTTCAACGACAAATGTGGCCTATATAGGAACACAAGTAAAACTTGACGGTAGAGCATTAGATCTGGTCCCATCAACCGTATTTTTGGGCGTTACAGTAGACTCCAAATTGCAATGGGGGCCCCATATAAAAGCACTGTCTGGAAAACTTAGCTCTGCTGCATATGCTGTTAGGAAAATTAGACAGGTGACAGATGTGGCTACAGCTAGAATGGTATATTTTGCTTACTTCCACAGTATTATGTCCTACGGTATTTTATTGTGGGGATCGGCTGCTGATGTTGAATCAATTTTTATATTACAGAAAAGAGCAGTCCGATCTATTTATAATCTGGGTTCTCGTGAGTCACTTCGGGATCTATTTAAGGAGATAAACATACTTACTTTACCATTCTTATATATATACCAAAATATCATGTATATACACAAGAATATTATTAGTTTCAATAAAAAAAGTGACGTGCACAATTTAAATACTCGCAATAAGAACAAGCTTGTCTTGCCTGGCTTTAGACTTAGTAAAACCAGCAAGTCGTTTATCGGAAACAGTGTTAGGTTCTTCAACAAAATTCCTTCTAGGATTACCGATTTGCCAGAACTACAGTTCAAATCTTTGATTAAACGTGTTTTAATGTCGAAGGCCTGCTATAGCATAAATCATTACATCGATGATAAAGATGTCTGGCATACGATTCCCTTCTGCACACTGCGACCCTCTGGCGCTGTATAATTTATTTTAACATATCTTATATTGGATATGATTGCAAGTGTTTTAACTTGCAATCAAGGGTTTAATATTTAAACATTGGAATTGATTATATTATTAATGTAAAATAAATTGACATGACCCATTTAAAATTGTATTTTTTAAGTTATTTACTTAAATATTTACACCTTGACATTATATACCTTGACATTTGACTTGACTCAGTTGAAATTACATATTTTTTTATGTTATTTACTTATATTCAATAACTTGACATTATCTTGAACAAATTCATTTAAAATTTCATTTCTATTAATGTTAGTTTCTTATATTTAATATTATGACAGTGACTATTAGTTATTGTTAATATTGTTCTTGTAACATTATATTATAATATTCATACGAAACTGTAAATGTGTGAGAATCATGTAGCCATTGATGTTATTTTTAGTACTTATATTGATTGTCTTTTGCCTGGCTGTATTGGTCTGTCATACTCACTAAAATGTCTTGCTGGCGGTGGTGTTGTGTATCGGGTCGTTCGGTTCCCTACAATATGGTTGAGCTAAGCGATGCTGATGCATGCGTCATGCTCGTGAACGAGTGCCGTTTGTTGGGACTGGTCAGCCGTTAACTGCCACGGCAAATAATTTATTATTATAATTTCACTGTGGTATGTTCCATCTTTACACATTGTCCTACATTTTTCTCGGTATATATATTACAATAATGTGTATCAATCAACATTGTAATCTCAATTATTTTAAAAGAGTATCCATGGAGTTTCTTGCCGGCTCTTCTCCATGAGATCAACTATTTGGAACCGTGCAACTTAGATTCTGACGTTTCATAAGTGCCAATATTTGGTTTATTTGAAATAAAAAATGTTGACTTTGATGTTGACTTTGACTCCAAAACATAGGCCTCACACCAAAAATTGTTTGCGTTTTTTTTTTTCATTTTTGCAATATTCCGTGTTGTTATATGTGTTGTGCGTGCTCAGAATAAAATCATTTCTTTCAACAATATTAAGTCGTAGGGCACGTTTCCATAGCAACTTAGACCTTCTACCACCTATCCACCTGTCTATCGGATTGGTGGGTGAAGGACGCTACTGCCATCATTTGGACCCCCTTGGGTGGAAAGGGGATGTCCTATTCATTGTTGAGAGTCACACGGCCACGACTTCAATAATGCAATGAGAGCAGATGGGGTGAGTATAATTTACGGTATCGCCCTCTTGGCAACAATTTGAAAATAAAACATGGGAATTTTTCCTCGTTCATGTCGACTGGCTGCGTAATGTTGCACACATAACAAATATGGGGGTAGGTAGAAATTCTGTACAGCAAACATAAATATTTGATGGAAGGAACAAATAATAAAACAAAAAACATATAGATAATAAGTCCTTTTGAACATACCAGCGCAGTATTGAGTACTGTGGAAATTCTTCATGAACTTCCTTCGCCCCGTGGAAGGGCGAAGGGGTATGCCGGACTCCTACCGGCTAAAACCACTGGAGCGGTCATCTTCGGCACGTAAGGGAGGCTCCAGGTCCGCGTATGATCACACTAGAAGCATGAATCACCCTACAGCGTTACAGAGTCAGTCATTGAGTCAGTGATGAGCGTAAATAATGGGGTTCCTACAAAAATAGAGAACTTTATTATACGGGGACAATCGGCAGGATACAAATGCAGCGTTAATAAAAATAATGTTGTAATTTCCATATTTTTTTACCATAATTAGTGAGTAAAGTTGCTATTTACGTAATCAACAAAAATAACTTCGGTCACAGTTTTATTACAGCGGCGCGTGTTGTCATGTGCTGAAATTATATTCATTCAAAATTTCATAGTCTATTCAGCTGAAAGACGTCCACTGCTCCACATAAGCCTTCCCTAAACAACGAACAACGATCGGTCTGGGTTTGTATTGTGTACTTGGTTAAAGATTTTGCCATAATCGCCACGCTTGGCAGGCGGGTTGGCGATCGCAGTTGAGTTCTAAATGTACTCGAAGAACGCTGCTGCCCATCATTCGGTTAATCCCACAGTCTTCTTTTAAGACACCCACTGCATGAGATAGGTCGTAGGTAGGTAGATGCTATTCTTAGCCGGCACCACAAAGCAAGTATTAATTAACTAACCAAAATAATAGCCAAATCTGAAATTGAAAATTTCTATATATTTCAAATAAAGCCTACAGTCTTAGTCTTTAAAAAAGTTTATTATATTGTAGCATCCTATATATATTGAGCATTACAAGACGAACAAAACTAAACATTATGCTTTAAGGATGCCGACAGGCAGCTTTGTAATAAAAACAATTATTTTTTACACGCCTTAATAGAACCCAGTACACCATTATCTTGCACTTACGAACTCTATGAGCACCTAAAATCTTATTCGCTTAAAACATTTCGTGCAAAGAAAATCTCTTACATGAACCACAACAAAACGAAACTGAAATAAATAAATACTAAAATCTTACTAGCTCTCTCGAATCCTACAAACGTTGGAAAATATAGACAACTAAAATAAAATATATCACCGGCCCTCGAAAGCTACAGCGTAGCCGCGGGAGTGCTACGTCGTAGCGTGCACGTAACCTGTAAATCTTTGGCGCGGCGTCCGCCATTGGGCAAATAACGTTTATATAACATACTAGTATTGCTTCCAGCATTGTCCGTGACAATATTTATTAAGAAAAATACCAATTGAATATATATTATGTTACCCGGGTGATCATTTCTTGCAACTTCTAATACTCGCATTTTAACCCATAAATGTCTATGCTGATCATAAATATCCTAATGTGACTTTTATGGCATGGCGGGTACAGTACCTAGTGGCTTAGCTAGCTGCGGTACGGGTAGCTGATTTGATTCTTGCACGATACAAATATTTTCATAGCCTACAGGTAGTTTTTCCGGGTTAGGTATTTGTGCATATGATATTTGTCTGTAAACTTCACCCACGACTAAGGCGAAATTATAGTGTATGGCAACGAGGAAATAAAACCAGTACAGTCATATTCATATCGCTGTAATAACTATGCTTGGCAGGCAGACTGGTTATTGCATATTGGAGTGTAGGTATTAGCACACGGAAGTCTTCCAATCCTCTTCACTTAATTCCTAAATTGCGTTTTGCTCTAAGTAGAGAAGGTAATATTCATTGCAGAAAAGTATCCATCAACAAAAATAATCCTAATATAGAAAGAGCAAGTTCCTTCTTGCAGAAGAATATAATTCGTGAAGCGAGAAGATTAGCTTTATTATTTCGTTCATTTCATTTATGAAATAAAATAAACAACAAGTGTAACCTTTCTATAGGCGCCTTTTATTGCTGTTGCTTAGTTTACACTGCAATCCGTGTGGTGTCCGGATTAAGAATATAGCACCAATCTATATCCTCCTGTGGATGTCTTAAAAGGCGACTAAGGGACTAAACCAGAGGGTTGGGCAGCAGCATCCCTTCTGTGAAACAGCAGCCATACTACGCTCACCAACGCGCCTTCAAAACGTGGCGAGTACTGGCAAATTCCCCCCAAAATGACGACACAATTGTGGAAATCGATGGGCCTTTGTTCATCAGGCTTCGTTCGTCCTTTGGCTAATATGATGATAATTATAACTGCAAGAGGCCCCTAGAAAGAACAAGGGCCTTTGGCTGCCTGTTCCTCTAATTGGACCAGTTCTAATTATGTACGCACATCTTTAGACAATTCAATTATTGCAAGACTAGCTTTCAAAAATAAATAATCTTAAAATAGTTATTCCTACGCTAAAATGAAAATAAAGAAGTAAAATAAATAATACATCGCATTCAGGAAAGCGTGAAAATGTTCCAGACAAGTCACTTATCTCGAAACAAAACTAAAACTTGTTAAACAAAGTCTTTGTACGTCAACCTCAAAGCATTATGTGTAGTGTAGCTGTGCACTTTAAACCACCTCCTTCATGAAAATCTCTTTTTAATATTCAGTTGTGATACGTCACGGTGGCCCGGAAGTTTATAGACTCAATAGGTTACGGGTTCTAAACCTAACATATGTCAATGTGACTTTTTCTGGGTCGTAATTTTCTTAGTTAACCTCGGACACCACTGAATTGCTCGTAGAACTGATGGCCGTTGGGGCAAAACGGTTCTCGAATGGAGACCGCGCACCGGAAAACGCAGCGTGGGACGACCTCCAACGAGGTGGACAGACGACCTGGTGAAGGTCGCTGGGAATCGTTGGATGAGGGCGGCATGTAACCGCTCGTTGTGGAAATCTAAGGGGGAGGCCTTTGTTCAGCAGTGGATGTCCTGTGGCTGATATAATGATGACCACTGATTTTTCATCAAGGATTATATAGTAAGAAACACTGCATCTAAGTGCCGTGTGGTGTCGGCTACGAATAGCACCAACCCATCTCATCCCGTGGGTGTCGTAAAAGGCGACTAAGGGATTAGCCGGAGGATGGGCAGCAGCGTCCTTCGAATAGATTAACAACTCAACTGGGCGTTGCGATTATGGCAACCCACCCAAAATGGGCACACAACACACCGATATCGGTCATTGTGGTGATCTTTGAGGGAGACCTATGTCCAGTAGTGGACTTTGTTCGGCCGAAATGATGACTGGATCTAATAGTCTGAAATCACCAACACGCTAACTGCATGCGATGAGGGGTTTGCCCAGCAGTGGGACAGTTACATGCATATAATTATTCACTTTCATGGATTTGGAGGGATCACCTACCTACTTCGAAACCCGTTACCTCTCACTTTGTTATGTTGGTTTGCCGATCGTTCTTATGTCGACGCTTCATTGTCTTGATGGTACGTTACCTCGAACTATTAATATCTCGAACACATAGCTTCGCCATATTCTGGGCATCGGACTAGCCCAAGGGTCACTTCAGTTGCACCTTAACCTACTGTGTATGTTTATATGTATTAATAAAACGCTTTTAAACGGATTATATCGCGTATTTTATATATTTTCTAACGTTTGGAACACTTTGCAGCGTTTGTGGCCGCACTATGATTTCAATGGCAGGTGGGCCGGTGAGTGCAGTACGGCTACTACTCTACAGCAGGTTATGGTGCGGCTGGAGTGACCCTTGGGCTAGTCTAGTGCCACGAATATGGTAAAGCTACGTGTTCGAAATATTAATCGCTTGACGCTGCCAACCATCCCTCCGGCTTAGAGTCGCTTAGTCGTCTTTTACGACATCCGACAGGAAGAGATGAAGTGGTGGTATATTTTTAATCCGGACACTACACGGAATGACGACGATCATTAAATATTAATTATTTTCTTTTTATAATCATTTTAACAACCCGAGATATGGCGCTTAATGACCGCTACAATGATTGAGCATACGAGACATTACCATTATCACCACCCTTGGCAGATGGATTGATTGTTGTTTTCTGCAAGCTCATAAACCTTTAGTTGTCTCATACTACATCCCCAGGTGTACATTCTTTTGGCTTGGTATCGCTTTCAAGACTCTTAATTTATTCAAGCTACGTTCTTATTTACCCTTTTCTAGATAACCTTAACTGTATCTATGTTGTACAAATATTTTATCCATCCGGGAATCGAACCCGCAACAAGCAGCACAGAAAGCTGCTTAACTTCAGTGCCAAACGCTCATCACCATCTACCTATTATATTAAAAGGCACATCGTGTATAACGTACATGTAACGCGTAGCACATTAATATTCCACACCAAAACTGGTCTGAAAATACCTATTTGAAACCCGTTAAAACAGCTTATACTCTCGATGTATTAACAAGTCTTTTGATCGCTTACAGCTTAAATGATTAAAGGGCGCAAGCGCTTAACGTAGACCGTTCCGCTTTTGATAGAAACTCCTCAGAATTAATAGTTTTTATGCAGCAAGTAGTTCCTAAAGATGGCTGCCTCAATAAGCAAATAAATACAAGCTCATTATACCAGCTCATTAAAGTAATGGTCGCAAATGAAAAATTGGTCCGAGTTCAATTACTAAGTTAGTTCATCATCATCATCATATCAGCCATAAGATTTCCACAGCTGAACAAATGCTTTCCCTATAAAAGCGTGTGTCATAATTTTGAGGGGAATTTTCCACGCTTGTCGGGTTAAAGAACGCAGAATGGATATATTCCCTAATATAATTGTTTTTTTTTTTTTCACCTTGCCCCACACTAGGATTTCTCCTGTGTCGTGGGTGCGTTTACAGACAGAAATTCCACACAATAACACCAAGACCTGAAACAACTACCTGCAGATCAGACCAATATTTGTTCCGTGCGGGAATCCAACTCACGACCCGGAGCGCACCCGGCCGGCAGCAGCCGATCCAGAATAATATAATTATAATTATTTTGCCATATACAACATAAGTCATTTTCATGGACTCGTGCCTCTGCCGGGACTGACCAGCTTATAGCTGTCATCTTATTAGAAGACATAATGAATTAGTTTTATAGGCACTCGTGTTTCTCTTCACGGGTTAACCTACTTTATACGTATCACATTTAGAAATAATATCCTTTGATTTAAAACAGTAACCATGGTACTTTTCTCCATAGGGCCGACAACTTTAATTAACGTATTAAAAGTCGCTGTAAAAGCCCAGGTACGTGAAATAAAAAAGTTTGAAGTTAAACAGCTCCCTGACCCTTATTTTTTTAAAAAAACGTTTGCCCCACACTAGGATTTCTCCTGTGCCGTGGGTGTTTTTACAGACATGAATTCCACATACAATACACCCAGACCCGGAACAACTACCTGCTGATCACACAAATATTTGATCCGTGCGGGAATCGAACCCGCGACCCGGAGCGCAGTAGTCGACTGTATCAACAACTGCACCAACCGTTACGTTACGGTACCTACATTTTTATACCTATTTTTCACGGAGGTGCATATCCATCATGGACTTCCTCCGTCCCAGGGAATGGTAGAGGGGAGGCGGCGTACTACTGGCTAAAACCATCATGGTGGTCAACTTCGGCACCATACAGGCACTCGAGAAAAATCGAGACTGGGGCCCAGCAAGAGCACGACCTGGCCTCCGACCTACATTAAGTTAAAAACCTTGTTATACCAATGAAAAATTTTACTATTTTTGCCAAATGCGTCTGTTCATTATTATCGCATCATCATGGCCCCCTTGTATGACTTAGCAAGTAAATAGCTATGGACCTCACAATTTTTCATAACATAATTTTTGGAGCCCTAATACCGACATCTTCTTTGAATCAAAATGTTTTGCCCAGAAGCCTCTCCCTATAGATGTTCGCTTACTTTACCAGACGCACATTGAATCGAACTGAAAAAACAACTTGGAAAAAATAGTTACACTACGCAAAACGGCGCAGCCTTGGCGGCCAGCCAGTTTCGGAGAAAACTATTCAAAATATACCCTTTATGACTGCTCGAGTCGACTAAAATGTCACGTAATGCCCATTTTATTCATTGTGCATCTCAAACGTTAATGCGCATTTTGGAGCTGGTTTGAATACAAAACAAAGATACACAAAGACTACTGGATAAACAGAATTACCATTAATGGCAAAACATTTTCGATATTTTCGGAATATAACTTGCAAGCTTGAGTTTTGTATGTTTAAACCAAAGATATTGGAAGAAAGGAGATAAGCCATGTAGTTCAAAAAATATTCGAGCCTAGAAATCCAGTTTTCACCTACCATTCTTCTTAAAAATACACTAATGCACACAGTTACAAGTTCTCATCCAATGAACTGAATAAACACAACATTAACTACTCATACCAAATAAAACACACGAGGTGAAGAGAAGTGCCTTGTGGTTTTAATAATATAGCACCATTCCATCTCCTTCCATTGGATATCATAAAAGGCGACTAAGGGACTCTAAACCAAAGGAATGGGCAGTAGCGTCCCTTCTGTGGAACAGTAGCCAGACTGCGCTCAGCAACCCGCCTGCCAAGCGCGGTGAGTATTGTCAAATACCCGCCAAATTGACGAAACTATTAACTATAACCATTAACTAACAGAAATCTATGGTAGAAGTCTTAGTTCATCAGTTGAGGTATAAATGGCCAATCCCGTCAGTGAGTTCTTTAAAAAATGGATTATGTTTCCGGTTACTCAAATATGTATAATTACTTTGCTATATACTATGTCACAAATATTTGTTTGTATCATTACTCAAAGAAAAAAGCACCCTCGGAATGGGAGAGGGTATTCGGTTCTTTATCGGAGGCTACACGGCTCCTTGAATCCTCATTTCGGCAAAATAACGGGAACACAATATTCAACACCTGTACTTAGGTAGTGAAAGGTTAATAACCTGGGGCAACGGGCAGTACGATGACTAAAGACTCATTTTTGTGTTTTTCTTTCGGTTATAAATGTGTTCTATTAAAAAATAATTTAAACATTCAAGTATCAGTGCAGTTAAGTACACACCAGTAATGTAACACGTGTAATTAGAAAAAAATGGACCGGGCGGCGATATTTTTTTTTACTTCTTTATGTCTGCAACAACTAAACGGTCGTAGTGTAAAAACTTTACTACTTTTTGGATATCCACTATCTACAAGTTACATTGCAGGTGAAAAAATACTGAACATATAAATGAACCACAAACTGTAATATAAAAAATTGTTTTTTTGTTAATCCTACTGTAGTTTCTCCTTCATTATGAGAAAAATATAAATTATATGTTCTTACGCAATAACAACCCAGTCTCAATCTATCTATGTACATCAATTGGTACTTTATAATAAATAACATGCTTAATAAATAATTTAATGTAAGTTTTTAAACTATCGCTAATTTTACTCATATTAAACTATGATTTCGGGACTTTTCGAAACGAAACTTGGCCGAAACTTTGAGGTTAGTCAAAATATTGTTTTGATTTATCTGTGCGCGTAAAGTCCCGGGATCATAGTCTAATGTAAATAATAAATAATTGTTTATTTTTTCTTTTCTTGTAGTATGATTACATTTCTTTTTTATATTACATTTCTTTCTAGTCAAACACAAAAAAAATTTATTCATGTAAACCATTTGCTGGCACTTACGAATAGTCAGAATTTAAATAGTTGCACAGATTACATTTCTGTTTTTTAAAGATTTCTGTCAATGTGGCTTAGACAATGGCATTCTGCGCTACGAGTCGCGCTTTAGATCGCCGAATGGAAAATATATTTGTATGATCTACAGATCGTTATTTCGGTGTTTGTGTACGTGAGATCTATGTCTGCAAACTGTATGCACAACAGATAGAAAATCCTACCATTCAAAGGAGTTCAACCAAATTGGTACTGAGTTGTACATTCATAGATTTTATATAAAATACTAGCTGGGACCCGTGGTTTCGCCCGCGTTTAATTTAAAAGAAATTTAAAGTACTTCGACATAGACACTTGACATATTTAATAAATATATATATTGGATTTCAAGGGTTTTATTTTTTTGCGCGGAACCCTAATTATTTTTCTAAAATAAAAGTAGCCTAAGTTATTCCTTATAACATCAGCTATCTGCCAGTGAAACTCCCGTCAAAATCAGTCCAGTCGTTTCGGAGATTACCCGGAACAAACAGACAGACAGACAAAAAATTTTAAAATTGTTTATTTGTTATAGGTACCGTATGTATATACTTTCATAAGTAAAAAGCTGTTATTTTGACATTACAAACAGACACTTCAATTTTATTTATTTATATAGATTCTACGGTATATTACAATTAATATGCAATTGAACAGGGAGTCGTGCCTAGCAAGAAAGTCTAAAAATATTATTCAAAGTTTGTTGTCCGTAGTAAATATAAGACGGCAATTCATCATAAATAGAGATTTTAGTAGCATATCTGATTGCGTGTCGTAAAACGAGACACAATTAAAAATCGATCGTGTCTATACGGCTGCCGGCAATTGACACGCGAGAGGATTATACTCTTTTCGGTTTTGCTGGGACCCGAACGTCCCAGCAGTACGTCACAGTATGTATAGTTTACTGGGACCCAAGAGTCGCAGTGGGCGTGAAAGCTGGGTGATTCAGCGTGCCACATCTCCAACTTTTTGTTACTTATTGAACCCGGTCGAAATACAGCATGGTCTTTCTTCGCCCCAGGGAAGGGTGGAAGGACATGCCGGACTCCTACCGGCTAAAACCACCGATCATCATCGATGGCCATCTTCGGCACCGAAAGGGCTCCAGGAACTCGAAGAAGAATGTCCATCTAGAGCCACCCATTCGTGCCAAGCCTTTAAGCTTGTGACTAAGTCATCCCTCATCTTCATTTCAATCAACCTCTTTCATGACTTCATACCTTCTATCTCCATCACTGTCCACTTCACGATTAATTCTTTATTCAAATCGAAATTCGAATTTAGTATTGTGGTGTCGAATCGTTCATATTTTGATCATTATCATTACACATTCGATTCTGAACGCGAGTGGTTCGACACACAGCTGTCGCTCTGAAAAATAGTCTGCTGCAATAATTACAATTACTTATTTTTAATTAGCTTCCGTGTGGTGTCCGGATTAAGAGTATAGCACCACTCCATCTCCTCCCGTGGATGTCGTAAAAGGCGACTAAGGGAATCTAAACCAGAGGGGTGGGCAGCAGCGTCCCTTCTGTGAAACGGTAGCCATACTGCGCTCACCAACCCGCCTGCCAAGCGTGGTGAGTATTGGCATTTACCTCCCAGAATGATGACACAGTTGTGAAAATCTATGGGGGAGGCCTTTGTTCAGCAGTGGACTATAAATGGCCGATATGATGAATTAGCTTAAATTGTGAGAGTAAGCTATGTTTTAAAATTTATCTAATCATAAGCATGAAGTGTTGAAGTTGTGAATATCAATATAACATTATAACAATATATATGTTACGTTTCATTGAATCACTATAACTGATCTCCGTTACTTGCTGCCGTGGAGAGAGCCTCCTAGTTGAGCTAACCGGGAAGGAAACACGGAAGGAGGCACTCCGCGACGAGCTCATCTTGGAGTGGATGACTATAAAGCTGTCACGCCCTCTAGTGGAGGGGAGGCTGCTTTAAAGAGGTCACCCCCCAGGCACATCTCAAGGGGAATTGTAAAGGATCCCCCGAAGTCTCGCTGTGCACTGTGCAACGCAGACGGTGGCAATTGACCACGTGCGCGCTGCCGTCTTCCCGTATGAACAGGCAGATTGCCCAATCGCGCTATCAACAATAACAGGGGACTCCGGCGTGTTGGATGTGGGCGTGGAGGCGGTTGTTGCCCCGGCACCGTATCCTCCTTCTCCAAGCGGGATTGACCTTCTGGGAGAACGGCCCCTACGGGCCCCTTTAAGAGCATGATGCTCTCTCAGAAGTAAATCACAGCACTAAATTTTCTGTCTGCCAGCGTGAGCGACACGGTACATCTCTGCCTAACCTATCGCGATTACGTACAAACCTGATAGTTATTTTCTTTTTCCTATAACTCCAAGTTTCACAATAATAATTTCCAATTTCAAATCCACACGGTGCTGGTTTGCACGGTTGGTGCAGTGCCTGATACAGTCGGGTGCTGCGCTCCGGATCGCAGGTTGGATTCTCGCACGGAACAAATATTTGTATGATCTGCAGGTAGTTGTTCCGGGTCTGGGTGTGCTTTTTGTGTCTGTAAACGCACCCACGACACAGAAGACCTATGGGGCAACGTTTTTAAAAATAAAGACACCCTATTTTTTTAAATAGAGAATAAATAAAAAGTTTAAATGTAATTCGTAATCCAATTTGAAAACAAGTTCCATCTAAAGGGGCAGTAGTTTTTGAGGTTGGTAGCCCCAAATTAAACAGGCTATCGCGCTGAAGGTGAGATCCATGAAACTTTGGCTGTTTGCCTGAACTTTTACAAAGCCGCTACCCCTAATTCATTATACGAACGGTCAAAAGCAGAGGTATGTGTCCTCGGTTCAAATAGTTTCTACCAAAACTAAGCGAGAGTTTTGTTATAAAAAATAGTTTAAAACTTATATGTTTAACTTTTTCGTCGTGTGCTTGTTAATGTTAAAACTGTTTTGTTTAGTTTAATTACCGCCTCTATTACTGAGTACTGTGCTGATAGCCAGTGGTACTCACTGACTGGTGAACTATCTGTGAGGTTAAGCAACGCTCGGCGCGGCCAGTCTATAGATGGGCGGCCACATAGTGATATCTGAACAAAAAATACTTTTTATTTAATAGGCTAATAGGCTCTTAAGAAAAGTTAATAGTTGAGTGCATGGTTAAAACATGATGAATGAAGTCCACTGCTGGACACAGGCCTCCCCAAAGATCACCACAATGACCGACATGGTTGTGTTGTGGGCTCATTGGGGGGTTTTGCCATAATCGCCACGCTTGGCAGTCGAGTTGTTAATGTACTGGAAGGACGCTGCTGCCCATCCTCCGGCTAACCCTTAGTCGACTTTTACGACACCCACGGGAGGAAATGGGGTGGCGGTATTCTGAACCACACGTTTCTTTACTATTCGTTCTGAATTACGTTTGAAACACCACAGACAACAAAACATTTAACATATTATAATATCAATTATTTGTTCCGAAGAATAATCAAATGCCGTAGACATAACATATTCTCGTCGAGTTCCTGCATTTAGCCCACCATTATTGGTTTAAACTGGGACATGTGAATTTGTTATAAAGAATTAAGCTTAGCCTTTCATCCGTTAGTAGCATCTGCAAGTAAAATGTGCTATAGCAATAATTCACCATTAATTTGGTCATTGTGTGGAATTCATGTCTGTAAACGCACCCACGACACAGAAGAAATACTAGTGTTGTGTGTGTGTGTTGTAACGTTGCCCACGTTAAAAAAAAAATTGCATTTACTGTAGTGTCAGGATTAAGAACTAGCACCACTCCATCTCCTCCCGTGGATGTCGTAAGAGGCGACTTAGGGACTCTAAACCAGAGAGATGGACAGCGGCAGTCTTTCTGTGTCAGTAGCTGTACTGCGTTCACCAACCCGCCTACCAAGCGTGGTGAGTAATGGCAAATCCGGCTAATGTAAAATAATGGCTCCCCGAAATGACGATACTATTGTGAAAATCTATGGGGGATGCCTTCGTTCAGCGGTAGTCGTCCTTTGATGATACTTCTGTTAAGCAAAACGATTCATTTTTGGATACAGGAACCGGGCACAAGCAGTCATAAGTTCGCCGGTTTTTTTAATGGTGTCCAGTGGAAATTCTACATGGAACTTCCTTCGCCCCGGGGAAGGGCGAAGGGGTATGCCGGACTCCTATCGGCTAAACCCACTGGAGCGGTCATCTTCGGCACCTAAGGGAGGCTCCAGGTCCTCGTAAGATAACACTAGAGCCGACCATTGGTGCCACGCCTTTAAGCACATCTCGGAGGGGATTACTGTAAAGCGGTCACAGCGGAGGGCAGGCGGCTGTAAAAAGGGCGCCCCCAGGCACTTGTTCTCCCCAAGTCTCGCTGTGTGCTTTGCTGCGCACACGCCACTGTCTTCCCGGGGGTCACTCGGTATGAGCACGCAGACTCCCCAATATGCGCGCCCGAGTCGCGTATGACCTAATGCCGTCATCGAAGAACAGTGAGTAATATATTACATCTCTACCCTACCAATAGAAGAACTAGGGCGTAAAGATTAGCAACAAGTACAACTGCTAGTATCACGTGTTCATAATTTAATAATTTCCCACGTTTGATCCTCACGATAGATCAACTAGAATTATTTAGTTACGAAATTTAGAGACGAAAGGGGAGAGTCGTCGGCCATGTGGTCACCGGAGATAAATGGGCAGCGCTTTCTCCGACCGAGAAACCAACTAAGGGTTGATCAAGAGGGTGGCCAGCAACATCGTTGTCATTTAGGCCGAATGAAGTCCACAGCTGGACACAGGCCTCCCCCAAAGATGTCCACAACGACCGATATGGATGTGTTGTGGGCTCATTGGGGGGTTTTGCCATAATCGCCACGCTTGGCAGACGGGTTGGCGATCGCAGTTGGAGTTGTTAATGTACTTGAAGGACGCTGCTGCCCATCCTCCGGCTAATCCCTTAGTCGACTTCTACGACACCCATGGGAGGAGATAGGGTGGTGGCATTGTGCTAGAGAACAAATACTACGAATTCCAATAAGTGTGTGGATGGTGATTATGTCAGTGTGACCGATCATTGTAGTGGTAACTGTGATGTTCAGCAATGGATGTTGACGGGCTGATGTGATAAGCGTTAGGTCATATGGACAAATAGACAGATACACGCAAACTTCATTAGAACAAATACCGTAACTATAGAAATGTTCGAGTTTAATTACAACTCTACCTTGCCCTAACGAGAGCCAGTTCTTAGCGGTTATATAATACATTGTACCAAACACATCTTTTCGCTTAAATATTTCACGGTGTTGACCACACTTGATTCCTTGTCGCCAAAAACCTAACATCGTAATATTTTACGAGGCCGCTCAGTTCCGAGGCAACTCACGTATAGCCATCACATCTTGATATAAGGCTACCCAATTTTGGGCAGAAAAATTGCCCACAGCCATTTGAATGTTTAGTTGATTTGAGATTGAGAGTTTACCTGCTGAACCAGTTCCAATTGTGGCTTTTAACCACACTATGAATATTTCATTGTCCCCATTTAAAGGTCCAATATTTTTTGGAAATTTGGTTTGGATGATCGCAATTCGTACCGGCCATTTATACGTCCACTGCTGAACAAAGGCCTCCTCCATAGATTTCCACAACTGTGTCATCATTCTGGGGGGTATTTTCCAATACTCACCACGCTTGGCAGGCGGGTTGGTGAGCGCAGTATGGCTACCGCTCTACCTGCGCTCACTAACGCGCCTGCCAAGCGCGGTGTGTATTGGCAAATACCCCCCAAAATGATGACACAGTTGTGAAAATCTATGGGGGGCCTCCCTCATAGATTTTCAGGCCGGCAGGCAGGGAGGCCTTTGTTCAGCAGGGGACGTATAATTGGCCGATATGAGTCACCTTTTACGACATCTACTGAAGAGAAAGCGTGGTGTTATATTCTTAATCCGGACACCACACGACATACGGCATTATATACATTGATGTATTTCATTTATTTACTCCTTGACACACTTAAATCGCCGTAATTACTGTCATAGATATTCGTATGACAGCCAGGACCAATGGGTTAACGTGTTCTCCGAGGCATGGAGTGTTTTTATTCTGGAAATAATCTCCTATTACTCTGAGCTGAACTTTGCCCCAAACTAGGATTTCTCCTGTGTCGTGGGTGCATTTACAGACATAAATTCCACATACAATACACCACAACTAACTGCGACAAGTGCAGCTTAACCTCGCAGATCGACCGTTCTGCAATATAGCCATTTAGCTACAAGACTGTCTTATTCAGCTTTATATGTATCTAAGTATACGTCTTTATATTTCGTATATAATATTAATATGAACATCACGATAGTTGTCAATGCTAATTTAATTAATGTACCTTAATTATTCTGAATTAATTACTCAGCACATGTTTATTAAACCCATCAACTCATTAGTATTAGTAACTCAATCTTTATTAAACACATAACAATGAAAACAAAAGATCAATTAATACTAAATTAATATCAAAATAGTACAATATTATTTGGTACTTCACATACGAAGTACCACTAATAGTGTATTATAATATATGTGGTACCACCAATGATGTGGCTGCACGGCAGTGCACCGCCAAGTCTTGACTAGACACCCATTGCCGATCGCGGCAATTTTCAGATTCGCTCAAAATCAGAATTCAAATTCGGGTTAGTGTATATGTTAAGCTCAAAGACCGTAAATGCTCAATGAGCAAACAAATTAACCATATTTAATTTTAAAAAATATATATTCGTGGTATTGGCGTGACCCAAGGGCCACCCCAGCCGCACTTTAACCTACTGTGATAGTGTTTGGCCTATAAATATATTTTTAAAGTAAGACCACAACTCGTTGTGGTAGATTTGTTCGCTCAATGAGCGTATTCGGTCTTTGGGCCCAACATATACATACATTGTTTGAAGATGCTGTATACATATGTACATACTTGGTGACACACGAGTATAACCTGAACTCATGTATAATTCTTTCTTTATTATTCCTCGAATGTTCGGCTTTTTATTAATACCTCGATATTACATTATGAAGGCACATAATAGACTCATTGGCAGGGTTTTTCTTTATATTTAAATACCTATATACTAATTCATAAATTTGTTATTTTATTATTTGATACGATGGAAACGGCAAACAAGAAACGGTTTATCTGATCTTAAGTAGTGACCCCAACCATGGATATCGGTAACCTATTGATTACTGACGCGATGCCGACCTAAGACTTCACTTGGAAAGCCTTTTGTTCCGGTAAATTCACTGGCCGCTCCTACCATTCACCGCAACAACTAGAGAGAAAGAAAGTAAGAGAACAGAAAGAAATGAAGAAAGAAGGAGATAAATAAAATAAAAGAAAGATAGAAAACATATATATTTAGGTACATGTAAATATAAAAATACAATACTCTAACAAAATCATATCAACTTAAAAAAAAAAGATATAATAATGTGTGTAGTAATAATTATTTAATATGACGATTACAATAGACATTTGAAGGAAAAATAGAAACAGTAATTATACTTAATTATTGTAAAGTGGACAAAAACGTCCACTGCTGAACAGAAGCCTCCCCAGAAGATTGCTACAACGACCGGTATGGATTTGTATTGTGTGCTCATTGGGGGATATTACCATAATCGCCACGCTTGGCAGCCGGGTTGGCGATCGCAGTTGAGTTATAAATATACTCGAAGGACGCTACTGCCCATGGTCCGGCTAATCCCATAGTCGCCCTTACGACACCCACGGGATGAGATGGGGTGGTGGTATTCTTAGCCGGTATTATTATTACTTATTATTCATTCATTATATTATCAGTTTATGTTTTTTGGTTGTGTACGCACAGAATAAAGTCATTTCTTTCTTTCTTTGCCATATACCGGGCAAAGTTTCGAATCCCTGAATACTCCTGAGAATTTCCAAACTGATAACCCGATAACAATTTTCTCGACTTAGAAATCGAACTCAAGACCGCTCGGTAGCCACAATTGCAGTGTCGATTCTGACATCTCATTTCGGCCGAATGAAGTCCACTGCTGGACACCGGCCTCACCAAAGATCACCACAACGACCGATATGGGTGTGTTGTGGGCTCATTGGGGGGATTTTCCATAAACGCCACGCTTGGCAGACGGGTTGGCGATCGTAGTTGAGTTGTTAATGTACTCGAAGGACGCTGCTGCTTATCCTCCGGCTAATCCCTTAGTCGACTTTTGCGACACCCACGGGAGGAGATGGGGTGGTGGTATTCTGAGCCGGCACCACACGGCAATTGACATCTCGCCTAAATCATATTTAAGTACTTACTATGCTCAAAATAATATTAACAATTTCACTAACGACAATTTAATTAATTACTAGTCGCGACTCGCAGCTTGACTGGGTACAAATTATAATTTGAAAGTGGTTATTGTTTTCTTATTAAATAAAATTTAAAGTGTCCTATCTTCTATTCCACAAAAGAATATACGTCTCTGCTAAAATAATTGCATTTTATCATCATCGTATCAGCCACAGGATTTCCAATGCTGAACAAAGGCGTCCCCCTTAGATTTCCCCAACGAGCGGTCACATGCCGGTCTCATCCAACGACTTCCAGCGGCCTTCACCAGGTCGTCTGTCCACCTCGTTGGAGGTCGTCCCGCGCTGCGTTTTCCGGTGCGCGGTCTCCATTCGAGAACCTTTGTGCCCCAACGGCCATCAGTTCTACGTTCATCCTTCCAGCTATGTCGACAACTTTAGTTCTTCTACGGATGTCCTAATTTCTGATTTATTTATACATTTAAATTTAATTCGAATCCGTTTACAGTCGCTCTTAGTTAACCAGTTGCACTCACTGATCAGTAAACGAGTGTCGAGGTTAAGTAATGCTCGGCACGACCTGTCTATACTGGTATTTGAACTGAGAATTTTTTCGCCGTGTGGCGCTGGCTCAGAATACCACCACCCCATCTCCTCCCGTGGGTGTCGTAAAAGTCGACTGAGGGATTAGCCGGAGTATGGGCAGCAGCATACTTCGAGTACATTAACAACTCAACTGCGATCGCCAACCCGCCTGCCAAGCGTGGCGATTATGGCAAATCCCCCAATGAGCCCATAACACCCATATCGGTCGTTGTGGTGATCTTTGAGGGAGGCCTGTGTCCAGCAGTGGACTTCATTCGGCCGAAATGATTTTGATGATCTCCGTGCTTCGGAGGGCACGTAAATCGTCGCTCCCGGCTGTTGTCATTCGTCGTAAAAGCCGACTAAGGGACTCTAAACCTGAGGCACGGGCAGTAGCGTCCCTTCTGTGGAACAGTACATATACGAGTACTGCGCTCACTAACTCGCCTGCCAAGCGTGGTGAGTATTGGCAAAACCCCCCAAAATGACACAATTGTGGAAATCTTTGGGGGAGGCCTTTGTTCAGCAATGGACGTATAAATGGCCGATATGATATGATGATGAAAAAATTATGAGGAGTGACATTTTGTCGAGCGTTAACTAAAATGCGTTACGTTTTTCTGCGCACCTTCTGCGTTAAAGTCATGTATGTGTCAAATGTCAAAGTTTTATATTATCTCATGTAATATATATATATATTGATATTTAGTATAATGATTACCCATACGCAGTGCAGTGATTTAATAAAAAAAAATAAAAAATATGGAAAAATCTAGTTTAAGTGACGGTGGAAGACAACCCGACGAACACGTGGATGCAGTTACTAGGTAGGTTATAATATAATAAATAAATAATTTTTATATACTATATACTTATATCGTACATATAAACATACGTACTTTTTGTTTTCTAACCCCCGCTGCCTATTAATTACTAAGGCAATTGTACTTACAGAGTAAACTTCAGTCGTGCGTCGGAGCTGACACACACACTTTTATATGCTCGGCTCAAAAATTTCAAATCGCTCGTACCCATCCCAGTTAACCAGTAAACAAAGATCTTATTACTAAACCGTCCAATAAATTCTTCTAACAAACTTTCTTCTTAATAAAAACAATTGCCTACTTACTTACCTTGAGATTCATCAAATTAAACTGGGCGACAGTTTCCTCACGATCAATTTACGAGTATCCGTCCCAAAGTAGTTAATTAAACGAAGATTGATTTTCTAAGGAGTTTATTGGATCGTGTTTGTGATGCGGCGATTAGACGAATAATCGACTAAGGACTGAGGATTTAAGAATAAACGAATCGACCCCATATAAATGAGGAACTTTGTTTTTGGACTTTAGTTGAAAGTTCGACCAATTAATTGAGCGGACATTCGGTGTGGTATCCGGATAAAGAATACAGCACCACTCCATCTCCTCCCTGGGATGTCGTAAAAAGCGACTAAGAAATCAATCAGTTGGGGGTCGCGGGTGCGCAGATTGGGGAGTCTGCGTGCTCGTACCGAGGGACCCCCGAGAAGACGGCGACGCGCACGTGGTCACGTGCCGCCATGTGCGCAGCACAGCGCACAGCAAAGCTTGGGAGGATTCTTTACAATCCTCCCCGAGAAGTGCCTGGAGGCAACCTTTCTACAGTCGCCTTCCCTCCGCTAGAGGGGGTGACAGCTTTACAGTAATTCCCTCCGCAATTTGCCTAAAGGCGTGGCATCAATACGCTAGTGTGACCTTAGGAGGACCTGGAGCCTCCCTGCGATGCCGAAGATGACCACTCCAGTGGTTTTAGCCGGTAGGAGACCGGCATCCCCTTCGCCCTTCCCCGGAGTGAAGGAATTTCATGTAGAATTTCCGCTGGGGACCAATAAAAAAGGCACAAGCAGAGGGATCGGCAGCAGCGTCCTTTCGATAGTACACTAGCCATACTGCGCTCACCAAATCGCCTGCCAAGCGTGGTGAGTACTGGAAAATACCCCCCAAAACGACAGTAGAAGGCGTTTGTACAACAGTGAACGTTCTTGGGCTGATATGATGATGATAATCATTTAAATTTATATACATACATCGCATCATACGTGCTCAGAATGCCACCACCCCATGTCCTCCCGTGGGTGTCGTAAAAGTTGACTAAGGGATTGGCCGGAGCATGGGCAGCAGCGTCCTTCGAGTACATTAACAACTCAACTGCGATCGCCAACCCGCCTGCCAAGCGTGGCGATTATGGCAAAACCCCCCAATGAGCCAACATCACATTCATATCGGTCGTTGTGGTGATCTTTGGGGGAGGCCTGTGTCCAGCAGTGGACTTCATTCGGCCGTTAGATTAGATACATACAAACAAACAATACAAACAATATTTTTGATTTCTGTTATTACTTTTATGTACGTACCATTATGAAGAATAATATATATTCATCAAATATTTATATCTAGATATTTTATTTACATAGTAGACTCCTGTGATTATGTTTTGTGAATTCCCAAAGACACTTTAATATTTATAAACATTCTATATAATGGCAAACTTGAAAGTAGACTTTGAGATTCATCTAAAATCGAATCGACTAAAGTCTCTGGTGAATCGGCCGACTCGATCGACAGTTGCCCCCATCCCTTTTGTATAGAAAGTTAATTTAATACGTAGCATGGTTCTTAAGATAAGGAGACGAAGCAGTGACTGATTACTAATAATATTGTGGCTTATAAAATTCAAGCCCTTATCTCGGAAACCATATTGTTTGCATTTAGATTAGAAGTGGATTCGTTTCCTTGTTGCTATTCTAGTTCGTGACCTCATTTTGAAGATAGCTTGCGAATTGCAGAAGATGTTACTGTAAACATAGCAGATGATAAATTATAATTGGAATACCTACATAAAACTTTTCTACAAAAACCCACGATATAAAATATTAAAACCACTGAACGGAAAAAAAAGCTTGAAGTCGGTATTCTTTTTGTTAAAATATTTTATTTGTTTCTTTTTAGTGTCAATTAATATAAGAACATTGTGCCAATTTGGTATCAGTATTTAACACTAATAATAAAAATTACTTATCGGTTCTCTGATCTGAGAGGAATCGAAACTATTAAGACATCATCTAGATAAGCGTACCAACTCGAAAGCATTCTGCACCAGTTAAAAAAAGAATTGCTCTAATCGGTCTACAAATCTAGGATTAATTGGTGTACATACAAATATATAAAATAAAAAATACGTATCGAATTGAGCACCTCCTCCTTTTTGAAGTCGGTTAACAATCATTGCCACTCGTTCAATGATATTATGAATCATCCCATCTCTTTCTGTGGATGATAAAAGATAGCGAACGTGTATCAAGAAGATAGCATCCTCAAATTGCCGGTCGTGTAATCGGATAATCACCCCCATTGCCGTTTATTCAACAGCCAATTATGAACCTTATGAAATGACTACGGGCTGGTTAATCATAGTTCGTAGCCTTTTTTATTTATTTTTTATTGGACCCAGTGGAAATTCTTCATGAACTTCCTCCGCCCCGGGGAAGGACAAAAAGGCATGCCGGTGTCCTACTGGCTAAAACTACTGAGGCGGTAAATTTCGGCACCTAAGGGGGGCTCCAGGTCCTCGTATGATCACACTAGAGCGGCCCACTGGTGCCACACCTACGGCACATCTTGGAGAGGGTGACTGTAAAGCGGTCACAAGGGGGGGGATTGTAACGGATCCTCCGAAGCGTCCCTGTGCGCTGTACAGTGCTGCGCACACGTCGGCGCGTGATCACATGCGTGCCACCGTCTTCTCGTGGATTCTCGGAGTTGGCACGCAGATTCCCCAAAGATTGCGGGGGCGCACTCGCGAACCCAGAGCCGCGGGGCCTCTTATAGCGACGGCAAGCGGTTTCAGGGGTATAGGAATTAGCCACCAGGGCAGTTGTTACCCCAACGCCGTATCCTCCTTCTTCAAGCAGGATCGGCCCTCTCCCGAACCTGCTCTGCGGTTGATGCACCGACTAAAATATATTCAGGTTTTGTATTATAAATGTGCTAGGGCTGTGATAAAGTCTTACGCTCTCATTACCAGTTTAAAATACGTTGCGAATACATAGAATCAGGCGCCAAAAAGTATCTATCGAAAAATATGTGTCAATAACAGATGTCTCACAGCCCTAATCTCAATAAATTCCATTTTTAAATTTAGTAGGTATGTACGACATGTATCATAGGTACGTTGCGAGAAAGTTTATTATATAGAATTAGATGCCAACGTATCTATAAAAAAATATGTGTCAAAAGTGGGTGTTTCACAGCTCTAATCCCAAAAATATCCATTTTTAAATTTCGTACGTGTAATACGTTGTGAGGTAGAGAAAGGGTATTACATAGAATTAGACACTAACATATCTATCAAAAATATATGTGTCAAAAGAGGATGTTCATGATGATGATGATCTAAATAATTGTCACCTCTTACGACACCCACGGAATGAAAAGGGGTGGTGATATTCATATTTCCATAGTGACTATGTAAGCCTTAGCACAAATATTTTTACACAAGAGTTCTATTTCATTGTTTAAAAAATTGCCGTGTGGTGCCGGCTCAGAATATCACCACCCCATCTCATCCTATGGGTGTCGTAAAAGTCGACTAAGGGATTAGCCGGAGGATGGGCATGAGCGTCCTTCGAGTACATGAACAACTCAACTGCGATCGCCTACCCGTCTGTCAAGGGTGGCGATTATGGCAAAACCCCCCAATGGGCACACAACACACCCATATCGGTTGTTGTGGTGATCTTTGGAGAGGCCTGTGTCCAGCAGTGGACTTCATTCGGCCGAAATGATAAATTAAAAATATATAATCCAACCCGCATTCGTCGGCCAATTATGTCTCTAATGCAAAAAGAATACGCATTTATATTTTTGACAAGCTATCACAAACTGTCGCTCGTCGGTTGTAACATAACAAGAAAAACATTTTTAATATGTGTCACTCTCATGACACATGAATCAAGCAAATAAATTATTCATCAAACTCTTTCATTTCGATTATAAAACATTTTTCTTTCATGTATTTATAATGTGGTTCTAGATATAAAAGAAGTGAATAAGCTGAAGTTGATGAAACGTAGGCTGTAAACGAAAAAAAAAAATAGGTGTCGATAACAATGAAAATCTAAAAATCTTTCTACAGAAAATATTCCAACTCCATATAGTATGTACATATGAATAGCACCTTAATATTTGACATACTAAAAACCTTTCCATGAGTATATAGATTAAATCAGGCAAAGAATTAAAAAAATGGTCGTGTAGTTTCTGACAAAATCTCGCAGTGACATACATAACTACCTTTTTTTTAATGATCCGGTGGAAATACTTCATGTACCTCCTCCGCCCCGGGAAAGGGTGGAGTTGCATGTCGGACTCCTACCAGCTAAAACCACCGGAGTGGTCATCTTCGGCACCGTAGGGAGGCTCCAGGATCTCGAATAATCTCCATCTGGAGCCACTCATTGGTGCCGTGCATTTAGGCACATCTCGGAGGGGATGAATGTGAAGCGGTCACCCCCTCTTCTGGGGGAAGGCGACTGTAAAGAGGCCACCATCCCAGGAACCTCTCGGTGGAATTGTAAAGGTTCCCCCGAGGCCTCTTCCCGGGGGTATCTCGGTATGAGCACGCAGATTTCCCAATAGGCGCGCTCGACGCGGGGGCAACGGAGAACGTTCCTTTTTTGAAGTTGATTAAATACAAAGAAAGATTCGTTTTTTTATACCCTTAAAACGGTATTCAAACGGGTCGCGGGGTAAAAACGGAAACTATAAAGAAAAACCCGTCACAGTTCCGATAGAAATCGGCACGGTTTACCGGGTTTTATAGCAAAACGGAAAAGTTTTTTCACTACGTTTTTTCGGGCGCGCCTCTGGGGTGTTGTCAAACACAATATTTTTGGTGGGCACTCGTAAGTAAACTAATGTGTTAGTACTTTGTTGACAACTTACCATGTCTGTCACGTTTTGCTAATATATATTGTCTCGTTGTAGAGAGAACATACTCATTTTAGTCAGGTCCATTCTACATTGCACGACCACTTTTTTATCTATTGATAGAACGCTAATGACTTGTACAAAGACAGTATAGTAAAAAAAGACTTCATCTCCCGGTACTCAAGGCTAGAAAGCTCTTAACTGAAACAAAGTATAACGCTTTTTCTTGAAATATTGACGCAATTCGTAAATACCCTAAAAAGGTACTGAGTTTTTTTGAAGAGAAAACTTCTTTTAGCGCGGTACGCATATTTTTAGATGAGATAAAATCTCTGGACTCGCGACACCGTAACGAGACGCAGCTATAGTGTGTGCATATATCATTTCGGCCGAATAAAGTCCACTGCTGGACACAGGCCTCCCTCAAAGATCACCACAACGACCGACATTGGTGTGTTGTGTGCTCATTGGGGGGTTTTGCCATAATCGCCACGCTTGGCAGGCGGGTTGGCGATCGCAGTTGAGTTGTTAATGTATTCGAAGGACGCTGCTGCCCATCCTCCGGCTAATCCCTTAGTCGCCTTTTACGACACCCACGGGATGAGATGGGGTGGTGGCATCAAACATCAAATTGAGCAGTAGACGTGTTTACAGCAACATGTTGAGAGAAACAATGTTTTGTGTACGTGATTTTGAATAATGTTTTCAGCGTCCTTCCAGTACATTAACAACTCAACTGCGATCGCCAACCCGTCTGCCAAGCTCGGTGAGTATTGGCAAATACCCCCCAAAATTATGATACAATTGTGGAAATCAGTGGGGAAGGCCTCTGTTGTGGACGTTCCATGGTCGATATGATGATGACCTCACAGTATAGTTTCTCCAGTATAGTTGTCATCAAAACTCTCCCTTTCTTTCTCTCTGTTTCTCTCCCACTCTATGTGTATTTTAACTAGTAATGCAAACAAATCACAGAAATTCAGAAGACTCAAAAGTAGGCTGTCAGTTCCCGCCCAGTTCTCAACTTCTCAGCTACCGTAAAGGTGCAAAATAGTCCCAGAGCGGCTCGTAGCGTTGTGTTCGTTGAACTATGACATGACGGCGCGATCGTGTGAAGAATACTTACGTACTTTTTTGTCCCGGGAATTAAGACATTACCGAGGGAACGGTCCTTGTCAAATCTGATTCAATATATCCAATAATAGAATAGAATAGAATAGAATATACTTTATTGTACACCATTTGGATCTTAAAAAGAAAACTTAAAATATTAATACAATGTACAATGGGGGGTCTTATCGCTAAAATCTTTTCTAGACAACCTTAGGATGGACAAGAAAGTCACGAAAAATAATAATGGGGTAATCCGTGGTGTACGGATAAGTAGATGATAGTACTAAATATTTTAAACAAATCTCATAATAATATAATAGATACATACATTTTAAGTAAACACAGATAAATGATATAGTAAAATAAAAACGCAATGTGATAACAATGAAATCATTACGGCCGAATGAAGTCCACTGCTGGACACAGGCCTCCCTCAAAGATCACCACAACGACCGATATGGATGTGTTGTGGCCTCATTGGGGGGTTTTGCCATAATCGCCTCGCTTGGCAGACGGGTTGGCGATCGCAGTTGAGTTGTTAATGTACTTGAAGGACGCTGCTGCCCATCCTCCGGCTAATCCCTTAGTCGACTTTTACGACACCCATGGGAGGAGATGGGGTGGTGGCCGGCACCACACGGCAACAATGAAATAGCATAGACAAATTACACGTTTAAGAGGACAGATAATGTTCTTTTATTAAGTTTTTAAAGGGGGGTAATTGTAAGTTGTAATGCCAAAGGTCGTCTGATTTCCTTTCATTCTTCTTTGAAGATAGAATTATTATGTGACGGCAGATTACGCTTGTATTCTGTTACATGCTGTGTTGTTCCAGGCGACGAATTAGCATACTCTCTACATCAAGAGGATGGGTAGTAGCATATTATTTTATAGTACTCGTTTAAGAGGCAAGGCATTCGCTGGCGGTAAGCTTGCCGTGTGGCGGCTATGAATACCACCACACCACCTCATCCCATGGGTGTCGTAAAAGGCGACTATGGGATTAGCCGGAGGATGGGCAGCAGCGTCCTTCGAATACATTAATAACACAGGTTATTATTTACCTAGCTCCGAAGTCAGGGTTTACAATGTATCTGTAGGTATCATTTATTAAATGTCAATAAAAACAATTTATTATTACGAGTATTATTAACTATACTGCGATCGCCAACCCACCTGATAAGATGCGTATGGCAAAACTACGTAATGAGCAAACAACACAACCAGATCGGTTGTTGTGGCGATGTTTGGGGGAGGCTTGTGTCCAGCAGTGGACTTTATTCGGCTGATATGCTCACGCTCCTTCTTATCCTACTAATATTATAAATATAAGTTTATGAAGATGTTTGAATATTTGTTACGTAATTACGCGAAAACAGCTGAACAGATTTGAGTGAAATTTGGCATACAGATAGACCGTAACTTGCATTAAAATATAGGCTATTTACTTCGGGAATATGAGTGCTCGAGGGATCCGCGATAAATCTTTTTGTGATAAGCCGAGTTATACGCGGGCTGAATTATCAAGTCTAGTATTATAACAAATTAGGCTAATCGCAGCGTAGGACGGCTTCCAACGAGATAGACAATCTGGTGAAAGTAGCTAAGATACGCTAAGTGCGGGCGGTATATGTGTTTGTGTTTTTATAAAACGTTGCCCCACACTAGGATTTCTCCTGTGTCTTGGGTGCGTTTACAGACATAAATTCCACACACAGACCCGGAACAACTGCCAGCAGATCACACAAATATTTGTTCCATGCGCGAATTGAACCCGCGAGTCGAAACCTCGGAGTGCAGCAGCCGATGTATCAGCCACTGCGCCAACCGTTCCAGTCGTTGTGGAAATGAATGGGGGAGACCTTTGTTTAACAGTAGAGCTGCTTCGGCTGATATAGTGGTGATACTAAACGTCGATATATTAATTTTAAGACCCAGAGCCCTCATGAGCTAGTGACTGAATTACTGTCGCACAGATCGACTGATGTATGATGGTATATATATATATATATTACGGAACTTCCTGCCTAAAACTGCGCTAGCACATACGCTATTATTACCCATCCTTGACTATGACGATCAGTTACCTTGATCTTACTGAGGCTCAACTCAATAAGCTAGAGCGACTCCAAAATGTCTGCATATTCATATTTGGCTTGTGTAAATATGACCATTAGCAGAATTTCGCATAACGCTCAAGTTCTAATTCGCCTGCGCCAGAATTCTCGTATATTATCCTTACTTTACAATGTCCTGTTCAATTCCTCAACCCCCTCTTATCTTAAAGAACGTTTTCAGTTCCTTCATGACACACATGACAGATATCTAAGATCGGCGGAAAATTTGAGGCTTAAGATGCCTATGCATTCCACAGTTTTTTTGGACAAATCGTTTGCAGTACAAGCAGCATGACTTGGAATGCCTTACCCGATACAGCTAAACAAGCTCAATCATTAGGAGCTTTAAAAAAATGATGAAAGAGCATTATATATCTCTTTAGTTCACTTAAATCTCCAGTATTGTATCAGCAAGTATCTATGTATGTAATATTATCTTGTATAATAATACGTGTATTTTATTTTCTCGTATATATATGCATATCGATATCATCATATACGTCATCAATCAGTACACCACAGACTACCTGAATTTCTTTATTTCCCTACTTTCAAATCCATCCAAAGGTTGTCTCTAAAAGATCGCTTTTAGCGATAAGACCGCCCATTGTACCACGCTAACTATTGTAAATAATCCTATATATTATCTTGGTGTATAATAAAGTTATATTCTATTCTATCACCTATATCTATGAGATCACCGAAATCTCGTCCTACCTCGGGAAGAACGTGAGGGTCGTCAAAGGAACATTCCGGCTCTCACTCAAATCTACCCGAGTCGGTAAAAAGGAAATGTATAGAAATCAAATATAGCTTATTATTCGACGGAAAAAATCGATTAAAACTTTCATAACTCGATCATCATTAAGAATATATCGAGTCGTTACGCTCTAGGTGCTAAATTTCGGCAGTTCCGCCCCAACTTTAGATACAAAACATTTTCGTGTGCTGCCAATAATGTGGCGATGTAATGTTTAGATCGCGTGACAATATCGGAACGGATTTATACACAAAGTTACTCAAACTTTCAAAGATTTCACCTTGTGTGTTCTGGGCTCAAGGAAATGTACATTTACTATCTATTCTTTGTAACCCTGGCCCTGTGGGCCTAATGAATGTAAACGATTCTAGATAATTCCCAAATACCATGATTTTGTTTAATTTTACTTAATGATGATGTCTGCCCAGGATGGGAGGTCTCTGGTCAGTATTTCGGTAGTGGTCATTGAAAATGTTGCAGTGGGGGTAGTATTTTAGATTTATAGACTAAATCTTAAAATATTTAAACGTTGCTGATAATATGATAATACTATGATGGTAAAACGCGACTATCTGATTAGCCGGAGGAGAAGTGAGACCTCTGGTGTTGCAATCTTTCATAAGTTATGGTAACCGCTTACCATCAAGGCGGGCCGTAAGCTTGTTTGCCACCTCATCATATCAGCCAAAGGACGTCTACTACTGCACAAAGGCCTCCCCATAGATTTCCACAATTGTGTCATCATTTTGGGGGTAATTTGCCAGTACTCACCGCGCTTGGCAAGCAGGTTGGTAAGCGCAGTACTTATAGCTAGCTATCGTTTCACAGAAGTAACATTGCTGCCCATCCCTCTAGGTAAGAGTATGGTGCTCTAGTGTGATCTTACGAGGACCTGGAGCCCCTCTTCGGTGCTGAAGATCCTATAGTTTTAGCCAGTAGGAGTCCGGCATACCCTTCGCCCTTCCCCAGGGCGAAGGAAGTCCATGAAGAATTTCCGCTGGGCACCAATAAAAAATAATAAGGTAAGAGTATGACGGCTTAGTTGATGCAGTGGCTGATACAGTCGGTTGCTGCGCTCCAGGACTCGATTCGATTTCCACATAGAACAAATATTTCTATGATCTGCTGGTAATTGTTCCGGGTCTGGGTGTATTGTGTGTGAAATTTATGTCTGTAAACGCAACAACGACACGGGAGAAATTCCACACTAGGGTTTCTACTAGAATTCGTTCCGGACATGCCACTGAAGGCTTTTGCATATTTGATGGCAGAAGTAAATTCTCCTAAAATCGATACGTGCCCAAAAAATAGAGGATATGATTTGATTGACTGTGTCAGAAACCAATTTCAAAGAGATATTATTATAGAAACACTTAAAATGAATAAGTCAAAGGTACGTATGTGTCTATGTAATCCAATCCTACGTCAAGAGATGACACCACATCATCATTTGGTGTAGTCTTATCAGTATTGAATAACTTAGCTATATAATAATTTAGATAAAGGTACGGTGGAACTGGCATGACCGTATGTTCAAAAGTTCATAAATTTATTAATAAAGATATTAAAACAAAAACATACAGTTTACGCGACATATTGAAACAACGGAGGGCATTTCGCTACATGACAACTTCTGAGAAGAAGTTCCGAAATAACGCAGGGTTAGAACTTTTTGATTTATTTTACTATAACATCAGAAAGAAAGAAAAAAAAACATTCATTTTGGTGTCGCACAACAAAATAAAGTAAGAATAAAATCAACAGGCATAAAAAAAAACATAGATTGAAACCAAAAATGGACACATGCTACAACACGAAGTGTTGCAACGCTGATTTTCAGATAGGACCTTAGAGTGAGCCACGGACAATCACGACGTTTACACACATTTATTAATAAATTAAACTACCCTTTTTTTTATTGATCCGGTGGAAATACATCACGTACTTCCTTTGCTCCGGAAAAGTGCGGAGACTCCTACCGACTAAACCCACTGGAATGGTCTTCTTCGGCACCGAAGGGAGGCTCCAGGAACTCGAATAATCTCCATCTCGGAGGGGATTACTGTAAACGGTTATCCCCTCTAGCGCTGTAAACGGTCACCACCTCTAGCAGAAGGAAGGCGACTGTAAAAAGGCCACCTCCTCGGGCACCTCTCGGGGGGATTGTAAAGGATTCCCCGAAGCCTCGCTATGCGCTGTGCTGCGAACACGGCGGTACATGACCACATGCACAGCGCTGTCTTCCCACCGTTGTCTTCATCAATGGGCGGCTCTATTGCGATTGTTTTGAGGACCCGGAGCGGCTCTTCAGTGACGAAGATAACCGCTGCGGTGGCTTTAGCCAGCAGGATGCCCCTTCGCACTTCCCCGGGGTTGAAGAAGTTCATGAAGAATTTTCACTGGGGACCAATAAAAAGAAACTTCCCGAGTAGTATTACTAATTTTGTTCCATGTGTCATCACTGGTAACATATGGAACAGAGACGTGGTGACTCACAATGGGCCTCATAAGAAAGCTCAAGGTCACTCAGCGAGCTATGGAGAGCGCTATGCTTGGTATTTCTCTACGAGATCGAATCAGAAATGAGGAGATCCGTACAAGAACTAAAGTTGTCGACATAGCTGAAAGGATTAGTAAACTGAAGTGGCAATGGGCGGGGCACATTGCTCGTAGAACTGATGGCCGCTGGGGCACAAAGGTTCTAGAATGGAGACCGCGCACCGGAAAACGCAGCGTGGGACGACCTCCAATGAGGTGCACAGACGACCTGGTGAAGGTCGCTGGGAGTCGTTGGATGAGAGCGGCATGTGACCGCTCGTTGTGGAAATCTAAGGGGGAGGCCTTTGTTCAGCAGTGGACGTCCTGTGGCTGATATGATGATGATGATAATTACTATTTTTAAACCACTAGGCGAATGACATGCAAGTCTCATCATCCGGGCGTATATTTTTTATAAACGTTCATCTATTAAATCTGACCTCTTCTATTTATTAAAACGATTTTAAACGTAAGCGTAACTTTAGGACAAATGATTCATTAAATTAAGTGCAACGTATACGATATCAATCTTTGATTATTATTGAATATAATAGCGATAGCCGCGTGAGGGCTCGTCACGTCACTACATAGTGAATGTACAAATTTAATGTATATGACTACGTGTTTTTTATTTTATTTTTTAACTTGGGAAGATTCTCTTAGACTTCCTCCGCCTTGGGAAGGGCGGAGGGGCATGCCGGGCTCAAACCGGCTAAAACCCCACGGCGTCCTTCTTCTTACCTCTTGCCGGGGGTGAGTTGTACGCTTTTCTGCATTTAGACCGCTCCCCTGGCAGGAGACCGCTCCTCCGGCAGGGGACCGCTGCCCCGGCAGGAGACCGCTCCCCCGGCAGGAGACCGCTCCCCCAGCAGGAGACCGCTCCCCCGGCAGGAGACCGCTCCCCCAGCAGGAGACCGCTCCCCCAGCAGGAGACCGCTCCCCCGGCAGGAGACCGCTCCCCCAGCAGGAGACCGCTCCCCCGGCAGGAGACCGCTCCCCCGGCAGGATGTATATGACTAGGTCTGGTATATCGGTATTTAGACCAGTGATACTACAGATTACTTACTAGTTGATTAGTGATAGGCGATTGATATTATGTTCATTTGATTTCAGTTTCAAAATACGGCACGGTTGGTGCAGTGGCTGATACAGTTGACTGCTGCGCTCCGGGTCGCGAGTTCGATTCCCGCACGGAACAAATATTTGTATGATCTGTAGGTAGTTGTTCCGGGTCTGGGTGTATTGTGTTTGTGAAATTTGTGTGTATGTAAACCCACCCACGACACAGGAGAAGTCTTAGTAAGGGGCAACGTTTTTAATTTTTATAAAAAGAAAAGTAGTAAATAAAAAACAAAAGAAAAGAAAAAAGAAAATCGTGGTGGTACAAAGGTTTATATTATAATTCGAAATTAATTCGAAAAACTGCGTCTGCCTTTCTTTACTATTAGTCATTATTACTATCACTATCTGACTACTTATAATATAGATGTGTGATATGTAAGCTGACACATGGATTGGATTACGTGATACTGATACAAATAAATTTCTGCATTGATCCTACGCCTCGGCTCGCGGCTCTGTGGATTCCGAAAGCAGAGTTGTTATAACTTTAATTGGCAATAGTAAAATGTTGTTTTAGTTGAAGTGGCAGTGGGTGGGTTTCAGTCGCTCTGTGGGCTATAGAACATGCTATGCTCGGAGTCTCTCTGATGGATATAATCCAAAACGAGAATATCCGGAAGAGAACCAAAGTGATCGACATAGCACACCGAATTAGCAAGCCGAAGTATCAGTGGAAAACCGAAGGCCGATGGAGCAGACGAGTCCTAGAGTGTAGATCACGTATGGGCAAACGTAGTATGGGACGCCTACCAGCCAGATGGACGGACGACCTGAAGGTTGCTGGGTCCGGCTGGATGCGGAATGCTGATGACCAGGTGTTGTGAAAAAAAGGAGTCCGGCATACCCCTTCGCCCTTCCCCGGGGCGAAGGAAGTTCATGAAGAATTTCCACTGGGCACCAATAAAAAAAAGGTACTGATGTTGTGGCGCACGCTAGGAGAGGCCTATGTCCAGCAGTGGACTAATATATAGGTTGATGATAAAGTACAGTACAGTAATACAAATGGTGACGTAAGAATTGAAATGTAAAACAATTATTATTATATCTGCATAGGTACTGGAACGTTGCATGCTAATTAACATAGTGTCGTGAGGTCACGCAAAGGGTTTACGAAAATAACGTTATGGCCCACGTTTTTTTTTTTACTGGCAATCTTTTTATGTTGATAAATAATTTATTTATGGGCTTCAACGTTTGCGTTTTGTTAATATTAGAGCCGTTTTCTTACTATTATCGGCAGATTATATTTTTTGGTCTTAATTTATTGAAGTTTCAGTTAACACTGAGTGTTGAGCAGTGGACTTCGATAGGCAGGCATTTTTTTTGATTAATAAGTAAAATATTATGTCTAACAATAAGTTGTAAGGGTAGGCCAATATTCTATTTGTCCTGCTTTGGTTTACTAAGAAGTGGGCTGTAATAAAAAGGTTGACCCTCATAGAATAGGAGACCATATTCATGTTTCAAGAAAACTTGATTCAAATGGTTTGACAGTGGAAATTCTTCATGAACTTCCTTCACCCCGGGGAAGGGCGAAGGGGTATGCCGGACTCCTACCGGCTAAAACCACTGGAGCGGTCATCTTCGGCACCTAAGGGAGGCTCCAGGTCCTCGTATGATCACACTAAAGCCGCCCACTGGTGCCACGCCTAAGGGCACATCTCGTAGAGGGTGACTGTAAAGCGGTCACCCCCACAAATGGTTTGACCTAGTCAATGAAAATGTAACAGGTATTAATAATTAATGAACTGTTATAACATGTGGTGCCGGCTACGAATAGCACCAACCTATCTCACCCCTTGGGTGTCGTAAAAGCCGACTAAGGGATTAGACGGAGGATGGGCAGCAGCGTCTTTCGAACACATTAACAACTCAACTGCGATCGCCAACCCGCCTGCCAAGCATGGCGATTATGGCAAGGCCCCCAATGAGCACACAACACCGGTGTCGGTCGTTGTGGTGATCTTTGAGGGAGGCCTGTGTCCTGTAGTGGACTATATTAGGCCGAAATAATAATAATAAAAAATAAAGTTTTATACAATTAGGGCCAACCAGGCACCATACCTTAGTTTAAGGTATATTTAAAAAAAAACCTCTCGTTATACACTAACTTGCCTATTCATTTCTAAACCTAATTCTCACATTGAATTGAAATAGCTTACGGAAATATATCGCGTTTAATTCATTCATTATATATACTTACGTACAGCATTTATACGTGCACTCTAGCACATACAATTATTACATTATTAATACACAAATATATGAAATTTTTATTATATTTGCCGTGTGGTGCCGGCTCAGAATACCACCACCCCATCTCCTCCCATGGGTGTCGTAAAAGTCGACTAAGGGATTAGCTGGAGGATGGGCAGCAGCGTCCTTCAAGTACATTAACAACTCAACTGCGATCGCCAACCCGTCTGCCAAGCGAGGCGATTATGGCAAAACCCCCCAATGAGCCCACAACACACCCATATCGGTCGTTGTTGTGATCTTTGGGGGAGGCCTGTGTCCAGCAGTGGACTTCATTCGGCCGAAATGATGATGATGATATGAAATTCAATTCAATGGATGCTATTCGCGAAAATTTCAGAAAACGAATTCTCACATCTTAATTAATTTCTAAACTCACCTTAATCCAGAATACTTTTATCACAACACACTAACACTCAAACCAATGTGTTCACAAGCACTAAGTATTTACTATGTTATAAACACACTCACTGAAAAATACCTCACTACAAAAAAAGTTTCCGACGTCCTTTCGATTAGCGAAACAAAACATTTATAACTGCACGATCCATTCGAATTTCAAACTATTCATTTTAAAAACAGCACGTCACTTTTTGATTTAAAAAAAAACAACTTGTTATCCTGTTCAATTTTCGCGTAAAATGGAGGGCGGCCGAACACGTCCTCTCCCGCCCTTAGCAAGTAAGCGACTGAGTATACTCTGTGCTTCGTGTACCTACGTTTATAGTAGCGTATCTCGTCGCAAAATATGCCCCTGCATAAGTAAATACTGTGCTGTTTGAAATATAAACATGAAACCATGAGTACTAATTAAAAAAGAGTATTTTATACCTTAAATACCCTCAATTAACTTGCTAAAATTGTTTTAATGGCTCTAGATACCAAAAAAGGTTTTAGTCTATATGTAACTCTCGTTGTCTCTTCTCAGCCTATTGCAGTTGGACAACTGGACATAATTATCTACCAATCTGATATTAGTCCAAATTTACTATATTTGTAAAAAGACTAGTAGAAAGCTATATATCCAAGTACTTAAAGCTAAGCCACCCCTATTGATTGTATACTAAGTAACACCTGATTAATTGAAGTAGATAAACATGTCTATTCATTAAGCAACCATTATCATTAACCTAGCCTTTTCCAACTATGTTAGGGTCGGTTTCGAGTCTAACTAAAGGCGGCGGAGTTTTATATCTGCAGCAGATATGGCAGACGAGCAATGGCTTATCTGTTGCCAAGTACCAACTCAACCCATCACTTCATCTGAAAAAAGTCTACTGCCGGACAGTCCTCCCCCAAAGATCACCACAACGACCGATATGGGTGTGTTGTATGCTCATTGGGGGTTTTGCCATAATCGCCACGCTTGGCGGGCGGGTTGGCGATCGCAGTTTAGTTGTTAATGTACTCGAACGACGCTGCTGCCCATCCTCCGGTTAATCCCATAGTCGCCTTTTACGACACCCACGGAATGAGATGGGTTCATGCTATTCATAGCCGGCACCACACGGCACAGTGATTATGACAGTAATTACGGACAATCAGGAACCCGAACGACTGACAGCCGGATGTCATCAAAGTTAAAGATTTTTAGTCGACAGTTGATTATAAAAGAGCCGGCAAGAACCTATGGACACTCTTTTAAAAGGTGAAGGTATTCGCCATAACAGCCAAAAGACGTCCATTGCTGAACAAAGGCCTACCACTTCCACAGTTGTGTCGTTATTGTGGGGGGAATTTGCTGGTACCACGCTTGGCAGGCGAGTGGTCGCAGTATGGCTACAGTTCCACAAAGCGGACGCTGCCAGCCATCCCTCTAGTTAAGAGTCTCCTAGTCGCCTTTTACTACATCCACGGGAGTAGACAGAGAGGTGTTATATGTATTCTTTATCCGGAGACGGAATAAGCACGGTGAAAGCATTTCAGTCTAATGTATTTCATATCAGACGTCCACTGCTGAACAAAGGCCTCCCCCAAAGATTTCCACAATTGTGTCGTGATTTTGGGGGGTATTTGCCAATATTGCCTGGCAATACAAAAAAACGGGATAGCGAACTATCTTTAAAAATCGATGACAGAATTATCTCAGATAAACTCGAGGTCGCTAAGACATTAGAAAACTTTTTTACGAATATACCGATAGATACTACGAGTGCCCTTTCCTCATCCTCTGTACTGCCTGAATCTCTACTTAAACAGAACTTTTGTAAAGACATACCTAATTTTGAATTTAAGTACATTTCAACTAGTTCAATTATAAAAGCATTTAAAAGTCTTAACATTAAAAACACAGAAGACTTATGGGGTTTGTCTGTTAAACTACTTGGAACTATAATTGATACCATCGCCCCTGCACTTGCAGGTATTTTTAACCAATGTTTAGATAGTGGAACTTTCCCCGATTTGATGAAACATAGCAAAATAATACCAATCTTCAAATCGGGATGCAAGAATAATCCATCAAATTATAGACCTATTTCTGTTCTCCCATCATTGAGTAAAATATTTGAAAAAATTATTCTTGATCAAATGATGTTACATTTTAATTTTAACGGGATTTTACATAGCCGACAGTTTGGATTCACGAAAGGTAGGTCAACTACGGATGCAGGAGTAAAACTAGTGACGCAAATTCTCGAATCCTGGGAGGGTTCTCAAGATGCTATTGGCATTTTTTGTGACCTCTCCAAGGCATTTGACTGCGTTGACCACAATACGCTGCTCTGTAAATTACGCCACTACGGAATTCGTGGAAGAGCTGCTGATCTTGTTTATTCTTATTTATCTTTCATCATCATTTCGGCCGAAGGAAGTCCACTGCTGGACACAGGCCTCCCCCAAAGATGTCCACAACGACCGATATGGATGTGTTGTGGGCTCATTGGGGAGTTTTGCCATAATCGCCACGCTTGGCAGACGGGTTGGCGATCGCAGTTAAGTTGTTAATGTACTCGAAGGACGCTGCTGCCCATCCTCCGGTTAATCCCTTAGTCGACTTTTACGACACCCATGGGAGGAGATGGGGTGGTGGCATTCTGAGCCGGCACCACACGGCATTTATTTATCTTTAAGACTGCAAAAAGTAGATATAGATGGGGCTACCTCTTTGGGTTCTACGGTTAAAATGGGCGTGCCCCAGGGCTCAATACTCGGCCCATTCTTGTTTCTAGCTTATATAAATGATCTTCCATATATGATGACCAAGTTATCGGATGTGATTTTATTCGCTGACGACACGTCCCTAATTTTTAAAATCAGTAGAAAAGATAGTAATGTTATTCATGTAAACGAGAGCCTAACTGTCCTCTCCAGTTGGTTTGCAGCTAACAACCTGTTACTTAATGCTAATAAAACTAAATGTTTAAAGTTCTCTTTACCTAATGCACCCCAATTGGGGTTAAAACTAGTTCTTGATGGCAATCAACTTGTAACTGTTGATGAAACCGTATTTCTAGGTATAACTATCGACTCGAAATTACAGTGGAGTGCCCACATTAAAGCTATATCGGGTAGGCTCAGCTCTGCAGCATATGCAGTTCGTAAAATTAGACAGCTGACTGATGAAGCTACGGCCAGGTTAGTTTACTTTGCATATTTTCACAGCATTATGTCTTATGGTATTCTGTTGTGGGGATCGGCAGCCGACGTAGATTCAATTTTTATTCTACAAAAAAGGGCAATCCGCGCAATATATAATATGGGTCCTCGCGAGTCTTTTAGAACTTTGTTTAAAGATATCAATATACTTACATTGCCGTCACTCTATATCTTTGAAAATATTTTATACGTCCGTAAAAATCTGCATAAGTTTTATATAAAAAGCGATTTTCACAATATAAATACACGACATAAACATAAAATTGTAGTGCCCAAATTTAGATTAGCTAAAACAAATAAGTCATTCCTTGGAAATTGTGTTCGCTTTTATAATAAGCTGCCCAAATCTGTTACAGACCTTACTGAGGGAAAGTTTAAAGCCCATATTAAACAGATCCTAATTAAAAAAGCTTATTATAGGGCTAATGACTATGTTGACGACAGAGATGTCTGGTATTGATTCTTTCTGCACATGTGGCTTCCCTGGAACCTTATTGATGAAATATGGATTTATCTAATAACAAATCAAAATTTTATAGTGATAGTAATTATTTTTCGAATATATTAGCTTTTGATATATATTGTCTATATAATATATACTTTGACATATTAATTTTACTGACATATTCAATATGACATTTAAAGCTCTGGCGTTTAAAATGCCTTTCATTTTATATAATTTAGTTTCTTCTACATTTTGTAAATGTGTGAACTTCGTCGACTTTATTAGTGCTATACATTAATTGTTATCAGCTTTCTATTGTGTTAGAGGCAATTGTCTGTTTTGTTATTGTGTGTATTTTACATTTAATTAGTCTACTTTGTTCGCACATACCTAGCTTATTACCATGTAATAACAAAATTGTAGTATAACTTTTTTTGAAAAGAGTATATCCATGGAGTTTCTTGCCGGCTCTTCTCCATAGGACCGACTTTTCCGAACCGTGCACTTAGCTTGACTTTTCGTAAGAGCCTATTAGGGCCTACATGAAATAAAAAAATTGAGTTTGAGTTTGAGTTTGAATACTCACCATGCTTGGCAGGCGGGTTGGTGAGCGCAGTATGGATACTGTTCCACAGAAGGGACGCTGCTGCCCGTCCCTCAGGTTTAGAGTCCTTTAGTCGCCTTGTACGAACTCCACGGGAGAAGATGGAGTGGTGCTGTATTCTTAATCCGAACACCACACGGACACCTCCTCTCGTGGCTGTTACTATGTTAGTCTAATGTATACTAACATAATAAAATTGAAATGTATTTCTGTGATTTCAAAATAAATAAACTGCTGATTATACTATGTGTAATCATAAATTATTGTTTTTATCTAATTCGAATCCGAAACGGCGCAACGGATTTCAGTAAAAAATAGCCTTTGTTTTTTTTTTTATTGGTACCCAGTGGAATTTCTTCATGAACTTCCTTCACCCCGGGGAAGGGCGAAGGGGTATGCCGGACTCCTACCGGCTAAAACCACTGGAGCGGTCATCTTCGGCACCTAAGGGAGGCTCCAGGTCCTCGTATGATCACACTAGAGCCGCCCACTGGTGCGAGTAATTGCCTACTGTAACAAAAAAAATCGTGTATTTTATCTTTCAAGATGCAAGATATCGAAATATAATTTACTCCAGCGAAGTAGATGGGTAAAGTTATTACAATGAAATTGTAAAAAGATGTATGTTTTGATAGTACAGGCATAACTAATTGCCTCACCATTCTGTCAATGTTCAACATCAGACTGTAATATGAACAGTCTACACATCATATCCTGTGGGAGTGTGTTCTTTGGCGAGATTAACGCAATATTTTGTTTGATAGCTTGCAAGTTACATCCGGAGTAGTTTATTTTATTGTATTTGTATTTATTGGTATACTGTTATTGTACAAATTTATTGTGGGAGACTGGTGCCTAAACTAGGTTGAAGCCTGTATTTCAGGTCACCAGGCCTTCCACTCCAGAAGTCCAATTTCATAGTCCTTTCATAAACTGTGCCAAGCGTAAATTTTCCATTTTCTTGTTTTTCGTGTATTTGATTCTATCAAGTTGTTTTCTCTTGTTAGGGTTCTCTTAATGAATACTCTCCAATACGTTGCTATAACTTTATCAGGCCCCGATACTGGTTGATTTTGTCCTTTATACCCAGTTATCATCTTGCACCCCATGAATGCGCACTTTCACTGCAGACAACATCTTGATATAAAAATAAACTCGCTGTTTTAATAAAATGTGTATATCATGGCTTTGATACACCCATTATTGACAATTTGAGTTGGAGTTGTTTGCTATACTACGAGTATACCTTGTTGCAACTAGGACGAATATCCGTGCGGTGAAGCGTTTTTGCCATACCTACCTTTGGAATCAGTGACAATAGCTCGCAACATAGGACCCGTAAATTAATAAAATAAAAATATAAACATTATTGTTCCCGAGATGCTTGGCTTGTGCTTATCCCAGTTGTAAACTCCCATTTATTGTGCCATAGGCATAGTTTTTCTTTGCTTGCTACGGAAGGAAGTGGAATATATATTCTTTCATTCACCTCCTTTTTAATTCCTGATTAATTTCGTTGCGGGATCCATAACAGGTATTCATTTCTCAGAGACACATCGAGCTGCATTGATCGGTATTCTTTCCGGTGATCGCCGTTGTAGATATAGTAGCTTACGATAGTTGCAGGAGTAGTTTCTCTCTAGTTCGTAGGTTTCCTTACGATGTTTTTCAACACCGTTAACACGAGTGATAGTCAAATTCTGATCCGCACATGAATCCGAAAAGTCAGAGGTGCGGGCCGGGGTCGAACTCAAACCCTACTGTATCGAAGGCAAGCGTTCAACCACTTGAATATCGCTGCGCGTTGCCTTCACATAATAAAAACAACAAATTTAAATGTTTCATAAAAACTCCTAAACACAATAAACAATAGAAATCTCACCCCTCGCAATTTTCCTTTCGCGACATGAAAAATTAAAAATTCCTCAACTTCCGGCACGGGCGAGCCGATCCGACGGAAGTTTTGACACGGTTACAACTCCTTAATGTGTTTGCGCGAAAAAAAACAGTGATTTTTACAAGAAAACGAATAAAATCTTTTGGAAAAATGTAACCAAAATATTGTGAATCCATTTACGCGGCTCAGGTAGAACACTTTGTGGTTATGAAAGTCGTGATTCGGAGCGCTGGAAACATAGATCACAGACACGGAAGACAAGTTGGAGGAGTATGTCGTATGAGCACGTTCAAAACGGACATAGATGGGTGATATTTATATGTGGCGATTTAGACGTATATATTTTGTTGCAGTATTCGCATTTTTTCAAATACTTTATGCAGTCCGTGTGGTGTCCGGATTAACAATAAAGCACCACTCCATATCCTTCCGTGGATGTCGTAAAACGCGACTAAGGGTCTCTTAACCAGAGGTATGGGCAGCAGTGTCCATTCTTTGGAACAGCAACCATACTGCGCTCAATATCCCGCCTGCCGAGCGCGGTGACTACTGGCAAATTCCCCCCAAAATGACGACGCAATTGCGGAATGTACAGCAGTGGACGTCTCATGGCTGATATGGATGGACGGATATTAGGCATTTTCTACCAGTCGACCTTAGTGTAGTAATTATTTTGTGGTCCCAAAAGAAAGCGTGTAATGTCTGTAAGAGCGTAATGCTCCAGAAGGAGGTCGCAGAGCTAGACCGGGAGAGGGCCGATCCCGCTCGGAGGAGGAGGACACGGGGCCGGGGTAACAACCGCCGCGGCGCCCGTGTCCAACACGCCTGAGCCCCCTGTCCTCTTTATATGGCAGGGGGCCTTGAGGGTCGCGAGCGCGCTTATTGGGAAATCTGCGTACTCATACCGAGCGACCACCGGGAAGACAGCGGTGTGCATGTGGGCACGTACCGCTGTGTGCGCAGTGCATAGTGTGGCTTCAGGCCTCTTTCCAGTCGCCTTCCCTCCACTAGAGGGGATGACCGCTTAACAGTCATCCCCTCCGACATGTGCCTGAAGGCGTGGCACCAATGGGTGGCTCTAGATGGAGATCTTTCGAATTCCTGGAGCCTCCCTTCGGTGCCGACGATGATCACTCCGGTGGTTTTAGCTGGTAGAAGTCAGGCATGCTCCTTCGCCCTTAAAAAAAAAAAGGTGGCGATGGCGGTGACCACGACGAGACTATAGCGTGCATGTGGTCACGCACTGTCGTGTGCGCAACATAGCACAGCGCACTGTGAGGCTTCGGGGGGATCCATTACAATTTCCCCGGGGGGGTGACCCCCGGGGTGGGTTTACAGTCAACCTCTCCGAGATGTGCCTATAGGCTTGGCCCTTCGCCCTACCCTAGTGCGAAGGAAGTTCATGGAGAATTTCCAATGGGACAAATAAAAAATCCCCTCACACTAGAACTGCGTATTGATGCCACGCTTTTAGGCACATTGCGGAGGGAATTTCTGTAAAGCGGTCACCCCCTCTAGCGGAGGTAAGGCGACTGTAAAAAGGTCGCCCCCCAGGCACTTCTCGGAGAGGATTGTACAGGATCCCCCCAAGCCTCGCTGTGCGCTGTGCTACGCACACGGCGGCACCGTCTTCCCGGGGGTCGCTCGGTGTGAGCACGCAGACTCCCCAAAAGCGGGCGTGCCGCGATCCCTGGGGCCCCCCGCCATGTGGCGACGCCAGGGGGCTTCGCGTGTTGGACCTGGGTGCCAGGACGGTTGTTACCCCGGCGCCGTCAGATGATCATTAATAGGGATGACAAAAAATGCATATGAGATAACCTGTCACACGTCCAGCGCGGTATTCACTTCAGTTTAACCAAGCCTTAATACTACAAGTCGATGGGTTGGACGTAACTAGGTTATTAGGGGTGGGCGGAACTCGAATTCCGTCATTGTAACCTTTTACCCACATGTGTTACGAAGCTAAAATCTGACGGTAAGAATACATTTAATATGTACATTTAAGTGTCAGATATTGCTTTATCATGAATATAATCAAATGTCCAATTGAAAGCTGAAATGTTTGTCAATTTACGAGAAAGATTCATGAAATACGAGCAAATTCTTGTTGTGATATGAAGTTGGGTTTCTCTTTGGCTTAGAAGTCCAGTTTAATGAGTAATAACAAAAGAAAAAGGTGATTGCCACGCGCGCCACCGCGACATGCACAATTTGATCCATCCGGAAAAAATGGCCGTTTTATAACATCAGGTGAGATTCGATCGCGTAAGTGAAACTTCGTTAAAGTGTCGTGTTGTTCGGGGATAACATGCAAAACCCGAAGCGAAAATAATAACTTTATCAAGGAAGGAATCATATACAATATGCAAGTGAAGGAATTTTCTTGTATTTGTCTATAAAAATATAAAAATTTTTGTTTCCTTTATTATGTTACATTTGGATTGATGGAGCAGAACGCGAAATGCTTCTTATCTACCACTTTTAACTAGCAATCGGTGAATAACAAACGCAGTGAATAGAACAGCGAATGGTACTCCCAATAAACATACGCGTTGCGTGGTACGGCTGTCGTTTGCGGTCTGTACGCTCGGTATGATTGGCTACCTACAAAGTCGTGGGTGTGTTTTAGTATGAGAAGCCAATTATAATGTTGTGTTTATTTAGTTAATTGGATGAGAACTTGTAACTGTGTGCATTAGTGAGCTTTTATGAAGAATGGTAGTGGGAAAATGGATTTCTAGGCTCGCATACATTTTGATCTACATGGCATATCTCCTTTCTTCCAATATCTTTGGAATCAACAGTATCTTTGTACTTGATTCTCCCTATAAATAGGTAAATAAAAAAGTGAATGTATTGGTTCCATGGAATTGAACAAACATGGCAAATCGCAACTGTCCTATCCGCAGCTGATATTTTAATATCACATACTTGAACCAATATTCGACCAGTCGTTTCGATATACAAAATTACACAATCAGGAACACTTGGAACAATTAAACTTTTCACATTTGACTAACAGGTCAGCCTCGCCCGTTTAATGAACAAACTTCAGGAATCTTGTACGTTGGCGGCAATTCAAGTTAAGTAGATCTATTACGTGACAAAGACATCCTATTATGATATTGCTAATACATGTCTTGTGAGGCATTTGCTTACACAGAAAAGGGGATCTGATTAAACCTAAATCTCTATAATAGAGATTAGCTGGATTGTCCTATTAACGCTGTTGTAATATTGTTTTTATTCAATGTATTTATTCAGATTACACTAAACATAAAAAAAATATACGGCATGCCAATATTGACGACATTATTCGTCGTGCTTTTGTCACTGCCGGCGTGCCAGCTGTTTTGGAACCCAATGGCTTGGCACGTAACGATGGTAAAAGACCGGACGGTATGTCGTTACTGCCATGGAAGATGGGTAGGCCTCTGGTGTGGAATGCAACTTGTGTCGACACCCTTGCTCCATCCCATCTTCCAAGCACGGCAGGCTGTGCTGGCGCTGCCGCTTCTGCAGCAGAAGCCCACAAACGGCGCAAATACCTTATTGGCAATTATTGTTTTGAGCCGTTTGGGGTCGAAACGCTTGGGTCATGGTGTCCCAGTGCACGTTGGCTTTTCAAAGATATAGCTAGACTATTGGTCGACACCTCGCGTGATCAGAGGGCTGGCCTTTTCTTTGGCCAAAGAATAAGCATTGCCATTCAACGTGGCAATGCTGCCAGCCTTCTAGGAACATTATCAGCTGACAGCGATGAGGAGGTATACTTTGACGCCTAAGTACATGTTATACTTTTATATATTTATTATATACATAGTTATTTTTTTATGTTTAGTGTAATCATAAATAGTGTATATATATTTAGTTTTAATGTGTATAAAAGCATAGTAAATTTTCTTTATTCAGTAACCGTCAAAAATTCGAAAAGTATTCTCACAAATATTACTCGTATAAATGCGATAGTGGCAGTGATGGCTTAGTGGTTGAACGCTTGCCTTCCATACAAGAGAACCGAGACCGGAATCGTACTCAGACCGAGTACGATTCCGGCCCGCACGTCTGACGTTAATGGAGAAGAAAAACACCGAGAAGAAACTTGCGCTCCTGAGAAGGCTCCAAAATGTTTTCAAGGGTGTTGACGGCATGTTTGGTGCAGTGGTTGATACAGTCGGCTGCTGCGCTCCGGGTCGTGGGTTCGCACGGAACAAATATTTGTATGATTTGCAGGTAGTTGTTCCGGGTCTTAGGTGCATTGTATGTGGAATTAATGTCTGTAAACGCACCCACGACACAGGAGAATCCTAGAGTAGGGCAACGTTTTTAAAAATAAAAAAATTGGTGTGTGTAGGTGTAGTCCGCCAATTCCCACTCACGCAGCGTGGTGGACTAATACCCAACCCTTCTCACCACGAAGAGGCTCATGCCCAACAGTGGGGTATTAATGGGCTGATTATGTAAATGCAATAATTAAGTTGCTTGTAAGTATTTACTACTCAACCACGCCATCACGAATAATCGAATTTAGATGTAACAACGTAACAAATCTCTATCGCTATTTCAACACGTAATTGAGGTCAACAAGTTACACAAACTCATTTGGGCATCGCTATTCGGAATTAGTGAGAGGGCCTGAGTGAAGCTAGTTCTCACATTCGACATATACGCTTGATTTCAGTACAATTAATTGCTTCGAGAATCGCTCCTGAGAGTGGGTCGCGGGGGGGTTTGAAAGAGCTCCATAGTTTATTTTTACGTCGACTGTTTTCGCAATTTCGGTATCTTGGGACATGTTAACACTCGTACACGTTCACTGCTTCCCAACTATCACTATAATGAGCGGTTGTAGAGGCAAGGGGATAATTCTCGGATTTGATCTAGTCTCAATGTCACAAATATTCTCCTAAACTAACAAACAACGTCAAACGTGAATTTACAAATAAAATACTTGTTCAAAAAATTACAAATATTTGTTCCGTTCTGGAATCGAACCCGCGACTCGGTGCGTAGCAGCCAAATATTTGTATGATCTGCAGGTATTTGTTCTGGGTCTGGGTGTATTGTATGTGGATTTTATGTCTGTAAACGCACCCACGACACAGGAGAAATCCTAGCGTGGGGCAAAAAAAAAAAAAAATTATTATTAACTTGTATCCAATGTAACACCAAATGTCAGGTGTTCAGAATTCTGGCTACCCCTCAGACTAACTGGTACCGAGTATTTAACTTACTCTTCGAGGCCTGGAGGGGTCTCGAATAATTCAATTTCAGCTGTGGTAGTAGCTCTCGGTCCCTGGGGGGTGACCGCTTTAACGTCACCTTCTCCGAGATATGCCTATAGGCGTGGCACCAGTGTTTTAGCCGGTAGAAGTCCGGCACACCCCTTCGCCCTTTTCCGGGGCGAAGGAAGTTCATGAAGAATTTCCACTGCCCAGCAATAAAAAAAGATAGCACGGTCGCTCATCTAAGCTAAAAATAAACGCGCCTAGGCACGAACCGCTTATCGTTATAAATTATATTGTTTTAGGGTTCCCTACTGTATAAATTGGCAGTCTGCCTGTCCGTATATCAAGGCAAGAAATAGGTCTCAGAAATGCCTTCAGGTCATCATATCAGTAAAAGGATGTCCACTGCTAAACAAAGACCTCCTCAGCCGAGTCGAATTCGACGACTGACCAGTTTACGATTACAGTAGTGTATTTAAGTAACGGTTTACAGTACCGTGCAGTTATATAGTTCTATTAATCGAAACCTACGCTATCGAAATTTACGCTCTAAAAACCACATAAACAAAGTATGGACTGAGCCATCTGCATGTGCTTAGTGTATCAGACAAAGAATAAGAAAGACAGATCAAGACTGCGGACTTACTTCTATCTCTTTCTGTAATTATGATTGGCGCCAACAAGCTGTCTTACTGACTAAAAAAATAAATATATATATAATATAGTAATGTCTTAGATTTTCGCGATTATTACACATTATAATAAAACACTTTTAAACGGATTCTGATTTTTGATTTTCCTGACGTTTCGAATACTTTGCAGCATTCGTGGTCGCAGGATGACTAAGGTGACAGGCGTCGTTACAGATTTTAAAAAGTTATTTTATTTTATCTACCGTACAATTTTAATCAAAAAATTTGTTTGTGAAATGCTGCAAAGTATTCGAAACGTCAGGAAAATCAAAAATCAAAATATACGCGATAGAATCCATTTAAAAGTGTGATATATATAATAAATATATTGGCCGCAGTTCGTTTTTATTTCGTAGGCAAATTTCAGTGCAACTCCGTCCATAGTTTATGTAGAAGATATTTTTTTTTTTTTTTTTGTTGTGAGAAACTGGTGCCTAAGCTAGGTTCAAGCCTGTATTTCAGGTCACCAGGCCTTCCACCCCAGAAGTAGATTTTCTTGTTCTTCATGTATCAGATTCTATCAAGTTGTTTTCTCTTGTTAGGGTTCTCTTGATGAATGCTTCTCCAATACGTTGCTATAACTTTATCAGGCCCCGATACTGGTTGATTTTGTCCTTTATACCCAGTTGTCATCTTGCACCCAATGAATGCGCACTTTCACTGCAGACAACTTCTTGATCTAAAATTAACTCGCTGTTTTAATAAATTGTATATATTATGGCTTTGATACACCCATTATTGAAGATTTATCAAAATTACTTTTCAATTTTTCATATTTTTGTTGCACATTGACAGCTGACGTTGACGTCCCGGAAAAAAAAAAAAATGACTTTAATAATTATGAGCTGTTCATTATCTGTGCTAATGACCTGTCCGCTCTGGTCACAACGCCATTTAAGCAAAATCTTCCGGCTAGAAGAGTAACAGATGAGGGTTGATTTAAACCACAATGATTTTAAAAAGCTATTAAGCTATGTATGTGAATGTGTGAGCTCTCCAGCGCAGGAAACGGAAGGCATAAAGTGCGCTCCACGCGCGATAGCGGTGGTAATGCGACGCTGATGGCTAGATGCGAATATCAACGTTAATATATTTTGAACGGGGATGATAACAATTTGGGAAGGGAATTTGACTTATTTTTTTGCGTAATGTAACCAGGGTTGCCAGTGCCAACGATATAAAATACCCAAATCGCTGAAATCAAAACTGAAATACCCCACTATGTTTCCCACGAAATATAAAAATAGATTCCGATTCGACGTCTGCCGCTTTTATAATATCTGAGAAAGCCTTGGAGTGGCCTATTCTTTCATCATCATCATTTCGGCCGAATGGAGTCCCCTGCTGGACACAGGCCTCCCCCAAAGATCACCACAACGACCGATATGGGTGTGTTGTGTGCTCATCGGCACGGGTTGGCGATCGCAGTTGAGTTATTAATGTACTCGAAAGACGCTACTGCCCATCCTCCGGTTAATCCCTTAGTCGTCTTTTAAGACACCCACGGGATGAAATGGGGTGGTGGCATTCTGAGCCGGCACCATACGGCAAATTCTTTGCTCCTGCAATTTCCTGCTGATTCTCTAATCACGCCCACTTTACATTACAACATTAGGACTTTAAGGCTGCTCAGAACTTATTCAGTGGACCGCCCTCCTACCGGCCCACTGTCTATGATGGTGGCCTCCCACGCTACGTCATATCACGGGCACTCCAAGCCGACGGGCCTGCACGCGGCACCTCGAGCGAGCTCATTTCTACTTGGTCACGGTCCGTTGGCGCAACATGGATAGCCACCATGACGCGAGGACTAAGGCTGTTGAAAACTTGATCATCCATCATCATCATCATATCAGCTACAGGGCGTCCACTGCTGAACAAAGGCCTCCCCCTTAGATTTCCACAACGAGCGGTTACATGCCGCCCACATCCAACGACTCCCAGCGACCTTCACCAGGTCGTCTGTCCAGCTCGTTGGAGGTCATCCCACGCTGCGTTTTCCGGTGGCGGTCTCCATTCGAGAACCTTTGTGCCCCATGATCATCCAATCAAACTTTATACGACGCCTATAGAACCTGGGATCTAAGGTAACCACGCCTTGCAATCACTGCGGCAAAGGTTTAGAAACAGGGTAATAAGAGCCCTTTGTGACCTTTGTGGTGGAAAAAAGATATAGCAACATGATAGTGATACTTAGGTATATGTGGTTTTATTCTCTTTAGTATATAGACTTTAGTATATTGGCGGCATGGTTGGTGCAGTGGTTGATACAGTCGACTGCTGCGCTCCGGGTCGTGGGATCGATTCCCGCACGGAACAAATATTTGTACGATGTGCAGGTAGTTGTTCCGGGTCTGGGTGTATTGTGTGTGGAATTCATGTATGTAAACGCACCCACGACACAGGAGAAATCCTAGTGTGGGGCAACGTTTTTTTTTAAATAAAATAAATTAAAAAAAAATTTTTTTTAATTAATAAATAGACAGGAAAAACCCGGTGAGTCTTGTAGGAAGACAATGAAATATTTATTGTGCAAACGGATGGAATCGTTTTGATTTGATTGACGGAGGGCATATGACTACACGAGAGAGGATATAGAGGACAGTAACTCTCTTAGCATGCTTTGTGATGTGTTTTGAATGGTCAGGTATGTAAGTGCAAGGGCGTAGACATTAACAACCAGGCGGGCATTAATTTAAAAAGATAATTAAGTAGGTGTAATGCCTGATTCAAAAAGACTAAATTGTGAATATAAGACAAGTGATTCTTCGAAACCTTAAGATAAGATAAAGATAGATAAAAATATTTTTATTCATGTAAAACCATATGCAGGCACTTATGAATAGTCAAGACTTTAGTTGTCGCGTTCCAAGATGTTGATTTCCTATGGAGAAGAACGGGCAAGAAACTCCATGGTTACTCTTTTTAAATCATAATAATTGTTACAGTAAAGTACTACATTTTTTACATTTATTACACTTTTCTCAAAATAAATAATGGAGGACAATATAGCAGAAAAAAGTAAACTTCTTAAAAAGTCCACACTATACAAGCCTGATATTTAGAAAAACTTATGATTAAACTGTCATGGCAGTATTAAGCTGACCATCCCAACAGACAGCACTCGTTCACGAGCATGACGCATGCATCAGCGTCGCTCAGCTCAACCATATTGTAGGGCAACTAAGCGACCCGATACACGACGCCACCATCAGCAGGACGCTTGAGTGAGCATGACATACCTAAACTGCCAGACAACTATCACGTCAATGAAACAAAATAAATTTATATTCACTTAAATTTTAATGAATAGCCAAGACATAATTTAACCCGAATAAAATTTTGCTCGACACTGACTTCGCCTAAATATCGCTACAACGATATTTACGGGTGTGTTGTATGCTCATTGGAGAGTTATGCCATAATAGCTACGTTTAGCAGGCGAATTGGCGATCGCAGTTAAGTTGTTAATGTACTCGAAGGACGCTACTGTCCATCATCCGGCTAATCCCATAGTTACCTTTTACTACACCCACGGGATGAGATGGGTTGATGCAATTCTGAGATTCCATTTAAACACACAGCATAAAAAGCCAAGTAAAGTTGCTATTTTTGAAGTGAAAACTTCTTTTAGCGCGCTAAAGTACGCATATTTTTAGATGAGATAAGATTTCTGCACTCGCGACACCGTTACGAGACGCAGCTATAGTGTGTGCATATATGCATGTACATATAGCAGACCGCGAACGCGTCTAGATAAATAAAATAAAATGCCTATTATTCATCTTAGATACATTTTATGAGACTTCAATCATAAATTCGCTTTTGAATTATGCCAAATTTATGCACATTTTAGACTTTATTCTTATATAATAATCACAAAGTATGATTCGTAGGGTACCTATTTAATATTTATTCATTATTATTACGTACGTATCAATTTGTATTTGCAAGTACCAGCGACACCCCGTGGCAAATTTTAAAACTTAAATTTCAAGTTTGAATCTACATGGCGTTGTTTTAACAAAAATGTAGATTAAATGAATCTAGATGGCGTTGTCTTAAGAAAATATTTTTAAACTAAAATGATCTACAGCTTGGTGCTAAAAAGGCCAAAGTACATTTTTTGTAAAAAACTTAATTTTACATATTAATTATTAAGAACCCACCTACAATGAGAAAGTTTGTCCCTAAAAGCTATTTTACCCTTAAACTCCACATAGGCCTCCAAATAACGGGTCGACAGTTTTACATTAGGTTTTTTTTCTAATTCCCCAAAAATGACGACATTGTGACTACACAAAATGACAAAATGACTAGTGTGGAAATCTAAGTAGATGAGTGCTCCATTTATACTAGTTGGTAAGAACGTTTTAAAATTTGGGTTTTCCAGAATAAAACTTCTACCGAAACTGAAACGAATTAATCACTTACTCTCATAATTGAAATTGTTTACTGAAATTAGTATTTTGACCTGCATTATCATCACCAATGCAGCGAAAGAGGTCCACTGCTGGACATAGGCTCCCCTCACAGATTGCGACGATGGCCGGTCTGGGTTTATATTGCGTGCTTATTGGTCAGGATTTGCCATAATCGCTACGCTTAGTAAGCGGGTTGATGATCGTAGTATAGTTGTAAATATAGGTAGTACTCTAAAAATTCAGCTGCCGCTGCCCATCCTCCGGTTAATCCCACAGTCACCTTTTTCCACACCCACGGCATGAGATAGGATGCTGCTTAGCCGGCACCACACGATTTTGACTTGCAAAAGATACAAATTTCGACAATTTAGAGAATATAAGTATGTACAAAGTCAATACAGTCACATCAAAATATAAGTTAGTTAATAATGTATATGGCAAACGTTGTTTTGCCATATACATTATTTCTAGGAAATATATTTGTAGTTAAATAAAAAATTACTGACTTACTATAAGTGTGTGGATGTAGTTATGATTGAAAGTGGAATGAAATTAATAAATGAAGCGTTGTAGACAATTAAAGTATACTTTATTTAAGTTAATTATTCTTCATTAAAGTAACCAATACATAATAAACTTTGCAGACCACGCACCCTGCAAAGTTTGCAAAAATGCAATTATAAATTGAGATATAAACTAACCTATCTTTTAAGTTGCATAAAACTGCACACAGTGTGCAAAACCTTATTTAAACCAGTTCTGTAGTTTAGAAAGTCCATAGCGGACAAACAACGTGACACGTAATTTATATATTTAAGAAGATTACAACAAAACTCGTTATAATCAAAATATGCCTGACAAAAGTATAATAGCAACCATTCTACATTCTTCCTCTCGCGCAGTTAATTCAACAAGGCGCCGCCAGACAAACGATTATTCAATTTCCTTTACAATAGGATAAGATGTTCTGTTCTCACCACTTACATTATGTTACGAATAATACGCGGAATAATTAAGATGAATCTTAATATATATATATTTTTAACTCGAAATACACATGAAATCGTCTAGTTACGTTGGTACGTAACTTGAGAAGAAACTTTCAATGTCCCATCATTAGTGCGAGCATTGTTTTGTTTTGACCCGTATTATGATGGACAATGCTGGAACTTGCATATTGTATAACAATAATTATTAAAATAACCCTTTTCCAAGTTCATTATCATTATACAAAGACGACTAAAAGTCATAAACTTACGCATGGAATTAAATTTACAAGCTATCTTCATAGTCGGCATCCAGTCGTACATGATTTGGCTAAATATGTATGAGTATTTTACACTAACTGTCTCCCTAATAATTCTAAAATTAGTTTAAAAAAACTAAAAAAACACGCTAGGTTGTGCTGAACTGAGTGCCCGAAAGAGCAAGTCTGGAACTGCACGCATGCGTAGTTCGCGCACTAGCTCTGTCTCTCTTACTCGCATGCAAAGGATGCGGAAAGAAATTAATTAATCCGGGCGAATCTAATTAGGATAATCGGATATTTTGATCGGATTATTGCATTGTCATCGACCTTTGACAGGTGTGCAAAGTTTGAATCAAATCTGATCGTTCAAAGTAGGGCAAAATCGAGCTCAAAGGAGTCGGTTACAAACAAACATACAGGTGAAGCTAATAAAAGCGTGTTAAAAAGGCCGCTTTAGGTGAATCATAATATGAATTACATTAGAAATCACAAAATGGTCTCGTTAATAGTCAGTTATGATTAAGTGACCATTTTGTTATTTATAATGTGCATCGTATTGAGATCATTATTATGCCTTATAAATAAAACCTAATACGGTCTTTTTAGGCCTTCTGGACCATTTGGTGATATTTAATCTGATTCATATTATGATTCTGCTAAAGCGGCCTTTTTAGGCCCCCTGGGGTGTAATTCTCTAGGCTCGAACATCCGTATATCCTTGAATACAGACTTGAAATAACGGTGATAACGCAATTTGGTAATCGCTAAGTCTGGTCCTCATGGCATACCTTCGGCAACGTGTCCTTGAATAACTTCAATCATGTCAAAGCGTATACCAAATTGGTTTGATACCGTTATTTCAATTCTGTATTCAAGGATGTATGGATGTTTGAGCTTAGAGAATTGCACCCCTGTTCTTTACAACTCAGTTCCTGGGGACCGGTATCCCAAGGTTAGGATTGAAGAGCATACAGACTGTCGACCTTGTGATTGACCGTATAACGACCGCTAAAGGTCGGTATATGTATATAGGTTGTATGCATGACGTCCTAGGCCGCCGGTCGATGTCTTACGGTCGAAACTAATAATGAATCTAATCCAAAATCTTCGATTTTGGGATTAAATTTAATTTAATAAGTTATTTCAGATAAAAATCCGTACAATTCAATTCAAATTACAAACAAACAAATTTACAATTAAAGATTCTTCTACTTTGTAATATTACATGTTATCCTAAAACAAAAACGGATGGAGTTCAAAATCTTAAATCTTTGGATAAGATTGATTATTAATTTCGACGGCACGGTTGGTGCAGTGGCTGATACAGTCGACTGCTGCGCTCCGGGTCGTGGGTTCGATTCCCGCAAGGAACAAATATTTGTACGACTGGTCTGAAGTTGATAAATTGCAGGTCAGATGTAATTGTTCATGGTACAAATAGAAAACCTGTCAGGTTAACTTGTTATGTTGACCTGTCCTGTACTTGGCGAATATTTTAAATGTTCATGGTATCCTCCATCAGGTAGTTGTTCCGGGTCTGGGTGTATTGTGTGTGAAATTTGTGTCTGTAAACGCGCCCACGACGCAGGAGAAACCGTAGTGTGGGGCCACTGTTTAAAAAAAATCAAATCAATTTCGGCCTTTAGTGCTCTCGAGATTCAGATAGCACTCGAACTTCGAAGTGTTCAGTCATAGTTGGTTACACTCACTGATCAGTAAACGATCGATGAGGTCAAGCAAAGCTGGGCGCGGTCAGTCTATGGGTGTGCGAGCGAATAGTTGACATTCAATTTAAATTTAAACAGTTTTTTTGACATGTGATTTATATTAGTATTTTTACGTTTTATTTATATTTATATTTACATACATTTATATTTATATTGAGATATAAGTACATTTTAGTACTGTTGTAATTTTTTTATTTTTTTTGTGTACATGTATGTGTAAATATTGTATATGACAGACTAACGTGTTGCTGGGCAGTTTGTTGCGCCGTTTCTTCTCCCCAGCTTAAACACTAGGAAGCGGTGAAGGGTGGGCTTAATGGGTGCTGTCTAATAATTTAATCTATTTGAATAAATGATTATTTCATTTCATTTCATTTCAGTGGTATTCGAACCGAGCGTATGCTATGGAGGGCACGTAAAATCATCGGTGCCGGTTGATGTCATTAGATGGGATCCAAAGACCTATGGACGGCTTAACCTCAGACAAGGCAACAGAGCCCACAAACCAAGCAAAAATGAAAGATAATGGATGTAAATGTATTTTTTTAAATAAGTCATTCCAGTGGAAATTCTACATGAACTTCCTCCGCTCCGGGGATGAACGAAGGGGTATGCCGGACTCCTACCGGCTAAAACCACTGGAGCGGTCATCTTCGGCACCTAAGGGAGGCTCCAGGTCCTCGTATGATCACACTAGAGATACCTATATGACAGTATCAATCGCATCTTCGGTTGCTTTTGATATTCAGGCAAGTGGCATTAATTCTTTAACTGGACTGAATAAATAACTTTATACTATCTTAAAGAACCCCTGTTAATTATGTTTATCGCATGATGTATACGATGTGCGAAGTAAAAAATATCGCTTCAAATTAAAAGGGGCCGTCTCTGTGTTGGGCAGGATGTCAACACCGTAGTGATGTCACACAGTCGACGTAATTGAAGAAAATTGTTAGCGTTCGTCAATATAGTTACAGCCAAAGATATAGGAAGAAAGGAGATATGCCATGTAGATCAAAATGTATGCGAACATAGAAATCCATTTTCCCACTACCATTCTTCATAAAAGCACACTAATGCACACAGTTACAAGTTCTCATCCGATGAACTGAATAAGCACAACATTATAATTGGCTTCTCATACTAAAACACACCCACGACTTTGTAGGTAGCCAATCATACCGAGCACACGAACTGCACACAGCGGCCGTACCATGCAACGCGTAAGTTTACTGGGAGTACCATTCCCTGTTCTATTCGCTGCGTTTGTTATTCACCGATTGCTAGTTAAAAGTGGTAGATAAGAAGCATTGTATTTTGTACAAAAGTAATAATGTCGTTCTGCTCCATTAATCCAAATGTAACATAATAAAGGAAACAAAAATTTTTATATTTTTATAGACAAATACAAGAAAATTCCTTCACTTGCATATTCTATGTGATTCCTTCCTTGATAAAGTTATTATTTTCGCTTCGGTATTTGCATATTATCCCCGACCCAGACGACCATTAAACAAAGTTTCACTTACGCGATCGAATCTCAACTGATGTTATAAAAAGGCAATTTTCTTCCGGATGGCCCAAATTGGGCATGTCGCGGTGGCGCGGTTACGCGCCCATACCACTTCTGTATACACTGTAAGTCATTATTGTCCGACTTGAACACAATCACTAACGCGGCAATTAAAATTAATACTTATTTGATTTAAATAAATCATACTGACTACTGGAAAATAAATTGTAGCTATCCCATCTCTACAGCGCGCCCTAACTTTGGGCAAACGTGATTAATAACCCCGGCAAACTTGTGCCCGCCTCTATCGACACCAGTACGAAATATGTTCCGTCATTCAACACATTCAGTAACCTAATAATATTAGACAGCGAACGCGCTTACATCACCAGTTTATAACTTGAATAAATGTCTTTATGGTTTCTTTCTCCGAGTAGTTCCCAGAAAAGAATTGACCACCCCTCTAGAGTCTACACTAAAGGGTGTCGTATAAGGCGAGTAATTGGAGGAAAGAGGATTGGCAGCAGCATAACAGAATACTGCGCGATCAACAACCCACCTGCCAACCGTGGTGATTATGGCAAAATCCACTATGATCGTGGTGAGTCCAACACGCCTGAGCCCCCTGCCGTCGTTACATGATGGGTAGCCTCGGGGGTCGCGAGCGCGGAGATCGGGGTGTCTGCTTGCTCACACCGAGTGACCCCCAGGAAGACGGTGGCGCGCACATGATCACGTGCCACCGTGTGCGTAGCACAGCGCACAGCAAGGCTTGGGGGGATCCTTTACGATCCTCCCCGAGAAGTGCCTGGGGGGCGGCCTTTTTACAGCCGTCTGGCCTCCGCTAGCGGGGGTGACCGCTTTACAGTCATCCCATCCGTAATGTGCCGAAAGTCATGGCACTAATGGGCGGCTCTAGTGTGATCTTACGGGGACCTGGAGCCCCACTTCGGTGCCAAAGATGACCACTCCAGTGTTGTAGCCGGTAGGAGTCTGGAATGTCCCTTCGACCTTCCCCGGGGCGGGAAAAAAAAGGTGAGTACCATCCCAGCGCCAGATATTCGCAGCGAACCAGTAGTGTCTGGACATTACTGTGTTAGAAGAAGTTAGCACGTAGCTAGTGAAATTACTGAGCATAACAGACTAAAGAACTTTAAAGTATCGAATTGATATTATTACAATTTTTTGGGCACGCTTGCCCCCAGGCGATTGACTACCTCGTGTCGTCGCCATGATGTATAATAAAAAAAAACAGTCCAGCTGCATTAAACTGCTTCAGCATAATGCTGAAAGGGCTTTTCGGCCGCTTACAGCACTACAGCATTATAACATTTTTTTTTTTAAATAAAATTTACGATGTACGGACGTACCGTCCGTTAAGGTCCACAGATATATGTCTGGGCGTTTTTGCATGTGAGATTGATGTCTGTAAACTGTACACGACATAGGAGAAATCTGAGTGTGGTATTATTTTACAAAGAAATCAAGTAAAAAGAAAAAGTTATTCTGTTGAAGAACTGTCACCCATCCGAAACTTGCAGTTACATTACGTTGTTGTTCACCCACCGGAAATGTTTTATCTTTTATTATTATGTGATATACAAAATTTCGAGTCAAGTGTCGTCCATTACTGTCCATACCATAGGGACGTGTGGTGTGGCTGACATTTTGCTCGGAAACGGAAGTTATAAACCATCCGGCCACGTTCGATAAGCTCTAATGTCATGGCAGCGTTAATGCCACTTTACAACTATGCAAATTTTTATGTCGGCAACACGCGTTATCATGTCGAATTTTACTGCATCACCTACAATAAAGCTAATATAGGTAGGTACGTACAGGGTCGTCTGACGATGCATACAAGAGAATTTTAGAAAAATACCGCGTATCTAAACCGTGCTTGCGTACGGATCAAGCTGATAACTATACCCCAAGAACGAGTTTCTTTTAACTATCGAAACTTCTACTACATACGTACTAAGGCCCACTTGCGTCAAACAGGGTTAGGGTGATTATCTCTGAGTTAAGTAGTAACTCAGAGTTAAATTGTTAACTTAACGTAAAACATGAAGCGAATGCAGATCCTCAGAACATGAGACAGCTATACGAAAAGTATGGAAGTGTAAGAGAGATGCGTACATTATATTCATTCATTAATAGATCTTTTGCATTTTGTCGTATTGTTAAGAACGAACTTTTAGAACAAAAAATGTTGTTAGTCTGTGGTGCATCGCATTCTTTTGACGAGTTACATAACCCGGGGTTACTTTATGTAGGCGCAAGATGAAATGCGAGTTACCGATTTACTTATTTAACACAGAGTTACTTAACTCTTGATTTATTCTTTTAACCTTCTGTATGACGCAAGTGGGCCTAAGGGTACTGTTAACACAGAATGAGTTAAACGCTCTCTGAAGGAATATGCGGCGGGCCCGCAGAGCCGACTGTGCGATAAACGGGCCCCGTCAGATCAAGTGACGGGCCGAAACCTATGGAGGTATGACCCAATGCCTAATCCTGGTAGTCGGTCTCGTCGCTGGTGGTAGGTCTCTTGTTACAAGAGGCCGGCTAGGTAGGTACCACCCCTACCCGAGTGACCCCCGGGAAGACAGCGGTGTGCATGTGGTACGTACCGCTGTGAGCGCAGCACAGCGCATAGCGAAGCTTTGGGGGAATCTTTTACAATCCCCCCGAGAAGTGCCTGCGGAGGTGGCCTCTTTACAGTCATTCTCTCCGAGATGTGCCTAAAAGCGTGGCACCAATAGTTGGCTCTAGATGGAGATTATTCGAGTTCCTGCGTTGCCGACGATGATCACTGCGGTGGTTTTAGCCGGTCGGAGTCCGGCATGCCCCTTCGCCCTTTCCCGGGGCCAAGGAAGTACATGAGGTATTTCCAACGGATCAATAAAAAAACAAAATAATTTTAGGTACCACCCCAGTTTCAGATATTCGCCGCTAAGCAGTAGTGTTTAAACTTTAGACATTACTGTGCTCCGGTTAGAGGAGCACTGTAGCTGATGAAGTTACTGGGCAAAAGAGACTAAATAACTTCATGTCTCGAGGTGACGAGCATTCCAATTGTTATGGGCAGGCTTGACGCTTACCATGAGGCAAATGACTTGTTCGTCCATCACCAAGTTGTATAACAGAAACCGCGAAAATTACACCCTCAGTCATACCGCAATGCCTCAAGACGAAAGTCTTTACCCAGTGTGTGTTACCAGTGATGACATATGGAACAGAGACGTGGTCACTCACAATGGGCCTCATAAGAAAGCTCAAGGTCACTCAGCGAGCTATGGAGAGAGCTATGCTTGGTATTTCTCTACGAGATCGAATCAGAAATGAGGAGGTCCGTAGAAGAACTAAAGTTGTCGACATAGCTGAAAGGATTAGTAAACTGAAGTGGCAATGGACAGGGCACATTGCTCGTAGAACTGATGGCCGTTGGCACAAAGGTTCTAGAATGGAGACCGCGCACCGGAAAACGCAGCGTGGGACGACCTCCAACGAGGTGGACAGACGACCTGGTGAAGGTCGCTGGGTGTCGTTGAATGAGAGCGGCATGTGACCGCTCGTTGTGGAAATCTAAGGGGGAGGCCTTTGTTCAGCAGTGGACATCCTGTAGCTGATATGATGACGATGAGTCATAGGTAAATAGAAAGAACAACATACATTTTCAGACGGAGAGAGTCGTACGTCCCTACAGTTTTCCCAGGGTCCATGAGTATTACCGTATGACAAAAAAAGTATGAATTAAACTTTCAACATACATAAGTTCATAGCTCTTGTTCATTTGAATGCACATCGGGTGTTTATGTAGGTTACCTTAAATAATTTTGTAAATGTATAGATAATTTTTTTGCTGTAATACTTCCTCCACCCCAGTGAAAGGTGAAAAGCAAGAGGCGTGCCAGCATTCGTGGTCGCAGGATGCAAAGCATTCGAAACGTCAGGAAAAACAAAAATCTAAAATATACGCGATAGAATCCGTTTAAAAGTGTTTTATTATAATGTGTAATACTCGCGAAAACCTAAGACATTATTATAGGATTTATTATTATTATGCCTCTCTTTTCACGGGCTTACATCCCCTGTAAGTGGGAACCGGTCTTTTGATAGGCTTACGCGGGGACATAGGTCCAACACGCAGAGGCCCAGAATTTTAATCTAAAATGTAATGGGACCATAACCGGGGACTCCCCATAGCTGCACTATAAAATGGAGTCACGGATAGTCCCCGGTGGTTTAAGGCTATAGTATGAGAGATGTAAAATATAGTTATATGGTCTATTGTAATGGGTGTTACATGGAATGAAAAGTATAAGAAATACGAGAACAACGGTGTCTGCCTTCCTATTTTTAATGCGAAATTCTGTGACAGTTATTATTATGATTTCCTTTATTTAAAATTAAAACACATTATTTCATTTTTTTTATACATATAAAAATACGTTATTTAATAGTATAATAAATAGAGACCAACCGGCCACGAGCACAGGGTCCAAGCTGCCGGTTGTTAGGCCTGCAGTGAAAGACACCTCCTCACTATACGTGCAATATCGAGAAGTACAGCCTTCCGTAGCAGGCCCTAGATCCAGCCACCCAACGAGAACCTCTTCAGATGTTGATCGAGGCTCTTGCCAATAAGGCTGTCACAACTAACGGCAGGATGGTTGCAGATTCCACATCCCACATGTTGACAATGTCGGGTGCCAAGTCCAGATACTTAATTTGTTTATCTTTCTCTGTTTTCACGAGATTCTCATCATGGGGAATGGTAATATCAACAATCATCGTGCGGCGCTCTAATCGATCAACCACCACTATGTCAGGCTTATTGGCGACAATAGTCCTATCAGTGATAATGAATCGATAATTTCGGCCCTAACAAATATATCCCTTAATAGGCATGCGACCACGCATGCACCACACGAACCGGTGAGGTACACTCAAAATAATTATTTTATCTGTTACAGAGTGTTCCATTCATTTTCTCCGATTCATTACTATTCCTTATTTAGATAAATGTGTTAGGTACCTTGTTAGGTACCTTGTGCATTTAATATTGATTAAAATTGTCAAATGATATAGTGTATTACACTATATCGTTCAAATGAATACTTTAGAAGATATCACCGATTCCAGCACTACATGAAATTGCAGGCCGCGCGCCTTCGCCGTCCGCGCTACGGCCTATAAATTAATCGTTAGACTAATAAATATACATAATAATTTCTTGCTAAGTGCACGCTTAATTTTCTTTATTAGTAAATGCACTCGTGTGTACCTGGGTATGAATATAATGCCATCTGCGATATATTTATTACTACGAAATTTGATTACAGCACCATCTTTTGGTGTTCGACTGTATTTAGTCGTAGGTTCTTCTGCCTATGGTAGCAATAGTGCCGTTTACGGCTATTTCAAGCTAGATGGCGCTGTGGGTCACTAAGAAAAGCTACGATCAAAAATAATAAAAAAATGTTTTTTTTTTTTGCTTTTGCCCACACTAGGATTATTTCTCCTGTGTCGTGGGTGCTTTTACAGACATGAATTCCACATATAATAACTACGAATTTTTTTATTACGTAATATGTTCAATTTGATCTATGAAATTAAAGAACTTTTTTTTTTATTATTGGTGCCCAGTGGAAAATCTTCACGAACTTCCTTCGCCCCGGGGAAGGGCGAAGGGGTATGCCAGACTCCTACCGGCTAAAACCATTGGGGTGGTCATCTTCGGCACCTAAGGGAGGCTCCAGGTCCTCGTATGATCACACTAGAGCCGCCCATTGGTTGGTGGCCAAAGCGTTCCACGGCAGCCCACCCCGGGCACGCCTCGAGCGTGTGCTGTGCGGTGTCCTGGTCGCTATCACAATGGTGCATTGTGCTGTGGCTTCGCGTCCTATCCTGTGCAGGTACGCCGAAACAACCGTGCCCCGTGAGCCCCTGTGTCAGGCAGTAGGTGACTCGCTCGTTCCTTCTGAGCCAGGCTCCAAAGAGCGGTAGGACGGCCTCGACGACGCGCTTTGTTGCAAACTGCATCCGCAGGCGATGACGCCACTTAACAAGTGCGCGCCGCCGAGCTAGCCGCCGCAGCCTTACCAGCGCCCCTGGAGGCGCGCCTTCGCCGCTCTGGCGGAGGGACCGTATCTGGTCGTAGACCCACGCATCCACTGTTCGGTATCCTCGGGCGACCCGGATAGCCACTCTGCGCTGCAGACCGTGAATTTTGGTTCTGCAGCGCTGGGCGCCTGATAGTCGAGCTGACCATACAGGTGCCCCGTATAGGACCACGGACCGCACGACTCCCCCGTAGAGACGGCGAACTTCCGCACATGGTCCCCCGAGGTTGGGCAGCAGCTGGTGTAGTGCACCCACTACCCTACTCCTACTACCCACTAATATAGCGGCAACTCGAGACATCCTCCTGATTTTCTACCGTTTCTTTAGAATTTCATCTGGCAAAACTGGTCTCAGTCTGGTTTGGAACTATTAACGTTAAGGCCCACTTTCGTTTCGAATTATTTAAGCATAAATCACTACTTTTGATTCGTATCAAAATAAGCGAATCGAAATCCACCATCGCTATCTCGCAGCAAGTACACACGGCTTCACATCAAGCTATAAAACCAGTATAAGCTGATCTCGCACTGTATAGGCTTTCTGTATGATGAGAGGTCAGCGTAAACTGGTTATTTATAGCTTGATGTGTAGCCGTGTGTACAACGGAGTTGTTTTGATGCACGTTTTGACAACCTCGAGTCGTCACGAAAGACCGATATATATATATATATATTTTTTTTTTTTTAAAACGTTGCCCCACACTAGGATTTCTCCTGTGTCGTGGGTGCGTTTACAGACATGAATTTCACATACAATACACCCAGACCCGGAACAACTACCTGCAGATCATACAAATATTTGTTTCGTGCGGGAATCGAACCCGCGACCCAGTGCACAGCAGCCGACTGTATCAGCCACTGCACCAACCGTGCCGTCAAATGTACCGAGAATGTTTCATGAGGCTATTGAAATTAAAAAAGACCCTTATTTCAATAGAGAAGGTGGTTGGCAGGTATCACCGGTTTGGAACTCTGTTTTTAAAATAATAAACTGTCAAACTTCACACCATACTGACACACATCTAGACATATGAGCCGTTGTGAGCGATTAGTCGATTACTGCATGCATATAATTTTTTTTTGATTTTTGGGTTTTTATGTTTTTGTGTTAAATGTGATCGTGACACAGCACGACAAGGGATGAATTTCAGTATCTTAAATCTGAAGATTTTAGGTTAGATTGTAATTAATCACTTATAATCATTAATATTTAATTACAAATATGATAAATGTTATTAAAGTTAAACAAAAGTACCGCATACCGCAGCTAGCTTCGGAACTTTATCGCTAGTTCTTGAATCGGTCCGCTTTGAGAAATGTATGAATTGATTTAACGAATGGATGTTGAGTATAAATCGATCAGAAATATCAGTTTTTTTTAATACTCAGTCTACGGTTATTTTACTCTAAATAATCTGTATATATCAATTACTCGATTTCAGACCGACATAACTAAACAACACTACGTTTACGGTTGGGCTTTGTTTTAAAACGGAGTGCCGGAGTGGTTACTTTGAGTGGTGGTTAATATAGCGTTTAGCGCGATTAAATAGCGCGCTATATTCACGCAACGAATAGCGCACGATATGCGGGCTCCAACTAGACGCTATAAAAATAGCGCCATTTAAAAATAACAAGTAACGAGGATAATAGCGCGAGCAAAGGCATCGAACAGGCGTGGCGGGCCGGGTGGCAGTCATCGCGTGAATTCGGGTGCTATCGGTCGTTACCTAACGATTTTTTTGATGATTGATTATGTTTATTTTAAGATATGCCAATCATCATTTCATCATTTCGGCCGAATAAAGTCCACTGCTGGACAGGCCTCCCCCAAAGATCACCACAACAACCGATATGGGTGTGTAGTGTGCTAAGTGGGGGGGTCTTGCCATAATCGCCACGCTTGGCAGACGGGTTGGCGATCGCAGTTGAGTTGTTGTGTGTTCGAAGGACGCTGCTGCTCATCCTCCGGTTAATCCCTTAGTCGACTTTTACGACACCCACGGGATGAAATGGGGTGGTGGCATTCTGAGCCGGCACCACACGGCAAGTTTAAGCACGGCTTAGATATGCCAATAATGTACGTAAATTAAAATTACGAAAAATTCAAACATAAAACAGACATGAAATTTGATGACTTCAATAGGCATACACAACATCAACCATTCCGTTCCGTGAAAACTGCTGTATGAAATTAAAAATAAAAGAAATATAACCCAATCCTATATTAATTAGTGACGGCACGGTTGGTTTAGTGGCTGATACAGTCGACTGCTGCGCTCCGGGTCGTGGGTTCGATTCCCGCACGGAACAAATATTTGTATGATCTGCAGGTAGTTTTCCGGGTTTGGGTGTATTGTATGTGGAGTTCATGTCTGTAAACGCACCCATGACTCAGGAGAAATCCCAGTGTGGGGCAAATAAAAAAAAAATTAGTACATAAAAATCTTTTATTTCAAGCCAAGTATAAGTTAAAGTTCATTATCTTTTCTTGACTACTCCATTTTATTTTGGTAAATATTATTTTACATATCGAATATACTATAACGTATTCAAGATCAAGAATATATCGAAAACAGCGCGCTCTACATATAAAGCGTGCTGTCTTAACACAGCGCGCTCACTATCCAACGACATTTAGCGTGATTCGAGAATATTCACCGCGCTTTTATCGCGTCATTCGCGTACGCCCAGTTCGTTATAATTTTAGCGTGTAAAATAGCGCGCTATTTTGTTATAGCAAATAATCTGTAGCGCGCTATTGCCATATAGCGCTTTTGAACACCACTAACTTACTTTGCTTCTACTTTCCAGTTTCATTCTTAATTTCTTTTCTTGTGAACTTTACGAAACGTAGGTTTATCGTTGGTCATGGTTACAGGATAGAAAACTGCAAGATATTAAGATAGTGATTTATGTCAATGCCTCGAAAACCGTGTTATTGGACGCGAAAGTTAGAATTAGATTTAGTAGCATTTGTTCACAAAAGAGATTACATATGGCGCCCGGTTGGGAATACGAATCATCATATTCAGCGAAAATACAAAGCTTATGCCGAGTTTGCGGCTAGACTTGGGCGAGGATTTACGGGTAAGTTTATATTACTGTTACCATGAGCTTTTCCTTTTGATACAAAGACTAATTCTTGGTATACTGCCACAAAGATGCAAGCACGATCACAAGCGTACCGAATATATTGCGGGCGAAACAGGGTTTTAAGATTTCTAAAACGCGGGTTCTTTCATCGCATCGTGAAGCTACAATATAGCGCAGGGATTCCTTAACTATTTTGGGCAAGAGACCCCTTTTCCAAAATGAACTGATACCTCGGACCCCTATAGCTAAATTACGTTATAAATCCCGTCTCTAGTTTTTTTTCCTATTGATTGAAAATACTTACCAATTTAAAAATACATATAGACATAAAATTTAGTAAATATCAAGTGTAATTAATAATACAAATTTCATAAAAATACATGTATAGGTTTTTTTTTTAAAAGAACATTAAATTCGCAAAGTAAAGATAAAAATATTATTAATTCAGTGTGACTTTTTACTAATCTAGCTTAATCCAGTTCAATATTGGTGAGTTGCAGCCTTAAATCTCTGTTTGTTGATTTCAAACGGTTTCTTTGTTTTGTCAAAATGTTTGTAACCACCCTGAAGCCTTTTTCAACTCAGAGTACAACAATGATACTTCCTACTAAAATATTAGTCATTCTTATAAGTTGGATACATGTAATGCAACTTATACAGTATCTTGAAAGTTTCAAATAAAAACTTGTGTTAATTAATAGGGGTTGATTTTAAACCTTGTTGACACCGAAAATCAGTTCGTTTATGTCGACCTCTGGGAAACCAATATCAACCACTTTCTCCTTGAATCTTTGATCTAGAGGAACAATTTTTTTCCTGAAAGTCAACTATCTTGTAAATGGTGCCTTGGACGACATAAACAGTGTTTGGACTTGGACAGTGCTGCCAGTAAAACTATTACTATTAACGATATATAATGTAGGTTTCCTACAAACATTTTACTGTATCAAATATTGAATTGTGGATCTGTTTCCTGATTTATCTTGTGATTTCCTGATAGTAATAAATGCAAAAGTGTGTTTTTAAATCAAATTAGATAATTACTGTATAAACAATTGCCACAGGGAGTCTGGCACAGCTATTAAAAACATACTTTTTATCTTTTTCTCTCCAGCTCGCTCTGTTAGGGATCGCTGGGTGAACATAAGAAGTACTTTTAATCACAACCTTCGCAGAGTGGAAAAGTCAAGAGTGAAAGCGAGAACTCCAGAAGATATCTACATACCATGCTGGCCACTGTGGAAACCATTGCAATTTTTAAAAGAGATTTATAGAAAAGAACATCTGAATTATGAGGTAAGTTATTAATTTGTATTCATATTCGTAGATGTTACTGAACTTATGTACAAGAAAGTAGTTCAATATATATCAGAACTGGGTATTTTTTTCCTGTGCATGAGACTCATGGACATATTTAGACAAATAGAAAAATTGGACAAATTAGTTTAAAAAACAGTTTTATCCGTGTTTATTGAGGGATTGGTTAAAATAAATTATTAAAACTAACATTGTTGAAAGAAATTAAATAGAAACAATAATCTTTATACCAAAGTTATAAGGAAAATCAGATCAGATCACTTTTGTGCCTTCATACAAATAATTGAAAATTGTGCAAAAGGCAGTTTCTATTCTAATGTTTAGCACACTCTGTATTTACCATTACCTTGCTGTCAAAATTTCCTGCATGCTTCTGAGCATACTTTTAATGAAGGTGATTACATTTCTCCAAATGCAAAATTCCTCATCATCATATCAGGCACAGGATGTCCACTGCTGAACAAAGGCCTCCCCCTTAGATTTCCACAACGAGCAGTCACATGCTGCTCTCATCCAACGACTCCCAGCGACCTTAACCAGGTTGTTGTCATTGGAGGCGCCCGTACTTTCTTACACTGCACCGTAATTAAAATAATTATCAGCTGAGAAAAAGCAAATGAAACTCGGAAATAAAAGATAGCTAAAATCCTTCCTTTTTTCAATTTAAATAAGCTGATAACTGATATAGATGGCCAGTGTGTAATTAAATATCATTCAGCCTTTTTTAATGTTGCTCTAAATATTATTGAATTGTCCATGAGTGTACCATTTAATGGCTGAAATTAATAATCAATCTAAACCGAAATCTTTGGATTTCGGATTACGGATATGTCTGTTTTTGTGTTAAATGTGATCGTACAACACAACATCTTCACTGAATTTCAAAATCTTAAATCTGAAGATTATGGATTAAATTGATTATTAATTGCGGCCGTTAATGAATGTATAAAAATATGGTTTTTATACCAAAAATACAATTGCAGCTTACATGAATACTTAATTATTTTGATTACTAATTAAATATTATACTTTGTGGTAAACAGCTATGCATTATGAACTTGAATAAATGTTAGAATATTTGTAAGTATTTTATTTTGATGTGCAATCAGTATTATTGGTAAGAAATCAAGTTTAGTAAGTCTTTGAATTCTACTTCATATGTCTATTGTATGAGATGTAATAATAACAGTTTCTTCTCATCATCATATCCAAAGAACGTTTACTGCTGAAGAAAGGCCTGCCCCATAAATTTCCACATACATGTCATTTTGGGGGAAATTTGCCAGTACTTGCTACGCTTGCCAAGCGGGTTGGTAAGCGCAGAATGACTGCAGTACCATAGAAGATACGCTACTGCCCATTCCTTATTCTTAGATTTCCTTATTCGCCTTTTACGATATCCACGGGAGGAGATGGAGTGGTGCTAGGTATATAATTAACTCGTACATCATCATTTCAGCCGAATTAAGTCCACTTTTGGACCCAAGCCTCCCCCAAAGATCTCCACAACCTCCGATCTGGGTGTGTTGTGTGCTTATAAGGTTTACCATAATCGCCACGCTTGGCAGGCGGGTCGGCGATCGCAGTTGAGTTGTTAATGTACTCGAGGGTAACCCATAGTCGCCTTATACGACACTCACGGGATGAGATGGGTTGGTGCTATTCTTAGCCGACCACCAACTTAGTTCGTACATCACACAGAGAAAAAAATCTTCTTATGGGTGTCATTTGGACTGAAAACTTAATCATTTATCATTTCAGAACTACCCACCTGTGCCTGGCCGGTATAAAGAAGAGCTTCCAAGCAATTTAAACGTAAAAGAAGAGCAACATTCAGAAGTTGAAAGTGATCTAGAACTTAATATTCGTCAGAGGGGCCAACGTACAGACAGACCTCGTCGAAAAACGAATGTACTGCAAAAATCCAACAAAAAAACAAAGTGCAAACAAGTTATAGATGAGCTACTACAAGCTATGAAGCCATTAGATGCAGAACCATTGCCTGAACAGAGCTATTGGTTTTTTGGAAAGCATGTTACAGAGAGATTGAACTGTATGAGGAAATTAGATGCTGAGAGTGCCTGTTATGATATTATGAAGTTGTTAAATGAGTGGCACTCTGGTAAATAAGAATGGAAAAAAACCCGACCTGTCTTTGTCCACTGTAGGATATCTGTCAGTTTCAAGTGCCACATGGGTTTTCCTTCTGCAGCCAGTCTCCAGTAGCAGTTGGATGCTACTGGAGTTGTTAGTATTTTTGGTTAGGAGAGGTTTAAATATTAGTTGGTGGATACATAAAAAATAAAAAAAGGCAAATGTCTTTTGTTGATACTCAGTTATTTAATTATTATTATTGGTATTTTGGTTTAGAATTCTGTGAATATTGATCTCTTGTTCGGTTGATGCAAATTGAACGTGATGATTTAAAATCAACGAAGGTGTTGATGATGTAGAGAAATGTATGATGGACAATCAGCGTTGTGGGGGTAGAAAATTAGAAAATTACTACATTGACATGGGGGTGGGACATTATGAACCGCCTCTTGGCAATATTTTTAAAAGAAATTAATAATATTTTATTGGGAGTAGCTTTGTTAGTTGGAGTAGATTTAGGAAATTAAAGATTGATTTGAGTTACAGAAACATCTATATCTGTTAACTTTTTTCTTTATTCAATATTTAAAAAAAAAACAAGAAAATTGACATTTCCAAGCTTAACCTTACTTTCTTTTAGTATTAAATAATAGTCTTGATTTTTTTCTAGTAGGTAAAGTTGTATCAGATCTTAGGAAAAAATTACTACCTGAATTGTTGTTGTAATTGTGGTCAGTGTAAAAAGGTACAATATGTTCAGGACAGATATATTTGTTGCAATTTTGTCTTTTTGTGGGTAGTTTTGTGGTCTTTTTGCAGCATTGTCATTCACCGAAGGCTCTTAACATTCTCTAACAAATTGACTTTTTTTTAAATTTTTGTGGTGAAATCTAACAAGAATAAGGCTTTTGTCGCTTTTGGTTTGAATAATTATTGATTCGATGTATTTATGAGTCCGTCAATACATGTGTTCAAAATGGAATTTGAATTTCTGTCTGTAAACGCACCCACGTCACAGGAGAAACAAAAATGGGGCAAAGTTTAAAACAAAATAAGTCAGGGGCAATGTCTTTGAATTATGAAACATGTCCTATATGTGCGCATAGATCATCAGCTACATCTAGTCCAGATTTTGTTGTGTTGTAACGGGTGTTGTTCTGCCTTTTTCTTTTCTCCAGTAGAATCGTCAACCGCCACCAAAACCGAACCATCAACAAAAAGTTGTGTCATTGTGGAGCAAGCTTAAGTTAGCATAACTATTTTTTTTTTCACTAACACTATATTTGTCTTCAGTGGACTCCTGATTTGACAGTGTGACATTTGTCGGATTCATCAAGAATTCTTTTTTTTTATAGTTTTCATTGTTGTTTTTAATCTGAATCCATTTTTTTTGACCTACCAACAAAATAGTAAATTTAATAACAAAAATCTACACCAATGTCATGAAATTTAAGTGTCTGTATGTGATTTCAAAATAAATGCCATCTTTTTTTTTGAAAACTGCTATATATACCATTCCTAGTCATAAATTACCGTTTGTAGAATTTTTGTCTGTCTGTCTGTCTGAAGGCTCCAAAACGGTTCAATGGATTTCAATGAAAATTTTAGGGAATAAAATGGGTGTTCTTACTAAAATTTTCGTGTGTGTCCCATCTCGATATATTGAAGGGTTCAAAAAATATAAATGAAATATAAACACGAAACAGGAATAACACCAAAGTAAATGATACAACATCAAAATTAAATGTGGAAAATATGGCGGAAAATGATTACACTATATACAGGAATGGGTCATATTTACCTTTTTAGCTTTGCGCAAACGTAGCTCCGAGCGCAGTCGCTGTATAGCTGGTTCCTTTTCTACAATGCTTAGAGCAGTTAATAAACTCCAGCTACTGAAAAGAGAGACAACGACATATGCCTAGTAACAACATTATAAGCAAACTAAAGCATCGTGAGCGTCAGGATGGCTGGACCAAGTGAGATTTTGAAAGTTTGAGCAATACCGAGTTTTAGTACCTATTTGGTACTATTTGGTACCAGTAATTAAATAATTTGTACCTCGCTAAAGAAGCAAAACTAATTACGAGGAAAGTGGCCAGCCATTCTGACGTCAGAATGGCTGGACCACGTTGGTTTCGCCTGGTTGTAGGCGTTATAACCAGTTAATTTTTTTGTTAAAATTTTGTACCTCATTGGTACCTCAACATATGATTTCAAAAAAAACTTACGCCCTGAAAACCTTTGGAATGTAATCTGGACCCGGTCGGTTTCACCTAGTTATAGGCGTTATACCTAGTTCATCTTTTCGTTTTAATTTAGTACCTCATTGCTATCTAAACATACGTTTTCTCAGATTTTTTCGATGAGACGAAAATAAACGCCTACAACTAGGTGAAACCGACCGGGTCCAGATTACATACAAAACTTTTTCTAGGAGTATCTTATTTTTGGCTTATAGAAAAAATCTAAGAAAAACATATGTTGAGGTACCAATGAGGTACTAAATTTTAACGAAAAAATGAACTAGTTATAATGCCTACAACCAGGCGATACCAACGTGGTCCAGCCATTCTGACGTCAGAATGGCTGGCCACTTTCCTCGTAATAGTTTTGCTTCTTTAGCGAGGTACAAATTATTTAATTTCTGGTACCAAATAGTACCAAATAGGTACTAAAACTTGGTATTGCTCAAACTTTCAAAATCTCCCTTGGTCCAGCCATCCTGACGCTCACTAAAGCATCTCGGTTTTGCCGTGTGGTGCCGGCTACGAATAGCACCAACCCATCTCATCGTAAAAAGGGATTAGACGGAGGACGGGCAGCAGCGTCCTTCGAATACATTAACAACTCAATTCCGATCGGCAACCCGCCTGCCAAGCGTGGCGATTATGGCAAAACCCCCCCAATGAGCACACAACACCGATATCAGTCGTTGTGGTGATCTTTGAGGGAGGCCTAAGGCCGAAATAATGAAAAAATAACATCTCGGGGTCATTTTAACCCCACCCATCATGGAGGTTATTAAAAAGGGCTTATCTTTTTTTGGTCATAGTGTTGTCAGCTTAATGTTTCATACAAAAATGTCACTAAGGTTTGCTTCGTTGTTTGTCTGTCTTTCTTTCTGTCGTCGGTCCAGGTGTTCTTTTATTACTATAAATTTCGAATTAGGCACAATCAATGAGGTGTCCGCATCATCTGAAACATATTTAAGTACTCAAAATTGAGGGCGTAAACTCAAAAAGTCGGTGTTATTATTCGAATCTACTGGAATCAACAGCCACGAGGGCCGCTTTTTACAGAATAACGGCAAATCGTCATTTAATGATTACGGGTGGTTACAATTGTTGTTTTGTCTTGCTGAGCAGTGGAACTAGTGCAAAGTCCTGCAGTTTATGTTGTATAGCCTGACCAATACTGTGTCTGCGCGGGGAGGTGGGGAGTGGGAAGAAAAGAGACAGATGACGACGAAATGACAAAACGGAGCGGTAAGGCGGTATTGGTCAGGCTATAGAAGAATTTTCAATTTTTTAACGCACATTACACAAACTTAAAGACATAAACAACTTTAGTTATTGGGCTTGGTTTATACTGCCGTGCAGAGGGGCGCGATAGAATCAGTGAAACGTCTCCAGCTATCGTTTCTCAACTTCTCACCGCGTCCTACTAAGCGCCACTACGTCACTCACTGAGGCAGTTGCTGAAAATCAGCGCTGGTGGCTCGTCCTGATGCCACGGCATTTAAGTTGAGCAACGACCTATGTTTTGCGCTTATGCGACGCACAATTTTCACATATAATCGTAAATTATGTAATCGTTCGTAAGTCATAGTTAATGGCATTGTTAACTTCCAAAGATAATAAATCTCTTTCTGGTTCTCAGCCATAGATGAGAACAATGATTAAACGAATAACAGTGATATGTTTGGCCTGCATTCCAAGCCTTTTGGCCATTTTATAAGTGTTGTTGTAATATGTTTGGCCTGGGTTCCAAGTCTTTTAGCCATGATTTAGTAGTGTTTAGTGTCGACAGCGCGAATACGCGTTTGGTGTCATTTATTGTTAGTTTAGTCATCATAGTGTTTATATTTTTATCATTTGGATAACCATGCCATAATAATAACCTATGTGTATATCTACAGTGTGCGTCGACGTTTGTCGCAAAAATAAATCATTTTTCTTTCTATATTCTAAAGTTCCGTGCGATTCACATATATGTCTTAGGTTTTTCAATACTTAGTCAACAAATCATTTTCACAAGGAGCTTTCCCCGAGAGACTCAAACTGTCTTTGGTAAAACCCCTTCATAAAAAGGACGACAAGAAAATTTTAAATTACTATCGTACTATAACTTTAATGTCAAACTTATCCAAAATTTTTGGAATAATCATCCAACAACATCTTATCTGTTACTTAGAGAAGTTTCATATTATTAAACAAGAACTAAATAGGTTTCATAAAAGAAGTCTTTAGCTAAGTAGCTTTCACTTTGATGAATTGTTCTTCTGCTGTCGAACGTGATGATGGTGAGGTCGACTGGAAAGGGTTTCTATAACCCGGAGCAATATCTCCAGATTTTCGGGAAAATATTTTTCTAAATGTTCGCTTACAGATGACAAGTGCTGTGTAAATATTATTTTTAAAGAAGGATCGAAGATTTCTGTCGATTTTTCTTGTAGAATGCCTTGTAAAGCAGGGAAACAGAACTTACTTGATCTTCTAATTTTCTTTTCCATGAGAGCAACTTCTTCTCGTATCGTGTCTGGCCGCCGCGAGCGCGCGAGCTGCCTTAACTGTCGGGGGATTTTGATAAAGGAAAATAAATATGTATGGGGTACAGAAATATTATAATTTTGTGACTATATTGCAATTATTACGATATAAATTATGTATCGTTGTTTTCGTTATGAAATTTTCTATCTAATGATGTATTCTTTTTATAGACAAATGATGACATATACTTTATTATATAAAATAGTAAATCTACTTAAATACAATGTAACTAAAGATAAAAATGTATGCCTTAAATACCTAACAATAAATAAAAACCCTAAAAAAGGAAGCATTTAGGCGTCAAATAGTCCTCCTCATCGCTGTCAGCTGATAATGTTCCTAGAAGGCTGGCAGCATTGCCACGTTGAATGGCAATGCTTATTCTTTGGCCAAAGAAAAGGCCAGCCCTCTGATCATGCAAAGTGTCGACCAACCGTCTAGCTATGTCTTTGAAAAGTAGACGTGCACTCGGACCCCAAACGGCTCAAAACAATAATTTCCGATGAGACTATTATATTTGCGCCGTTTGTCAGTTGCCAGTTTGCCAGTGCTTGGAAGATGGGAAGGAGCAAGGGTGTCGACACAAGTTGCGTCCCACACCAGAGGCCTATCCATTTTCTAAGGCAGTAACGACATACCGTCCGGTCTTTTGCCATCGTCGCGTGCCAAGCCATTGGGTTCTAATACAGCTGGCACGCTGCCGCGGCGTCGGCAAGAGCACGACGAATAATGTCGTTAATGTTGGCATGGCGCAATATACGACCTGCACTTCTACTGCAAGATAGGCCATGGAGTCCGACAGGGTGGGTCGACAGCTTCACCACAGTGACACCGATGAAGAGCACCACAAGGAGCACCTAAACGAAGGCATATAGCGAGCCGAAAAGTAGTGTCATCCAACATAGTGCCTATGTGGACGTATTCATTAACTTCTTCCGTGAGCGGCTCGTCCCACTGTCTCAGGATACCCTTGTATTCAGGGGCAAAACCGTATTCGGGCAAGCCATTTTCCATGCATTCACAGCATCAGTCATGCACGGTACTTCAAAATCAACCAGTGTGGATGCTAAAATTTTCCTGGTTAGTTTATCAGTACTGTGGACCGAGTACAGAAACTAGAAATGTTATGGACGCCAAGGCCACCCGTGCGTATGGGCGGGCAGTGAGGCTTGTATCCAAGCTCGGTCGTCCAGAGCCACATTTAAAACGGAAGTTAATGTATTCTTTATAATGATGTCTAATTTCTCCAAAAGTAGCTTCGCCCCGGGGAAGGGCGAAGGGGTATGCCGGACTCCTACCGGCTAAAACCACTGGGACGGTCATCTTCGGCACCTAAGGGAGGCTCCGGGTCCTCGTATGATCACACTAGAGCCGCCCACTGGTGCCACGCCTATAGGCACATCTCGGAGAGGGTGACTGTAAAGCGGTCACACCCCCCGGGGAAAACAACAGTACCTAATTAAAGTAAAAGCCGAATGTTGACTAATTTTGAACATTTTTCGGATATGTCATATATGGGTTAATAAGGACCTTTAATTATTGACAATCATAAACAACTAAAGAGGATAACATACATACATACATATAATCACGCCCCTCTCCCGCAAGGGTAGGCAGAGACCACTTCTTTCCACTTGCTGAGATCCTTACATACTTGTTTCGCTTCATCCACTTTCATTATTCCCTTCATACATGCTCTTCGGTTTAAGGTACTCTTGACCTGGCCTTTTTTCAAGACGTCCCTGATTTGGTCTCGAAACGTCCGCCTAGGTCTACCCCTTCCAACACTTTCATTCACACTCGCCTTATACACTTTTTTCGTCAATCGTTCTTCATTCATTCACTCAACATGGCCAAACCATCTCAGCATACCTTTATCCATTTTTGTCACTACATCTTCTTTCAGACCACAACGTTTTCTTATCTCACTATTTCTTATCCTGTCACTCAGTTTAACTCCTATCATACTTCTTAACGTCCTCATCTCAACTGCATTTATTCTGCTTTCATGTTTCTTCTGCCATACTCAACTTTCACTTCCGTACATGAGTGTCGGAACCAACACCCCCTCATGCACAGCCAAACGAGCCTTGTGTGGAATTTGTGTATGTAAACGCACCTACGACACACGATACCTTTCTCAATTTTTGTCACTACATCTTCTTTCAGACCACAACGTTTTCTTATCTCACTGTTTCTTATCCTGTCACTCAGTTTAACTCCTATCATACTTCTTAACGTTCTCATCTCAACTGCATTTATTCTGCTTTCATATTTCTTCTGCCATACTCAACTTTCACTTCCGTACATGAGTGTCGGAACCAACACCCCCTCATGCACAGCCAAACGAGCCTTGTGTGGAATTTGTGTATGTAAACGCACCTACGACACACGAGAAATCCTAGTGTGGGGCAACGTTTTTTAAAAAAAAACAAAATCTTCATTCCCTTTCTAACAAGAGCTCCACTCATAGCAGTTACCATCTCCTGCAACTCCTCTGCCGAGGTCGCAAGTAATACTTGGTCATCAGCAAAGAGAAAATATTTGACGAGTAACTCATTCATTCTCAACCCACTTTCATTCTCTTTTAAATCTGTCAAGCAATTGTTCATGAACAGATTAAACAGACACGGTGACGCTACACATCCCTGTCTAACACCTTTTTCGATATTAAACCATTCAGTGTACGCCCCGTTTATCCTTACACAAGCACTAGAATCCCTATAAAGAGATTGCAATGCTCGTATGAGGATACTGCTCACACCATTCACGGACAATACTGACCACAATTCATGCCTCACCACTCTATCATAGGCCTTTTCTAGATCCACGAACGCGCAATAGCTCTTCTTGTTTTTAGCCAAACACTGTTCGGCTATACACCGCAGGGAAAATACCTGATCCGTACATCCCATTCCCTTTCTAAATAAAAATCCAAAATAAGAGATAATTAAGGGATTCTTAAGATTGTATCATTTAGATGTTTTACAAAGGAGATCTTGCCCATTGGTTGTTCAGTTGTGGTATCCCGTCTATCAATTCATTCAACTTTTGAAGTTTAACTATAGGGCATTCTTTCTTGTAGCACTATAAAAATCCATCTTTTATTTCCAGTCTGGATATCAACAAGTCTAGGTCCTAGTTTAAAAGCAGTTCTAAGGGCTTGGATTTTCTGATCACATCAATCAATTTCCCAAGGGTGACACCCCTAACATTTAATGCCATGAACCCAATAGAATTGATAGACTCATAATTTAGTGTTCCATAACAGGATCTGTAGGAAAACCCTTGACTTAAGGTTAGTTGTGCTCCTACATGTGAATCTGGAGTGTGATTTGAAGCGGTAGATGAGGAACGTGGGATGGTTCTAGCTGGAGGATTGATATTAGAGAGTTGAAGAGTTTTCTTATCAATCTTGGACAAAAGTTGTCATACTACTCATGACAGAGTCCGAAGCAAGTGATGCGTGTTCCAAGGATGTCTGGAAGTCTCTCTGTTGATCAAATGCAGTGTTAACCATCTCTGATAAATCAGTTGCAGTTGTTGCAATGTCTGAGATGGTTGTTTGGGCATTTTTGGCTAGTGCTGCTGAGTAGGCAACAATAGAGATCTTTAACATTAATATTAAGGTTTGAGGACCAGCAGTGCAGGCATCTATCAGTTCGTCCCTCAACTGAGGCATGTCGTCGCTGCTTAAACGCACCAAATGTCTATATTTGTTCAGGAAGTCGTTTCGTCCATCATGAATAACCATGATGATCTCTAGGATCCGTTCATCAAGGGGATCCTCTATCTGAATCCAGTAATTCTTCAATTTCCCTATCAACTCCTGGAGCCCATCATAATCTGTATGGCAGTGAGAGATACAAGGTAATTGAGATGTGGGACCCTGACCTGTCATAGTATCACTCGCCTGATTCAGATCATCCATAGTCAACCCAATATCTGCTAAGCTAGACATGTTTGACAGGGGAGCAGTCATTACTACATTTTTCAAAAATAATTCTTTCTTTGCAGATGGAACAAGATGTAATAAGTTACTTAGGTTGTGAATTTAACTATGAGATTACTGTACTCCACAAATTTTGAAAACATCCCCAGTACAGTGCCATTATTTTTTCATATCTAATGATTTAATTATTTACATTACCTTGATATGATGAGAAATGTTTGCAAGTTATGTAATTTCCACGTAATTTTCCAAATATATCGTCTCAAAATACTATTATTTTACACATTCACTAAAACAAACACTGTAATTTTATGCCACATATGTTTAAGCATCAATCAATCGTTTGTTTTGCGAATATGGGTACATACTATGATGTAAATTTTTGAGCAAAGTTACAATTGCCATATCCTGCGACGAGAGCATGCAAAACTGGAAGTAGTAATGTCATTAAAATAAAATGTTACAAAATAAATGTCAGTTCACAAATTTCACATTAAATAATAGGTTAGTTTGTCATACAGTAAATTCTCTCTTCTAGATATTCCTTTACACTATGATAGGTCTTCTTTATCAAAAATTCTTTTTACCTTACGTTTAAATAAAGGCCATCCGTTTATTTAAACGTAACTTAGGCAATTTATTATACAAAATAGGAGCCATGCAGAATACACTTTTACTTAATTACTCGGTGGTCCCCGAACATTATTACTGTAGCGGATGCTGCGATATCTTTCATATAAGTGAAAGTTAGATCGTACAAAACAACACATTCATATATACGAGGGCGGTTTGATAAGTCCATGACTTTGGAAAGAAGAAACGCACTTTTTACATAATAATATACATGTTTTTATTGTTCTAAGTTTCCTTTTAACTCTACGCACTTAGCCCAGCGATCTTCCAACCTCTTCAACCTTAAAAAAAATATTTTTTGTCAAACCCTGAAAAATAGGCCTCAGTTTCGGCTACCACCTCTTCGTTAGACGAAAATCTTTGCCCGCCAAGCCATTTCTTCGTGTTTGGGAAGAGGAAAAAGTCACAGGGGGCTAAATCTGGTGAATACGGAGGGTGTGGCAATAATTAGTATCTTAATTCGACAATTTTTGATGTCGCGATTGCAGACGAGTGTGCCGGTGCATTATCCTGATCAAATAGAATTTTTTTCTTTGCTAGATGGTCGTTTCTTGATCAACTTTTTATTGAATCTATCTAACAATGCAGCATAGTAAGCTCCGGTTATTGTCTTGCCTTTATCCAAAAAATCGATGTAAATAACCCCTTGGCTGTCCCAAAAGACACTTTACCAGCCGAGCAAACAGTTTTTGCCTTCTTTGGGGCACGTTCCCCGGTAGAAGTCCATTGCTTCGCCTGTTGCTTAGTCTCTGGTACCGTACCGGTATCTGGTATGTACCGACGCATAAACTCACTCGGATTGCGATTATACATGGCTACCTATTCCTCAGAAGCTGTTAAACGATTTCGTTTCTGGTCGACTGTTAGTAAACGCGGCACCCATCTTGCAGAAAGCTTTTTCATGCCCAGAATATCATGCAAAATGTAAAAATCTCGTTCAATTGAGATGTGCACAGCATCACTTATTTCGCGTATCTTCACTCGACGGTCTGCCAAAACAATATCATGTATTTTATTAACCATGCCCTCCGTAGTGACCTCAATCGGCCTTCCTGGGCGCTCCGCGTCATTAGTGGTACTACGTCCACAATGAAATTCAGTGAACTACTTATGTACCATCCCATGAAAAGGCGCAGAATCACCGTAATATTTTTTCAATTTGTCTTCGGTCTGCTTTAATAGTTTTACCACATAAAAAATAGTGTTTAATTAGCACTCGAAACTCGCTTTTCTCCATTTTCAAAGAATATTTAGAAGTCGCGTTTTTGTTTCTAAAAAGCTTGTTTTCGCGCCAAATTTGAAAAAAGAACTGCATGCGCTTCGTAGTGAGTTTCCAAATATGAGACAAAAAAAAAAGTTTTTATTCAACTTTAAAGTCATTGAGTTGCCAAACTGCCCTCGTATACAAGCATGGTAATGTCATTATGTCTAAGGTCTTGAAGCATGGCTTACAACTTTCAGTCACCTTAATTTTACAGATTGCTCTAGTACATTTCTTTTGAGATTTAAAGACTGTCTGTCTCTCTTTCTGTAGAATTTCCCCAAAAAATCAAACCATATCTCATTGTTGATACTACATATACATGCATAGGAAAACCGATTCAGTTCAGTGCATACAGCCGCAACATGCGCCTGCCAGTTTAAATTGCAGCCTATATTCAAGCCTAGAAATTTATTGCCATCTACTTCTTACACAGTTTTTCCTAGGTAGTTTATGTAGGAATAGGTGTTTCGGTTTTTAAAATTTATAAAAATGTATAAATGACATTCGTTTTCTCTAAATTAATAATTAGATAGTAAGCCTTAAGCCATTCAATAATAATCACCAAAGTCTTATTGATGTCAATTTCGTATGTAATTTTTTTTAAAAGGTTGTTGAATGTCAGCACCAATAATGCTTTTCGTATGTAAAAATGTTGAAAAGGTTGTTGAATGTCAGCATCAACAATGCTTTTCGTATATGAAAATGTTGGAAATGGTGGAAAATGTTGGAACCACAAAAGTCTAAAAAGAAAATAATTGAATTATTGAAAGCATTATAACGTATTGGAAAGTGTTCGAAGGTGATTCTTGTATTTCGGTACTTTTATACCACTTTTCCCAATAATCTTAGAAACACGAAACGCCACAAGTAACACATTGAGAGTGAACAAATTTTTGGACCTTCCTCTGCTGGCACAACACACACCTCTTTCTAAACTGTCCTTCCTCCAACTGTGTACTTTGGCACGTGCACAATATCCCGCCTCAGCCTCATGCGTTCAACCATTTGCTGTCTAATCTCTGGTAGACAGGACGTTTAAAAAAACTCACATACATTACAAAAGTATTATAAATGCTTACATTCATCGACCTTTTGAACATTTTCATATACCATTTCACGCCTCTCTTTCGCTCTAACAAGTGCATGCAGAGAGCTTTTGATCTTTTAGATCAAAGCCCCCCATGGAACTGTTATAGTCCCTAACACATACAGGCTTAACGAGCGGCCATTCACCACCTTGGAGTCTTTCCATGTTATAATGGAAACATCTCCACTGTGGCGTGATATTATCCCCTTGACCACGGTTCTCGGCACTTTCGTGATTTCACTAGGCACGTTACGACGCGATACCCGCAGTGTCACTAAGCAATCAAAGCCTTGAACCTTCAGATATCGTCCTAACGATGGCGAATTGTAAAAATTATCCATCGTTACACAATGCCCGCGGTGTTCAAGGCCTTGCAAACTATTTTGGTACTTTTACCCCCCAGATCCACACACACACATTGACTACATCGGACTTACCTGTGTAGATTTGGGATCCAGACATATAGCCGGTGCGAGATTCTTAGAGCTCGTCGTACGACTTGATTCCAAATCGCGCAGCCTTTGTCCTTATTGTCTGGACCCAGAACAAGCGGCCCTTGAAAAAGGTCAAAGACTCGTCAATTGCGATGTTACGCTCTAATCTGTACCGGGAATCGAACTTCTTCCCGAGATGGTCAATAATAGGCGTCAGCTTCGTCACCTTTCACGAATACACTCTTGCTAAAGAAGAATCTCTATTTTACAGCACCTGAAAACTGTTCAGGCACTCCCCTGTACGATGCGAAGTCCTCGACCCAGCTGAAAACGGACTAGGTACTACCAAGCAGACGATCTGCTTCGTCATCAATGTTCTGTACAATGTTAGTTTTTATTTTTAAATGAGTTATTCTACCACGGAGATTTCGTCCATGCTCTTTTTTGCTTATCTTTATTATACAGGGTGTTTGGTGCATCGTGTGCCAAACTGAAATGGTTGACTGGGGGGTCATCTGCTATCCTTTCCCTAAACATTTCTCATGCCCTGTGGATTTTTTTCGGCGACTTTATTGTTTTATTAAAAAAATACCCAAATTTTACATTCAAATACAAATTAAAAAAAAGTATAGGTCGTAGACTCTGAATTTTAATCTTATTTAGATATGTATTGTATTACAGTACTTTTAAATTTAAAATTAGTGACATTGGCCAGCTAGTTTTTTTTTAAAATTTATTCGCAAAGTTTCGGACTTAAAGCTGTCAATGTTTTTACATGGCTATAAAAAAAAAACTAAAAGCGACCGGGATCTTCCAACTCCCTCAAAAATTCTCTAGTCTATCCTCTTACTAGTAATGTGCCACATGCCATAAAATTTTGTGAATTTGCTAGAATTGTGAATCGAGTCACAAAATACTAAATTCCAAATTATGATAAAAAAAATGATTGCTTAAATGATACCTGAAAAACTTATTAAATCTGTTATCTCACTCTGATAAGGTAAAATCTGTCTCGTATCTCTTTCGGTGGGGGGGCTTACTAGAAATAAAAAAAAATGCATTTTTTACATATTCTGCTCAAATTGCGAATGCAGGCCCGACATCTATTTCGTATTTTCACTGTTGTGGTACGAAGTCGCATTTCCTCCTTAATTGTATTGAACGCCGTTTCAATGCGTTGTAGTAATACCTCCCTAGTCAGTACCTCCGTGGCGTAGCGTAGGCGTAGGCGGAGATATTCCCTCACAGTCAAACGCCAATGCGCGGGACAGCCGTCATGCTGGAATACCTTGGGTACATTTTCATTAAATACAGGTACCTCGGACACTAATTCGGGCAGGTCATTTTGAAGGAACTCCAAATAGTCGTCGCCATTGTGGTTATCGGGCAGGTAATACGGTCCAACTACCTGATTCCCAATCACTCCTGCCCAAACGTTTACACTAAACCTCCTCTGTCCGGATTAAGTTCCGTGTGGTGTCCCGATTAAGAAATAGCATCACTCCATCTCCTCCCGTGGATGTCGTAAAAGGCGACTAAGGGAATCTAAACCAGAGGTATGGGCAGCAGCGTCCCTTCTGAGAAACGGTAGCCATACTGCGCTCACCAACCCGCCTGCCAAGCGTGGTGAGTATTGGCAAATACCCCCCAAAATGATGACACAGTTGTGAAAATCTATGGGGGAGACCTTTGTTCAGCAGTGGACGTACAAATGGCCGATATGATAATGATGAAACCTCCTTTGAAAAGATTTCTGTCTTTTAACACGTGGGTCTTCCATTTTGTTTGTCCAGTGGTGCAGATTGTGAAGATTGGGTATCCCTTCTTTGGTAAATTTGGATTCATCCGTCCCCAGTATTCTTTTAAAAAAAATAGGATCATCCACATCCGTGTGTAACATAAACAGACAGAATTCCACTCGTCTGTCAAAGTCGCCACCCTCAAGACCTACAAGCAAAGAACTCTTTTAAATTCCTGTTGAGCAGTAAATAATTGCACAATAAGATTTTTATGGACCGGCGGACCGCCTGTATGGACTAACTGATTCACTACCTGGAAGTGACGTCATACCATACCCATTACCTGCTAAACAAAGGCATCGTCAAACAAAGCGTGTACGGGTTTAAAGTTGTTTAAAATTACGTACCTTGCACCGGAGTGTAGTGGAATGGATGCTTTTCGTTTTGCTGAAGAACTTTCCACACTTTCCATATTGAAATATCAAGATGTGCTGCCACATTTCTAATACTTCTTGTAGGGTTTTTCTCAAAAAGTGCCAGTATTCTCTCGTCCACTTCAACATTATGTCGCACAATATGGCCCCTTGGTTCATGAAAAGTGACACTGCCAGTCTCGCGTATGCGTCGGTATGTCTCTTGGAAGACTCTGCGGCCAGGTAATCGTCTACTACGAAAGCGTTCCTGGTAAAGTCGTTGCGCAGCACGAGCGACACCATGGGCGGCTCCATAAGCCATCATGATGTCAGCATATTCTTCGTTAGAGAACGTCGCCATTGCAACAACAAAAAAGTCAACAAAGTTTAACAATAACGCCAAAAGTTAAAACGTAACAAAAACCAACAAAACTCAACAAAACAAAGTAACAAAATGAAAAAATCGCGGAGTACGATGAACTAGCACACGTCAGGTAGCAGAGGCAGTGATGTCTCGACTAAAATAATGACGGATTGACGGCGTCGTCGGCGGCGGTTCGTCGTTTGTTCACACTAGTTTACGCTATGCATGAAAGAGATAGAAGATAGATTTTACTTTGCGAGACTGAGAATACAAAACCTTTTCCCTGTTTCTCAAGTAACAATTACGCAAAAAGACTTTTTTGTTTAGAATTTGGAATTTAGTATTTTGTGGCATGATTTACAATTCTAGCTAATTCACAAAGTTGTAAAAAGCTAAAAAGGTTTTTATGGCATGTCACTAGCAAGAGGATAGACTAGAGAATTTTTGAGAGCGTTGGAAGATCCCGGTCGCTTTTGATGTTTTTTTTATAGCCATGTAAATAGCTGTAACATGGACAGCTTTAAGTCCGAAACTTTGCGAGTAAATTAAAAAAAAAAACTAGATGGCCAATGTCACTAATTTTGAATTTAAAAGTACTGTAATACAATACACATCTAAATAAGATTAAAATTCAGAGTCTACGACTTATACTTTTTTTTAAATTTGTATTTGAATGTAAAATTTGGGTATTTTTTAAATAAAACAATAAAGTCGATGAAAAAAAATCCACAGGGCATGGGAGATGTTTAGGGGTCTGAAAGGATAACAGATGACCCCCCCAGTCGACCATTCCAATTTGGCACACGATGCACCAAACACCCTGTATTATTCTTTATTTCATTAAACTTAAATGTGCCTCCAAAAGGCAGAAGACGTACATAATTTCACTTAAAAGTAAAACATGGAATACTTTACACTTTTTAGTTGCGGGTTGTTTATGCTTACTTTCGGTGTTTTTTCAAAGCCTCCACGACCGCCGCGTCCCCATGCTGCATGGCCAACCTGAAGTTGTATTCTGTGACCATACTCGTGTGTGCGTTCCAGGTATTTGCGCACCTGTATACTTTTCCACCTTCAGGGAGTGTACCTGCGACTTGGAGGAGTAAATTCCGCTGTGAATTTCGCGTAGGGCGTATGCGACATCCATGGGATTCCGGTGCGTGCAGAGTAGTTCCTGACTTATGGGTGCTACCATACTTGGACGGCAGTACCAAAGTTCGAAAAGGTTCTCTCTGTCCATGTATGGGAGTTGGTTTATGAGGCGTAACCTTAATCTGTAACCCATCCGTTTGGATACAGCAAAGAATGGTCACGTTTCTGGCAAAGTATGCAAGTGGTTGGTTTTTAACAAATCACTACCACGTGATTGCCGCCTAAGCAGTTAAAACAAATCTTATGTTTTGCAACGAAATCGCGTCGGCTGTCTGTTTAGTAAGTGATTGTTTCTGAAATCCTTTACAGAAGCAAAGTTTATGAGCTTCACTGCAATACTCACACCGTATGCTGCTTGAACTCACTACCATAGCTAAATGTTGACCTGATAAATCATATTTCTTTTTGGCTCTATGAATTATAGGCTGCGCGATAACGCTAGAGAACCGAAAATAAAAGAAAAAAAAGAGAGTGTGTGAGTGAGAAAAAGTAGCTAATCCCTCAAAGGCGGGCAATTCATTGGAGTCGTACTTATACAAAATTCCCACTGTTTCCGCGTTTCGGAATCAAACCCTCGTGCGTTGTACCGTCGCGAACGCGCAAGTGCCTTGACTGCCAGGGGTTTTTGAGTAAGAAAAATAAATACATACGGAGTATAATTACACTACTCAAAACTAAATAGGGCCCACCATGTTTTTTTGCCTTAACTTAAAATTGAACATAATTGTTCAGTTTTTATGAATGTATAAGTTTCAAGTGGGCATTCAGGAATAGTGTAAACACAAACAATGGAATCATTTGTTTATTTCCTTTAATAAAAACACAAATAACAGTTTTTAGGAAAAATTACACAAAATAAAAGATAAACGTAATCTGGTAAAACACACGTCTTCTGAAAAAAAATATGGTGCTTGTTATTTTTTAATAACGAGTGGGTCCTCCTCTGCTCCGTATGCACTCTCTGAGCCTATCTGGTACACTTTCAATCAAGTGAGTCACGTTTGTGTGCGGTATTTGTTCCCAACAGACTTTCAGGGCGTTAATGAGCTCCTGCTGGCTGTTCACATCACTGTAGTTTTCTTTCAGGCTTCTTTTGAGTTGATCCCATAAATGTTCTATTGGGTTGAGGTGGCTCATGGCTGGCCATGGCAAAACGGTGATATTGGCTTCAGAGAGTGCTCTTTGTGTGGTGCGGGCTGTGTGTGCGCGAGCATTGTCATGCATAAAGACAAAATTATTGCCCACTCTTTGTGAAAACGGGATGACATGTGGCCGGATTACTCGCTCGATGTAACTGGCGGCGGTTACGGTACCTTCATTGAGAATTACCAACTCCGTTTTGCCGTGTAAGCTAATTCCACCCCATACCATAACACTGGGACCCCCCCATCGGTCTGTTCCATGCACGCATGGTTCAGAAAAACGTTCCCCTTCTCTTCTCCACACGCGTATCCGTCTGTCATCACTGAAAAACTTCACTTTAGACTCGTCCGTAAAAAGCACATTCCTCCAGTTATCCATGGTCCATTCCAAATGTTCCCGGGCGTACCTTAAGCGTGCTGCACGATGAGCCCTCGTCAGTTTCAGTCGAATAGCGCGTACTCTGGAGCGTTGTCCATCTTCGTGAAGCCGATTCCGAATGGTTTGGTCGCTGACTCTCGTCCCTGTGGATTGCCGTAGTCGAGTTTGTAAGGTCCGAGCGGTAACAGTACGCTCCCGTCGTGCGGTTAACCTTAGATATCGGTCTTCCTGGGCAGTTGTAGCTCTAACTCTTCCTGTGCCAGGTCTCCTAGCTACACTTCCGGTCTCCTGATATCGTTCCCAAACATTTCGGATTGCTCGTCGCGAAACACCGAGGTGTATAGCCACAGATCTCTGAGACTGTCCCTCTTGAAGCAAAGATACTGCTCTTGCAGCGGTTTCCATGTCCATATGTCGGCGAGAACCAGGCATAGTGATCACAACTAACACAGGAACCAAACAAAATTGTTAAAAACGTGAGTATTCCACAGCAGTGTTTAGTGTAGACTGAAAACTTAAGTGACCGAGAATTTGTGCATTCGATGTTTTTTTCGAGTACTTCACTTTTTTAGCTACCCTCTTGAAACCAATATGAATATTGTCGAAATAAACATTGATAAGGGCTCCTAAACATGGTAGCTTGATGGTTCAATGCGTAACTTTGACAACAACTACTTAGATAACTTTATTTTGACCAAAATAGTGACTGATTCGAGGTGGGCCCTATTTTGTTTTGAGTAGTTTATATACATATCGTTGTAAAATTGTCTATCTAATGATAAATTATATTATATTAGAATATCTCTCCTCAGTATATGACCATATAATAATCCTCGGAGACTTCAACACTTGCCTACTTAGAGATGATTTGCGCAGTCGTAAACTACTCTCACTTGTCTCATCTGTCAACATGCAAATCCTTCCCTTAAATGCTACTCATCGGGCTCCTCACTGTACTCCTTCACTCTTAGATCTAATTATTGTTTCTGACCCTAACAGAGTAGCTTTACATGGACAGCTCCCTGCTTCTTTTTCCTATCATGATCTTATATTTCTCTCCTACAAAATTCGCTCTCCAAAACGCAAGGCAAAATTTCTGTTTCTTCGTAGTTTCAAAAACATTGATTCTGAGCGTCTGAGGACTGAAGTGGGTAGAATTGACTGGTCTTCTATTTACAGTTGTAATCAATTGGACTCTAAGGTGTCTACCTTAAACAAGATTGTGTTGGCTATTTAAGATGCGCATGCTCCTTTAAAAAAAGTGAAAGTGAAATACCACCCAGGACCATGGTTATCTGATGATATTAAAATACTTATGTCTAAGCGTGATAAGATCAAGAGAAAGTACAGAAAATACCCTACGGATGAAAACTGGACTCAGTACAAACAGCTGCGAAATCGCTGCAGTCGTATGTGTCCCTGTGCTAAAAGGCGCCACATCCATAACTCAATTCAAAATTTCAACACATCACAAGTATGGCAATTTTTGAAGTCTTTTGGTATCGGAAAATCTTCCGATGACAGCACCACCGTAATGGACCTAAATGCACTTAACGCACATTTCTCAAAATCTCCGGGTACTCTAGATGACAATATCAAATCTTCTACACTAAATTATCTTTCTAATCTTTCTCTGCCAGTATGTACTTCTTTCTCTTTTCAACCAATTTCAGAACGAGATATAAAACAAACTATCCTTTCCATTTCCACGAAAGCAGTAGGTGATGATGGCATTCAGCTGCAAATGCTTCTCCCCGTCCTAAATGAACTCGCACCCGTCATTTCCCATATTATTAACTACTCTCTCGAGACAAGCTCCTTTCCCATAGCATGGAAGAGGGCTCTCGTCCTATCAATTCCCAAATATATACCGAATATATATTATACCGACATTTTAAAGTTGAGGAGTACGCTACAGCTATTAATGCCATCAATAATGACCTTGAGAATATTAGCAAGTGGGCTAAATCTTTTGGCCTTTTAGTCAATCCCACAAAATCTCAAGCTCTCATTATTGGTGGTAGATACATGTCTAATCTCTTGAATTCTCAGTGTCTCCCGCCTATCGTGTATGATAGCGTTTCTATAGCCAGTTCGATAAGCGCAAAAAACTTGATATATATATTGAAATTGATGCGTAATACAACACCAGACTTCGCTGTTTTTTTAACGCCTACGATTTGAAAACCATCGTCGCTAGGAGCTTTCATTATGGCCTGTTTTGTAGCGGACGATGACGCATAATCAGCTGATCGCTTCGCGGTTGGATATGCCACTACGCAGGGAAGCGGAACGCGCGACTCAATCGGCGGAGCAACTTTCGCTAAACGGGGTTTCAATGAATCTGCATATGATACCTTATTTACTTGCTGACTGTTATTGACACACGTATTCGATTTAATTTTGTCTAATTCACGTTCCGTGTTTGCTAACTTCGTTTCATTGCAAGACGATTTAATTGCTAACAAAGATAGATGGCCGTTACTCACTGAGTAATATCCATAATCGCGGAATTATTCGCTATATTAATGCGTGATCCCTGATCATTAACAAGGTCGTTAATTTTTGACAGATATGCTGATGCCTCAGACACTAGTTCGCAATAGTCAGCATTGCTCGCGTCGTTGACATTTAAAATTGACGAGGTCTTCTCAATAGAATCCGACTTTTGCATCCGCTTGGGCCTATCCTCAGGTGAAATATGCGATGGAGATATTTCGCTAAATAACAGTTTTGAATTCGCGGAGGTCGGAGACCTGTTAATAATATTACTTCTACGAAAAATATCACCGCCACGGTCAGGCGGGTCATCATTATTAGTCGACATATTTATAATATCAAAAGTTGGTTTCAATTAATGAGAAAGTAAATAGACAAGTTAAAGGCGGCAAAGGACGAGCGACCGATAGCGGGCTAATTATTTCGCGATACCTAACAAAAATAAATGTACTTACAGAGAGATAATTTCGGTTATTTTGCACAATAAAATTATATTGGAACGATAAATACTTACGCAACGAGCACTAAATAATAGTAAACAACCAGAAAACAACTCAAGAGCTGGGATACGGGGCAATAAACAGTTTATTGAAACTAACATTGATTTTGAATTTTTATATTTAACGTCCATTACAGGACCCCTCCCGCGTCAGGCGTTCGAAACGCAAATAACCGTTAACCGTCGGCGGTGTCCCGCAGGCTGCAGATTTTTCCCGCCCTGCGTTTAACCTAAGATTTCTCGGTGTTATACTATGAAACCTATATAAAATGATTACTGTTCTATAATCTCCATGATATTCTCTTTCCAATGATCTTACCTCCTTTTCATACTAATTGATGAGGTTCTCATTAAAATGGAGGCAGCGGGAAATCAAATAGTTGCTGAGCATACTTATTTGTTTCACTAACAATGTACTCCCATAAATGATCCCATATGGCAATAAATGCATCATAGGGAGTGAGAAATGGAGCAGTAGGACCACAATTGATCTCTGAGAACTCCTCTCTCCTCAAAGCAGGGAGAACTGGAGGATTTGGGTAGTCTCTCCAAACAAAATCAAATAATGACCTGGGCTCGTGATCGACAGCAGACGTTGACGGCACTGGCTCCGGAGAGCCAATCTCCAGTGTTCCTGCCGAAGGAGGAACGTCATCCTGCAGTAGGATGCGCTGCGTCCTCGGCAGCGACACTGGTAGGCTGACGTCTTCGAAGCGCAGGCCCCGATTAATGTCGTAGTCGTCGTCCTCCCCATCTTCGTACCCATCAGAGTCGCTACCTTTTCTGTCCAGTGGAAATTCTACATGGAACTTCCTTCACCCCGGGGAAGGGCGAAGGGTTATGCCGGACTCCTACCGGCTAAAACCACTTGAGCGGTCATCTTCGGCACCGAAGGGGGGCTCCAGGTCCTCGTAAGATCACACTTGAGCAGAGTCGCTACCTAGAAACAACAAAAGAATTCATGAAGCCTTGTACACAACGGCTATGATCTTGGATTGTATGGAAAACCTATACAATGCAAGATCAGCATAAAATGGAAATATACAGCATCGCAGGCTATAAATAATCTGCTGGAAGCTGGAGCCCATCTTCAGTGTAGAATAGAAGATGACCGCTTCAGTGGTTTAACCAATAGGAGACCCCATTGCCCTTCCCCAGGGCGAGGGAAGTTCATGTAGAATTTTAACTAGAGAACAATAAAAGAAATAGCCTAGTAATAATTACCCTAATAAAGCTGTTCTGCTATCTCGTCGTATTCAAAACTGTAATAAAAAAATATATTGAATATTTGACTAACATAGGTTGATATACCTAAACTAATAAATTCTAATTACTTACGCTGCGGGCGACGGCACTGGCGAGTCCAGCAGGGACGGCACCGGTGAGAACAGCGGCACTGGCGTCGAAGACTGTGAAGGATCACTGAAACAAAACTTCATTTTAACAAATATTCAAAGAAAAAGAAAATAAATTAATAAATACTTACAGAGTCTGGCCTGCTTGAGAAGGGGTGGAGGCGGCAGGCTCCACGGTGACTGGTGACTGGGCAGCGGTGGCGGCTGAGCTGCGACTAGTACTACTACTACTAGGAACCCAAAGCTGGGTCCGCTTAGTAGTAAGCGGATTCTCCAATGGGGGATAAGGATACAGTCCTATACCGTCCCCCACCTCCCCCTCATTGGAGTTGGTGTTGCCTTGTCTAAAATAAAAATAAAACATGTAAAGAGTAAAAACTAAGAATTCTAGTTTTGTGAAAATCTAAGAATTCTAGTTTTGTGAAAATCTAAGAATCCTAGTTTTGTGAAAATCTAAGTATCATAGTTTTATGAAAATCTAAGGTTTTTGAAGAAACTTACAGTAGTATGTCTGCAGCATCTCCTCTGCCACGGCCCATGCCTCACCGCCCTCGAGGTCCCCTTCGTCCACCACCTCTTCTGCCACCTCGGACTGCATCTTCGGTGCCTGCACCTCCGGTGGCTTCACCTCCGGTGACTGCACAACTAGTGCGGGCGCACCTCTGGTGCGGCCACCTCGAGTACGGGCACCTCTGGTCTCACAACTTGCGTTGTACCTAGAAAATATATCAGCCTAAGTATGTATATGTATGTTTCTATAGTACATATGTATTTATGTACATACATACATAATTTTGTATAGCAGTGTGGCTTGGCTTAGGACGGTGGTGATACTACGGAGACTGACCGAAATGAGTACGTCAAGACTTCTACTTTAAATTCTTTTAATTGATTATTACAACGGTGACTTATTAACTAGACGGCGAGACTAGGAATGATCTTACTAGAAAATGTATGGGCTTTTATATGATGAAAAATTGAGGAGGGGAAAATCTTGTTATCTTAAACTGTTTCGCAATTCTCATAAAATATATAATTTATAGTGGACCGTGAAAGAGTCGTAAAAAGATAATAATACATTTTAATGATTAGTGGCTAAACTGTAACTAATTTGATATATTTACGCAAATGCAAATTATGTCGCCAACATTAAAGTTTAAGTTCTCTCCCGGTTTTTGTCGATTAAGTTTCTCGTGTGTCATTTTATCGGAAATATAATCATACAGAACCGATGTTCTTTCCTTATGTTCACGTATAAGTTGCTGTGTGTAGTTGTAATCGCGATTTACGTAAAAAAAACTTGTCGAGTTTGTATGCTCAAAAGTTACTTCGAACGGTGATAATTCTGTTGCCGAATGAATGGTGTTGTTATATGCATATGTCATTACAGAAGTTGCATCTGTATTTTATTTTTATTTTTTATAAAACGTTGCCCCACACTAGGATTTCTCCTGTGTCGTGGGTGCGTTTACAGTACAGACATACATGTCACACACAATACACCCAGACCCGGAACAACTACCTGCTGAACATACAAATATTTGTTCCGTGCGGGAATCTAACTCGCGACCCGGAGCGCAGCAGTCGACTGTATCAGCCACTGCACCAACCGTGTCGTCATATTTGGCTATTGGATATATTTCGGTGATAGTAGAATGGAATCGTTCTACTATTCCCACGGAGTTAGGATTATGGGGTGTTCCAATGTGTAACCGAATTTTATAGAAAGTTAGTGTTTCCTTCACTAATGCCCGGATCCTATATCTATGAAACGACTCGTTTCAGTAACGAAAAGTAACATTTTCTAACAAACGTAAGCTAAAACTGATCCTATAAAATCGACACGTAGTGCAAATCAACGAATGTTTGTTACTAATGGATGGTAGGGTTACCAGATACGTTCCGTTAGCTAAAGTTAGCATAATGTATCGAGATGATATGTCAGTCAACTGTCAAAGTAACCTTCCGTCGTTCGTTTCCCTACCGCTCGATTTTGGGCGGTTTCACGGATCTGATGGATCAATTCAGCGATTTTCAACAATTATTTTATGGAAGATTCAATGTCAAGTTCAGAAAGTGATACGGAAGTGCTCAACATGTTGTCGGACTGGAATTCGGATTCTGATACTGACGGGGTTTACAAGGAAAGAGTCAACCATATGAATATTTTAGATTCATATGAGTTCCAGCTGCGGTTTAGGCTTGATAAGCCGACTGTAGAACATCTACTGGACGAAATTCATCCCCATTTGCGAGTAACAGGAGCCAGGTAGGTGCCTACTTTGTTTGTACAATCTGATGATTAGAGTTAATATATCAGTATCAAATAGTATCAAAGTAATATTCAGATACAGTATTCCACGGAGCTACATAAATTAATTTTTCCATAGATATTACACGGGTTTTTAAAAACAATTCACGATATGACATATCCACTATACGTTGAATATTATGAAAGCATGTCACTAGCAACTGCTTGTTTTTCGGAACATACTTATAAGGACCATTAATCCAATGTCCTGTATACAGAATGTTCTTCGTGGGAGTTATTACAAATCCATCTAACCACTTTTCCATCCGGTTTGACTATTCTTTTCTGTCTTTACTCCCTTTAGTTTCATTATTTCCTTTGTTATTGTCTTGCGAAGTGACATCAGTAGCTTGAAGGCAGGGGAGTCCGGTCCAGAGATAACCGCCAGTGAGCTGAAGGTCCGCTTGGTCCAATATTGGTTTTTCTGCAATTTCACGCAATCTTTAAATGGGTACAGCTCGAGTTTCATAACAATGGACCCACGCTCTCCCGGCGACGTTATATTGATATAACCTTCGTCGTCCTTTAAGGAAATAGTTTGCGAGATTTTTCCAGTAGATTGCACTAAGGAATGAGCTCGAGCAAGATTTGCGAGCATAGAGGCGTTATTGTTAAAAACCAGCGCTGGTGGCATTAGGTCCGTCCGATGTCACAGTAATAAGCTGAACAATTACCTATTTCTGCGCACATACGACGCACAGCACAGACATGCATATCAGGATTTTATTTATTGTGTAACTTGTCTACTATTGTACTTTTAAAATGACGTGGGTAACTCGATAAAGTGTTGTCGTGATGAAAATGATAATATCGGTCATAGATAATATAAATTATGCTCATCTCATACAAAGTCCATAAAGCACAATCATTCTAAAAAGGGTTACCTGCCTATTACTGTTTTATTTCTACATTATTCTTTTGTTTGTGCAGTAGTAACATTTTGCTTTTATTTAGTTCTAAATATGTCTCGTCTGTATTGATTGTTTTATGATGGGTGTAGTGTGTTGTCTGGTGCGTAGAAATAAATGTTTCTTTCTTTCTTTTCTTTCTAACCCTCTTCTGTCTCCAAATTCTCCTCCTCCGAGTTTTCCTCTTCTGATTCCGTCATCTTCTTGGACATTATCTTCTTCGATTTTTTCATCGGTTGAATATCTACATCCGGTTCGCTTTCGTCCTCCACACTCGCTTGAGAGTTTTTGAATAATGTTCCCGGTTGATATTCCTCTTCGTCTTCGCTCGACATCTTTCGCTTCTTGGACGGTGATCTCTCCTTCTGGAACAAGACTCGTTTGGCTGTCTTCCCATCTTGTTTGTTTTTCTTTATCTTCGGTAAGATACTCTCGGATTGCATTGCATGATGATTTCCATTGATGAACTTCTTTGCATTTGTTTAAGGAATCATGGAATATCTCCATTGCACCAATTGCTGCTGACCTATTATTAATTAGAATTACCTATATTTCTTTATGTTCTAGCTTGGAATAATGGACTTTCTGATGGAATGGAATGGATGGAATTGAAAGCAAAATGGAATAACTTGTTTTAAGAATAAAACAATTATGTTATAACATTACTAATGTATTTATTTAAAGTTGTTTTTGTTTTCTTAATCACTATGCATAACTAATAAACTTGGTACTTCAACTTGGATGGTTTTCTTAGCTGATTCTTCTTTCAGTAAGTCTATCTCCAAATTCAATTTTGTTGTTTTGGCATCATAGTACCTAGTAATTGCCAAGTTGCGTTCACGGCCACCATCATCTTCGTCCTTTTTCTTCTTGCCTGGTTAATTAAAGGAAATACAGTTTAAACTTTAAAGTTATGTAATGTATCAAGATTAGATAGGTGGAATTAGGGAAGTAGGCCTTACTTTTGCTGGTTTGTAATTCTTTTGTCATATTTGACATTCCATCCAAGCGTCTGGGTTTTAAAAATTCGTCTACTTTTTTAGCTGTAACATGAAAATGAAAGTAAGGTATTACCTTAATATTGTATACTAATGAGTTGTAAGTGCAGTATTCAATTTGTAAACAAAGTGATGATACCCCATACTCCTCAAGTATGCCACGATAACTTTGTGGCTATGGTCATGCATGTTTATGAGTTAAGTTTAATGACCGTTAACTACTAAACACATATTTTTATATGTACACAATGAAACAATTAAGAAAATATGTACCTTCACTTATGGGCAATGAGATGTATTTAGGTTCTGGTTTAGTAATTTCAAACAACAATTCAGTTGTTGGATCTTGTACATGTACTTGATGGTATGTTAAAGATGGCAATGGTTAAACTTACCTTTAAATTATTTAGTCTAATTTGTTGGTACTTTTTTCGAGCAGCTTTTTTCAAATTATCCCATTTTGCTTTCAGTTGTCCTTTATACCGCGGAATTTGCCCATTTTTTTAATTATATTCATTTGTTAGTGAGATCCAGGCTTCTTCTTTAAGTTTATTTGAAGACGCATTAGTCTCCTTGCTAGTCAGTATAGGTCTACTTTGCATCAAATCCAATAGCAAGCATACTTTATCCTTTGTCATCGGCTTCTTCGTTTTCTGTAACACCAACAATATTACTAGACTGAGGCCTCGTAGTATGATAAAATTACTTAAAAAAATTAGGTACTTACCATAGTCATATCCATTTTGTAAAAAAATAGATTGACTTTAATTTAATTTAAAATGGGAAGCCTTGTAATGCAATGGAAACAGCTACGAACAAAACAAACTCAAAGATGTGGAAACTTGGAAACATGGCAGTTATGTTTATGAGTTTAAATAGTGTAGTAGTAGTTTTTTCGTCCATACGGACAGGCGAAGGTATGAATACCATACTGCCAATTTTTAATGTCGTTTTTCGTGTTTCTTCAATATCCGCTTTATTTTTTTTGTCGATTATAATCTCGTGTAATTTTAAGTTAAAGGCAACATTGCCAAGTCTACAAATGTTAGATCACAATTCTTTATTGTTTCTATCTTCTAGGTTATCGTTTTCAATTTTTTTCGCTTCCAAGTCTTCTAATTATAACATCGACGTACCTTGCCAAAACAACAAATACTCTTGGTGGTAGTATTCACAATACTCTTGGTGGTAGTATTCACAATACTCTTGGTGGTAGTATTCACAATATTTCTACACCGTGGCAGGATCTGTTGCCAGTTTACTGTACTAATTTGAGAAAAGAATGGTTGGAAGATAGAAATGAAACTATACAGAATAAAGGAGCATGGTATGGCGCAATTAATAAAGAAATGGGCTTGAATCATAATATGTAGACATAGAATATTATCATGATATGTAGACAAATTTGTAATCAACAAGAACCAAGAGCCATATTTAATTGTTGTATTTAGTATCATTTGGAAATTCTTCTTTTGATGTATAACTTGCATGTGTACTTAATTCATATGATATTTCTACACCAGTAATGGTAGTATATGTGAATCAATGTTAAAATTTAAGATCTCAATGTACCATATACTGAGAAATAAATAAATATTCTAATCCCTGGTTCAATTATTTTCATAGAAATAGTTATTTACATAGAAAGTTTTATACTCAAATAACTAGACTCAGATTCAGCCATTGCAGATTTAATGCTCATCTTCACCGCTTTAATATCATAGCATCCCCTTTGTGTGATAAATGTACAATGCAAGAAAACCAAACTTTGGAACATATTTTTTTCAAATGTCCAACATTTAATATAAGCATCCCCTTTGTGTGATAAATGTACAATGCAAGAAAATCAAACTTTAGAACATATTTTTTTCAAATGTCCAACATTCAATATACAGCGTTTTTACTGAATGATAAGCTTCTGGAAAAATATCAGAATGTCCCGCCCTCAGTACAGGATCTTTTAGCTAGCCCTGATAATTTTATTCCTGTTTTTCAATTTATTCTATCTACTCTGGGAGCACTATGAGTATACATAAAAAAGGCGTGCTTGTGTCGACGTTTCGTTCATACTTTAGCACGTTCAGCACCGAATAGCAAAATGTTATTAATTGAGATTGTTTAATAGATAAAATTATTTCTTTACATCTAATTCAACACATAATTACTAAATTGTCTATATTTCTAACAATAACTAAATTGTTTTATAAGTAGGCGTTAGTTTCTTTGGTATATTATAAACGCTTGTTGAAGTGACGAAACGCATAGAGGAACAAAGAGGCCCCTCGGTAAGCGGTTAAACTACGGACACTCGTCGCATGTAGTCGGTGTAAAAATCTTATGGAACACTTTGTAACGCCTCGTTAGTATTAAGCTGATTAGGAATAGTTGCTTTGACGAATGATTAATTATAGGTACCTGGAGTAAGTTGTTATTAAATTCCGTTCCTGAATCACAACTAATTTTGTTAGGTACTCCATAGTACGAGAAGTACTTTACTAATGCTCTTACGATCTCTGGTGTGGATTTACACTTAATTTCGATTGCTTGTCCCAGTATCGAAAATGTATCGACAAGAGTTAAAAATGATACTCCTTCTATAGAAAATATATATCCATAAATACTTCCTGAAATGGCTTATTGCAAGTTTGAGTTAATTTCAATTGGGGTTTTATAGAATTTCTGTCGTATTTCATCTTTCTACATGTTTCGCATGCGTTTATCATTTTTGTAATCGTTTCTTGCATACGAGGCCAATAATAACTACGTTTCAGCCCACTATACGTTTCATTTATTCCGCGATTGCAAGTTTTACCTTCGTGGTATCCTGTAACTAGGTTTTCTTGTTCCAGCTCATCTTCTATATAAATTACTCTTTCTGTGCATTCTTAAAGTCTTTTGCTTTAAGAGTTTCGCAAATTATTTTATTAAATAGACTGCGCTGTAACTTATTATCGTAGTAGATGTGATAGTTTTTCGTATCGTATCGTTTTAATTCTTTTAGGAATTATTTTATATAGATTTCTTTGTTTAGAGGTAATCTAACTTCAACGATTTTCTGATTTTCCCGCGAAAATTGTTTACTGTCCAATTCATTTTTATTCCAATTTATAACGATTATTTGATTCGTTTTTACGTCAAATGGGTCTTGAATTAATTTTAGTTGATCATCGTCTTTTCCCTGATCTGAATATCTGTCAGATATCTCGGTTGCGGTTAAAGTATCTTCTGTCATTACGTTTGATTCATTTAAATCTATTTGAGATTGAACTATTGATGACGTTTGATTCATATTGTTATCTTTATTTAAGTTTCTTAACATATGAACATCAATTTTAATTCTGGATAATGCATCCGCGTTTGTATTTTGTTTCCCGCTTATATAGATTACACCAAAGTCATATTCTTGAAGTCCAACGAGTTAATTTACTGTTGGGTTCTTCCAGTGAATATAACCATGTCAAAGGTCTATGATCTGTGTAAATAGTGAACTTTTTGCCATATAGGTCTAAAATATTTTACTGCCCATATTATAGCTAAAAGTTCTCTATCTGTCGCACTATATTTCTTTTCCGCTTCATCTAAATTCTACTAGCATATGCTATCGGCTTATCTTTGCCTATTGTTCCTTGTGATAATACTGCTCCTAATGCTACTTCAGATGCATCGGTTGTTAAAAGAAATGGTTTATGAAGTCGGGATATTGCAGTAAAGGTGCATTTACTAATAATTCTTTGCAATGTTCAAATGCTTCCATAAACTCTATAGTAATTTCGAGTTTCTTATTCTTTTTCAAAATTAAAGTGAAAGGTTTAGTGATTTTTGCGAAATATTTAACAAATTTTCTATAGTACCCGAGTAAACTGAAGAAAGATCTAACTTCCTTTATTGATTTCGGTAGTGAATATTTTAAAATAGTTTTAATTTTGTCCTCATTTGGTTTGAGTCCATCTTTTGTGATTGTATGGCCCAAGTATAAAACTTCTGTCCTTAAAAATTCTGATTTATCTAATTGTACTTTTAAGTTCGCATTTCTTAAAGTTTTAAAAATTAATCATAATTTATTTGTGTTCATCTAATGTGGTACTGAAGATTATTAGATCATCTAGCCCCTCAAGCGTCAGCGTTCAAAACGCGAATAACCGTTAACCGTCAGCGGTGTCGCGCAGGCTGCAGGAGATTTTTCCCGCCGCGCGTTTAACCTAAGATTTCTCGGTGTTTTACTATGAAACCTATATGAAATGATTACTGTTCCATAAACTTCATGATATTCTCTATCCGATGATCCTATTTTCATACTAATTGGCCTACTGTAAAAAATGCAGGATGATGTTAAAGTCAAAAGTTATGTTAATTTTCCCTATCTTGTCAATATGAATTGTTGGGAATTCGAAAATAACACTCGGACACCTGATAAAAATATTTATTTATAATATTAGATTCATTGTTTACAAGATTACATACATTTACACTTATGAAAACAATTATTTTTATTCACAATTTTCAAACAAAGATTGCAGGTCGAAATGCGCTTACATAAAAAATGCGGCCACTTTACCTTTGTTCTACTCGCTGGTGTAGCTATATTTGAGTCATATCTGGTTTAACTATTATGTTTTTTATAATTTCAGGATACTTCCAAACTATTACAAAACATTCCATGTGTTTGGAATAATTAACATGAGAGTTATGACCTCAGCAAAAAGCCTCTCAATCAGGACAAAAAATAACAGGGTTCTACAAAAGTGGTTATAACTCTAGAACTAGTGAATATTTTTACAATTTAAAGACTGCTCCAGAAACTACATTAAAATGGCTTTAAAATATACTATAAAATAATTTGATCTACTTGTTGTAACAAAAAATTACAATACAATATAAACCACTCAAATTTCCATACAAAGCTAAGAACCTGGTGATCGTCAAGTATGGATACGCCATTTGGAGACTTTTTTTTGTTGAAATATGTTTTTTGTTCTAAACATAATTTGTTATATAAATTCTTAGTTTGGTGGTATTTATTATATTTTTATATAAATAAACAAAAATTTATGTTAATTAAAATTGTTTTATTGTTCAACACATAGTTTATTTACTTAGTTTGAAATAAATATACCTCCCTGCTTGTAAAATGAAATACCAGATACAGTAAATGGTAGTAATGGTAAGTAAATGGTATAGTATGGTTTAGGTGACCATAATACACACAAAACACATACAATACACAAAGTACACAAAACATAAAACACAAAGTACACAAAACATAAAACAAAGTACGACGACTACGACACGACACACGGAGCCCAGGTCAGATAAAATAGTAATAATACAAATGGTATGGTACAGGTGACCATAATACACACACACTAACAATACACAAAGTATAATACAAATGGTATGGTATTATAGGTGATCAAAGAACAGTTTCTGAAATATATGCGTACTTGGCATATGATTACATTTAAAATACCAATTACAAATTATACAAAAAATCATCATCATCATCATCATCACAATTACACAAACAATATAAAAAAAGAAATAATGAAGTCAGTCTGTAAGTCAATGTATACTCAGGAAACTAGTGGAAACACTGCTATGACCGCTGCATGACCACCAACGGGACAAAAGAGAGAGTCCCCCTAACGACTCGAATGCCTCACCCAAATGCATCCATCACATACCAACCATCCGCACAATCCATCCATATACCGCATCGATGACTTCCTTCCTTTCATTCATACATACATACATACATACACGCACAATGAGGATAAACAAAATACCAAGTTGCCAGATGTCTTAAAACGACATGTGTAGTCATGTTCATTGAATGCAAGGAAGAGTGTGTTACTGTTTTGTGTAAGGGTGGGAACGGGTAGTGCGACATATCTGCAAACAATGCAGCCTATGGGTGCACTAAGATGTACCCCGATGGTACGTCTGAGTACACTTCAGGCACAGCACCACCTCGCAGGCAACGCAGTGGTAATATGTGCGAATACGGCACACTACACAAGTGCGCCGTATTCGCTCACGGCTGGCAGAGCCAGGTCTCATCCCGATTTCCACGGGGAAGTGGTCCGTGATTGACCGGGGGAAACCATGCCGTACAATATTAGCACTGGTTGTCATTGCCCGCTGGTTACTGGTGCCGTGTTTAGCCAACAACTGACGAATCAGTTCAAGTCTAAACTTGCGATGTTTGATGATACGGGCTGCTCTGTCGGGAACTACACTGCTCCTGTGTAATATAAAAGCGTTCAGTACGCAGGCGTTTAGAAGACGTCTGAACAACTTCTTGTACCAAATGTGAGTGCGCTTCCCCTCCAGAGGATACGCACTCAGCATTTGGTTCTTTTTGTCCACCCCACCCATGCACATGTTGTAATCATGGATAACGGTCGGCTTCGTTTTCCCACGTACTGTGTGGATGAAGCTACCATGGTATGTTGAGATCATAGCCACACGATTGTGATCTCGCCATACCAAGACATCAACATCCCCACTGGTGCAGCCGGAAACCTGGCCGACCGTCATGTCATATTTGCTCATGCGAGCCAACTGTGGGGGTACACATTGGCGGTCAGTCCTCAGTGTACCCACACTGTCGAAATCCCGAGATTTTAAAACACGTGCAAGGGCAGGACTGTTGTAGTAATTGTCCATCCACACCGTGCGCCCCTTATTCTCAAGCCCCTCCAGCAGCTCGAGAACAAGGGTAGGTATGTACCCAGAGACAGGGGTCACCTCGCTTGCAGTCACCTCACTCGTCTCCACTCGCCCAGAATGCACTTTAAACTTCCACAAATACCCAGTCTGGGCCTCACATATCTCAAACGTTTTAATGCCAACCGATACAGCTTTGTTTCGAATATACTGCTTGATATCAAGCCAGCCTTTCCATTGCGTGAGGGATTCATCGAGCGCAATGTTGCGCCCGATTCGGTAAAGGGACTGAAATTTATAATTTAAATGGGACACAACAGGGGCAATTTTAAAAATTCTGGCTTCAGGCCTGGTCAATGTCAGTAGGTCTGTAGAGTTCTCATTAAAATGGAGGCAGCGGGAAATCAAAGTGTAACGGTTTATGGCCATGCAGCGCCCGAAGCAAGGCGTCGACAGGATTTCATCATTGGATCAATACTCTGCCAGGTCACTTTTGACCACCATACCAGTAGCCAAAGTGAGGGCAAAGTAGACGTACATCTCGTCGACGTTGGTGTCACGCCAACTAGCTATACGGCTTGTTGGTCCAAGGTTGCCATCCTGCATCAGCTTGGCAACTAGTTGCTGAGCATACTTATTAGTCTCACAAACAATGTACTCCATAAAGTCTTCATCCCATATGGCAACAAATGCATCATAGGGAGTGAGAAATGGAACAGTTGGACCACGATTGATCTCGGAGAACTCCTCTCTCCTCAGAGCAGGAAGCACTGGAGGATTTGGGAAGTCTCTCCAAACAAAATCAAATAATGACCTGGGCTCATGGTCGACAGCAGACGTAGACGGCACTAGCTCCGGAGACTCAGTCTCCAGTGTTCCTGCGGAAGGAGGAACGTCAGCCTGCAATAGGATGCGCTGCGCCCTCGGCAGTGACACTGGTAGGCTGTCGTCTTCGAAGCGCAGGCCGCCATTAATGCCGTAGTCGTCGTCCTCCCTGTCTTCGTCCCCTTCGGAGTCGCTGCCTAGAAACAACAAAAGAATTCATGAACAAGGGTACACAACGGCTATGATCTTGGATTGTATGGAAAACCTATACAATGCAAGATCAGCTTAAAATGGAAATACACAGCATCGCAGGCTATAGATAATCTGCTGGAAGCTGGAGCCCATTTTCAGTGGTTAACCAATAGGAGACCCCATTGCCCTTCCCCAGGGCGAGGGAAGTTCATGTAGAATTTTAACTAGAGAACAATAAAAGAAATAGCCTAGTAATAATTACCGTAACAAAGATGGTCTGCTATTTCATCGTCCCGTAGCACCCGGTGGTGGAGTAGTGCTCGCCTCGTAGTACTGGGTGTACTGGGAGCACTTCCACCACACGTTTCGAAACTGTAATAAAAAAACATATTGAATATTTGACTAACATGGTTGATATACCTAAACTAGTAAATTCTAATTACTTACGCTGCGGGCGACGGTACTGGCGAGCCCAGCAGGGACGGCACCGGAGAGGACACCAGTGGCACCGGCACCGAAGACGGTTCACTGAAACAAAACTTAATTTTAAGTAATATTCAAAGAAAAAGAAAAGAAATTAAAAAATAATGAATACTTACAGAGACTGGCTGGCGGCTGGTTCTGAAGAGGTGAAGGCGACAGGCTCCACAGTGGTTGGTGACCGGGCAGCGGTGGCGGCTGAGCTGCGACTAGTACTACTACTAGGCACCCAAAGCCGGGTCCTCTTGTTTGTTAGAGGCTGCTCCAAATGGGGGATGAGGATGGAGTCCTATACCGTCCCCCACATCCCCCTCATTGGAGTTGGTGTTTCCTAGTCTAAAATAAAAATAAAACATGTAACGGGTAAAAACTAAGAATCCTAGTTTTGTGAAAATCTAAGGTTTTTTAAGAAACTTACAGTAGTATGTCTGCAGCACTTCCTCTGCCACGGCCCATGCCTCTCCGCCCCCTTCGTCCACGCCTTCTGCCACCTCTGACAACTTCGCCTGCGCTGCCTGCACCTCCGGTGAGTGCACCTCTGGTGCGGGCACCCCTGGTGCGTACACCTCTGGTGCGGCCACCGCTGGTGATGCCACCGCTGGTGCTATAGGAAATTTCGTTGTTCCTGGAAAATATATCAGCCTAAGTATGCGTATGTATGTTTCTATAGTACACATGTATTTCTGTACATACATACATACATAGTTTAGGTTTTTGCGTCGTGGTCTTGGCGGGCGGGTGGTCGACGATACTACTTGGACGACGTTTGAAATGAGTACTTCAAGACTTTTCTACTTTAAGCACTTTAATTATTTTAACAATAATTTTAGATACAATGTAACTTATCACTAGAAGGCGATGCTAGGAATGGTCTCTCTTACTTCAAGTATGGTTTATATAGCATGAATCCCAGGAGGGGAGATTTCTTATCTTCAAGGTTTTCCATTAGGTCATAAATTATAATTGTGTTATGACCGTGAAATTTTCTAAGCTCTCTAGGATCGTAAAATAAAATCGTAAATTAAAATTTAAGTGGAATATGTCACTTGTTCGATATCTTTACGAGCGAAAAGTCGAGTTCACATTATTATAGTTCTTGGAGCTTATCCGCCTACAGAGTTGCGTTATCAGTATACATAACTCCTCCATCCTTAGATTGAAATTATCTAATGTAATTAGTTGTTTCAATTAGATTCCTCATTCCTAACTTTTCCTTACTTATACAAAATTTTGAAATTGCTTATGTTAAGTTTATATAATAAAATGTGAATTTCCTTATGTTAAGTTTATATAATAATGTTTTATAGTAACTATTTTATACCCATGCCACTATAAACTAATTATTTTTATACCCGTGCCATTATAAGATTATCACAATATTAGCTGCGATTTTATTACCTTATACATTTATATCTTAATTGCAACTTATTCCTATTCTAGAGGTTATACAGTTATATAATTAATAATAACTTATTTTTAGGTTAGTATACAATCAATCATAATTTCGTGACACTTTTATTTGTTAATACAGTACAATATTATTTCTTTAACATTTTTAATAATCAAGGTAAAGTAGAGGATATAATTTCTGTGGTCTCTTAACATTTTTGAGAGGGATTTTAGTAATCCTTTCTTTAATTTTTATTGGAATTACATTCCTATCTGTTTTTCCTACTACTTGTGCCTTTTCGAAGCGCGGTTTATCTTTTCCCCTTCTTTTATTAACTAGGCCTGTATAAATTACATCACCTGTATTAAAATTTACATTTTCTCCCGTTCCTTGCCGATTTATTTTATCTTGTGTCATCCTTTTAGATATGTGGTCATAGAGAACTGATGTTTTTTCTTTATGTTCCCTTAATAATTGTTGAGTATAATTGTACTCATAGTTTACATCGAAAATACTTGTGGAATTCGTGTGTCCAAAAGTCACTTCAAAGGGTGATAATTCCGTAGCTGAATGAATAGTGTTATTATATGCCATGATAGCATATGTCATCACCGATGCTGCGTCAGAAATTTTATGCTGGTATTTTGCTATTCTATATATTTTAGTAATAGTTGAGTGGAATCGTTCAACTATTCCCATGGAGTTAGGGTTGTTCGGGGTCCCTATATGTAATTGAATTTTATAAAATCCTAATTCTTCTTTCATCAAGTTATTATTAAATTCCGTTCCAGGGTCGCAACTTATTTTATCTGGTACACCATAATATGCAAAGTATTTAATTAACGCTCTTATGATCTCTGGTGTAGATCTACATTTTATTTCAATTGCTTGTCCTAGCTTAGAGAAAGAGTCGACAAGTGTCAAAAATGAAACTCCTTCTATAGAAAAGATATCAATGAATATTTCCTGAAATGGTCTGTTGCAGGTTTGTGTTAATTGCAACTGAGGTTTTAATGGGTTCCTATCATATTTCATTCTTTAACAAATGTCACAAGCATTGATAATTTTAGAAATGGTTTTGTGCATGTTTGGCCAGAAATAACTTCGTTTTAGTCTATTATATGTTTCACTTATTCCGCGATGACATGTTTTACCTTCATGATATGCTAAAACTATATTTTCTTGTTCTGCTTCATCTTTTACATAAATTATTCTTTTCGTACATTCTACTATTATGAAAAGTCCTGGAAATGTTTCCGAAATTACTTTATTAAATATCGCTCTTTGTGAACAATTATCATAATAAATGTAATATTTCTTTGACAATTGTATGTAAGTTTTTAAAAAGTCTTTAATATAGTTTTCGTTATTTGGTGGCATTCTGACTTCCATTATCTTTTGTTTTTCTCGAGAACGATCAGTGATCTTTAGTTCGTCTTTGTTCCAATTAATTATTATTATTTGATTTGGTTTTATATCAACTGCTTCATCTATTATTGGTATTTCATTGTTCAAGTTAATGTTTTCCTGACTACCGAATTCACTAGCTGTCATTGTTCTTTCATCGTCATCTTGATTTTCGCTACTAATACTATAAATACTTTCGTTTATATCCCTTTTTGCTTGAATTGATGCTTTAGATGAATTAGATTGTTCAACATCATTTAACATATTTAATTTAATACGAGATAATGCATCTGCATTAGTATTTTGTTTCCCCGATCTATAGACTACGTCAAAGTTATACTCTTGTAACCTTAATCTCCAGCGAGTTAATTTGCTGTTAGGTTCTTGTATAGAATACAACCATGTTAGTGGTCTATGGTCAGTATAAATAGTGAATTTCTTGCCATATAAATAAGGTCTGAAATGTTTCACTGCCCATATTACAGCTAAGAGTTCCCTTTCAATAGTGCTGTACTTTCTCTCGGTATCGTTCTACTAGCGTAAGCAACTGGTTTATCGCTGCCAATTGTTCCTTGCGATAAGACGGCTCCTAACGCTATTTCCGAAGCGTCTGTAGTTAATAAGAATGGTTTTTCGAAGTCTGGGTATTGAAGTAAAGGTGCGTTCACTAGTAACTCCTTACAACGTTCGAAGGCTTCTATAAATTCATTAGTTATTTCAAATCGTTTATTCTTTTTAAGAATTATTGTAAATGGTTTAGTTATTTTGGCAAAGTCTTTCACGAATTTGCGATAGTAACCTATCAGTCCAAAGAAGGATCTAACTTCTTTTACAGATTTAGGTAATGGATATTTCAAAATAGTTTTTATCTTATCTTCGTTGGGCTTAAGTCCATCTTTTGTTATTTTATGACCCAAATAAAGAACTTCTTTCTTTAAGAATTCTGATTTGTCCAATTGTACTTTAAGGTTTGCGTTTCTTAAAGTTTTGAAAATTACTTTTAATTTATGGATATGGTCATCCAGGTTATTAGAGAATATTATTAAATCATCTAAATAAATTAAGCAATGTATTCCTTGTAATCCTCTGAGGATATTATCCATCGCTCTTTGAAATGTAGCGGGTGCTGTTTTTAATCCAAATGGCATTCTTTTAAACTCGTAGTGCCCAAACTGTGTGTTAAAGGCTGTTTTTGGAATATCTTTTTGAACTTCTATCTGATGGTAGCCACTGGCTAGATCTAGTGTTGTAAAATATGTACTATTTCCTAACTTAAACTTAAAATGTCGGATATGTTTGGTAAAGGATATTTATCATCACAAGTTATTTCATTTAACTTTCTATAGTCAACGACCATACGATATTTTTGTTCTCCCGAAGCATCTATTTTCTTAGGGACTAAATGTACAGGGGCACTCCAAGGTGAGTGACTCGGTTGTATGATATTTTCTTTAATTAATTGTTCAACTTGCCGTTTTATTTCGGCGGTTTGTACCGGCGGTTGCCTATACTGTTTTATATAAATAGGATTATTATTACTGGTCCTTATGCAATGTTTAACTTCGTTAGTGAATGATAAGGGTATTTCCTCGCAATAAAATATGTCCTTATACTTGAGGCATAAATTATATATTTTATGTTTTTCCTCTTCGTTCATATGGTCAAGCCTTAATTTTTCCAAGTTATTTATTAGTATATTTTCTTTAGACTTTTCTTTATATTTAAGTATTTGTTAATGATAACATCATCGATAGTCTCAACAATAGTAGTTTTATGATATTATGTATTGAACATAGTTGGGCCGGGACCCTGAGCCTTTTTTTTACTAAATTGTAATTAATTTATTTTAAATTTATTAATGATTTTAGTAAATTATTTTACCTCAAGGAAGGGGACACAGCTTAGCATACATCTATAAAACTTAAAAAATTCCTTTTAGAATTAAGGTGTTGGCTATCGGCTATTGTCACTGGCAGTACTATTGTAAATTAATGTGTCACTCATTATGTACCATCATACACTACTCAAAACTAAATAGGGCCCACCATGTTTTTTTGCCTTAACTTAAAATTAAACATAATTGTTCAGTTTTTATGAATGTATAAGTTTCAAGTGGGCATTCAGGAATAGTGTAAACACAAACAATGGAATCATTTGTTTATTTCCTTTAATAAAAACACAAATAACAGTTTTTAGGAAAAATTACACAAAATAAAAGATAAACGTAATCTGGTAAAACACACGTCTTCTGAAAAAAAATATGGTGCTTGTTATTTTTTAATAACGAGTGGGTCCTCCTCTGCTCCGTATGCACTCTCTGAGCCTATCTGGTACACTTTCAATCAAGTGAGTCACGTTTGTGTGCGGTATTTGTTCCCAACAGACTTTCAGGGCGTTAATGAGCTCCTGCTGGCTGTTCACATCACTGTAGTTTTCTTTCAGGCTTCTTTTGAGTTGATCCCATAAATGTTCTATTGGGTTGAGGTGGCTCATGGCTGGCCATGGCAAAACGGTGATATTGGCTTCAGAGAGTGCTCTTTGTGTGGTGCGGGCTGTGTATGCGCGAGCATTGTCATGCATAAAGACAAAATTATTGACCACTCTTTGTGAAAACGGGATGACATGTGGCCGGATTACTCGCTCGATGTAACTGGCGGCGGTTACGGTACCTTCATTGAGAATTACCAACTCCGTTTTGCCGTGTAAGCTAATTCCACCCCATACCATAACACTGGGACCCCCCCATCGGTCTGTTCCATGCACGCATGGTTCAGAAAAACGTTCCCCTTCTCTTCTCCACACGCGTATCCGTCTGTCATCACTGAAAAACTTCACTTTAGACTCGTCCGTAAAAAGCACATTCCTCCAGTTATCCATGGTCCATTCCAAATGTTCCCGGGCGTACCTTAAGCGTGCTGCACGATGAGCCCTCGTCAGTTTCAGTCGAATAGCGCGTACTCTGGAGCGTTGTCCATCTTCGTGAAGCCGATTCCGAATGGTTTGGTCGCTGACTCTCGTCCCTGTGGATTACCGTAGTCGAGTTTGTAAGGTCCGAGCAGTAACAGTGCGCTCCCGTCGTGCGGTTAACCTTAGATATCGGTCTTCCTGGGCAGTTGTAGCTCTAACTCTTCCTGTGCCAGGTCTCCTAGCTACACTTCCGGTCTCCTGATATCGTTCCCAAACATTTCGGATTGCTCGTCGCGAAACACCGAGGTGTATAGCCACAGATCTCTGAGACTGTCCCTCTTGAAGCAAAGATACTGCTCTTGCAGCGGTTTCCATGTCCATATGTCGGCGAGAACCAGGCATAGTGATCACAACTAACACAGGAACCAAACAAAATTGTTAAAAACGTGAGTATTCCACAGCAGTGTTTAGTGTAGACTGAAAACTTAAGTGACCGAGAATTTGTGCATTCGATGTTTTTTTCGAGTACTTCACTTTTTTAGCTACCCTCTTGAAACCAATATGAATATTGTCGAAATAAACATTGATAAGGGCTCCTAAACATGGTAGCTTGATGGTTCAATGCGTAACTTTGATAACAACTACTTAGATAACTTTATTTTGACCAAAATAGTGACTGATTCGAGGTGGGCCCTATTTTGTTTTGAGTAGTTTATTTTAAACCTAAGGTTTTGACTATGTTTTCTTTAGGCATGACAATCTGTTCAAGTGACCTTTGACTTACAGGTGTATCATTGAGTATCTCATTTGCATTGGATCACCATTTGTGCAAACAAAAAAACTTGAGAGGTGTCAAGGGACACCCGGATGGAACGAAGTTTCTTTCGATTAATTAGTGAAGGAATTGTAATAAAAAAAATTTTTTTTTAAGTTATAATAATATTTTTTTACATGTTTCTCTATTACACGGGTTTATATCCCCCTGTAAGGGGGAACCCGGTCTTTTGATAGGCTTACGCGGGGAGATGGGTCCATCACGCAGAGGCCCTTTAGATAATTTTAATCTAAAATGTAATGGGACACTAACCGGGGACTGTCCATGGCTGCACTATAAAATGCAGTCTCGGATTGTCCCCGGAGGTATAAAACTATTGTATGAAATGTAAACTACAAGTATAAGGTCTATTGCACTGGTGCTAAATGGATTTAATACTAAGAAAAAGCACTATAATTATATTTTTTTATTTTATTATTAACAAATATAATGTAATATAAACTTAACCAGTAGGCTCAATTTTAGTAATAATTGGCTTGTGGTAACTGAAGTAGGAAACATATGTTTGGGATTCTAATTTATTTAAATGTCTTGGAAAAACTGCATCAATGGTAGTTTTGTTGTTGTTGATTCTGCTGGATTATTGCTTATTCTTACATCAAACTCTGCGTACTTGCTAAAAATACAAAAGCATATGTATAAAATCTCTACTTACCAAGCTCCATCAGCAATATCCGGAACTTGTGCAGAAACACTGTTAGGATTCATTATTGTTATTATTATTTATTATGTACAACAGTACGTGTTCTGAAAATACAATTTACAGCTGTTAGTTATCACTACCACATCCATGAATAGGATTATCAGGAAAACTCTATTATTCTTGTTCCACTCTAGGAACGTTGCTAACATCATTATCGTCTTGTTGAGATTGCCATTGGGCGGGTTAGATGCCAAGGCCATCATTTTTTCATGATGTACCTGCCATATATTATCTAGTCCGTCGGCCATCGCTTTTGATGAAACAGATGATTCAGAACTAGCCGCTCCCGAATTATCATCATTTTTAGTATTCCAGTTTAAACATTTCTTGATATAATTAAATGTTTTTCATAAGGGTCATGATCTGAATGTTTTTTTTTAAATCTAGTATTCAAAATGTTGCAACCGAAAAAAGGTGCATATTTGGATGTTTTCGAATCTTTTATTAAATTCCGATTGCAAGAAATGTTTCAACTCATTTTGTTGGCGTAACTGTGTCTAACACAGTTCTCAAATATTTTTTAATAGGTATAGCTTTGCTAGAAGTCTCGTATTTTTCCGCAAACAATCGTTCAGTGACATATGTCTTTAAAAAAATTCAATTTCGCACGACAATTTCATTTGTTTACTAGGAAAAAATATTGTTATGTAACATAATAATCCTTTAAATAAGTTTATGTAAGTACAATTAAAGCAATAATATAAATAGATACCCTTTCCTATTAAAGAGTAAATGTTCGTCTTCTGATGGCTTGACAAATGCCACATGCGTACAGTTTATGCATCCAACTATACCTGGGAGTCTAAACTGCCTCTGAATCCTGTAGTTTTGGAAAATATAATCATATTTTAGTTATTAAAAGGGCAGATTATAATGTTAAACTTTTTAATTGCTCATACTAAGTTATTGTATTATTATAAACCATGAAGCATTTATGAAGTACCTCTTGTCCATTAAGTAAATTGTTTATTGTGACGTACAGCAGATGTACATGTATAGTTTTCATAAATCATAACTTACTCAAGTCTAATTTGGGCTCGTTGTTGCGATCTCGGAAACATAATCCATTTATTTATAATGGCTGAATGGTTCAACACCTCAGCAACTTCACGTATGCACCTACTAGTTGTTCTTTGTACCAAATGCAGTGATAGTCCAACAATGCGTTGATATGACCCGTAACTAAAAATCTAAGCGTACATAACACCTGAAACATGATTTATAATATATGAAATTAATAAATAAGGCACTTTATATCGGTTATAAGTACGAAAATTACTTTCATTTGTAAACGAATTTCCTGGGTGCCTTTTAATGAGGTTAAACGTCGAAAATCATCACAAAGATGCCAAAAACTTGGTTTTTTAACCTAAAACGGTTAATAAATTCCAATTCAGGCATCTCCACAATTTGCTCCATTTTACGACGGTTCCTTCTTGTACGCAGTCGTTGCAATGCTTCTTCATTATTAGCTGCTGCTAGCTTATAATAATCTCAAACTATGCAATTTTACCCACAAAAATGTCACTGTACTCTTTACACAAGATAGCGTCAGGGTCCCAGCTCCTGCTAATATAGCGTGTTGCGGAAACGTCAAAATAGCATTTGGGGTTGTCAAAAGTGGCACTTACATACATTTTGATACAAATTTTGTCGTTTATGTGTCACGCTCGCTTACAGAAAAGAGATTTTCAGAGATTCAATGTTATCTATTACTTCCCTTATTGGTTCCTCTAAATCACCATCATCGGGAATGTCATTCCGTATAGCGGCTGATTGGAGCGAAAGCGCTATCCTAATGATAGCGCTTTCGACAGCGAATTCGTCTTTCTCACTGTCAAAGTCACTACCCGTGTTACGCTGCTGTGCCTTAGCCGATGCCCTGGGCACTACCGTCACCCGTTGATGGATGTGCGTCAACATTGGACGCCGAAGTGACGGCAACTCCAGCAGAGGGAACGCTAGTTATGCCTTCCTCTGTCCGAACGAGGACGGCACAACCAAGTTCCCCTGCACCAGCGCTGAACATAACGCCAGCGCTAAACGTAACACATTCCTGACACTCGCCCTCGAGCGTCAAATTCCCCATCCACCGACGGAGGTGCCAAGGCGCAGACGACTTCATGTCCTCGACTTACTCATCTGACACGTCCAGGGCCTCTAGACGCTCCAACGTATCAGCGCTGCAAAGAAATGTTGTTCTAAAAATACGCTCTGGTCCTGCAAGTAGCTACTGAGATAGTTTGCTGTTTCCGTTACAACAACCCATCATCATAATGTGGAAAAGACATGGGCAACAGAGTATAGAACTGAACTGCGATCGCCAACCCATGGCGAGTATGACATTTATCGGCTGAAATTATATGATGATTACAACAGGACCCGCCGACCTTAGTTGCAGTGAATTCGGGCGGAAACGATGAACCTAGAACTACACTAAAACCACAAAGAAAATAAACTTACTTGAGCGAAGAGACCCCTTCATGAAGATGGAAGCCGAGGACCTGCTGGGTAGATCATCAGCGCTGCAAAGAAACACAGGTTGTAAAAATACGATCTGATCCTGCAAGCTCCATTACAACAACCCCATCTAATTTCGTGGGCGTCGTAAAAGGCGACTCTGGGATTAGCCAGAGAATGGGAACATACGATCGCCAACCCGCCTGCCAGGCGTGATTACGGCCAAAAACCCCCCAATGAGCTACACCACAAAGAAAATAAAATAGAAAATAAACTTACCCAAAGTTTGAGTGAGTCGTGCGCAAACGACCGCCAAGGGTTCTGTGATGTCTGGCAAACGTTTCCCTCCTGCACACTGCGACACTTGTTTTTTCTCTCCCAAAATGTGTTTTACCTTCTTCTCTTCTTTGTTTATTCTTATTACTAAGCCATTCTTTTTTATCAACTTTAAAACGTTTCTTTCGTGTCTTACTCTTTTTTATTTCAGCAAGCGAATCTGACTCAGAATCAGAATAAGGAACAAGCTTTTTGTCTGTATCGCTACCATCTGATATCGGCGGATTAGGTAAAACTTGGATGTGTGGTTTCGACATGAGACATAACTTCTATATGACTGGTACTTTGGTCAGACGATATTACATCAAATTTTTGAATGGTATACGTATCAGAACTGTTTATGTTATCTGAGATCAAAATATTTGTAGTTTGTGATTCTATTTCAATTCGTGATGGTAGTATAATGAAATTATCGTTAGTGATGAAAGCATTGTGTACATTATAACCCGATAACAAAATGTTATCGTCTAAAGGCACGTCATCAAATGTATTATTGGGAAATGTAATATCAGAACCTATGTTCTCGAACTCGAGAACTCGGTAGATCAGTCAGTGGTGTTATATTGATATCGTTATTTATCTCATAGTAACTTCTGTTAGTATCTACATCTGAAACTCCTGGTATAAACTTCTCTGATTCTGAATATTGTAACTGATTATCTTCTAAAACGGGTATCACTTTATTTGGATCGTAATCTGACTTTGGAATTACATTGTTTAGTCCATTCTGTAAGTAACTAGCCTCAGATACCAAAGCTGCTAATTTCTTTCCCCGAGACATTCTGAAAATACCGAAAAAGACATTTTTTATTTATTTAATTAGAACGAAACAAACTTCATTAAATAGATACACAGAACTAAAAACATATTTTAACATCAACATTTTATTTGTAGAGGCGGCTTATATACATTATTATTAGAATTACACTTTAGAATATTATCTTTAACAAATTTAAGCAATAAATTAATAAAAAAATATTAAATTGTTAAACTGCTAAATCCATGTCCAAATAAGATAATATAGTGCCTAAACCTGCTAAGTCCCTAATATCTATGTGAGGAGTTGAATGTGATTAAAAACGTTTGATAAAGGCACCAAACAAAAAAACACTTGCAGATAAAACAAAATAAACTTACCTAGTTTATAATTCTTTGTTTACATCTTCAAATATTTTGACTTTTAACACGACTAAATTAGGCACGTCGCAAACGGCACGTGGGTTGGGGAACATTCTCAGTACAAAATTTAGGCCTCAATAGGATTTAACAGGTTTTCATTGTGGAGATTGGCGGGTGGTCAGAAAGCTGTTTTTCGTTAAACAGCATTTCTCACCTTTTTTCGTTTAATATCTTCGTTATTCCTTTACCACACGGTAGATAATAGTCTGAACATTTTGAATGGTATAAATAGTAAAATTTGCTCAAAAATGGACTTAGCAGGTTAACGAGTTAGGCCGACGATATATTGTATAATTGTATAATTTTCGCATGATGACATGTTGTTATTCCCAATCAATGCTTTACCGTTTACAAACAAATTGCAGTTAATTTTTTGTTGACATCCTGACATTTACTTGACTTATTTTTTAACTTTTTATTGACATCTTGAAATTTAATTTGACTTATTTAAAATTGAATTCTATATTTATGATATAAATTAGTATTAGTAGTTTTACAGGCGGAAAAAGAAAAAACTGCCCTGTACAATTAGAATTGGAATTATAATTGTATTATGACATCTTATTCGTAAGTCACTTACCCAGGCTTTCGCAGAATAAGTGAACAATCCATCGTCTTTGGGTTCAGCAGGAAATGTATTTTGAACAGTAACAATCCCACGCGCCTGTCGTTCCCATTCTCACAACACAAACAATCAAGGCTCTTAAGACACTAGTGCTTGTAACGATTATTTCATTGGATATCAAAATTACATGTAGATAAGACTCCTTAAGCAAATTGTTATGGTAGTTTAGTTTATTTAATTTAACATCAGACCACAACAACAACAAATAAAAAGAAAATGGCCGCTCGTTTCGGTTGGCTGGATTATCTGACATTTGTGTGAGTGACAGCACGAATGCGTATGAGTCGATACCGTTCCATTTAAATTTACACAATTTACAAAAAACAATATACATTTATTTCCTTTATTGAATACAACACATATGAATTACATTTTTAAATACATAAAAAACATAATATATATTTAAAAATATAAAAAATAGTAGCCGACCGGCGTCGGGAACAAGGTCCAAGTCACCGGTGGTTAGGGCTCCAGAGAGAGGAACCTCCTGACAATTCGAGCCGTGTCAAGGAGTACCGCTTTCTGTATCAAGCCCTTGACCCAACCGCCCAACGAGAGCCTCTTAAGGTGTTGGTCGAGGCTCTTGGGTATTAGACCATTGGCCGTAACGACTATCGGCACAATGATTGCAGAGTCTACCTCCCACATGTCGACAATCTCGTGGGCCAAGTCAAGATACTTAATTTGTTTATCTTTCTCGGCTTTCACGAGATTCTCGTCATGTGGAATAGTTATATCCACAATCATTGTGCGTCGCTCTGTTCGATCTATCACCACTATATCAGGCTTATTGGCTACAATAGTCCTGTCAGTGATGATAGATCGATCCCAGTACAGTGTGACATGGTCATTTTCGAAAACTGGGTCGGGCATATACTTGTAGTATGGTACTTCTGAAGTCACAAGGTTGTATTGCAGTGCAAGTTGCTGGTGGATAATCTTGGCCACTTGGTTATGCCTGTGCAAGTACTCGCCGTTAGCAAGACGAGAACAACCGGAAATAATGTGACGGATAGACTCGCCCGGACGGTGGCATGCCCGACAGATGTCCACCGTGCCGTCCTTCACAATATATTTCCGGTAGTTATTCGTCATGATAACTTCATCCATAATTGCACAGATAAAACCTTCGGTTTCCCCAAAGAGGTCATCGAAACGTAGCCAAGATACGGACGCTATAAAGTTCACATCGGGCCCATGTAAGGCCCTGTAAAAGCGTCCGTGAAGCTCCTTGCTTTGCCATACCTCCTTACGATCATTAGTGTCCAGTACTACAGGCATACGCCAGTTCTCTTTAGCCAAGGAGAGCGGGGTGAGTCCCTTGTCTATTGCAACCACATCTCGGTGCATCCCCACTTCAGCATGGAGAAAGTACTCCCTGAGGCTACACACCTCACGATTGTGCAGGGTCTTGGCATTTAAAAAGCCTCGACCCCCACACTTTCGTGGGATGTATAGCCTCATTACCGATGAACGTGGGTGATGGATCCGGTTTGTGGTTAGCAATGTACGAACTCTTCTATCCAGAGCGTCCAATTCAGTCTGAGTCCACTTGAGTATGCCGAAGGAGTACATTAAGACTGGCATGACCCAACTATTGAAGGCGCGCACCTTGTTACCGCCTGATAAAATACTTTTTAGTACTTTTTTCAGGCGGCCAAAGAAGCGTTCCTTCAACAATTGTTTCATGTCAGTCTCGTTTATGCCTAACGTTTCTGACATACCCAAGTATTTGTAAGTTTCGGTTGAGGAGAGGGATCTGAAATTTATGGAATCCGAAAGTTGTATTCCCTCGGATTCCATAATCCCTCCTCGTCTGACATGCATGACTGCACATTTGTCCACACCAAATTGCATCCTGATAGAGTTACTGAAAGTTTCAGTTATCTTTAGTAACTCCATCAGTCGCAAATTGGTGGGGGCAAAGAGTTTCAGGTCATCCATGTACAGAAGATGGGATATTATCTGACCACCTCTTCTCATCCTGTAGCCTAACCCTGACCCCTCCAGCAGTGTGCTCAGAGGGTTCAAGGCTAAGCAAAACCACAGGGGACTCAGACTGTCGCCCTGAAATATTCCCCGCTCGATCTTTATAGGTTCACTGTCCTCTCGGATCTGTCGACATCCTGGATAGTGAAGAACCGTCCTCCATTGTCTCATACATGCCATTAAGAAGGTGCGTAGAGTTGTATTTATTTTATACAACTCTAGCACCCTCAAAAGCCATGTATGTGGCACTGAGTCATAGGCCTTCTTATAGTCTATCCAACATGTCGACAGATCTTTACGATTACGTTTAACCTGTTGGCTAATGGCCATGTCAATAAGCAGGAGCTCCTTAGTACCACGGCACCCATTCCTACATCCATTCTGAGAAGTAGACATGATAGAATTGGTGTCAATGTGATGGTTAATCTTTGTTCTCAGGGTGGATGTAAGAAGTTTATAGACCGTCGGTAAACAAGTGATCGGCCTATAATTTTTGGGTTCCGTGGTACTACCAGATTTATGGAGCAGGTGGGTAACTCCCATAGTAAGAAACTGGTAGCGACCCAGACTCTAAAGACAACTGGAACTGGGACGCCAAACGGGCATGTGAACTACGCAACCACTTCAGCCAAAAATTGTGTAGCCCATCCGGTCCTGGAGATTTCCAGTTAGGCAACGGATGGACTGCATTAGCTACGTCTTGGGGGCTAATTACAATTGCCCCCATTTCGGTTATCGGTTCACATGCTCGTTCAACGTCCCGTATCCAATCATCTTCCGAATGACTGATGGGCACCGACCAGATGTTGCGCCAGAATGTGTTCATGGCATCATCATCCGGCAGGTGCACATCATCCACTTCTTTATCAGGCCGCTCCCAAGTTCTATATACCCACCTTTGATCACTTTGGAATATACGATTCATGGTATATCGCTCCACTCGCCGCTTGTATCTACGGATACGGTTTGCCCATGCATAAACTTTCTGCTTCAAAAAGTCGATGCGCTCTGTGACATGGTACGTATATTCTCGGGGATTAATATCAGTTCCCGAGAATGCCCGTCTCACAAAGCGCATCACTCTTGGGCGGGTGTTGCCCGCCTTGAAGCAGATAAGTTTGCCGATGAGTGCCCTAGCCTCACTAATACGACCCTCAATCCTATACTGCCAAGCTGGCACGGCAGATTTCGGTCGTGTAGCTCTGTCGTTTGGAAACTTAACATGAGCCACACGACATGCCGCAACAGCCGCACAGTAGAGGATTGAATGTGTATCAGCCAGATCTTCGCTACTATCAAAATAATTTGGTAGCAGCGAATCCAGAGCACACACCAGCGCCCTATTTTTGTTATGCATAGGCAAACGTGGAAGACGCGGTCTATGCTCAGGTGGTGTGGATCGATATTCCCGAATCGCATCGTCCAAAGTTCTGCTTAAACTTTCACTGCACTGGGTACTTACATTTGTAATCCTGTCACTATCTACCTCGTCAACGCGATCGGGTTGCGGCTGAGCGACGGAATATATGTGTGACTGTGCCGCAATCTGTGACGAGGCAGGGAGTACAAGATTACTCTGCGATTCTAGGCGAAGTCGATCAAGCACGGTGTCGTCCAACATGTGACAACGTTGGATGGCCCTTACTTGATCCGATAGTCGTTGGACCGAAACGTTGACGGTTGGTTCAAGTACCTGGAACAGAGAGAGCATCCGAGCACGGTACGCAGTCAGGTTAGCCACATGACATTTTCATTGATCGCCTGTGACCATCGCATGCGCTGCACACTACCACCGGAAGCGGGGATCCTGTTAGAAGCCGGTCGGCCTCGTGGTCCTAAGCATTCCGGTGGCCGGGGTCCTCCCCGGCGACGTGCAGGTGGTGGCGACGACGGCGGAGAGAAATACTCGTCGCTAGAGCTCGACGCTACTACAGCAGCAGGTGAAGCTGGATCCACTGCCTGCTGCCGCGAGGCGGAGCTTAGCGACGAGTCCGGAGATGTTTGACGTGTAGCTTTGGCTCTGGCTCTGGTCAGCATTATATTTTGTTATCTGCATATTGTTGTTGAATTCCAATCCAATTCCAATTTTAATTTATACATTTATTTATTATTATACTCATAAATCACACATTTTATTTGGTTTATACAACTGTTACGCTTAGCGCCAGTATAAGTAATGTTTTTATTTTATTTTAAGATTTTATGGTTTTATGTAATACCGGACGACGTCAATACGTCATATACCAGGATGTCACAGAATATCAGCGCAGTGGTTTTACGACATAAAATTCTAAATGTGCGAGCATCATGTAGCCGTTAATGTTATATATTTAGTACCTTTGGCTTGGTAGTATCGGTCTGTCATGCTCATTAAAATGTCTTGCTGGCGGTGGCGCTGTGTATCGGGTCGTTCGGTTCCCTAAAATATGGTTGAGCTAAGCGATGCTGATGTATGCGTCATGCTCGTGAAGGGGTACCGTCTGTTGGGACTGGTCAGCCATTAACTGCCATGACGAATAATGATTATATTATTTATTTACTATGTTTTTTTATACATTGGCCTACATAATGCTCGTTATATGTTTTACCTTAATTTGTATTAATCAACATTGTAATCTCAATTATTTTAAAAGAGTATCTATGCAGTTTCTTGCCGGCTCTTCTCCATAGATCAACTATTTGGAACCTTGCAACTTAGATTCTGCGTTTCATAAGTGCCAATATTTGGTTTATTTGAAATAAAAATATTTGACTTTTCAAAGTCAAAATCAAATATTTTTGACTTTGAACATCTATCGACTCCAGGTGACACAGAACACGTTGGCCAAAAACCCCCCAATGAGCTACACAAGAACCACAAAGAAAATAAAATAGAAAATAAACTTACCCAAAGTATGAGTGAGTCGTGCGCAAACGACCGCCAGGGGTTCTGTGAACATCTATCGACTCCCTGTAGGTGTCACAGAACCACCTGACGTGCGGGAAACAACAATAGCCTGGAGCGGCGGCTGAACCTGCTTCCTAAAACAATCATAATAATAATATCAAATCACTGTAAAACTAAATGTAGCAATAAACGTTATGTAGGAAATATTTACCAAAGCTGCACCTCAGGTTCATCCCTCATGTTTGGGACTTCGTTTATGAGCCCCATGATTATTGCCCTCCGTGCCATGGACGGGCGATTGCGCACCTGCCCCTGCTCAGGTGTCCCTGACCGGGAACGCAGCAGGTGCGCACTTGTAGATGGTAACCTAAAAAGACATAAAAGATACATTTATTTCTACTAAAGTACATAATTAATTATAATTGCCCGGTCCCATAATTATAATAAAGATACTTACTTTTTTAAATTTCATTTAGGTTCTTACTGTCCACAGTCTTTCGACGAGAGCCTTTTGCGAAGCCCGGATTTTTGTAGATCCGGGTTGACACGGCGGTTACGCGGATTCTGCGTATCTATCAAACTCTCCGCTTCCGATCTCAGTTGATTTTCAAAATAGCTGTTTAGTTTATGTTTGCCTGGTGCTGTCGCTGCCTCTCCGCATCGGCCTCGGGCGTGAATGGTATCACAGGCACTCTGTTGAAGTTGGCTATATTGTGCAACACGCTGCACGCGTTCACTATTATTTTTCCTGCAGTGATGGGGTTATAGTGCTATGCACGCGCCGCAAGCAAGCATCTGAAAACAATCTATTTTCTATTAATTAATCTTAGTTACCTTCCAAGTTGTTTTTATTTTTGTGTATATGTCGTTCCTTGTTTATTGACTTGGCTCAGTCGATTTTCTATTTGCAAAATGTCTACCAGACATAAAACATCAATTTCTCAGAATGTCTGTATGGTAACACAGAAACGAATGTTTTAAATTAAGTTTCTTGTGCCATACATTTCGTGTTTGCATATATAATGTAAAGAGCGAGATTCATTGTACAAATACCAGAAATAAACAAAATATTAGTTCCTAAAATTTAGATTGTCAAAAACGAATTAATTTCTTATTGGTAACTACTGTGTTACTAGAAATAAAAAAAATGCATTTTTAACATTTATTTAATATTTTTTTACATATTCTGCTCAAATTGTTGGCCTCTATTGCGAATTCAGGCCCGACATCTATGTATTTCGTATCTCCACTGTTGTGGTACGAAGTCGCATTTCCTCCTTAATTGTATTGAACGCCGTTTCAATGCGTTGTAGTAATACCTCCCTAGTCGGAACCTCCGTGGCGTATACCAGCTCTTTGGCACGTCCCCAATCATATATGGTCATTTTGAAGGAACTCCAAATAGTTGCCGCCATTGAGGTTATCGGGCAGGTAATGCGGTCCAACTAACGTTTACACTAAACCTCCTTTGAAAAGATTTCTGTTTTTTAACACGTGGGTTTTCCATTTTGTTTGTCCAGTGGTGCAGATTGTGAAGATTGAGTATTCCTTTTTGGTAAATTTGGATTCAGCCGTCCACACTTTTTTTAAAAAAATATTAGGATCATCCACATCCGTGTGTAACATAAACCGACGGAATTCCACTCGTCTGTCAAAGTCGCCACCCTCAAGACCTACAAGCAAAGAACTCTTTTAAATTCCTGTTGAGCAGTAAATAATTGCACAATAAGATTTTTATGGACCGGCGGACCGCCTGTATGGACTAACTGATTCACTACCTGGAAGTGACGTCATACCATACCCATTACCTGCTAAACAAAGGCATCGTCAAACAAAGCGTGGACGGGTTTAAAGTTGTTTAAAATTACATACCTTGCATGGGAGTGTAGTGGAATGGATGCTTTTCGTTTTGCTGAAGAACTTTCCACACTTTTCATATTGAAATATCAAGATGTGCTGCCACATTTCTAATGCTTCTTGTAGGGTCTTCCTCAAAAAGTTCCAGTATTCTCTCGTCCACTTCAACATTATGTCGCACAATATGGCCCCTTGGTTCATAAAAAGTGACACTGCCAGTCTCGCGTAGGCGTCGGTATGTCTCTTGGAAGACTCTGCGGCCAAGTAATCGTCTACCAGGAAAGCGTTCCTGGTAAAGTCGTTGCGCAGCGTATAATTAACGTTTTATTTTTAACGAATAGTGTTTTTCTTTTATAAACTCATTTACTTTATGAGCACAGCAGTGCTATTCTCTAAAAACTAAAGTCGAATTCGAATCTCACTCAAGTGACCGCTCTCACTTCGTAACCGAACCCACTTGACCTTGAATTGGTATTCTATAAACATGTCGACGGCACTTGACGTTATTTTAGTGATTGTGACGATTTCAAAGAGAAAATGAAATGTATAATGGTATTGTTTTGCCATTAATGACCCATAACATAATAGCTAAATCACTATTGTATTATGTGTCATTAATGGCAAAACAATACATACAACAACACATAGTTATTGGTTCATATTTGATTTTAAAAACTTATGTATATCTATGGTAAATTTTTGGAGACCGCATTTTTAGCCTAGGCCTTAGCATCAGTTGGGGAGGGATTAAGGTAGTTAGCCGAAAATTTAAAAAAATAAATTATTATTGTTAAACTTTCTGTTCCGTGTGGTGTCCGGGTTTACAACCAGAGGGATGGGCAGCAGCGTCCCTTCTGTGAAATAGCAGCCATACTGCGCTCACCAACCCGCATGCCAAAGTGCCAAGCGTGGTGAGTATTGGCAAACTCCCCCCAAAATGACGACACTATTGTGGAAATCTATGGAGGAGGCCTTTATTCAGCAGTGGACGTCTATAAACCGATATGATGATGATGAAACTATTTGTCCTCTTTGTGTCTATATATTATATAATTATTAAAATAAAGTTGTGTTTGTGTTAAACTATATTATAAAATTCTGTGCACGCCGCAAATGATTGATTAAATCTTGTCTGCTTGATTGTCCAGTCCCAACAGCTAAAAAATCTGTAATAAAAAATACATATACATATTATTTACTGTGAAGGGAATAAAAAAGTTTATTGTCAATCTTACAATAAACATTTTTGGCAAGAATATGTATTTAAAATTTAATTAACATCATTAAGGTATGTCAACTAACTTTTGTTTAAATGCTATTCTTTCCTCTGCATTCTGTGGGAATCGTATATATTTCCTTATAATGCTTGGTTCAGTGCCTCCACTACCTCGTAAATGCAGCGAGACACCGATGGCTGGGACAACGTATTTATATTTTTTAAAGGAAGGAATAAGGAAATAATTATCTGACTATATAATATACCAAACTGCTAATATATATTAAATTGTTTTGGCGGATAAACCTCAACCCCTGCGTTACGGTTTCTTTAAGAAGTCATGAATATCATGAAGCAACTTTTCAATAAGATCCTCTGACAATCGGTAAATATCCACGTTATCTTTGTCTCGATTACATAATTGTAAATCTCGAATTTTTTGTGCTTGGCGACGACTAATGTTAGATTCCAAACAATTAGCTTTTTCCAATAAACTACAAAGCACAACTAACCTCGCCATCTTATCTCCCAATTATAACCTCAAATCACTTAATTAGGTACACAATAAATTATGCAAGTAGGCAAGTAATTTTTAATATATGTACGAAATATTTACTCTGTAAAACATTTTATTAGATTTGGGTTTGTTTTACATATTTTTATTTGAATATGATAAATTTCGACAGCAAATTCGATTGCTATATAGTAACTTTTTATTTGACAAATTAATTCGAGTGTGAGAATGAATTATCTGGAGGAATGAACGAAGGATTTCCCTACAGAATACTAGTTACATAGAAACAAACGTCAATACATCAATCCTGAAGGTTCGTCTCGACACCACGCTCACCTGGGTGGCGCTAGTGGAATTATCGAGTTTTACCGAATACGGCCTAATAATTTCACCTCGGATTCAACGTTCGAATTACGAAAACGTTCTTACAGAATAGCACAGCAGTTCTCGACTCCACAATATAAAGTCGCGTGATGCGTACAGTAACTTCTTTTTAACTCATAGTATTCCTGGAAATCGACGGAGAGGTGCGTGGTGTCCATTTCTTTTGCAAAAAGCATTTCTTTGCATGTCAAACATAGGCACGTTCTTGTAGTTCAGCATCATCTACCGTGCCTTGTTGTATATAATCGTCATCCAGATCTAAGAGCATTGCTCCTCTGGTGTCCTCTTCAGTGCATAATGTCTCACCTGTCTGATCTTTCGTTTGATCATTCGACAATAATATTTTGCAGTTGTCTAATATGGCGTTATTCTCATCCAGTTTGCAATTGAGACAAATTGCTAAGAATGGCTGTTTTCAAGCATACAACCAATTGTCCTACAGTAGGGTTGGAATCGGATCCATAGTTTAACCTGATGCAACCAAATCATTTTTCAAGCGGATCATGCTGAATTTGCCGTGTTGCTAAACTTTTTATATCAGTATGTTTAGTTGTGAGGGTAGTCCATTTATGCAGCCGTTCTATGCCTCTAATATATATTATTACTGTGTACTAAGAGTAGAAGGAGTGCTTCTACATCCGGCAAATTGTAATTTCTTATAAAAGTCTTTCATTTCCCTAAAATGAGATAAATGTGGTGATTTAATATTCAGGTTTGTGGTATGTGGTTTGCCTTTTTTAAATCTGCTCTGTCAGCATTGACACATATTGTTTTGTCGATGTTAGATATAACGTTTGCAGTTACTGCAGCCTCCGCAGGTAATTCTTCTGAAAATGTAAGAATATTTATTTAGTATTGAGAAATAATATGTTGAAATGTTCTTTATTTTAGCAAGTAGGTTTCAAGAAACACTTTCCCTCGTCAATAACCTACTAAAAGCTGACAATATTAATCAACTACATACAACAACAAAACATAATCAAGACAAAACCATAAAATAATACACATAGTTACTTTTTCTTACAAGATCACAATATCAATCGACTTAATATTAAAATACTTAATCATAACTTTTATTCGAACTAGCCATACTTAATTAACGGCCCTACTATGTCTAAAAATAACCTATTGAGTGTTATTCTACCTTTAGTCGTCATAACCATTGATTTTCGCACATAGGTACGAGTACTTAAACTTATTCAGCCTTATTCCAAAACACGAACTAAATATAGTTCTGGGATTAGTACTAGGTTTAAACCATGAACTAAATAGAAGTTAATACAAAACGAGAATTATCATGAATGGATGGATTATCTCTGGTACTAAACTTAAACCGGCGAGACCCCTAGTTTATCTATGGGACTAACTTCGGTAATAACATATTTGACGTTATTGTTGTTTTTATATTTCGTCTTTTATTTACAAATCTTGGAAACATGGATATTAATATGATTGACTTGATGGATTTGGAAGATTTGGACATGCTGGAGACCTTTCGGCGATCGGATAAACGTCGTCATCGTGTGAATCCTTTTGAATTGAGTGACGAAGATTTTAGAAATAAGTATAGATTCACAAAACGATTCGGAAATAAAATTGTGGATGTTTTACGTGAAGATCTAGCCCACGACCCTCGAGGATCCCCATTGAGTCCTGAAGTTCAAGTGGTTTGCGCATTACGCAACTGGGCTCGCCATGAAGTAAGTGATATTTATAACCTTGCTTAATGCTAACATAACGCAAGAATAAAAGCCAAAATTTACAATAATATTACATAATTATCTATTACAATTTTTCATTCGTAGATTCAAGACCATACGGCTGATTTACATGGTGTGTCTCAACTAGTTATAAGCAAAACTTGTAAAAAGGTGGCGGAAATTTTGTCACGGATGTCCCGAAGATTTATAAAAATGCCTACTACTTTAAATGAACAGGAGGAAACCATTAGGAAGTTCCGCAGTATTGCTAGTTTTCCTACAGTAATTGGCGCAATTGACTGTACTCATATAAGATTAAAGAAAGTAAATGCAGATGGGGGTCAGTTATATATTAATAGAAAAGTGCTTTCGTCTATTAATGTACAGGTTGGTACTTTTAATACAAATATTTTAAATAATCTGATTTTCTCCTAATAACTTCACATTACCCAAACAGAATACTTAATTTGTTTGACTATCTCATGGTGGCAACCAATGTATATTAAAGTGTCAGAAGAATGTGATGTTCTTATCAGGTGTCACTTTTCAGGTGGTTTGTGATGCTGACCTGAAAATCATGGACATTGTTACCAGGTGGCGTGGCAGTGTACATGACTCGAGAATATTTCGAGAATGTAGATTAAAACAGGTTTGAGGCTGGAGCATTCTCTGGAATATTGCTGGGTGACAATGGCTATCCTTGTACTCCATATTTATTGACACCCCTGCTGAGACCCACAACACCACAAGAAGATAGTTATAATAGGAGCCATATCCGTACCCGGAACACAGTGGAAAGGTGTTTTGGTTTGTTGAAGCAACGGTTTCGTTGTCTATTACGAGGCATGTTTGGGGATATTGAAACAGCAAAAAAGACAATTGTTGCATGTGCTGTACTCCACAATATATCCATAGACATGAGGGAAGACCTGTTTCCTGGTGACGAAGATAGCATTGAGCAATCTTCATCTGAACCTGTAGTTCAAAGTTATGTTCCTACTTCAGTAAGGGGAAATATTAGGAGAAGGCAGTTTATTGAAACTCATTTTCAGTAAACAATTTTATTAATAACAATTTACACGTATTTTGTAGTTTAATTAAATTAATAAAAGTTTAACAAACATTTGCAGGAATCAGTATCTGAAAAGAATAATTTCATAAATCAGGATATTAACAACATGTTGATATATTCAATCAATTATTTAATTTAAAAATATATGTAGTACTTGATGGGGAGGAAGGGACACAGCAGTGAATTACTGTAGCAGGGTAAAAGATGCCTTCTATTATTTATTTCAGCACGGGTTTCATTCATTCATATCGGCCATTTATACGTCCACTGCTGAACAAAGGCCTCCCCCATAGATTTTCACAACTATGTCATCATTTTGGGGGGTATTTGCCAATGCTCACCACGCTTGGCAGGCGGGTTGGTGAGCGCAGTATGGCTATCGTTTCACAGAATGGACGCTGCTGCCCATTCCTCTGGTTTAGATTCCCTTAGTCGCCTTTTACGACATCCACGGGAGGAGATGGAGTGGTGCTATATTCTTAATCCGGCCACCACACGGAATTTATCCTTCAGTACTGGTGTTTTTCTTACTCTCTAATAAAGCTATTTGTAACTCCAATTTTTTAATTTTTGATTTTGATATTTCAATGGTATATTTGTGTTCAACATCCATCACTTCTAGCTGTCTCTTTTAAAAATCTGTATTGCTTTGTACGACTGAATGGCGCATTTCTTCACTTCTGTAAAATCAAATAGAATAAGTTATTTTTATAAACATAGAAAAAGTTATTTTTTATAACATATAAGAAGTAATGTTAGCGTAACAAATTCTTCTTCTCTTCTTTATTCGCTAACAATGTTCCATAACATTAAAGTATAGATAAAATATATTAACAAGTATGTATTGTATTAGAGTAGGTAACCATTTCAACATAACTATTACACGGGTCAACATGAAATTTGACTTTGATTGCAAAGCATTAAATTTCGGTAGTTTAGGTCGTAATTAGACGGAAAAAAAATATATGGCATAAAAAACTTTGCTTTTGTGCTTAGAAGACTGATTGAACGAAATTTTTAAAAATCTCGGATTTTAATTTTTGATTGAAAATAAAACTATTGAAATAAAAATGTTTATTATTTTTATTAAGTCTTACTATCAAATTAGCTTACAGAAAAGTGTAAAATAACTTAAAAGTGCACACTTTTACTTTTTCTTTTATGTTCATAGCTACTTTCTCTCAATAAACCCCAAATATAGTCGCCCATCATGTTTTCATTGTATTGGCCTTGATAGCGTTGTTCAAAATTCATGATGTCCTGATGGAAACGTTCTCCTTGCTCTTCGGAATAGGCTCCCATATTGTTTTTAAATTTATCCAAATGAGCATGCAGCATATGTACTTTTAATGACATCCTGCAGCCCATGGCCTTAAAATTTGTAAGCATATCCTCAACCAACTTTTCGTAGTTTTCAGCTTTATTATTTCCTAAAAATCCAGAAACTACTGCTTTAAAACTGTTCCAACTTGCTTTTTGAGTACGATTCAGCAACGTTGGAAATTTTTCATCGGCGAAAATCTGTCTTATTTGCGGACCAACAAAAACCCCAGCTTTAACCTTTGCTTCCGATAACTTCGGAATTATTTTTTTTAAGTATCCAAAAGCTTCTGAAGTTTCATCCAGTTTTTTAACAAATTGTTTCATCAACCCTAACTTAATGTGCAAAGGCGGCATTAACACTTTTTCCGCTTCAACAATCGGCTCAAATTTGACGTTCTGTTTTCCGACACACAATTCTGTTCTTACAGGCCATGACCGTTGAATATAGTGTTTAGAATCCGCTCTGCTATCCCACAAGCACAAATAACACGGATACTTTGTATATCCACCCTGTAGCCCCATTAAAAATCCCACCATTTTAAAATCTCCAATCAGCTCCCAGTTATACTCACGATACTTTACAGATTCAAGCAAAATTTTGACACTTTCATAATTTTCTTTAAGATGTACTGAGTGAGCAATTGGAAGAGACGGAAATTTATTTTCGTTGTGCAATAGAACTGTTTTTAAACTTTTTGTAGAGCTGTCAATGAATAAACGCCATTCGCTAGGGACACAGGGTATGCCAATTGCTTTAAACATACCTTTAATGTCATTACAAAAACAAAGTCCATCTTCCTTCGTGAAAAACGTTGGAAACATTTCATGCCTAGTCCGCTGATCCGTGATCTTAACATCATCAAGTAAATTCCACTGTTTTAACCGAGAGCCTAGAAGCTCTGCTTTATTTTTTGGCAAATTTAAATCTCTAATTAGATCGTTAAAATCTTCTGAAGTAATGAGATAGTGTTTTGGTTGTTCAGGTGTAGGCAAAATCTCCTTATCGGAATCACTTTTATAAGAACTAAAAGATGAGCCACTTTTCTGCGATAATTTTTTTGGTGGCTCAGGTACTGGTCGTGTCAGGTCGTGAGCAATTGGAGCAGAAGAAGATTCGAGGTCAGGATATTCAATAGGTTTTGCATTTTTACCTCTACGTCTTTTACTCGGATTCACCATACAAAAGTAGCAGTCAGTAATATGGTCTTTTGGTTCTCGCCAAATCCTTGGTATTGCAAATTTCATAGACCTTTTCTCACCTCGATACCAACCTAAAAATATAAAAATAAAAATTAATATGTCTATTTTATTTTGGATTCATCGCTTAATTAAATAAAAATTGCTTACCTTCCAAACACCTTTTACAATAACTACAAGCAACATGTGAAGCCCATGGCTTATCTTGATTCCGTACAGGACAGTCAAAATATACTTCATAGGCTTCACAGAGAACGTGAGATGTCTTTAGTTCATATTTCACGTCTCGAACTTTAATAAATTGACCACATATAAAACAAAATGCATCAGCATCGTATTTGCACTTTCGTGACGACATTTTAAGTTATTCTGGGCTTGTAAATAACACCTGATGGTTGTTTATCACTCGGGTGCCATCTAGCGGCACAGTGTAACCGTTAATACCCCACCCTCACCGCGCGGTCTTTTTAAAAATATTAAAACCAATTAAAATTTATGAAAAAATTGAAAAATGAGTATTATTATTATAACTATCACAAAAGCAAACTTAATACCGAAAAAAGGTATTTTCTTTTCGTTTTTGTGCATAACTAACTGGAAAATAATAGTATAAACTTTAGGACAAAGAACGAAAATTTTTTTGTAGAGTCGTGTTATGCAAGCGTCTTTTACTTTGTTTTGCTAAGCTTCTTGTATCAACGGTCTCATTATTGGTGACTATCACCATTTTGGATCTGTAGGTGGATCACTGGATATCTCTAAAATTTATATAAATATTACAATGATGCAGATGATGATAACAAAATAAAAGTATCAGAAAGTAAAAGTTAAAAAACATGGACAAGATTAAATAAATCTTGTGTAGATGTTGGACTTAATTATATTACATTTTCAATAACTGTTATTTACCTTGCACCTGCACAACATTGTGTTTTGGATTTTCCTCATTAATGACTATTTTTGTGTAATTTTTTTCAAAACTAGGGCCAGGCTAAGTCTTGTCAAAAATTTATTTTATAGTTGTAGCCACTGTATCTGCTTTCTAAAAGAAATAAAAAACTCATTTCCTGCCATGTTTTCACGCAATCATTATTATATAGTATTTTATCCTTTAAATTAGGTATTTGATATTTTGAAGGAATATTGTTATGAATAAGATAAAGTTTATTTATTATAAATAATGGAATACTATAAACTGGCTTTGGCTAAGTAATTTATGTGCTATGCTAGTTGATGCATGTTAGAATTTATTTTGCTATAATAAAAGCTATTTTGAATCTTAGGAACATAATTTCGAATTGTAAATTGCATACTCTAAAGACAGATTACAGAAAACACACATACAGTACTCCATAATTTAAGTAGTCTTCATCTTCATTTCAGCCGAATGAAATCCACTGCTGGACACAGGCCTCCCCCAAAGAGAGCTCATTGGGGGGTCTTGCCATAATCGCCACGCTTGGCAGACGGGTTGGCGATCGCAGTTGAGTTGTTAATGTACTCGAAGGACGCTGCTGCCCATCCTCCGGTTAATTCCTTAGTCGACTTTTACGACACCCACGGGATGAAATGGGGTGGTGGCATTCGGAGCCGCAAGCAAAATAAAAAAATGTAACGATTTAAATTAAATGTTATATGGTATGATAAATAAGACTTGATTTACCACTTTGCATCACTGTCATTCATCATTAACTTCAATGACAAAGTCGTGAGGAGCAATCGCCATTATTTCTAAGTCCTCGGGAGAAGGTGATGGTGGTTTTCTGCCACCCCCAGTCTTTGATTGTTCCCTCCTATGGTATGATAAGTTGGACTTGGCAGACAACTTCATTCTCTTCCAAGCCAACTTTAGTTCCCCATCTGATCGGTATTTTCCCCATATCTCATTAAATCTAAAAATAAGTATGCTAATCAATATCACGTAAACAATACTGTACTTTTACACATAACAAAAGCAATAAGTACTTACTTAGTCGTTATACTCTTCCACTCTAATATTTTCTGCACATTTACTGACGTTTTTGTCGACTTGTCTTCTATGATATGTGCTGATTGAGCAATAATTGTACGTAATATTTCCTATAATAATAAGAACATTCCCGTTAGTCGAATTTAGGATGGTACAAAGCATTGCTTTCCGTGTGGTGCCGGCTACTTATAGCACCAACCCATCTCATCCCGTGGGTGTCGTAAAAGGCGACTAAGGGATTAGCCGGAGGATGGGCAGTAGCGTCCTTCGAATACATTAACAACTCAACTGCGATAGCCAACCCGCCTGCTAAGTGTGGCGATTATGGCAAAACCCCCCAACGAGCCCACAACACACCCATAACGGTCGTTGTGGTGTACTTTGAGGGAGGACTCTGTCCAGCAGTGGACTTAATTCGGCCGAAACGACGAAAGCATTGCTTTATAATAATATAAATTTCGATGTTTCACAAACTTTTTCTTCAGCGGTCCAATTTTCACCTCTTTTTTTTCTTTTGTAGTTCCATTTTTTGTATAGGTAGCTCACGATTTAATCACACAATCAACCAAGCAAACCACATGAACTGTAATACCACCAATATTTAGAAGGAACAATGAATAAAAACGGCAATTATTTATTCCTATGGACGCGACATAAACATGTACAATCGTCTCGAATTACGCGCACACGGCACCGATGAAATTCACTCCATTTCACTATAAGAGTACTTAAAAAATATCAACAACTTGATTGTTAATAGCGCGTCAAAAGAATAAGTTGTGTTTGTTCTCTATATCGTAACCTAAACAAAGAACAACTTATGATACATTATTGCACTGATAAATAATTATTTAAGTGTTTTAAGTGTGAAGATAATACCAATATTTAGAGAAACAGAACGTTGTTTCGAATGAAATCTGTATGAACGAATGAAATAACGTAATTTTTTGCTTGTTATCTGTGGATATTATTTAAACCAGTACTAACTTTGGTACTATCCTAGTACTATCTGATTCTCTGTTAATCTCGGTTTTGTAATAAGCACACATTTTAATACCAGGACTAACTTTAATACTGTAACAAACCTAGACCTTTTAGTTCTGGTTAGTTAAACCTGTACTAAAGATGTAATAAGCACACATTTTAATACCAGGACTAACTTTAATACTGTAACAAACCTAGACCTTTTAGTTCTGGTTAGTTAAACCTGTACTAAAGATGTTTTTTGTAATAAGCCTTAAGTTGTTATTTTTTATATTTATTAACAAAGTCCGCCTCATCTTTCTCAATCCCTAGCGTCTCTGATAACGTGGACATATTTGTTGTTCAACATTCGCTTGATACCACACGCGTGTCCGCTAGTGGGCAACATGTGACAATAATTTTTAGTAATTCATTTGGCATTACTATCTTTAAACCTTTTGCATGTCTTTAATAACACATGTACGTGGCCTGGACCACTGAGACTTTTCATTTATAGATTGAGTTAATAATTCCTCTCCTAATTACTCTTCTCTTACTATATAAATATATAATGTATGTTTGTTTTCTTCCAAACTAAAGCTAAATGCCTCGCGTATCGCGTAAACAGCTCGTGTATGACGCGATCGGCATGCTGGCCACACATCTTACTTCATATCACTTTCCGAGGTAATGGAACCTCTTTCGTTCTCATTGCCACATAATAATTCAAAATAATTCTTCTGTGATTTAAGCATCTCACAACTCTTGGGTGATCAGTCCAATGGTTTTGTGATATCTCAAACAACGGAGGAATATTATCTCTTTTCTCTCGGGTCTCTTACTTATACCTATAAGTAAAAAAACAAAGTTTAAGCTATGTATATTATTTTTTCTTCTTTTGCTTTTGGTAGGCCATGAGGTGTAGCAGCATGTCCTATGTGTACTTTGTGTATTCTTACTCTATATAATCGTATGTAATCTTTGTATTAGTCAGTAGTTATAGAACATTCGTGAACATCATTTGTTTTATTAATTACTCCTCGCGTCGAACCAATAATTAATCCAAATGTGCCAATCAACATAGAATAGAAAAGTTTCCTTACCAGAATGCAGCAGGTTTCCGGAATAAATGATGAATTGAATATGCCACATTGGAAGACATTGGTTGGTAAGATTAGTGTGGACAGTGTTATAGAGCGAGGGCTTTTTTTATGTACTAGCTGTATGAAGGCTGCTAGAAGCGTTGAATAAAACCAGATATTTTTCACACGAATTTAACAGAAGTTTTCGGATGTCGGACATACGAAGGCGATCGTTCCTAATTTTGCTAGACATGTGAAGTGGTACTTGTGTTTTTAAAACGACATAGAGTGATGCGATAATTTGCAGTAACAAATGGCTTTCATAAACAGTATTTTATTGGTGCATTAATTTTGTGTCGGTAAGTAATGCAAAATTTAAGCCTAAGTTATACTTTTGTAATTGAGTTTCGCTATTTTATCAGTGTATGTGCGTACTGTATTGCTCTCTTACTTAGCATATAGGTACTTTCATGTTGAAGTTCCGTGTGGTTTCCAGCAAATAATAGACCAACCCTCTCCGCCTACGGGTGTAGTAAAAGGCGACTAAGGGTTAGTATCAAGAGGATGGGGACAGCATTATCCTCTCTTCTTTACTGACACTACTACACCACAGCGAATTAGTGGTGATCGAGAATGCTCAGAGGTATGATGTGAGCGCATCAATTCATTCATTGCCAATACGTACTCCCTCATTTGCTTTTCTGAGGTAGTGTATTTATTTATTTAGTGTAGTCATAAAGTTGAGCTTTCCGGAAGATGCTGAAGCTCATCCTGCAAGTCCCCGGTGTCAACTTTGTATCTCCTAGTACACTGTTCCAAGTTGAATACATGTCTAGTTTTGTAAGCAATTGCAATCTTTCTCGATTTAATTTAACATTTTTGATGAAAAATTTCTGTCTTTTTACCAATTTTTGAGTTTTTTTATGTAATCATTAATTGTAATCTATTTCTTTAATTTGTTTTTGCTGCAATTAACAACCCTCACTAAGTTACATGAGTTGTTTTCAATATCACATGTCAGACGTATTGGGTATGATTGATTTATATTCATTGAAGCAGAAACCATGCTCGGGGCAGCAGGAACCAACTCGTCAAATATACTTTGATCCAGTGAAGCTGCCACGTTAAGTTTAGTCATTTCCAGCAGTGTTATCTATGTGCCTCCTGTAGCTGCTGTTCTAAATACATGTATACGAGTCGGGACTTGTTTGTATTCAATACTACATTGGTTGAATCCGTCTACAATGAATTGGAGCCTGTCCCGGGCATCTATGGCATCAGTGTATTGATTATGTAGCTGTGCCATTTCGGTTTTTAACTTTCTGTTCTTGTCTAATATATCTATAAGTTCCCTTTCATTGCCATCTCTTTCTTTGTCAAGTTGGTCGCACAACTCCTTAGAGACGTTTAATTCTTTCAAAATAAGTTGAAGTTTCAACTCCTCACGAGCAATAGCCCTGCGAGACATCATGATTGAGCAAGCGAGAATAAAAAGAAGTAAAAAGAAAAAATAACGAGAAGTTGTAAAGTAGTTAGAACATAGTTATGTACCTACTGTGCTCTAGTCCACTGGTGGGTGTAGGCTAAAAGGCTTTAGGCAGCAGCATCTCCAGTACCTACTCTACAATACAGTGTGATTACCATTCCGGGTGATTATGGCAATACAGTAAAAGCTCACATGATATTACAATTTAACATATTGCTCGCTATGTGGGGACACAAAGTGGACTACATATGCACGATAATAAACATACTATTGCTTCTGTAATACACAATCAGAAATTGATAATTATTAACAAACAAGTACGAGTCAACGAAGTTCTCACATTTACAAAATGGAGAAGATGCTAAATTATATTAAAATAAAGGGCAATATGGCCATCAAGCTGTAAACAATGTCATATTGTATACATTAACATGGCAAAAAGGACATATGTAATATGTCCTATATAAAAAAGTTATCAATTGTAACAAGAATTATATCTTCATTCATCGCAATTCAGAATAAGTAATAGATAAACACATATTTTGTCAAAAGGGTACCAGGGAAGCCACGTGTGCAGAAAGAATCAGTGCCAAACATCCCTGTCGTCAACATAATCTATAGCTTTATAATAAGCTTTTCCAATAAGAACGCTTTTAATATAGGCTTTAAACTTTCCCTCGGTAAGATCTGTAATAGACTTGGACAGCTTGTTATAAAAACGTATACCATTCCCTAGGAATGACTTATTCGTTTTAGCTAATCTAAATTTAGGTACTACTATTTTATGTTTTTGCCGTGTATTGATGTCATGAAAATCGCTTCTTTTATAATACTTGTGCAGATTTTTGCGGACATATAAAATGTTTTCAAAGATATAAAGTGACGGCAGTGTAAGTATGTTAATTTCTTTAAACATGGTTCTAAGAGCCTCGCGAGGGCCCATGTTATAGATCGCACGGATAGCCCTTTTTTGTAAAATAAAAATAGAATCTACATCGGCCGCTGATCCCCACAACAGAATGCCATAAGACATAATGCTGTGGAAATATGCAAAGTAAACTAATCGGGCTGTAGCTACATCAGTCAGCTGCCTAATTTTCCGAACTGCAAATGCAGCAGAGCTGAGCCTATCCGATATAGCTTTGATGTGGGCACTCCATTGCAATTTATAGTCGATGGTTATTCCTAAAAACACAGTTTCATCAACAGTTTCAAGTTGGTTGCCTTCAAGAGTTAATTTTAGTCCTATTTGGGGTGTATTAAGCAATGAAAACTAAACATTTGGTTTTGTCAGCATTAAGTAGTAGATTGTTAGCCGCAAACCATTTGCAAAGGACTGTTAGACTTTCGTTTACGTGTGGAATATTACTATAATTTCTATTAATTTGAAAAACTAGGGACGTAGCGTCAGCAAATAAAATTACATCTGATAATTTGGTCATCATATATGGAAGATCATTTATATATGCTAGAAACAAGAAAGGGCCAAGAATTGAGCCCTGGGGCACGCCCATTTTGACCCGAGACCCCGAGGAGGTAGCACCACTTATATCTACTTTTTGCTGTCTAAAAAATAAATAAGAAAATACAAGACGAATTCCGTAATGCTGTAATTTACGGATTAGTGTATTGTGGTCAACGCAATCAAATGCCTTGGAAAGGTCACAAAAAATGCCAATGGCATCTTGAGAACCTTCCCAGGATTCTAGAATTTGGGTAAGTGCAGGAGTGCAATTAGCACTCCTGCATCCGTTGTTGATCTACCCTTCGTGAATCCAAACTGACGACTATGTAATATCCCGTTAATATTAAAATGTAACAACATCTGATAAAGCATAATTTTTTCAAAGATTTTACTGAGTGCTGGGAGCACAGAAATAGGTCTATAATTTGACGGATTATTCTTACATCCCGATTTAAAAATTGGTATTATCTTACTATGTTTTATCAAATCGGGAAAAATTCCGCTATCTAAACATTGGTTAAAAATACCTGCAAGTGCAGGGGCAGTGGTATCAATTATAGCTTCAATTACTTTAACGGACATACCCCATAAGTCTTCAGTGGATTTTATGTTAAGACTTTTAAATGCTTTTATAATTGATGTCATTGAAATACGCCTAAATTCAAAATTTGGTATGTCTCTACTAAAGTTCTCTTTAAGTTGCGATTCAGCTAATATAGAGGACGAGGAAAGGGCTTTCGTAACCTCAATTGGGATATTTGTGAAAAAACTCTCGAATGTATTAGCGACCGCTATCTTATTTGAAATAATTTGATTATCAATTTTTTAATTTATTTTGTTAACCCGTTTTTTGAATTGCCGGTTTCTTTGTTTATTACCTGCCATACAGCTTTTATTTTATTGCTTGAATTACCTATTTTGCTGCTTATTAGCAAGGATTTAGCGTGAGTACATACTTTCTTAAATATCTTAGAGTATTTCCTTACATAATAATCGCGGGAGAGCTCTCGAGTTAATATTATCCTATCTTTCAGAAAGACAACAGAAAGTATGTTTAAATGGTGTAAAATCACGAGGATCTCTAATGAAAATGGGCGTGCCTCAAGGCTCTATTCTGGGTCCTTTTTTGTTTCTTGCTTACATTAACGATCTACCATACATGATGACTGAATTATCTGATATAATTCTATTTGCAGACGACACTTCCCTTATTTTTAAAATCAATAGAAAAGACGGAGAACTTTTACATGTAAATGATAGCCTATCTTCTCTATCTAAATGGTTTGCGGCAAATAATCAAACGTACCACAAGTTGAACTTAGCGCTCGAAGGTAACAAACTTGATGTTATAAATGAAACTGTTTTTCTAGGTATCACTATTGATTCAAAGCTACAATGGGGAGCTCACATCACAGCTTTGTCAAGCAGGTTAAGTTCTGCTGCATATGCAGTAAGAAAGATTAGGCAGCTCACTGATGTACCTACTGCCAGACTAGTGTATTTCGCGTATTTCCACAGCATCATGTCCTATGGCATCCTGCTCTGGGGGGCAGCGGCTGACGTTGACTCAATTTTCATATTACAGAAAAGGGCTATCCGCGCTGTCTACGAAATGGGTCCTCGCGAATCGCTTAGAGAGTGTTTTAAAGAAATCAATATACTCTGCCGTCACTTTATATCTTCGTGAATATAATGTACGTGCGTAAAAATCTTGATACATTTAAATTAAAAAGCGACTATCATGACAAACATACTAGAGACAGACATAAAATAGTGGTACCTTTATATAGATTAACCAATACAAATAAGTCTTTCTTAGGGAATTGTGTCAGTTTCTATAATAAGTTACCAAAACGAATTACAGATCTTACTGATGGGAAGTTTAAAACGCACATTAAAGCAATTCTCATAAAAAAAGCCTATTATAAAATCAAAGACTATGTTGACGATAGGGACGTGTGGCGTTAATTTTTATAATTTTTTATCTATTATCTGCACATGCGGCTTCCCTGGAAACGGAATTTTATCTGCATTGTTTGTATTGTATAGCTGCAATTGATTTTATATATTATTGTTTAACAGTTGTTTTAAATATTTTGTAAAACAAAGTATAAAAAAAAAAGATAAAGAAGACCTAGCCCTGAGTTTCTTTTGGCATTTCTTCTCAGAGGTTGTCATGTAGTGAAATTGCCCTCCGTTGTTTCAATATGACGTGTAAAAGTGTCTGTTAGGACCTAATTACTGAATAAATGATTGAATTGGAATTGAATTAATTATGGACAGCTTCATCAGACGTAAGTTTTCTCAGTATACCTTCCATTGTAGTTAAAAATGAGGTAAAGTTTGACGCTGGTGGTCTATATACACATAAAAAAGTATTACCTTCTATCTCTGCACATGCTACCTCACATTAGCGGTCAACCGAGCAAGAGGTGATGTCTCTTCTTTCTTAGTTACACTAAAACTATTATTACATAGTATTAAAGAACCACCACCCTCCGCTGATAATCGGTTAAATGCACTGGCAACTGCAAAGTTGTTAATATCAAATAACATCTGATCAGGTTTTAGCCATGTTTCACAAAATATGTCTAATGTTTTGCCAGAGAAGCGATTTATGTTTTGGTGATAAAGCAAGATATTATTATCACACTTCTCTATTGTCGATTCTAAAAGTTTAAACAATCAATCACAGTATTATTAGAATTACTAGTTAATACTGATTCGTCACTTAATTTAGGCTTGATTAAACTACCTATAACTGAATTTATATTATATGCTATTAACATAGCTAATAAATGTCGACTTTTCTTAGGAAGATATATAGTTTACTGAGTCAATATAAAATGTCTAACAAACTTGTTAGTATCAAAAAACAATAAATGGTCACTATGACGACATGTCAACATATGCATTAATGCTGCATTGATACTTTCCAAAGAATTTGCCGTATGTTGTTCTCTACTAATTAATAAATATGGATAGTATGTCTTACTGCTCACATGTCGGGATTTAATTGTGGCCCTAATCAAATAATTGTTTTGACCTACTATTAACGGTGAATTTTCTACTATCAGTTCATTGCTTATTTCTACACTATAGGTACCGTTCGCTCGCACGTGCTCCGCGTAATAGGATCGTGCTTGTTTTAATTGGTAAGATACTAATGCACATCTTAAATCGCTTAAAGTTAATCTTGGGAATATGTCTAGATGGGGAGCACTGCTGTTAATGTCTTGATAAATCGTACGTCTTCTGTTTATATGTTCCCTTTGAATAAGTTCCGATAAATAATTAACTGTATTTAATCTCACCTGAGCAATATTAACATACTCCATAGCATCAGGCCTATCTTCAATTGTGGTATGGAATTTAGACAAAAGAGAACAAGCTATTTTTTTTAATCTACCATAAGGTGCTTTGACGCTACATTAAAATATTTCTGTCGGAATAATTTATAATCTCTTTTAATTCTCCCATTGACAACCTAGTTTTGCTTTGTCGTGACGAAGCAGGGTCGGTAAAGACTACGATGATTTAAATGAGTACTCAAGACTTTTACTGCAGCAATTTATTAAGTACGCTATTATACAGGTAACTACTTAACTAGCTTATTAGGCGGTAAGACTAGGAATGATTTTCTTTGCTTATTGTTCTGTTTATATATCAAGAAAACTCGAGAGGCCCGCAGGTTTGACATCGCTGAGGTTTTTCCACTAAGCCATAAAGTATAATTTTAATTAGGACCGTGGAATTTTCGAGGCTCGTAAAATTAATTTATGTTCAAGTAGGTAAACCATAACTAATCGGCTGGCTTATTTACTTAACAATGGTGTGACCATGACCAATTCAGTGAGATATGAAATGTACATCCTGTTCGATCATATTAAACTATTATTTATTACTTTGTTTTTGTTTCGCAGGTGAGCCTCACATAACTACCTCTACGACCCACCGACACATTATTATACATCTGGATTTGTTAGCCTTGTCAGTTGTTAATTAAAATTCGTTTTCTAATAATGATTCAGGCATATGAGTCTTATAATTGTAGCTCTCCAATTCCGGAATCACATCCGTAAACCCTCTATCCAAAATAAAGACATCGCCTGGTCTATAAAAGGAGGACATAGGATCATTTTCATTGATAAACAAAGCACTCATAATTGAAGTATCTTTTTTTTTGCTTCGTATGGTCCTACACACAAATACCCATCACAACTGGTTTAATTACATTTGGATATTTGTGCAGACTATAGGTTTTCTTTTGATACATATAGTTTATTTATTATTTTAAATAAACGTTGCCCCACACTAGGATTTCTCCTATGTCGTGCGCGCGTATGTGTGCGTTTACAAACATGAATTCCACATACAATACACCCAGACCCGGAACAACTACCTGCAGATTACACAAATATTTGTTCCGTTCGGGAATCGAACCCAGAGCGCAGCAGCCGATTGTATCAGCCACTTCACCAACCGTGCCGTCAACGTTAAAGTTACTGCTACTTTGGATGTAAACATATGTACCATCGCATATTACTATCGCAGGTTTAATATTTGGAGCCATGTTGGCATTCCCAATAAAACCCTCTGGTATAATCCAATTGCGTGATGCTACATTTTGGATAGAAGTGTGATTGATTCCTAAATGTCTAAGAACAAACTGTTAGAACTAGAAAATTCCGAACTGTATTCACTTATAGGGTTCCGAACGTCCGAAGGAAAAAATGGCGGAACTCTTATAGGGTCGTTCGTGTGTGTGTCTGTCTCTCCGTCCGTCCGTCTATCACAGCCAATTTGCTCCGAATCTACTGAACCGATTAAGTTGAAATTTGATACACATATGGGTTTTTGCAACCCAAACACGGACGTGTAACGTAAAATGAATTTTGAATATGGGGGTCACTTCTATTGGAGGGCAATTTAAAAAATCAAAGAGTAAACTTTTCCAAACTGCACCGTGTAATATAAGAAATGGAAGTGCTGGTGGGGGTGTCAAATGTATTTTTATAATTTGATTAGAAATCGTTTTAAAGTTATTTAAGAAAATATACCAAAATAGACCGTTCTCCCGCCTTATCACCTAAACTAATGAGCCTAAAGATAAGAAAAAAAATAGAGATAATAGCTCTTTACCTATAGATTACAGGAAAATATATAATAACTCTATGATCTTAACATAACATGGTAAACCTTCCAATATTGTGCGAAGTAGTTTGCAGTTGGAGTGTATGGGAAAACAAATATTTTTTCAACTACGATGTTAAGTTTGTTCTTGTGATAAGTTATTGTTACAAGACCGAATTCAACAATAGACAGTATATTCAGCAATTTTGGAACCCTCTCCACGCGAGTTTTACTCACACTTGTCTGGTTTTTCTTTCTAAATTGGATCTTGGTAAATCAAACAGGGTTGACAACCTCTGATTGCTGTCACCTGTTCTGAGTTTAACCAAAAATATACTCAGAGCAACAGTAGAGTTTGAAACATGGTCGTTTAACAATGGAATAGTTAAAAGTTCATTAAATTGCTCTGCACTAAGACCCAATCAATAATGGTATATCATATCAGCCACAGGACGTCCACTGCTAAACAAAGGCCTCCCAAACAGGTTCCAGGTTCCACACATACAACTCGCGTTCAGTCACCGGTCGTGGAACAAACGGGCGAGCTGTCGCCGTCGCGGTCAGTTGTGAACTGGTTGGAGGCACTCTTGAGTAGCGAGTCGGTGCCGGTGCAATTGCCTGCGCAGTTTGCGGACCGTGCGCGCCACCGGTGGCCGTCCGTTGGGTAGGCAGTGTTCCCACAAATGACATCCGCATTCATCAAATATTATCATTCCAAACAGCACCAGGTATGGGACAGATTTCGCGGTACCATGTTCGAATGTTTCTGGAAGTACGATGATCGGCTAAGGCAACAACAACTTCACGCAGGTTTGAAAGTTCAGTCTATTCAGGTCTTGGCCTGATTACTCCCTCCACTCGGGGGGTTTCGGCAACAACTGGTATATATACTTTTTCTTCATTCTTCACAATTCCAATGACGTCCACAATTCTTTTTATTGGTGTTGGCAAAATGTTAACGTTTTTATAACGCTTAAAAATTCTGCATTGATGGGCTAAATCTTGGTATCAATGGATAGTGTGCCTTTAAGTTGACGACCTTAGCTTCGGATAATGCTAGATACGCTCGATATTGATCATATATGTTTGGTATACGAATGTTATCCGCGTATTGTTTAGCAACATACGTGAGATGAACCGTACCAACGCCGATGCCCCGTGAAGTCACGGAAAACATATTTGCCTGCAAGACGATTAAAGTCGTCCTCAATTCCTGCAAACAATTCTTCCATTACTTTTCACGATTAGCCTGAACCACTTCATTTTCTCTTTTAGTCCTCAGGTCTTCCATTCTCTGCTTATCTCTTTTCTGATGTGCTTTGCTACCTCTATTTCCGCCACGGCCTCTAGGCTGGAAATTTTCAAAACCTTCATAACTTCTTCCTTAATTTCTTCCCTCATAATAACTATTAAAACCTTGAAGGTTACCACGTTGGCTGAAGCCGGTAGGATATCTTGAGCCTCTTTCTTTTTTTTATTATTCTGTTTATCGAACATCTGTCTTTGTCTAAGGCTTCAGCTGAAAATCAGCGCTGCAGTATCATGCAGCATTATTGCTGAGCTGTTGCTTGCCTTTTAGAGACACAATATCACCGAGACTGCTATTTTAGAGAAATAAAAACTACAACCTAATTGTAATGACAGCTAATAAGTGTACGTTATCTTTTAGCTGGGAGTCCAGACGTGTCGCCACGCGTCGCAGGATCATGTCACATGTGACTGTTTCTAGAACTCTCACGTAACCTAGAACAGAAATAGAATTGTCATGTTATCCTTAATAATTATGTACCGTCTAGCTCTGGAAATAGACTATATGGTAAATACTTTACCTAAATGATTATGGCTAATAGGCATATGAAATTCAGTCCGGTGACGTTTGGCCTATGGCATCACAAATGTCCTTGGTGACAAATCCATACACCATACTATGCCCGCTAGGCGTCCCTTTACCTTGAGTTGCAGTTAAGAAAGTCTGTAAGAATAATATATGTAGATAAGGTAATAATAAATAATATTAGGTATAAAACATTATTAAGTACTTTGTATTCACTCACCATATGGATCCGGCTTTCAGAAGTTTTCACTATGGGATTCCGGCGGCGTGTGGCGGTGTAGTTATGTACGTGCGTAGGTAATTAGTGAAAAATCATATTTTTCTTTAGAAAAACATTATTATGGCGAATGAATTGCAGCGTACTATAAGAAATAAATTATATAATCGGTTTGCGGCAACCAAAGCCGTACGATTTTTCACACAGCGCAAGCAATTTGATAACGGGCGACGGCCACTCACTGCAAATTGTAACAGGTCACTGAAGGCTAGCGTGTGCGCGGACGGCCGAGACTATACTATAAGCAGAGACCCGTCACCTATTGTTCTTTTTGCGTACCTACAGTTTGTTCATTTGTTCATTTCTTCTGATTTATATTTTGTTATTATATATTATGTTGTCGTTGTAACTTGTGTGCGCTACTCTTGTTGTAGTCTTTGTAATTTTGTGTCTTCTAATAAACCATTTCTGTTCTTTCTTTCTTCCTCTGTTAAAGTACGACATATTGACTCGTCAGGCGGAAATCCAAACCTGAAAATCGCAAAATAAATATTTATAAGATAAATAACAGAGGCACAGTACACTTGCATAAGGTATTCCAAAGTCCGTGTAATGTGTGCCAGTAATACATTTTTTTATTTATGTTAGTATTTATTGTGTAGTGTGTCACAGTGTAGACCTTACCCAATGCGGCATCTTTCATAACTCCCGAGAAACCCCCTCGCGTGCTGAGCGCCCCGGCGCGCTGTACCAGCAAGTGTTTGGGGTTCGTGCGGCGGTTGCGCGCGTTTCTACCGCGGTGCGTTTAAACCTTGATATCTAGATATTTTACTATGAAACCTATATGAAGCGATCACTGTTCCATAATCCTGATGATATTCCCCATCTAATCATATAACTTTCATGTTATTTTACCCAATAAAAAAATTGTAACAGGCCGATAAAGTCAAAAGTTACGATATTTTTCACTATCTTGTCAAGTTAAATAGTCAGGAATACGGAAATAACACACACATACATGATACAAATGTTTACATTGTTTGATTCATTATTTACAAGATTACATACATTTAAAGTTCTGGAAACAGTTATTTTTAATCACAATTGGCAAACAAAGATAGCAAGTCGAAACGCGCTCACATAAAAAATGCGGCCACTTGACCTTCCTTCTACTTGCTGTTGTAGCTTTATTTTAATCATATCTGCTCCAACTATTGTTTTTAACAATTTCAGGATACATATAAACTGAAAAACATCCCATGTGTTTAGAATGATTAGCATGGGAGTTATGACCTCAGGAAAAAGGCTCTCAATCAGGACAAAAAATAACATGGTCTTACAAAAATGGTTATAGCTTTGGAACTACTCATTATTTTTGCAATGTAAAGACTGTTTCAGAAACCGCATTAAATTTGCTTAACAATACAATATTTATGCTCTAATCATTGTTACAAAAAAAAGTCAATACAATGAAAATGATACAAATTCCCATACAAAACAAAATACCCGATGACCGTCATAGTATGCATACGCCATTTGGAGTTTTTTTTTATTGAAATGTGTTTTTTGACTTAAACTTATAAGATTAAAAAAATTGTTCTTTTGGTGATATTTAATATTATTTTATACAAATAAACAACATTTTATATAAATAAAAATTGTTTCATTGATCAACACATAAATAGTTTCTGAAATGTATCAGATGTAAACATAGTTGATTTGAATATACCTAGCTTTTACAAATAAATACCAGGTATAGGCACATGGTACAGGTGACTATAATACACACAACACATAAAACACAAAGTACACATAAATCACAAAAATGCACAACTGCGATACACGGAGCCCAGGTCAGATAAAAAGTAATACAAATGGTATGGCACAGGTGACCATAAAACACAAAATGATGATGTTAAGCCATCCCTTCCACTGAGTGAGAGATTCATCGATCGCAATGTTGCGACCAAGTCGGTAGAGGGACACAAATTTACTATTTAAATGGTCTACTACGGGGGCAATTTTAAATATCCTGGCTTGTGGTGGTGTCATTGTCAGTAGATCCGTCGTGTCATTATTATTAAAATGAAGGCATCGTGAAAGCAATAGGTAACGGTTGACGTTCATGCAGCGCCCAAAGCATGGTGTTGACAAGATTTCATCATCATCATCAATACTCCTTCAGGTCACCTTTGACCACCATACCGGTAGCCAAAAGTAACCCGAAGTAGACGTATAGCTCATTGGCGTTCGTGTCCTGCCAATTAGCTATACGGCTGTTCGGTCCAAGCGTGCCATCTTGCAACTTTTTCTCCACTAATTGCTGAGCATACCTGTTTGTCTCAACAGCAATGTACTCCATGAACTCTCGATCCCATATGGCAATAAATGCATCATACGGGGTGAGAAAGGGAGCAGTAGGACCACAACTAATATTGGAGAATTTTTGCCGCCTCTCAGCAGGAAGAACTGGAGGGTTGGGGAAGTTTCTCCATACAAAATCAAATAATGACCTGGGCTCGTGTTCTGCAGCTGGCTCTGCTTCCGAGGACTCAGCGTCCATTGCATCTGCCGGAGGAGCGACGACCTCCAAGGGGTCTTGCGCCATCGGCAGATACAAGACGCTGGAGTCCTCGGCTCCCCCCGGAATGATACTGCCGCCGCCGTCGCCGAAGTCATCATCTTCTAACGAAGCGTAGTCATCCTCTTCGTCCCCGTCAATTTGATCGCTGCCTAGAAACAAATTAAGCAGTCGTTAAATCATGTACAAAACCACCAGGCATCGTAGGCTAAAAATAATTTACCGTAAGCCAGCGCCACATTTATCTCGTCGTCCCGCAGCGACCGGCGGTAGCGGACTGCGGTCCTCGGTGCGCTCCTTGGCGTACTAGGACCGCTTCCGCTACACGTTGCGACCTGTAATAAAAAAAATTGCATAAAGAATTCACTAGAACCACCACTACCACTTTACCATTCTAATTACTTACGCTGCGGGCGAGGGGACGTCCGAATACGGCAACGGTGATATTGGCGACGGCGACGGCGCCAGCGCAACCGGCGGCGGCAGCGTCGGCGCAACCGGCGGCGGCGTCGGCGCAACCGGCGGTGGCAGCGCCGGTGTAGCTGGTTCACTGAAACATAACTTCACTTTAACTTATGTTCATATGAAAATAGAAAGATACAAGAAATCTAGAAATACTTACAGAGAATCCCAGGAGATGGTGGGTTCGGCGGTAGAAGTGGAGGGTGCCTGGTCATCACTAGGCTGCCAACGACGGAGACGCTTGGCATGCAGTGGGCTTTCGAGGCATGTAAAAACAGACCCCACTGCTCGTCAGCATCGCTGGTATAGCTAAGCCTAACATAAAAACATGTAAACACAATTAGGTAAAACGAATGAACAAAGTTTCGTGAAATCGGAGGTATTTTAAAGTAACTTACACCAGCGCGTCAGCAGCCTGTGTACTGCCGCCACGGACATGGCCTCGCACCCGAACTCGTCCACCTCTACCGCGACCACCTCTGGCCCTTGGTCCTCTAGACCCTGACACAGTTCTGAAAAATAATATATGTCATACATGTTACCAAGCGTGGTAAGTACTGACAAAACGACGACACTATTGTGGCAATCTATAGGGGGAGGCTTCGTCCAGCAGTGGACTTCCTATGGTCGAAATGATGCTACCTAAACAAATAAATTTTTATTACTTACGCTTCGAGCATCGCAGGCGAAGGCGAAGGCGTCGGCGACGGCGCCTTCGCCCACCTGCGCGTGCGCTGATGCGGACCTTTATTTCGAGACAGAGTACAGCAAAAAATATACCCATAGAGTTTAAAAAAATGGACAAGTTATCAACCGAAATCTCATCTACCGAAATCCGGGAATTGACACATATCAACTTTTAGCAAAATCCTGGATTTCGGTTAGCAACACTCCACTCCTCTGTACGCCCACGTTGACGTTGATCACCTCTTTGCTTCTCGTACGTATAGTATTAAGGCATCTCGCCGTTCGTTCGCGATTTGGAGAACTGATCCTTTTCGCACAGTTTAAAAAATACGAGAAGCGTAGTTTGACGCTGATTTTTCAAGCGCTCTATGACCTTTTTAGGATTGAAATAAATTCGCTAGCCATTCTCTAAATAGACGTCCAAATACATGACCGTTGGATGTCGATTATGTACAGAGATGTCGCAGTGCGGCTACTATGCGAACTCAATCGCGATCCGCGTTGGGTGTAAGTCACTGAGGTGCGTGATGCAGCATGGCGCTTCCGATCGCGTGATGCAGCATGGCCCTTCCAATCGCTTGCGAGACGTTCTTCATCTCCTTCATTATTTCTTTTGATTGAGAGGCAGCAGTGACAATTCGTTGGGTACCTAACAGCGACTGGCGCTGCGTCCTACTTTCTGCGGTTAAAGTCTGTGCATTGCACTCAGTTGAAACCTTTCTCCTAGTGAAGCTTGGATAACCGTCCCGCCTAACTACCTTCAGTGGGCAGAAGGAGGGAAAACGAACAATTGGTTTTAAAGGTTTATTGTAATTATATAGAGCACGAGTTTACAGTAGTAATCTACGGTGAGGGTGCGGGAAGATCCCACGCAGTGGTTTCTCAGACAGAGGACTTAACTTCGGTAAGTGAGAACCGTCGCGGCGTGCAGACACAAGGGTGTGGTACAGCAAAGCCTCGATTGCAGCGACCTCAACGTGCTTCGTAAGTCTGGAGTGACAGGCGACAAGCCAACTGCTGGGTCTTGAGTGTGGCCCAGGGGGTCGCACTGCCGAGTCGGAGTTGTAGTGGGAACTGCAAGTCCTTTGGATCCGGGAATCGGCTAGGTCCGATACTCCAAGTTTACTTCAAGACTCCAAGTTGCCCCTAGACCCCAAGTTTGGGATTATTGAAGCTCATCGTCGTTTGTTACTACTTCGGAAGTCGTCTGGAGAAGGAAAGAGGGCTTTAACCGGTATTGCACTAGTATTTATACACGACCGTATCCATCGTCACTTTTACTATGTACTGTGAAAGGGGAAGTGGTCCGTCAGTCTGTTTGTTGATTATTAAGTTTGTATGAGAATTTAGTAGGTTTAGTCAATTATAGCTTTGAATTTAAAAATTATTAAGTATTTGTTTTGAAGATGATGTCAGTCAGTCGGTCGTGATTGGTGCAGAGATTATTAGTCTGACGTGTGATGGAATAATGTTGTTTTTGTTGTGGCTTGGGTGTGAGCCTTTTGGCCGGCTGTTTGTAAGTTAGTTGTGAATGGTGAGTGATTGTGTGCTAATATTTGAGAAATTAGCACTTATTTATTAAGTAAACTAATTGCGAGCGCTTAGATTTTATTAAATTAAGTCTATCTAATAGGTTTTTAAATTGCCATATCATAAAGTATGATATGGCATAGACAATTGGAGTTTTTAAAGTTCAGAAATAAATATTGAGGTTTTGTTTGAGTTATTTAGTGTTAATAAGGTTATTAGAATTTTTTGGAGTGAAGAAACTTGAAGTATTGCATCTAAGAAGATAGATATCTTCCGCAGGTAGATCAGATCTTGGGACTGTAATTGGAGGTTTTCTTCCTGGATTTCGAGCAAACCACTCAGATGGATAATCTACTAAGGAGTATGTGTCTATATATGTGAGCTCAGTTCTAGCCTGACTAGCGATGTGGACAGAATAAGTTCTCTTAAGGTGAGGAACCACGTAGAATGTCTCAGGATTAGAAGTATTTTTGTCCACCATTATTGCCCATGAGCTTTGAAAGATATTCGTCATCTTTCAAGGAGGTCCACTTAAACCTATTAAATCTTGAATCCGATATCAATAACAACCAAATCAAAGAAAACGAATCAACACTGATCCGTAAGAATCGCCAATTGGTCAAATCATTTAGGTAAAAATACCATATCGTAGGTAAGGTTAGTAAGTTGTTTATAAAGGTTTAATAACAACAGAGACAACATAGGTAACAGCTTTGCGTGTTACCCTTTTGGGCAGATAAGGCGGAAAACTGCTCGCGGGTAGGTACTCGATAATGTTCTCGTTCGCAAAGCAAATAGAAAAATACTACGTCTTATCTAAGCTGCCCTTAAAATCACTTTTTGGCAACGAAACCATACCGTAATGTAATTCGACAGTAACGCCATCTAGTTGGAAAAAAATAATAAGTATTTAAACATTACAAATTGAATCACTAAAAACTAAGTATCCCAGAAACATCGTAATAAATAGAATAATGTATCCCATGTTATCCCGTGGGTGTCGTAAAAGGCGACTATGGGATTAACCGCGGGATGGGCAGCAGTATCCTTGCGAGTATATTTATAATATATGAGTACACAATGCAAACCCATACCGGTTGGCGTGGCATTCTTTGGGGGAGGCTTCCGTCCAGCAGTGGACGTTTTTCGGCTGAAATGATGATGACGATGATTATCCTTTATATAAAGATAACAACACAAATATTTTATCACGCTTTTTGGCTTAAGGCACACAGCAGTTACGAAAATGAGTCGTTGAAAAGAACTTTTTGGTCAAGAAGAGAAGTCAATAGTTTTCCACAAATAAATAGATAAAACACTCCTCAACAATCAAATATTTTACGAAACTACGTCTGCTTCGTGCGCAGAATCACCATAATACTTTTTCAATTTGTCTTCGGTCTGCTTAATAGTTTTACCACGTAAAAAATAGTGTTTAATTAGCACTCGAAACTCGCTTTTCTCCATTTTCAAACAATACTTAGAAGTCGCCTAACTTTTTTGTTTCTAAAAAGCTTGTTTTCGCGCCAAATTTGAAAAAAGAATGGCATGCGCTTCGTAGTGAGTTTCCAAATATGAGACAAAAAAAATATATTAAAAAGTTTTATTCAACCTTAACCCATTAGTGCATAAAGTTTATTAATGCCTTTTTCATTATAATCACTACAATATATTATCATTTAGAGTGTCTTTGACGATTTAATGACATGAAATATTCAGTTTATGTGAAAGTTCAGATTCTATAGCCCGTCCGATTAATCGGACGTTATGCATGGCGGACACAATTGATGTTAAATAAGGTTAAAATAAAAATACTGATTTTATGAAGTAATTTATTATAAAAAGGAACAGAAAACAAAAATATTTTAATTTACAATGTGGTATGCCATGTGGCATTTCGGGTGAAGGCCTACATCACATTTCTGACACTGAAATTTACTTTTCCCTCCACACTGGTTTGCACACCGACGTTCAGTATTTATCGGAACCAGCCAATGTTCTTTACCGTCGTATCTCATTGTAGATAATGGTTTTGCTGGCTTGCGACCTTGATGTGGCGGTGTGCCATGTGTGGAAAGTAAGCTTCTCGCTATGAAGCGTCTAAAAACGCCCAGGAAGGCCGATTGAGGTCACTACGTAGGGCATGGTTAATAAAATACATGATATTGTTTTGGCAGACCGTCGAGTGAAGATACGCGATAAAAAAAAAATGTATATGTAAAAAGAGTGTTTCTTCTTTCCAAAGTCATGGACTTATCAATAAGCCCTCGTATGCTTATAAGCATATTACTATGCCAGTCTAAACAAGAATCTTCTATAATTATTTTTTTGACATATTCTATTTCTATACGGACACATTCCGCTTCAAATCCACTGACACACATTAGTAATCTTGCTATTGAATTATTCTATAACAATATTTTCTACCATTTTCCCCATATTAAAAGGTTTTGATGAATCTTTCTTTATTTCAGCGAAGCTTTCCATGATTCTTGCTAGAGATACTTCTGAAATTCCTGTTGTAGAAGTTTGTGGTTTTGTTTGTTCCTCCAATAGGTATCCCATAAATTGTTTATTTCTATCTTCATCACAATAAAACACCTTCATCTCCGGGTCCATAGATATCCACACCTGTCGTTTCTCATGCCGTTTTTGTAATGTAGCCTTTACTTTCTGAAAGATATGGGTCTGTACTATTCCATCATGTAATTTTACAGGTTGTAACTTATCTGGGATCGCAAAGGTCCGGCTATCTAAATCCGTGATTGTCATTACACAAATAATGTTTGTTTTCACATCTTCACTGGCTTTGACCATGAACTGTTATAGTGCAATGTAGCATGACTACGGTGGTTGTATGTCTTTGTATCACCAAAGAAGTTGAAGCGTTGTATTGATGACTGATAAGATGTGATCTATAATACTAAATCGTAGAGAGACAAAAATTGTAGAATAATTTTTTTTTGAAAAAAATCACTGCCACGTTCTCCAAGAATGACAAAGGTGCCGAAACTGCAATTTTTAGAATTTCTGTCTGTTTGTCTGTTTCTATGTTGGATGTTACCGCTAAAACTACAGTATAGAATTAATTGAAATTTGGCAAAAATGTCCGTTACTGTCCAAGGATCTAGAATGCAAATCATCACGCTTTTGTACATGGGAGGTGAATAGTATAACAATATGTCTACAAAGTATTGTTATAAGCGAATATTATGAAAAAATCACACAAGTGAACACATTCGTTATTAGTACGTAATAATAATTATAAAAAACCATGACCATCACACTATATCTAAAGAGAGCTGAACGACAGATTTTAAGAATAAGCTTAGTCTTAAACTTATGGACTACCAAAAGAAAGAACTGCTAGTGACATCTGCTGCTGTGGCTTATTGTTTAGCCCCGTCTCACAATACACAATAACATACTGTATAATTAATAAAATATCAACTACAGACCAGATAGAATATTTAATGTAGAAATTGCTTTTTAAGAGAATACAATTAATGCAAAAAGTAAGATTTAGATATAGGTTTGATCCCAAGAACAAAACAATGCCAACCCGCCTATTGGTTTAGCAAGCTACGTAATCAATTGCGAAAGGTGGTGAAATAAGCCTGATGCCGGTTCTACGCTTTTCAATATGGTCGAAGAAGTCTTCTCCATAAGCTTGCACCCTCGGACCACTGAAGCAAGGGAGAGAACTTACCTGGTTGTACACCCCTGAGAGAAGCCCGGTCTGGTTTGCACACGACATCTTGGAGTACATTGTTTGTATCGGTAGCTTCACTATAACTATTCCTCCAGAGGTCATGCTTTTAAATGCATTCCCCATTTCTTCCCTAGTGTACCAGTTTCCCGTTTTTGTTATTTGAGCTAAAATGCTCAGGTCCTCTTTATATGTACCAAACACACTGTGATACAACATCTGGGACGCCACCTCCTCTGTCATGGTGCCCTGCATGTTCCAACTCATTTGTGTGCACAATTTGTACAACAACCATCCCCCCGATCCTGTGGTATTAAAAACTTCAAAAAACCATTTCTTTCCTCTGGGCTCATTCTTCTGACAGCTCCTGCAATTTATGGGGAAGCACATTCTTGTAGCTTGTCTTGAGGTTGTTATTAAGAGAATTTCTGCGAACAGAGTAGTGAGTGTAGAGAGCTCAAACGACATTTTCACATTCTTTGTCATCTCGATGATGTCATCTATCGCTGGTATGTGCGCCATTGCCCTCTTCACAGCTGCAGCAAACTTGGCCCTGTAGATCCCTTCTGTCCTCACCATGCACAGAAAAACTGTCATAGGCCCTAAACTCTGCACTATGGAAGACCTTCTCTCTGGTGGAAAACTGCTCCCTTCCAGTAATATATGGTGCGCACCACTCAACCCATATTTGGCCACTTGGAATGATGTATGTGTGCCATTTTTCTTGGTTATAGGCATTGTTCCATGTCCCAAACGAAGTTCGTCTAATCTTAGTTTGAACGCTGCGAACATATCCAAGTACGGGCCCATTGTTCCATACCAGTTTTCTTCGCTATCTAGTGCAAAGTTTTTGCACTCCAGACCATTCGCCTTGGTTATATTGTTCCAAATGTTGTGGATTTCCTCTCTCTTCAGCGAGAAATCTTGCCCTCTGTAGTGCAAGTTATATTCCGTGGCAGCTACCTTGGCTTGGATGTTCGTAGTTGCTGTTTTAACTCGCTGCCTATGAAAGTTATGAGCAGTGAATACAATGCTAGTGACTTGAGTTGCAAATAGAACCTCGCTTTGCAACTCCTCCAACACTTCTCTATTTTTCCCAACAGTACTTGCATTATTGGGGTCAATTGGACTTTTCTTATTTGCTACTCCTATTACTATTCTCTCATACGCTTCGATTATTGTCAACAGGCATCTCACTTTTTTATCTACATCCGTGCTGGATGCATGCGAGGTCTCTTCGGATCTTGTATTTCCTGTCTTGTATCTGGATCGACTATGAGATCTTAACGTTTTCTCTTAAGATTAGAACTCCCGGAACCAGAATCAGTTTTCATTGATGTTGTCATGTTTTGATTTAATTGGCATATAAACAGGAAAATAAAGAAAGTTCAAGTGTCTTATATGGAATACACTGGGTGCACTGAAAACTCAGATGGAACTGCTAATCGTGGGCTAGATTGTCACGAAATGGCATCCCACACGAAGGTTCTGCTTCTCCATGGCCTTCCTGAGCAGATGGACGAAGACTATGTCGTCCAGGCCATCACAGCATGCCACCGTCTTGGAGTTAGTTCAGGCAAGTTGCGACCTCTCTTAATCTGCTTTTGGAACCATAGTTTACAGAGTATGTATGGCGCGATAAAACTCAGTTGAAGGGATCAGGTTTTTAAGTAAGCCCAGACATGACGCTTTTTTGGAAGCAAGCACTTTGGCGTTAGTCAGTGTTAGACCTCCGATGGCAAAATCATCATACTGCTGCCTGATAAGTCGCGCCGTAAGATCGAAACTGTTACGGAACTGTACGACACCGATACGAGCCACTTAGTAGGTTTTGTGGTTATGTAGTCCACTTTGTCATAGGAAACAGGCTCTTCTTTGTCTCTTGTTCTTCGGCATAGTTTATGCGTTGGATGGTTTAGTAACCGTATGTAGGAGGATGTTGTTCTGTGTTCTAGTGTTTAACTTCTGCCTGGTTCCGTCAAAGGATTTAATGAAATTGAAGAGGCTGTTTAGATCCATTTCGATGTTTTAAGATTTAGGCACTATTATTTTCGGGGACAGGATTGGTGATTTAGGACGTTCACAGTGTTCAGAGATTTCTAGTGTAGGTTGATTAGCCTTTGGTAATTTGGGTACACTTGAGTTTATATTAAGAATGTCCCGAGTCACAAGGAAGACTGCGCAGGCGGATCTGATGAGGCGCATACTTGTACACGGTAACACGAGCGCTTCTGTCTGCTGTCTGTGTCCATGCACTAGTATGCGATGTGGAATTGTTCGTATGTCGCACAGAACTATGGTTTTATTCTCACTATAATAATAACTTTGGAAATGAAAATCTATCAGTAATTTATACTGCTGCCACCGATGTTACAAAGCGCCCGGAATTTCGGTTTAAAAAATAAATTGAATTATTCTCCTAAACTTATTTATTACTTTTTGATTTATAAATTACACAGAACTAGGTTTTTAGGAAATATGTGGTTCTGTCGGAATACGGAACGAGATTGACTGATGTTTGGGTCTCGTTGTAATGTTGATTCTTATCGGAGAAGTACAAAATTGCCCTGTCGCAAGAAAATGTCTCTCTTCCAAAGACTTCCTTGTTTATACGCTTCTCCACTTGCGCTTTAGATGGGAACGCGCTTCTTGACATGATAAAACATAAATTTCATACTCAAAATTAATTCAAAGTATATAATCTCGTGGATCACAACAATAATAACACATGTTAGCGATAGTTACTGCTTACCAAGATAGCACCAACATCGTTTTTAAGAACTTGTTAGATAAGGTTACCTCTGTTAGTAGTTTTGAAAGACTAGTTTCAATACGCAAAGCAAATTGACTAACGGGCTCATTTCCTAACTGGCGGCATTCTTGCAAGTCTATCAACAAATGAGCATAGTGTTTTCTTTCGCCAAATTGTGTTTTTAAAAAGTCACTCAAATGGTCCCATGAAACAAAGTCCTTTATGGAACAAGCGGTTTCAGCCTTACCTTCCAATTGGGAAAGGATATATTTAAATAAAATTGGTTTCTGTGTTTCCGAGGCTAGATTTATGGCATTGTCGCAATTGGTCAAAAATGAGTTTAGTTTTTCGTGTGTACCATCGAATGACTTTATAAACTTGAACAGTGTACCGATCTGAATTACGTCGCCGGTTTCAGATTTTACAGACATGATTATGGATGATACTCAAACTAATTAAAACAATAAAATTACGATACCGTGTAATAGTCTTGATTAGCACGTATGCGCCACGTAGCCACGGAGCTAGTTCTGAGAATTACGACAGCAATAATATCTATGGGAAGGTTACAATAAGAAATATTAACTTATAACACTAGTCGATCTGGATTTTATTATTTCACTGGAAACACACACACACACACACTGGATTTATGAAATTTATGATTTATTTGCACTTTCACACAAAACACCAAAAATATGAAGTATGTTCAAACTTACAGAAAGAGCGCAGAAAATGTACTGTAACACGTTAACCTTTCAGGGTCACGTCGTTTACCAAATTCAACGATTTGGCTTTCAGGATACACAGGACAGTATGCAGGATGCAGGCACGACACACTATATTTTCAGAGTATCGAGAGACGACGACCTTGACTTTGATTTGATTTATGGGTAGAGACAATATATTTTTCGGCACTTTTTTGAAGGGACATCTATGAGTTCGGATTTACGCTTTTTGACACTCGCGGAAAGGTCACTTTTCACTAGTTGTAATGAGCCCGGACGATGACGTAAAAGGGAAACCTTCACCGTGGGTATCCCACCGCTGCTACCAATTTATTTATTTTATTTATTTATTTATATATTCTTTTTTGTACACCACATAATACATACATAGAGATAAATATTTAAAAAGATACATGTACAATGGGCGATCTTATCGCACAGGGCGATCTCTTCCAGACAACCTTTGGATGGACAGGAAGAAAGGAGAGAGATATTGGGCTGTCAAGTGTACAATATATCATACACAATATTACTTAGACATAAAAATATAAAATACATAACAATATATACAATAAATATTATATATATAAAACGATGATAAAATATACTAATAAACATCAAATATAACTAGGATAGGAAAAGAAAAATGAGAGAGAAAGGTGTTTGAGCACGTCTTACTTCAATAGGTAATGCATTCCACAAGCGAGCCGCTTGAATAGTAAATGAATTATCGAAGAAGGCAGTGGAATGCATACGTATACTTAATTTTAGATTATCTGATGATCTCAAGAAACTAGAATGTGTCTCACAAATGAACTGAAAGCGTTCTTTAAGATAAAAAGGGGTAGAAGGTTTAAAGAGAACATTATAAAGCAAAGAAAGAATATGAGCGTTCCGGCGAAAGCGGATGGGAAGCCATTTGAGCTTAGTTCGAAATTCAGAAACGTGATCATACTTGCGTAGGCCAAATATAAATCTGATACAAAGATTTTGAAGTCGCTCAAGCTTGTCAAATTGGTCTTGCGTGAGATCGAGATAGCTGGCATCAGCATAGTCAAGGATCGAGAGTAGAAGAGATTGTGCTAACGCAATTTTGGTGTTAATAGGGAGAAAATTACGAAGGCGTTTCAAGGAGCCTGCTGCAGCAAATAATTTACGACTGACTTCCTGAAGTTGTTTAGTCCAGGAAAGAGTACTGTCAATATAAATTGACACTTTTGTTAGGCTGAGACCCTTTTTAAAAAAGAATTGTATTTTACAAGGACACTTTATTTTGATAATGATACAGTAAATGGGCTCGACTGTGGGCAAGCGTTACACACGCGGAGGATGGAATCGAACTGACCAGTTAGTTATATACTATGAACTGTCAAAAATGCTGACTAGGCGCTATGGTTAGGGATGTAAGCACTATTGGGTAGGGGGCTAAGATATAACAGATCGATATTAGTTTCTATTTTAGCCACCGTACGATTATGCGCTTGTGTCGAATTCAAGAGTACAAATCGGGACTTTATCGAATCAAATTCGATCGATTCAGAACTCGAAGCTGTCGGGAGTAAAGCGCACGATTCAAGTAACTGAAACAGAGAAAGCATCCGACTACGATACGCAGTCAGGTACGTTCCTCCCTCTGTCGACCCAAAGTATGTGCGCATGACTTTTCATTGGTGTATTTTGTCCATCGTATGAGCTGCATAATTCCACCGGAAGTGGGGACCCTGTTAGAGGCAGGTGGGCCTCGATTTCCCAAGCTGGCTGGTCGTCGTCGTCTTCCACGCTGACGTACAGATAGTTATTGCGACGTCGGTGGTGAAAAATACTTGTCACTTAAGCTCAATGCAACTGGAGCGGCCGGTATAACAGCACACATAGGGAGGCTGGATTTCGACGGGTGCGATGCGGAGCTGAACGGCGAGGACGAAGGTGGTGAGCGTGCGTTTTTCAAGCGTCTGGCTTTGTTCCTCGTGAGAATTATTCATTTCTCTCTGTTAATATCATAATTTTTTTTATTTGCTTGTAGTTTGCAAAGATTATAATTATCATTGTTTGTTCCTTTCACAGATTATTTATTAAAAAAGTATTATATTGTCCAATATCCTGTGATAAATATTGTAACGAACCCGATTCGGATAGTTTTGTTCGTTATCATAAGTTCAATCCGCGAAAAGAAATACACGATAAAACGAATGGATTGCCGATCGCCGTTTTCAGCTGGTCGATGAATGGTATGAGGAAACGTATGAGTATCCAAACCATATCAGAATATAATACGTTTCCCACTAACCTTTATTCCTCGATGTGGGTATGAAGCCGCCAGCAATAGTTGAATATGTTGAGTATTCAGATATTCCACGTAGGTATGCACTACACCATAGATTCAAGTTCAAAAGTAAAGGTTCTGTTCGCGATGTCGCAGTTCACACACTCCTAAACTAAATTTTCTTAATTAATAGATTTTGATTGTTCGAAGGTAACGTGCACAATGGGTTCCTCCAACCAGTGCAAGCGAGAGATGCAAATTTTACGGGTCAGATGTGCGTTTGCGCAGAAGGAGGAAGCGGGATAACGCATTTGTATTTTCATAAGAAATACGTTCTGATTGGCTTAGAAAATGATGGCGCGACCAAACAACCAACCAGCAAAGAACCCAACATTCAGCGCGCGATATTTAAATATTAAATCTATATAACTGTACGAAACAAATATTGATTTATACATATTATATTAATTTAAAAGAAATGTTGCCAGTATTATTTATGTTTGAGTATATTGTTATGAGTAATAATCGTGAAAACCTACGAAATTATTTTGAATATTTATTATCAATTTATATTATGTAAAAACGAGTCTTATTGCCGTCGCTACCCTCAGGAAATCGTTGTCTAGTAATGTTTCCAAGTGGGCAGATCGCAGTGCGTGTAACCAAGCTCCTGACTCCGTACTCGGTACCGCTTTTAGCCGTGCAACGTCAACCGGCTCTGGAAAGCAAATCTTCGTAGAATTGTTTTGATTGGATACTATCCCAACCCCTCTTTGAAACCGGGTTATCCGAATGTTGACCATTGAAACAAACCAGTAGCCATGCAGCTAGCACGTCTGAAGCAAACGAGACACATTTCCGTGTCTGCTGCCATATAAGGACAAAATATGTGCAATAATCCGCCAACCCATGTGAGCCACGCCAGAAACGCAGGCAGGCCAACATCCTGCAATCGACGAATTCCCAGACCGCCGTGGCGTATAGGTAGTGCGGCTTGGTCCCACTGACAGTCGTCGAGATTCGCGTTCAAGATTGACTCAAGGATAAGCTTAAATTGTAGTATCGAGAACAGAGACAACTTTATCCAGGTCGGCGTTGTCCTTGGTAAGTAAGTCAATCTTGGCATTGACAGGCAGTTACGCAAAACTACTAACGGCCGAAATTAATAATCGATCTAATCCAAAATCATTAGATTTAAGGTTGAAAATTTGATCACTTTGTGTTCATCATATCAGCCACAGGACGTCCACTGCTGAACAAAGGCCTCCCCCTTAGATTTCCACAACGAGCGGTCACATGCCGCTCTCATCCAACGACTCCCAGCGACCTTCACCAGGTCGTCTGTCCACCTCGTTGGAGGTCGTCCCACGCTGCGTTTTCCGGTGCGCGGTCTCCATTCGAGAACCTTTGTGCCCCAACGGCCATCAGTTCTACGAGCAATGTGCCCTGCCCATTGCCACTTCAGTTTACTAATCCTTTCAGCTATGTCGACAACTTTAGTTCTTCTACGGATCTCCTCATTTCTGATTCGATCTCGTAGAGAAATACCAAGCATAGCTCTCTCCATAGCTCGCTGAGTGACCTTGAGCTTTCTTATGAGGCCCATTGTGAGTGACCACGTCTCTGTTCCATATGTCATCACTGGTAACACACACTGGTTAAAGACTTGCGTCTTGAGGCATTGCGGTATTGTTGACGAAAAGACGTTGCGAAGTTTCCCGAACGCTGCCCAGCCGAGTCGGATTCGACGATTGACCTCTTTCTCGAAGTTGGACCTACCTAACTGGACAGTTTGTCCTAGGTAGACATACTCGTCAACAACTTCGAGAACAGAGCTCCCAACGGATATTGGGATGGGCACGACATGGGCATTTGACATGACTTTTGTCTTGCCCATGTTCATCTTAAGGCCCACCTGTTGGGAAACTCTGTTGAGATCATCGAGCATTGTGCTGAGCTCTTGCAGCGATTCTGCCATGACTACGATGTCATCGGCAAATCGAAGGTGAGTGATATACTCGCCATTGATGTTAATGCCGAATCCTTTCCACTCCAGTAGCTTGAAGGCATCCTCCATTGCAGCGGTGAACAGTTTCGGGGAAATGACGTCCCCCTGTCTCACACCTCTCTGCAATGGAATTGCCCCCGTGCTCTGTTCATGTACTCGGACCGACATGGTGGCGTTTCTGTATAAGCACTTCAACACTTCAATGTACCGATAGTCAATCTGGCACCGCTGCAGAGACTGCAGCACTGCCCAGGTTTCGATCGAATCGAAGGCTTTCTCATAGTCCACAAACGCCAAGCATAGTGGCAGATTATACTCCTCGGTCTTCTGTATAACCTGCCGCAGCGTATGGATGTGGTCTATGGTACTGAAACCTTTTCGGAAACCGGCTTGTTCGGGAGGCTGGAAGTCATCAAACCTGCGCTCGAGACGATTTGTGATGACCCTTGAAAACAGCTTATAAACATGGCTCAGAAGTGAGATGGGTCTATAATTCTTCAATAGGGTGTTATCACCCTTTTTGAAGAAGAGCACCACCTCACCTCTGTTCCACGCTTCCGGCGTTGTGCCCTCGAGTAAGACGGAATTGAATAGCTTCTGAAGGACTTTAAGTACCGGTGTGCCACCCGCTTTCAGAAGCTCTGTCGTAATTCCGTCTTCACCCGGCGCCTTGTTATTTTTAAGCTGTTTCAAGGCCATCCTAATCTCGTACAGGCTGATGTCCGGGATATCCTCGGTATAGTGTCGGGTTAGTTTGGCTCGCGGGTCTTTGTCAGAGCCAATGGTAGGTATACTTACCGAGGTGTATAACTGCCGGTAGAACTTCTCAATCTCTCTCAAAACCTCTGACTTAGTCGACGCTACACTGCCGTCCTCGGTCTTCAGCTTCATAATACGACTTTGCCCAATAGACTTGTCTCTTGCGAACACTTTGGAGCCTTGATTCCGCTCAATCGCCTCTTTAACACCGTTGGTGTTAAAGGTGCGGATATCGTGACGCAAGGACTTCCATATCCGTCTATTGAGCAGTCGGTATGCTTCAGCATCACCGGAGGACTGCAGCGTCATGGCGCGTCTTTCTGCCATGAGGTCGAGAGTGTGATCGGAGAACTTTTTTGGTCTACCTTTACGGTGGGCCTTAAAGAACTTAGACCCAACCGTTTGGACAGTTTCTACAAACCTACCATTTAAATCGTCCACAGATACGCAATGTTCTAGGCACTCGAAGCGGTTTTGGAGTTCGAGTTGAAAGCTCTCGGGGTTTTGGATATGAGCACTAGAGGGCCGGAGCGTAGACCTCATCAGACGAGACCTCTCAACTTTGAGATTAATATTCAATGTGCCTCTTACCATTCGGTGATCACTACCGGTTTTCACCCTGTGGATCACAGAGACATCATTGAATATTTGCCTCCTATTGGTCATGATGAAGTCAATCTCATTCCTCGTGGAACCATCGGGACTCATCCAGGTCCATTTCCTGTGAGGCGGCTTTTGGAAAAAGGAGTTCATCACGAAGAGTCCCTCCTTTTCCAAAAAGTCGGCCAGCCTCTGTCCCCTGGGGTTCCGTTGCCCATATCCAAATTGCCCCACTCTCAACTCACCATCGCATCGAGTGCCCAGCTTCGCGTTGAAGTCCCCCATCACAACAGTGAAGTGTGTCTTCGAGGTATGTATGGCCCTACTTACGTCCTCATACATACTCTCTACTTCATCATCTGGGTGTGTCGAGGTCGGTGCGTAGACCTGTATGACCTTCAACGAATACCTCTTGGATATTCTGAGTATAAGGTACGCTACCCTGCTCGACACACTTTCGATGGCCACTATGCTGTTAATGAGGGACCTGCGGACGAGAAACCCGACACCACCTTGAGACAGATGTTCGCCTTCCCGGTAGTAGAATAAGTTGCCAGATTTCAGGGTTATCGTGTCCTCGCCCTCTCTTCGGACTTCTGATAGACCCATGATATCCCAGTGCAACTTATCTATTTCTTCTTCCAGCTCAACAATCTTTTCGTCTGCCCTCAGTGTGCGTGTGTTATACGTTACCAGGGCCAGTTTTCGTTTGGGGTGGTAGCCGGATCCCGTCCGGTGATTCTTAGCACCCCCTGCCCCGCCGTTACCGTGGCCGCTACCATGACCAGGAATAGCGGGGCTGCCGGGAACTGGGGGCCGGTGCATTAGTCGTTTCGTCATTTTGGGGGGAATTTGCCGATACTCACCACGCTTGGCAGGCGTGTTGGTGAGCGCAGTAATGCTTCTGTTCAGCAAAGGGACGCTGCTGCCCATCCCTTTGGTTAAGAGTTAACTTTGTGTTAAAGTGTGCTAATAACATATCCAAGGATTGAGATTGCAATATTTTCAAGTGATCAATCTTTGGGGGGACGGATTAAAATTACAGCTTGACCTCTTTATTCTATTAAAAACTTAAATGTTTTCAAGAAATACAATTTTTATTTAAATGTTCACGGTACAATTTTCTTATCGCTTAACTTTAACCTGAAGTGGTACTACTGTAAATCCGTAAGATTTTGCTGAACATATATTGTGATTTTTTGGTAGGTATTGACCCAAGCTCTCACCCCCTGCAGTATTTCGTCCTATTTACTGGACAACCTGTATTAAGCATAAAGTACAGATCCTGATAAACATACAATATGAATAATGTTTAGTTACAAGTTTTCTTGATAAACAAAAGAAAAATGAACTGCTTATAATTATTAAGTTTGCACATCTCTATGTTACTTCTCATAGATATGAATTTCTCCTTGGACAATGCTTTGGTAAATACAGCACTTGTCAGGTTGTCCTAAAAACTTCCTCGCTTCTTGTATTTGAACATAATTTATTTATTTATTTTGCATACATGTACATCATATTATTTCCATAGATCTTAAGTAGGATTTAAATTTAAGTAGGTACATGCACCCTGTAAGGGCGTTTGCAAGTCAGTGCGATTTGATTTTACATTACAAACTATATAATAATAATAAAATAAAAACAAAAGTCCACATTGAAGTACCTATAAAATAATTATTAGATATCATACATTAATTTAATTTAGTCAACAATTTGTTATGATTCTTTACATATAATCCGACACAGTACATTATACTTAATACTATTTAAAACTATAAATTAGGCTTGTGTCACAAAATTGATTCATTTAATCATTTCTTTTATTTAATACATTATGTCTATCAGTTTTAAATTCTTCTACGGAGTAATAGCAATTTTTGATTAAAAATATTTGAGTCTTTGGTAGAACAAGGTATTTTGTTTCATTTTTCAAGTATTCAGGAACTTTATTATAAATCGAAATTAATCTGAAGTTCGGACTTTTAGATAATAATTTTAAATTACTCGATGGTAGGACTAGTTTATTTTTGTTTCGTCTATTGTAATTTTCATACATTTCACAGTTTGATTTAAAGAAAGTCCGATATTTTCGTACAAACTGACATCTTCATGTCACTTGACTGTTTTATTTATATTTTGGATGGTGGCACGCGTCTTATTCTGTCCCCACGTGCGAGCCGCAAAAGCGGTTTGGGCAGACTGTGACTCGGGAGTGACGAGTGACTTAAGTGAGATAGTTCGTTGGTTCTATAGTCGGCCAGAATTTAATTTACATTATTCAGTAATCAATAAAATACTTTATTCTAATGTTAAATTTCTTATATATTCTTTATTTTGTTTTTTATTTTATTTATATTATTAGTTTTTGTTATAATAAACCTAAAATATGTAAGTACCTATATCTATATGTCTATATATTTATATATAAAATAAGTTATTACGTATGCAGTAAATGTTTTGTGATCAGAAATTGTACGTCATCTAGGCTCTCGCTGAAAACCAGCGCTGCAGTGATTTATGCGCTGCTGCATAATGCTGAGCGCCTATTGGCACAACGGCGACGTACACTATAATCGATGTATGGGTTAATACCCACTATAACTGTAGTAATTGTTTTACTTCCTAGTTTATTTTTTTTCCGTTAGACACCTAATTGCGTTTATTTTAGTTATTTTTTGTTTTTTATATTTCCTGTGTCTATGTGTACGCTGCTGCAAGCCAATAAAATATTTTTCTTTCTTTCTTTCTCTTTTATCTCAAATCGGCCATTTATACGTCCACTGCTGAAGAAAAGCCTCCCCCATAGATTCCACAACTGTGTCATAATTTCGGGAGGTATTTGCCAATACTCATCACGCTTGGCAGGCGGGTTGGTGAGCGCAGTTTAGCTAACGCTTCACAAAATGGGGGCTGCTGCCCATCCCTCTGGTTTAGATTCCCTTTGTCGCCTTTTACGACATCCACAGGAGGAGATGGAGTGGTGCTATATTCTTAATCCGGACACCACACGGATAAAACTGACATACTTGTAAGATATACAGGCAAGGTAGGCTTAGTATTTCTTTTTCAATGAAATTCACGGAGTCCACTAACAAGATTATCTTAGATTTTGCTTTGAGTTCACGTTTTTGGTTTTTACGCGTCGCCATTTGGATTTTCTATACAGTCTCATAACTCCTCGTGTTCAAGATAGGTTTTCACGGCAAATCTCCATGTGGAGTAGTTATCGCGGCCAGTTAGTATTTCTATCAAGGTCAGCGGTTTATTTGAAGACATTTTCAACACTAGTAAAACTTTTTGCCGGTTTCACGTGCGTTATTTTTAGGTTAGCTTTTATAATTTTGTGCACTATTGTTCGATTTATACATAACCTGTTTATGTTGATGTAAGTGGAAGCCTGAGCCATGTTTATAAGCTGTTTTCAAGGGTCATCATGAATCGTCTCGAGCGCAGGTTTGGTGACTTCCAGCCTCCCGAACAAGCCGGTTTCCGAAAAGGTTTCAGTACCATAGACCACATCCATACGCTGCGGCAGGTTATACAGAAGACCGAGGAGTATAATCTGCCACTATGCTTGGCGTTTGTGGACTATGAGAAAGCCTTCGATTCGATCGAAACCTGGGCAGTGCTGCAGTCTCTGCAGCGGTGCCAGATTGACTATCGGTACATTGAAGTGCTTATACAGAAACGCCACCATGTCGGTCCGAGTACATGAACAGAGCACGGGGCAATTCCATTGCAGAGAGGTGTGAGACAGGGGGACGTCATTTCCCCGAAACTGTTCACCGCTGCAATAGAGGATGCCTTCAAGCTACTGGAGTGGAAAGGATTTTTATGGCATTAACATCAATGGCGAGTATATCACTCACCTTCGATTTGCCGATGACATCGTTGTCATGGCAGAATCGCTGCAAGAGCTCAGCACAATGCTCGATGATCTCAACAGAGTTTCCCAACATTATCTATAAAAGTTCCTCTGGAATTTTGTCGTATAATAATGGGTAAACATGAGCGCCGGCAACCTTACGAAAAAAAATTACTCTAAACGCGGTGAATAAACGTATTAACATGAGTAGGTTACGTTGCAACTTACACTCGCACATTTAGCGTTAACTCCGCGTTTTACGTACGCTCGGTCGACGCGACAGTAACGTTAACGTGGATTTATTGACAATCTCACACTCAGCATACTGTGCTTAAAGTTGTTAGGATCTAAAAAGGAACTAGTGATAAGGAAAATTACAATAGAAATATCTTTTTAGCTTATGATATAGTTTCAGAATACCTAGTAAATACACACATCAACAGAGTGAGACAACACATCAACAGAATGTGAGTACTTAGCAAAGTAGCTTAATTAGCTTAGTAGCAAATTCCCCCAAAATGGCCAACACAACTGTGGAATCTATGGGGGAGGCCTTTGTTCAGCTGTGGATGTTCTTTGGCTGACATGTTGAAGGAACTAATGTAACAATATAATGACAGGTTTACTTACTTGAAAGCCTGCTTCTTGTATGTCTTGATTGCCAGTAATTGAGGTGATGCCAATTACACGCAATACCCTTTCCTCAAGTCGACTTACCTTACAATGAACATGGGCAAGACAAAAGTCATGTCTAATGTCCATGTCGTGCCCACCCCAATATCCGTTGGGAGCTCTGTTCTCGAAGTTGTTGACGAATATGTCTACCTAGGACAAACTGTCCAGTTAGGTAGGTCCAACTTCGAGAAAGAGATCAATCGTCGAATCCGACTCGGCTGGGCAGCGTTCGGGAAACTTCGCAACGTCTTTTCGTCAACAATACCGCAATGCCTCAAGACGCAAGTCTTTAACCAGTGTGTGTTACCAGTGATGACATATGGAACAGAGACGTGGTCACTCACAATGGGCCTCATAAGAAAGCTCAAGGTCACTCAGCGAGCTATGGAGAGAGCTATGCTTGGTATTTCTCTACGAGATCGAATCAGAAATGAGGAGATCCGTAGAAGAACTAAAGTTGTCGACATAGCTGAAAGGATTAGTAAACTGAAGTGGCAATGGGCAGGGCACATTGCTCGTAGAACTGATGGCCGTTGGGGCACAAAGGTTCTCGAATGGAGACCGCGCACCGGAAAACGCAGCGTGGGACGACCTCCAACGAGGTGGACAGACGATCTGGTGAAGGTCGCTGGGAGTCGTTGGATGAGAGCGGCATGTGACCGCTCGTTGTGGAAATCTAAGGGGGAGGCCTTTGTTCAGCAGTGGACGTCCTGTGGCTGATATGATGAAGTGGAAGCCGGTTTCTTATGTGAATAAAAGTTTATTTAACGAAATTACAGTTCTTATGTACTATACTAGTAGTGTCATGAAATATAGAGTGAAATATATATATATATATCGTAAAGTATAGAGTAGCCAGAGACACAATCTATTAAAATATGAAATGACATTAGAAGGCGCGAAATTTAAATTAATATTTCAATATGACCAATGAGGTTTTTACGCCACGAGTTTTGTTTTTAAATAAACAGGTGTTTAATTTTGTTTTTAATTCACCAATAATTTATGAATTGTTATTGTAAATAAATACGATCAAGCAAATACCAAAATGTCATCTTTAAAATCAATTGAATCAGCTGCTGTGAGTTCAAAAAGAGGGAACTACTGGGTAGTTTAACTCTTAAGAAAAATTACACGCAGTCGAACTACTGCAATTAAAATCTCCCATTAGTTAAACGGCTGAACTAAATGAGTATACTAGCGGGAACGAGAGATATCACCTACCTTAACATAATGAGTAAAATTCGCGAATGTTTCAAAATACTTTATTCGGTGATATCATCAGCACCGTATACTAACAAAACACTGTCCAAAAACTCTGCTTGAGCGACTATTTCAGTTTGACGCCGTACCCAACCAAGATACCAGGCAACAGACATACCACTATATGCTCACGTAGGGCACAACATCCTACAGTCCTCCGGCCTATAATGCAGTTACAGCAGTATTTGTGAATTGCTGCTCTCCTAGTAGCATTATTTCGTAATAAAGTTTTACGGCTTAAATGCGTGCTGTGGATTCGGGCCCTTAATAACAGGCCTAACACATCGATTATGTACCCATCTGAGCACACTAGTAAAAACGTATTTACCAAGTTTCTATATTTATGGAGAGAGTAGGTGTTTTTTGGTATAAATAATTGGAGCTTTTTTCGATAAAGGATTGGTATTTTCGTTTACCACTGTTCTCGCAATGGCACCAACCAGGCATTGTTTACGCTGATGTCCAGGATCTGCAAGAATAGTGTTATCAACGATGGCCTTTCAAATCGGTTCGGTACAAGGCAACTAACATGTCGGCCAAATCCACACCACCCATATTTGTATTGTAGTGCTTTATTAGATTTGGGAATTTGACCGGTCCCTTCTTCTTTTCGTCTTTCTTGTACCGCAGTATATTCTGTACTGGGTGAGCGTCAACGAAAGTACCTACTTGCAGCCAAGACATTTATTGTTAAACCAATTCACAACAGCGATGTTGCGTTCGTTGGACATTTTTTCGGACGTTCCATTTGACCTGACAGCTCCCAAGGAGAATATTCCATATTCATTCCTTAAAAGATGCATCAATTCAACCGATGTAAAAAAATTGTCCATCTCTTATTTCGTCTTTGGTCACATTTATTGATGAGCCCTTTTTCTGCACTGAATAAAGGTTGGTATGATGCACTATCAAATCTACAATATCATCCAAAATAAATAGTTTGAAGTAATCAACCGGGGACTTCTCAAGATCGGTGGATTCAAATAATTTGTCTTCTATTTCTTCTGTTCCTAGTAACTTCACTGTTGTCCATTTGGGGAAGCAATTCGGCCGGTTTAAAAATAGTTTTATTTATGTTCACCCGGGTTTTCCTAGAACGACCGACTCAAAGAGGTGTAGTAGGTGCTGCTGCAGATGCAGGGCTGCATTTAGAGTCTACAGACGGTGACGGTGAGATATAAACTGATGGTGAAATGTCAGGATTATTTTGAAGAATTGAGGGCAAGTGGAGCAAATCAATAATGTTTTTCAAACGTAAAATAAGTTGTGAATGTTGTGATACTGGTTCTTTATGGCCGGCAGCAATAGTATAAACTTCTCGATATTCACCTTCATCACTATACGAGATGTTTATGTTTTCAACAGAAGACGCCAGTGATCGCGCATGGGAACTATTGTCTGAGGCATTGGGGCGTAGCGTGCACATTTTGACTTCATCTTCCGAAGATTCGCTGGATTCTTCATCAGATTTAGCTCGGGATTTAGGCTCAGGCTTAGATCACAAAAAAGCATTGCTTAGGTAGCAAGGATTTGGTTTGGTAGCAAGGATTTTTTGTGATCTAGTAATCTGAAACCAAAGCAGTGCAATTTAAGAGGTTTTGGTTTGGTGAAAGGTGTTGTTCAATACATGAACATTAAATTATTCGAATATACGGGGGTTATTCCATGACTTCGGAAAGAAGAAACACTTTTTTACATATACATTTTTTTATTTTTCTAAATAATATCCTTTCAACTCTACGCACTTAGTCCAGCGATGTTCCAACCACTTCAACTCATAAAAAAATTTTTTTTTGTCCAACCCTGAAAAATAGGCCTCAGTTTCGGCTACCAAACCTCTTCGTTTGACGAAAATCTTTGCCCGCCAAGCCATTTCTTCATGTTTGGGAAGAGGAAAAAGTCACAGCGGGCTAAATCTGGCGAATACGGAGGGTGTGGCAATAATTCCTATCTTAATTCGACAATTTTTGATGTCGCGATTGCAGACGAGTGGGCCGGTGCATTATCCTGATGAAATAGATTTTTTTTCTTTGCTAGATGCGGTCGTTTCTTGGTCAACTTTTTATTGAATCTATTTAACAATGCAGCATAGTAAGCTCCGGTTATTGTCTTGCCTTTATCCAAAAAATCGATGTAAATAACCCCTTGGCTGTCCCAAAAGACTGTGGCCATCACTTTACCAGCCGAGCAAACAGTTTATGCCTTCTTTGGGGCACGTTACCCGGTAGAAGTCCATTGCTTCGACTGTTGCATAGTCTCTGGTGTATAATGATGGACTCACGTTTCGTCAACTGTTATGTACCGACGCATAAACTCACTCGGATTGCGATTGTACATAGCTAGGCACTCCTCAGAAGCTGTTACACGATTTCGTTTCTGGTCGACTGTTAGTAAACGCGGCACCCATCTTGCAGAAAGCTTTTTCATGCCCAGAATATCATGCAAAATATAAAAAACTCGTTCAGTCGAGATGTGCACAGCATCACTTATTTCGCGTATCTTCACTCGACGGTCTGCCAAAACAATATCATGTATTTTATTAACCATGCCCTCCGTAGTGACCTCCGTCGTGAATCAGCCTTCCTGGGCGCTCCGCGTCACTAGTGGTAGTACGTTCACAACGAAATTCAGTGAACCACTTATGTACCATCCCATGAGAAGGCGCAGAATCACCATAATACTTTTTCAATTTGTCTCCGGTCTGCCTAATAGTTTTACCGCGTAAAGAATAGTGTTTAATTAGCACTCGAAACTCGCTTTTCTCCATTTTCAAAGAATACTTAGAAGTCGCCCAACTTTTTTGTTTCTAAAAAGCTTGTTTTCGCGCCAAATTTGAAAAAAAGAACGGCATGCGCTTCGTAGTGAGTTTCCAAATACGAGTCAAAAAAAATAATTAAAGTTTTTATTCAACCTTAAAGTCATTGAGTCATTGTCAAACTGCCCTCGTAGCAAGAAACTGATTTTAATGTACAATTACTATGGCAACCCAGTGTAAGATACGCGTGTTAAAGAAAAAGTAGTTTAAAACTACCGAATTAAATCGGCCATTTCGACCATAAAGGATTTGGGCCACAGCACAAGTGGTCCTTCGAGTTGAGTCTAATCTGTCGTTTACAATATTTTGAAAGATAGTATCTATCTTCAGTCATATACAAAAAATTACTAACATGATTGTTAGAATCGATCAAGTGAAATTTGTCACTACAATATGTCAAGTTGTGCAATGTCAAATTGAGCTTATATCTAATTATATTTTCTTCATGTGGCAAACTAGTGCTTACAAGGAAATGTTTTTAACATTGAGATTAGATACTTTTGTATAGGACTCTTTACTATAAATAAACCGTCTTTACTATAAATAAATTTAACCGTTTTTTCCAATATGCTACTATAGCTTAAACCAGGCATACAGTAATAAACATATAGTATATAGTAAACCGATAGTCTATTGCACTTAACTGACAACAACTGGCCCATATCTTTACCAATTTCATCACTAAAGATCACAAGTTTCGGTTTTGTAATATAGTTTAAATTGTTGGGGGTATTTATTCTTTCATGAGTCTAATTCAGATAACTATGAGTGCTAGTCAAACTATCACAGCTCTGCAATATGATAGAATCACAAGCCAGCAATGGTTGAGCCGGTGAGATCTTAAAGTTTGATGAGCTATTCTTGGTCAATGTAGATGAGCGCTCGTAGTTACAATGACATGAGTCTACCAGCTCATTCATAGCCAACATGTACTCTCTAATTTGGATTTCTGAGCTTCTGTATTTATTGGTTATGGATATTAATTTGTCATTAAGACTATTAATCTCAACACATAAATTATAGATCTGATTTATGTTTCAAAGATTTTTTAAATTATAAGCTATATATATCAAATTTTTCTAATAGGTGTAGTCGTTCACTGTTCAATTTTACATTTTTTATAAAGAACTTTTGCGTATGAACTAACTTATGAGTTTTTCTAATGTACCTATTTATTCTAACATATTTCTTAAACTTATTTCTGCTGCATTTAACCTAACCAAGATCTATTGTGACTATGGGCTTGTTACTTGCAGCAGAAATAGTAGTTAGTGCACTGACCACCAACTCATTGAACACAGTAATATAGTTTTATTGGGGTGAAACGATTAATGTCATGATATGACACAAAAGTCAATATTAAAATCTAAGACCAATTAGAATCTATGTCCTACGGCTGTCTACTTATATGCTTCCCGTGATGCTAGTAATGCCTTGGCAGTACGTGTTTCCGCAATATTGTAACATTCATACACAACACATTTGCGGAAACACTGAGTTTGCGGGAGAGTAGTTACGGATCATGCAGTTTAATCGGACATTATTATGTTCTCGATAATTATATAATAGGATTGTGCATATTTAGTGTCACAGAGTGAGCAAACAGATTAAGCAGTATGCAGCTAGAACAATCACGTTTGATACACTCACCGGGAGGCCAGAATTAAATTTAAAACATGGTTAATGCACAAGCGGCTGCGCTCTGGTACACGACCAGATGAGTGAGGCTCGCAAAGTCTTTAGGGGCCGACTAAAATCGTGCCAAGGATAAAAGAACAGGTAAAAATGACCATTATAGCGAAGCAAATGCAACTAAAGGTTTTAGCAAATTTTAGAAATCCACACGTAAGTAAGATACCAGGCCTGGCATACCGGTGAGCCCCTCCAAGCTCTAAGGACCCAGGAAGAACTACAAACATGTTCATGGAACACTTCAAAGTGCAGTCTCCGCTTGGTCCCTCTGTTGTGATGACCGATGCCGAGTCCTGTCGACGGGAACCAGTAGTGCATTTCTCGGTTAAACAAGTCGGGCCCGTCATTAAAAACATGAGCAGAGGCAAGTCTCCCAGATACGATGGACTCAGGATCGAGCATTTCAAATATGTTGGGGTTCACAAAATACAGGGGTGGGGGACGGACAAGAAACGTCAGCTGATGGAATGCTCTACAGACTAAATATAGTTTCATAAGGACAAAAATCAATGTTCGATGATTACCAGCCGTGCGCATAATTAATCACAGCGTCGCCAGACTAAGTGATAGTTTTTTGAAATGTCAGAGTCAAGCAAAGGCATTTCGCCATTCAACCGTAAATATGACGTCATTTGGCGTTTAAATCTGTTTAAAATAGACTGAATTTGAAAGGTAACATTTTATATGAAAACAAATTAATTTCGAAAAAAGTAAAAATACGGATGTCCTACTTTTGGATCTAATTTCATTGAACTTAGTAATATAAGCATTTTTAATATATGAAATGTTGTCAATTGTTGGTTCGCACACTAACTATCTAACTCATAACCGAACAGTTTTTCAAACTTTATAAAACACTATTATAAATCAATTTTTATTGTTTTATTTGTCTTACGGCCGAATGGCCGAGGCGCCCGGTTTTGTACCAAAAAAGGCTTCTCGAATAGTTAAAGCGGGGACTTAACGTTAAATGGCGTTCGAGTATTCGGCCGCTTGTCTCATTATGTCAACCCCTTTTAAAATTTAATTGATCACGTTACACCAATTAATAACAGTTAATTGTATGGCTATATTTAAGATGAAATCAATAAGAATACTCGAATGTTCTTTGCATGTTAGGAAGTCGAACGAGTATTTAATTTTTATAATTTGTTTTATGGTATTTGTTATTTGTGACATATTTGGCGCTGTCTCTAAATATTCATTCGCTTCCTTTACAATGTAAGTAAAATCTATATTAGATCACAATAATATAAGTGTATTTAAAAAAAAGGTAAGAGATCTGTTGATAAATAAGACCTACTATTCAATAAATGAGTACTTGTCAGATAATAATATGTAAGATATTTAGTAACTTTGCTTTTTATAAAAAATATTGACATTTTGGTAAATGCTTTCTAGGTCCAATTTATAATGAAACGTTTTTGTTTTTTGTTTTGTTTTTGACTTTGTTTATTGTATATGTTTGACATTAATAATGTAATTTGGGCTTGTATCCCTTACATTCAAATTTGCATGCCTAAATTGGTAGAACATAATGAACTTCGCATTCACACAACTACTTGCAATGTACCTTCACAATGTACCTATGTTCAGCAATAAACATTTTGATTTGATTTGTTTTGAAAAAAAAAAATGCATCACTGCATTTTCTGAAGGATAGGAGAGCTTATGGGTACTTTTAAACATTTTGTATTCTTTTTGGGATATCCACGTATGTATCGCGGATATTTCGTTTTACTTTTCGTACTTTACATTTTATATTTTTGAGACATTTTGTCATCGGCACCCATCCGAAAGTATACGCACGTGAGCTTCTACCTAATTGTCTTCTGTAGGAACCAAATAAACTTGACAGGATGATGATGAGGGCATTTCGCCTCCGCCATCCTTAGAGACAGGTGATGCACTCAAGTATTTTTCATTTTAATATTTGGTCCCCTGACAGCTCCTCACATTATGGCTATCATAGTGGAAATTAATAAATCGGGTTATTAAAAGGAAACGAAAGATTTGTTTACATGATTGGCAGCTGGGGTCATGATTGCGGAAAGGAAACGAAAGATTTGTTTACATGATTGGCAGCTGGGGTCATGATTGCGGTATAATTACGCCCGCACTTGTCCAAAGAAATTTAAATGGGATTTGAATTGAAATAGCGCGGCCTCATAAATCTACAACCCGTTGATTTGAAAAAGTAACATAGCCGCATTCAACTTTTTAAAGTAGTTATAAAATTTCTTTGAGAGGATATATATGGCTTTCTTTATTATCTTTATCTATAAATTTTAATTTCTCCAATTTTCTGATAGAGTTTTCCCAGAATGCTTCATGTTGTGACTTCACTGTAGTCCGCAGCGGTTTCCCTTTCATGCCGACCAATGCGGAGCCATAACACGAGTCGAATTAGTCATCAGAAAATTACATAAGTTCTGATGTATGTTTTACTGTGGCACTGATCTACTTCCCATCAACATAGTGAGCGGCAAATCAATATTTGTTGCATTGGGCCTTTATTACCGGACTGCACCAGAAGGAGGGTAATGGTTTTCGGGTGTAAGGTAATTATAATTCCTTTCGTCATCGCCTAAACAGGTAAATAACCTTTCCTCATCTTGACATTCTGAGTATGTACATACAAATACCGAACTTGCTATCTTCGAATCCTTACAGTTAATGCAACAATCAATATTATATAGTAGCTAATATAGAAATAAAGATATGATTTAAAATGACTGTAGTGTGTAAAAGTGCTCATTAAAGTCGGTTACGAATAGCACCAACCCATCTATCTCATCCCGTGAGTGTCGTAAAAGTCGACTATGGGATTTGACGGAGGATGGGCAGCAGCGTCCTTAGAGTACATTAACAAATTAACTGCGATCGCCAACTCGCCTGCCAAGCGTGGTGATATCTGAGGGCCTGTGTCCAGCAGTGGACTTATTCGGCCGAAATGTTGAAAAAGAACTTCACTATCATGTTGTGGCTCCCTTAATAACTAAGTATCGACCGCCGAAAAACGTCAGGATTCTGTTCTGTTCAGTAATTATTAAAAAAAAACACATAAAAATAGAAAGTTACTTACATAATTGAGCTTGATTAATTAGTTATCCTCATTAGCTGGTGTTCAGGAAAACACTTTATATCCCCTGATGAAGTACCTACAGTTTGACTGATTACTTTTACCGGCATACTAAGCGTATTTTCTTTCTCTATATCATCAATATGTAATGTAGGTAATGCTTCTGGCTTTAATTTCCTTACTTTTATTGGTGATTTATTTCAGAGAATGTGCTGCAGCGGCTTGAAATAGTCGGAAAATAAAAAATGCTTTGAACATACTCTCCCTGAAAATAAAAGAACTTTCTACATTCTATACATTTCTACAAAAATGTTACATGCAAAAACCAATAGACTCACGTTTATATGAAATATGATTTGCTACCGCAGATAGCTCTTTAAGCTCATCATATCAGCCACAGGACGTCCACTGCTGAACAAAGGCCTCCCCCTTAGATTTCCTCAACGAGCGGTCACATGCCGCTCTCATCCAACGACTCCCAGCGACCTTCACCAGGTCGTCTGTCCACCTCGTTGGAGGTCGTCCCACGCTGCGTTTTCCGGTGCGCGGTCTCCATTCGAGAACCTTTGTGCCCCAACGGCCATCAGTTCTACGAGCAATGTGCCCTGCCCATTGCCACTTCAGTTTACTAATCCTTTCAGCTATGTCGACAACTTTAGTTCTTCTACGGATCTCCTCATTTCTGATTCGATCTCGTAGAGAAATACCAAGCATAGCTCTCTCCATAGCTCGCTGAGTGACCTTGAGCTTTCTTATGAGGCCCATTGTGAGTGACCACGTCTCTGTTCCATATGTCATCACTGGTAACACACACTGGTTAAAGACTTGCGTCTTGAGGCATTGCGGTATTTTTGACGAAAAGACGTTGCGAAGTTTCCCGAACGCTGCCCAGCCGAGTCGGATTCGACGATTGACCTCTTTCTCGAAGTTGGACCTACCTAACTGGACAGTTTGTCCTAGGTAGACATACTCGTCAACAACTTCGGGAACAGAGCTCCCAACGGATATTGGGATGGGCACGACATGGGCATTTGACATGACTTTTGTCTTGCCCTTGTTCATCTTAAGGCCCACCTGTTGGGAAACTCTGTTGAGATCATCGAGCATTGTGCTGAGCTCTTGCAGCGATTCTGCCATGACTACGATGTCATCGGCAAATCGAAGGTGAGTGATATACTCGCCATTGATGTTAATGCCGAATCCTTTCCACTCCAGTAGCTTGAAGGCATCCTCCATTGCAGCGGTGAACAGTTTCGGGGAAATGACGTCCCCCTGTCTCACACCTCTCTGCAATGGAATTGCCCCCGTGCTCTGTTCATGTACTCGGACCGACATGGTGGCGTTTCTGTATAAGCACTTCAACACTTCAATGTACCGATAGTCAATCTGGCACCGCTGCAGAGACTGCAGCACTGCCCAGGTTTCGATCGAATCGAAGGCTTTCTCATAGTCCACAAACGCCAAGCATAGTGGCAGATTATACTCCTCGGTCTTCTGTATAACCTGCCGCAGCGTATGGATGTGGTCTATGGTACTGAAACCATTTCGGAAACCGGCTTGTTCGGGAGGCTGGAAGTCATCAAACCTGCGCTCGAGACGATTTGTGATGACCCTTGAAAACAGCTTATAAACATGGCTCAGAAGTGAGATGGGTCTATAATTCTTCAATAGGTGTTATCACCCTTTTTGAAGAAGAGCACCACCTCACCTCTGTTCCACGCTTCCGGCGTTGTGCCCTCGAGTAAGACGGAATTGAATAGCTTCTGAAGGACTTTAAGTACCGGTGTGCCACCCGCTTTCAGAAGCTCTGTCGTAATTCCGTCTCCACCCGGCGCCTTGTTATTTTTAAGCTGTTTCAAGGCCATCCTAATCTCGTACAGGCTGATGTCCGGGATATCCTCGGTATAGTGTCGGGTTAGTTTGGCTCGCGGGTCTTTGTCAGAGCCAATGGTAGGTATACTTACCGAGGTGTATAACTGCCGGTAGAACTTCTCAATCTCTCTCAAAACCTCTGGCTTAGTCGACGCTACACTGCCGTCTTCGGTCTTCAGCTTCATAATACGACTTTGCCCAATAGACTTGTCTCTTGCGAACACTTTGGAGCCTTGATTCCGCTCAATCGCCTCTTTAACACCGTTGGTGTTAAAGGTGCGGATATCGTGACGCAAGGACTTCCATATTCGTCTATTGAGCAGTCGGTATGCTTCAGCATCACCGGAGGACTGCAGCGTCATGGCGCGTCTTTCTGCCATGAGGTCGAGAGTGTGATCGGAGAACTTTTTTGGTCTACCTTTACGGTGGGCCTTAAAGAACTTAGACCCAACCGTTTGGACAGTTTCTACAAACCTACCATTTAAATCGTCCACAGATACGCAATGTTCTAGGCACTCGAAGCGGTTTTGGAGTTCGAGTTGAAAGCTCTCGGGATTTTGGATATGAGCACTAGAGGGCCGGAGCGTAGACCTCATCAGACGAGACCTCTCAACTTTGAGATTAATATTCAATGTGCCTCTTACCATTCGGTGATCACTACCGGTTTTCACCCTGTGGATCACAGAGACATCATTGAATATTTGCCTCCTATTGGTCATGATGAAGTCAATCTCATTCCTCGTGGAACCATCGGGACTCATCCAGGTCCATTTCCTGTGAGGCGGCTTTTGGAAAAAGGAGTTCATCACGAAGAGTCCCTCCTTTTCCAAAAAGTCGGCCAGCCTCTGTCCCCTGGGGTTCCGTTGCCCATATCCAAATTGCCCCACTCTCAACTCACCATCGCATCGAGTGCCCAGCTTCGCGTTGAAGTCCCCCATCACAACAGTGAAGTGTGTCTTCGAGGTATGTATGGCCCGGCCCTACTTACGTCCTCATACATACTCTCTACTTCATCATCTGGGTGTGTCGAGGTCGGTGCGTAGACCTGTATGACCTTCAACGAATACCTCTTGGATATTCTGAGTATAAGGTACGCTACCCTGCTCGACACACTTTCGAAGCTCAATCATCAATAATTTGATAGTATATTAATTAATATCGTCGAGCTTAAAAATGATTCGATATATTGTAATTATGCTGCGCAGAATTTACATCAGTTACGATTTCATAAAATCAGTAATATTACATACATACCATTTTTTGTGGTAGTTTTAGGTCCACAATAGCGAAGCCATTCATTAGCTACAGATTCTTTTAGAGGAAAGGAAAAAAATCTTTTTGTACCGCCTTTTACACTTCTACTCTTACAGTTCCGAACATAACACCCAACCAATATGATACAGTAAATAATCAAAGAAAAAATATGATGGCTTGTTAGCGTCTATAATACTTTGGGAATCACTCTGTACACTGCACTGAGCGAGAACGGAGTACGCGTTGGACAAAGACGATGGTACAAGCCCCGATGCAAAATAGTTCGTCTAGTTTGGAAAGTAGTGCAAAGCGTAAAATATATAGAAAGTAAATATTGGTAAAATAATTAAGAACGTTTAATAAAAAGTAAACCACAATTTGAGGAACATTTTAAAGTTTATTTTTTTTTTTTTTTTTTAGATATAATCCATGCATACAAAACATATTATACAAGTGGAAAACCAAAAAAACCCATTTTGCCAATGCACTTGTAGCTTATAATGAGGACAAAAGAGGTGTTTGCGTAAACAAAAGCAAACAAATGTCCTAAAGCCTACCACAGAAATACCTTCCACTCTCTCTAATCACTTCTGTAGATACAACCCCATGGGTAGTTGGAGTAAGGCCACTTATTTCGCGCCACTCCACAGTTCCATGTACCGGGTGCTCCTCTTTCTTATTCATTAGCTCCACTTTCAAACTACGGTAAAATGCAGCCAAAGCATGGAGTGTTAGGCCTCCTTGTATTGCTTGAGGGGTCTCTGACTGCATGTGTTTGTAAAAAGCGTCAATGTAATTGACTGTCCTTTTTCCTGCAAAGACTTGCTTACATCTTATTTGGAATGCGGATTCAGTCAACATTCCAGTCATGTTCGCTTGAGCCATTTTGGCGTACAGTCTTTGTTGAGGTAGTTTTATGGGTTTAATCCCTTTTCCTGTGCTCCTAAACTTGTCAGCAATTTCTGACCTCAGCTTCCAGGGGGTTTTCATGTCTGTAATTGTTTGGAGGACTCCTAAATCCTCATTTTGGGTACCAAATATTGCATGATATATTACTTGAGAAGCAGCAATATCATCCATAGCCGTTTCAACTAACCATGTAACTGAAGAACAAAGTTTGTAAACCATCCACATGCCTTTGCCTGAGAAATCTATCTCATTCGGTCTCAAGGGAGGACAAATCCTGTTGAGTTTGCATTTAGCTATCTGCTCTGATGTGGCTAAGCTGTATATTATGAAACATAAAGGGAAAAATGCTCTTTGTGCGTTCCTTGCTCCAGCAATTAATACCACATCAGCAAAAGCGCTCAATGCAGGAGCAATTTCCTCTGCTCTCCTTCCTTGCATGGAATTACATAAATTTAATGCATTGGGGATGTGGACGAGATCTCTCTTCACTGCTTCCACCCATTTTGCTCTGTAGGGATCCCTAGACTTGTAGGCAGCAATAACAGCTGTCAATGGTCCAAGAGTTTGAGCCATAGCTGATCTCCTCTCTGGCTTATAAGTGGAACCTTCAAGAAGTACATGATGAGCCGGAGTCAAGCCATATTGGGAAATGTCTACATAATCAGTTACACTTCCCCTTTTCCCAACGGGTATGCGTGAAACACCCACCCTGATCTCATCATAGCGCATTTTAAAAGCGGAAAGTATATTAAATATTGGATTGCCAATTCCATACCAATGAGAGTTATCAGTTCGGTTGGAAGGTGTGTACTCCAACCCCATTTTCCTTGCTTCCTCTCTCATCATTTCTGTAACATCCTTATAAGTGATGTTGTAGTTTGCACCTTCTATAGAAACGGTAGCATTTAGTGACATATTTGGGTGAGATTGCATTTTGAAGTTGGCCATTTTCCTGAGAATATTGTGGCCTCCTTGCAAAATGCTCATTACTTGATGGCTAACAGTTATATTCCCTATGTAGTTACATATTTTGAGATTAACATGAAGCTCAATGGCGCTACTAACAATATATAAGAGAACTTTCTCTTTCGTAACGCTGTCTAAATTGATCCTAGGCCTCTTAGGGTCAGAAATCTCCGCTTCATTGTTGTCTGCGTCTACTGTTCTTTTTCTGCTGCTCCCAGGGCCTGGTTGGTCGACATCCATTGTTCCTAGTGGTCTCATTGAAGAATTGATTTAAAGGAGTCTGTTTATACTGTTTCGCCATTATTTTAACATAACTGAAATTCTTTCATGACTTTACACACCATAAAAAAAAAAAAAAAAACATAACGCAAAAATATTCGTCTACCCTTGTCACTTACCCAAAATAGTACGTCTACCACTTAGTTGTGTCGCCTTTGCTCTCAATGACAGCTTTAATGCGAAGAAGCATGGTTGCAATCAACGCTGCACACTCCTCAGGCGTAATTGACTCCCAGACAGCCAAGAGTATAGCCTTTAAGTCGCTCTTCGATCTTGATGGATTTTTCCGGAGAACTTTTTTCATTTTCCACCATAGGGTTTCGGTCGGCGACAAGTCCGGGCTGTTAGATGGCCATTCGATTGTAGGGATGCTTTTCGTCAGTAACCACGTCTTTGTTGTCCTTGCAGTATGGCAGGAAGCACCATCCTGTTGAAAAATGAAGGAATCTTGATGCTTAAGTGACGGAATAGAGGGCAGTAAATTCTCTTCCAAAAGGTTTTGATACCTTGCAGCATTGATAGAACCATTCATACCACCAACACCTTGTGCAGACATGCAGCCCCATATCATAAGAGACGCCGGAAACTTCACATTGCGTTTGAGACGATCAGTATGAAATGCCTCATTTTTGTTCCGAATCACTTTTTTCCTTTCATCGCCGACTGTCACTTCAAATTTGGACTCGTCACTCCAAATGATAGTTTGTGGGGTCGATCCCCAATTTTTTTAATTTTGATTTCGTATCTTGCATTGAAATTGAAATAAGTGTAAATGATATAAGGACGGTATAACGTAACGTAGAGTCACGTAGTAGATTAGTAATTATAGCAAGTTATTTATTTTTCGCCATCCAATTGATATTTTCTTCGCGCCGGGTATGCTGTTAACTTTCTCAGCTATCCTTGCAAACGTAATTCGGAGACTTTCTTTGTAACTGGCGAAAATTTTCCATTCAATAACTCCCTATCCGCCACCAATAACGTGATAAGTCGCATGTTCTGTGCACTCGTTGATAAATTTCTTTTTGCTTTTCCATTTTTTATTCACCACGAAATTTAAAAGAATATTTAAAGGTATAGTTGACTTCTTCTCTTAGATTATAGAAAAAATGTCAATAAATTTACAATAACTATCTCACAATTAAAATAAAGTACAGTTGTATGGTTACCTGAACTAGGTTGAACCTGTACTTCAGGCTATGAAGAGCATACTTGCGTTTTTCATCATATCAGCCACAGGACGTCCACTGCTGAACAAAGGCCTCCCCCTTAGATTTCCACAACGAGCGGTCACATGCCGCTCTCATCCAACGACTCCCAGCGACCTTCACCAGATCGTATGTCCACCTCGTTGGAGGTCGTCCCACGCTGCGTTTTCCGGCGGTTTTATAAATTAACAATATTATAAACATAAATTAGAATGAATTAGCATATTATGTAGTAATGATGGCTCAACGCTACAGTAAGTCAGCGATTTATTTGCATACCACGAGTAAACCTTCTGTCTTGTCGTAAGTAGTGTTTTGTAAAATAGTGACATATTATTTTTTCACAGCTAAAATAATGTCAGTTATGAATACAAAAATGGGCCTATAAATGTTAAAAATATTTTCACAAACGCATGTTTTGAGGTTGAGTTTGAAGTGTAGACCATATCATTGCGGCTCTTGTTAGTAATATCAGCATTGTAGGAAAGCATGGTGTGCTGTTTTAAAATGAAGTGCATAATGTAAAGTTGACGAACAGTCAGCACGCTGCAGCATTTATATAACAAATGTGTAGGATACACGGATGGAAGTTGGCTTAGAACTAAAGATCAGTCCAAAGTGGATATGAGCATATTATATTACAAATAATTTCTATGCAGATTACATCATAGAATTGCGCAAACAAACTGAAGCTCTTCTTCTTTGTTTCAATAGCAAATCATTTAATAAAATGAAAAGGATATCCACCTAGGACCTTCTTTATATCGATAAATGATTCCATTTTACATAGTTTTTATTTGATGAATGAGTTCCATTACTGCAATCATCATCATTTCGGCCGAATGAAGTCCACTGCTGGACACAGGCCTCCTCCAAAGATGTCCACAATGACCGATATGGATGTGTTGTGGACTCATTGGGGGGTTTTGCCATAATCGCCACGCTTGGCAGACGGGTTGGCGATCGCAGTTGAGTTGTTAATGTACTCGAAGGACGCTGCTGCCCATCCTCCGGCTAATCCCTTAGTCGACTTTTACGACACCCATGGGAGGAGATGGGGTGGTGGCATTCTGAGCCATTACTGCAATACTGTTATTGTAAGATTGGTTTTATATTTTTAAATAAAAGATTATAGTTGTAGTTTTATGAATAAAACAATTTCAAAATAAGTAACAACATTTTATTGTAAATTAAAATAAAATAACTTTGAACAATAAGACTTTGCTCGGCACGTCCAAAAGGAAGGTTTGGAGTTACCCTGGTATAAGTAGCCTGAAGAGTTTCTGGAGGTGAAGGGTACAATAGTGCCAAACTCTTGACCACTCAATCCTTCTAAGGATGATTCATCATTTCTTTTTTTGCAATACACATATTGTGCAGGACATTTATAATTTTAGTTGTCTTAATTGGAGCATAATGTAGTACTAGATGCTTCAATAAGCAACGAAATCGGGCTTTTAATACTCCATTGCACCGTTCAATTGGGCTTCTTGCACATTTGATTTCCTGGCTGTAAGCATTCTCAGGAGTCCCTTCATCTGCATTTGAAATGTGCGTGAGACACCACGGTCTCGGAGCATACCCACTATTACCTGGAAATATTAACATTGTTTATTATTTTGATTACTAGTAGCTTTAACTTATATATTTACCTCAGTCATACATACCAATTAGATGATCATTTGTATGCCCTACCCGATGCCATAGATGCAATTTTTAAACTTAATAAATTACTTATTATTAATTATTATTAATACTTAATATTATAAATCAATTTTGATTGGTTTATTTGTCTTACGGCCGAATGGCCGAGGCGCCCGGTTTTGTACCAAAAAAGGTTTCTCGAATAGTTAAAGCGGGGACTTAACGTTAAATGGCGTTCGAGTATTCGGCCGTTTGTCTCATGTCAACCCCTTTTAAAATTTAATTGATCACACACCAATTAATAACAGTTAATTGTATGGCTATATTTAAGATGAAATCAATAAGAATACTCGAATGTTCTTTTGCATGTTAGGAAGTCGAACGAGTATTTAATTTTTATAATTTGTTTTATGGTATTTGTTATTTGTGACATATTTGGCGCTGTCTCTAAATATTCATTCGCTTCCTTTACAATGTAAGTAAAATGCCTCACTGCATTTTCTGAAGGATAGGTGAGCTTATGGGTACTTTTAAAAATTTTGTATTCTTTTTGGGATATCCACGTATGTATCGCGGATATTTCGTTCTGGCACATATTGCCAGAACATACTTTACATTTTATATTTTTGAGACATTTTGTTATCGGCACCCATCCGGAAGTATACGCACGTGAGCTTCTACCTGAATGTCTTCTGTAGGAACCAAATAAACATGACAGGGTGATGAGGGCTGACTACATTGCTCACCCTGTATGTACTCTTTTTATAAGTATTTTCATTGATACATTTAACCTCACTATCCTCAAGTGCTATAGCGCGCTTATCGAGGAAGGATATAAACTCACCTATAGTAGGTAAATTATCCAGATTCCTATCGAGTCGATTAGTGTACTGATACAATTATTTGGTCAAAATAGAAATAAGTAGCATGTGCCGGTGCTTGACTGGTTGCTCTAAGTTTTTTAAAACATCTAATAGCGACTGCTGTACCCTTTTAAATAGATGGTATATCTAAAATTATATTGATATGATTTATGATTAATCTAGCCTTATTATCATAACGCTTTTTTAACAATTCTAGAGGCTCTTTATATGACTCATTTACAATTGGCAAATTGACTATAGTATTCAATGCATCTTCTGTTAGAAACTTTCTTAAATAAAACAACTTTTGCACATCTGAGAGTGACTTATTATTATTAATTACAGCTTGAAATAAATCCATAAATGGAGTATACTTTGTAAAATCTTTACCATTGAAAGTTGGAATATCAGTACTGGGTAATTTTGATGTAGTTACAGAACTACATTGTGTGACCTCAGATGTGAATGAAATCCTTATAGCGGAATTTAATTTAGATAAGATTAAATAATATTTGTCCTCTAACAGATCAATATTTTCACCATCCTTATCATCTATAGACAGAATATCCAATTGTATTTGTTCATATTGTTTTAGAGTACTAGTTAACTTTTCTTTGCGGCTAACAACATTTCTAGATTGCTTGACTGCAATTTCAACGGATCATTAGTGAATATTTCAATTCGTGTCACTGTACCTTTTAATTGTCCGCGCTCGAGACGTAATCTCTTCAGCTTTTCAGACATGATTTTTTTAAAAAACGCTTGTAACGTGAGCTGTGTAACACTAATAACACTTCACTTCGCATATAATACGCACTTACGCCAAAGATAACCGCACTAGAGCTGAAATAGAACTGAATACAACGCCTTTCGAGGTTATGTTGTTGTTATTCATCAAACGTCAGGACGAAGTGACAACTCTTAGCTGTCAAAATCAAAGATGACACCTCGTATTCACGAATAGGCACGACTTCGTCCGAAGAAAACCGAACTCTGAAGAAAATGTCTTGTAATTTTTTTTACCTGTTTGATGTGAGAATCGATGTATTTCCTTACGTAGAGTACAAATCCTGTACGTTTTCCCTCCTTCTATGGTATTGAAGTGAGAGATATGTATATATTTCTCGCGAAAACTTGCCGCGGCCTCGCAGATTGGCGCCGGCCACATGCACACGAACTATAGGTTCGTAATCGCAAACGAACTGAATATTGCACGTACTACACTTTCTGGCATCGAAGGACCACTTCGCAGTGCATGTAGAAATAATGCACTGCGATAGATTGAATGGACTGTATTGTATAAATAACTGGTAACTCAATAATTACAATAAATGTTGCAATACAAAATACTTATTAAAATATATGTTCAGAAAACAATTGAACACGGGCTGCTATCAGTGTAGTGAGCTAGAAAAAAAGTACTAAATGTAAATTACATTACTACAGCTAATGATAAGGGGCGAAAATTAAGTGCTTAATAATGAACGAATCATAGTAATGTCCTAAGGTTTCGCGATTATTACACATTATAATAGAACACTTAAACGGATTATATCGCGTATATTATATTATTTTTTTTCCTGGCATTTGGAATACTGTGCAAGATTCGCGGTCGCAGGATGAACATGGGAAAACAAAAATCAATAATGTCGCGATGTAATCCGTTTTAAAAGTATTTTGCTATAATATAGGAATAAGGTAACAATTTGGTTAACATTAAAATTGGCTCAACAAATGATAATCTTTGGGGCTATTTTAAATAAAAATGTACAATTATATATCAATTTATTATAATTAATGTATAATTATATATCAGTTCATTCAATTTGATGGTATTATGTCTTATATTGTATGTCTTTACAATAATAAAAAGTATATGAATATAAAAATTATATGAATATGTATTAAACAAGTAGTTACCAGCAAGTGGTTTGTGGTGCTTTAGCGAAGAAGCTGCAGGTGGAGCTGGCTTGCAGTATGAATGGTCATAGTGCATCTTACGTGCATACGTATGATCAACAGGTTTACTATCTAAAATTAAATAAAAAAAATAAAAAAATTACACTACAGATAACCTAAACCATGCGAAGTTTTCGGAAAATAAATTGCTCCCGTAAACATAAGTTCCTGTATACCTACCTTAGTCATCATATGATATAGATGAAATGCCATCATCAATTTCCTTCACAGAAAAAAGTGATGAATATGCAGTTTTCTTAATGCCAGATTTAGTTGTATGAAATTTCTTTTCAAAATGTTTGTGGCATACCAGCAAGCTCTTAACATTACCGGTATTAACACTGTTTATACAGTCGAGCCACTTGCTTCTCTGGTTTTCATCAGACGGAAACTTGTGAAGTTTAACTTCCGCTCTTTTACTGCCACAATTTGGAATACAACACTTAAAATACACGCAAACATCCACTATTAATAGAGAAAATAACGTCCTATCGTAACTAAGTATTAAAACGTCTTTTTCGTAAAATAAAAACACAAAATAACATCCATTAGAAACTAAAGATAACGTCCTGTCGTAAACTCAGTAGGTACTAATGTGAAAACGTCCTTGCGTGAATTAGTACTTAATTGATAACGTCCATTTTTGTAACACAACACTAATGTGGTTATTGATAACAAATCAATTAGTTATCAGAATACACAGAACTTTGCGGTTTACGCGCAAATACTGTTATGGCTGCCTTGATAGTTGACGTCAAAACATGGCGGACGAAAAGGTTAAGGAGGGTTGGGGGACGGACAAGAAACGTCAGCTAATGGATTGCTCTACAGACTAAATATAGTTTCGTAAGGACAAAAATCAATGTTCGATGATTACCAGCCGTGCGCATAATTAATCACAGCGACGCCGACTAAGTGACAGTTTTTTGAAATGTCAGAGTCAAGCTAAGGCATTTCGCCATTCAACCGTATATATGACGTCATTTGGCGTTTACATCTGTTTAGAATAGACTGAATTTAAAAGGTAGGTAAGGTAAATTTTACATGAAAACTACGGCGTTCCTACTTTTGGATCTAATTTCATTTAACGTAGTAATATAATCATGTTTAATATATGAAATGTTGTCAATTATTGGTGCGCACACTAACTAACTCATTACCGAACAGTTTTTCAAACTTTTTAATACACTGTTATAAATCAATATTTTTTTTATTTATTTGTCTTACGGCCGAATGGCCGAGGCGCCCGGTTTTGTACCAAAAAAGGTTTCTCGAATAGTTAAAGCGGGGACTTAACGTTAAATGGCGTTCGAGTATTCGGCCGTTTGTCTCATGTCAACCCCTTTTAAAATTTAATTGATCACACACCAATTAATAACAGTTAATTGTATGGCTATATTTAAGATGAAATCAATAAGAATACTCGAATGTTCTTTTGCATGTTAGGAAGTCGAACGAGTATTTAATTTTTATAATTTGTTTTATGGTATTTGTTATTTGTGACATATTTGGCGCTGTCTCTAAATATTCATTCGCTTCCTTTACAATGTAAGTAAAATGCCTCACTGCATTTTCTGAAGGATAGGTGAGCTTATGGGTAATTTTAAAAATTTTGTATTCTTTTTGGGATATCCACGTATGTATCGCGGATATTTTGCTCTGGCACATATTGCCAGAACATACTTTACATTTTATATTTTTGAGACATTTTGTTATCGGCACCCATCCGAAAGTATACGCACGTGAGCTTCTACCTAATTGTCTTCTGTAGGAACCAAATAAACTTGACAGGGTGATGATGAGGGCATTTCGCCTCCGCCATCCTTAGAGACAGGTGATGCACTCAAGTATTTTTCATTTTAATATTTGGTCCCCTGACAGCTCCTCACATTATGGCTATCATAGTGGAAATTAATAAATCGGGTTATTAAAAGGAAACGAAAGATTTGTTTACATGATTGGCAGCTGGGGTCATGATTGCGGTATAATTACGCCCGCACTTGTCCAAAGAAATTTAAATGGGATTTGAATTGAAATAGCGCGGCCTCATAAATCTACAACCCGTTGATTTGAAAAAGTAACATAGCCGCATTCAACTTTTTAAAGTAGTTATAAAATTTCTTTGAGAGGATATATATGGCTTTCTTTATTATCTTTATCTATAAATTTTAATTTCTCCAATTTTCTGAGAGAGTTTTCCCAGAATGCTTCATGTTGTGACTTCACTGTAGTCCGCAGCGGTTTCCCTTTCATGCCGATCAATGCGGAGCCATAACACGAGTCGAATTAGTCATCAGAAAATTACATAAGTTCTGATGTATGTTTTACTGTGGCACTGATCTACTTCCCATCAACATAGTGAGCGGCAAATCAATATTTGTTGCATTGGGCCTTTATTACCGGACTGCACCAGAAGGAGGGTAATGGTTTTCGGGTGTAAGGTAATTATAATTCCTTTCGTCATCGCCTAAACAGGTAAATAACCTTTCCTCATCTTGACATTCTGAGTATGTACATACAAATACCGAACTTGCTATCTTCGAATCCTTACAGTTAATGCAACAATCAATATTATATAGTAGCTAATATAGAAATAAAGATATGATTTAAAATGACTGTAGTGTGTAAAAGTGCTCATTAAAGTCGGTTACGAATAGCACCAACCCATCTATCTCATCCCGTGAGTGTCGTAAAATTCCATACCGAGACACCGGACCACAGCATTTAGGGGATGTTTCAAATATGCTGCCACTCATTGCTGGAATAATATCCCGCCGCCGGTTCGATCTAAGGTCAGTAAATTTAGTTTTAAAAGTCAACTCAAACCGCATTTATTACGAAAACAAAAAGATTTTATGTAATATGTATCACACAAAATATGTATGAATATATATATATATATATATTGTATAAATGCATGCGTATGTGTATGTATAGATAATGCAGTCATGTGTTTATATATGTGTAATGTGAATATATGTTTATATATGCATTATATCGCTTCTTACCTTCCCATTACTGACCGTAAAATCAAACCAGCAATCATGGCAGCATGTACATTCCTGCATCCGCAAAGATCCGGCGGTGGATTCCTGATATGAGCAATATCATAATATCATAATATGGACAGTTCATCTACATGGTGCGTTTGGGTGTCAAGCTTCGTCTGAGTGTTCTTGTCTGAAACTGCAAACACCTTAATTAGCATGCATTTCCTAATAAGCTATGCGTATTGCATCGAATATTTTAAATTGTAAAGTCTTTGTTCGTTTATATTAAAGTTTTGATGTTGTTAGTCGATTTAGTTTATTGAGTACATTACTTACCGAATAAACAGTTCTCAATCGTAAATGTCTTCTCCGGATCGCGAAGTCGGCCACATTACCGCCCGAGACTATTATATAACTGCAGTTTTTGGTCGCACTGTCACACAACCGATACCGTCGGCGCCCTGGCTCAACTAGTGAATACTCAATCACTGATCGGATCAGTGCGCGAGCGGCGTTGCGGCGTGGCGGTGTGTCGGTTCGGCACCATCGCGGACATTTATTAGTTCTATCATGGGGAGAACTGCATGGAATGCGATAAATTTCAATAATAATAGACAACTCTATACACATACAATACACATAACACGCAAATATTTAAAGAATTCTCTTTATTTATTTTTTGTCCTTGCATAACATACTAGTAACTTCCTCTGTGCACCGCCGTAATGTCCGTACGTCATACGGGTCACCCATCGAAAACCAGCGCTGCAAGACCGCCTTGCTGTTTTGTAGCATATAGCTGAATGGGGGACCTTTGTTGGCACAGTAAAAATTATTTGTAACCAATGTACCTACGTGATTATTATATTTTTATATAGAAAGTTACTTACATAATTGAGCTTGATTAATTCAAGCTCAATTATGTAAGTAACTTTCTATTTGTATGTTTTTTTTTAATAATTAGAATAGAGTTTTTTTTTTATTGGACAGCAACTACAATACTTATGATAGTTATACCTATTGCATATAAAGTTCAAATAAAAATATAATAATCACGTAGGTACATTGGTTACAAATAATTTTTACTGTGCCAACAAAGGTCCCCCATTCAGCTATATGATATAGAACATAACGCAAAAATATTCGTCTACCCTTGTCACTTAGTACGTCTACAACTTAGTTGTGTCGCCTTTGCTCTCAATGACAGCTTTAATGCGAAGAGGCATGGTTGCAATCAACGCTGCACACTCCTCAGGCGTAATTGACTCCCAGACAGCCAAGAGTTTAGCCTTTAAGTCGCTCTTCGATCTTGATGGATTTTTCCGGAGAACTTTTTTCATTTTCCACCATTTTCGGGTTTAGGTCGACGACAAGTCCGGGCTGTTAGATGGCCATTCGATTGTAGGGATGCTTTTCGCCAGTAGCCACGTCTTTGTTGTCCTTGCAGTATGGCAGGAAGCACCATCCTGTTGAAAAATGAAGGAATGTTGATGCTCAACTGACGGAATAGAGGGCAGTAAATTCTCTTCCAAAAGGTTTTGATACCTTGCAGCATTGATGAATGGTTCTATTCATACCACCAACACCTTGTGCAGACATGCAGCCCCATATCATAAGAGACGACGAAACTTCACATTGCGTTTGAGACGATCAGTATGAAATGCCTCATTTTTGTTCCGAATCACTTTTTTCCTTTCATCGCCGACTGTCACTTCAAATTTGGATTCGTCACTCCAAATGATAGTTTGTGGGGTCGAACCCCACAAACTATTCGCTTTCGAAGCTCTTCACACACGGGTTTGCCACGACCCATTGTTATTTGAAAACGAATGAAAAAACATTGCATTCGCATTTTGAGATCAACGGATGTATGCAATTTTTTTAATTTTGATTTCGTATATTGCCAGCATTGAAATTGAAATAAGTGTAAATGATATAAGGAAGGTATAACGTAACGTAGAGTCACGTAGTAGATTAGTAATTATAGCAAGTTATTTATTTTTCGCCATCCAATTGATATTTTCTTCGCGCCGGGTATGCCGTTAACTTTCTCAGCTATCCTTGCAAACGTAATTCGGAGACTTTCTTTGTAATTGGCGAAAATTTTCCATTCAATAACTCCCTATCCGCCACCAATAACGTGATAAGTCGCATGTTCTGTGCACTCGTTGATAAATTTCTTTTTGCTTTTCCATATTTTATTCACCACGAAATTTAAAAGAATAGTTCTACTTCTTCTCTTAGATTATAGAAAAAAGGTCAATAAATTTACAATGACTATCTCACAATTCAAATAAAGTACAGTTGTATGTTTACCTGAACTAGGTTGAACCTGTGCTTCAGGCTATGAAGAGCATACTTGCGGTTTTATAAATTAACCCTTAAATGGACGATTTTTGTTTCACGTTTTAAAAAAAAATATTTGTGTAATAGACATGTATTACTGTCTAGGAAAAATGAGTAAAAAATCTAGACATGAATTTACTATACTTTTTTTTTTGCAATAATGTGAGTGTTGTTTATAAACTACATTGCGCATTCATTGAGATTTTGCAAGTATGGGTAAAATAAGAGTGGATATTGTTTTTGAAATGTATTTATTTATTCTTCATTATGATATTTATAAAAACAATTGCTTTTTTTCGTATCACATAAAGATACACGACATTTTTGGCACATTTTTGTAATGTAGGGTATTTGTATAAAATGTTATATGCTTATGTTTGTTCAACCATTCTTGTGTGACGCCAGTCCTCCAATATAAGTTGTATGGTAAAGACGTTGTTTTCCTTAATTCCTACCAAACGGTTCAGTGGCGACGAGGATAAAACCATAATTTAATAAAAATAGTGAAAGCGTGCGTAGGAACAATGACGATCGGCAAAGTAACGGAGTTCGATGTCAACAAGGACGATTGGCGGTTATACATCGAACGCTTGGAGCAGTACTTTATAGTCAACGAGGTGAAAAGTGAACTATTTGTACCAACGTTAATAACGCTTATGGGCGCCGAAAGTTATGAACTTTTAGTGAATCTGTGTACGCCAGACAAACCAAGGACTAAGTCGTTTTCACAAATCGTGGATATAATGGGGAAACATCTACAACCCAAACCAAGTGAGCTCGCTGAGAGGTATAAATTTCGGAAGAGGACTCAACAAAGCAGCGAAACGATAGCAGAGTATATCGCGATACTTAAAAAAATGTCCAAGTCATGCGAATTCGGGGTTTGGCTCGCGGAAAGCTTGCGGGACCAGTTGGTATGTGGCATCAACAGTGAGATGATTCGCCAACGGTTATTCGCCGAACCCAAGCTAGATTTTCCAAGAGCCTATAGCTTGGCGATTAGCTTGGAGTCAGCAGAAAAAGATGCGGCGGTCGTAGTCCAAGGGCACGGAAGGTCAAACGATGCATCAAAGGCCGATTGTCAGACGATAGAGGGAACAAGATGGCGCAGGAAGAAGATGGCGTCGGGTACAGCAAGCGAGAAGGAACAAACGCGAGACGGTGCGGCGCGGGAGGCCGGGCCGTGGAGCGGACGCAGTCTTCGTCAGCGCAGCGCTGCAACGGCGATACATACACAGAGGAGGCCGTCTACAAAATGTCGAGCGTGCGGCGGAGCGCATGAAGCGACTACTTGTAGATTTGCCTGTTACGTATGTCGTGTTTGCAACAAGACCGGTCATCTTCGGCGGATGTGTCCCAACTTATCGAGCCAATATAGCCTGGAAGCAAAGACGGTAGATACCGTTACAGGAAGTGAAAGTGATCACAGCGAGGAGGTAATTGACATTAATCTAAATCTGTTAACTTTAAGTCAATACAAACCCTTCATGATTTCCATAAGGGTGCATAATAAAACAATAAGTATGGAGTGCGATACCGGCAGTGCGGTATCATGCATAAGTTATAAAATGTATCAGACAGAGTTTAGTAACTTAACGATAAATAAATGTAACATTGTCCTAAGATACTATACAGGCGAGTTAGTGTACCCGATTGGCGTGATAACACCGCAAGTTTTGTATAAAAATAAAGTTAAAGAGTTAGATTTATATGTAATAAAAAATGGTAAAACGGCCTTGCTCGGTCGACAGTGGATAGTGGAGTTGGGTATTCAGTTACCAACTATAAAACCAGCTTGCGTAAATAAAATATCGAGCGAGGAATTCAATTTGGACACTTTCAGTTCCAGATATTGTAATGTGTTTGCGGAAGGATTGGGCCGTTTCGCCGGCCCGCCAGTTAGTATTCACGTGCGCGACGGCGCGCGGCCGGTGGAGCGCGCTCTGCAGCAGTACGTGCGGGACGGCATCCTCACCCCTGTCGAGCGCTCTGACTGGGCTACGCCTATCGTGCCCGTCGTCAAGAAGGACGGTAACATAAGAATTTGTGCTGATTTTAAATTGACGTTAAATAAAGTTTTAGAGGTTGACCGTTATCCATTACCGCGAGTTGAGGACTTGTTGGTTCGCTTGCACGGGGGCCAGAGATTCAGTAAAATTGATTTATCCCAGGCTTATGCACAGTTCGTTTTAGATGATTCTAAAAAGTTCACCGTTATTAATACGCATAAGGGCCTGTTCATGTATAATCGCCTAGTGTATGGGCTGTCGTCGAGCCCGGGAGTGTTTCAGCGGCGTCTGGAGGAATTGTTTGCGGATTTACCGCGCGTAGGAGTATTTTTAGATGACATCATAATTACGGGTTCATCGACAGTCGAACACTTACAAAACTTACACAAGGTTTTTCAGCGTTTAGATAACTATGGTTTAAAGGTAAAAAAAGATAAGTGTGCCTTTTTTGCGAAATCCATAAGTTATCTCGGATATGTGATCAGTGAAAGTGGAGTACATACATGTCCCAATAAGATAAGAGCGATTCAAGATACACCCGCACCAATTAACGTAGCGGAGTTGCGGTCGTTTATAGGTATGATTATGTACTACTCAAAATTTATTAAAAATTTAAGTACAATGCTCGCGCCTTTATACGCGTTGTTAAAGGCGGGGTCGAAGTATAATTGGAGCTTTAAATGTCAAAGTGCATTTGAAAAAGTTAAAGACGTACTGACAAGTAGTGAAGTCCTAATGCATTACTCGGCCGAGTTACCGCTGGTGCTAACGGCGGACGCCAGCAGTGTGGGTGTGGGCGCGGTGCTGTCGCGTGACGGTGGCTGGTGAGCGGCCCGTCGCATACGCCTCGCGCTCGCTCACATCCGCCGAGCGTAACTACTCGCAGATTGATAGGGAGGCTTTAGCTATTGTATACGGGATACGTAAATACCACCAGTTTTTGTATGGAAGGAAGTTTATCTTAAGAACGGATCATAAACCCTTAACGTATATATTTGGTAATAAGGTAGGTATTCCTGTTATGTCAGCTTCTCGTTTGCAACGTTGGGCTGTTCTTTTGTCCGGGTACAATTATGATATTGAGTACGTACCGTCCAAAAAGAATTGCGCCGACGCTTTATCGCGATTACCGTCCAATGTTGCTACGGAACGGGCCGTCAAAGAAGTAACGTATGTCAATTTCGTTGAAAACTTTTTACCGATAAAGAATTACGATGTTAGCAAGGTCACGGCTAAGGATTTAATACTTAGTAAAATAAAAGTTTACATAGAATCAGGCTGGCCGCAATGGTGTAACAATGAGGAACTAAAACCATTTTTCATTAGGCGAAATGAATTGTATATTGAAGGCGGCTGTATTATGTGGGGCTACCGAATAATCATACCTGAGGCATTGAGACAGATAGTATTAAAACAGTTGCATTGTAGCCATATGGGTATAGTGAAGACGAAGAGCTGGGCTAGGAGTTATGTGTGGTGGCCGCGTATCGATGACGATGTGGAGGCGCTGTGCCGCGGCTGCGAGACTTGCGCGCTAGTGGCGGACGCACCGCCCCGTTCCACACCGCAACATTGGCCGTATTTACCCCAGCCGTGGACACGCTTACATATTGACTTTTTGGGACCTTTTAAAGGCAAAACATTTTTAATATTAGTAGATTCGACATCCAAGTGGCTCGAGGCTTTTGAGGTCAAACAAACCAATGCATTAGTCATTATAAAAGTCCTTCGAGCAACTTTTGCGCGTTTCGGTCTACCTGTAGAACTAGTTTCGGATCAGGGACCTCCATTCACCAGTAGGGAGTTTAGTGAATTTTTGCAAAACAATGGAATTAAGCAGTCGTTCTCTCCCGTCTATCATCCTTCTTCTAATGGTGCTGCTGAAAATGCTGTCAAGTTATGTAAGCGTGCAATTAAGAAAGCGCATACGGATAACGTGGACGTAGATGTCGCTTTGCAGACCTTTCTCTTGACCTACAGAAACACTATACATAGCACAACTGGGGAGACTCCAGCCATGCTTTTGCAAAAACGTAGATTACGCTCACGTCTTGATTTATTAAGAAACGACCAAGCCTTACGGGATAAAATACATTGTGCACAGGACAGTCAGGCTCAGAATGCTGGTGGCGTTAAGCGCGATTTTATGCAAGGCGATACGGTATGGGCAAGGGGCTATGGTCAACAAGAAAAGTGGGTTAAAGGGCAGGTATACAACAAAGAAGGTTCTCGTAGGTATATTGTGGAAAGTGGTAACGGTCAATTTATAAAACGGCATATAGATCAAATGCGTCGTAGGTCACGTTTTTCTGATGTTACTTGTCCTGATATTGATACTGGTGATTTATCGACGAGTGGGGGTGGCAATGTCGTTCCGCGGTCGGATGAGGTGGTGGATGAGAGTAGATGCGACTTAAATCAACAACAACATAAAGGTACTGCTGAACTTGAACTAAAGTCTAAAGATATTACTTTAACTGAAAATGTGGTCGATTCTCTAGCGCGAGACGATAACTCAAGTTACGAATCTACTGTACTCTGTTCACCACCCCAGAAGCTATCAGAATCACGCCCTAAACGGGAACGTAAGCCAGTGGTTAGATATGGTTTAGAGTTTGATTAAGATTGAGTGATCCATTCAAATTACAATGTAATTATATTATTATACTTAATATGAACTGTGTATTCTTGTCCGTAATTCTGTATTCTTATATGTATATATATATATATCACTTAAATTTGATGGTGGAGGTGTAATGTAGGGTATTTGTATAAAATGTTATATGCTTATGTTTGTTCAACCATTCTTGTGTGACGCCAGTCCTCCAATATAAGTTGTATGGTAAAGACGTTGTTTTCCTTAATTCCTACCAAACGGTTCAATTTTGAATGTAAAGCCTGAACATTTTGGGAATTTGCACCTCTGCTGCTTATCCAGCCAAACTGCCCAATGACATGTCTGATCCAATCTGACGTCTTTCAAAGGAATTGCTTGAGCTGGTCCTCTGAACTTCTTCATTACAAGTTCTCTTTGTATTGTGGTCCCACTAGGTCGACCACGTTTAGCGCCATTTGCAGGTAGACCCAATTTGCAGAGGGTTTCAGCAAGTTCTAGTCTGAATGTACCCAAATTGAGAAGTTGATCATTTTCTTTTATATTATTTACCTTCTTGAACGTAACCCATGAATTTATAACCGCGAGGTCCAGGAAATGATAAAATAAGCGCATGGTCCACTTGCGGCTCTTCATTGTGATGTGATAACGACCTATAAATGAATCTAATAAGTCCACGCCTCCCATGTGGGCATTGTACTCCTTGATGACTTTGGGGCATGGAATAGCAACTAGAAAGAAAGAAAGAAAGAAAGAAAGAAAAATTATTTATTTCTTATCTGACACGGACATAACGCATAGCCAAACAATAAAAGTTTTATGAGATAAAAATCAATTACAATCCAAAAGTGTGCGTCCCGTCCGTACAAACAGAAATAGGTATATCGCTCAGCTTAATGCAGTGGCGTCACATGGATGTAAAACCACTGCGCTGGTATTCTGCGACATCCTTATACGTGTGACGTATTGACGTCGTCTAGTGTTACCTAAACCATAAAGTATCCTAATCATAAAAACATTGAAACTAATGCTAATCTTAACAGTTATAAACTTAATTAAAATACGTAATTTATGTTAATAGTAATAAATAATATATATTGTTATTGTTTAAGTGTAAATATAATGGAACGCTGTCAACTCGTACGCAAACGCATTCGCGCTGTCACTGTCATATACACCTATGTTTATGCAAGCTTCGAAGCGAGCGTCCATTTTATTTTATTTGTTGTTGTTGTTGTGTGATGTGTTGTGAATTTGTGACTTGTGAGCCAGTATTACAAAGTACTATAAGCTTATGAGAATGAGAACCACAGAGGTGCGTGGGATTCTTATTGTATGGAGTAATTATAATAAATTTCCATAAGGATAAGGATGGATTGTTCACTTTCCTTCTTGAGCGAAAGCCTTGGTAAGTAACTCATGAATAAACTATCACAATATAATTTTAATTGTACAGGACGTAGTTATTTCTACCCTCTGTAAAGCTACTTTTTTCGCATATACGCGGTTTTTACTGTAAGGTGACGTTATACGAATACTATTAGTGATAACTACCATTCCACCAATAACAGAATACAAGACACAAAATAGAGCAGTACGAAATAAAAGTTTCAAAGTTTAACAGCTCATCAGCAGGTCACTCAATGAGTGAATTAATGTAAACCTCAGCAGCAGCAGCAGACTCTATGTAAATTGTATTTTAAATAGCATTTATTCTAAATAGCGTTTATTCACCCTTAGGCCCCCAACATCCATTAAAAAGTCTCAAATCAACTTTGCAGTGTCTAGACTTTATAAGACCGAACAGTGTGCAATGACCACAAGCTTGAGGGGTAATGAGAGAACCCAAATGAGGCTGTATGCGGTGCTGGAGATTCCGAAGCCATTGCTTGCCAGCCATGACCCAGAGGTACAGATAATTTTATGTATTAAAAACAAAATTTTGTATTACAGTAAAGATAGGAATTATAATATGATTGTTTATTAATACTAGGATGGGATTATTTATTATTTTGATAATATTTTGATAACATTTAAATATATATGTTGAGGTATAACTTAGTTATAAGTATTTCTTTTTTAAGTTATATATAAGGGCCTGCTTGGTTTTCAGGTTGCGCATTGGAGGTGGAAGGTCGTTCCAGCAGTGTGTAGCAGCATATTTAAAACTCCCCCTGAATGCTGCTGTCCTGTACTTCGGAACACTCAATGGATTCCCTGAAGGCCTTATTGGGTACTTATACTGGTCTTGTCTCCAGTTCATTTTATTATATAAATATTTTGGGTTTTGGGTTGCAATGAGGCCAAACATAAGACTGGCCAAATGAAGCTTCCTCCTGGCTTCCATTTTCAGTATTTTATTTTTATTTAAATATGGTGTGACATGGCTTCTTTTAGGAATATTGAAACAGAAGCGAGCGCAGGCATTCTGTATTCTTTGTATGAGGCATTCCGTTCTTGATAGCAAGCATGGGCCATAAACTGTATCGCAATAATTTAGCTTGGATAGTATGAGACTATCCGTTAGTTGAATTCTCAAAGGTACACTAATGTAATTTCTTATACCATATAGAATTTTAAGTTTGTAAAAACAATTTCTTAATACATTTTTAATGTGTTTTTCATAGCGTAACTCTGCATCCATTGTTAACCCCAGGTTTCTTACTGACAGAACTCTTTCTATTTTCTCACCCATGATGACGATCTCGGGGTTTCTTGTCAATATGGCACTTATTTGTTTTTTGCTTCCTAACACCATGAATTTGGATTTAAGAGGATTTAGAACTAGCGAGTTTTGTTCGGCCCATGCAACCACTCTTTGAAGGTCTTCGTTAACCTTTCGGACAGCTGACACGGTTTCATTAGGCTTAAAAGATATATACAACTGTATATCATCCGCGTACATATGAAACCTGCAGTTGATGAAGGACTTCACAATATCTGCACTGTAAATTATGTACAACAGTGGCCCTAGTATAGATCCCTGTGGCACGCCCCTCTGCACGTAACACGGGGATGAAGAGATCACCGTACCATCCCCGTTTCCAATTTCGACGTATTGTGTCCTGTTGGATAGGTAACTATTAAACCACTCCACTGTATCCCTTTCAAACCCATAATAGGATAACTTAGATAACAGTAGAGTGGAATTTATTGCATCAAATGCTCGAGAAAAGTCCAATAAGACCAGGATAGATCCTTCACCCCTGTCACGCGCTTCCAGAATGTTTCCTGCAACATCTAAAAGTGCTGTTGCAGTGCTACGGCCCTTTCTGAATCCAGACTGTAGATCAGGGAGAATGCCATTTACTTCCAAAAATTCAACTACTTGAGAGTGAACTACCCTCTCCAAAACCTTTGACAGTAATGGCAGGATGCTTATAGGGCGGAGATCTTTAAAACTAACTGGGTTTGTAGTCTTAGGAACAGGGCGAACAATGGCACTTCGCCATAAATCTGGGAAAGTTTGAGTGTCTATAGATCTATTAATTATATTTGTTATGGCTTGCAAGGAGTTTGGTAGTGTTAGCAGTAACATGTCCAGATTGATACCATCCACACCCTGTGCATTTGACGTGAAGGTTTTTATGACCTTCAGCACAGTGTCCCTGTCAACAGCTTTAAGTGTGAAACCAACTGAGCTGAATCTGTGATGTTCAAAGAAGGATAACTGAGAAATACTGGACATTAACTTTCCGGGCACATCTAAGAACGCCTTATTCATAGCATCAGGATTGTCAAAATGTTCTGGTAACTGACTGTTCTTGTGCTCCGGAAGTATGTCCGATTTTAAATTCTTCCACAGTATCCTTGGCTGCTTAATATTATTATTGATATTTTTTGTGAAGTATGCCCTTTTGTCACTATCTAGAGCATTTGCGGCCTGTTGCTTCAAGTCTAAATAATATTTTTTGTGGTGATCCTGTTCAGACTTGCGAGCTCTATTTCTGGCTTTGTCTCGTAATTTAAACATCAACCGAACATTATCAGTAATCCAGGGTGTTTGCCGGATTCTGAATATCTTCTTCTTAAGAGGAGCGTGAAGATTAAAAAGCTGTATAATGTAAGAGTTGAATGTTTGCACCATAATATTGACATCCCCCAGATTCCCTATTTCAGACCATGGAATCGCTTTTCGATCAGTTATGAAAAAGTCCTCCAGTATGTCCTTCAGAGGACGATATATGATCACTTTAGGCGTAGGCTTCTCCTTTTTGAGAATAGTGTCACAGGTTAAAAATGAGTGGTGTCCGAGCTCACTAATATGATCCACCATTATGTTACGAACTTTCATATTAGTGCAGATTAAGTCTATAAGCGAGCTGCTATCTCCAATGAAGTGTGTGGGTGTTTGTACCAGCTGATTAAGACTCATATAGCTAAGGAACTCCAGGATTTTTTTTGTGTTACAACTATTTATATCTAACATATTTACATTTAGATCACCCAATAAAACTATCTGATCAAAAGGTCCCATGCTGGAGATAGTGTCAGTCATACCGTCAAGAAACCTAGTCAGGTCCAACCACGGAGGTCGGTAAGCAGTGCCAATAAGTAACTTTTTGCCATTTGCTTTTGAACTCAACCAAAGCTGTTCAAGGTCCAGATGTTCAGGATGAGCCTTTACTCGCGCTGTCATACCTGTTCTAATATAAAATGCTACACCACCTCCACGTCCCCCTCGTATTGACTCGGGCCGCGGTATATGCTTTAACTTATAACCGGATATAATAGGCGCTCGGCCCTCCTGGCCCGTACGCAACCAAGTCTCATTTATGGCCATGATATCCACTGCATGGCGACTCATTGCTATCCTAAACTCATCTTGATTAGTACCGAGTGAACCTGCATTCAACAGACCAAACTTTATATATATACTTGGGATCATTTGTATGTGAACAGTGTGAAAACTACATTTGTAGTAATATAAAACTTTGTAACTGTGTGTATATAATCTACGTGGTCCTGGAGAGGCCTATATCCAATATATGGCTGCAATATGCTGTATATGTCAAATTCTTCATTCAGTGTGTATAATGCCATGTAGATAATTGTATATAAATTGCTTATGTGTTTTATATTTATATTAATGTTGTGCATTCTTAGAATTGTAAATTTGAATTGTGTAAATATTGTATATAATCTTTGTTTTAAAATAGTAAATATTATATCATGTAATGCTAAGTAGTGCTTAAATATTATACTTATTTTATAGTGGTCGCTTACAGAGCTCCTGCCTTTGCATGATAAAGTGATAAAATTAAAAATACCAAAACCAGGTTGTATTTTATGTGTAATATATTTAGTTATAATGTGTTCTATACTTATATGAATTACGTGTGTTTTTTTAATTAGTGTAAATATTGTAAATAATGTATGTATTAACATAATAAATATTATATCATATGATACCATATAATGCCTATATGTAATAGTTATTCTATTGTAGTTACTTACTGAGCTCCTGACTTGAGTAGTACAGACGTGACGCACCGAATACAAAGATGATAAATCGATACAATTAAAAGGACTAATACTAGGTCGTAATTTGTCTAAAATATATTTAGTTGGTTGTTTCACTACAAGGCCCAAAAACACCCAGTATATCTCCCTCAGTGCGGATTCTGTAAGTGCGGTCACCCGGTTTGTTTCTGGTGAGAATTCGGCCACGCTTCGTCCAGACGAATTGCCATCCAGAGAGACCGGCAGCATCACGCACCCTTCGAAAAAGCTGCCTGTTAGTTTTTGTGAGGCGTTCGTTTAAATAGAAACGCTGTGCCGGGCCAGGCAAGTTGAGGTCGGCTGTAGTCGCTCCCCGCCGCACGCGCGCGCTCTTCAGCAGTTGGTCGCGCAGTTCACGGCGCGCCAGACGTACGACAATAGGGCGCGGGCGCGATTGTATTGGACCTTCAGAAATTGTTGCGTTCAGTTGCCTTCCGCCGACCCGCTCCGCGCTGACAATGTCCCGTTCCTCGATACAGACTCCCAGCTTTACACCTATGGTCATCACTATATGAATAGGATTCTCAGCGCTTGCCTCTGGCATGTTTGAAATATCAATATCGTGAGCCAGAAGTTCTTGGTCCCTATCGTTGAGTTCATGCCTCAACTCCTCAACTATCTCGTCCACAGCCTTAGTATCTGCCGGACCAGGAGAAGCCTGCCGCTCCAAAATATTCACCCTAGCCTCAAGACTGTCAATACGCGTATTGCAAGTGTGCATAGATGTTTTGATGATTTCCGCCAGTTCTCCCTCCATCTCCTTCCTGAAAACCTGTATCTCGGCTCGTACAGCACGTAGCTCTTCAAAGATTAACTTCATGTCAAGACTAGCGTATTGCGAGAGTTCATGAATGCTGTCCGCCAACATGGAGCCTCCACGCTGCGCAGACGAGTTCGTAGCATCCTCAGCATCACACATTTCAGGGCTATTAGGTGTTCTGGTTGGAGTAAGAATTTGGTCCGTAATACTTCCCGCTTGTACAATCTCCGCTGGCACTTTGCTCAGGGCGTCCACTCTATTCTCCCGCGCTATGTCCTTTCTACAATCAGGGCAACGCCAATTTGAAGCGACATTGGACTTATTAGTTATTCCTCCACACACTCGATGATAAAGTGAACTGCACTTGCCACACTTAGCGCCATCTGTCGGCGAGATGAAGCGACCGCAACTACTACACTTCATATTAGGCATGATGACAGCTATCTTGGTAAAGCGTTCTAGAATGGCTCAGCAGATGGCGCCACTGGTGATTTTAAATTGATCGCTTCGCAAATTACTTGATCGACAAGTAGATGGCTCTATCTACAATCACTGTTACAATTATTTGGTGTAATTAGCGGGTAATTACTTTATTGCTCAAAAATTATCCTTACTGTGTTTTGTGCTTTAGAGCCACTTTTACACACTTTTCACTGTTTATTACAATGTATGTTATGTCGTTTATAGTTAATTATATTATTACACACTTTATATAGAATTACAATTAATGATTTTATTTTATTTTCTCAAAAAACTGTAGCACAGGTTTACACCGACCGACCAAAATAATAGTATACGTTTATTTTAACTCTCTCTTTCTTCGATTTATCAAAGCGTGTGACTGTGGTTGCTGGTTCTGCTCCTACGTAAGTGGAAAGAAGGTTAACGGGCTTGTTATCTTTCCACACAACAGCACTTACGTCAATATCATCCACAGTCGCCATCCACGGCGTATGTTAGGCCTTTTTCCTCCGCCCCAGGCTGCAGCTTCAGGACCACTGCAGTGGAACGGGGAGCCCGGAACCGGGCAGCCTTTTGATCGGCTGCCTTTGCGGCCTTCTTGGCCTTTTTGTTGGCCTTATTCCTGGCCTTTTTCTTCTCTCCGGCGGTCTCCCGTTGGAATTGGGAGCCGCCGTTTCAGCCGACGCTTCGTCGACGTCTTCGTCGCGGATGCCTGGGCTGAAGCCGGTGCGTTTGGTTTTATTTGGCCCTTCTTTGGCCCTGCTGGAGCTGTTTTTGTGGTAGCTAGAGCCTTGGCAGCGGTCTGGCGTTCCGCTGGGAAGTCTGCAACCTTTGCCGCGTATGAAGAGGCTGCTGCCGCCGGCGCCTGCTTAGGGCTTTTGCGCCGAGAGCCTGTAGCCAGCGGCGGGCGCAGGAGCTTTCCCTCCAAGAAGGCAAATCTGGCGTTAAGGTTCGCCAACTCCCCTTTCACGAGCTTTACCCGCTCCGACTCCTGAACATGGTCCGCGTGCGTGTCAGGGTTCGCTCCTGCGCACAAGCGTTCCTGGCGAACTCGCGCCAGGTCCGCCCGAAGCTCCTCATGGCCCTTTCGGAGCTCCTCCACTTGGGTCGCCAGACGGGAGTTTTCCTCGTGAAGCAGTACGGACTCTTGTGAGCCCGTACGCCTCAGGAGCGCCTCCGCAAATGCAACTTTTGACGTTGTGGCGTCCTCAAGGGCCTTTTGGTTCTTGCCCTTCCGGCCTTTGGACCCTGGAGGTACCTTTTTGGCTTCTGCCACGGATGCCACGGCATCACGGAGCTTTTTCTTTAGCACCGTGATTGGCAGTTGTTCTGTTAGCCTGTCAGACTCGGTTAGCGCCTCAGTGGCCTGTTCTGCCCGCAGGGTAGCTATTTTGGCGGATGCCGGTTTAAGGTATTGGCCTGGGCCAGTCGAAGGCCGGTCTCTGCCACGGCCTCGCCTTGCAGTTGCTACGTTCGGGGCCGGTGCCGTCTCTTCACTTGAGGTCGAATCAGACCTCAGTGTTATGGTCTCTTGCGCCCGATGCTCCAGGCACTCGCCACGCTCATCCCTGATACGCTGTCAGAATCCGACAGCGTACCCATTTTCTCCTTCTTCCTCTCCTCCTCCTCCCGCGTCTTCTCCTCAACGTCTTTTTTTAAGATTTGGCTATCCATAATTAATCCCCCGAGTGTGGGGGAAATAAAAGGTCGACTGCAGCAACGGGGCACGACACTGTAGCTGCACCCATGCCGTCGCGGCCCGGGCGAATCGCTCCGGGCTTGATTTGGTCCGGAGGGCAGCCTCCGAACTTCGCGACGGCGGCCACCAGTTCTTCAGATGAGACGGAGTCATCCAAGCCCGGGATGCGCAGATCTGCACACTTCGTGGGTCTGGACACCCCGCCTTCCTCGGCCTTGAATACCGCCCTCAGCTTTTCAGCATGGGCGTCTGCTTTTGGGCCGCTGCTGGCACCACTAGAAGGCGGGCACCGGTCGCCGTGGTCCTGCAGCGAATGCTTTCAATGCCGAGATCCGTGATGCTGATGTCGGCTTTGGCCCTCGCCATGACCGCGGCGTACGTAAGGCCCTCGTCCACCACTCCGGGCTGCAGCTTAAGGACCACAGCTGTGGAACGGGGAGCACGAAGCCGGGCGGCCTTATGTTCGGCCGCTTTGGCCTTCTTCTTTTCCCCGGCGGTCTCCCACTGACCGCCGTTGGATTTAGGGGCCGTTGTCAAGGCCGCCGTCGCCCTCCTCATCGTCACCGATGTCTCCGTTATCTCCGTCGTCCCCGTCGTTGCTGTCGCAGCCCCTAGGGCTGCCGTGGCCTTCTTTTGTCGGCCCTTAGTGGCCGCCGGGGCCGTAGTGGCCTCCGGTGCTTTTGCAGAGGCCGCAGCCTTTATCGCATAGGTTGGCGCCGGCCGCCTGCCCCGTATTTACACTGCGGGAATCTGCAGCCAACGGCGGGCGCAGCAGCTTCCCCTCCAGGAACGCGAACCGGGAGTGGAGGCTCGCCAGCTCCTCTTTAAAGAGCCTCACCAGCTCCGACTCCTGCGAATGAGGCATGTCGGAGCTGGGCCCCGTGCATGGGCGCTCTCGGAGAATTCTAAAGAGCAGTGCGGACTCTTCGGAGTCCGTACGCCTCAGGAGCGCCTCCGCACATTGCACAATGGCAGACGTAGCTTCCTCAGAGGCTTCCTCCTTCGGCCCTTAGGCCCCGGAGCTACCCTTTTTACGTCTGCCAGTGCGTCTTGGAGCTTTTTCTTTAACTCCGTGACGGGCAGACGGTCGGCCTGTGTCCCTCTTGAGGCCACTGAGGACTCGGTTTGCACCTCGTCCTCCGTGGCATGGTCAGTCCGCAGAGCAGCAAGTTCTGCGGGCGACAACTTTAAAAACTGACTAGGGCCAATCGAAGACCGACCTCTGCCTCGGCCGCGTTTGGCCGTTGCCACCTTCGGGGCAGGCGCTGCCTCCTCGCTTGAGGTTGATTCCGACCTCAATACTGCTGGATGGCGTGGCCTCTTGCGCCTGATACTCCAGGCACTCGCCACGCTCATCCCTGATACGCTGTCAGATTCTGACAGCGTACCCCCTCCCATCCCCTTCTTCTCCTTCTCCTGCAACAGCTCCTTGACGTCTTTTTTTTTAAATAAGGCTTTCCATATGTGGTCCCACGAGTGTGGGGGAAATAAAAGGTCGACCCGGGCAGTGCCCCTGTACCCGGGCAAGCGTATTCCTTGCTCAGGTGCCGCCAGTCCTGGGGATGGCGTGCTCGCGACTGAATTTCCCATCAGCCATGCACCCCTCGCCGCACGCTAGCTTGGGTTCGGGGAATTTTTATAGAGGCCTTCTTCCTCGCGATCCGGGCGGTTAAGCCAAGATCCTCGTTCCCGTGTATACGGTGCATTTTTGTTGTTGTTAGGCGCTTCGCTAATAAAATGGAACGTGTCGCTTGCGTCATCCCATGCGAGTCCGAGTGTTTTGCTGAACTCTTGTTGTTTGAAGTTATAGTGGTCCGCGTGACTTTTCTCTTCCTCTTGTAGTTCTTTGAGAATAGATTGTTCATTAGTTGGCCCATTTCCGCAAGATAAAACCACCTGTCTTGAGTAACTCGTAGAGCTCCTTTTGCAATAACTTTGTTGTCTCGATGGTATGATGACATGTTGGAGCGCTTTTTGGGCTAAAGGGAAGACGTTGCCTTCATCCTTAGCTAGTTGCTGGAGAGTGCGCATCGCGATGAATGGTGCGGCCTTAGTTCCGTATGTTAGGGTTCGCAATTTAGTTATTGACGAGCTCTCCCTTAACACGCCGTGGAGTGGTAGGAAGGCTTGTAGTTGACTTTCGGATTTCGGAACTGGTTTCATGTGACTTTTTCGACAATTCGATGTAGTCGCTTATAAATTGTTTAGATAATTCAGCGAAGTGCTCTCGTTTCGCCATCTTTTTTTCTAATTGAAGAAATTGTGCGATGGCTTGAGGTTTCGAACTGCCGAGGTTTTGATCATAGGTAGCCTTCATAGGCATTTTTACGATATATCGTCCTTCGCGTAATCGTTCCGTTGTTTCTGTGTAGTATTTTTCACAGTATTCGTTGTTTGTCATAGATTGGTGTTCCGAAGGAATTTCTTCTGCCACCCCGAATCTTATTAAAAGTATATCTGTTTCACCGTTAATGTGATTAGATATTCGCTCAGTTACCGTTAACTGTTCGTGATTGTTGTCCTCTCAGATTACCATCATGAAGAAGGGAATGATGTTTAAAGTTACACGTGTGGCATCTCTTCTTTGAGTTGCATTTCTCTCCACCGTGACTAAACAAACAATTTTTGCAAAAGTTCAATTTACTTGTAGTTTGGTTACGCGTTGCGACATCCATGCTCAAAAATGTAGAACACTGCCTCAGCGGGTGATCATTTTTGCAAAGAGGGCATTTTTGAAGTGAAGTATGACAGGTTTTTGTGCACTTTTCTGCGTCTTTAAAGTTAGTTGACTTGTTATAATTTTAATATTGGTTATTCGTTGAATAATTTTGTTTCTGACTCTTGTTGTAAGATCCGTAGAACTCTGCTAATTTTTTATAGCCATTTGCGGTGTTGATTTTTCGTAATGATAAACTTCAAAGATTTTTCTATTTAAATCTTCTTTAAGCTTGTCGTAGACTTGCTCCCAATGATCGAATTTCGCTTCATAATCTTTGTCATTCCCTTGCAGTAAGTAGTTTATTTCCCAATGGATCTTATCGATAGATTCCCACTTGGAATGTATTGTTCTTAGTTGATGTTGAAGTTGCCACTTCTCTTTCAAATAATCCCGATGGATTTTGGAAACTACTCGCTCTAAGGCGTTGAAATTGCACATTTGATGACGTAACAGCGTTGATAACTGTTTGTCCGTTTCGTCTCCCATATATTGTGGCACTTCACTTGTATGAAATTGCGGTGTTTCGGGATTTTCCGTTTTTTTTGGTTTTGGTGAACCCGAAAACCCAACCGCAAGTAACATCTCGGCTCTTAGTTGAGTCATAGACAGTTTTGTTACGTCAAACACTATTTTTGTTATGTCATAACATACACATCTTTTCATAAAAACATCCCATACACACAAGCACATCCTTACCCAAAAACACTCCATATTCGTACATAATAATACATACATACCCCAATCACCATCAGGATCCGCCGCTCGGCAGCCTACGCAGGGAACTCCTCGAGCGTGTCCTGTGCGATATCCTGGTCGCTTCCACAATGGTGGCACTGTGCCGTAACCTCGCGTCCTATGATGTGCAGGTACGCACCGAAACAACCGTGACCGGTGAACACCTGCGTCAGACGGTAGGTGATGCGCTCGCTTCTGAGCCAGGTTCCAAAGAGCTGCAGGATGGCCTCGATGACGTGCTTGGTCGCTACCTGCAACCGTAGGCGATGTCACCACAGCCACCTCAGTCTGTCGAACGCCCCTGAAGGCACGCTTTCGCCGCTTTGGCGGAGAGAGCGTGTCTGATAATAGACCCACGCATCCGTCTTCGCCTGGATTTTGAAAGGCAGAAAGCGCACCAGGACCGTTGCTGCCTAGTGGGGCAATACTTTATCCCGTGCGATCCATATAGCCCCTCTGCGCTGCAGACGATGTAGTTTGTTTCTTCAGCGCTGAAGGTACGCTACCCTACTCGACACACTTTCAATAGTGACCATGTTGTTAATGAGGGACCTGCGGACGAGGAACCCGATACCACCTTGAGATAGATGGTCGCCTTCCCGGTAGTAGATGCCGGATTTCAGGATTATCGTGTTCTCGCCCTCTCTTCGGACTTCTGATCAATAAGAGGAATAAAAATAGGCCCAAAACTCTGCCTTAAGGGACACCGTATCTATTAATTTTGTTGTTGGATCTATATTCTACCTTATTGTCGTCTACAATTTCAGATATTTGAACACATTGAGACCTATTGCGTAGATAAGATTTTAACCAGTCATATGCCAATTGTCGGAAATATAAACTAAATCCTAATATCACTTGACAATGTTAGTAATAATAAGCTCTCTTTGCTTGCAATTAATGCACACCATCTCTCAGCGTCTCTCAATAAATCGTCTTTGATTACGGATCATCATTATATCTTTCTTTTCTCGCCCCAACCAAGGTGTACTGAATCCACCTGAGCCTGGGCCTAAGCCCAGCGTGTATTCTGACTCTCTTTGTTAACCTAACCTTCCACGATATCGAACAACGTGGGCACTTTATCGATTTCCGATTGATAAACTAGGTGGTGTGAAAACTACGCCATATGGAAGTTCATGACCAAAATGATCCTCCTCCACGAGGATTTATGGGAAGCGGTTCTAGTTGATACAAAGGAAACGGAAAAGAAGCAAAAAAAGACGCTAGCACGCACCTGTATTATTGTATAATCGAATGTACTGAACCATGTACGCAATGCAAAGACAGCGTACGAGGCATGGCATGGCAATCTGCAGAAAGCATATGAAGATAAGGGCTGTGCAGATGTTTAGGACTTCTTTGTTCCCTGTTTGCAATAAAGTTGGATATATTCACTGTGGAGACGTATCTATTAAAGAAAGCCGATGTCTCCTAACAATTACACGATGTTGGTTCCGCCTTAGAAGATGATTTCCTGGCTATAATTATGCTGAGTGGTCTACCTGCTGATGATGACCCGCTCATTATGGCCATTGAAAACTCTTTTAAAGCTCACATCACAGCACAGATACAGCGATGTCTAAATTAACTCAGGAATGCCAGCGTAAAGAAGAAAAAACTGTTGAGACTGGTTCGGCATTAGCTGTAAAGACGCAGCAATATTATCCCGCTGTTTTAGATGCAAGAATCCAGGACATAGTTTAAGAGATTGTCCAAAGATAAACAACAATCGGGTTAGGGAAAAGTACTCGGACAAGGCAATATTTACTGCAGCAGCATTATCAGTGAATGTTAATAGCGATATTTGGTGTGTGGACTCCGGAGCAACTAGCCATATATGTAACAACGAAAATGTTATACATGATTATGTGGAAAATACTTCTGGGGGCCTTATGAATCACATAAAATATCACCAAATGGTCCAGAAGGCCTAAAAAGACCGTATTAGGTTTTATTTATAAGGCATAATAATGATCTCAATACGATTCATATTAGAAATTACAAAATGGTCACTTAATCTTAACTGACTATTAATGTGACCATTTTGTGATTTCTAATGTAATTCATATTATGATTCACCTAAAGCGGCCTTTTTAGGCCCCCTGTTGCCAAAATTGTTGCAAATGGACAAACCCTGTGGACTGCCGGTCATGGTAATGTTAAATTATACTTGCAAAATAGACTAAAATCTATTAGTAACGTTGTGTATCTACCTAACTTATCTATCTACTACTACTTTCAGTCAGTTCAATGACACAAAAAGGTTTGAAAGTAAAATTGTAAGGTAGTACTGCTAGTTGTAAAATTATGTATGTTGTAGATGTACCTTAGGTAAAGTATTATTAACACCAAAAAAGGTCATGTAAAGTACATGACCTTTGTCATGTCTGGAGAAAGCTACGAATGCTACTTAGCCAGCTGTTAGTGTGGATTTGCCAAGTTTATGTAACCGTGTGGTGTCCGGATTAAGAATATAGCCCACTCCATCTCCTCCCGTGGAGGCCGTAAAAGGCGACTAAGGGACTCTAAACCAGAGGCGTCCTTTCTGTGGGAACAGTAGCCATTCTGCGCTCACCAAACCGCCTGCCAAGCGCGGTGAGTTCCCCGCAATATGATGGATATAGTATATAATACATAGTTGTGGAAGGAATACTATGGGGTAGTGGATGCTGTATGGCCGGTATGATGTTACCAGGTGAAGGAGGTGAGGTAGCTGTAGCTGTGTCACAGGTAGTGTGGCACAAACGGCTTGGACACATCAACACACGTAGTATGCAACAATTGAAAGGTATGGATACTGGTTTTGATTATGACAATTCAACTTTCGCATTATGTGTTTCATACATTCAGGGCAAACAAACAAGGCTGCCACTCCCACAAAAAACCATGAGTCTTGCTAAAGAAGTTTTAAGTTTTAGTCATGTGTACAAGACTTGTGTGGCCCCATGCCCAAAAATTCATTGAATGGAGCCAGATATTTCTTATCTTTAATAGATAATTTCTTAAGGAAAACATTTGTTTATTTTTGAAAACTAAAGACCAAACCTTTAATAAATACTGAGTTTAAGGCATTAGTAGGAAATCAAACCGGTAAGAAAATTAAAATATTGCGTAGCGACAATGGTACTGAATTTTTGAATACATCCTTTCAAGGGTTCTTAAAGAAGAATGGAATCTGCCATCAAACAACGGTGCCAGACACACCACAATAAAATGGTGTGGCAGAACGAGCCAACTGCACTAGAAGGTCAGGTGCATGCTCCTTGATGCGGGTTTGGACCAGAGTTTCTGGGCAGAGACAGTGAACACCTTTGTCTACTTAAAGAACAGGAGTCCCACAAAGGCAGTAAGTACAGTAGTCACACCTGAAGAGAAATAGTCAAATTTAAAGGTAAATTACACTCACCTAAAAACTTTTGGCTGTTTATATTTGATACAAAATAGAAAGAAATTTGATTCTAAAACGAAACAATGTATATCTGTAGGATACTGCGAAGATACCAAAGAAACTACTAAGCCTGTAAGAAAGAAAAATGTAATTAAAGCAAGAAATGTAACATTTTTGGAAAATGAATTTTATCAAAATACATTGTCTCCAAATAGTACCTACCAGCTAGATCAAAGTCAGACCTTAATTCAGCCTGACAAGCCGTGTTCCTTACCTTAAATTCAGATGATGAATCAGGATCACCAAATAATGCTGGGTCTGATGAATCGGTTAGGCAAAGGGACATGAGAGAGATTGTCTTCTCAGTCAAAAGTAGTAATAGCAGTGAAATGGATGATCCCCGTGATACATCTTACATTCCAGATGAAGAATTATGCTTCGACTCACTTGAATATAGTGACACTATTTGTGTAACTGAGGTAGACCATGCTATGCTATGTAATAAGGAACAAAAAAATTCAATCAAGCAGCAACTGATGACTGTATGATCTGTCACAGCAAATCACATCTTAGGAATGAGATTGTGCAGAAAGGGTGAAGGGTTCACATTAGATCAGGCTTGTTATATAAAAAAATGTCTTACAGCGTTTCAGCATGTCAGATTGCAAGCCATTAGCCACTCCAATGAAATGTGGACTAAAATTGGTAAAGGCTAAAAACAAAAATGAACATTACAATTACACATGACCAGATATCTCTCATGCAGTGAGTGTCCTTAGCTAATTTAACGAATGTTATGAGGAATCTCACTGGAAAGCAGCGTAACGCGTGCTGCGCTACCTAAAAAGTACACACTTATTATGTTGATGCAGATTCAGAGCTCTAATGAGTTGGATAGTAGGTCATTCACTGGTTTTGTTTTTAGAGTTCGGTAAAGCACATCATTTTTTCCGGGTATCAGAGATGAAAAAATCGCTTATCCTGAGTGAGGATCGCGGCAAAGATAATGGGACAAACTGTTTAAATTATTGCATTGTCATCGGCCCTTAATAAGTGTGCGAAGTTTCAAATCAATCCGACGTTTTGAAGGGGATGACATTTCTTTCAGACAGCTTGTGGTCCATATTACAAAAATACATTAATTAACCTAATAATATCAAGTTTTTTAATTAATTCCACAAAAAAATTATCCAGTACTTAAATATATTATAACAATAATCAGTAATTACACTGGTCAACAATGATTTTGTTGCCCTTGATGTAAGAGTAGTTTCTAATACCTCTATACCGACAATTCACGAAACCATGGACGATTTCGGAAGATTGGCTCTGTTTTTTTTTAAATGTTTATTTTCATATTTTCTTAATAAATCAGTAAAAAAATGGAAAGAACTAAGAAGTATATCAACTTTTTATTGAAAATTATAACTACATGTTTACTTTTAATATATAAATATATATATAAAACATGTTAAACTGCAGAAAAGCTCCTATTATTGCCTTATTTGGGCGCAATCTATTTTCAAATACCAGCAGTAATCTGCCATCATGTGGAGGTCCCATCTACCACGATACCTTTCTTCCATCACTTTTAGACCCTGGTGTTAGCGCTCGCACTGTTTCTCACTTCTGTTCCTTTTGATTTTCAGGAAATCTAACCAGATGACTGTGGAGAAAGTGTAACTATGTTCATATCAGCTCCTAAAATTTTGAAGGTTTCCAACATTTTTTGCACAGTTTCTATATAATTTGGTACTTTATAGTTTCCTAGAATATTTTCTACCACCAACACAAAACTTCTCCAAGCAGTGAAGCTTGGAGAAGATTTGTCAGTATCAGTCACAGCTCCTATAAAGTTTGAATATTTCATTAATGTCCGAATTTGAGGGCCATGAAATGCTCCAGCTTTCAACTTTTCCATACTCAGCTTAGGAAACATCTTACAAATGTATTTAAAGCATTCTCCTTCCTTGTCAAATGCTTTGTTTTATCATACCAAACTTGATATGTAGTGGCGAAACTATGAAACTATGATCTTTTCTCTATTTAACAATGGCTCATTTATTACATTGGCTTTACCAACAATTAAGGATTCTCTCAAGGGCCACACATCTTGTTCCCAGTGAACTTGCTTTGCTCTTACAACATTGATTACAAACCTTATGAGGAACTGATGGCTTACCAAATTTTTCAATACGAAATATGATATAATCAGTATCAACGTCCTTCACAAAGTCTGTGATATTTCGTATGTTTTGTTGTCATATAAATACCACAAAATATATAACAAAATACATCAGCGCTATATTTGCATTTTCTTCGCGATGAACTCATATTTCTAGCATAAAAAAGTATATTAGAATCAAAACTCAACAAATAAAACAAAGCATTAACCTCACATTAGCAACTTACTCGAAAGTGCGCCTTGCGTCCTCCAACCTTGTCAATTAACTTAGTTTTCGGGCAGTTTCACGGGAGTAAGGGGCACGGAGGCGGGGACATTGGTCACGTGATATGTCGATGCACCAAACCAATGCGCAGAAACAGAATTTTAACAAGATAACAAACACTTCTTAAGAATTCGTGTTCTAAAGAGCCGATTTTAAGTGTACATTAATAAAAATATAAAATTTTCCAAAATGATAAAAACCAGAGCCAATTCAGTACTTTCATCAGTATATTCGAAAACTGGACTTGAAAACATAGAAATCCGCAGAGATATTCAGGGCAACAAAAAAAATGTTTTTTGTTGAGCCGTGTTATATTTATCAATATATTATTCGACACTAAAATCTTATTTCTAAATTTAACAATTCTGTGCCGGATCAATGCATCAAGACTCCGACACCGTACCTAGGCAGGCCAAATTAAACTTAAGATCCTTTTATGTTTAGTTAGTTTTTACTGTCCAGATCTGCCCTGTCTCATGATCAGATAAAGCAAGATGATGATCTTCAAATTGATTATGAGTCATCATAATCAATTTGAAGATCATTGAGACAGTCATGTCTTGTTAGTGTTTTAATATGTAATTCCATATTAAAGATTTTAACAAAGCTAATAGTCCTGACAGTTTTATTTGATCTTAGAGTATTAAGAATCCAATCTCCACAAATTATAACCTTTTTACCATTAAGTTTTGTGACTGGTAGTAATAATTCTAGATTTATAGAAATACATTTGAATTGCTATTGTATTTATAGAACCCCATAGGTTCTATATATATCCTGCGTATCCACTAGAGCAGGGGTTCCCAACCTTTTTTTGTCTACTGCCCACTTTAAGAATAAATTATTTTTTAACGCCCCCCTTTTTAAACATACTTAAAAACCGCTAAGTACTTATAACTGATTATTGAAACGCAAATTTATAGTATTCGGACAGAGTATCTTTTATTGAAAATAAAACAAACAATCAATTCTTATATAAAAACTAATGTGAAGGTGATGGTGGTGGTGATGCTGATCCTGTTCAATAAGTTTGTTGATATCAGGTTCCAATTTACTCAAAAACAGCCGCAAGTCGCCACGTTCGGCTATAATGCTATCAAAAATCGTTGAACAATTGACCACAATCCAGGGTACAATTGCGGGAACGGTTTTTGTAGCCAAAATTCTTGATATCCATTTTTGAACTTGATTTTTATTTCTTCGTTTGTTGTCAATTCTATAAGTTCTTCTTCCAGCTGAGGTGACATTGCTGTGTTGACATTTGAAAACGGATCCAACACCCAGTCTGGTATTTCCAAGTTTAAAATGTCCTGGTATCGTTCGGTGAAGTCAATGTGGAGGTTTTCCAAATGTTGGCAGTAGGCAAACAAGTCGTCGTTACTGCAGTATACTGATAAATTCGGAAAATTGTGAAACTCACGTCTGCCCATATTCTTTTTGTGCAGAAGCAGTTTGGCTGCGAAAGCAGCAACGACATTTTTTGTTTTAATTAAATTTACCAACAATTAAGGATTCTCTCAAGGGCCACACATCTTGTTCCCAGTGAACTTGCTTTGCTCTTACAACATTGATTACAAACCTTATGAGGAACTGATGGCTTACCAAATTTTTCAATACGAAATATGATATAATCAGTATCAACGTCCTTCACAAAGTCTGTGATATTTCGTATGTTTTGTTGTCATATAAATACCACAAAATATATAACAAAATACATCAGCGCTATATTTGCATTTTCTTCGCGATGAACTCATATTTCTAGCATAAAAAAGTATATTAGAATCAAAACTCAACAAATAAAACAAAGCATTAACCTCACATTAGCAACTTACTCGAAAGTGCGCCTTGCGTCCTCCAACCTTGTCAATTAACTTAGTTTTCGGGCAGTTTCACGGGAGTAAGGGGCACGGAGGCGGGGACATTGGTCACGTGATATGTCGATGCACCAAACCAATGCGCAGAAACAGAATTTTAACAAGATAACAAACACTTCTTAAGAATTCGTGTTCTAAAGAGCCGATTTTAAGTGTACATTAATAAAAATATAAAATTTTCCAAAATGATAAAAACCAGAGCCAATTCAGTACTTTCATCAGTATATTCGAAAACTGGACTTGAAAACATAGAAATCCGCAGAGATATTCAGGGCAACAAAAAAAATGTTTTTTGTTGAACCGTGTTATATTTATCAATATATTATTCGACACTAAAATCTTATTTCTAAATTTAACAATTCTGTGCCGGATCAATGCATCAAGACTCCGACACCGTACCTAGGCAGGCCAAATTAAACTTAAGATCCTTTTATGTTTAGTTAGTTTTTACTGTCCAGATCTGCCCTGTCTCATGATCAGATAAAGCAAGATGATGATCTTCAAATTGATTATGAGTCATCATAATCAATTTGAAGATCATTGAGACAGTCATGTCTTGTTAGTGTTTTAATATGTAATTCCATATTAAAGATTTTAACAAAGCTAATAGTCCTGACAGTTTTATTTGATCTTAGAGTATTAAGATTCCAATCTCCACAAATTATAACCTTTTTACCATTAAGTTTTGTGACTGGTAGTAATAATTCTAGATTTATAGAAATACATTTGAATTGCTATTGTATTTATAGAACCCCATAGGTTCTATATATATCCTGCGTATCCACTAGACTAGAGCATTCTTGGATTTTGCACCACAATAATGCGCCTTCACACACGGCCATCATTGTGAACGAATTTTTGACCATACACTCAACAAATACCATCGAGCAACCACTATATTCACCAGATATGGCTCCAGCCGACTTCTTTCTTTTTCCTAAACTCAAATTACCACTTCGTGGCCCCCGTTTTCAATCGGTAGAAGACATAAAGGAGAATTCGCGGCGAGAACTGAACGCAATTCCGGAAACAGCGTTTAAAAAATGTTTTGATGATTGGATTATTCGTTGGCGTAAGTGTATCGTTTCGAAGGAGCATACTTTGAAGGTGATAAAATAAATTTGGATGAAAACATTTTGTGTATTATTGATTTTTCCCGTTACTTTCTTGACAGAGTAGCATATATCCTGCATATCCACTAGAAAGCCCTGCATGGCATTCACATACAAATTTCTACAATTCATCAGTATTAACTTTTTGCTGGCAAATATGTGTTTATTATGCTTATTTATACTTAGATATAGATTTACAGTACATTTGTTATAAAAACATTGTGATTTTGTAATTGGTACATCATATTGCTTAATCGTGATTCATGATTGAACATGTTTGGCAAAGTGACGCAGCTATTTCCCAAAAGGTCTTCGGTGATCCAACCTGATTTTGAGCATGCATATTCTGCTCCAATGGGCCCTCCAATCTTAAGAATTGGGTTGATGCTTTGGCGTGGATATATAAACATGGGTGGGATGAATGAAGTTCCTGATGCATTTATGGCACAGATAACTAACATTTTGCCCACGTTCTCAGCTTGTAATTTTGCTAACTTGCTCAACTCTTTTAGGGGCATAAGTTTTTCCAGGCCTTTGAGCAGTCGTAATGCCTGTTTCACCAACATTAACCCTCTATCACTCATAAACTGGGATTTATTAGATCTTTTGGATTGGAGATGATAATAAAAAATAGGACACATGTATATGGGTTTATTATTATTTCATTTTTTGGAAAAAGAATTACAAAAATAGGGACTGTTGCTCTTAGGCAACACTGAGGTAAGTGATCAAAATCTATATAGCGCGGCCGCATAATGACATGTTACGAAAGATTAAAAGTTTCTGAAGCAACTCTTGGTTTTCGTGTTACATAAGGTTACCCCGCATTATTTACACATATTGTACCTAAATTCCACACACTTCGGAAACATGCATCTGATTTTCTTATCAGACCATTGCGGCCAGTGCCCAATCTGGTCTTGCCAGACTGCATTCGGAGGCACATGCTGAGCAGGTCCTTTATGTTTTTGGCTTGAATCTCACTCTCAAGTGACCGCCGACTAAATAAACTAGGTTTGATACCCATTTTGCAAAGGGTCACAGCAACCTCCAGACGAAAATCTGCTGACGATAAGCGGCCTGATTGAAGGCTATTGTATTTAGCAACCCTTTTGTAAAGCATTGGCCATCGTGAGATCCAAATAATGATAAAACGTATATATAAGCGAACGCGCCATATGCAGTTTGTGAAGCATCTGTGAATATATGTAGCTCAGTCCACGTAGGGATTACATTGAAAGACCTGTCGTGCTACCATTATTCTGCAAAGACGGGCTAGGCTGTTAACAAACCGGTTCCATGTTAGTTCGATATCAGTGGGGAGCGGATCACCCCATTGTAATTTTAATAGCCAACGTTTTTGCAACCTTGTCAATAATTACATTGAACCGATAGTGAATGTACCAGACACTAATTATGATAATTCCAATGTGAGTTACTTAACGCGGTGGCAATCTGTGCGAAGAAGGCTGCAATCATTTTGGTAACGATGGTTCCAAGAGTATTTGGCAAATCTCATGAACAGATACAAATGGTCCACACGAGTTCCGATGCCAAATGTTGGAGATGTCGTTGGTTATTGGGTCGCGTTGTTGAGAAATGCCCTCTAAAAGTACACAATCTAACAATATGGATTTTAGGGTGCAATCATCTTTGTTGATATAATGACCAGTAATACCCATGTACGAGTCGTTTATATATGATGTCCATATGTCCGTTGTGATGGTAATCGATTCAACATAATTTGTGTGATGAGCAATATCGCCTATTATAGCCATGTAAATAGCTGTAACATAGACAGCTTTAATTTAAGCCCGAAACTTTGCGAGTAAATTAAAAAAAGAACTAGATGGCTAATGTCACTAATTTTAAATTTAAAAGTACTGTAATACAATACTCATCTAAATAAAATTAAAATTCAAAGTCTAAGACTTATACTTTTTTTTAAATTTGTATTTGAATGTGAAATTTGGGTATTTTTTTAATAAAACAATAAAAAGTCGATGAAAAGAATCCACAGGGCATGAGAAATGTTTAGGGGTCTGAAAGGATAGCAGATGACCCCCCCAGTCGACCATTTCAATTTGGCACACGATGCACCAAACATCCTGTATAACAACAGGAAGATGATGATGAATTAAGTTTGTATAATTGTGTCCTTAATCGTGTTTTCTTATAAAGAGACTGCCTAAATCTTTGGTAATAGACATAAAGGCTTACAAATCTTTAACAGGTATATAATAATAATAATATTGTTTACATTTATGTTTCATGACATATTGTTTTATTATTTTTAGGCATACACTCAATTACATTGACACAACCTTTAGACATCCACTAGCTGAAAATTACCTCTTTATAGACTGCTACAATACTGAACGGTCGAGAGCTGCTCATATAATTATAATGTTGCTATCAATATTTTAAAGAACAAATAAACGGAAGCGAAAGCGGAACACACCTATTGTTCCTTTGTTTGAATGTTTTGAGTGCGATAATGATGAGAATATTTTACGTCAAAAACGAAGGCGAGTAACAAGGGAACAGTCGGATCCTTTTATTGAATTGGAAGAAATTGAATTCATTTAAAGATACCGGCTTTCTAAGCAATTAGTTTTAGATTTGTGTGAAAAGTTTTCACAGCCTGTAAACATTACCGATCTGTCCATTCAAACAAAGGTAAGAAAATCCTTATTAAACAACCTCTTAATTAATTCACTTGTTATACAACAAGTGAATTCGAACTTCGAACAATAATTTCACATTGGTCGAAGGTTGCATACATTAGAATAGAATAGAAAATATTTTATTCGGCACAGGACATATTTTTCAGCACATAATAAAATACAAGTAAAATTAAACAAACACATTTCAAAATAAGTGCTCTGACGAACATGCCCATACCGAAAGGGCAACCAACTCAGCATGTGCTGGGTGTAACACCCAGCGCTGGTTTTCAGTTGGCACCCCGCAGTGACACACGGACGAAGGTAAGTGATAATAATAAATAATAAAATATTCTTGCTATAATAATAAATAATAATACTTTTTACTGTAAATAGAAATAGGAACACTGTATACTTCACAAACATAAATAAAATATTTAATTGTTATATCCATCCACGAATAGATGGAGCATTCCTTTCCGGTCGATGCGACGCGAAACGTTGTCATTCATTTTATGTCATTGGTGATTTGACCACAGGCTTGTCTTGTAATAGTTTTTTTTAAACCTAACTCACTGATATTACTTACATTGTACATACATTATCGTTAAGTGTTCAGGGATTACACATTATATTGGTATTATATAAAATATTTATAATACATGGGGTTATGCACTCCCGCAAGTAGCGCCACTACCCACCTATTTACGAAACAAAGGTTTTTCCTGCCGGTAAGTTTCCTTAAGCATTAAATGACCTAACATATGTAAGTAACTGGCAAATAATAGGCGTGCGTTCCGTACAACATTGATTGCAAGACTAATTTGCTCCTATCTCCGGTACGTTAATCACGGCACCATACGCACTCACCCTGATCGAGCTGGCGGTGACGTGTCGCACTCGACTCAATATCACTTCTTACCTGTCGGTCAGAAACTCATTGCAAACGATCTGGTTTTAGCTTATCTAAACGCATACGTAGATTTCTACTTTGTAATATTTTTGAAGGACTGTCCCCAGTTGTACAGTGTTCTGTGTTCCTATAAGCTAACAAAAATCGGTTTAAAGCTGTATCTACGTCAATTTTCTGTTTAATTGCCTTTTTAAAAGCCCGTTTGCAAATTTTTACTGCATTTTCAGCTGCACCATTCGATGCCGGGTGATAAGGTGCAGAAAAAAGGTGATCTATTCCGTTATTCTTTAAAAAAACTCAAATTCCATACTGGTAAATGGGGGACCATTACCATTGACCACCTGTTTTGGTAGGCCAAATCTCGCCCACATATCGCGTAAGACAACGATAACTGCTCTTGCTGTTGTACCATTCATTTTATGGGTTCGATCCATTTAAACAAGCGTCTATTACGATTAAATAAGTTGATCCTAACAACGGTCCTAATTATGTTATTTAAACCAGTGCTAACTTTGGTACTATCGCGGTACTACCTGATTCTCCGATACTCTTGATTTTGCAATAAGCACATATTTTAATACCAGGGGTCACATTCTGAACTTTTTTTTAAACCATGCAAGTCCAGGCAAATCAGTTAGCAGCTTAAAAACCAGCTGGTTTTATTTCGTACTATGACATACATAGTTCTGCATGACTTCACGCTGGATAATTTGTTTATGGCTGGCTTGGAATTTTCTACTCTATCTATGTATATATTTTATCGTTCAGAATCATGACTAATTATTTATCGGTGAATTACGGATTTATTTTTATTACACAGTTTAAAAGAATAATAATACATTTATATTTAACACGTATCAAAATAACGTGTGAGTGTTAAATCAATATATTTTGCTACATCATTCATTAATATTTAAATAAATCTGCGTTTGTGAATGTTTACGCGCGATTACGTTTCCGAACTAAGGAAATTCACTCGAAGCGCGGAATTCGTGTTCAACCAAATATCTCTGTGAGTATGCTTTATTTGAAATTAGTATTTATTATACTGGTTACGTATAAGAATATATTGTTGTTAAGTGAAGGTGTGTACACTTTCTTAATAAGCAATTCATCATCATTTCGGCCGAATAAAGTCCACTGCTGGACAGGCCTCTCCCAAAGATCACCACAACAACCGAAATGGGTGTGTAGTGTGCTCAGTGGAGGAGGGTCTTGCCATAATCGCCACGCTTGGTAGACGGGTTGGCGATCTCAGTTGAGTTGTTGTGTGCGCGAAGGACGCTGCTGCCCATCCTCCGGTTAATCCCTTAGTCGACTTTTACGACACCCACAGGATGAAATGGCGTGGTGGCATTCTGAGCCGGCAATTAGTTATAAATAATTATTACCCCTGTTTTAAAGTCCCGATTTCTTTAAGTATGTTTACAGATTCCCGTTACTCTTTGTCTATATAAACTTAGAAAGAAACTCAAGTGCTTTACACTTTTACTTCAGATTTAGTACAAAATTACAGTACACAAATCTTAAAATTATTGAAAAATCAGTTTAAGTTATACTGCGTAAGAATGTCGTATGCGTTTCTGATATAAAACACTAGTAAATATTCAGTAACGTGATATTTATTAATATTATGGGGAACAAGCTGTGGTGTTCCTCCATAGAAAAGGGAGGATCCTCCAGCCAGGCGGATGGTATGCCTGGCGGGCCGAAGCCCAACGGTTGATGTTGGACGACTGTATATATGCTACGTTGCGCGAATACTCTAATAGCGTGATTCAGGATTCTTTGACGTCATCGAAGAGTTGCATTTAATAGTCGAGTAGATGTCGTTGTAAGTTGTTGTTGTATTGCTGGCGATGTAGGTGTCGCCACAATATTAATACATACTATTTTATTCTAGTTCTGTGGATGATGTTTCTCGCGTAACTTTTAATCAGCTAGAGGCATTGTCAGAGTTTTTTAAATTTACACAAAGAATTGGCAACTGGCTATAATAAATCAGCCCAAGCCCGAGAGTACTCGAAACGGAGGTGGGAAGCCGTTGCAGAGGCACTTAACTCCCAAGGACAAGGTTCTGTGAAGGATTGGAAAGGATGGTCAACGGTAAGCATTTTTTATATACCTGATAAGATAAAGATAAAAATATGTTTATTCATATAAAACCAATTACAGGCACTCATGAATAGTCAGACTCAAGTTGCCGCGTTCCAAGATGTAGGTTTCTTTTTCTTTCATCTTTTTTTCTTTCTTCTTCTTCTTTTTAAATCAAAATAGTTTTGTTACAATATTTGAATACATTGCTCTTGAAATTAAGGTTATGTGAGGACAATGTAGGAGAAAAGGGTCTAAATCACCTTAAGTCTAACACTAACAAGCCAGATTTTGATATTTTATAAGCTTATGATTAAATTGCCATGGCTGTATTAAGCTGACCAGTCCCAACAGACAGCACTCGTTCACGAGCATGACGCATGCATCAGCGTCGCTCAGCTCAACCATATTGTAGGGCAACTCAGCGACCCGAAACACGACGCCACCGTAAGTAGTCTGTCCCCACTAGTCTGTCCACTTGGAAAGAAGAGCTTGGATATCAGAATAATAGCTTCTTCCGTTCCTTTTAGGTACTCCTTATGGCCAAGAGCTCATATAGTCGCCGGATAGTCATTCACTTTTATAGAAGGCGCCGATAGGCTGCACATCTTCTTTATGTCTGACATAATTTGGAATAAGATAACGTCAGCATTGCCGAATTGTAGCTTTATGGTAGAAATTACGACGGCAGATGAAGTAGCACTTATGATCAGGGACTGTACGGCTTCATAAGCGGGACCTCGTAGATGTTTACGTAGTCGCCAAAGGTTCTCCTTTTCCGTACACATGCACACCTCAGTAGCTTCTTTATACGCCAATGACCTTTTATATAAAAACATATTAGTTTTACGCCCGTTCAAATTATAGCCACTCCCTAAGGTATCATTAAAAACGGGTATTTCTCTCGGCGTACTAAGACGACTTAGTAAATTAGTGTTTTGCTGCATAGTGGAAGAGGTAGCCGGTAAATGTTTGCAGGCGCTCGCGTTTATTAGTATAATTAAGAAGCAGGAGGCAGCCGGGGAGGAGGAATGTCTGATGTATTTTGAGAAGTCATCGGAGGGAAAGAAGAATTTGGAATCTCTGATTGAATCGGAGAAATCATCGGAACGGGGGTAATAGATGATTGAGGAGGTAGTGGTGAGAGGGACATCGGATCGTTATAAGATGAAGCACGAGTGCTAGGACGTTGCATAAACCTATCATAGCTCTGTGTATAATAGCCACCATATTGTTGATAAGCTCCTGTGTCGGCTTGAAATATTATGCCGCATATATCTTTTTTTACGAGCGCCAGAGTTACTGGATCATATTTTCTCAATTCGTTGGCTATGTATTGTCCAAATGCCGAATATGAGTTACAAGGCGGCTGCGGGATTTGCTGTGGTTCTGCGCACTGCTGGAGAATCCTGAAAGCTTCGGAAAGAGCGAAAGAAGAAGACTTATTATTTTCTTTTGTAGGATAAAGACAGTGGGCGCGTCTGTACTATTTCCCCATAAGATTATACCATAGCTGATCCAGGAGTAAGCATAGGCATAGTAGGTGACGAGTGCAGTTGATAAATCTGTGGTCTTTTTGACTTCGCGTAGGGCGTATGAAAATTTTGACAGCTTTGCTCTCACCTTTTTACATGCAATTTCCAGTTTATATGAGTGTCGATTGTTAATCCGAGCAAGTTAAATTCGTTTACAACTTCTAACGTTAACCCTTCAAATGTGAAATTTATACTTATTGGTATTTTCTGGCAGGGGTTCTTCGGATATTAATTTTGTTTTTGAAAAAAAAAAAATCGAGGTTATGTTCATTCATCCAGTATACTGTTTGGTGAGTATAGAATTTAGATTTTCATTTAGATTTAAATCGGTTTTGCATGAAACAAGTAAGAAGATATCATCCGCAAACAGGACACAAGGTTCTTCTATTATTGTAGGCAGATCGTCAATATAGATAAGGAATAACAGGCATTCTGTCACACTACCTTGAGGAATTGAGGCATTTATATATTTGCCGTCTGAACGGATCTTTTCTATTTCGTTTGTTTTTTGATTGAAGAATTCTATCTCTACTAGTTGTTGTCTGCCCGTTAAATATGATTTAACCCATTCGTGAGGTTTGCCGTGTGGTGCCGGCTCAGAATGCCACCACCCCATCTCCTCCCATGGGTGTCGTAAAAGTCGACTAAGGGATTAGCCGGAGGATGGGCAGCAGCGTCCTTCGAGTACATTAACAACTCAACTGCGATCGCCAACCCGTCTGCCAAGCGTGGCGATTATGGCAAAACCCCCAATGAGCCCACAACACATCCATATCGGTCGTTGTGGACATCTTTGGGGAAGGCCTGTGTCCAGCAGTGGACTTCATTCGGCCGAAATGATGAGGTTTGCCGCGTACACCTATTCCACATAATTTATTAAGTAATATGCTAAATTGCACTTTGTCATACGCTTTGGTCATATCTAATAATATACCTAAGGCATATTGTTAGTTGTTTATAATATTGAGGGCGTCTTGAATGTATTAATATATGGCTAAAGTTGTAGATTTATTATTACGAAAACCATGCAGGCGGCGTTCATCAAATATTTTATATTTTTCGCAGAATGAATATATTCGATTAGCCATGGCTTTTTCAAAGATCTTAGAGGCAGTGGGTAAAAGAGCGACTGGGCGATAATTATTAACGTCTGTTTTAGAGTTTTTTTTTTATGTATCGGCTTTATTAAAGCCTGTTTAAGTTGATCAGGGACGACGCCTTCTTCAAAAGATTTGTTAATTAGAAGATAAAATGGTAAAGTTAGTTCATCAGCGCAGTATTTGAGTAGGATAGGTGGAAGCTCATCTGTACCATGTGACAATTAAAGTGACAAGTTTTTATAATAGAAATATAGATCTTAATAGTAAATTTGAAAGCAATGAATAAATATACAATCTTCCCTGATCCTGTTAAACGACTTTTCTTTTCTCGTGATTTTTCCCGCCGTAAGGATTCCATCAATGACTCCATTTTCTTTTTTAAATGTTCGAGGAGACGGACCCTGATGACGTACCGACGTTTGTGGAGAAGGAGCTACACAAGCTTCCCCCGTCACCTTCGACCACGTCGATGTAAAGAGCCTTCTGAAGGACATTATCTTTATGAAGGGCAGTCTAGCAGATGTGCAAGAAAAACTCGATTTGCGAAAAGAATTGGTAGTTACGAAACACTGTGGCGGTAATTGATGGGACGGTTGGTGCAGTGGTTGATGCAGTCGACTGCTGCGGAATCGCGGGTTCGATTCCCGCACGGGACAAATATTTGTAAGATCTGCAGGTAGTTGTTTCGGGTCTGGGTGTATTGTGTGTGGAATTCATGTCTGTAAACGCACCCACGACACAGGAGAAATTCTAGTGTGGTTCAACGTTTTATTAAAAAAAAAACAAATTAGGTCATCTGTCAATGCACCGAACGCAAACACGCGTCGCGGCCACGATACATCGTCGTCAATTTCCGCGTCGGCAGTTTCTTCACCGGTGCATTCGTCGATTGCTGAACGTCCAGAACTTAGAATACAGCCATCTTCAACCGACAACTGGTTCCTACACATATCAAAGGGATTTATATTTACCACTTTTCTGGGCCAACCGTTTACTACGAAACCGATTACTTCATTTAAAACTACATCTTTACTGGTTTCTTTGCGCAACTTGTCTAATGTAACCATCCATCCATCTATGATAAAATATACATACGAAGCACTGTCAATACGCGCCGTATGCTTCTGCGACCGTCGCTCGTATATGCCGCCGTATTTGGCAGATTGGAGCGGGATAAATAATCTGCGCTGTTATTTTCACTACGAATATATTCGATGCTGTAGTTTCACGCACTAAGGAACAGTGCATATCTTTGCAATCTGTTTGCCGAGACCTCCGGTATACCTTAATAGGGTACGAAAATCAATAATAGCGGTTTGTGATCAGTACGTAAAATGGAAGGGTCTGATTTACCATACAGGTACTGGTGGAATCTCCGAACTCCCAATATAATTGCCGTAGCCTCTTTTTGTATCTGTGAGTAACGTTTCTCAGCAGAATTTAAAGTGCGAGATGCAAACGAAATCAGTCGCTCACAGCCGTCCTTGTCAATTTGCGTTACAATCGCACCCAACCCATGAAAAACTGCAGTATGCAGGCCACGCAATCTTGCCGCCCATTGTGCATGCGTTTCACCAGGTTGTTGGGTAGCCGCGTAAAAGTTATATCTTTCACCGAACCCACACTTCTTCGGTATGAAATGACTATGAAGTAGTCCCAAATATGTGTTGTGTGGTACCGGCTCAGAATACCACCACCCCATCTCTTCCCGTGGGTGTCGTAAATGTCGACTAAGGGATTAGCCGGAAGATGGGCAGCAGCGTCCGTCGAGTATATTAACAACTCAACTGCGATCGCCAACCCGCCTGCCAAGCGTGGCGATTCTGGCAACACCCCTAATGTGCCCACAGCACACCCATATCGGTCATTGTGGTGATCTTTGGGGGAGGCCTGTGTCCAGCAGTGGACTTCATTCGGCTGAAATGATGATGAGTTCCAAAATATCATAATGCACCTCTTCGAGCTGCTTAGGCAACGCTAAGTTCACTGTAAGCTGGTAGGCACCATCGGTGAGTGCGCTTAGCAAAATGGCGCGTCTCCTCGATCCCGCAGCATCGTTTTTTGCAGATATATCGGTCGTAATGAACCTGTGTGAGGCAACTTTTATACGCCTTCCAATCCTGTACAGTCTGTTCAAAGTTATTAATAATTCCGAAATTAAAAAGTGCCATTTTTAACGTAGGTAGGTAGATCGTCGCCACTGTTAGATATCTGGGGGCCTAAAAAGGCCGCTTTAGCAGAATCATAATATAAGTCACATTAAATATCACCAATTGGTCCAGAAGGCCTAAAAAGACCGTATTACGTTTTATTTATAAGGCATAATAACGATCTCAATGCGATTCACATTAGAAAGCACAAAATGGTAACTTAATCATAACTGACTATTAACCATGGTCACCATTTTGTGATTTCTAATGTAATTCATATTATGATTCACCTAAAGCGGCCTTTTTAGGTCCCCAGTAGGTATGATAAACACACGCTGCATAGAATCACACTGCTTATTCGACGGAGTTGTAACGCCTATATACGTAGCTGTAGCTACATCATTACATACACAAGTTTGACCTTTCATGACAAAGTGCACCCGACAGGACCCACATCTTCATTATAACTTCTCTTATGATGCAGCTCTAAGCGTCTGCACCCAATAGAATGTCTATTTTATTGGGGATGTACCACCAGTAAGGTGGCCTTTTAAACCTTCACCAGTAAGGTGGCCTTTTAAACCTTCACCAGTAAGGTGGCCTTTTAAATAATGCAGTTTCTACACATTATCTAAAGAACTGTTTTTATGAACAAGAGACGTAAACATATCGTGAAAGGTTGTCCATTCTCCGTATTTACCGGAGAACATAGGTTTGGTGATCTTTGGTAATTTAACAAAAGAGCTGGATGACTACGTAATATAAGTATCTTTAGTTGCGTCGTATACGTCTACTACCTTTTGTGTTATGTCTTCTGGCTTAAAAAAAGCATACAGTTGAGATTTTGTATGCTTAAATGAAGACCAATCATTTTTTAATAATTTAAGTCTTGTTTCTATATATTCGCATCTTATTCTCTCTTTAAGACTGTTTACTTCATCCTTTTTGAATAATATTTTGAAGATCTTTCAAAATAATAAATTCTCCTTTTTTTTTTTGTTTTTTTAAAGAATAATTAATTTGGCACGACGGCACGCTTGGTGCAGTGGCTGATACAGTCGGCTGCTGTGCTCCGGGTCGCGAGTTCGATTCCCGCACGAAACAAATATTTGTAAGAATTGTTGTGTTGTTTAGAATCCTCCCCGAGAAGTGCATGGGGGGGGGGCTACTTTTTTACAGTTGCCTTCCCTCTGCTAGAGGTGGTGACCACTTTACAGTCATCCCTTTCGAGATATGCCTAAAGGCGTGGCAACAATGGGCGGGTCTAGTGTGATCTTACGAGGACCTAGAAGCCCCCCTTCGGTGCCGAAGATGACCGCTCCAGTGGTTTTAGCCGGCAGGAGTCCGGCATACCCCTTCGCCCTTCCCCGGGGTGAAGGAAGTTCCATGTAGAATTTCCACTGGACATCAATTAAAAAAAAGGTAGTGTTAATTATATGGAATGCTTAGGATTGAGCTGCTCTGAGTGCTGTGGTCTCCTTCTGTGAGAGCGTAATGCTCCAGAAGGAGGTCGCAGAGCGGGATCGGGAGAGGGCCGATCCCGCTCGGAGGAGGAGGACACGGGGCCGGGGTAACAACCGCCGTGGTGCCCATGTCCAACACGCCTGAGGGGGCTCATATGTCGGGGTCGTCTTTATATGGCGGGGGGGCCTTGGGGGTCGCGAGCGCGCTTACTGGGAAATTGCGTGCTCATACCGAGCGACCCCCGGGAAGACAGCGGTGCGCATGTGGTCACGTACCGCTGTGTGCGTAGCACAGCGCATAGTGAGGCCTCGGGGGAATCTTTTACAATCCCCTCGAGAGATGCCTGGGGGGTGGCCTCTTTACAGTCGCCTTCCCTCCACTAGAGGGGATGACCACTTTACCCCTCCGAGATGTGCCTAAAGGCGTGGCACCAATGGGTGGCTCTAGATCTAGGAGATCTTTCGAGTTCCTGGAGCCTCCCTTCGGTGCCGACGATGATCACTCCGGTGGTTTTAGCCGGTAGGAGTCCGGCATGCCCCTTCGCCCTTTCCCGGGGTGAAGGAAGTACATGAGAATTTCCACCGGATCAATAAAAAAAAAAAAAAAGGATCAGCTGCTCTAATTTTCATAGGCTTACACTGACATTCTTGGTTTTTCATGTATTTGTCAAATACAATTGCCATTTTTTCAAAATAATAATGTTAGGTTTTCGTATATTATAATAAAACACAAAAATCTGTAACGACGCCTGTCACCTTAGTCATCCTGCGGCCACGAACCCTGCAAAGTGTTCGAAACGTCTGGAAAAACAAAAATCTAAAATATAGGCGATAGAATCCGTTTAAAAGCGTTTTATTATTTTAAAAAAATATGTTGTCATTTAAATTACGTCATAATTACCTATAATGGATTATATTAATTCATATGATGACATTCGATTCTTTTATCATTTCATATAATGACATTCAATTATTCTATATTTGTTTCAATTACTTTAATGACTTGTTTATTTTTATATATTCAATTTATTTTGGTTTGTTACTGTACTGGCAGTGCGAGAACCACGTGGCTTGTTTTTATTTTGTTTTATTGACATGATAGTTGACTGGCAGTTTAGGTATGTCATGCTCACTCAAGTGTTCTGCTGATAGTGGTCGCTAAGTTTCCCTACAATATGGTTGAACTAAGCAACGCTGATGCATGCTTGTGAACGATTGCCGTCTGTTGGGACTGGTCAGCCAAATGCTGCCATGACAACTGAACCAAAACTTTAAAAATAAATACATTCAGACTTGTTTAGTAGACTTTTTAAGAAGTTTAGACTCTTTTCTCTTACATTGTTTTCACATAACCTTGATTTTTAAAACAATGTGCTCATAAAATATTGTAACATTTAATATGATTTAGAAAGAGGACCATGGAGTTTCTTGCCCGTTCTTCTCCATAGGAAATCCACATCTTGGAACGCGGCGATTAAAGTCTCAACGATTCGTAAGTGCCTGTACATGATTTCCATGAATAAAAAATATTTTTATCTTTATCATGTCTGTAAACGCACCCACGACACAGGAGAAATTCTAGGTTGGGTTTAAGTAAAAAAAAAAATTGCTGTGTAAATAAAAATACTTTGAAAACTGTGTAAACATTGATTCAACTATCTAATATTCGATAAAACAAAGTAAAATTAATCCTAGTACATAAAAACATAATGTATAATAAAGCGTAAATAGGTATAATGTTCTTATTCTTTATTGTACAACATAAAACAGAAAATACAGATTGTTAAATAAAATAAAACATGATGTACAAAGGTGAGCTTAACTCAACATTGAGTTTTCTTCCAGCAAATCTTTGAATGATAAAAAAAATAAAAAACAAAAGAGGACAATATGAAGTGTACAATCAGGAAGAAAACAACAGTTAAGAATAATGATAAAATACCCAACTATACAATATAGACATAATATATACTTAAATAAATACATAACTGTATAAATAAATATATACTTTAAATACATACTTATAAGTTATACTGAAAGGAAATGCTCTCAACCAGAGGGGTCCTGTCACGCGATATGTCATCCATTCAGGAGCTGATAACATACGCAGCCAGATACAATGCATCATTCATCGACACGGCCTCCGCACTCAGGGGGTGGCTATATATATACCCGCGATCGCCAGACGCGTGGTACTACGACTCTTTCGACCGCCGGTTCCTGCGACGTTAAGACCTTCCTACAACAGGGCACAGAGTGGACCATCTACATCAAACCCCTCTGGCCCAAAGAGTACACATTCGGGCCGTTGCAGTAAACTTACCTGCGTTCGCGTCCCACCTTAAAAAGTTGGACCTCGGCATGGCTGCTGAGGATCCGGACGGAATACCTATATCTCGCTTGTGAAGCTATAAAATAAAATGTGCAAGCAAAGGATGATTTATTAAATAATCTGTTGTTGTACACGTTACGCGAGAACCGAAATCAGCGAGACAGTAGACAATGACAGAGTATAAATTATATATACGTCACAAAGCAGTGACAGACAAGAACACGATTTATAGCTAATAAATATTTCTCGGGCGCATGTTTGCTGTTCATTCCCAACACCTATACATACGACTGCAAAGATTTCGCAACTTTTATACATTATCCAGTTATATTCAGTAGGATACTTTTTGCATCGCCTCTTTGCTTTATTCCTATTCGTCATCGCTTTTATTATGGCGTCAGACAACCACTGTGCTGGAAGATGTCTAGCTCTCACCCTTTTTAGAAGAGCGTGGACATCATACAAACCCAACACCAAACTGTGAAAGGCAGAGATTTTTGAGTCTAAATCATTGCGGGTGTAAACAGGAGATATTTCCAGTCAATATTTTCTGCATCCCTCCTCAAACGCTCCATGTCGATGTTCTTGAAACTACGAAGAGATATAAATTTCGATTTGCGTTTAGGAGAGTGAATTTTGTAAGAAATAAAGATAAGGTCGTGTGGTTACTTTATTAGGATCAGAAATTATTATGAGGTCGAGAAGTAAAGTAAATAGCATTGAGCTCAAGGACATGCATACCGATAGAAGAAACAAGCGATTGGAGTTTACGGTTGCGCACATCATCTTTTAGTAGACAAGTGTTAAAGTGTCCGAGGATTATAGTATGGTCATAAAGTGACGACAGATATTCTGGTTTAGTTACAAAGGAGGAAAACTAATCAATATGACAGGAAGGACTATAATAAACACCCAAGAGAAGTTTGGTGTGATGAAAATCAATTTCTATAAAAAGGTGTTCAGCAAATTTTGAATATTCACTCGGAGTCTGAGAGTTGATCACACTTTGTCGATGACATCACCGCGAAGATAGATGGCGACCCCTCCATATCCCTTGCCCGTCCTATCATTACGCACAAGTTTGTAACCGGGCAACGAATATTGCGTAGAAGGAAGACTTGGCTTGAGAAAGGTTTCAGAAACAAGTACAGCATGAATAATATCTGAGTCTAAAGAAGACAGAAGTTCGGAATAATGAGAAGGAATGCTTTGAGCATTTATATGAACCGCATTAAAATGTTTGCTGAAAGCAGAAAATATAGAATAGAGTTGATCGCGCAGGAGCACAGAATCGTCAATACTACTGAACGCACTACCATAGCTCTCATTAGATTCACAAGAAGAGGAACAAGATAGATTTGACTTGAGAAAGGTTTCAGATACAAGTACAGCATAAATAATATCTGAGTCGAAAGATGACAGAAGATCGGAATAATGAGAAGGAATGCTTTGAGCATTTTTCTGAACCGCATTAAAATGTTTGCTGAAAGCAGAAAATATAGAATAGAGTTGATCGCGCAGGAGCACGGAATCGTCAATACTACTGAACGCACTAGCATAGCTCTCGTTGGATTCACAAGAAGAAGGACAAGATATAAAACTATCGTCTAGGGTATCTAGCATAACACTTATTTAAAATATAATATACTATAATATAAAGGTATTTGTAATCAATACAAATCATTGATTATAATTATGCAAAACCTCGATGCACTCGCCAGTTTATGCACTAATATGATTAAAAGACTTGTAGTGAAAGCACATAAATACGAACGAAATAATGTTTCCGTATGAAAACTATGAACGTCACGTCATTTGTCATTTTCAAATAATTTAAGATAAGAAGAAGATAAACGAAAATAAAAAAGATTTAAAGATTTTAAAATTTAATTTAAAAAAAAAATACTATTAAATAGAATCGATAAATGAAAATTAAGAAGATACTTTCATCATTTCGCTTGTATACGGGATCTCTTATAAGCTGCTGACTTGCCGGTTTCATAAGATATTCCTGCCTTGGTGTCAACTAGCGGCGGGTTATCAGTTGTCGTTGCAGCCACCGGAAACTGAGTAATTAGTTCTCGTAGCTCCGCCGCGGACTCGATCTTATGACGTGATTTATTTGGAAGCAGGATAGTGATTTTTCCCTCAGAAGTCCAGCACTGCTTCACACCAAAGTACTTACGAGCGCTCATAAACAATAAACATGAAGATGCCTGGGTTTAGTAAGTAATTCGGAGAGCACAAGCCCGGTACCCTTCAGCAAGGTCTTGTTGCGCCATACCTCATTCCGTAGAATATTGCTTTCAAACCTCATCAGGAGAGGACGTGACCTACCTGTACTCACTCCAAGGCGATGGCAAACTATAATGTCAGTGGAAGAGACATTCGGTAACTTCAGGTTGTCCCTCAGTGGGGTGCTAGGTCAGGAAACCTCCTCGCGTGCTCGGCGGCTGCTGGTCCCTCTTGATACGTCCGGAGGGAAGAGCAGTTGTCGAACCGGTGCACCCTGGGCATAGGGTAATAACTACTCCACTTTTTGGAGGACCTCATTGCCCGATGGCCAATATTCTGACAAGGAGGGGCCCAATTATTGGGCCGTAGGAGCCCAGTTTTGGGCCGTAGGGTGTTCGTTTTCGGAGGAACATAGGCGGGCTCGGTGTGCACTTACCCTGCTCCGAGCAGGTAGTGGAAGGTCTCCCCTTTCTCTGCCACCGTCGATATCGTAACCTCGGTTGGAGCGTCGTGGTTACGTCTCGCGGCTCCGACCGGGACCGGGACCAGGATCTTTGTTTAACCGCCCGGATCGCGAGGAAGGCCTCTATAAAAATTCCCCGAACCCAAGCTAGCGTGCGGCGAGGGGTGCATGGCTGATGGGAAGTTCAGTCGCGAGCACGCCATCCCCAGGACCGGCGGCACCTGAACAAGGGATATGCTTGCCCAGGTACAGGGGGCACTGCCCGAGTCGACCTATTATTTCCCCCACACTCGTGGGACTAAATATGGAAAATTCAATATTAAAAAATGAAGTTGAGAAGGAGTTGCGGAAAAAGGAGAAGAAGAAGACGGTGGGAGGGGGTACGCTGTCTGAATCTGACAGCGTATCCGGGATGAGCGTGGCAAGCGCCTGGAGTATCGGGCGCAAGAGGCCACGCCACCCGGCAATTTTGAGGTCGGACTCGACCTCAAGCGAGGAGGCGGCACCTGCCCCGAAAGTGGCAACCGCCAAGCGAGGCCGAGGCAGAGGTCGGCCTTCGACTGGCCCTAGCAAGTTTTTAAAGATGTCACTGGTAGAGCTGGCTTCAAGGAGGACAAAGGCGGACCATCTGGCCGTACCTGAGCTAAAAAAGAAGCTCCAGGAGGCCCTGGCAGAAGTGAAAAGGGTAGCTCCGGGGCCTATGGGCCGAAAGGGCAAGAACCAAAAGGCCCTGGAAGAAGCCACTTCTGCCATTGTGCACTGTGCCGAGGCGCTCCTAAGACGTACGGGCCCTCAAGAGTCTGCTCTACTCCAGATGGAAAACTCCCGCCTGGCGGCCCAAGTCGCGGAGCTCCAAAAGGGGCATGAAGAGCTCCGCGGTGACTTGGCGAGAGTTCTTCGAGAGTGCCCAAGCACGAGGCCCAGCTCCGACATGCCTCATACGCAGGGTTCGGAGCTGCTGAGGCTCTTCAAAGATGAGTTGGCGAGCCTCCACTCTCGGTTTGCGTTCCTGGAAGGGAAGCTGCTCCGCCCGCCGCTGGCCGCGGATTCCCGCAGCGGAAAAGCGGGACAGGCGCCAGCACAAACCTACGCGACAAAGGCTGCGGCTAGCCAGACGGCCGATAAGGTGCCGGAAGCAACTGCAGCCCCGGCGGCTACCAAGGGCCGAAAAAAGAAGGGCGCCGCGGCGGCAGCTCTGGCGCCCACGACTAAAACGGCGGCGACTACAGGAACGCCGGCGACGACGACGACAACGGCGATAACGGAGACGACAGCCTCGACGACGATGGAGACGACAGCCTCAACGACGACGGCGACGACAGCCTCGACGAAGACCCTAAATCCAACGGCGGTCAGTGGGAGACCGCCGGGGAAAAGAAGAAGGCCAGGCATAAGGCCAATAAGAAGGCCAAGAAGGCGGCCGAACATAAGGCCGCCCGGCTTCGTGCTCCCCGTTCCACAGCTGTGGTCCTTAAGCTGCAGCCCGGAGGGGTGGACGAGGGCCTTACGTACGCCGCGGTCATGGCGAGGGCCAAAGCCGAGATCAGCATCACGGATCTCGGCATTGAAAGCATTCGCTGCAGGACCACGGCGACCGGTGCCCGCCTTCTAGAGGTCCCAAGTGCCACCAGCGGCCCCAAAGCAAACGCCCTTGCTGAAAAGCTGAGGGCTGCATTCAAGGCCGAGGAAGTCCGGGTGTCCAAACCCACGAAGTGTGCAGATCTGCGCATCCTGGGTTTGGATGACTCCGTCACTGTCGAAGAGCTGGTGGCTGCCGTCGCAAAGGTCGGAGGATGCGCTCCGGACAATAAAAAAAAAATGTTGTCCCTCAGTAGATTAACGGCCAGTGATACATGTTCTTCATCCTTCTCCTCAGGAAGGTCATGGGGGAGTAGAACCCGCCTGCGAGATGCCATTTCTTGACGGTCCAGGCCCACGGTCAACAACTCCATCTGGGTCTTCAGTGTGGTCATAGTTTTCCAAATGAGGCATTTAAAGTCCGTAAATTCCCGGGAAAGACTACTGTCTTGTGGGTTGCTTCATTTCTGCCAGCATGCTGCAGATCCTCCTCATACTGATTGATTCTTAAGTGGAAAGTTACTGATAGCTCTTGCATGCAGTTACAAGTCCATAATTTGAAGTGGTGATAGTGTGGGTGAAGTTATAGGTAAAGGAAAATATATTAGTGAGATGAGTGCACCAGAGGTTTATATAAACTTTTAGTACATATGTAATTTATTTAATACTTGTAATAATATATTTTGAATTATTTATAATAAATTTAAAACGAAGAGAAAATATTTTCGCCCTCTTGCTATTTCGTTGCCAAGCGATGAATGATGTTCTTTCATCATTTCGGCCGAATGAAGTCCACTGCTGGACACAGGCCTCCCCCAAAAATCATCACAACGACCGATATGGGTGTGTTGTGGGCTCATTGGGGGGTTTTGCCATAATCGCCACGCTTGGCAGACGGGTTGGCGATCGCAGTTGAGTTGTTAATTTACTCGAAGGACGCTCTCTTAGTCGACTTTTACGACACCCACGAGAGGAGACGGGGTGGTGGTATTCTGAGTAGTCCAAAAATATTATACAAACAAATCACAAGATTTTTGTTTCTAGTCTTAATGTCTAAGGGTGAGATTGTACGTGAGTGTACAGAGATCGTATGAACGTCGGAACGAATAACGGAACGAACCGACTCCTCCCGAACCGACCCGAGCCCTCCCGAACCGAACCGAGCCGAACTAAAGTGAACTGAGTACACGAGTGTGTGTGTGAGTGATCGACTCAGGGGTAGTCGACTCTTACTGTCGAGTCAGGGACATGCCTACGGGGGCCAAGTTTATGTTGCCAGTAATATGAAACACTAACTTTTTTATGGTCTTGGCAACATTTCAATTAAGAAAAAGAAACTACTTTTCTTTCTGTTGCTATATTTTGAACGTTTACCCTAATTGTAGGTAAAATCATTTTACTCCATGTACCAACTTTATGTAAAAGATATTTAATATAATAGAAGCGCTTCTATTATATTATATATCGTTTACATATTCTATGGAATAGGTGCAGTACATGTGACGTGCCTTCACCTATTGAACTCTACTACACCTAAGTATATAAGCATACAAGACCTTTCTGATACCGATTTGTTAATTAACATTTATTAAAATTAACATTAATTTATAAAACAAAGATTCTAACCACAGTACCCTATTAAATAAAAAAAAAAATTTAATTTCATTTTTATTTGAACTAAATCCAGGATAAATGAGGAAGGATGAAATTTGGCATGGCAACACTTCATAAAAATGTCTGTTCGCTTTGATCATGGTCGGTTTTAGTTTAATTTTTACTTTTTGTTGATTTTTTAAGATCAACAGCGTTTTAGTTCCTTGGCATTTTCTTTCTCGGTCTTAATGGCTTTCTGTTAGTAGTGTTGAAATTCGGCTAGTGCAAGCCGAGAACGTGTTAGCATAGAATACATTTACCTCAGGGCACCCCCTTATTACCTTAATTAATAACTGTTATACTGTTTATTTGAGTATAACACAATGAAAGAACACAAAAGGAAGTGCTTTATGTGTGGTACTTCACCTAATGACGATCCAGCTATAACCTTACATCGGTTTCCCAAACCGGGAAGTAAGAACTATCTCCGGTACGTATTTTCTTCTCAGAGGCAGTCGGTAGGAAATGCCAGGTTAATCCAAATTTATTGACGAGTGAAAGTGTTTTTTGAAATAAACTTGCTAAAATAAAGATCATGTCAACGTTTAATTTCTCAATACTAAATAAATATTCTTACATTTTCAGCAGTATTACCTGCGGAGGCTGCAGTAACCGCAAACGTTATTTCTAACATCGACTAACTTTTTGACTGTGTAAATGCTGACACAGCAGACTTGAAAAAAGGCAAACCACATGCCACAAACCTAAAAATTAAAGCACCACATCTATCCCATTTCAAGGAAATGAAAGAGTTTTTTAAGAAGTTACAGTTTGTGGGATGTAGAAGCACTCCTCCTACTCAGGAAGGCTGGGTATGGACTATTATTGGCATAGATCGGCTGTGGACTACCCTTACAACTAAAAATGCTAATATAAAAAGTTTAGCAACGCGGCGACTTCAGCAAGATCCGCTTGAAAATTTATTTGGTTGCATCAGGGGAAACTGTGGATCCAATTCCAACCCTACTGTAGGACAGTTTGTTGCAGGCTTGAAAACAGCCATTCTTAGCAATTTGTCTTACATTAGTATTGGCAATTGCAAACTGGATGAGAATGAGGCCATGTTAGACAACTGCAAAGTATTATTGTCGAATGATCAGATGAGACATCAGACAGGTGAGACATGCACTGAAGAAGAGACTGAAGAGGACACCAGAGGAGCAATGCAATTGGATCTGGATGACGATAATATAGAACAAGGTACGGTAGATGATGCTGAACTACAAGCATGTGCCTATGTTTGTGGTTTTATTCTTAAACATCATAAAAATCAATGTTTGACATGCAAAGAACTGCTTTATGCCAAAAAAATGGACACCACGCACCTCTTCGTCGATTTCAAGGAGTATAATGAGTTGAAAAGAAGTTTAATGTACGCATCTCGCGACTTTATATTGTGTGTCGAGAACTGTGCTCAAAAAGTAAATGATATTTTAAAAGAAAAACACCATTCGCCAAAAATTAAAAGTTTAATTATAGATATAATAACAAGCGAAATTAACTTTAATTTTTTAAATAAATGTCAAGAACACAAGGCCGATACTGTAAAATATATAGTAAACAGTGTGCTTCACATCTGTATAAAAAGATACTGCTTTGTAAGAAACAGAAAGTTTGTAGAAGAAGCGGCACATTCAGCGTTGAAGAAAAAGATTGCAATTCTTAAACATGTTTAATTGTAATTGTAATCTGTATAATTATAATAAACCTTGAAATGATTACTTCTGTTTCTTATTTATTGACCAACGGGCTAGCTGCAAAAAAATTTATCAGTTTACCGCATTTTGAAACTGATACGATTTCTTGCAGTGCAAAAGCCAACATTTAAAAAATGTATGTGGTGTGATTTGAAATTGAAATTCCCGCTATGAATATTTGCTTGGGTATAACAAGAGATGGCGTGCATGTTGTCCCACTTTTTTAGTATTAAGTTGACATTCTTCCCTTGGTAAATGTATTCTATGGATCGACTGCATGCGCGCCATACGCCATCTCTTTTACTATGTTGTTACAATGAATAATGTGATTTTTTTCTTGCGCGATATAGTCCATAATTAATTAAATAAATCAGATTTTCATTTTAAGCTCTTGACCTTGACTGCGCGTAAGTGTAGTTCCTTGTGTTTTCGATTTTATATTCGTTTCTTTACTTGTTGTGTGCTGTGCATCACACAATGAACATATAATGCGCGAATAATTAAATACCTAGAAGTTACAATAATAAAAAACAGTCGACTGCATACTGTAAATAGACTTAAATAAACGCAGTAAAACGTTCTACTAAGTTCTTTATTTGTGTTAAATATTGTATATATATAGACATTAGTACTAGGGTAGGTAAATTGTGTGTGTAATGTTATGTAAATAATGGCATCCCAAAGAAAAACCAGCACACTTTGGAACCATCTTGTAGAAGAAAACTCAAAAAAAGGAAAATGCAATTATTGTTCCGAAAAAATTTCATTTACATCCGGTAGCTTAAGTAATTTAACTAGACATTTAAAACGAAAACATCCTACTATTTCTACAGCACCAGTGGAACGACAATTAACTGCTGATGGTTATAATGTTATTGTTGAATCGGTCACTCCTCTGCATCATTGCACAGACTGAGCACGCTAAACATTCCGAGCTGCCTTCAATATCAGATAGTTTAAATACAGCATCCTCGTCATCGATCTGTGTAGTACAGAAATCATCTGTACAACCTAGAATGGATGGGTTCACTCAACGACCACCTCATAAAAAATAGATCAACAATTGATTACAATGATCGCTAAAAAGTATCATCCACTGAATAGTCGACTGCTGCTTCCGCTCATACACTAAACCTCATTGTACAAACAGGAATTGAGACCATTTCCGATACAGTCAACAACAGAGTAAAAAGAATTGTTGAGTATTTCCAAAGGAGTACGACTGGACTAAACAAACTAAAATCAGTTCAAAAACAAATGAATACGAGAGAATTAAAACAAGACGTGAGCACGCGGTGGAACTCCACGTATGATATGTTAGACCGTGTAGGTAAAAATAAAAGAGGCCCTGATAGCTACACTGGCGTTAGTTAGAGCTGACTTAGTCTTATCTGCCGAAGACTGGAAGCTAATTGAAACGGCACTACCAATTTTAAAAATATTCTACGAAGTTACAGTGGAGGTATCGACTGAAAAATCTGTAAGTCATCGTATATTGCCGGTTGCTTATGAAACAAATAATGTACCGCTTATCGCAAGATACGAACCTTGTTGCAAATATTGAATGAGCAATTACACCGGCGATTGGATCCCATTGAAAGCAATGCGCTTTATGCTGAATGCACCATATTGGACCCTAGGTTCAAAGGAAAAGGTTTCCGCAGCGAAAACTTCACAGGTTGGAGGCCCCTACGTTGGAGGTACACCAGAAAGTCAGTCTATCCACTTCTGTACAAATATGTCTTAAAAAGACAGAATGTTGTCGCGACTTCCGTGCCCTGTGAGCGCATGTTCTCAAAAGCAGGGCTTACTTTGACCAACCGAAGAAGACGGCTAAAAGCGACAAAAGTGTCCATGTTACTTTTTATTAGCAGCAATCACAAATAGCTGACCGTTGTAAATAAATAAAATAAAGGAGCGAGAATACTATGTACAAACAGTAAAAAATACTAAATATCCATAAAACATGATTTTATTTATTTATATAATCATTTGATTTATTAATACGCCAACCAAGACTAAAGAAGTAAAGAATTCACACCGATTTAATTAGACTTTGTCTAGTTCTTGGTTGACAGTCCTAAGCCTGAAAAGTATGAAGGTAAATCAATTGACCACTTCTGTTCTAGCTAAAAGTGTTAAACTAAAACTACGTACCCCCTAAAACACCGAGGAAATATGAGAACATGTTTAAATTATGCATTATCTGCTCTGATCGCACGAACATAAATCGATAGGAACTAGCGGAACTAGATATTTCACATGAACCGATAAGAACTAGTGGAACTAGATAGTTCACATGAACTGAAAGGTCCATGCGAACTAGCGGAACTAGACAGTTCAGCGAACCTGTTTCATGGACGTAGTTCCTTAAAGAAAAGGAACCGTTCCAGGTTCAATCCGCTCCCGGACCTGATTTGCGCATGACTAATTGATAAGACCCGAAATTATCTAACATAACTTCGTATTCTCTAAGAACAGACCGTTCGGTAAACGCATCTTGCCATTGATAAGCAAGTCCCAGTACCGACCAGTTTGTACCTACACAGCGAACAATGTGGCCGTTATTTCGGATAGAACGAAACATTTAATGCCCAACGAGTAGGAACTGACGCGGATTTAATTTCAATACTACAAGATTGTATCGAATGTGCGAGAGAGACCTCCTCGTATCTCGTGAGTGGACTGTATTAGCGGAATATTTAACATTTTGCAAAATGGGTGTGTAACAATACAGCTTTGACGACTGTATGATGACTGATGACTGATGACTGACGAGTAATACGCACGCCATATGATAATTATTATGTTTATCGGGAATCTCTACCCAAGCGGTAGATAACAAAATCGCAGTCGATTTTGTTATTATTACGCACACAGATACGTAATGCATACATTGCGTATCGTGTCGGTATAAACATTGCTAAGTTGAATGAATTGTTTTGTGTTAATGTGATCACAAACTGCGTGCGGGAGGGGGCGCGCATGGTGCGCATGGCTTTCTCCGCAGTCGTCGCTTTTACGGCAAAGACTACAATATCATCCTGGATATAGAAGGCAACTCTTTATTTATACGGTCACTAGAGCAGCGCCATCTAGTAACCATATAGGAGAAACTTCTCTGTGATATGTATTTATATATATCTAAGCATATGTAGACATCTATAGAATGTTGTAGTAGCTATATATGTAGGTAGACATATAAAGAATGTTTCACGTAGCTATACGTACATACATCATGAAGCGTATTTATTGCTATATCGGTGCTAAAACATGAGAACCTTAACAGAGGTTACTATGTAAGCTAGCTAGGACGCCAGATCTGAATCTGAATTTGTTACTCTTTAGCTTGACGATCGATCCCTAAATTGTATAATTCTATTTTTGTAACAGACTGTACCGCACTTTTAGAAATAAATATTTACTATTATCTACATGTCTCTCTATAACACGGGTTTATATCCCCTGTAAGGGGGAACCCAGTCTTTTGATAGGCTTACGCGGGGACATGGGTCCAACACGCAGAGGCCCTTTAGAGAATTTTAATCTAAAATGTAATGGGACACTAACCGGGAACTCTCCATGGCTACACTATAAAACGCAGTCTCGGATTGTCCCCGGAGGTGTAAAACTATTGTATAAGATGGAAACTAGAACTATAAGGTCTATTGTATTGGGTGCTAAATGGATTATAGATACTTCTAAAAACGGAAACAACGGCATCTGCCTTTCAACCTTTAAAGTGAAATTCTGTGGCAGACGGTGCCTCGCCATTCACAAGATGGGCCCCTTAAATGGCCACCACTACAGGCGACAAGGAGCAACACCGGTGTGAGCGGCTAGGGGTGTAGAGGTGCGGCACCGGTTTCACCATCGCGCGTCTCGAAGACTCGGAGCGGGTTTCCCCGTTATTACGCCATTAGACAGTTCCACCCCCGCGCATATAGCTCTGGCGGCGCCCCTCTGATCGGCCAACTAAGGCAAGCCAGAGTTGAAAATCCTACGGGCACTCATGGGGTACCACTACAACCAACCAATAAAGGCAAACCGGAGACGAGGTCCTGATCGACTCTCTAGAGCATTCGAGTACGCAGTGTCGCCACTCACATTCAGAAATTATACGGCATCGTAAATAACACAATTTTCTTTTTAATGGTATTTATTGAAATGTCGAAGTTTCACTTCGTTTCTCATTTGATTAGATTTGCCTCTTTCTTTTCCTACCTTTATTCTTGGTGTAGTGCCTATTAGCTTTTGCTTTCATTTCGTCAGTTGTATGTCATTGAGGTAATAATACTGCCGATTTCTTTGCACCAGTTATAAATAAAGAACATAGTTCTTTTATTTATTAAATATTTTCCTATGACGTCTTTGTGTTCATCACAAGATAAAAATGATAAGTTTAAGTTAATCGATACAATTAGTTGAATGTAGTTCGAGACACGTTGTTAATTTAAATGTTGTTTTAATATTTCTATACATATATGTTCTACTTGGGCAAAGAAATCGAATAACGCTCTAGTGGAATAGCACAACCAGTTTTTACTATCATACTCTTTAGATTTAATATATTCATGAAAACTGAGCAGTTATTCAGACTCTAAATCATTTTTACATGCTACACAGCTTTTATAAATATTTTTCTTAGCTAAATGTGCTATCCAACCACTGCAATAACACGGGTCAACATGAAATTTGACTTTGATTGCAAAGCATTAAATTTCGGTAGTTTAGGTCGTAATTAGACGGAAAACAAATATATGGCATAAAAAACTTTGCTTTTGTGCTTAGAAGACTGATTGAACGAAATTTTTAAAAATCTCGGATTTTAATTTTTGATTGAAAATAAAACTATTGAAATAAAAATGTTTATTATTTTTATTAAGTTTTACTATCAAATTAGCTTACAGAAAAGTGGAAAATAACTTAAAAGTGCACACTTTTACTTTTTCTTTTATGTTCATAGCTACTTTCTCTCAATAAACCCCAAATATAGTCGCCCATCATGTTTTCATTGTATTGGCCTTGATAGCGTTGTTCAAAACTCATGATGTCCTGATGGAAACGTTCTCCTTGCTCTTCGGAATAGGCTCACATATTGTTTTTAAATTTATCCAAATGAGCATGCAGCATATGTACTTTTAATGACATCCTGCAGCCCATGGCCTTAAAATTTGTAAGCATATCCTCAACCAACTTTTCGTAGTTTTCAGCTTTATTATTTCCTAAAAATCCAGAAACTACTGCTTTAAAACTGTTCCAACTTGCTTTTTGAGTACGATTCAGCAACGTTGGAAATTTTTCACTGGCGAAAATCTGTCTTATTTGCGGACCAACAAAAACCCCAGCTTTAACCTTTGCTTCCGATAACTTCGGAAAAAAAATTTTTAAGTATCCAAAAGCTTCTGAAGTTTCATCCAGTTTTTTAACAAATTGTTTCATCAACCCTAACTTAATGTGCAAAGGCGGCATTAACACTTTTTCCGCTTCAACAATCGGCTCAAATTTGACGTTCTGTTTTCCGACACACAATTCTGTTCTTACAGGCCATGACCGTTGAATATAGTGTTTAGAATCCGCTCTGCTATCCCACAAGCACAAATAACACGGATACTTTGTATATCCACCCTGTAGCCCCATTAAAAATCCCACCATTTTAAAATCTCCAATCAGCTCCCAGTTATACTCACGATACTTTACAGATTCATGCAAAATTTTGACACTTTCATAATTTTCTTTAAGATGTACTGAGTGAGCAATTGGAAGAGACGGAAATTTATTTCCGTTGTGCAATAGAACTGCTTTTAAACTTTTTGTAGAGCTGTCAATGAATAAACGCCATTCGCTAGGGACACAGGGTATGCCAATTGCTTCAAACATACCTTTAATGTCATTACAAAAACAAAGTCCATCTTCCTTCGTGAAAAGCATTGCAAACATTTCATGCCTAGTCCGCTGATCCGTGATCTTAACATCATCAAGCAAATTCCACTGTTTTAACCGAGAGCCTAGAATCTTAGAATCCTAGAGCATAGAGAATTTCAGTATGCAAACATTTCAAGGAGTTATAAGTTACTTTTTAAAAATACAAGTTAGTGGAAGGTCCTGTGCAGCCTTTCTTGTCCTGGCAGCTCAGGCAGGATAATTTTACAGCTCTACAGCTTGCGGCATGGAGTAATGGTTAGTAAAAAGATTACTAAAAAGCCATACCTGCTATACATCCATGGGCTACTCCAATAGATTTACTAAACACTTAAGTGCAATGTTTTACCCTCATCTTCGGTATTAGTTCTGGAAACACATGATGGGCTGATAATTTAGGAACTAACTTAACGCCTCTGTAACCTGGGCATATTTTATATGAAGCCACAATGTGGTCCCATTTAGCTGTGCATTCCTTGCCTTTCATGACATACTTATTTTTTTTTTTATTAAATTGTTTTGTATCCATTTCTTAAGATTTTCGTTTCCAATTTTGAAGTAGCCTTCTCGATATAATTTATAATTTATTTCCGCGCAAATAAATTTCCTTCGTATCTTTTTTGAGTAACAAATTTATGGCTGCTAAATTGAAAGCACCTTGGTCACTCACACACTGTCGTTATGACTTTAAGCCCTGTCTTTTGTAATTTTAATATAAAATTTGTTATTTGTGCCATTAATTCTATGGCCTTTGTGCTGCCACTACAAAAGTAATAGGCCAGTGGCTGTTTATATTTTTTTACGATGCCTCTAATCATGAAAACCAGTACATGAACACTTTACTCTTTTTGTACTGTTTCGCCATTGTCCACCAGTCCTATAATTCTGTCATTTCTTTTGTCATAGGAAATGCCGGGTCCAATAGCCATCTCATCAAATATGAGGCTGCAAAACTTATAATTTTCGGGCATTTTCTCCACTCTGTTTTGAGTGTTCAAATATGAATTCATTGACTCCAGGTTTTAAATTTATTTTGTACAACAAATTTTGCAGTAGTTCAATACATAAAATATGTTACTCATTAGCCGATATGCCTTGGGAGAAGGTTTGTAAAGAGACAGCGCTAAAAAAAATCATCAATTAAAAATCTTCTTCCACGCAATTTTCTTTCCACTATGGGAAGTTTCCATATGGCAAAATATTTTTGCCGGCTTTGTCATGTGCTTGGATACAATTTCAAAAGCAGCCGTTTTTGTCATTTTGTCAACGACCAACGCCATCTAGTGGACTGCGGAGACGGAAAAGACAACATAGAGGTGGAGCAGTGGCAACACAGGGTTTTGATGCTGGGTCATTGCGATCATTGCGAACATTGGAGTACGATGACTGAGTGTCACAAATTATTGTATAATATCTTTATTAAATATAAACATTATAAATAGCTTAAATAAAATAATTCATTGAGTATTACAAACATCACAAACCAACCTGCCTGCTAACGACAACATAATTGGACGAGCCGAAGCCGGATCACCATCAGGAGGAGCAGCACAGCATACGGTCAGGCCAGTCAAACCTTTCCTTACTAAATAAACTCAGTTCTCAATTTGTTTTCTTTGACTTTTCTTTGTATAAAATTCGTGTTCACAACCAGTTGAGTTGAGGAGGGAGAGAGAGAGAGGGGAGAGAGAGAGAGGGGAGAGAGAGAGAGGGGAGAGAGAGAGGGGGGGAGAGAGAGAGAGGGGAGAGAGAGAGGGGGGGGGAGAGAGGGGGGGAGAGAGGGGGGAGAGAGAGAGCTGGTTTTTGAGTATTACATGTTTTCCCGTAAACATATGTCAATCTTACTAGATACTATATTTGACCTGATTCGTCATGTTATGGGCTGACAGTACATCCCACAGTCTTTTTACGTCTTTAGAAGATCCACTTCAACTTTAAAGTATTGATATTAACATCACCCACAATTATGCACTCAATAATGAGGGCGCATATTTTATCGAGCAATCGTTCTAATCTATCTAAAAAATCATTTGCAGCAATCAAATTCGTTCTATACATACAAATTACAGAAATTTCATAATCGAGCAAGTTAATCGCAGATATTTCGCATACTTGCTCAATTGACGATGATATCAAGTCTTCATTTTCAACGCACTTGATTCCGTCTCGAATAAAAATAAGATTAATGAACTTACGCAAGGTTTTTCCTGGCGTCATGTTCCAACTTACCTTAACCCTGCAGATCTGGCCTCCAGGGGCATAAATCCGCAACGCTTGCAAATTGAATCGCTGTGGTGGGAAGGACCTCCCTTCTTAAAGGAAGGGTCTTCGGCATGGCCACAACAGCCACACACCTCCATAGACTTACCTGAACTAAAGGCTTGCGTACATGTAGAGGAAAATGAAATCTCATTAATAGAATTTTCTAATTACTCATCATTTCGGCCAAATGAAGTCCACTGCTGGACAAAGGCCTCCCCCAAAAATCACCACAACCACCGATATGGATGTGTTGCAGGCTCATTGGGGGGTTTTGCCATAATCGCCACGCTTGGCAGGCGGGTTGGCGATCGCAGTTGAGTTGTTAATGTACTCGAAGGACGCTGCTGCCCATCCTCCGGCTAATCCCTTAGTCGACTTTTACGACACCCATGGGAGGAGATGGGGTGGTGGCATTCTGAGCCGGCACCACACGGCAAATTACTCATGTATCAATAAATTAAAACGCGTTTTCGGGTATGTTTTGAGGTTCGTTAATAATGTCAAAACTAAAAGTAATAAACTAATTGGCAGTTTACAACCATATGAGATTAATAACTCACTTAATTTCCTAATTAGGTTTTGCCAAAAGGAATGCTTTAAAGATGATTTAAAAGCTTTATCATGTGGTAAGCAATTAAATAAAAAATCAATCCTATTATCTTTAAATCCGTTTATTGATGCAGAAGGGTTGCTCAGAGTCGGTGGTCGTATTTCAAATTCTTCATTCCATTACAATAAAAAGCACCCCATAATCTTAGATGGGAAACACATGTTAACATGTTTGCTAATGCAACATGAACATCGCCGTCTCTTCCATGCTGGCCCACAGCTGCTCCTGTCTTCTATACGTGAAGATTACTGGCCTATTGGTGGAAGACAATTATCACGCAAGGTAACAAAAACTTGTGTTATATGCGCACGTTATCGCGGCAAGTCCATACAGCCCATAATGGGTAACTTGCCATCAGTTAGAACGGACGCTACCTTTCCTTTCTATTCTAGTGGTACTGACTTCGCTGGTCCCTTCATGATTTCAAGTAGAAAGGGGAGGGGTAATCGAATTACCAAATGTTATCTTTGCTTGTTTGTTTGTCTGAATACTAGAGCGGTACATTTGGAAGTAGTGAGCGATCTAAGTACTGACGCGTTCATTCTATGCTTACGTCGATTTGTGTCGCGAAGAGGTAAACCTAAAGTTCTCTATTGCGACAACGGCACTAACTTTGTTGGTGCAAGTAATGAACTTGGTAAAATTCTACGCTCCAGTCGTGCGTCTATTGTTGATTATGCTTGTAACGAAGGCATTAATTTTAAATTTAGTCCGGCTTATTCACCTCATTTTGGAGGTATTTGGGAAGCAGGTGTAAAGGCAATAAAATTTCATTTAAAAAGAATAGCGGGTAATAGTTCACCAACTTTTGAGGAATTAACTACCCTGTTTACTCAAATAGAAGCAATTCTCAATTCACGTCCACTTTCTCCTATCTCTTCCGATCCTTTTGATTTGACCCCCCTTACCCCTGGGCACTTCCTCGTCGGTAGACCACTGATGTCGGTGCCTTCTCTTCCAGCAGAAGACAGTAAGCCGAAATTCCATGTGATCGAGAAGTTGCGTCGAGTCTTTTGGGAAAGATGGCGTAAGGAATTTATAGCTGAATTACAGCAACGAACCAAATGGAAGGTTAACAATCTCAATCCAAAAATTGAAGATATGGTTATTATCAAGGAGGACAATTTGCCTCCTCAACGTTGGCGTCTCGGGCGTATCACACGTCTGCATATGGGAGCTGATGATGTATGCCGAGTTGTAGATGTCTATACAATGAAGGGAACTATACGCAGAGCAGTTCATAATATTGTTCGGCTGCCTATTGAGGATCAGATTGAAAGCTGACTCTTTCAAGGGCCGGAAGATGTCCACGCGAGAACGCGTTGTACCAAGGTGGAGCCCTAGGGAACAGCGGCGACACGCGCCCCACTTAAATACTGTTAGCATAACGAGCTAACAGCCGTACTGGATCGACACCTTTATTACTTTTATTTTGCTGTGTCCTTGTACCTACCTTATAGAATTATAATTTTATTTAGTGAAGTCGATTGTTTTAATATTCATCGCCTTCAGCTTTCTGATTCCTTACTATTATTGTTACACCTGTATTTTTAGCTGTAGATTTTCCAGTAATAAATAAATAAATAAATAAACATAGAGTAAGGAGAGAGTAAACTAATCCGACTTTACTCTCGGAGTAAAATTTAGTCCCTGGCGCTACATAGTATAACGACCGATTAAGCATAGACTAGCTTTGTTACATGTTACTTATTTTGTAATTTATGTCAATGACCTAATTTACGCACGTTTGTTTTGTTATTTCGTATGTCTTCGAGTCGTTAACCGTGAAACAAGATGGATAGAGATTATTATATTGACGATTTGAGGGTGATAAATGAAATTAATGAGGTTAGAATAGTTGGAAACCAGATTCCATTGAGGCGTGTGAAGTTTTATAAAATTCGTAAGAATCCATTGGAGGAACTTCAAGAAGCTGAATTTAAATCTAAGTACAGATTTTGTCGGTGTACTGCCGTTTTCATTATTGACATGGTGAAAAATGATTTAGCTGGTGATGCAAGAGGTGGCTTTATACCACCCCATCTGAAAGTTTTGACTGCAATAAGAACATTGGCTCGTGGAGAGGTAAATATAATATTCAACAACAATTTCGTAGGCCAACAATCTTCTACTATCTCAGTTTTACAATTTTGATGTCTCTTATTTATACTTAATTAAATAATTTATGATTTAATTAAAAGATTCAGGACGATGCAGGAGATCTAAGTGGAGTGAGTCAGTCCACAATATCTCTTGTATGCAAACAAGTTGCTTTAGCACTAGTAGCACATAGAGCTCAATGGATTAAAATGCCACAAAGTGATGTAGAGCAGAATAATGTGATTGCGGGTTTTTATTCACTGTGTGGATTCAGACAAGTTATAGGGGCTATTGATTGCACACATATTCGAATTCCAAAAGTCAGTGGAAATATTGGTCAGTACTACATTAACAGGAAAGGATACAGTTCTATAAATGTACAAGTATGTTTCATAGTAGCCAAGGTTTCTTCTTCTATCTTTGATATATAGGTACTAATAATATATCATAATATAATAATAATCAATCTATCACATCATATCAAGGAAGTCACGTTTACCTACATTGTTCCAGGTTGTGTCAAATGCTAATTTAGAGATCATGGACATAGTAGCACAATGGCGAGACAGCACACACGATTCAAGAATATTTAATGAATGTCGCTTGAAGCAAAGATTTGAGCAGTCCGAATTCAAAGGCAGACTTCTAGGAGATTCTGGTTATGCTTGTACTCCTTATTTATTCACTCCTATCCGTAATCCTCATACACAAAACGATGAAATGTACAACCAGGCTCATATAAGGACCCGTAACACTGTAGAACGATGCTTCAGAGTATGGAAGCAAAGGTTTCGGTATTTACTGCGAGGATTTACAACAAAATTAGAGAATACAAAACTATATATTGTTGCATTGGCAATACTGCACAATATTGCAATGCACAGGCAAGATTTACTTGAGAATATAGAAGAAGACTGAAAATGTTCCAGTGACACAGATAGTGAATAGCTCGCTTAGAGGAAATGCAGCACGGGCAGCATTTATTAATGACAATTTTTAAAGCTATAGCATCCCCCATGGCCTTATTTTTTTAGTTTATAAATATATTTGGGTGTAAATAAAATATCTAGAACAAAGAGATAGTTTCATTTGTATAACTAGGATTCACAATCAGAGGTTGGTTTTTTCTTGATGTACTTTTTTTAACTCCATAATTTCTCGTTCGAGTGTAGCACTTCTGAGCTTTTCAATATGTATGGCCATTTGAATAGCATGTTCTTCTTCAGCCATTTCCATGCGTCTCTTGTGTTCTGCCTCTTTCAACATTTTGCTGTGGCTTGTTATGCTGCTCACATAGTCCTATAAATGAAAACTAATTAATAATCCTATTTGTTTGTTGATCACCAAAGCGAGTTTAACAAATCTATGGATAAAGTACTACAGTTAGTGGGTATAAATATATACCTTTCTAGATGTCAGATCTGTTTTCTCTGATATTTTTGACAAAATGTCTCTTACAAACTTTTTTTTTTTACAGATGGGCCTGTAAAAAAAAAGTTTCAATCAATATCCTCAATTGTTTGTATACACATATCCTAAAAAAGGAGGTAGCATAGTTAGTAGTTCTGCTCTTAATAATATATGCCTAATGCAAATGCCTTCACTTATAGCTATGTTTGTTCAACCATTTTAGGTAATGTCAAGAGCATCCCTATATCTCTTAATATTTTGGCAAAATATTATCTACTACAAAGTACAAACTCATTAGATTGTGATAGATACTTACAGCTATCTGCTCATTTTGCAGGTTTACATCATAATTTAGGCATGTATCTAATGCTTTCACTACATAGATCATAGGTTTCATATCCTGAAATAAAAAAATGTTTTTTTTTTAGTTTTATAGCACAGGCTTCGTCAGACACAGAAAAACTATGCAGATCACAGATTAGCTGATTGGTCATGATAATTACAAACTAACAATTATAAATATAAGATAAACTACTACTAGTATGCGCTTATTTAATACAATAATCGGTGGCGCTCTTAGGCGCCTTTATAATCTATTGAATTAATGTAGTTATTCTCTGCGTATATGTGTGCCGGGCAAGATACATCACCAGTTGGATGGTCACATTTCCTCTTAAAGCGGTTGCATGTCGCACATTGAGGGGTGTTGCGGATAGCTCAGTTCTAGGGAAGAATAGGGTTATTTTCGGGAAAACAGGAACGAAAAGCGATTTCACGTGTATCTATTACAATGACAAAAACAAAAGCAATAGCTAAAAAACAAAACAAATAATAAAGAAAATATTCGAAGTAGGTTCAATTCACCACATTCTCCCCTTTTTTTTTTGTCGAATGATAGAAGAATTAATTTTTTAAGGGGTCTCTTCAGCTGGCCTGCGGAGGTTGCAACATCAGCAACTCTGGGAATACCATCCTTGCCCTTATACAAGGTGACTATTCTCCCCTTTGGCCACACACCACGTGGTAAATTATTGTCCGCAACCAAAACCACATCTCCCACTTTTATATTTGGTCGCTGTCCAGTGCCTTTATTCGGATTTAAAAGAGGCAAGTACTCCACCATCCAACGTCGCCAAAAGTGGTCAGCCATTCTGGCTGCCTTTTTCCAGCGAATCCTGCCGTGGAGGTCGCTTTCCTCTACTTCGAAAGGTTCTTCGAACTGACTAGAACGATTGACTGAAGACGTTCCAATTAAAAAATGAAAAGGAGTGAGAGCTTCGGGGTAGTGGGGATCAGGAGAAACGTGCGTGAGAGGTCTACTGTTTACTATTGCTTCTGCTTCCAGGAGGAGAGTTGATAAAACCTCGTCTGTAGGTGACTTATCCTTAAGGGTTACTTTGAGCGCGGTCTTAATACTGCGTACTAAGCGCTCCCAAGCCCCGCCCATAAAAGGAGCGGCGGGTGGAATGAACTTCCATTGTATCATCTCATTCGTAGCAAACTTTGATATTTGTTCTCCGTACAATTTCTTAAGCTCTCTACTCAATCCAACGAAGGCAGTTCCATTGTCGGAAAAAATTTGACGTGGTAATCCTCGTCGAGCAATAAACCTTCTTAGGCTCATCATAGCCGCATCTGTAGTAAGACTGTAGACTACTTCCAAGTGCACGGCTCTCGTAACTAGGCACGTGTATAGAGCAACGTACCGCTTTTCATGTCTTCTGCCTACGCTGACTTGGAGAGGCCAAAAGTAGTCTAGACCAATAAATGAAAAAGGTTTTTCGTGATGCGCGAGCCTTGCTTCTGGAAGTTGGCCCATAGGGGGATTGAACGGTTTGGCCTTCTGATGTCTACAAAATAAGCAATCGTGAGCAACGGAACGAACTGTGCTTCTCAAATTGATGATCCAGTAAAGTTGGCGGAGTTCGTTTACTACTGTCTCAGTGTTAGCATGTGCAGCTCTTTGGTGGTATCGCTGCAATAAGAGGCGAATAGCTGGATGTCTCCCATCGAGTATGATGGGGAATTTGGTCGACGTTTTGACGTCAGCAGCAGCAGTGATGCGTCCAGACAAGTGAAGTAAGTTGTCATCGCTTAAAGTGGGAGACAGTTTAAATAATTTGCTGTTACGTGGTAATGGTGTATTATTCTTTAGTGATCTCTATTTTGAAACAATCTAATTGACTTTGCCATAAAATATGAATTTCGGCCGTTTGTAGACAGGAGACTGTTAAATGAGAAGGCGTTAACCCAGTGGTGTCTACTCTACCATGTACTCTACCATGTAAAATGAGAAGTTTACGAGCGAATAAATGCGCTAATGCAGTGGCACGAACTAAACATAACCACCTACTAATCCGATGGGCACTAGCTGAAATGGGAGCCAGAGGGGAAAAAGGCTCTTCAACAATCGCATGACAAATGATTCTATGCTTTGGTTTCAACTCAGACTGATTGATTATTATATCAATTGTAGGCTCAGTTGGGTATTGGCCTGAATATAAAAAGTCTGGGCCGACAAACCAGCGTGACTCTATGTTGAAAGGCTCTCTACTAAGGCGTGTAGCATCATCGGCCATGTTTAACTTAGATGGAACCCAACACCATTCACTGACATTAGACAGTTCTAATATTTCGCCTAGGCGGTTCGCAACAAAGGGCTTGAAGTTACGTGCATCGTTGCGAAGCCACCCCAGAACGTTCATAGAGTCACACCAAAAAACTCGTTTGGATGGTTTCAACTTGTGAGCGTCGCAAAGAGTGTTGGCTAAGCGTGCAGCTACTAGTGCACCTTGAAGTTCGAGGCGTGGGATTGAGGCTGGTTTTAATGGAGCTACTCGAACTTTACTACATATTAGCACTACTTTAACTGCTCCGTTCGGAAGGATTAAACGCCAGTACGCTACAGCGGCATATTCAGACTCACTAGCATCGCAGAATAAGTGAAGCTCTCTATCTACGACTACGTCATTTATATCGCTAAGGTTGTACCGTCGTGGAATTTTTAAATTACTAAGGGAATTGATACAAACTGCATGCCATTCCTTCCATGCAGCCGTATCTTCCTCATCAAGTTGATGATCCCAATCAACAGCTTTACGCCAAACGTTTTGAAACAAAATCTTAGCCCTTACAATAAGGGGCGCTAATAATCCTAGTGGATCATACACGCTCATCATTAGAGAGAGCGCTTCGCGCTTTGTGAATTTGGTGGAAATGACCTTCTGAACAAAACCTTTGGCGTTAAAACTAAGACAATCTTCGGCAGGCTGCCAAACTAAGCCTAAAGTTCTAACGGACTTAGCTACATTTACTAAATCAACATTAATTAAAGATGGATCTAGTAAAAGCTGCTTTGGGATGAGAGATAGGGCTTCAGGTTCGTTTGATACCCAAGATCTCATCTGATAGCCAGCTTTTTCATGAATAACTACAATTTCAGAAGCAAGACGCACTGCTTCAGCCACTGAAGGTATAGATACTATGCAATCATCCATGTAATGATTTTTGAAGATAGCATCCACAGCTTCAGGGAATTGAGCCTGAAAATTAAGTGCGTTTTTATTTTTAATAAACTGTGCAGTAAAAGGACTTGAAGCCGCACCGAATATCATAGATGACATTCTGTAAGCTTGAATTGTTTCATTAGGAGAATTCCTCCACAAAAAACGTTGGGCATCCCTGTCATTTTCACGGATTTTAACTTGTGGAAACATATCCCTAATGTCAGCAGACAGACCGACTTTGAATTCGCGAAAACGAAGAAGTATATCTAAAATAGGATTGAGAAGGTCCGGTCCAGTTAGTAGCATAGAGTTCAAACTTACGCCATTAGACTTGGCTGCCGCGTCGTGAACGATACGAAGTTTACCAGGTTTATTAGGGTTGGTTACACCGAAATGTGGTAGGTACCAACGTCTCTTGTTATAATGCTCTATACTGACGGGACCTTCAGCGTAATTTTTGGGCTAGTTTCTCGGCAAAACTTGGCTGCGTGTCCGAAAAGCTGGCAATTAAAGCACCTGGTGACTAAAGTAAAATCTCTCACTGGGCATGATGTATTCATAAAAATGCGGCCTTGATTAATGAGAATTTTCCTGATGACTAGCATCAGGGTAGTTCCAATATATAGTTACAGGTAGGAAGGTTTTTCTTACCGGATTTGTGGCTCAATTTGATTGTTTCAAGAAAGGACTCTCGAGTAATATTCGGCAACTTATCTGTAAGATTTTGTTCGTAAATACAATCAAATACCTCCTTTTCAGTGAGGGCTACTGGCATACCAATGACAGTGATCCTAGGACATCGTTTAGATGGTTCTTCCACTGTAAGACCAGAAGATACTAGTTTATCAGAACTTTTAAATTTGTAAATATCACCTTTGCTATCAGTAATAATGACGCCCCCATTTCTGTTTCTGTCCCCAGTTCTTCAGGCGAGATAATTTTTTGTACTAGGGACTTCGTGTCTTCACTAGTCTTCGTCTTATCTCTGGGATAAATAGCCACTGAACTCAGATTTGCTGGGCGAATAAAGTTGTCGGAGCCTTTTTTAACCATATTGGCATATGAGCTCCCATTTTTAGGCATCAATTTAGTTTCAACGGCCTCTTTACATTGTTGAAGAGAGTTCGCAACGTTCTGCTGTACCTGTAGGTGCTGGCTGGTGCTGTGACCGTAAATGGTTGTCTGCTTCAAGGCTTGGTATAAGACTCCCATCTGGGATATCCCACTTGAGACCTTCCAGCAAAGACTTGAGACACGGAGCTTCTGGTCCGCGTTCATTTTTCCCTCCTTGACAATACAGCAAACCTCGTTCAGAATGGTATCTATGGAACCCAGCCATTTCTGGATCTCTGGTGTAGAGATAACTTCACTCGGAAGTTTATCAATTTCTATAAGAGGTGGCGTCAATGGCAAGAGTCGGTGAATGATTTGGAGATTCGAAATTGTCGAATTTAATTGTTTTATAAATAATTCGCTACTGACAGAGTGTAGTCGATTGGTGATTTGTTTTTTTTTCACAAATACATTAAAATCTTATAAACTAATACATAAAAATCAATAAAATAAAACAAGCACTATTCTACACGTATAGGCGGTAACGTGTTGCACTGCAGCGAAGTGTCCCGTAGTCTTCCACGGAACTTCCGGTACATGACACCCTCCGGCCAGAAGGTCTCCTTCATGAACATATCTAGATGGTGTGTCGGGACTCGCACCACAAGATTTGAAGTTCGTATTGTGGCGCGACTCCAACTTCTCTACCCTCAAGGTCCATTGCATCTTCACTCGAATGTAGTGCACGATCTCCTGAACTTTTGTGGAGTGGTGAAGACGTGACACATACCGCTGCGTCGAGGGTATAGCGGCACGCAGCAGAATGTTGGGTCCACTGAGCGCACTACCGCACTGATTACGGTGGGACGACTTCTTCTTCTTCTTCACTTCGGTGAAGCCATCTTGATCAGCCTGTCCTTGGCGTGCTGCTGGAGGCAAGATGCTTCGAACAGGTTCCGGTGCCCTTTGTGCACGCTCAGGCTTTGTTTTTGCTGCCGCAGACGTTTCATTGGAGGTTGACTTACGGCAGCTGAGTAAGCACGTCGGGGTATTATTATTACTCACTTACTTGTGTCAGTTTCCCCGCAACAGGGGAAGCGGGACGGCAGGGTCTATGTTGTGCATCGCTTGCAGAAACGGTGGCCGGTGACGAGTCCAGTTTTGCTGACTCGAAACTCAGCTGCGAAGCGTTAAATGCCCCGCGACGCGTATTTATGTTGTCAGCCTCGTGTGACCTACATACTGTCATAGTGTTGCGTAAGTCCACTATTTCAGTACGGAGTTCACGTATGGTGTTTTGAGAGGCCTCTAACTTAAAATTCACTTCAGCCATGCTTGTTTTCAGTGTAGTGATTTCCTTAAGCAGCCTGGTGACGTCAACGTGGTCGAATGTAACGGGAGGCAGCTTACTCAGCTCCTTCGCCACGAAAGTAGGCACATCGTCAGGGTCGGTCTCCTTTAACATCCGAATCATGTCTTGAAGACTCCTCTCCCCCTTCTCGTCCCTCCTGCGGTACGGTATTCGGTCGGTCATGTTGATCGACTCGTACAATAACGCCTTTGCACTGCGAATCTCGTTTTGGGTGTAGCTCGAGGTGCAGATCTGCATGACGCTAACTTCATCCATGACGTCCAGTTGGTGTTGCAGGAACGCCAGAAGCTCGTTAACTATAAGTTTTTGTAAACTCATAATATCGAAACACAGCGACGGCTAATGCCGTGCTTACCGTGAATTACGTATAAATAATTTGAAGCGTATAGTGAACCACGACCGTTTTCGAGCGCGCATCGCATCGTATTGATGGAAATAATAATACTACAATTATTATTTTTATTAACAGTTAACGATTACTTATTCCCGAATAGTTTCGGGGCTCCGAGCTATCATCGCTGACTTTAATATTGACTACAATATTTAATAACAAACATTGGCTTCGCAAAGCAATTTGTAAAATTGAAATGTTGTAAAAATACCTGTAAAATGAGAACAACTGCCGACAAACTGTCTTACAGTTTGGCAGAATACATGATTGTTACAATTCATACAAATTTTCAAAGAATAAAGAAAAAAAAATCTTCGTGGATGCAGGTGGGTTCGGATCACTAGGTTGGAATTGTTCGGTAGGCGTCGGTGGTGGACTTTGCCGTAATAATTGGCTACGTCCAAGCGGGCTCGACCCGGAGTTAGACATACTAACACAGATGCACTATTAATTGTCTTTAAACATAATTTAGTTCAACTTGCACAATAAAAAGTTGGTAGGTACGTATTACATATACGCGACACACTTAACTGAAATTACTGACGCCGCAGATAATTGTTATTATATTAATAGTAATTATTTCATTAAAGCCAATACGATAACACGTCTGCTCAGTCCCGCGTCTAATCGAGCGATCATAACACTAGCTCATGTAACACACAGTTTAACTGTTTAAGTTTTGGCTCGCATTACGGCACAATTACCGTCATTAGGTGTCGATCACAAAATTCAGATACCAGAGATCAGCAAGTGTTCAACTTGCTGATACCGACTTTTATTTATCTAAAGCCGGGTCCAGACGAGTGTAACGTGTAATGTAAGATTACGTGTAATTTAGCATCAACAGTGTGGACGGCACACGAACTCAAAGCGAATTGTGAACGCGAAAATATTTCAAAAGCTGTTTCCACTCAGTTGCTACGAACATGCCGAATAGGAAGGTCGTGATAGCTGGTGCGGCTTTTATTTTCATGTATTTACTAACTGAAGACCGCAAAAGTCGGAAGCGTCGATGGTGGAAAACTAATTTGTATAAAAGAAGATCTTCTTTACTTGTGGAACTAAAATCTCAACATATAAGCGGTCAATATAAAAACTTTACCCGGATGTCGCCTACTGACTTCGAATATTTGTTAATAATCATTGCGCCTAAAATATCAAGACAAGACACTATAATGAGATCTGCAATTTCGCCGCAAGATAGACTGGCTCTAACACTAAGATTTTTGGCAACAGGAGATTCATTTACAAGTCTTCAATACACCTTCAGAATTTCAAAACAGTCAATGTCTTGCATTGTACCAGAAGTTTGTGAAGCGATTATAAAATCATTGAAAGAAAACATTAAGGTGAGTTTTACATATTTTTATTTATTTATTAAAACAACAAATTAAGCTATTGTATTAAGTAGGGTCAGCAAAATTAAAATTATTCCAAAATTAAAATTAGAAAGTTAAATCAAATTGTATCTTCAAATCATGTAGTACAATATTTATTCTTTTCAAATCAGGTCATTCACAAAATCTACATCTTCATATGAAGTTTGAGATAATTCTGAGGGAACAGGTGAAGCATATGGAGCAGTAGGGCAACTTGTCTGATTCTGACCTGTTGAATACCCTGAAGTAAGTTCTGAGCGATTAGACAAAGAAGGTGGTTCATTGCAGTATCTTGATGAAGGAACCGAGCCTGTTGTATACCCACTGTAATTGAATGCCGATGGATAATAATGTTGAGAAAAGTTAGTGCATCCTTCATCGGCTTTGAATATTACGTCCATTATTGCTCGCTGCACGGCATTTTTAGTACTTCTGTTATATTGTTGCATCTTGCTGCATATAAAATTTGAAAAGAAAAGGGTTTCACTGTCAAAATTGTTTGGATTATTGTTTCGGGGTTCAGGAGTAGGATTAGAAGCAGCACTCTTAAGCAGGCCAAGAGCCTCCGAAAGCATACCCATTTTTTTCTTTTCGTCTGATTTCTTTTTTTTTGGGGGCCTGACCAGTTGGTGATATAAATTCTGAACTGTTATCATTTTCTACACTTGTAGATGCCCTCTGTTCCGGTTCATTTGTAATCTGTAATTAAAAAGAAATTCATTGTTTCAGCTGCCAAAAACAGAGTCAGAATGGATCCAGATCTCAAACAGATTTGATGAATTGTGGAATTTTCCCCATTGTGCCGGAGCCATGGACGGTAAACATGTCATTCTCGAGGCTCCGGTACATAGTGGCACAGAATATCGTAACTACAAATCGAATTTCAGTATAGTGATGTTTGCTTTAGTAGACGCGGAATATAATTATAAATTTCTGGATGTCGGATGTCAAGGCCGCATTTCAGATGGTGGAATTTTTAAAGAAACTGAATTATATAAAAAACTAGAAAATAATTCGTTAAGATTGCCTGCACCTGAAGCACTGCAAGGTAGAAACAAAGTAGTACCATATGTTTTTGTAGGAGACTCTGCCTTCCCTTTACAAAACAATATAATGAAACCCTATCCAGGAGAATACCCCAAGGGATCGCCGCGAAGAATTTTTAATTACCGGTTAAGCAGAGCTCGCAGGATTGTAGAAAATGTATTTGGTATCACAGCATCTGTGTTCAGAGTTCTACGAAAACCTATGCTCCTTCAGCCCAAAACCGTGGAGACTATAGTCATGGCTATTGCACACTTGCATAATTTTTTGAGAAACACGGATTCATCTAAAAACTTGTATGCACCCCCTGGCTCACTTGACAGCGACCAAAACGGAAGATTATGTGAAGGTAGTTGGCGGAGAGATTGTGAAATGTCATCTTTACTTCCATTGAATAATGTACCTAGAAGAGCTGCCTCAACGGCAAAACAAATTAGGGATGAGTTTAATGACTATTTTATGAACGAGGGTACAGTTTCTTGGCAGAATACATATTGTTAAGTTTTTTTTATCAAGTCGAAGGAAACTAGTTCAATGCAGTTACCTCTGTGTTGCGTCGTTTCCTTGGATTATTTCGATCTCCTAAAAATGCCAGCGCCTCGTAAGCAAACCATGTACTTTTGTACGTTTCATCCCCACCTGTAAAATAAATTACAATAAATAAACAATACAATAGAATATAGTACATATATGTATAGTAAAATATAGTAGAATATAGTAATATAGTGGGTATACAATAGAAGTAATAATTGTACTAATAGCAAGTAAGTGATAATACCTAAGTAAAAACTAAATTAATAAATAAAAGTGTGTAATATGTAAAGCAACAGAAATTTATAATAAAACATACCTTTTCCGGAACTATGGCTCTTTACTTTTCCTTTTTCTCTTCGATGTGAAGCAAGCAAACTAATCATTTTGTTTTTGCATTCTTCTACATCTCTTTCCAATGAATGAGCAATATCACTCCAAGCATCGTGTTTCAGGTTTTTTTTATAGTATTGCGGGTTTTTTGGGTCCCAAATAACAGGTTTTTCTTGATACAAACTAATAAGTTCAAGCGATTGTTCGTCACTCCACATCATGAACGTACATACGACACAACCGTCACGAACGCCGTCCAAACGAGCACTGCGAGCGTCTTTGTGTTCGCGCGAATAACCGACAGCCGATGGATCAACCCCGAGCGCCGCGCGAGCGTTACATGTAATGCTCGTAGTGCCGTCCACACGTAGAATTCGTGTTACATTACACGGTGGATTACATTACACGTTACACTCGTCTGGACCCGGCTTTAGGAAATACATCTGCTTATTGGAGCAGACAAATTTTGGGAATTTTTAAACGAAGTGTTCATTCATTTACCAAAAGGTGCAAATCACAAAACTTGTCATACACACAAAACAATTATATCGGGATCAGTTCATAAACAAAGTTAACCGAATTCTATGTAATCTCACTCAAACGTTGGATACGTTTTTGGGTACTCGAAGAAATTCCTTCAAATAATAAACTCACAAAAGAAGAAAGTGCATGCGAACATTTATTTAAACACATGACTTTACGCGGCAATACAGGCCGTTTTTCCGTGCGCATTCCCTTGAAAGAATCAGCTGATGCATTACATGAGATATTTGCTATGGCTGAGAACCGGTTTCTAACGCATGAACGTAAGTTATTCCGCATTAATCCTGTTTATAGACAATTGTATTATGATTTTATGAAGGAATATTTAAATTTGGGTCACATGACATGCATTCACGAATATTCAACGCCGTGTTTTTTTTTGCCACATCATGGTGTTTACAGAGAACACAGTTATACCACTAAACTTAGGGTGGTATTCTATGCTAGTGCAAAATCATCATCAGGCAAGTAGTTAAACGACATTCAATACATAGGGCCGTCGCTACAAAGTGATATATTTTGCTTCGATTTAGGCAATTTAAATACGTGGCATGTCCTGATATCGAGAAGATTTTTCGTTCTATTGATATCCAACCTGATCAAAGAAATTTACAATAAATTATTTGGAGGGAGGATCCGTCTGAACCGCTTGGTATGTACCAATTTAATACCGTGACTTATGGGACAGCTTCCGCTCCTTATCTTAGTAATCGGTGCATAAAACATTAGCGTTAGAAAGTAAGGATGACGTCATCAGACAAGTCTTTGATGAAGATCTTTACGTCGACGATTTAATTACAGGTCATCAGGATCAAAAAAGATTAAAAGTACTAGAATCAGGTTGTTTTTCACTAAGAAAATATATATTTAATTCAACATCACGTTAGTATTCCACGATTAGAACTGTGGACCTGTATTTTTTTGCAATACGCTAAGATTAACGTTTGACAACGTTTATTTTTGGTCAGATTCAACCGTAGTGTTAGGATGGCTAAAGATGTCACCTGATTTATTAAAATCTTTTGTTCAGAACTGTGTTGTGTAAGTTAATGAGTTGACAGGCGATAAAAGGTGGCTTTCATGTAGCTGGCAAACAAAACCCAGCTGATTTGTTGTCGCGCAGCGTGCACCTACAGGAAACATTTTAAGCAAGGAATAATAAATTACTCTGCTGAAATATCTATATAAATTAATAGCGCGTTTCGCGACGTGTATGTTATATTCTTCAAACTCTCAACAACAACGCTCTGCTACCATGTTATTATGTCCACTTTTTTAATAATGGGAAACTTTTGCTTATAAATGGTTTTATTTTATTATATTTATACCAGAACAGTTTAATTAATTTTAATTTTATTACAGTAGACACAACGGATACCGCTTCATAAGATACCTCCATAAGCCGAGTGCTGTCACACACCAAAAAGGTCTATGTCTAAAGTCTATGAATCAAGGTATTAATTTTTACCCTATTTAAATTAAATTGAATATATGTATAAACATTTATGAGTTAAAATGTTTTTTTTACATCTAGAGTATCTAGACTAATAAAGTACCGTTGCTTTGCCATTAATTAATGTTTTTTTTGTGATTTTTGCAAATTGTATGAAATTTTATCTTAGTTACTGATGACATTAAAAAGTGATTTCTATGACAGTAAAAATTATAAACGTTTTTATTGTATAAAATGAACAATCAGTATTGCAGTTGCAGTCTGTATTGCAACCGTTAATTTAAAGTATGCTTAATATGAGTTCATCAAAATCACTTTGCGAAAGGGCCGCCCACGTCCATTGCAAATAGTGATATCGATTTTATGGTGTACATATATGTGGTATACCATACATATCAGAACTCTTCTTTGAATCATATCCCATGCGTGTTCAAATGGGATTTAACCCTACAAGGCTCAATTTTTTTTAGTGCACGAAAAAAATATATAGGTTGTAATTCGTGATCAGAAGATAGGGAATTTAAAAAAAATACCACATTTTACGGAAAAATCTACTTTTTATTTCTGTTCCACATAGCCTTAACTATACTTTTTGGTATTAAACTAGACAATTGAATAGTTTTGAAAATAGTTTCCTATTTGATTTATTTTCAATTAGTGACATTGTTTTAAATAAAATTAAATAACTATGATATATTTTACTTTTTATATATTGTAATTTATAAAGAACAAAATCATATAAGTAATATAATAATTTTGTTGTTTTTATTGATGAATAGATCTAAAACAATTATTATATTTATTTAGGCACAGTTGCCTAATTTCCGTTTCTAATTTCCGTATGGTGCCGGCTTTTCCGTGTGGTGCCGGCTCAGAATACCACCACCCCATCTCCTCCCGTGGGTGTCGTAAAAGTCGACTAAGGGATTAGCCGGAGGATGGGCAGCAGCGTCCTTCGAGTACATTAACAACTCAACTGCGATCGCCAACCCGCCTGCCAAGCGTGGCGATTATGGCAAAACCCCCCAATTAGCCCACAACACACCCATATCGGTCATTGTGGTGGAGGGTTTGGGGGAGGCCTGTGTTCAGCAGTGGACTTCATTCGGCCGAAATGATGAAAAAAATGATGATGATGAGGCACAGTTCTACGTGACATTTGTCGCAAGATAAGAATGTTCTTCGTTTGCAACCAGGATATTTGCATCGTTGTCTTTTTTCACCCAAAACAGGAAAATGCTCAAACCCTCACGTCTGACATCGCGAGGAGGTAGGATTGATTTATTTGGCTTCTGCCTTTTATTTTCAATTTCATCAGATAAACTTGGTCTACCTCTCTTTTTCTTTATCGATGGTCCAAACATGTATAAACTTTTCCTTACTTCAAATTTGAAGTATTTGTGTTTCATTGGGGTTGGCGTATGCTGCTGCTCCTCGACTCTTCTGTACAATAACCAGCAATTTATAAAAGTTACTTCAAGAAGATGATAGAATAGCCTCAAGTACCGTTTTCTGGTCCTAATTTTTATTTTATATTGCCCTAGGAACAAATCTAGGAGGTCCACACCACCGATATGCTGGTTATATGTTTTGATTATTTGGGGGCAATCCACTTGTATGTACTTTGTTATGTTTCTTGCGGTATCTTCTTGCTGTTTCTATTAGCTCTTGACCCACAAAAGACGATGATAAAACGACTGGTTTATTGTCGTACCACATAACGGTGACAATATCTGTATTATCACAATTTGCTACCCATTGCTCTGAATAACCTCTCTGAACCTTTTCCTTTTTTAGGTCTTTTATGGAAGGTATTTTGAGATCTTTTCCTAAACGACCTTTGTTGACAGTTTCCAGCGACTGTATTCCCTCTTTGGACAAATAAGCAATCAACTCTGGCGACGTATAATAATTATCAAAGAATAATTTGTAATTCTGATTCTTTGGTATGGACCTAGCTAAGCGTACTACGATATTTGAACTTGCTCCTAAGTCTGGCTCACTTGGATATCTTAGCTCGGGATCGTTCGCCATTCCAGAGTAAATTTCAAAATCGTAAGCAAAAAGCCACGATCGTTGCAAAGAACCAGCAGTTTATAGCCCCATTTGTGTGGCTTATTTAGGAAGGTATTGTCGTAGAAGATTAGAGGCTTTTGTCGCGCACATTTCCTCGTCGACGGATAGTGCTTCTCTTTTGCGCACGCTTTGACATTTTTTTAAATATTTCCAATATAGGCCTGATTTTATGCGAACGATCATACCCTGGACTACCCGATGGCGGTTGTGTGAAGTTATCGTTGATATGTAGGCACTGAAAGATTTTTTTGAAATGATTAAGCGACATTGTCTCCATAATCAAAGGAATACCCAATTCAGGTGCCCAATACATTCGAATATTTGGCAGTGGCACCTAAGTCATAATCAGGCAGAGCCCTATAAACGTTTTCTGTCGCCGCTCGCGCTCACTACTACCAACGCCATCTTACGATCATCGCGGAGGCAATTCTGACAGCGGAAAGAAGCCGTTGAAAGAATCCTTTGAACACAATGAACACTCATAATTTTTCCTCGCCACGATAACGACATATATTTTATATTTTAATTTTAATAAACGATTTACCTAGAATTTAATAAAGAAATCATTGAAAGGAGTTCGAAGTCCCCCGTTCCTGAACATTTGGTCCATCGAACCGTATACGAAGAAAGAAAAAGTGAAGAAATCGTGATTTTGCAAGTCATCGCTCCAGCGCCTTCAAGTCAAACTCATCTTCGTCAGTTCAACGGTCAGGTCTTTGATCCCATCGACACCTTTCCTATTCGATCATTGTTAAAACCATTATTTTGTGCATTCCAGGAGTTAGTGTACGCTAGGTCCACCGGGGCCAGGTTATTCGAGTCCTTAAACGTGAGTACTTTACCTATTCTTTTGCGTAGGCCTTTAAAATGGGTGGTGATGCTAAATTAGCAGCGCCATCCACTGCTTATTCAGTTTCTCCAACAAGAAAACGATCGATTGACCTCTCTGACCTCAGAAAGCAAAGAGGTAACTTGAGGTGCCGTTTAACCCAATTTAAAAAATATTTAGACGATTGTGTGAGGACTTATTCAATAAAACGACAAAGCGTGAATTAAGTGGTAGATTTTCTGTGCGCATCCCATTTAAAGAGTCACCTAAAATATTAGGTGATTCATATAATTTAGCTAAAAATAGGTTCCTCTCGCTTGAACGTAGACTTGACCGTTCACCTGAGTATAAACAAATGTATTGTGACTTTATGAGCGACTACAAGGCTTTGGGTCACATGAGTCATATACATAGTTTCGATAAACCGTACTATTTTCTACAGCATCACGGTGTGTTTAAGGAAAGTAGTACAATAACTAAGCTGCGAGTAGTTTTTAATGCTAGCGTCGCTACTTCATCCAATAAATCATTAAACGACATCCAATTGCCGTGTGGTGCCGGCTACGAATAACACCAACCCATCTCACCCCGTGGGTGTCGTAAAAGCCGACTAAGGGATTACACGGAGGATGGGCAGCAGCGTCCTTCGAGTACATTGGCAACTCAACTGCGATCGCCAACCCGCCTGCCAAGCATGGCGATTATGGCGGGGCTCCCCAATGAGCACACAACACACCGGTGTCGGTCGTTGTGGTGATCTTTGAGGGAGGCCTGTGTCCTGTAGTGGACTTTATTAGGCCGAAATAATAATAACCATATTGGTTGCAACTTTGTGGAGCGCCAGTAGGCGCGAGACTTAATAAAAAGATAAGGGACTCGTTACGAATGTCATTTACAGAATGCTACTTCTGGACCGACTCGACAATTGTCATTGGTTGGGTCAGCATGTCACCTAATATATTAAAACCTTTTGTCCAGAATCGGGTTACAGAGATAAACGAACTCACAGGTGACTCGAAATGGTTACATGTCTCCAGCAGGGACAATCCAGCTGATCTGTTGTCGAGGGGGCTAGCACTCGATTCGTTAATTAGTAGTGATTTATGGTGGAACGGTCCGTCTTATCTTCAATGTAATAATTATATTTTTTGTAATGATAGTATACGTAATGATTTAATTGATCTAAACCACTTACCAGAATTAAAACCTAATGTTAAAACCTTTGTCTGTATACGTTCGTGTGATTTAATAAAGTTCGAAAATTATTCATCTTTCAACAGACTTATACGTATATGGGCATTTGTACTGCGATTTGTAACTAACATACGCATAGCTACGAAACGCAGCTGTGTATCGGTGCAAAAAACCGGTTTCTTATCAACTGACGAGCTCAATGAATCGCAGCGCGTGCTAGTTACATTTGCTCAGCAACAATCATTTCCCGAGGTGTATAAGTGGTTACTTAATAACGTTCCTATAAAATCAAACACTAAGGAACTGAATCGTATTTCGGGTTTAAACGTATTTTTAGACGCTGATAAATTAATTCGTGTTGGAGGTAGACTTAGTAATTCAACTAATTTTAATTTTAATAAAAAAACATCCCATTTTGATGTGTAGTAAACATAATTTATCCATTCTATTAGTTAGACATGAGCACAAACGTATGCTTCACGCCGGTCCGCAACTTCTATTATCAAGTATTCGTGAAAAGTGGTGGTTGTTGTGTGCTAGAAATCTCGCGCGCAAAATCGTGCGTGAATGTGTAATTTGTACGCGAATTAAAGGCAAGACGTTAAGCCCACTGATGGGCAACTTGCCATCCGAACGTTTGGACGCTGGATATCCATTTATACGTACGGGAGTGGATTATGCAGGTCCACTGATGAGTTTAAATCGGAAGGGCAGAGGCGCTCGACTAGAGAAATGCTACATATGTCTTTTTATTTGTTTTCTTACTCGAGCTGTGCACTTAGAGCTCGTCACTAGTCTCTCTGCTGAAAGTTATATTTTAGTACTTAAACGTTTCATTAGCAGACGGGGTAAACCGACTGCTATTTATTCAGACAACGGCAGAAATTTCGTAGGTGCCGCCAAGGAATTATCTTCTTTTCTACTAAGTAATTCAAATCAAATAGTCGACTTATCCACCGATCCTACCGACCTCACTCCTCTTACACCTAGTCATTTCCTCATAGGCCAACCGTTAACTGCTCCACCGGGCGAAGATTTGACAGATGCTAGAATAACACGACTCAACCGCTTACATCGTATCGAGCAGTTACGTCAGCAGTTCTGGCAACGGTGGTCAAAAGAATACATATCAGAACTACAACAAAGGACAAAGTGGAAGACTAGACAACCTGATATCTCTCTGGGCAGTCTAGTTCTGATCAAGGACGACAATTTGCCACCCCTCAAATGGCGACTTGGACGTATAATCAAGGTGTTCCCAGGTGCCGACGGAGTCTCACGTGTCGCAGACATTCATACTGCCACGGGGACAGCGAGAACGGTATTTTCTAAAATTTGCCCTTTGCTGCTACAGCTTGAAGAAACCCAAGACTGATTCATCACTGTTGGAAGTTGGTGCTTCCAAGGCCGGGGGCATGTCGCCGCTCGCGCTCACTACTACCAACGCCATCTTACGATCATCGCGGAGGCAATTCTGACAGCGGAAAGAAGCCGTTGAAAGAATCCTTTGAACACAATGAACACTCATAATTTTTCCTCGCCACGATAACGACATATGTTTTATATTTTAATTTTAATAAACGATTTACCTAGAATTTAATAAAGAAATCATTGAAAGGAGTTCGAAGTCCCCCGTTGCTGAACATTTTCAATTCATTAGTTGTTGTTGTAAATGGCTTTTAAGGATTTTTTTTGGACACTAAATTTGTGTATCTCTTCTACTATATGCTGAAGTAACTAAAATAAAAATTAAAAGGTTTAGTTTAGGCAATAGAAAGAGAATAATTAACCTAAGTCAGTACAACATTTACTACAACCATCATTATGAAAAGATACAATACCTGCCATTGAAATGAAATAATGAAATAATCATTTATTCAAAATAGACTAAATTATTGGTTCTTTTTGAACGTCAACATTAGACAGCACCCATTAAGCCCACCCTTCACCGCTTCCTAGTGTTTAAGCTGGGTAGAAGAAACGGCGCAACAAACTCCCCAGCAACACGTTAGTCTGTCATATACACTATTTATACATACTAGTACACAAAAAATTAAAAAATTACAACAGTACTAAAATGTACTTATATGTCAAAAATGTATGTAAATTAAATATAAATAAAACGTAAAAATACTAATATAAATCAAATGTAAAAAAAACTGTATAAATTCAATGTCAATAAAAAGTTTATAAAACAACAGATGTCAGTTTATGTATAAAAAAATAAAACGAACATTGCTGACTGTACTTAGCGAGCAGCTCAGTCCTTTTTTTATCCTCAAGACAATCAGAAATCTTATAATATCCTTTATTACAGAGTTTAGATTTAATAAAAGTTTTAAATTTCTTAAGGGATAAATTTCTGACTTCAGTGGGAAGTTTATTGTAAAAACGTGTACATTGACCCATGAACGAGTTGCATACTCTGTGGAGACGAGTGCAATGTACAGCTAGATTGTGTTTTTACCTGGTGTTTACACTGTGAACATCGGAAATTTTTACAAAAATTGAAATGTTTTTGTGCAGATACAATAAATTTTCATAAATGTATTGCGAAGCTACAGTCAGACTATCATTCTCTTTGATTTTTTCTCTGAATGAAACCTCTAGACCCAATTTGTAAATGGCTCGAACTGCCCTTTTCTGTAATGGAAGAAGAATAGAAGATGGTATTAATGTCTGTCTGTCACAGTTTCCCCATAGAAGAATCCCATATGACATTATACTATGAAAATAGCAAAAATAGACTATTCTGGTTGTATCTTCATCAGTAATGTTCCGAATTTTCTTAACGGCGTAGGCTGCAGAACTAAGTCTACTTGACAACTTGGCAATATATGGGCCCCACTGCAATTTGGCATCTATAGTTATCCCAAGGAAAACCGTTGACTCAACAGGGTCCAGCTCAATTCCATTCAATAGTACATTGGTATGTAACTGTCTGACATTAGGCATTGAAAATTTTACAAATTTAGTTTTTTTCTCTTTAAGGAAAAGATTGTTTACATTAAACCAATGGACAACTTTAGAGATTGCATCGTTAACTTCGTCAAAATTCTGTATTTGTCTCTGGATTTTAAAAATAAGCGACGTATCATCCGCGTACAACACAATCTCATGATTATGCCTTTCGTAAAAAGGCAAGTAGTTAAATTACATTTATATCAAAATAATGTTTGATTAATTATTATAAATCAAATCAATCATAAAGATTGGAAAAGGTTATTAATTTATGATGAGGTTAAAAATATATTATTTTCTAATAGGGTAAAAGAGATATTTAGAGTCATTATATTTTAAATCCAATATATGTGATTGAATGAGAAAATTGAATGGTGATTATGTTACGATATGGCATGGTATGGGGTAAATAGTTCAATTAAATATAATAATCTATTGTGGAATAAATAAATACTTTGTTTAGTCTTCAACCACCTAGTACAGGAGTGCGTCTCGGCAGTCGGTTACGAAAACCTCGAGGAATACACCCTGTACGTCGGTGGTCTGCGTGCGCGTATACCTAAGGATACTCTCCTTAGGCACGCTGTAAGTGTTTAACTGATCTCGTCTTGAACTGACCACGAATGAGGAACAGAAAAAGGGCCTAGAATTGATCCCTGTGGAACGCCCATGGTGACCTCTTACCATTAACATCAACCTTCTGAATTCTGTTGTTTAAGTAAGAAGTCAGAAGGTCAAGAGCCTTATCCATAAATTCATAATGGTGCAATTTCCTTATGAGCGTATCGTGATGTACGCAATCGAAGGCCTTGGACAAGTCACAGAATATACCGAGAGCGTCCTGCGAGTTCTGCCAGGCCTCGAAAATGTTTTTCAGTAATTCACGCCCGCATCTGTATTTGAACGACCCTTGGTAAAACCGAACTGTTTTTTGTGAAGCAAGTCGTGCTTCTTGAAATGTCTCAACATTTGATTCAAAGTTTCTTTTTCAAAAACTTTACTCAGCGTAGGCAGTATCGAAATAGGCCGAAAGTTTGTGGGATCTGATGTGCTAGCAGATTTAAACAGTGGAATTACTTTACTGTGTTTTATCACGTCAGGAAACGCACCAGATGCGACACATGAATTGAACACAGTTGCTAAATAAGGAGATGTATTATCAATTATTGATGAGACGGTCTTAAATGACAAACCCCATAGATCTGCAGTTTTTTTCACATCAACATCGAAAAAGAGGACTCCCGTCATCATGCCGCGTGAGAATCCGAACGTTTCGTCGTCATCAAAGGCCGGCCTTTGGTTGGGACGGTTGAGGGGGGGGACAGCATTGGATGTTTCGGATTTGAGTTTCCATTGCAGATGCCAGAACGCAAGGTGGGTTGGCTCTAAGTCGCCCAACATCTTATCCCAGTTGGCCTCTCGGCACTCCTTAATACGTTCCTTGACAGCACGCTGCAGGTGGCGCATAAAGAGGCGATTGGGTTCGCTGGGAAAAGATGAGTAAGCTCTAAGGGCCGCGTTCTTCTCCGTCATCAGTGCACGTACATCGTCAGGGAGTTTCATACGATGGTCTTCCATCGCAGGAACTCGCCGTGAACACTCGTCCACGACGGACTGTACATGCCCGGTGAGGGAGTCGATCGCGCCTAGCGTGTCTGCGACTGACGTTATGCATTCGGGAATTCTATCTAACTGGGCGGACGAGGGGTCGTTGAGGCGTTGCCTAACTTTCCTCCAGTCCGTCGTCACAATGGTCTGAGGGGGTAGTCCTGTGTCCGTGGGGCCAAAGCGGGAGGTGAGGTGAAAGATCACAGGACGGTGATCGGAGTCTAGCTCTTGTAGTACTTCAATGGAATGCAACTTGAGATTGACATTCATTAGAAGTGCTATGTCGAGTATATCCGGGCGATGATTTACATTGCTGGGGTAGTGAGTGGGATACATCGGGGCGATGATGTCGAAATTGAGGAGGGTACTGAGGGAGTATAATTTACTTCCTCTGTGGTTGTGAGTGAGACAGTTCCAAGACTCATGCTTGGCATTGCGATCTCCCGCCACTATGACGGAGTCGCCTAGATCGAAGAGTGCTTCGAGATCCGATTGGATTGGATCGTCTTGGGCATTGGGGGTTAGGTAAGCCGACACTATAGTGATCGGTTGATGACCTGTCATGCCTATCCTACACACAGATGCCTCTAGATTGGAAAGGGACGGGGTATCTAGGGGCATGCAGTAAAGGGATCTCTTATAGTAGATAAGAGTGCCTCCTCCACGGGAGTGGGTCCTGTCGTTGCGCACTATATACTGAATATACTACCATATGTATACATATAAGCAGCTATCCGGAAGGAATGAGACTGCCGAAGGCAATGAGCTCCGCGAAGGTTAATATACTGTCATCTATAAGAAATGACCAAGGTAAACTCACAACAGATGGGAAGGAGACACTAGCAATCATGCTCAAAAAAACACTTCCCAGACTCGGTGGAATTACACAGTGTGTCTGACAATATCATCACAATGGAAGAACAAAATGCAAGAACTTCCAAGGACGACTGGCGGACTGCAAAGAAAGTCGTTGACGCGGATAGAATACGTTGGGCAATACGAAGTTTCCGTCCTTATAAGTCCCCTGGACCGGACGGAATCTATCCCATCCTACTCCAAGAGGGCAGAAACATTATCTTACCTCACCTCTGCAGACTGTACAGGGCCTGCATAGCCTTTGGGTATGTCCCGACAGTCTGGAGACAAGTTAAGGTGATCTTTATCCCCAAACCGGGAAAAGCAGATTATGAGGATGCTAAATCATACCGGCCGATAAGCTTAACATCCTTCTTCCTAAAAGCTCTAGAGAAGATGATCGACAGGCATATTAGAGATGGAGCGCTCAAGCGCAGACCACTACACAAAATGCAATGTGCGTATCAACAAGGTAAATCAACTGAAACAGCACTACATTATGTAGTAGACAGAGCTGAAAGGGCTCTGGCAACTAAAGAGATCTCAGCAGCAGCATTTCTAGATATTGAAGGTGCGTTCGATAGGACGACCTTTGAGTCAATAAGTGCTGCTGCAGAGAGACATGGCATAGAACCCACCATAATAAAATGGACAAATACTATGCTTCAGGGCAGGATTATCCAAGCCAATCTACTGGGAGACAAGATAGCTGTAAAAGCGACGAAGGGCTGCCCACAAGGAGGGGTTTTATCCCCAATACTATGGAGCCTTGTGGTAGACTCTCTTTTGGTGGAACTAAATATAGGACCATTCCATACAGTAGGGTATGCTGACGACATAGTCATACAAGTAAATGGCAAGTTCCCGAACACTGTGTCGGACCTGCTACAGGAGGCTTTGGACAAAGTAGAGGGATGGTGTGATGGGAGCAACCTATCCATAAATCCAAGCAAATCTGTTTTAGTGCCGTTCACAAATAAAGCAGACCTGAGTGGACTCAAGGAATTAAAAATGTACGGCACTAAAATCGAATGGGCCACGGAGGTAAAGTATCTAGGTGTAACACTGGATAAGAAACTAACGTGGCGTACTCACGTTGAAAATGCAACTAAAAAGGCCCTAAGAGTGTTCAATATGTGCCGTTCAGCCTATGGCAAGACGTGGGGACTCAAACCCAGGGTCATATACTGGATATACACAATGATGGTGAGGCCAATACTAACATATGGCAGCGCAGTATGGTGGACGAGAACTTTGTTACAAACCTGCAAAGACACCTTAAGGAAGGTACAAAGGGTAGCCTGCATGGGCATCACTGGAGCCTTTAAAACCACGCCCACTATGGCACTCGAGTGGATGTTGAACATTAAACCACTTCATATTCACATACAAACAGAGGCAAGAAAATCTCATTATAGACTTGCAAGGGCAGGCGCGTGGAATCGATACAAGCCCTGCACAAAACACACATCATTGGATCCTGTGAAAGAACTGGATGACTTAATGGACATGACATGTGATGCTGACAATCCAGTCTATATGTTCAATAGGAGATACAGCGTACATATACCCACAAGGGAAGAGTGGCAGAGAGGACTCAAGCCCATAAATGACACTGCTCATCTCATTTGGTATACTGATGGATCTAAAATGAAATCAGGTACGGGAGCAGGAATTTGGTCAAATGACTGCAATATCAGTCAATCCATGGGGCAATATACATCGGTTTTCCAGTCGGAGTCCTATGCTATAATTGTCAGCATTAAAGAAATGCTAAGGAGGAATGTGAAGGAAAAAACCGTATACATACTCAGTGACAGTCAAGCAGCTCTAAAGGCATTAATCTCCTTTAAAGTAAACTCGAAACTAGTCAAGGAAGGTGTTATCTTACTAAACAAACTAGGAAAACACAATAACGTAAAGCTTATCTGGGTACCTGGACACGAAGGTGTTGAAGGTAACGAGAAAGCGGATCAACTAGCTAGGGCAGGCTCGAGTAAGCAGTTCATTGGCCCTGAGCCTTTCGTAGGAATACCTCAGGGTACCTACCAACTGGCATTACATGCATTTGCTGATAAGGAACATGTCAGAGAATGGAGGCAAGCGAGAGGCCTAAACCATTCCAAAACTTTCTGCAGCACAAGACTAAACGGGTGTAAGAGACTATTAAATCTTACCAAAACCCATTTAAGGCACTATATAGGTGCAATGACAGGCCACTTCGGCACCAAGGAGCACCTCCATAGAATGAAGCTCAGCACAACGGATACATGCAGATTCTGTATGGACAATCAAGAGTCTATGCAGCACATTTTGTGCAGCTGTGACGCTCTGGGAAGGCGTAGGGCAAAACATCTAGGAGTGGCTTATCCATTGCCTGATGATTTTGCACGGCTCCAGGCAGGTATGATTGCGAAGTACCTACAGGGACTTCTGGATTTGCCAGCGGAGGAGTAGTGCAGGGCTTTGGGCAGCACAATGGATCCAATAGGGTCGAAGTGCGTTCGGCTAATGCTGAGCCCGTGGGAGCCAACAATAGAATAGAATACATATGTATACATACCACAACCCAAGCCACAAAGCCAACTGCTGTAAAAACATTTGTAACTGAAATCGAAAGTACTTGCACTTTTTGCTCGCAATCACACTACATTTGCCACTGCAAAGAATTTGCTGATTTGGGCATATCACAACGTCAAGAATTTGTTAAAAATAATAACATATGTTTTAACTGACTTGTGAAGGGTCACTCTGTAAGCAAATGTCGGCAAAGTACCAGCTGTAGAAAATGTGGTCGTAGGCACCACACCCTCTTGCACTTCACTCAGCCAAACAACCCTCACAAGACCAGTATATCTCCTGAAACACACGAAGCTATAAGTATGAAAACTGAAACAAAGAATGTACATGTTATATTGGCAACAGCACGCGTCATTGTTGTGTCAAGAAATGGAGCTACTCACCAGTTAAGAGCCTTGATTGATCCAGGATCACAGGCATCATTTGTGACCGAAACAACTGCACAACTACTTAGCCTTGACCGTATTGCAGTAAATGGAAAAATTACAGGAATATCTGATGAAACGGTAATTACAACAAAGTCTATGGTCAATCTGGATTTTCACTCTATTTACGATGCTTCACTGTCTATCACTACACAAGCTTATGTACTCAAACGATTAACCTCCTTACTGCCTACACAAGAGGTTTCTATGGACTCCTGGCCCTTATTAAGAACGCTCAAACTTGCAGATCCACAATTTCACATGCCAGGGTGTATAGATATCCTGTTGGGTGCTGAAGTGCATGCACAACTTATTCTTGAAGGTTTACACAAACATAATGCGATGATTGCACTTAATTCACAGCTTGGATGGCTAATTTCAGGACAAACAGTTAGTAGGAAATCACAAACTCACCATGTTGTAGTCTCACACACAAAAATTGAGATGGACCAGTTGCTCAGGAGATTCTGGGAACTGGAAGAGCACACACCTGTCAAAAGAAGTCTCACACAATTAGAAGCTCAGTGCGAAGAGCATTATATGAGAACTCACACTCGAAGCACTGAAGGCCGTTACATAGTAAGTTTACCTTTTAAGAATGATACTATTAACTTGGGTGACACAAAGCGTTTAGCACTTAATCGCTTGATACAGATGGAAAAGAAATTCAAATACAAACCTAAGTTTAAAGAAGAATACTGCAAGTTTTTGAAGCAGTATGAAACACAAGGTCACATGGAATCAGTACCTGAAAAAGAAGTTAATACAAATAATAAATATTACTTACCCCATCACGCAGTCCTTAAGGAATCCAGCACTAGCACAAAGTTGCGCGTTGTCTTCGATGGTAGCGCCAAACCTGTAGAAGGAAAGTCGTTGAATGATGAGTTGATGATTGGTCCGCCCCTGCAACAGGACATAAAAGATTTAATTACAAGATGGAGAACACATAGAATATGTTTGGTAGCAGATGTACAACAGATGTATAGGGTGATATTAACTGCATGCGCAGATGCTGACTACCAGAGAATTTTATGGCGAGAAAGTCCTGAAGAAGCTGTTAAGGAATTTAGACTACTTACCGTCACTTACGGTACATCTTGTGCACCATACCTTGCAATAAGAACTTTGCACCAATTGTCTGATGATGAAAAACTAGAATTTCCCGTTGCAGCTCCACTTCTGAAAACAGATTGTTATATAGATATCTGGAACATCCAATGAATCTGACACTATTGAACTACTACACCAATTAACGAAATTGTTAGGATGGGGGGGATTCTTACTACATAAATGGGCTTCAAATAGTCAAACGGTTTTGTCTCATATTCCGAATGCTAATATAGAATCGAATCAAAGTATTGTTAACATTCAAATGAACGATGCTATTAAGGCTTTGGGCATTGCGTGGAATCCTAATAGTGATAATTTTGAACTGAAAATGTCAATTGATCCTCCCGTAGATAATATTTCAAAAACAACAGTTTTGTCAATCATTGCTAAGACATTCGATCCTCTAGGTTGGCTAGCTCCCGTAGTAGTAGTATTTAAAATCTTCATGCAAAAATTATGGCTTGCTGGCCTAGACTGGGATGATGTCTTACCAGATGATTTAAGAGATGAGTGGTGGTAAGTAACCATGAAAATATTCAACAAATTAATGTTATACAGCTCCCTCGATGGCTTGGTTTGTTACCTACTAAATCAAATGTTGAAATACATGGCTTTTGCGACGCTTCTTGTGCTGCATACGCTTGTGTGGTTTACATTCGAGTTATAGACGATCATGATGTCACAATACGTCTTATAGGTGCAAAATCTAAGGTCGCACCGGTAAAACAAGTGTCACTTCCTCGCTTAGAGCTTTGCGGTGCAGTACTTTTAGCCAAAGTATTACTCCATATTAAAACTAGTATAGAAATTTGAAAAATTGAAACAATCAGTGTACATGCTTGGACAGATTCCACTATAGTGTTGGCCTGGTTGCGGAAACATCCGAACACGTGGACCACATTTGTTGCGAACCGTACCACAGAAATTTTGAATGTAACAAATAGTAGTCAATGGCATCATGTCAAGTCCGCCGATAACCCCGCTGACTTAGCTTCGCGAGGCATGAGTCCGAACGATCTGAAAGAGTCTACACTACGAGTATGGTGGGAAGGTCCATTCTTTTTGAAAACTCACTTTGAATTTATGTACCAGGACGACAACTTACCTGAAACCATTGTAGAATCTAAACTTAAAATTTCAAGTCATGTTACTACGACTAATAATCAAAATGATGAAACAAACCTGTATTTAAAACGTTATTCTAGTTTCACTAAATTAATTCGAATAACTGCCTACCTTTTGCGATTTAAGAATCGTTGGTTTGATCTACATCGTAAATCTAAAAATGTTGAAACATGGACAAAATATTTAAGCACTGTTGAATTATTGAACGCACGAAATATTTGTATTAGACTATCACAAGGTGTTACTTTTAACAGGGAAATTGAATTATTGTCTTCAGGTAAGGTAATTCCAAAGACTAGCACATTGTATTCGCTTAACCCTTTTTTAGATGAAGATCTCATTTTGAGGGTTGGAGGCCGTCTAGCTAATGTTTTAGGAACTTATGATTTAAAGTCACCAGTCATACTTTCAGCTCAATGTTATTTTACTAAACTTATTGTGTTAGGAGATTACTTAAGAGCATTATAACTAAATGTATACCATGTTTTCGACAACGAGCCTCACCAAGAGCGCCTTTTATGGGAAATTTGCCATTCGCCCAGCACGACCTTTTCGATCATGTGGAGTAGACTTTGCTGGCCACTTTTCTTTAAAATTGTATTCGGGTAGATGTACCCGTACCAGCAAAGCCTATATATGTCTCTTCGTTTGCACCGTCACAAAGGCCATTCACTTGGAGTTAGTTGAAAATTTAAGCACAACGGCTTTTATGGCGGCATTTAAGCGTTTTTCTTCACGTCGTGGGCACTGTCAGGATATGTACAGCGATTGTGGTACCAATTTCAGAGGTGCTTCATGAGAAATGGCAATTCAATTTAAAAATTCTAAAATTGACTTAGCACATGAAATCGCCCAGCTACTTGCGAATGATCATACCACCTGGCACTTCATTCCTCCCGGCGCTCCACATTTCGGTGGCTTATGGGAGGCTGGTATAAAATCAGTCAAGAGTCATCTGAAACGAGTCCTTGGTCAAAGTTGTCTTACTTTCACAGAATTTTATACTCTTCTTACACAGGTGGAAGCATATGTGAATTCACGTCCACTTACCTTAATAGATCCCTCTTCGACTGAGCCTCCGTTAACTCCCGGACATTTCCTAATAGGTGAACCACCTATTGTGGTTCCTGATGAAAACTTAGGCAATGTTCGCACAAGTCATCTAAATCGATGGTAAGTTGTGCAGCGTACGTTGCAGACGCTTTGGCGACGTTGGCAATCTTACTATCTTACTACTCTGCAACATAGATACAAGTGGAACAAACAGCAGCCTGATCTTGATCTAGGCGCAATCGTATTAGTTAAGGATGAAAGACTACCTCCTGGAAAATGGCTTTTGGGACGTGTCATCGAGAAACACCCCGGTAAAGATGGCATAACTCGTGTTGTGTCCTTACAATATAATAAAAACCACGTGTTTAAGAGACCTATAATTAAATAGCGTCCGTTACCTATCGAGGCCAATGCACCGGAACCATACTAAAGGACCTCACGTAGTCGCGGGGGTCACACGCTCCGTGTGATGTCGTCCGGCGACCGTGGCCCTTTTCAGGGCCAGGAAGCCAAAACAAAAGGCCCTTCTTAGGGCCAACAAGCACAAGAACCCCCTCCGTCACCACCTACAAGTGCTGCAGCAGAAGTGAGTGAGGTGAAAAGCAGTGCAAGTGTGCACAGCCCAACCCCCGAAGAAGAACTGCCTATATGCGTCACACCTACTTCCTCAAGAGCAAGTAAGCATACCGACCCAAAAACCCGGACCGGTAGCCCGCCGCTCTGTGTGCCGCCCGCTACCACGCAGGCCGCACCTGCCCGCGCCCCGCAACCGCCGCCGCGACAACCGCATCTGCGACATCCGCCGCGCGCAAACATGCGACCTCGAGCCGCCCCTGGACGGTTCGAACCCACTCGCTGGCCTCACAAGCCGCAGCGATGACCCGCGTATCCGCGCGCCCGCCGCAACAATGCGCCCTGCGCAAATAACTCCGCGACCACCGACATCGTCGACGCGATCGGTGGTTCACGTGAGCCCAAATCGGTCTCCCCCGCGAGCCCCTGTACCCCTCGCGGATACTCCGGCATCCCCAGCCAACATAATGGACACCGGTGCGCGCTCCCTAGTGAGCCCACCCATACCACGGCCAATTCCAACAAGCCCGCTAGTACTTACTGAACGGCCAACAGCGCCTAATGTATATGTACCCCAGCGCAGGACAATTTCCCCCACTCCTCTACAAGGAACGCACGCAACGGCTTTTGCCAAATACAGGCGACAAATTACGCCTCCGGAAATACACTCGACAGTGGTTTTCCGAAGGTCGCACTATACTGGAATGTTATCCCCCCCTGCGCCCCGGACGGCTGTGCACAAGAGTCGCCCGCACAACGACCGGAGTGCTTCTCTCCTGTTGGCTCCTATGAGTCCATATCGTCAACGGAAACGGTGGAAGGTCGGGCCGATGTATCACTCGATACATTGGTACGTACCGCACCTCGTGAGGAGACCATAGGAGTCCAACAACTACCGCACCGCACCATGCAATGGAAGTGCATGGAGCAATACCACGCGAGATGCCCAACGCCGACAGCGCAGCTCTGATGAGGACCTGGACTAGGACACATCGGCCTACTGCGGACAGCACAAACCGGTAGTGGAAGGTCTCCCCCTTCCCTGCCACCGTCGATATCGTAACCTCGGTTAGAGCGTCGTGGTCACGTCTCGCGGCTCAGACCGGGAACGAGGATATGGGTTAACCGCCCGGATCGCGAGGAAGAAGGCCTCTATAAAAATTCCCCGAACCCAAGCTAGCGTGCGGCGAGGGGTGCATGGCTGATGGGAAGTTCAGTCGCGAGCACGCCATCCCCAGGACTGGCGGCACCTGAGCAAGGGATACGCTTGCCCGGGTACAGGGGGCACTGCCCGGGTCGACCTTTTATTTCCCCCACACTCGTGGGACCAAATATGGAAAGCCTTATTTTTAAAAAAAAGACGTCAAGGAGGTGTTGGGAGAAGGAGAAGAAGGGGTTGGGAGGGGGTACGACACGGCGCAGTACACTCTCGAGCAGTGCCCTGCCTGGGTGCCGCAGCGCCGTGAGCTCATGGCAATAACTGGGGGAGACCCCTCGCTGCCACCTTTGTTAAAAGCTATGGTTGGCAGTGAAAGGGCATGGGGGGCGGTCGCATCCTTCTGCGAGGACGTCATATTGCGGAAAGAGGCGGCGGAGCGGGTCAGGGAGGAAGACGCCCTGGCTGACCCAATCCGCCGCAGGCGGTCAGGTCGGCGTAGGCGGCATAACGCTCGCTTGATGCCGCCCTAACAGTAGCCAGCGGGCGGCAGATCGGGGAGTCTGCCACCCGCATTGCACGGCTCTGGAGTTGCGGCGATGCTTTAGACATCGCCGTATGTGCAGGTAGGCGCATACGTGGGCCAACAGTCAATGGGCCGCGAAAGTAGTATTTACGCAGTTCTCGCGGTCTATCAAATGGCGGATGCAGGAAACACGGCGGAGTTTTTAGTGGGTGCAAGCCCCACATAACCACGCAGTCTCCCCGGACGGTGTGGTATGCGTTAGGCATTTTCTACACCTAAAAAAAAAAAAAAAAAAAGGCTGCCAACGCCCTGCGCTCCCTGTCGATATCTTGGGTCATCTGTGAGACAGTCCGTGACCACGTGCCCGAGGTATTTAAATTGAGTGACAACCTTCAGCGGCATTCCTCGCAACATTATAGGTGGAATATTTTGTGGTGTATTGTTACGTATAGTTTTCGGTGCAGTGCAACTTAATACACAGATTACTTTACTTTTGGGCTAATAGCTAATTGTAAATAATAAATAATGTACATTGTTGATAACGTAGTGGAAATAAAACCTCTTTGATTATTGATTTGGCAATGTCAATAAATTATTATATGATATCAATTCATCAATTGTCAATTTGTCGACCTATGTCAACCCTTTCAGGCAAAATGTGAAAAATATTTATGATTTATTAAAAATTTCAATTTTATATTCATCCTAAGTTCTGTTAGGTCTATATGAATGAGTTATAAGACTACTGTGTACTAGGGATGCAAACCAGTAAACTTACCCCGCTGAAATACGATATTATATATATAGTTATTAGTTTTGTCGTGTATAGATAGATAACTTAAGATAATAGATTGAAAGTTAACATGTAACGTCCGTGTGGTGTCCGGATCGTCCGTGTGGTGTCCGAATTAAGAATATAGCACCACTCCATCTCATCCCGTGGATGTCGTAAGAGGCGGCTGGGGGATTCTGAACCGGAGGGATGGGCGGCAGCGTCCCTTCTGTGAAACGGTAGCCATACTGCGCTCACCAACCCGCCTGCCAAGCGTGGTGAGTATTGGCAAATACCCCCCAAAAAGATGACACAGTTGTGAAAATCAATGGGGGAGGCCTTTGTTCAGCAGTGGACGTATAAATGGCCGATATGATGATGATGATGATAACATGTAAAAATATTTTGAATTGTTAATTTTTTGTTGGGTTGATGGTAAGTCCAATGCCCGTAATAAATGAAAATAATAATAATAACCTGGCAACACCGTTGTCAAGCTGCCAAAGTTTTTCAAAACCATATATATTTTAAATCAAAAATTTATAATTAATCCTAATATACATCATATATATACATAATAACGAAATTAAATATATAAAAACGATATGGAGAAATATACACAACAAATAGTATCAAAGATTACAAGAAAATAAAAATATATTCGAAATGACATCGACACCCTGAAATGACAGATAAAAATTGAAAATGAAAATTTGGAAATTGGATAAACCTGGATAATGCTGACACGGAATAAAGCCAGATTGTTACTAAACGCACGCCCACCATCCTTGGCCTCGTCGCTCAGCTCCGCCTCGCAGCCACCGGAACCCGCCTCAACAGTGAGTGCTGTGGTATCGGCCGCTGCAGTTGCGTCGAGCTCGAGCGACGAGTACTTTTCGCCGCCGACGTCACCAACACCTGCGCGTCGGCGAGGAAGAGGCCGACCGCCGGCCAGCTTGGGACCTCGAGGCCCACCTGCCTCTGATAGGGTCCCCGCTTCCGGTGGAAGTGTGCAGCGCATGAGATGGACAAAACCCATCAATGAAAATGTCATGCGCGCATACTTTGGGGCGACAGAGGGGGAAACTAACCTGACTGCGTACCGTGGCAGGATGCTCTCTCTGTTTTAGGTACTTGAACCAGCCGTCAACGTCTCGGCACAACGACTTTCGGATCAAGTGCGGGTCATACAACGTGATCACAGGTTGGATGATGCCGTGCTTGATCGGCTACGCTCGGAGATGCAGACTAACCGTGTCGTCTCTTCCCCATCACGAGCCGCGGTACAACCGCAAGACACATCTGTGGTTCCGCCGCGGTCCAACCGCATGGATGAGGAAGAGGATGATGGTGCTAGTTTTGCAGGTAACCAGTGCAATGACATTTTAAGGAGCGCTTTGGATAGTGCGATTCAAGAGTATCGATACGCACCACCTGCCCTTAGGCCGCGCCTACCGCGTTTGCCTATGCATAAAAGAAATAGAGCGCTAATCTGTGCCCTGGATTCGCTGTTGTTAAATTATTTTGACAACAGCGAAGACCTCAGCGATACACATTCAATCCTGTACTGCGCAGCCGTTGCTGCATGTCGTGTGGCCCATGTAAAATTCTCAAATAATGATAGAGCCACACGACCTAAATCTGCCGTGCCAGCTTGGCAGTACAGGATTGAACGTCGTATTGATGAGGCTAGGGCATGTCGGAGGGGTTGGGTATCAACGGAGCTGACATGAAACAATCGTTACGGGGGCGCTTCCTTGGCCGCCTGAAAAAAGTACTGAAAAGTCTTTTATCAGGCGGTAACAAGGTGCGCGCCTTTAACGGTTGGGTCATGCCAGTTCTAATATACTCCTTTGGCATACTCAAGTGGACTCAGTCTGAATTGGACGCCCTGGATAGAAGAGTTCGTATATTGCTGACCACATATCGGATTCATCACCCACGTTCATCGGTGATGAGGCTGTACATCCCACGAAAGTGTGGGGGTCGAGGCTTTTTAAATGCTAAGACCCTCCACAATCGTGAGGTGTGCAACCTCAGGGAGTACTTTCTCCAAGCCGATGTGGGGATGCACCGAGATGTGGTTGCGATAGACAAGGGACTCACCCCGCTCTCCTTGGCTAAAGAGAACTGGCATAAACCTGTAGTGCTTGACACTAATGACCGCAGGGAGGTATGGCAGAGCAAGGAGCTTCACGGACGCTTTTACCGGGCCCTTCATGGGCCCGATGTAAACTTTTTAGCGTCCGTGTCTTGGCTACGCTTCGGTGACCTCTTCGGGGAAACCGAAGGTTTTATCTGTGCAATTATGGATGAAGTTATCATGACGAATAACTATCGGAAATATATTGTGAAGGACGGCACGGTTGACATCTTTCGGGCATGCCACCGTCCGGGTGAGTCTATCCGTCACATTATTTCCGGTTGTTCTCGTCTTGCTAATGGCGAGTACTTGCACAGGCATAACCAAGTGGCCAGGATTATACACCAGCAACTTGCGCTGCAATACAACCTTGTGAGTTCAGAAGTGCCATACTACAAGTATGTGCCCGACCCAGTTCTCGAGAATGACCATGTCACATTGTACTGGGATCGATCTATCATCACTGACAGGACTATTGTAGCCAATAAGCCTGATATAGTGGTGATAGATCGAGTAGAGCGCCGCACAATGATTGTGGATATAACTATCCCACATGACGAGAATCTCGTGAAGGCCGAGAAAGATAAGCAAATTAAGTATCTTGACTTGGCGCACGAGGTTGTCGACATGTGGGAAGTAGACTCTGCAATCATTGTGCCGATAGTCGTTACGGCCAATGGCCTAATGGCCAAGAGCCTCGACCAACACCTGAAGAGGCTCTCGTTAGGCGGCTGGGTCAAGGGCTTGATGCAGAAAGCGGTACTCCTAGACACGGCTCGTATTGTTAGGAGGTTCCTCTCTCTGGAGCCCTGACCACCGGCAGCTTGGACCTTGTTCCCGATGCCGGTGGGCTACTATTTTTTATATTTTTAAATGTATATTTTTGTATGATGTATATTTAAAAATGTAATTTATATGTATTCAGTTTAAATAAAGGATAATAATAATAACACGTTAACTTTCAAAAGTTTTCTGTACGTTGTTTCGTGGTGTTCTGGATAACTTTATTTGTGCTCTTTTACGACTGTTTGTTTTTTGATATCTGCTATAAACGTTTGACCCTGCTTTTTCCTTGGACCCCGTGATAAGATACGTAAACGATTGACCCAACACCTCTTATACTGGACATTGCTTTTGCCTCTTCGATTCGGATTTGACGCAACTTTCGAAATGCCAAGAAAGTCGGCCTTTAAATGCTATTTTGGATGTGTTCCATATAAAGGTATGGTTATCATTACTCGCAACTTGCATTTAGGTAAAAAAACTGACTTCGATACAGCTACTGACTTTGCATGAAAACATGTTCATTGGTTTATATTCTCTTCCAGGAAAAGTCCATCACTTTCCACCACCGGAATACCCTTATTCAGAAAAATTTGATCAGTGGAAAATGGTGTTGAGTGAAACCGACAAAGAAAAGGGTAATAATTACATATACAACAATATACGTATATGTGATCACCATTTTGAAGAGTTTTACCAAACAGCTACTGGACGTCTTACTAAAAATGCTGTTCCAACATTGAATATCGGTAAGTAGTTTCTATATAGATTTCTAATGTGGAAAATAATGTACTAAAAACAGTATAGCCAGCACGGTTACTTTTATAGTTTGACTAGATGCAATCCGCCAATTTGCCGTGTGGTGCCGGCTCAGAATATCACCACCCCATCTCCTCCTGTGGGTGTCGTAAAAGTCGACTAAGGGATTAGCCGGAAGATGGGCAGCAGCGTCCTTCGAGTACATTAACAACTCAACTGCGATCGCCAATCCGTCTGCCAAGCGTGGCGATTATGGCAGATCCCCCCAATGAGCCCACAACACACCCATATCGGTCGTTGTGGTGATCTTTGGGGGAGGCCTGTGTCTTCATTTGGCCGAAATGATGATGAGACGCAATCCACAGAGAATTGAAATTTAAAATCCCTTTGCATTCAACTGAATTTGTTGACTAATCATTCACCATTCAAGCTGTTTGACTGCGGAATACATCACTGCTTCCTCTAGATTGTGCACTAACTCAGCCAGGTTTTAAAAAAACAAGGAAATTTATCCGTCACACTAATTTGCTGTTCATCTCGCTTCAATATTGTTCTTTATCCTTTATATACATATATACTCGTTATTCGAATATAATGTATGTCACATATATATTTTAAATTCGTAAATTATGTAACTATTATGTATTTTTATTTGGAAGACCAACAGCATTTATTAGTATGTTTAATATTACATTTATAATGTGACACGAAGCCAATAATAGGTCTTCACGAATAAGAACTAGCGTACAAATATTAATAAAGTGCAAACAGTGCAGTCACATTGAAATATACATTTTATTGAAAACTATTAAGCCAAAAACTTATATTTACCAAAACTCATCTTACTGGTTTCAGTTTAATGTTAAATATATCTAAGTCAAACCTTCTACATTCTTTATTTAAACTTCTACTTGCTCGCCACAGAAACGCATTCTGACGGTAATTGGTGGACACCAAGGGGAGATGTATAGGATTATGATGTCTTGCCGCTGTTCTAGGTATGTTAAACTTTATTTTAGATAGGAGATTAGGGCAATTTATCGATTCATTTAGTATATTTAAAATAAAAGATACATCAGCTATCTCACGACGTTAAGCTAGGGGAAGGATAAATATTGGGACAAGCCCGCCACACATTCCCAACCACTGCAACTCCTGTAAGCCAGGATCTACAATGGCGACCACCGAAAAGAACACCGATCAATGAAGCTCGGTGTGTCCCAGAGAAATGAATAACTGTCTTGGAACCCGCACCGAAATTAATCAGAAAAGATAAAGGAGGAGTATGAAAGAATATACGTTTCACTTCCCTCCGTTGCAAGCAGGAGACAGAGAAAAACGATAGGCCATAGCCACAATAAATGGGAGTTTACAACAGGGTTAAGCCCAGTTGCCAAGCACCACGGGTACAATTTTTTTATTTACGGGTCCTATGTTGTGAGCTATTGTGACTGATTCCAATAGTAGGTATGGCAAAAACACTTGAACGCACGGAAAATGTGAAACTTAGCGCAAAGTTTGAGGTAATTACCGGAAGAGTATTGAAGTTTTAGTCGATAACTTATGTTATCAACTAAAACATTCTCCAATCGAGAAATTATTATATCTGTGTCATATACACCTAAACTAATCTTTATCTCTTTCCTGTCTTGCATATTCATCCAAAAGTTGTTTGGCAGAGATCGCTGTGTGCAATAAGATCGTCCATTGTACATTATTTATTGTGACCTATTGTTCCCCTTGTTTTTTGTTACCCGGTGTATAGTAAAGTATGTATAAATAAATTCATTTATTTACTTAATTTTACTTTAATTAAAACAGCTGCAGGCCAATAACAAAAGAACGTAACACACACTTTTATACACTCATCTCAAATATAACATTAATTCATACTATTACAAAAGTTGAAAGATTTTGTAAAGATTTTGCCATTAATATTGGGAGAAACTCTTCTAAATCGTCATCTAAGTTATTGATATAATGACCATTTAAATATAAAAATCAGGCAGGTGCAGACTTTATGAAGTTTAGACTCTGTTCTCCTAAATTGTCCTCATATAACCTTCTTTTCGAGAACAACATACCCAATTATTATAACATATAATGATTTAAAAAGAGTAACCATGGAGTTGATTTTCTGTTCTATCTCCATAAGAAATCTACATCTTGTAACGCGGTAACTAAAGTCTGACTATTCGTACATAATAAACAGCCCATTTCTGACCCACTGCTGGACACGGGCATTTCTCACGATGAGAAAGATTAGGCCATAGTCCACCCCGTTAGGTAGTGGTAGGTAGCCTAGTGCGGGTTGGCGGAGGACTATTTTATAAGTGCCTATAAACAGTTTTACATGAATAAAAAAAAAGCAAATGTATGGTTAGAAAGTTATCTGACTAACCGTAGGCAGTGTGTTGAAATAACAAAAATTATAAACTCACACAAAGTCGTCGTTCAGTCGGACTTCAAACTAAATAAGTTTGGGGTTCCGCAGGGTAGTGTCATTGGCCCTTTCTTATTTTTAATTTATATCAATGACCTACCCAATATAACTAGACATAAAACAATTTTATTTGCTGACGACACGACAATCATTGTAAAGGGAGGAAGTAAATTGACATTTGAAAAAGAAATTAATGAAACTATATGTAACACAACTGAATGGTTAAAAAGAAACAATTTACAAATTAGTCTTTCAAAAACAAGCTTCATTCAATTTAAAACCAGTAAGCAAACCAAAGAATTATTAACGGTGCAATACAAAGATACTCCAATTACACGTGTTGACACAGTATTTTTTTTTGGGAATATGGTTGGATCAGCACTGTAATTGGAAGACACACGTCGAATATGTTTGCAACAAACTGGACCACTTCGCGTATGCAATTAAAAGACTTAGAGTACAGGTATCTAGTGACGCTGCCCTCCGTGCATATCACGGATATGTATCGTCGGTTCTCGCTTACGGTATGTCATTATGGGGAAACTCCGTTGAAATTGAAAAAGCCTTTAGGGTACAAAAAAAATGTGTACGAGCCATTTGTGGTGCATGGTATATGGATAGTTGTAAACCATTATTTAAAAAATATCATATACGCCCATTGGCGTGTATGTACATAAAAGATTTATGTTTGCTTGTAAAACAATATCCTCATTATTTTAAAAAACATTCGGATATTTTGGTCAGACATACTAGGCATAAAGACAGATTGTACCTTCCACCATGCAGACTAGAATTGGTGAAACGTAGGACATACATAAATGCCATTAATGTATTCTCAATAAGTTGCCAAAGGAACTAAAGGACTTGCCTACTACTCAATTTAAGGTCAAAATAAAAAGATGGTTGATAGAAAAAAGTTTTTATGACATTAAGGAATATTTTGACTGTAAATATAACACATGACTTTATGATTTAGAATTATTTTAATTTTATCCCTGTGACATTAATATGAATTTATTTAATTATTTGATAATGTATAATTATGAATGGAATTTATAGCATGCCAAATTATTCGATTAATATTTGCACGTCTTTTTAAAAGGCAGAACGTATAGGATCATTAATACTTTTTATATTTAAGAACTATTGTACCTACATTCTAGCAAATAAATTATTATTATCTTAAAAACAAAAAAAACAAAAAATTATTATTTCTCTTCTCTTTTTATAAAAACGTTGCCCCACACTAGGATTTCTCATGTGTCGTGGGTGAGTTTACAGACACAAATTCCACATACAATACACCCAGACCTAGATCAACTACCTGCAGATCATACAAACATTTGTTCCATGTTGTTAATAAGTTAATTTAATGTATTTATGTGTTATATATGGTTACAGCTACTACATCAACTACTTTGCAGTCTTCTGAAATGGATTTGACTTTAAGTTCTCCTGAGCAAAATAAAACACCTGATAATGTAGAAGCCACTTCTGGCCAAGGTAAACATCGAAAGTTGTATTATATTTTTATATTACATCTAAATTAAAATTAAGATTAGTATATTTTGGTTACTTTCATAGTGTAATGTCGTACGGTATTCTGTTGTGGGGGAACAAACTAACAACAAATTAACTACAAATTCAAACATTTTTTGCTGCGAAAACGAGCTTTCCAATCAGTTCATAAGTTAAGCTCTAAATATTCACTCAAGGGGAAATTTAAAGAGATTAATATAATGACCGTGTCATCTAAGTACATTTCTACTTTTTTTATATGTACTTACTTCAAAATATTAATCTCTTTGCAAAAACCAGTGATATCCATAGTATTAATACCAGGAGCATACACAAACTAGTTTTTAATGCCACTAGGTTCCAGAAGATAAACAAATCATTTAAGTGTCAATGTATATGATCTTACATTAAAATCACAATTCATATTAATAAAACGGACAAGTGCGAGTTGAACTCTCGGAGAGTGTTCCTTAAGATGAATATTTTAACTACCATGTTTCTTTAAACATGATCCAAAGTTTGTGGTTACTAAAAAAAAATATCCCAAGAACAAACTTAACATTGTAGTTGAAAGACATGTTCTCCCACACATTGCAACTGCAAATGTACGAACAATACTGAAAGATTTACCATGTTATTTTAAGACCATCTTCGATCTTTAAGACTTCTTATAAGTTTTCCTGTAATCTATAAACAAAGAACTATTATGTGTATTTTTTTCAAAAAATGTTGCTCAGTAATTTAGGTGGTAAGGGGTGGGAATGGTCATTTTTCATCAATTTTCTTAAATAACTATGAAAATATTTATTTTAAAATTATAGTAAAAATATATTAGAGACCCTCACAACAAGCTCTTTCACTTGAAATATTACCCGGTACAATTTGCTTAACTAAAAACTTTTATTTTTATTTTATAGTTTGCCCCCTAAAAGTAAATTAATTAATTTTGAATATGGGGGCCACCCATATTCAAAATTAATTAATTTACGTTCCATGTCCATATTTGGGTCGCAAATAGTCAAAATATATTAGAGACCTAATAGCACCTTAATCGGTCTAGTAGATTCGGAGGAAATTGTCTGTGAAAAACGGACAGACAGACAGACACACGAGTGATCCTATAACGGTTCCGCCGTTTTTCTTTCAGCCGTAAAAATAGTCTTTAAATTCAAGTCTTATAAAACAGAAGCTGTGGAGAATAGGTTTCTATAATTTTACCGAGTATAAAGACGACAAAAATGCTTGGGATTGAGCTGCTCTAATGTTCAGAGGCTTATATTGACATTCTTGGTTTTGTTGTATCAAATAGGTACCTTAGTATGTCAAGACATTTAACTAATTACGTCATATTATATGTTATATGTATGTACGTCACATTGGATTATATTAATTACATTTGACTATTCTATATTTGTTTGAATGATATTAATTACTTGTTTGCTTAATTTTAATTTCATAAATTCCCTTTTTAAATTTAGATTTGATTTTGCAAGTGTACATGTGTGTTATTATTTTCTTTAATAAGTGCCCTGCTGATGGTCGTGTCGTGTATTCGGTCACAGAGTTGTACAATGTGTAGTTAATTGGTGCCATTTGTTGGGATTGGTCAGCCTCATGCCAAGATAGTTTAATTATAATTTTTTATAAATATTAGAATGAGGCTTGTTTAGTGCAGACTTTATGAAGTTTAGACTCATCTCCTAAATTATCCTCATATAACCCTACATTTCGGGAACAACATAGTCAAATATTGGTATAATGATTTAAAAAGAGTAACCATGGAGTTTCTTTCCCATTTTTCTCGATACATTTTTTACGTCTTGGAATGCAGCAACTAATGTCTTACTATTCATACATAATAAACAGCCCATTACTGATCCACTGCTAGGCACGGCCTTTTCTCATGATGAGAAAGGTTAGGCCTTAGTCCACCACGCTAGCTCAGTTCGGGTTGTTGGCGGATGATACACTACTCTCACATATGTTTGCCATAACAACTATGTATTTCAGTATGATGTGTAAAAGTGTCTGCTATGACATATTTACTGAATAAACGATTCTATTCTCTTCCATTCCATTCTACTATTCATAAGTGCCTGTAAATGGTTTTAAATGAATAATTTGTTTTTCTTTTATCTCAGTTGTTAATAAGTTAACTCAATATATTTATGTGTAATATTATTATTATATGGTTTCAGCATCTACATCAACTACTTTGCAGTCTGCTGAAATGTATTTGACTATATGTTCTGCTGAACAAAATAAAACACCTGCTAATGTAGCAGCCTCTTGTGGCCAAGGTATAGATAGAAAGTTATATTTTTATGTTACACCTAAATTAAGATTAAGATTAGTATATTTTGGTTACTTTTATAGTGTAATGTCGTACGGTATTCTGTTGTGGGAAATGCTGCAAATGCTGCTGCTGCTGAATATCGCAAACTATTTTTGTGCTGCAAAAACGAAGCTCAAAATACCCAGGGAGAAATTTAAAGAGATTAATATCATGATCATTCCATCTCAATACATTTACAAAGATGATTGATATAATACAAAAAATAGTGATATCTATAGTGTTAAATACCAGGAACAAAGACAAACTGAAATATATAATAAAAATTGTACCATTATTATTTATAAAGAGTAACTATGGAGTTACTTCCCCATTCTTCTCCATAGCAACTAAATTCTTGACTATTCATAAGTGCCTATAAATGGCTCCACATGAATAAAAAGTCTTTGCGGGAGGCCTTTGTTCTGCAATGGATGTCCTTTGGCTGATATGATGACTAGTTAAGTTAGAATTTAAGTTTTTAACAATTCAAACAGTATCTTGGATTTTGATCTTGTTTCTGTCATTTCAGCCATTAAAACCATTAGCGTTGTCAAAAATAAATATTTGAAGCAAAATACGCAATTAAAGGTCAAACTTTTAAAACTGAGGGAAAAATGTAAAAATCTGCACCAAAAAGTGCGACAAGCTGCCAAGATATCTCAATGTAAAGCCTTTTTAAAAGCTGTTGAAAAACTGCCCGAACCTGCTGCCATTTTCACTACAATGCAATAAAAAAAGGCTTGCCTTCAAAAAGAACGATCCAGAAAGTACTGAATAAGGTCACAATTAAGCCTGGAATCAATGGTGTTATCATGGAACACCTGAAAAAGGCAGTAAAGAAATTACCCGACGAAAAAAGATTATGCACGCTAATATTTGACGAAGTCGCATTAAGTCCTGGGTTATATTACTATAAAACCTGGGATCAAATAATTGGTTTTGAGGATTTTGGTGCTCTGCAGACGAATAAGATTGCTGACCACGCGCTTGTGTTTATGGTCAAGGGTCTGAAAGGAAAGTACAAGCAGCCCATCTCCTTTACATTCTGTCAGAGTGCCACAAAGAGAGTAGAACTGAAAAATCTTATTCAAAAAAATTTAGAAGCTGTAGAAAGTAATGGACTCAAAGTTGTTGCCACGGTTTGTGACCAGTCCTCGACAAATGTGAGTGTCATAAAGAGTCTTATAGATGACACAAAAAGAAAATATTATATAGAAGGCAATGAATTCAAAAGTTTATCCTTTGAACACAATGGAACAAAAGTATTTCCAATATTTGATCCTCCGCACCTCCTTAAAGGATTAAGGAATAATTTGTTAACAAAGGACTTAAGATTCATTCAAAATGGGGAAGTCAAATTTGCAAAATGGACACATTTGCAAATGCTGCTTGATGCTGATCCAGGTGAAGATGATATTAGACTTGTTAATAAATTGACTGAGAACCATGTTGTGAAAGACAAAATACCTAAAATGAAGGTAAAGAATGCAGCCCAGGTATTCAGTCAGAGGGTTTCCGCAACAATGAGATATCTTGCGAGTAAGTTTCATTCCTTTTATGCATAGTAATCATTTTGATAGACCTAAATCATAATTTGTCTTTTCAATATGTTCTTCCCATGTCAAATGACTATTAATTAGAAGTTGTTTTAATGACTTTAGACCAATGTATAGTAATAATAAATTTATTTCAATCCAAAAATCCGTACTGTTATGACCCTTATTACAAGGCAGTAAAGCTGATATTGCTGATAATAGCTGATATGCAACTCGGCACTTTGAGAGACTTATTATCTTTAATAAAAAGTTAGTTAGATCCTGGATACCATCACGTACAGTACGAAATTCATTTTAATTATACTTAATTCTAATTTCGGTATATGCGTTAAGTGCGTGTTGGCAGTGTAGCAAAAATTTGATTTGAAATAAACAGTAGTTTAGTAGTAAAAGTAGTTTTTTTTTTAAACACAGCCTTTTGTCAGTCCTAATGCCACGGATATTGAAAGACAAAGGTCTTTATTTACCGAGTCTATGAAATTGTACACTATTCCTACCCCCCTAAATAATTGCAGCAACATGCCAAGCTTTTAATATTATCATTTCAGCTGAATTCGTCCACTGCTGGGCATAAGCCTCATACCAAAGAACGATCAACGAACGCTGGGTTTGTGTGCTCGTTGGGAGGATTTTTTGGTTGGCTTTCTGGTTAAAAATAAAGAAATACGCGTTTCAGTGATTTTGGATTAGCCGAAGGATGGGCAGCAGCGTCCTTCTAGTATATTTATAACTCGACTGCGATCGCCAACCCGCCTGCCAAGTGTGGCGATTATGGCAAACCCCCCCAATGAGCAACAAACCCCTAGCGGTCGTTGTGGCAATCTTTTGTGGAGGCTTCAGTCCAACGGACGATTTTCGGCTGAAATGATATCCATAACGTCAATTTTATTTTGTCTAAAGCATTTATACAAAATAATATTGATGTTATGCTATACTTATATACACTATATGCTATACTTTGTTAATATCAGTAATATTTATACGTTCCGTGTCCAGATTAAGAATATAGCACCACTCCATCTCCTCCCATCGATGTAGTAAAAGGTGACTTTTTTTTTTTTCTTTAGTTTTATAAAAACGTTGCCCCACACTAGGATTTCTCCTGTGTCGTGGGTGCGTTTACAGACATGAATTCCACACACAATACACCCAGACCCGGAACAACTACCTGCAGATCGTACAAATATTTGTTCCGTGCGGGAATCGAACCCACGACCCGGAGCGCAGCAGTCGACTGTAAACCAAAGGGATCGGCAGCAGTACCTGTGTGTAGTCCCTTCTGTGGAAAAATAACCATACCTTGCACACCAACCCGCCTGCCAAGTGTGGTGAGTAATGGCAAATTCACCCCAAACTGATGGCAAAATTGTAGAGATTTATGGGAGAGGACTCTGTTGAGCAGTGGACGTCGTTTGGCTGTTAAGGTGTAATTTATACGAATATTACATCTAATACTATTTTTCTTATATTGCTGCAACTTGTAATCATTTTTATCTTATTTCAGATCACGATATTCTTCCCAAGGAGTGCCTAGGTACAGCAGATTTATTGCTTTTAATAGATAAACTATTCGATTCATTTAATGGTCATAGTTACCAGAATACAGAAAAAATGTAAAAGTGTGCACTCAAAAGAAACTCGCCACATATTAAATTATGGGATGAACTACTTCCGATTTTGAGATCAATGCAATTTAAAGTTGAAAAAAGGCTAAGAGACGGGACTACGACAGCAAAATTTGAACAAGTGCCATCGCTAAAACATTGGATATCTAATATTAATATATATAAAGAAACGTTTACCTATTTAAACCAAACATATGAGGTAAGTAGTCTGTTGACAAGAAATATTAACCAAGATCCGTTAGAACATTTTTTCTGCAATATAAGAAGTAATGGTGTCCGAAGTTTACTGGAACGTTCAAAACATTATTAGTTAATAATTTAACCTCACCACACTCAGTCGGAGCAAACTGCGATCAAGATGACAGTAAGGCATTAAAGCCATTAAAATCCTTGTTAAATTACAAGGAAAAAGAAACTAGAGAAAATCCCACAGAAATGGTTAATGTGGATTCTTTAATTAACTACTTCATGCAAACACCAGAAATAGTATATAGCGGTAATACTACTACTAAAGAGGCAAAAAGATATGTTGCGGGCTATATAGTTACAAAAATGTAAAAAAAAATGTAACATATGCCATACTTGCCGAATGCATTTAATAAGAACAATGCCTCCGAGTAATAAAGATTGCATATTAGTAAGAGATTAAACGGGAAGATCTTTAAATTATCCATCGGAGGCATTGTGCGAGTTTGTAGATGATGTTTGCATGATAATACAAACAAAGTTAAATGAGGAACCACAGCAAAAACGTCTGAAGGATATAATTAAGCAAATTATAAATATATTTTGTAATCTATCATGGTTCTCTTGTGTGACTCATAAAACGAATGTCCAGGACTTCCTAATAGATATTATATTAAATATAATGATTAATAGCTGGTGCACTAATGTCAACAGAATACTGAAAGGTAAAACAAATGTTTGTAATAATAATGGTACAAAAATACAAGCTTTAAATGATTATAATAGACACAGTAAAAGGAAATAAATTATACTAATATCTAAATGTTATTTCATTTCATTGATAACTATGTAGCGACTATGGTATGATAAATAAATCAAACTAGTGATCAGGCGTACAAGGAGTAATTTATTCTGAAACTTATGCCTAGTTATAAATACAATCTTAGATCTTAAAGTATCGGTAGTCAGATGAGTAAACTATTTACAATGGCCAATCAGAGCGAAGCTATCATAAACAAGATTGTGCGAGAGTGACAGGCGACTGTGCGAGTGAGATGGCACGAACGTAAATATATCGAGTGATCCTTGTGCGATCTACTTCCCCGAGGAAAATGCTACGGCCCCATTGGCCGGAGATAATCCCCAACCGAAGACAAACCGCGCTTGCCGAGACGGGCGTGAATCACCGGCGCTGAAACATCGCGCCATCACTCAGCAAAGAGGACAGGCAGAATTAGAGGCCAAAAATAAAAAAATCGGTTTATTGGTCTACAAATGCGCCACATTATACTACGCCTGACGACGACAGAGAAATACGATCGCAGCGCCCCCATCAGCCATCTCAAAATAAAAGATCAACCACTATAAGCAGTGAGGATACGCACTATAGGGATCACATGCTCAGGACCGCAATCGGAATCCTACAGGAGGTGCTTAATGCCCTCCTAAACCGTGAGGACCCGGTATCAGCGGTAATAAATTAAAAATTAAATTACAAAAACGTATTTCTCTAAATGGCCAATATAATTAAGGTTATTCATTGGAACGCCCGCGGCCTAAAGCATAAGACCGCCCTTCTACGAAGGCTCCTGCAGGAACATAATATTGATGTGGCATTAATAAGCGAGACTTTCCTGGGACCTGCAGATCAAATAAAATTCCCAGGATTTCTCGCTTACCGCAAGGACGAAAAAACTTCTACCGGACGCACATACCGCGGACAAATGGTGCTAGTCAGGCGGAGAGTGGTGCACCAGCTATTACCTATCCCAGCGCTGAACAAAATCCAAGCGCTGGGAATACAAATGCACGTCGCCGGCGAACACTTATGCGTGTATGCTACATACGAGGGCGGCACTGAAAATTTCGGGAATCAAGGAAGTGACATAACATTACTATTTAAAAATGTATTTATTGCTTTTCGAAGTATTCTCCGCGAAATTTGACACATTTTTCCATACGGTGGAACCAATCATTGAAGCAACCATTCCATTCGGAAGTTGGGGTCTCCAAAATGGCCGTTTTGTAGGCGTCCACAGCTTCTTTAGGTGATGAAAATCTCTGTCCACGCAATTTATTCTTTATTTTAGGGAAAGTATAGAAATCATTAGGGCTTAGGTCGGGGCTGTATGGCGGATGGTCTAATAATTCTATGTTTTCTTGCTCTAAAAACTCTTTTGTTCTGTGCGCGGTGTGAGAACTCGCATTGTCGTGATGGAGGATGATGCGGCGATTGCAGTTCTCTCTACGGAGTTCAGAAACGACCTGTGGCAAACAAATGCTAGCATACCATTCTGCATTAACCGTTCTTTGTCCCTCAAGAGGAATAGTCGTAACATGGCCGGTTTTGGAGACAAACGTGGCCACCATTTTTTTTGCAACACTCCGTGAACGAACAATTTTTGTTGGCTTTAACTCATTTTCGAACACCCAAACTCGTGACTGGTTTTTTGTTTCGGGTTCGTATGCATATATCCAGGATTCGTCACCTGATACGATGTTGTATACAGCATTTAAGGATCCTGCGTGGAATCTTTCGAGAGTTCTGATGCACCAAGTAACGCGAGCCGCTTTTTGCTCTTCACATAGCAAATGCGGTATCCATCGGGAAAACAACTTTTTTACACCTAATTGTTCATGCAAGATTATTTGTATTTGACTCATGCCAATGTCTAAAGTTGCCTGAATTTCGCGGTATGTCACATGTCGATCTTCCTCAATCAGCTTACGCACAGCATCAACGTTTTCTTGGGTAACTGCAGTTTTTGGACGACCTTGACGAGGATCATCACTGAGCTTGACACGTCCACGTTGAAATTCAGCAAACCAGCGATAAATTGTGGTTTTGGATGGGGCTTCATCACCAAATGCAGAAATCATCCGGTCAACACACTGTTTTTGTGTTAAACCACTTCGAAAGTCATAATAAATCATCGCTCTTGAATTTTCTCGAGTCAATTCCATTTTCTCAACGACTAAACAAGTTTGACAAAACCTTGTGACAAGACCGTGAATCTTTTTTTAAATAAATAAATGGTATTCGATTTGTAAAACCAAGGAGTTTTCAATTAAAAAGATTTTAATATGACAGGAACAGTGGAAATATTCCATTCCCGATACTTTTAGTGCAGCCTATGTACAACGCGCCGAGCGACGTGATAGATACCAACGACTTGCATACCCTTCTGAACACCTTAACCCCTACCATTGTCGCTGGGGACTTAAATGCCAAACATCCGGCTTGGTCGGCAATGACAACAAACAGATCTGGTGCCCAACTCTTCGCCGAGGCAACCACTCAGGGCTATCAGGTGTTGGGACCGGATGCGCCCACCCACTACCCGGATAACAATCTATCCCCACCGGATGTGCTGGACATAGTGGTGAGTAACCACGTGGAACACCCTATAGTCCAGCAGGTGCTAGACGACGAGATGCAGTCCGACCACCAACCGGTGCTGGTGACCATAGACGCCACCCACACCAGGACTCCCCAGCGGCCCCAAGACGCCACATTGTTTGGCCCCTATTTTCCAGTAGGATGGAAACCACCACGCCCACTCGCCCAGTGACCGTGGCCGCGGATGTTGAGGCCCTCGCTAGCGAGCTAACCGCCAGTATTAGTACTGCCCTAGACGCCGCTACCACAATTATAAACCCACAGGGCCGCCTGCCACCGCTACCGAAGAAAATAGCGGATAGGATAGCGGAGAAGCGGCGCCAACGACGCCGATGGCAATACTCGCGTTGCCCTACATTAAAAGCCCAACTCACGCGGCTCACGGCCCAAGTTAAGTCGGACTTACAGGAGCACGCCGCCGAGAGCTGGGAGGAACATATATCCTCGCTGGACGATGACTGGCCATCAGTCCACCGCCTCTGCCGACGCCTCAAGAATACCCCAGCTCCGGTACGGCCCTTGACCGACACCGACGGGGCCTTGAAATACACTGCAGCGGACCGGGCAGAGATCTTTGCCTCTCACCTGGAGCGTCTGTTTCAGCCAAACCCTACCCAGGACACGGAGCACGTCGCAGCGGTCGAGCAATACCTTAGAGACTACTCCGAGGTACTGCCAGCCGCCGATGAAGACCCAGTGGTCATCTCCCCGGGCCAAGTGAAAAGGATCTTGACCCGGCTAAAACCCAAGAAGGCCCCCGGTACGGATGGAATAACGAATGCGGCCCTTCGACATCTACCAAACCGCACAGTAGTTGCCCTTGCAAGACTATATACGGGCATCCTCCGTACTGGCACTTTCCCATCAATATGGAAGACAGGCCGGGTGATAATGATACCTAAGCCCGGGAAGAATACTCTGAAGCCGGAGAGTTACCGGCCCATCACCCTCCTCCCAACAATCTCTAAGGTATTCGAAAAACTCCTGCTGCGACACCTCACCCCGCATATCGCTCCACGACCGGAACAATTCGGGTTCCGGTCGGAACACTCAACGACGCTCCAGCTGTCAAGGGTACTGCACCTCCTGACGGCGGCCGTCAACAAACGGGAATACGCCGCTGCAGTATTCCTTGACATGGAGAAGGCATTTGATAGAGTCTGGCATACCGGTCTGCTGTACAAGCTGGCCCTGTCAACAACGCCCCGCCGCATAGTGCAGGTGGTTTCCTCCTTCCTGACCAACAGGAAATTCACTGTTGCAGTAGAAAACTGCACTTCAAGCGTCCACAGCGTCCAAGCCGGGGTACCACAGGGCAGTTGCCTCTCGCCTGTGCTATACTCGCGTTACACCGACGATATTCCCGCCACGAACAACGTGACACTCGCGCTGTATGCAGATGATGCCGCTCTCATCACTACATCTTTGTCAGCCGCACATGCAGCGAAGAAAATGCAGCGCGCGTTGAATGATCTCCCCAACTGGCTAAGCAAGTGGAGATTGTCGGTGAACGCGGGTAAGACGCAGGCGATTATGGTCACCACCCGCGGGATAAAGACCACACCTAAATTGACCCTAGAAGGGACCGAGGTCGATTGGTCTGACTCCGCAAAATATCTAGGGGTCACCATCGACCGAAGACTAAACATGGCCAGGCATGTCAAACAGATTACATCACAAGTCAGAACCACCCGTTTCCTCCTTTATCCCATCCTAACCTCTCGTATCCCCATTAGAACAAAATTAACAATCTATAAAACTCATATTCGTCCCATCCTCACCTATGCTATCCCGTCTTGGCTCGCCCTAACAAGCGAGCCAAACCGAAAAAAACTCCGTGCGCAGCAAAACCTGGTGCTGCGCACCATCACCAATGCGCACTATTATGTGCGCAACGACGTCCTCCACCGCGACCTACGCTTGGAGTCGGTCGACGAGTTTGCGGTGCGCCTGGCGAGGAGCATGTTCGCGCGTGCCGACGCCTCGGATTGGCCTCACATCCAAGACCTGGCGCCGTGGCACGCGCGTCCCCCGGACGCCAAGCGCTTTCCGCGTGATCTCCTCACCGACGACCCTGCTCACACCCAGGATCTGACGCCAGAGTAAGCTGCTACACACTACACGCGACTTACTCAATCAATAATACTAAACAATCAGTTACTCTCATTTACTGTACAAGTTGTGACTAGGTTAATATAGGCGCAACGAGTACAGTACACATCCGTGCACAGCAACTCCACAACACTATTACCCACGCGTGGAACAATGGCGCAAGAGGCGCCTCAAGTCACTCTATACTCACCACAACGCCCCACTGGCCGCGGCGTGATCGGCTCGATCTGAAAGCGTCGTGGGCAGCGGGGCAATATTACGGTAGGGGGCGCCACCTAAGTCGCAAACCGTCCGCTGAACGGGCATCTGCTGGGCTTCCCCCGGGCAACCGGGGGTCTCACCTGGTAGGGCCCGATCGCACGGTTTAGCGTGAAACATTAGGGCGCCTCTGCTATGAAACAATTAGCAACTACTCACAACTCTGATCATAATATGATCAGCGTAAGGGACAAAAATCCCACCTGCGATCGCTTAGATGATAAGCAACCCAAAACCCATCCCATACTTCTATGGGATGCGACCCTGAAACTTTGAGTGGGGGACTAAGTCCCAGGGCTCAATCCTCGCACCCCTTGCGGGGTGCGTAGACGACCATAGTTGTTGTGCGATCTACAGTTGTGGACAATGTCCAGGCCGTGATGGTCGTTGATGCGTAGGCACTCACAACTACTATTATATCCGTTTCGTGATTGATTTGGCTCCTGGGGTATTTGTAGCTTCCAATTTTGAAAAATGGTTTGTTATTTATTTGTGGAATAAGTAAATCCTTATGTGTGTTTTGATTCAAAGGTTTCCTATAAAACGAGGCTATAATATGTTGCCGTCATGTTCATATTTTATAGGAAACCTTCGAACGTAGATTCAGATGCATATAAGATTTAATTTATTCCACTCAAATAAGATATACTTATGAAAATACTAGAAACAAAACATAAAATAGCGCCATCTAGCGGGCCAGACGTATGAGACATACAACGCCATCTCTACGCTCGGGTACTCTAATTTTACAATATGAAATAATCTTGCGTATAATATATCACTGAAAAGAAAAGAGAGATATATATCTCTCTTGTATATCTCGCTTAGAGCGAGATAGAACGGATTAACATGAGCTAGATAACAAACTGTACTGATTGATAAATTGAGCTGAGCGAGTATGTCTGCCGAGAGTGAGATAAATAAAGCAAATAACGATATTATTTTAACCATTTGATTTCCCTTCATACTTAACAGGCTTAAGACTGTCAACCTAGAATAAAGAACTGCGATAAAAGCGTGCGTGATAGTCAAATTAGGTTGGCGTATTTAGAAATCAGTGGCTATTTACATTAATTGGAATATACATTTTATGATTATAGGTATGTACATAAATTATCTGGTACGTAAAATAGTTATTTATATACATATTTACATTTCTGTACGTAAATAATTATTCCATGGATGTGCTTTATTTATTTATGCACATTATCATGTCAATCTGAATTGGAGCTTATAAAAAGTAATTGGGATAATTTTTTTGAAGCTAATCGTGTTCTTCTCTCATTTAAGATATAACCAGCCTTTGAAAATATGCGTTCACAGGGAACAATGTTGCCACAAGATTTAGACGCTTTAATACGTATTTAAATAGGTGTGGGTAAACGTTTCGTCTTGCATGCCACCACATCAGAGGATCTTCGGTTCGTAGTAACAACGGTTCTTGTATTATTTATCCACTTCAATAATACCGGCCAAAATTGAGTTCTCTGGCCTTAATAGCGCTACTTCTTTGTCAAATTCATCCCACATTGACCGAGTACTGTCCCTATCGTCAACATAGTCCCTAACGCTATAGTAGGGCAGTAGCATTTTTTATGAGAATTGTCTTAACGTGTGCTTTAAACTTCCCATCTATGAGATCAGTAATTGCTTTAGGTATCTTGTTATAAAATCGAATACAGTTTCCTAAGAATGAGTTATTGGTTTTTGACAATCTAAATTTAGGAACAACTATTTTATGTTTATTTCTAGTATTTATACAATGAATGTCGCTCTTTATACTAAACATTGGCAGGTTTTTACAGACAAACATAATATTTTCAAAAATGTAAAGGGAGGGCACTGTAAGTATATTAGTATTTTTTTAAATCTCTTTAAGTGATTCACAAGGGCCCATATCATAGATGGCACGAATGGCCCTTTTCTGTAATATAAATATTGAATCTACATCAGTCGCCGCTCCCTACAATAGAATGCCATATGACATTATGCTGTGGAAATACGCAAAATATACATGTCTGGCCGTAGCTTCGTCAGTTAGTTGCCTAATTTTTCTGACTGCAAATGCAGCAGAACTTAACCTATTGGACGGAGCCTTTATATGAGCGCCCCACTGTAATTTAGAATCAATGGTTATACCTAGAAAAATAGTTTCATTTACTATCTCGAGTTTGTTGCCTTCAAGAATTATTTCCAATTCGACTTGAGGTACATTTGGCAATGAAAACTTCAAACATTTGGTTTTATTACTATTCAATAAAAGGTTATTTGCAGCAAACCATCTAGACAGAGAGGATAAGCTATCATTAAGGTGTGTAACTTCATTGACATCAGGATCCCTGACTACATTAGGTAACGGTCCTGAAAACGAAGGCAATTTTGAATATGTCGTATTTTTAGAAAGTATTGACTCTGTTACAATCGGTGATAGAGACATGATGTCCCTTTCAACCATCATAAAGAAATACAATAAAGGCGTAAAACAATTATTACGCATGAATCGTTACAAAATTGGTGTTATTTTCGAACGTCCTGGTTTCGCCAATGCAGCGTTAATGAATCGAAAATTTCTGGATAGTTATAAAATGAAAGCAAGTATTCCTGCAGCCGCTACGGAGAATACAGGTGTTATTATGCATGTTCCTATTGATCTTAGCAACGAACACATCTACAACGCAATAACTAGCATAAAGAATATTATTTCTATTAGAAGATTTATGCGTCGTACTATTTCAGAGGGAGGGGGGGGTCCTTCCAGTCTACGAAGACGGTGTCCATCACATTCTCGTGTGCAGCGATACCCGATAGTGTCCATAGATAATACACTATAACCAGAGATAGATGCGCCACTGAGGTTTTCATATTAGAGTTGAGTCGCTCGCGAGTGAGATATATATCACTCCCAAAGAGCGAATCTCGCTCTCGCTCACTTTCAATTCAATTATATCTTTGAATCTTTTGTATCTAAAGAGCGACTGAGTAGTAAGGTTAATCAAATGATAATTTCATGAAATATGTAGCTGCTTGTTATAAATCATCGTAAATTAGTTATGCATACTACATACTGTGGTGCGGAGCACGATCTTACATATTCATTACATCACTTAATTATTCTTATATTGTATCGCTCGCGAGCGTAAGATAAAAATGATATATAATCTGTCAATGCTACCAAAAGAGCAGTTGGTGAGCGAGATATGGAACTCTATATCTATATCTTTGAATCCTACAGATTAGATGAATAAAAGATACATCACCGCCTTGCATAAGAAAGAGAAAGATAGTCGCATGCACCAAGAGCGAGCGGGAATGGAATATGTAACAAAAGAAAGTGTACGTTATACCTTCGTAATAAAGCACGATATGGGTTGCATTGCTTATTTCCCGTTGAATTTGGATTTAAAAGTATTTACGTACGTACCTAATTTGAACAGTTTTTGTTTTTATTTGAATTTTGAAATTCAGTTCATGAGTTCAACGTCACGCGTGAATTGACCCGTGCAGTTTGACCGTCGTTCGCTAATTGTTCGGAAGTAATAATGACTACGGAGTTTGATGAGTTTTTGTGTTGAAAATAAATAGTGTAAATAAATATAAGTACCTAATAATGATAAAGTCATCAGTCAGTACCTGTAAATAAAAAGTGTATGTAGGTATAGAAGCCTATCCCTTATAGTGTAAATAAAACTATTTTTTAAACATGCCTCCCGCAAATAGAAAACGTAGTGCCCTATGGAACCATTTTGACGAGGTAGATACGAAAAAAGCCAAGTGTTTATATTGTGCACTAGTGTTAAATTTACCTAGTGGAAACACCGGTAATTTAGGTAGACATATGAAGACGAAACATCCCACAATATCATTCGTCACTGAAAGACAACCAAATCCAATTCTAGAAGAACAGGATCAGGAAGTTTTGCCTGCTGATAACGCAGATGCATGGGTGCTTGTAACCGTAAATGGTTCATAATATTTTAAACCCGGAAAATATTGGTTAACTATTTCGGGACTTATAAAAGATATCCAGCATGAACTTGCCGTTTAATTCAGGAATGTAAATATATGAGTGTCTTAAGTTAGCGTCAAATTTAAGCTCTATCATTTCTGGAGAATTCGGCACGAATCTATGTGAAAATTTTGAAGGTCATCTGTGATGGAATCTTGTGGAATGTCTGTATTTTCGGAGTTTTCTATGTCACTAGTCTGATACACACTGTCATCGCTAACATGCATGTTTATAAGATTATAGTCACCGTCAGTCATCATGTTATGAGTATAATCACCGCAAACATAGCTGGGGTCATACCAACATTGTTGCTCGTCACCAGTATACAGCTCATTTACAGGGACACCTTGTTGCGGTTTGAATGGTGCTGGAGCAGTTCTCATGGTCACGTCACGATCATTCGCGAAGGCCTTGGGAGACTGGTAGCCTTGCGGCTGAGGTGGTCTATAGCCAAACTGTCCTACCTGAGGTCGGAAACCAATCTGTTGAGGTTGCCTAGGTCCAAATGCGGGTGGTCTATACCCTAACTGACCATGGGGCCTATATCCGAATTGAACCTGGGGCCTATATCCAAGCTGAGCCTATTGGGGTCGGTAACCAAACTGTTGTTTCGTATTATTTGGGCGTACAAAATTTTGATTAGGTATACCAAATTTAATTGTGGGAGGCTTAAAATTATTATACTGTAAAGGTGAATGAGTAAAATTGTTTTTATAACTGGTCGAATTAAAATCGCCTCTTTCGCGGGAAGGTAATAAAGAACCTTGTGAACGGTGTTGCAACATTTTACTACGTAAATTATATTGTTCTTGAAAGTTAACTTCTTCCAGTACATATTGTAAGGCTTCTTCCAAGGAGTTTGGATTTTTAATTCGCACAATCCTTACCATATGCTCTGGCAAATTGTACAAGAATACATTAAGCGAAGTATTATTATAAATCACTCGCTTAGCTTCCCTGAGCGTTTGAGAACTATTTTAGTTAACTTTAGATATCAGTATTGCACGAATATCTTGTATACGACTGCAAAAATCTAGATATGATTCATTAGGTTTAATTTTTAATGTTTCTAGTTCTATTGCCACGCACTCTTCACTTCTGGGATCCCCGAAATGTTGGACCAATAAAGACTTTAGTTCAGTATAAGTCTCAAACTCACCCCGTTCGCTAATTAAGGCTGCCGCGTTCCCTTTTAATTTACTCGTTATTGATTGCATTAAAAATTCATTTCTACCCATAGAGCCTTGATATCTTTCAATAACATATTCACACTTTCTTAACAATAAACTAAGTAATTTTGTTTCACCACTAAATTCGGGAATCAATTGCAACACTTCCCGGGGAATTTGTACCTCCAGTAATAGTGGTGGTGCAACGGAAGGAGCAGGCATAGCTCCTGCTTCCGCCATAGGTATTTGATCTTGAGGCATTTTTATTAGTTAAAAGTTAAAGAAAATTTTATTTTTTAATTTAATTTTAACTAGCTAGTTAATTATGTGAGCATAAAGCAAATGGTGCATGGGGAATATCTTAGTAGCTGCGTTATGTTGAATTTGTTGTACTTAACGTTTGCAGGAAACTAATATTCATTTGTTTTTAGGAGAAACTAATGAAGATGATGACGATGAGGTCACTCGAGATGCAATCATAAGTCCCGATGGGAACGGTGCTGAGGGTGCTGTGCAGATTACCCCGGATCCTTCCACGAGACCTGACGAGGACGTCAGTATGCCAGGAGAGGCCGTGTTAGATGCTGGGAACCCTACTTAAAGACTGTGACGTTACAAGCTTCGGGCCTATATAACCAGATGCAGCAGCCCACTCGGGTCTAAAAGACGAAATCGCCTTATTCCTCCGCGACCACCTTATTGACATTATGTTGATACAAGAGTCCTTTTTGAAACCCTCTCACAGGAACCCTAGAATTGCAAACTATGATATAGTGCGCAACGATAGGACCCACTCCCGTGGAGGAGGCACTCTTATCTACTATAAGAGATCCCTTTATTGCATGCCCCTAGATACCCCGTCCCTTTCCAATCTAGAGGCATCTGTGTGCAGAATAGGCATGACAGGTCATCAACCGATCACTATAGTGTCGGCTTACCAATCCCCCAATGCCCAAGACGATCCAATCCAATCGGATCTCGAAGCACTCTTCGATCTAGGCGACTCCGATCATCGTCCTGTGATCCTTCACCTCACCTCCCGCTTTGGCCCCACGGACACAGGGCTACCCCCTCAGACCATTGTGACGACGGACTGGAGGAAAGTTAGGCAACGCCTCAACGACCCCTCGTCCGCTCAGTTAGATAGAATTCCCGAATGCATAACGTCAGTCGCAGACACGCTAGGCGCGATCGACTCCCTCACCGGGCATGTACAGTCCGTCGTGGACGAGTGTTCACGGCGAGTTCCTGCGATGGAAGACCATCGCATGAAACTCCCTGACGATGTACGTGCACTGATGACGGAGAAGAACGCAGCCCTTAGAGCGTACTCATCTTTTCCCAGCGAACCCAATCGCCTCTTTATGCGCCACCTGCAGCGTGCTGTCAAGGAACGTATCAAGGAGTGCCGAGAGGCTAACTGGGATAAGATGTTGGGCGACTTAGAGCCAACCCACCTTGCGTTCTGGCATCTGCAACGGAAACTCAAATCCGAAACATCCAATGCTGTCCCCCCCCTCAACCGTCCCAACCAAAGGCCGGCCTTTGATGACGACGAAAAATCCGAATGCCTAGCTGACAGTCTAGAAGCGCAATGTTCCCCAAGCACTCTACCTGTAGACCAAGCTCACCTCAAAAAGGTTGACGCTGAAGTCGAACGTAGAGCAGCTATTCCGCCTGCCGAGGACCCTGACGACCCCCTCCCTCCGGTCACGGCAGACGAGGTCAGAAATCTCGTGAATAAGATTCACCCTCGCAAAGCCCCCGGCTCTGACGGTATCACCAACAAGGTGATTAAACTCTTCCCCGAACGTCTTATCGCCTTAATGACCGTCATCTTCAATGCGGCATTAAACAATAACCTATTTCCGCATACGTGGAAACAGGCCACCGTTATCGGTATTCCTAAACCCGGTAAGCCCAAGTGCGAGCCTTCCAGCTATCGCCCCATAAGCCTTCTCAATTCTCTTGCGAAGATTTATGAGCGGATTATCTATTCCCGATTAAAGGATTATGCCGATTCCAAGAAACTCATTCCCGACGAACAGTTTGGTTTTAGAACCAAACACTCGTGTGTACAACAAGTCCACCGACTAGTTGAACACATCACGTTCGGATTCTCACGCGGCCTGATGACGGGAGTCCTCTTTTTCGATGTTGCGAAAGCATTTGACAAAGTCTGGCACAATGGCTTATTATATAAGTTGTACCAACTCGGAGTGCCTGACCGTCTCGTTCTCATCATACGAGACTTCTTGTCAAATCGCAGTTTCCGATATCGAATCACGGGCGCTCTCTCTTCCCCCCACCCCATTAGAGCCGGAGTCCCACAAGGATCCGTGCTAGCCCCATTATTGTTCACACTGTACACCAGTGACCTCCCCAAAAGACCTGCTAATACGACCCAATTAGCACTGTTCGCAGATGACACGGCCATATTCTACTCTGGTAGCAGTCCCGATAGTATAACTAAGATCCTCCAAACCACAGCCAACGTCTACGGTAAATGGTTTAGGAAATGGCGGATCGAAGTTAACCCTATCAAAAGTAAAGCCGTCCTATTTTGCAAATTAGGCGACGACCACCCACGCTTCAGGGAGATCTCGATGCTGGGCCAATCGGTTCCTTGGGAACCGCACGCCAAGTATCTTGGAGTCACCCTAGACAAAAAACTGACCTTCATTCCCCACACAAAGATGGTGCGTGCCCGCGCTGCCTTTGTGCTCGGTCGCCTTCACTATATTCTGAACGCTCGTAGTAAATTATCCCTTAGAAATAAGGTGAGAATTTACACCACATGCATTCGACCCATCATGACCTATGCCAGCCCAGTGTTCGCACACGCCGAATCATACCCACTCCGTAGATTAGAAACCCTCCAAACCCGTTTCATGCGCAAGGCCACCGGAGCGCCTCTGTACATGCGAAACGACCAACTCCATTTCGACCTTAACTTGCCGACCATCAGGCAATTTATGAAACAAGCGTCCAAACGCTATCTCGATTCTGCCCTGTCCCACCCAAATCCCCTTGTGGTATCAGCCGCCGACTACGAACCCTCCCGTATCAGTAGAGTACGCCGCCCGAGGCACGTTCTGGTCGATCCAGACGATAAAATCACGTTAGATCACATGAAGAGACTCGCGTTGTCTCGTTCACTGAACACCCGACCGTTGTACCGCCCTCGCCGCCGAGGATGCCCGCCTCACCGACGTCGCGGAGGCCTATCGCCGCGTCACCTTCCCGTTCAAGTTAGCACTTCTCCCTCCCGTCTCTTGCTCGCGCCGGCCCGTGCCGAGCCTGTAGCTTTAAATGTCCCTTAATACAATTTAAATAATACCGATCCAGCTGTCCCCAAAACAATAGCTTGATATCCCCAGCAACGCCCTAAGCCGAGGTCCGTGTCCCGCAGGGGGCGCCCTTAGCGAAAGTTGCTTAGTTTTTAATAATTAATTTAAGCCTGGCTGGAGGCCTCTTTTGGCTTCGCCAGCAAATGACCGGTTAAGCAACCACATTTCAAACCACTCGGGTCTCTTTTTCGTAAGGTCGGCGATCGAGGCGGACTTTCCACTTCAATCGGAATTATTTTGTTTAAACTTAATATTTATCATAGTTTTCCTAATCAATTCTTTATTTCTGATAGTTTGATTTATTGTGTTGTTGAATTATATTTTTTTTAAGCAAAAGTATTGTGTTTTGCTAAAAATGAATTACCTATTAACAATACCACATTAGATTGATTATCTAGTTGCAATTTTGCAACTTTCTTGATAATTTGACTATATTGTAAGTTGGGATAGCAATAGTTTGAAACATTATGTGTCAAATTATTATGTAAAATAGATCCTAACCCTACTCCCAATTCATCTGTCACAATTCGTTACGGGTTGAGCCACCTCAGGTAAGGTGACAGCAGGCTGTAGCTCAGAATTTGGAGGACAGTGGGTACAGCAACATGAGAGATTGTTTGTCAGAGACTCAAATCTCTCAGGATTGTACTTTACCAGGTCCATCAGCTCACTGGCCTCTATCAAGCGCTCACTAAGTTGCTCTTGGGATTGTTCATATCTTTTGAATATATCTACTAAAGTGATTTCCTTATGTAGTAGCTCATCCCGCAATCGCTTTGTGTCCACATCATATATGGCCTTACTGTGCTCTAGATCAAAAGAACATTTATCCAATTCAGATAATAAGTTAATACGTTCTCTTCTAAGGCTAAAATTAAATTTGCAAAGTTTGTGCTGCTTTATGGTCATCCTATATTTCTTAACTAACTTTTTCATTTTAATATATTTTTTAAACTTGTTACGACTTAATATTAATGTACGCTGCGTGATGGTATCATCCCCAGTCAAGTCAATCGTTACAGCTGATGAGCATACAGGGGTGGCCACGCTGCCTACCAACTGGTTGTAAAGCCTCTGTGTTAGTGGCCTACTCAGTTACTTTGGTGGATTCTAATAAACATATAGCCTTATGGGCTTCACTTAGTTCCAACTCGAGTGCTGATATACGGTTCAAAGCTAACTCATGAGTGTCACTGCACTGTTGGAATGATGACACAATTTGATGCAGTTGTGTACGTTGGTCGTGTAAGTCCATGTGTTGAATGTGAAGTTCTGCCAGCTCTTTCTTGAGTGAGCTGTTTTTGTCAATTATGTTTTTTACTTCTACTTCGCTGTCATCCCTTTCCTGCAGCAATAGTTGGCACAGGGCTTTAGAAGACTCCAGTTCTTTCAAACTTGCTCTTAGCTTGTTCTCCATATCTTTACCAGTTGCTCTACGGGTCATCATTTTTCTACTAATATTCCAGTCACCTAGAATGTGAAAAAGATAGCTCAATGGCAGTATTCCAGGTGAGATATATAAGGGAGGTATAATTAGAAGAAAAGTTTTCAAGAGGAAGATTAAAATATTGACTAGTGAATAGAAAAGGCAGAAAAGTGGATAAGAAAGGGTAAGTTACTAAGAAAATAAATAGCTGTACAAATGGTCTAGATGTCTAATGGATAAAGACTTAGTTTTTGAATATTTAATACTAAGTATGTCTGTCTATTATGTAAATAACAATGACCAAAAGACTAAGGAAATTTAACAGTCATGGGGCACAATCATTAAAGTTGGTAGGTAGGTTGGTATTATTTGAATTAAGTGAATAATTTATATTGAATACTATAGTCGAAAGGTTTAGTTATTGTAGCTAGTTATGTTGCCAACCCTTCGCTGACGTAGCGCTATAGGCCCTCACGCAGCGCCTCCTTATCTAGCAGTACCGGACATGTATGTTTAGTCTATAAGATAGTATTAGGTATCCTTTCTATTTTAATTTTAGATTTAACGTTAAGGTTTTTAGTCTTACATCAAACTCTGTAAGCTCGGGTCGTAAATAATACAATCTTATTACGAACTCTCATATATTAATTTTATTTCTAGTTTTTAAAAAGCCGTTTTCCCGCTCCCGAAATCTAACTGGCGCAGCCGGTAGGATTGCCGGTTGTTGCTACCGCGAAAAGTCGTGAAAATCCTTGACTGAACTTTATCGCGAGTGGTAACAAAGTATACATAGAGTACGCTATAGCTTAAAATCAGTAAGGCGCTCTGTAGCTGGCAATCCGCGAAACAAATAAATAAGTTACGATAACGCGGGGTGAGCAGAGATGGTGATAATTTATTCGGCGGTTGGACAGTGAGTAACCTTCTACTTCCTTCCCCAATATCCTCACAAATGTTAATATCATTTTAACTTAGAGTATACTTTTGTGTGTTTTTTATATTCTCTGAAAAACCATATTGTATGCATTATTATAGTTATTTAAGTGTGAATATAATTGTGTGAATTAAGTGCTAGTAAAATAAAAAATATAGTGAGATAATATCTTTCCTATATTATTACACACTTTCGTGAAATATTTAATTTACAATTTTACTTTAATTCAACATTAGGTTTAATTTTTAACAATAAATTTTTCTTTAACTTTTAACTAATAAAAATGCCTCAAGATCAAATACCTATGGCGGAAGCAGGAGCTATGCCTGCTCCTTCCGTTACACCACCACTATTACTGGAGGTACAAATTCCCCGGGAAGTGTTGCAATTAATTCCCGAATTTAGTGGTGAAACAAAATTACTTAGTTTATTGTTAAGAAAGTGTGAATATGTTATTGAAAGATATCAAGGCTCTATGGGTAGAAATGAATTTATAATGCAATCAATAACGAGTAAATTAAAAGGGAACGCGGCAGCCTTAATTAGCGAACGGGGTGAGTTTGAGACTTATACTGAACTAAAGTCTTTATTGGTCCAACATTTCGGGGATCCCAGAAGTGAAGAGTGCGTGGCAATAGAACTAGAAACATTAAAAATTAAACCTAATGAATCATATCTAAATTTTTGCAGTCGTATACAAGATATTCGTGCAATACTGATATCTAAAGTTAACTAAAATAGTTCTCAAACGCTCAGGGAAGCTAAGCGAGTGATTTATAATAATACTTCGCTTAATGTATTCTTGTACAATTTGCCAGAGCATATGGTAAGGATTGTGCGAATTAAAAATCCAAACTCCTTGGAAGAAGCCTTACAATATGTACTGGAAGAAGTTAACTTTCAAGAACAATATAATTTACGTAGTAAAATGTTGCAACACCGTTCACAAGGTTCTTTATTACCTTCCTTCTTTATCAACATTTTGTACGCCCAAATAATACGAATCAACAGTTTGGTTACCGACCCCAATTGACTCAGCTTGGATATAGGCCCCAGGTTCAATTCGGATATAGGCCCCATGGTCAGTTAGGGTATAGACCACCCGCATTTGGACCTAGGCAACCTCAACAGATTGGTTTCCGACCTCAGGTAGGACAGTTTGGCTATAGACCACCTCAGCCGCAAGGCTACCAGTCTCCCAAGGCCTTCGCGAATGATCGTGACGTGACCATGAGAACTGCTCCAGCACCATTCTAACCGCAACAAGGTGTCCCTGTAAATGAGCTGTATACTGGTGACGAGCAACAATGTTGGTATGACCCCAGCTATGTTTGCGATGATTATACTCATAACATGATGACTGACGGTGACTATAATCTTATAAACATGCATGTTAGCGATGACAGTGTGTATCAGACTAGTGACATAGAAAACTCCGAAAATACAGACATTCCACAAGATTCCATCACAGATGACCTTCAAAATTTTCACATAGATTCGTGCCGAATTCTCCAGAAATGATAGAGCTTAAATTTGACGCTAACTTAAGACACTCATATATTTACATTCCTGAATTAAACGGCAAGTTCATGCTGGATACCGGAAGCACGAGATCTTTTATAAGTCCCGAAATAGTTAACCAATATTTTCCGGGTTTAAAATATTATGAACCATTTACGGTTACAAGCACCCATGCATCTAGCGTTCATAATGAAGTGGCTGATCTACCTTTATTTTCCATTTTCAAGGACAACGGTTACCATAAATTTTATATATATACCGTTGACGAAAGATATGATGGGTTAATCGGAATGGACTTAATGTCCCGACTAAACGCCGACATATGTTTGAAGGACAAGACCTTGAAGACTAGGTGCGCTAACATTCCCATTGTTTACACTAATGAAATTCAGTTAACTTTAGATCCGCGCTCAGAACATAGGGTTAAATTGCCTGTTAATCAGAAAGATGGTCTCGCTATTTTAGACTTCCAAGAATTTCACGATGGCGTTCGAATGCCAGCAGCTATTGTTAAATGTGAAAATTATTTCGCTTCCACTGTAATACAGAATACTACTGACTTTAAAATGACATTAACAATCACAGCTCCTTTCAAGGTTACTAAATTTAATAATGATGAGTGTATAGCCCATTCATTGCCATCAACGACCCATTTGCGTTGATTGATTTTACACTGTCATGCCACCAACGCAACCGTATGCGTTGAGATATCTCCTAACGGTTTTTTTGTTTTACTAAAAAACGGTAGGATATATTGAAAATATCTGGCAATATTTAGGGGAAGAACAATTTTTTTAATATAGTAACACTGCTGGTTTTCGCTTTGACCTGTCACTTCTTGTTTTGTAAATGCGAAACGGTTGATGCCGAAAAGTTCTATTTTGATTTTGGAAATAATTAATGTTTAATTGTGTTCTAACCATATATTTGTATATTGCGAGTGAAAGGTAAGCAATATTATTACTTTTATAATCATATTTCATTGTTTCGTTTAGTAGTTTTTAAATAAAATCCCATGCACGCACACGGTGCGTTCTTTGGCATAACATTATATACCTATGTTGAATGGTTTCATGCATAAGTAACAAACAAATCATGCCAAAAAATATTCATCATATCAGCCACAGGACGTCCACTGCTGAACAAAGGCCTCCCCCTTAGATTTCCACAACGAGCGGTCACATGCCGCTCTCGTCCAACGACTCCCAGCGACCTTCACCAGGTCGTCTGTCCACCTCGTTGGAGGTCGTCCCACGCTGCGTTTTCCGGTGCGCGGTCTCCATTCGAGAACCTTTGTGCCCCAACGGCCATCAGTTCTACGAGCAATGTGCCCTGCCCATTGCCACTTCAGTTTACTAATCCTTTCAGCTATGTCGACAACTTTAGTTCTTCTACGGATCTCCTCATTTCTGATTCGATCTCGTAGAGAAATACCAAGCATAGCTCTCTCCATAGCTCGCTGAGTGACCTTGAGCTTTCTTATGAGGCCCATTGTGAGTGACCACGTCTCTGTTCCATATGTCATCACTGGTAACACACACTGGTTAAAGACTTGCGTCTTGAGGCATTGCGGTATTGTTGACGAAAAGACGTTGCGAAGTTTCCCGAACGCTGCCCAGCCGAGTCGGATTCGACGATTGACCTCTTTCTCGAAGTTGGACCTACCTAACTGGACAGTTTGTCCTAGGTAGACATACTCGTCAACAACTTCGAGAACAGAGCTCCCAACGGATATTGGGATGGGCACGACATGGGCATTTGACATGACTTTTGTCTTGCCCATGTTCATCTTAAGGCCCACCTGTTGGGAAACTCTGTTGAGATCATCGAGCATTGTGCTGAGCTCTTGCAGCGATTCTGCCATGACTACGATGTCATCGGCAAATCGAAGGTGAGTGATATACTCGCCATTGATGTTAATGCCGAATCCTTTCCACTCCAGTAGCTTGAAGGCATCCTCCATTGCAGCGGTGAACAGTTTCGGGGAAATGACGTCCCCCTGTCTCACACCTCTCTGCAATGGAATTGCCCCCGTGCTCTGTTCATGTACTCGGACCGACATGGTGGCGTTTCTGTATAAGCACTTCAACACTTCAATGTACCGATAGTCAATCTGGCACCGCTGCAGAGATTGCAGCACTGCCCAGGTTTCGATCGAATCGAAGGCTTTCTCATAGTCCACAAACGCCAAGCATAGTGGCAGATTATACTCCTCGGTCTTCTGTATAACCTGCCGCAGCGTATGGATGTGGTCTATGGTACTGAAACCTTTTCGGAAACCGGCTTGTTCGGGAGGCTGGAAGTCATCAAACCTGCGCTCGAGACGATTCGTGATGACCCTTGAAAACAGCTTATAAACATGGCTCAGAAGTGAGATGGGTCTATAATTCTTCAATGTGTTATCATTGTTGTATCATGTTATCACCCTTTTTGAAGAAGAGCACCACCTCACCTCTGTTCCACGCTTCCGGCGTTGTGCCCTCGAGTAAGACGGAATTGAATAGCTTCTGAAGGACTTTAAGTAACGGTGTTCCACCCGCTTTCAGAAGCTCTGTCGTAATTCCGTCTCCACCCGGCGCCTTGTTATTTAAATATAAAATATTAAAAATATTAATATTAAAAAATATTCACGTTGGTATTATTATTGTTTTAATCTATTTTAAATTATTGATTTTAAATTTAACAATCGTAAACCGGAAAAAAAATTAAGTAGATAGTTATTTTAAATGACTTTTTTTTTCGATTCCAGATAGACAACTAGTTGTGGCAGTACCTAAAAATTACATACATATTTATTTGCGAATAGAATTCCACTAAATCGTAAGTGTCCATTTAGCTACATTAATTGACTAACAAACCGCTAACTTTTTCTTTGCATGGTTGATTTGTTTAGCATATTTCTTCTAAAATAAATTCTTATCATTCAACTTTAGATTTCATTTTCGAAAAGTATGGTAACTTTATGTGATATTTATGTTCCAAATAATTGTAAGAAAAACGCTTTGTGATCGGTAATACTTTTATTTGCACAAGTACACTGCTTCACAGTCACACAACAACTGGCTTCTTTTTCGTAGCGACATCTACGAACCAAACTAAAGTGACATTCTCCCCTACCATGAAACACTGCTTTATCGTCACATCCGTTATGTCAAAAGTGTTGACATAGTAAATATAAATCAAATCATTTAATATTTACAAATCAAATAATATTTAACACTTAAATCAAGGCAATCATAACACTCGGCCATCCGACGGCGTGTTATCTCCGAAACACGCAATAATCATAACACAGTCATGTCACAATAGCAGTGAAAATTATAACTTAACTAAACTATATATACATACATATTTTTAGGAATTAAATTATTTTATTTTCGGAATCTTTCACAACGTAAGTTTTGATGCTCGATATTATGTGTATACCGATAACAATTCATTTGCACAAAAAGTAAGTCTTAATTATCTACTTAATAATATTATATACTATACAATAATAAAAATTACTCGTCTGAATCCGACTTAGTTTCAGAATCAGATGAATCCGATTCAGAACTAGAGGATTTGTTTATTCCTAGCAATTTCACGTGAATGCTAATGGGCGCATTCTAGCTGCAATTATTACACTGTCATATATTTTTTTGTATTTAACCCTGGCACATTGACGGCTTCGTATCTATCATTGCTTAAGCGTTTTGCTATTTTATATGGACCTATAAATTTAGGGAGCAATTTCCTACTCCTGCCATCATTATTAAAATAGTGCTTTTTACTAAATCACCCACTAAATAAGAAGAAACTGCTGCCGGGTCCTTTGGAGTCTGAAGGTTTCCTTCATGCGTTTTTGACTTTTAATATTAATATTAACAGAGGCTTAAAATCTTATTAAATCAAAGTCGCAGTTGGCGATAAATCTGTTTCTTCCAGAGGAGTCTCATTATTATAATTTTTTTAAACATGTTCTTAGTAGAACCCTTGAATTTAACTCTAAATTGTAATTCTGATGCACTTTTAGTTAATGTTTTCCTACGCGCATTATGCATGCGTCATACTCGTGAACGGGTGCCGTTATGTGGGACTGGTCAGTCTTTACTGCCATGCAATATTGTTGAATGGCGCATCATTATTATTTTACTGGTTTTCACGCTGGCAGTGCATGATTCTCACGTACGTTAATTCTGTTTGCAACTATCAACAAGGTAATGTAATATTTATTTTAGTTTAAAAGTGTATGAAGCTTCTAGCCGGTCCTTCTCCGTAGTACCGACGGCTTGGAACCGCGCCACCACATTCTGACTATTCATAAGCGCCTGCAAATGGCTCACACGAGCAAAAATAGTTGTGAATTTGAATTACAGGCACGGAAAACTTTAGACCTAAGAGGTAGGGACCATTTTTTTCAAGGAACAAACCACATCTAATATTTCTAGTTTGTAAGAATGCAAATGAGGTTAGTCTGCTGTTGTCTGCCTATTGAAATAGGCTGGTTTTGATACTCTAGGCAATGTTTGCCACTGCACTAAGATTCCCCCTAGTCCCAAAGAACTAGGACATGCATGCAGCTCAGTATCACATTTCGGGTCATAAAGAGCTAACAGTTGACGATCTACTAGTTTACTTTTAAGATTTGAAAGGAAATATCTTGATCGTGTCCCCACTTCCATGATCAACAATTTTTGAGTGATTAGTTAATGGTCTAGCAATCTCTCATTTTATTGTTGCGGACTCTTATGTTTAAAACATAGTCTAGAATCTCTATTTTTTGATGATTATTGGACTTTGATTCCTGCACGTTGTCATTTTTTTTTTCTAAATCGTCAACGTACTCCCTAACTTTATGATGTTCATAGTGCGATAATCGATAGGGTCTTTATACAACTGGGGTTTTGTCATAGAGGTCTATATTCAAGACTTTCTGCTTAGCGCAGTCTATTTCATCAAGATTCTGAGCAAAACACAAAAATTCTAAAACTTGATACAGATGCTCGAAAATAAACTGATCAAGATACTGCCCGATTATAGTATATGATTTATTAACTGGTAAAAGCTCCTGAGAGTTTGTATCCGCACAGATAATTATCTAAACACCTTAGTTTCTGGTATAGGATTTACTCTGGCTATTAAAATATCAGCTTGAAGCCCTAAAAGGGACTGTCGTAAATTAAGTAACAAATATAATTGCTTTACTATGATTTATCTTGAAGCAGCTTTAATTAAAATGGTATTCCTGATTAGACTTCATTCGCGTCATCACCTGAGTAAGGTTCCTTAGCATATACTTCTATTAAGCCACCTCTGACTATGATCATATCGTATTCCACGTATATATCTAAAGTGCCAATTGGTTTATCAGTAACTTTATTAAATGGGGTATGATACAAAAACAATTTATCTCCTGCTATAACTTAATCTTTCACAACGGGCTGTCTAGTCACACAGTAGGTAGTTCTGTAAATTTCTGTCCTATTGTAACTGGTGCTGGTAAATACTCCTCATTAACAGCCAAAATCAACAGAGTTTCGACTTTGTCAACACTAATTTGAACAGACTGGGATTTTTGGATCAATAACCACATTATTAAATCTCTTACCATTGGCAGGACTTTACTATTTTCTTTAAGAAGGACATTCACTACCGAAATCTATATATGCATCAGAGATAGTACAATTACATTAATACAAATATTCTTTAAAAAAAACTTTTTGTTAGTGTTCAATAAAGCCCATATATTTTATATTGTGGAATGGGATTGTTCGTAATTATCGACATTATTTACATAATGACCCATCTCGTTGTAATCAATACATTTTGTTCCTGAATTTATATCCAATACTTTTTTTTTAACAGATTGTTGGTCCTGCCTATTGACGAATGAGACAAGCAAAGGCTTCCTATTGCAGTTGTCCGAATTATGACATACCATATCGCACTTGCAACATTTGATTATTAGTTTGGGACAACGATAGTAGTTGTGTCTCCGCTCATGACAGTTGAAACACGACAGCTCGTTGATCCTATTAGGGTAACCGTAAGACTACCTTTATAGTTATAAGTGCTACAAAAATAGTTTTGAATGAATTAAACGAACCCCCCATGTGATAGGTTGCTGAGAAGCTAAATAATTTAACAAAATTTCATGTTGTTTACACTTATGTGCATGTGCTCGGTTTCTAATAAACTATTTCTTATACCATAAATTATACAATCAACGGTCTTACGGCCATCAATTTCACACTTACTAAAAGAGTTTTCCAAAACTTACATTGCTTGGAAAAGCTTTCTTTCATTTGAGACTGCCACTTTTTCCACGTGCAATTGAGCGTTGGCAAAGATTCGTACCGCCTTCTTGCATTATTAATTATTAATCCGCAGTATTTTAACCATTGCTCAATATCTTGGGATCTAATATCAGGATCGAAGTCTAGGACTACATTAGTTCGAGTGTTCTTACTAGAGACTTTCTGTACCGCAGCTATAATTTTCAGCATCCTTCAGGAGCTCGCCTGATCTTGGAAGGTATTCCTTCAAATTCACTTGATGTAGACCTTGGGTGTCGCGTCTTGGACGTTCTGGGATGTAGCTCTCATCACACTCTGGGGTGAAGCTCTTATCTTGTTTGCCAATATGTCTCAAAATATCAATACACCAGCATGGCTTGGACGTAAACACATTAGCTCCCATTCAAAAGCACACATACGTGGCTCGACAAGAGCACACATTCATGGCTCGACAAGAGCACATATACACGGCTCGACAAGAGCACACATACATGGCTCGACAAGAGCACACCTACATGGCTCGACAATAGCACACCTACATGGCTCGACAATAGCACACATACATGCTTCATAAGGGCACACATACATGGCCCGACAAGAGCACACCTACATGGCTCGACAATAGCACACATACATGGCTTGACAAGGGCACACATACATGGCCCGACAAGAGCACACCTACATGGCTCGACAAGAGCACACCTACATGGCTCGACAAGAGCACACCTACATGGCTCGACAATAGCACACATACATGGCTTGACAAGGGCACACATACATGGCCCGACAAGAGCACACCTACATGGCTCGACAATAGCACACATACATGGCCCGACAAGAGCACACATACATGGCTTGACAAGGGCACACATACATGGCCCGACAAGAGCACACCTACATGGCTCGACGATAGCACACATACATGGCTTGACAAGGGCACACATACATGGCCCGACAAGAGCACACCTACATGGCTCGACAATAGCACACATGCATGGCTTGACAAGGGCACACATACATGGCCCGACAAGAGCACACCTACATGGCTCAATATCATTCTTACTTTTCATTTTCAATGTCATATTCTGTAGAGTTTGAATCCTTATACAATTAATTATAAACCTACCTGGTTTAATATTACTCAAATATAACTTCTTTAATAAAAACACCTACATGGCAAGATTTTTAGCACACCTACATGGCTCAATATAATTTTTACTTTTCATTTTCCTTGTCATATTCTATAAAGTTTGCATCCTTATAAAATTAATTATGTAGCTGCCTGGTTTAATATTACTCAAATATAACTTCTTTAATAAAAACACCTACATGGCAAGATTTTTAGCACACCTACATGGCAAGATTTTTAGCACACCTACATGGCTCAACATAATTTTAACTTTTCATTTTCCATGTCATATTCTATAAAGTTTGCATCTTTATAAAATTAATTATGTAGCTGCCTGGTTTAATATTACTCAAATATAACTTCTTTAATAAAAACACCTATATGGCAAGATAAAAAGCACACCTACATGGCTCAATAAATCATTTTTACTTTTCATTTTCAATGTCATATTCTATGAAGTTTGAATGTTTATACAGTTAATTATGTAGCTGCCTGGTTTAATATTACTCGATTATAACTTCTTCATTATAATATTTGAACAAAAATACCAACAATAAAAGTAAAAATAAAAACAAACTCACAATTTTCCTTAGGCATGGCTCGCAGGTTATCCCACTTCTGATATGTAAGAAAAACGCTTTGTGATCGGTAATACTTTTATTTGCACAAGTACACTGCTTCACAGTCACACAACAACTGGCTTCTTTTTCGTAGCGACATCTACGAACCAAACTAAAGTGACATTCTCCCCTACCATGAAACACTGCTTTATCGTCACATCCGTTATGTCAAAAGTGTTGACATAGTAAATATAAATCAAATCATTTAATATTTACAAATCAAATAATATTTAACACTTAAATCAAGGCAATCATAACATAATATAGAAGCTTAAATTCATCTTATTGGATTTAGAGTGAGGTCTCGTTCTCAGCATGCATGCTTTTATTTGATAACAGCATTAAAAACAACATCTGCCATCTTAGATGTTCCACCATGTTTTTATCATGTTTCACCATGTTTATACAAAAATATTGTTGTTATGCCCCTTCCACAAGTTTGTATTTTTTGTAGGTAAATTCTAGAGATCTTCGAAGAATATACAGAATATACTATCCATAACTCTTAGACAAATTAATATATCTAAGATGGTAATATTGCTGGACGTGGATGATTACTTCGAACGTACAGACTTTTATTTATTTTGGCAACAAAATTTAAAATGGCCATGGCCAGTGACACATTTTATAAGAAGTGACCTATGTTATGGTTGTGGTCAAAATACAAATGTGTACTCACTGCAACATTTTGTTTTCGTTAATGAAACGGAAATGATTCAAAAATTGTTTTTTTGCAACTTTTTTTGGTGCCAAATATGTAATTTTTCTATCTATGAACACTATCCAACCGATCAATGTTTTTTTTGTAATTAACTAACTTACTAAAATAAATGTTCAGCTAACATAACTTTGGGTGTTTGTTATTATTGCATGTTTTTCTGGCTATATAGCATTTTGCTTATGACTGCTTCGGTGTCATGAAAGAAAAAAATAACCATTAAATATATTATATCTATTACAATGATGTGGTTTGAGTAAATACCAATTTTTGGTTTTCAGTTCCAATTTTTTCTTTTTGACAATGAAACGAAGAAGTGATAAATTACTAGAACTGGCTTTAGATACAGAAGATCTGGGCCTCGATAGTAACAACAGCTGCGTGTCACCGAAAAGACGTTTCACTATTCATGAAATCCCGTCTCCACAAGCGTTTGAATCTGTGACGACAGAACCTAAAATATCTGCACCAGCTAAAAGATCAAAGCGTGCCAAATCACTGTTTTTTGATTCACGGCAAAGTGATTTTGGAAACTTGGCTGTAACTTCCGTTGATTCATTAGGTGAATGCAGTACATCGATTGCACCTCCGGAAAACAAATCTAAATGTAAAGATAGCGATGTCACACTTTCAACTTCATCAACTAGTCCACATCAAGATAAATATGTGTCTATTCAAAAAAAAGAATCTCCGCCTTTCAACTCCAATGTTCTAATTGAACCCAAACCATCCACCAGCAAACATTCTGACTATTCATATTCTTTTCCAGCCGATAAAAACGTTTCCTTTTTAAATAAGGGTGTGAAAACAAGGGGTGGAATGCGCCGAAATACAGGAATTAAGATTATCAAATCTCAAAAGGTAGACATACAACATGGAAAAGCAATTTTGATTGATGATATACATGAAAATGACAGAAAAACTGATGAAAACGAAAAACAAACAGCAGATTTAGATGAAACATTGCAGAATTTTGATTTAATAGATCAATTGGAAAATATGTTTGAAGAAGACGGGGAAGAAAAACCTAAAGAAATAGAAAAACTACCTCCTTCAAAAATATTGACTGAAGAAGATTTAATAAAGCTGTTGGAGTTAGATAATGATGATTTAGAAACGGAACTTTGTCAGCAAATTTCATCAGACGATTACTTATCTGATTCTAGTGAAGACACAGCTCTATTGACCGGTAATACGCCGCTAGAAAGTGAAGAGAATAATACAATACAATCATCACGATTGACTGACGAATGGAAAAGTGACCGCGATCATACAATTGTACCAATAGATTTTGATGAACTTGACAAAACACTAAAAATATTGCCCGAAACAAACGATCCATATGATTATTTTCGATTGATTGCTACGGTTGAGTTTTTTACAATGCTTGTCACAAACATTAACAATTATGCGTCCAAGTTGTTATCAACGATAGTAGATCCTAAAAGCAGAATGAGACTATGGAAAGATGTGACTATTTCAGAAATTAAGACATTTTTAGGCATTTTATTTCACATGGGCACTATTAAATTAAATCGTGTCACAGACTACTGGAAAAAACATCCACTATTTAATTTACCAGCCTTTTCGAAACACATGAGCAGAAATAGATTTCTGCTAATAATGAGAGCATTGAATTTCGAAGATGAAGTTTCCGATAATAGACTGTCGAAAATAAACAGCTTAATTAATTTTTTTAACAAGCGAATGAAAGACATTTATTCCCCTTCTAAAAATCTAGCTATTGATGAGTCAATGGTATTATTTCGGGGTCGTTTGATATTTCGGCAATATCTCAAGGGCAAAAAGCACCCCTACGGAATAAAGCTTTATATCTTAACCGACGAATACGGAGTCGTTATGAAGACCATCGTATATGCCGGCGCTTCGGATGATGTAGTAGGTGGTAGCAATCATACTGAAAAAGTTGTTTTAAATTTACTTGCAGACTATTTAAACAAAGGTTATTCTGTTTATATGGACAATTTTTATAATTCGGTCAATCTTGTAAACAAATTATTGGCTTTTAAAACTTATTGTACCGGCACTTTACGCACGAACCGAAAAAACAACCCAAAAGACTTACTCCAAACAAAATTACGACGTGGTGAAATGATATCAAAATACAATAGCAGTGGCATTTGTGTGACAAAATGGAAAGATCGACGAGACGTTCTCATGATTTCATCTCAGTATGGAGCAAGTATGGTCAATGTTACCAATCGGCGTGGTGAAACAATTTCCAAGCCCGAACTTGTTGTAAAATACAACAAATACATGGGTGGTATAGATCACCAAGATCAAATGCTCGCATACTACTCATGCGAGCACAAGACCATACGATGGTACAAAAAGTTAGGGATTCATGTGTTCCAACAAATGCTTTATAACTCCTATTCATTGCACAACATTTTCTCGACAAAGAAATCGTTTTACGATTACAGACTTCAAGTTATAACAAAATTATTAAATGAAGATGTAGAAGACGCAACGCGGAGTTCAGTCTCAACAAATAAAGTGCACGTCTTACAACAGTGCTCTCGTGCAAAAGCTGGGAACAAAAATAAAATTTTACGACGACGGTGTCGGCACTGTTGGGCAACAAAAAATATCAGAAAAGATACTACATATTTCTGTCCCGATTGTCCCGAGCAATTCGGGTTTTGTATTGACAATTGCTTTAAAGAATATCACAGTTATTGATAATTTAAAAAAAATATTGGTGACATCGATAACATCTCACAGTCCTTATAATATTACATATACACACTCATATCAGTTTGAATAAATAAATAAATAAAATAAATATCGAATTTTTTTGTCGGTTAAAAAATAAAACTTCTCACAATATTATGTTAATTAATTATGTTGCATAATACAATCCAAACGTCAACGCAAAAGGGTAGTTGGATGGCACTTGCGAATAAATTTCTTTTATCAGTGCCATCAACGCATAGGGTGCGTTTATGGTTTTTGAACATATTTTATTATTAATAGGGTTTTTGTAACTTCAAAAACATATAATATTACGCATTTACTATTTAAATACGTAAAAATATTAAGTGGCACCAGAGTGATGTTTTTACAATTTAAGTGGCAAGGAATGGGATAGTAAATAGCACTACCGACTTGAAGGACGTGGAAATCGATACATTACTCAAGGACAATTTATCCAAATTACGACTTGACCATTTAAATCAAGAGGAACGTGACGCAATAAACGAACTGTGTAATGAGTACAAAGATATATTTTACTGCGAGGACTTGCCATTGACCTTCACAAATCAGGTGAAACATCACACAAGGACCACTAATGAAGATCCAATATATATTAAACCGTACAGGCAAGCACCAGCCCAAGCTGAGGAAATCAAACGACAGGTGGAAAAACTTCTCAAGGACAATGTGATTCAGGAATCGCATTCGCCTTGGAGTGCACCCGTTCATATGGTCCCCAAAAAGGCAGATGCTTCTGGTCAGGTGAAATATAGAATGGTTATAGACTATCGTCGTCTAAACGAAATAACGATCGACGACAAGTACCCACTTCCTAATATCTGCGATTTATTTGACAAGCTTGGTAAGAGCAACTATTTCACCACGCTTGACCTTGCATCTGGCTATCACCAAATTGAAATTTTGGACACTGAGAAAACAGCTTTTTCCACCCAAAATGGTCATTACGAAATCCTACGTATGCCATTTGGTCTCAAGACGGCACCGGCAACGTTCCAACGTACGATGGATAATGTGTTAAGAGGGTTACAGGGTATACACTGCCTTGTATATCTGGATGACATCCTTATCTATTCGAATGGATTACAAGAACATCTTAAAAAGCTACGTGCTGTCTTTGACAGACTCCGACATACCAATCTGAAAATTCAATTAGACAAATCCGAGTTTTTATGTAAGGAAGTGCAGTATTTAGGACATACACTGACTAAAGACTGACTTCAACCTAACAATGACAAGATACAAGCAGTCCTTAAATACCCTATGCCACAGACACAGACAGAAATTAAACAGTTCCTTGGTTTTGTAGGTTATTATAGGCGGTTTATCAAAGACTTTTCCAAAATTACACAACCACTGACAGCTTGTTTAAAAAAGGGTAAAAAGGTGATTATTGATCAGAAGTATATAGAAGCGTTTGACAAGTGTAGAGAGCTTTTAGTTAATGCACCCATTTTACAGTATCCCGATATGAATAAACCGTTTATACTAACGACTGATGCGTCCGAAGTAGCGATTGGTGCAGTATTGTCACAAGGGCCAGTTGGCGGTGATAAGCCGATTGCATATGCTAGCCGAACCTTAACAGATACCGAAAAGATATATAGTACTATCGAGCGTGAGTTGTTAGCGATTGTGTGGGCTACTAAACATTTCAGACCCTACTTATATGGTCATAAATTTGATATCTACACTAACCACAGACCCTTAGTCTGGCTCTATCAACTTAAGGAACCTAATAGCAAGCTGACACGTTGGCGTTTACGTTTGCAAGAGTACGACTTTAACGTCATATATAAAAATGGTAAACAAAACGTAAATGCAGACGCGTTATCCCGCATTAAATTAAATGCACTAGGAACTAGCGAACCAGACGATATTTCAATGATAGTTAATGTTGACGAAGAAGAGAAAAGACTGCAGCAATACTTAGAAGATGTGACCGACCAAATAAATAACTGACCTAACAAAACGACGAAATACCGACGACTCTAGGACTATTACTATATCTGACTCTGATAGAACAGTGACAGCTAGCCTCTCTTCCAGATACAGATGTGATTGAAAAATCACTGGATTTCCCCATACTCTCCGAATCTACCTCTACACAAACAATTCACTCAGCTAAAGATCTTGAATCTCACGGCATACCCATCTTTAATGAGGCTATAGACACCAAACCCAACCAAATACTTGTTTTCAATTGGTTCCGCAATGATACACAGGTTAGGGATTTGTCCAGGGACAAACAAAAGGTGCTAGAGGTTTTTATGCCCATTCACAACCTTGAGCTCATTAAAGATTTTTTGAAGAAATATATCAAACCAAAAACTAAGTATTTTATTTACTTTGAAAATCCTGAACATAGAAAAGACTTTAGTAATATAATAGTTTCCTTGTTTAAGAAAGGCATGGTTAACATCTACGAATGCACTGAGCGAGTTGTTTACATAGAGAATGAGCAGGAGCAAAGAGCCATTATAGTTAAATTGCATGAAGGAAAAACCTGCCATCGGGGTATCACAGAGACTATCAAATGGATCCGACGTAGTTATTATTGGCAAAATATGTATGAAACAGTTTCCGCTATCATAAACTCCTGCGAGCTGTGTAAAACTTCTAAATATGACCGAAAACCTATTAAACCGATATTTCAGCTTACACAGACTCAGGACGCACCGTTTCAGGAAATCTTTATTGATTTGTTTACAATAGAATCTACATACTATGTGACCATAGTCAACGCATTCAGTAAATTAAGACAAGCAATAGAAATTCCTTCTCGTTCAACGCCTGAAGTTGTGAGAGCACTAGTTAAATATTTTTCATTTTACGGCATACCTCAGAAAATAAGCTCTGATCCTGGAACAGAATTCAACAATGAACTACTAAAAGAACTCGCTAGTTTACACAAAATACAATTACACATAGGTACGCCAAATAACCCTAATTCTATGGGTCTAATCGAACGATTCCACTCAACCTTGATCGAAATTTATCGTTTGGCTAAATACGAGAGGAAGTGTACAGACGCAGCATCAGTTAAGAGCTATGCTATTATAGCTTATAATAACACAATACACAGTGTAACTAATTTAACGCCGTTTGAAATTGTATTCGGTCATACTGAATTAAATTCCACATTTGACTCAGAATTTGACAAAACCTATAAACAACAACTTATTATAGATCATAAAAAAAGACTCAGGCCCTTTATAAATATCTTTCGGAGAAAATAAGTAGTAATAAAGAAAAGATAAACGAGGTGGTGAGGTGATAACCGAATTAAAATTAGGAGAATCAATTTTTGCTAAGGTTGTCAATAAAAGGCAGGCAAAAGATAAATCAAGGTTCCAAAAGGCGGTAGTCACTGGTCAGATAGAAAGGAATGTCGTACCAATAAAGGTCAAAGATAGAGATACAAAAGTCCCTATTAAAAATGTAAAACGCCCTTCACAGGTGGTGTTTACTCCTGGTGATATGGACAACGACGACCCAGGCCCATCCAAACCAGGAACTCCCAAACCGGGCGCTTCGAGCAGTAAAGATTAACCAAAACCCGGGAATTCTTCCAGTCAAACTATGTCAAGCGTTTATACAGCATGATAAGTGGTCTATAGTTAAAATAATCGACTTAAAAGGGATTAGTACTGATCTTCCCTTTAACACTGAAAGGTATTGGAAATTCAGTGAAATGTTACACCCAAATAAATCATATGCAGTTGAATTCATGAGCCTCAAATCACAGGTAGAATATATATTAAATGAAAGCATAGACAAACTTCAATAGTTAATCCCATCGAAGAGGTTCAAACGCGGACTAATAAACCCTTTAGGCTCTGTTATGAAAATTGTCACAGGTAACCTTGATCATGACGATGCAATTAGATATGATAAACTAATAACTAGTATTCAAACTGACGAACAAGCAATTTCCAACAAGTTTACGGTGATATCTGAAATGTTGGATCACTTCTTAAACTCTACCGAATTAATTAACGAAAATACTATTAAGTTAAACGCACGTATAAACCGCATTGAAAACCTCATGAATAATTTATCTGCAAAGGATAACCATTCCGTTTACATGACTTATGTATTTGGTTTACTTAATCAATTTATAATTAACTTTAGAACTATCTATGTAAAACTTAGCGAAATAGAGACCGCTCTAGCCTTTAGTAAGGTATCAGTACTACATAAAGCTATAATTAATTCTACCGAATTACTAAGTTTATTACAACATATTGGTCAGTATGATAATTTGATGTATCCTATAAATGAACAAACATTAATTAATATAGAAGAATCATTGTCTGTAAAAACTTACATAAGGCATGAGCAAATAACGTTTATTATAGAAGTGCCACTTGTTGATAATGCTACTTATAATTATTATAAATTGTATTCCCTTCCTATATCTCATGATTCCAAAAACCAAACCTTTATTGTAATCCCTGAATTTCCTTACCTACTCGTAGAAGGGATGAGATACCGCCCGATGGATCAACCATGCCAGGAGGTAACCATGAAAGAGTACCTCTGCTCCGAAAATAAACTTATACCTTACGCAGAAGAAACCTGTATTGAGCAACTAATGAAGTATCGCAATAACCCATTCCGCTGTTTTCCACGTCTGGTGTACACCGAAAATCTAAAACTTCAAAAAATAACACATAATAGTTGGATAGTATATTCCAAAGTCATAACTCAAACCTGTGACAGTGATGCGAGGGACCGCATACGAGGAACATACATAATCACAATAGGAGAGCAGTGTGATGTCGTCATAGATAATATAAAAATCCACGGATACCGACCATACTCATTGCAAACAAATTATGTACCTGTACCTGTCATTATCTTACCTGATCTGCTAGAACGAACCTCAGATATTACATACACGGAACCTGTGGACATGAAAGGAGTTAACCTGGATGATGTACGCCATTTGAACTACCTCATGAAGAAAAGTGTAAGTGTTATAAGTAAAAATGAAACATACAGTGTCAGTGTCGCCATTTACTTACTATACGTTATAGTCATTGTCCTGCTATTATTAATAATTATGTATAAGTCCTTACCTTTGTTAAAAGAAAAGTTTTGTAAAAGGCCCGATCGTCGCCCGGATGAGACTAGAGACAATCCGGTGCATGTAGACAGGGCCCCGATTCTGCTAATTTCATTAAAATGACACACAATTGCCATTCCAGCGACACTCTATTGAGAGGCCATTATAATTGTGACAGATTTGGTATTCTGCTAAAACTTCAATGTCGTTTCAATAGCATGTCGATTGAATGATAATGGTAGACCAATGGAATCGTAATGAATATGACAATCTGTGTTGCCTATTAAAATCTACCAAAAGCATAAATTAATTAATTAAAATTCTGTAAAATATCCGGATTTTTATTCTTGTGGATTTAGCTATAAAGAACTTATTGAATTTCGTTTCTATACGTTTTATCGTCATAAGTAATGCTTAAAACATAAAAATATAGTTTCCATTGATTTAAAACAATCTTTCAGCAAAATATAGAAATTTTGAAATCACAATTACTACAAGTGACAGGTTTGGAACGTAATTTGTGGTACTGTGGTAGTCATATATAGTTACCTCGATTTATCTAGTTAGCTTTAGTAAAAATATACGAGATTAAAATAAATAAAATGGTTATTGAAGCAATACGAAAAACGACATTAAGAATTGGCAGTATGGTATTAATACCTTCGCCTGTCCGTATGGACGAATAAAGTAAACTATTACTAACTAGTTAACTTTAGCTATTTCCTAAATTTTAATTATGTTGATTTGCCTTATCTTGTAAAAGAAGAGAAAATGCAATCGTAGTAAACACGAAGACGAGTACGAAGCTAGCGTCAGCTACGCATATTGCTCGAAGAACGATAACAGGGAAGCATGGGATCCCTTAATCGTAGACCCTTTAGTATTCAATTCACTAAGGCACTAAGCAATACCAGGTCACGAAGGAACTTTCTGTTTTTATGTGGTGTTCTTTCGGATAAGCTTACCGCTCCTCAAAGGTGTAGCGTGTATTCCGGTTCATCCGAAGGTGGGTAATATATCTCATAGTTAACTATTAATGTATACAACACCACAAATGTTTACTATCAAAACAAAATGACCGTAAGCTGTGTATGAGGATGCCTATTTAATGGGTGAACAGCGTAAACTTGTACTAAAATTATTTCTATTATATTTCCTTTTATAACTAGTTACCATAATCTTGCACATTTATTTAACTAATATTTCTTTTTTAGATCTCAACAATTGTAAGCTTTGAAACATCAGGGAATATCAGAAATCTAGTGGCATGGACTAGCTAGTGCTGCATGGTCAAACAATTATTAGTTTGTGTATAAATGATGCTGTGTTAGCGGATTTGAACCAACCCACAGCTTCCTACATATAACTTCCCCCAACACAAGAAAGAAACTAGTAATAAAAAAGGGTAATGTTTTAATACATATCTTTTGTATACTTACAGTCATATATGCACTTCCTTCATTAGTTATCACAGCCATAATTAAATGCTGCTTAAGATCTGTGTGTCGGTTAGTAGGTACACAAAGATATATACAATATAAGCAATAGACAATATGCATGCAATTAATTGGTTTTTATATTTCAAACTAGATTGAGATAAATATTTTTTAAATTATGTAAATATGTAATATTATGTTTCTTAAAGGAATACAATAATATAAACTATATATTCTTCATATCAAATGTATAATTCTCTTTTTGGATTATGAAATCTATTTAACTCATTTTATATGCATATTGTTTTAACAAATATCAACAAAACTAAATATTGACTAATCTCACTACTAACTTATCTAGTCTCATATCTCATTTCTTATTGACTCCACTCACTGATTGTCTGTTCATAAGGACTTAGGGTTTTGAAGATCAACCCTAAATACTAGCAAGATGCCTACTAAGTCTGAAATAGTACAAATATTCATTAAAGTTTATTTTTACAGATTCAATGAAAAATATCATGTGCCAGGTCATTGGTGGCATACATTGATTGCATTAATAGCAATACTGGGACCCCGGTATGAATCAACTGGAGTTTTCAAATATTTGGTGGAGCAGGCACAATAGCCACATGTGGAGGTTTTGGGCAATCACCTCTTGTTTATAATAACTGATAATTATCCTACTGAGGTATTATCATTTAGGGAAACAATCACTGCAGCACAGATAGGCAACAATTAATTAATGCTTTGTAGCAAAACTGCCCACAGTCATTTTAAAGTTTGTTTTGTATTCAAATTCTAACAGTTATCCATTTGTATTTTCCTATGAAATATGATGATTGCTTATCTAACTGTATTATTTTGTAAATCTCTGTGTATGATTATAAATATAATTACAAAGTTAAAGGTGAAATGTTTTTATTACCTATTTCCACATAAATCCACATTATTATATAATATATTGCCGTTCACCATCCCATTTAAATTCCCTCTGAAAGTTGTTGGTTTAAGACTTTGTTATATGGCTGTTTAAGATCTTGCCATGTCTAGAAAGTATATATACTTTTATGTTTTGGTTAGAAAAATACTACTGATTAATGTCATTTAGTCTAGCTTGGTATCAAGAATTATAAAGTAAGCACCAAGCAGTAAGTATATAAACCTAATTGATAAATATTGATACCTTTAAGGAATATTCTCACCGACTATAGCATACCTAGTAACCTAACTATCACAAACACTAATTGTTCTCCAGCATTTGACAACTCGGTCAAATAGCAACTGAGTGGATGACATTGCCATACCATTGAAGTATGGGATGAACTGGGGCTGCTTGCATCTACACTTAAAATGATAAGGTCTGCATTGCAAATCTATAGTGAAGTTATAATATAGTAGGTTTAGTTGTTGAGAAGAATGTTGTTTGTTAAACCTAATATTATTAAAATAGCTGAATATACCTAGTCATAACCAACACATTAACTAAATAGAATTCCTTTCGGTTATAATACCGCCCCTCATGTGTGGTGGGCCTAAATATAACCACATGAGTGGCATTGATGCAGACTAGTATGCACACCTAGAATCACCTAAAATCTATAACATCATTAGATTTCTTACTTTGAATACTATTTATTTAGGTTTGTATGTACTTAAGATTACTATTTATTTACAAACAAATGGGTTTGTTTAATAATATTTATTTTTATATAAGTACACTTTATTGTAACACCACATAACAAAAACAATAGGTCACAATAGTCAATGCACAATGGGCACATTTATCGCACACAGCTCTCTCTTCCAGACAAGCTTTGGATGGATTTGCGAAATCGGGTTCCTTTTCTCCTAGATTATGGCTTCTGTAGATATCTTCCACAATATCGCCAATAAGGCAACGTTGTACGGTATTCAGATTTAATCAATCATAGGTATTCATAAAATGTTCCTCCGACATGGGGTTGTGCAGGAACAACCACAATTTTTCCAATATTGTGTAGAATATTAGTCGTATCAGAGCAACAAAATCAGTGTTTGTTCAATGACCAGTCAATGATAGTTGATGATAGTTCAATGGCAAAAAGTCATTGAGAGACGATTGTCAGAAATGTCAAATAACGAGTAGAATACCGTAGCTTTAACCATTGTCATTATATTGATAAACTATTGAAGTACAGAATACCAAATATTTCAATTGCAACTGAATGACAGTTCATTGAAAAGTCAGTGGAAAGCCACTGGTCTTATTTAACTAGCAGAATACCAAATGTGTAAAACTATTCCGACGACATGCTATCGACACGCCATTATGACGCCATTGAAGCGTTTGTAAATTAGCAGAATTGGGGCCCAGGAATAGAGTTAACCCGAGACCCTTACTATTGGTGGGTTAACTTCATCATTCTCAATTATTATGTAGTATTCATGTATGTCATAGACCTTATAATAAAACGAAGTTCTCGGAAAATCTTTGCCTTTCCGATAACTTCGGTCCAAGGGGGGAAGAGTTATGTTGCCAACCCTTCGCTGACGTAGCGCTATAGGCCCTCACGCAGCGCCTCCTTATCTAGCAGTACCGGACATGTATGTTTAGTCTATATGATAGTATTTTAAGTATCCTTTCTATTTTAATTTTAGATTTAACGTTAAAGTTTTTAGTCTTACATCAAACTCTGTAAGCTCGGGTCGTAAATAATACAATCTTATTACGAACTATAATATATTAATTTTATTTCTAGTTTTTAAAAAGCCGTTTTCCCGCTCCCGAAATCTAACTAGCTACTGCTTCTTGTTCAGTAAACTTTGTAGTGTATAATGGCTGGGGCGTATGTATTTGTCGTCGATTTTGCTTCCACAAATAGTCAAGCAAAAGAAGACATGAACTCTGCCAATGTATAATGGACGTAGCTCATGCAATTGAGCAGTGTTTTAGGTGTTGCATAGTGTGTAATTATAGCTTATTTATTAAAACAAAACTTATACTCCCCGGGATTAATGAAAATAAATCCTTCCGTTGACAACCGGTACAAGTTTGCTTGGCGAAACGGAAATCTCCAGGTAAAAACACAGTTTATACATAGGATGCACCACTTAGGTACTAGTTTTATAGTTTTTCCACAATTTAGAACAACAAATAAGTAATTAAACTAAAATAATACAATTTATAAAATATTTTAACTAAAAGTCGTTTTTTCACGACCGATCGTCACAGTCAAGTCATAAATATACATATCCAAAAATAAAATACATATGCAACTATGTAGACGTGGAGAGATAGTGCTTTTTAAGGCGTTTTTTAAATAGAGCGACGGTTGTACAGTTCCTTATATCAGGCGGGAGTGAGTTCCACAATCTAACCGCATGTACAGAAAAGGAGTAGGAAAATAAATCAGTTTTGTGGGGTGGGAATTTGAGGATGGTCCTAAGATGAGACCTGCAGGGCATATCAGTTCCCGCAGGTATGATGGAGATGTTGGGTTATGAAGGATATTAAAGAGGAGACAATATCCGAGTGTTTCTGCGAAGACGAATTGGGAACCACTTGAGTTCTTTACGAAAGTTGGAGACATGGTCATACTTTTTTAAATTGAAAACAAAACGAATGCATAAATTTTGTAATCGCTCAACTTTATTTAAGAGCTCCTCTGTGGCATCCAGATAGCAGGCTTCAGCGTAATCTATGATGGGCTGAATAAGAGTCTGAGCAACAGAGATTTTGGTTTTCAAGGGTAAGAAGCTCTGGAGACACTTTAGAGCCTCTTTACTTTAAAAACAGCTTTTAAACAATCATTATTCCACCAGGGCACTGGATTTTTTGTTTGATGTTGTTTTGTTTTTATATACTTTGGTATACAACTATCTTTGACTGTACAAAGTATTTTGTAGAATTTATTATATCATACAATAGGATCATTATCACAGAATGTAAATCCTTCAAATGCTTTTTTTGTTTCAGTGTTGAACCTAGTCCAGTCTGCTTTTGCATACATATATCTTTCCACTGGGTTTGCTACTATGTATGTCAAACGAAGTGTTTGAATATCTACAAAGGTTTGATAATGATAACTACCCATACGATCATTGTGCACTCTCAAATGTAAGGTGCTAAAAAGGGACTTGAACAAGAAATATCAATTGCTGAAGGAGTATTTCGAGGACTGCCAACTGTTGTTGGACTGCCTTTATTAAGTATGTATGTATGTATTTTCAATGCTAATATTTAATGGCACATACCCTCAGCACGCCGATTTTCTCCACCGCTGGTATATATGCTTTGGAACTATGCTTTGTAAGAAATTGGTCATTAGTTAAAAAGTTGTTTGCATTATTTGCTTGAGAAAAAGTAATGCCTATTTTTTCCGCAGTACATACATACATATAATCACGCCTCTCTCTCGTAGGGGTAGGCAGAGACCACTTCTTTCCACTTGCTACGATCCTTACATACTTGTTTCGCTTCGTCCACTTTCATTATTCCCTTCATACATGCTCTTCGGTTTAGGGTACTAACTAACTACTACTGGCCTTTTTCCAAGACGTCCCTGATTTGGTCTTGAACCCCCGCCTAGGTCTACCCCTTCCAGCACTTTCATTCACACTCGCCTTATACACTTTTTTCGTCAATCGTTCTTCATTCATTTTCTCAACATGGCCAAACCATCTCAGCATACCTTTCTCAATTTTTGTCACTACATCTTCTTTCAGACCACAACGTTTTCTTATCTCACTATTTCTTATTCTGTCACTCAGTTAAACTCCTATCATACTTCTTAACGCTCTCATCTCAACTGCATTTATTCTGCTTTCATGTTTCTTCTGCCATACCCAACTTTCACTTCCGTACATGAGTGTCGGAACCAACACCCCCTCATGCACAGCCAAACGAGCCTTGTTAGGCACCTTCCGACTGTTCATAAAGGAGTGCAAAGCTCCATTCACCATGTTTCCTGCGTTCACTCTTCTTTCAATATCACTCTCACACTTTCCATCTCTTGTAAACTTTGAACCCAGATACACAAACTCATTCACCTGTTCAATTTGTTCATCTCCAATCACGATATTGCAGTCTGTCACTGATCTGATTTTCCGCAGTGATCCTAATAATGTTTACTTTTATGTAATTTTTAAATAAATTTGCTATTGTTAATGGGTTTTTATTACCAATTTTTTCTGTCTATATGTTCAACAAAAACCGTTAAATTGGTATTACTATTATAATGTTCGGGAAATACACGTTTGTATCCTGGTTTTACGTAAGTCTTATAGAAATTGTCTTTATCAATTTCAGCGTCGACCAGTGCCACCCTTGGACGCTTATTGGGGTTTCTCTTCTGCTGCCCCTGGGCAGGGTCCCCAGGGGGCTCATCCATTGTTGAAAATTTACAAGACTATATACAGTTATTTACACCTTTGTACAACAGAGTAAACAATATTTGCAATTAATTTTTAAACGATCTTTGAATTCCCGCCTAGTCACTTCAAAACCCTCCAAAAAGTCTGTCTATATTTATGGTACAAAATGTTACCAGATGAAGAAAAATATACTAAATCTGTTCAAAAAAGTTTAAAAATGAATTAAATCTAAAATTATGATAAAGTTAAAAATTGCTGGCTATAGCGTGGAACCATAGCGCGCCTCGTGGAACCATAGCGCGCCACGTGGATTGCTCCTTTGGACGGACGTTGGAACTACAGTGTCCCGTACGTGTCCAAAAAGTTAAAAGCCTGCAATTCCCTATGAAAGTGAGTTTTGCGATGACTATCTTCGAACTTTTAAGTTCGCTGGAGTTGACTTGAAACATGACTGTTTCTCCCATAGATATCAGAGTTTCTCCCATGGTCAGTTTTATGTGGCGTGGTCACGTGTTAGCTCATTCCGTCATCCGATTATTGTATGTATATATACGTCGAGTCCCATTTAACTATCTTAGTATTGGGAACCTCACATGTTTTTTGCTGATGCCGTAATCAATTTCATGAAATAGGGAGCATACTAATCTAACGGATCATTCCAAATTCCTAGCTGTGACTAATACTTTTCTTACAGAAAACCGTCTTATGGCTGTTCGACCAGTGAATTGAACCTCGGATCTCACGTTGAGCAGTTGTGGTGTATAATTGGATTTTCTCTATTATTCTAATATTATAAAGAGCTTTTTTTGTTTGTTTGTATGTGGTACAAATACACGCAAAGCTCTTACAAAACGTTACGTGTTCAATACAATAACGCATTTAGATGCATACTCGGTTTGCCGTTGCGGTGTAGTGCGTCCGACATGATTGCGGAAAGCAGGGTAGATGACTTTTATGCAGTGATGAGAAAAGCACGAGCCTCCTTTTTAAGCCGCATACATAAATCTGACAATGGAATATTAAATGCCATATACGAAGAAAACCGTCTTACGGCTGCTCGACCAGTGAATTGAACCTTGGATCTCACGTTGAGCTGTTGTGGTGTATAATTGGATTTTCTCATTTATTCTAATATTATAAAGATCTTTTGTTTGTTTGTTTGTTTGTATGTATGAGTAAATCTCTTAAACTACTAAAACGATTCACGCTATCTTTGAGTGATATAGGCAATATTTGTATTCATACTGATAAATATTAATGCGTGGGTGAAAAAACCATGGGCAACAGCTAGTTTACATTAAATAATTAATTTAAAAAATTCCGTGTGTTGTCCGGATTAGGAATATAACACCACTCCATCTCCCGTGGAGATCGTACAAGTCGACTGAGGGCCTCTTAACCAGAGGGATGGGGAGCAGCGTCCCTTTTGCTGAACTGATACAGAAGATTGAACCAATTTATGAAGCTGAATTAAATGAAAGAAAGAAAGAAGAAAAGAAGAAAGAAAAGTATTTTATTTGCACTATAAGGACACATACCTACAACAAAGACAAAATAAAAACAATTTGATTTATACAATGAAATAAAAATCCTGTTGGGAAGATATGCGCCATATCCGTGCAAAATGGTTGTCGCTCAGCATACTACTGTGGAGAGGCATCCCCACAGCGCTGATATTCTGCGACAGCCTGCGTCGATAGTGACGTCACTCGGTGCAGTCAATCCAATATAAAACAAGACGTGCGTATAACATGAAGATACTCAAGAATAATATATCTATTGTGTTTAATGATATAATAGTCTATAGTGTACATAAAATATAAAAAGCAATATGAAAACAGCAGTTAAAATAAAATAAAAATACAAACAAATACAAAAAATATATATAATGTAAATTATTGGCAACATTAGGCCGCGTCGCCGCCAGTCGCCGCTGGACGACCAGGCGCTAGCGCAGCTCAATACTGTTGACTAGAAGTGGGTAATAAAGCTTTTTGCGTGAACCGAACCGAAACTATGTATTGGTATCCGATAAAGTGTTTCAAAACTATGTATTTTCAAAAACTATTTATTGGACGATATGCGTATAAAGTGTTTATGAAATGATAAACGTTTTCGTGTCGGTTCAGGTATTTGCTTTGAAACATGGTGTTTGCGATACAAACAAATAAAAAATGTATTTCTTTTTAACTTAACTTGGATTTATTTTAGCAACGTTATTACAAACAAATCGTGTCGCGAGTGAAGCGTTGAGTGAGTGAATATATGAATGAATATGTGAATGAATGTATGATAAACGCGTCGTAGACATCTTCGGGGGCCTTGAAAGCATCAGGTGGTGCTTTCAAGATTACTCGTCGCAATCTTCGTCTGAAGAGGCAGTGGGCAGCAAACATAATCGGTTTATAGCTCTTCGTACGATTCCTTGCGAGGTTGACACTTCTGCGACTCGTGGAATGCCATCAGAGCCAGGAAACAACTTACAGACTCGTCCGAGACGCCAGCAAAGTGGAGCGGCATTCTCGTCTTTGATTAGTACTAAGTCGTCTAGTCGGAGATCTCTGCCCCTTACTTTCCACTTTGTGCGTTGTTGGAGCTCCGTGACATACTCCGTTGACCACCGCTTCCAGAAGTGTTGCCGTGCTTGCTCCAGGAGCTGAAACCGGTCAAGACGATTTGTGCTGTATTCCAGCAGATACGGCGACGGTAATGATGTCAGTGGCCTACCAATTAAAAAGTGACCCGGGGTAAGTGGAGATAGGTCTTGGGGTGAAGGGCTTAAAGGACACAAAGGGCGGCTGTTCAGGATTGCTTTAATCTGAGCAAACAGCGAACTTAGTTCCTCGAAAGTCAAGTGAGCGTTTTTGAGCACTCTGTATAAATGGAATTTTGCCGACTTGACTCCAGCCTCCCAGAGTCCACCAAAGTGAGGAGCGTATGCTGGCGAAAAGCGAAATTCAATGCCTTCACGAGATGCATAATCAATTAAAGAGTCACTGTTGGACTTCAAGAATGTGTTTATTTCTTTTGCGGCCGATACAAAATTTCTTCCGTTGTCGCAATAAATAACTTTTGGCATACCTCTACGGGCTATAAATCGTTTTAATGTTAATATAAATGCATTCATTGTTAAGTCACTTACTGTTTCTAAATGAACGCATTTGTATCGAAAACAAATGAAGATGCACAGGTAACACTTCGTTATTTTGCATCCACGTCCTTTGCGGTCCGTTATGAGAAATGGACCAGCAAAGTCGGTACCTACAGTACAGAAAGGAAAGCCTGGTTCTACGCGGTCTGAGGGTAAATTTCCCATAATGTTTTTCATAGTACGAGCTTTAAAACGTCGACATGTTATGCACTCACGGGCTACACGTCTGGCCAGATTCCGACCTCCAACTGGCCAATAGCGTTCCCTAACAGATGCCAGAAGGTGCTGAGGACCAGCGTGCAGTAGACGTAGATGCTCCTGTTTAAATATAAGCTTCGTTAAATAATGACTGGAATGCAGCAAAATAGGATGCCGTTTATCAAAGTTATAGTTAGATGAATCAATGCGCCCTCCGACCCGCAGAATACTATTTGTATCAAAAAATGGATCTAGAGACGAAAGAGCAGCCTTAGATTTTATAGCTTTACCTTTTTTAAGGTGATCTAGTTCTATAGAAAACGAACTTTGCTGCGACAGCTTTATTAAAACATTGTGAGCATTTTCTAGCTCAGAAGTTTGAAGTGGACCTAACATTTTACTATTAGGGTTTTTGCAATTATTTGCAAATCTTAGAACTCTGGCTATTACTCTATTTAGAGTAGTTAACTTTGAATATTTAGCTAAACTTACAGACAAATCTTCGTGCATGGAAGGCGCAACTTCCCCCACCAAAGTATGGTGCACCTTCATTTCGGGCAACTCCACAGAATCCATATTATTCATGGATGGCCATGAAACCTCAGGGTCTAAAAGAAACGATGGACCATTCCACCATATAGATGGATCTATCTGATTGGGACCTACTCCACGAGAGACTAAATCGGCTGGATTAGTGAAGGTAGGTACATACCGCCAATTTAATGGATCAGAAAGCTTATTTATAGCGGCTACTCTGTGGGCAACAAACGTTTTAGTTTTGTTTGGCGAGTTAAGCCATCCTAACACGACTTTAGAATCTGTCCAGAGTACCTGACGCTCAATGGGGCATCGTAATGCAGCAATAACTGTAGAACTTAGCTGAGCGCCTAATAAGGCAGCGCAGAGTTCGAGTCGTGGTATCGTTGTGGGTTTGATAGGTGCAACCCTCGATTTAGCGCACACCAGACTAACTTGGATTGCTCCACAGGCAGAGATCGATCTCAAATATATGCAACTACCATAGGCACGTTGCGAAGCGTCGCTAAAACAGTGTAATTGTATAGTCGTAGGATCATTAATTAATATGCGTCGCGGGATTCGTAATGATGAAAAAGTTTGGGATTTAGTGACGAATTGTAACCAAGATGACTTTATTTCTAAGGGAACTGGATCGTCCCAGCCAATTCTATGGTTCCACAGTTCCTGTAATAGTATTTTTGGTGTAATGGTATAGATTGATAGTAGTCCGAGGGGATCGAAAATTTTAAAAGTAGAAGATAATATACTTCTCTTCGTAACATGGTCCGAAGGCGAAATTTCGTGCTGGAAGTGAAGTTTATCTAAAAAAGGGATCCAACCCACACCCAGCGTACTAGTAGCCTTACTAATCATAAGATCACCCTTCTCTACGTAGTCTGAGGGTGCAAGTAACTCAGGTAAATTCGAGCGATATTTACGTAAATGAAATCCGCCTTTCGCTAACTCAGTAGAGACGGCGTGCTGGATGTGACGTAATTCATTCTTAGAGCCTGCACCGGTCAATAAATCGTCGCAGTAAAGATCCTTTTTTATAACAGTTTTTATCACTTGATCATCACATTCTTCACCAATCTGCCAGAGTGAGCGAGTAACAAGAAAGGTGGCGCTAGCGAAACCGTAAGTGACTGTATTTAATCGTAGTGTCCTAATTGGCTTATCCTCACTATCACGCCATAAAATAAGCTGAAGATTTCGATCAACATCTCGTATAAGTACTTGGCGAAATAATTTTTCGACATCACCGGTTATAACATATTTATGTTGTCGAAACCTGACTAGAATATTAAACAATGGATCTTGAACTACTGGGCCTACCATTTGTAAGTCGTTAACAGATACACCAGAAACAGAGCGAGCTGATGCGTCGAAAACAACGCGTAACTTAGTCGATTCGCTTTGCTTTCTGATCACCGGGTGGTGGGGCAGAAAATAGGCATTTAAAGGTCTAAGCTCTGTAGATTCAGACAGGTGACCTAATGCTTCATACTCGTTAATAAATTTGCAGTATTGCTCTTTTAATTCCGGCTGTCTTCTGAAACGGGACTCTAAATTATAAAACCGCTTCTTGGCAAGGTTATAGGAATCACCTAAACAATTGATGTCATCGTGAAGGGGCAACGCTACACAAAATCGACCGTCACTAGTGCGAGTAGTATTTGCGAGAAAGTGTTGCTCACATGACTTCTCTTCACTAGTAAGGGGTGTGTTCTGTGGAAAACTCTCTAGTTCCCAAAATCTAGATAACTCATCATGCAGACTATCTAAACTGTCGTCACTTGAAACGTAGTTGCACAGGACAGTGTTACTTTTATCATTATTTTTGCTAAAACTAGGCAAAGAACCCGTTACGAGCCACCCTAACTTTGAAGCTTGGAGTTTAGGGTTTCCACACCCTAACGAGTGTTGTTGGGCGCTTATAATGTCCCAAAATAAATCTGCACCTATTAAAATATCTATTGGGGATGGTTCGTTAAAAGCGGGATCTGCTAACTGAAATTCACTCAGATTAAACTGTTTAATATCAAAATATACCTTAGGTAGGTTGCCTGTAATTTTAGGCAGGACTAGACATGACACGATCACATTAAATGAGGTGGTTTGTGAATGAAGGCGTAGAATACAGCGTTCTGTATTAATATTTAACTTAGTGTTACCAATGCCTACTATATTAGTATTTAAAGGCTGAGGAATCAGGTTAAGTTGGTGCTTTACAGCTTGCGTAATGATTGTCGACTGACTCCCGCTATCGAGCATAGCTCGTACTATTATAGTCTCGTTAGTGGCTGGGTTGGTAACCTTTACTCTAGCTGTACATAAAAGTACTTCAGGTGTACACATAGTAGACATAGAGATGGAATTATTACACATTGCATTTTCAGGTTCATCAAATTTGTGAAGAAGAGAATTATGTCGTTGTTTGCACTGACGACATGTACCTGGGAGACGGCAGCGCTTAGCAGCGTGCCCCGTTCTCAAACAATTTTCACACAGATTGTGCGAAGAAACGAAAGCTAACCTATCATCGATTGGCTTTGACTTAAAGGAAGGGCATTCAAAGAGGCGGTGACTATTCTTACAGAAGAAACATTCAAAGATTTTTGAAGCAGACGTGTTAGGTTCTTTCAAACTAGCTACTAATGTTTTTATATTGTTCGGTTTTTGTTGGTTAGTAAAGAACTGTTTGGGCTTATCTTGATTATCATGCTTATGGCGATAAACAGTCTCTAAAACATCAGCTCGACTTTTAAGAAAACCAAAAAATTCATCAAGTGTAGGGATATCGCTTAAATTCGTCCTATATTCCTCCCACTTAAGATATGTACTACTGTGTAATTTTCCCGCAACAATGTATATAATTAAGACATCCCATTTATTAGTGGGAAGTCCGAGCGTGTTAAGTGCTCGTAAGTTTTTTGTGACATGATCAATAATAAATCGTAGGGACTTGTCACTCTCCTGAACTGTATTAATGCTAAACAATGCTTTAAGGTGGTTGTTTATCAATTGACGCTTATTGTCATACCGTTCGCATAATAGTTTCCATGCTTCGGAATAATTACTATGGGACACTTCTAAATTAGAAATTACTCGAGCGGCTTCTCCCTCAAGATAAGAGTGTAAATAATGGAATTTATGAACGTTCTCAATTTTTTCATTATTATGGACCAGTGAAACAAACGTCTCCTTAAATTCCAACCACTTAAAATATGTGCCGTCAAAATTAGGAATTTTTATCACCGGCAATTTAAAACCTAGTGCATTACACCCGTGATCATGATGACACGTAGAGGTGGATGATTTATCATGCCCATCATTATTATCTTTAGTGTTCTTCTTGATCAAATTTCGGGCTATTGCGATACAATGGAAGAAATCTTGTTCAATCAAATCTCTTGTAACTAACTCCGTTGCTTGATTTTCTGAGTTAACGATTTCTATAAGATTTTGCACCTCCTCAAATTCACTAAATAATGCCTCAAATTTTGATAGTTTCATCACGAGTTTACTAACTTCTAATTCTGATATGTTTTCTAATGATGTTAAAATGTCAAGATTCATCTTAAACTTAGTGACCCGTCCTTTAATGGAGCCGCGCTTGCAATTTAATTCCTTATAGTTATAATTTTCCGTCATTCTATTAGTTAAACTCGTGAAGAACCACTACAAATCTATTGAAATAAGTAAACAATAAATTGCATACGATACGCTCCTCGCTTCAATGTTTAACTGATACGCGTACACACGTAGGCTGTATGCAGTTAATGGGCCGGCACGGCAGTCAGGCACAGAGTACATTATATATTGCAGTCAGGTAACAGCGATGCGCAGGCGACGCCGCGTTGTCAGGATCACTGGAATGAATTAATTTCGCGCGCCTCAATAAAACTGATAACAACAACTCACAGTGAGAAACGCAGATTTACGATATAATTGAGAAAACACTGAAGATCAGTATCCTTATGTGTTTTACGGGCAGAAATCGATAGTATTAGGCTTTAGTGAAATATAATAGTGGTAAGCTTTGCTAAATATACCTTTATTAAATAATATAATAGCTAGAAATCAGATTAGGTGCGTTATTAGTTAACTGTATTTTGCGAATAAAAATGGTGGGTAGGTACTTATGTGGTGATCTATCGATTAAGTGGAATGAATTAAACTAATTTTGTGTGTTGACTATCCCGTTTAGGTAACATTGGAAAAATAGGGCTAGGAACACTAGACACAAAATAGATTACACTAGGAATCCCACTTAACTTCACTTGATTTCGAGAAACTAACCCACTGAAATGCACAAATTGAAATGATTTATTATGGATAGGTAAATAGATGGAACGGGCTCACTTTTAGGCAGGCGATCCAGAAGTCTCTGTAGGCAGGAGTAGACGTAGGCGTTTCTTCTGAACAGCCCCAACAGTGGGCTTTGGTTGACTTTGATCAATCGGAGTCCCGTGGGTTCAAACCCATTTCCTGAGAAGCTTGCCGAAGGTAAAGTAGTACGTCCCTGGGAGTAGGCTCTAGTCCACACAGTATAGTAGTCCTTTTTCCGTATCAGAAAGGTCGTGGGTACTGGCGGAGCGAGATCGTATAAGTGTCCTTCGAGTGCCCTTGGCGTGAAAACGAACTGGATGGCTATCCAGCTCCGATCCAAAGTTTATACACGTGTCCTGTCACGGTCGCCAATTTTGTTTGCGATACAAACAAATAAAAAATGTATTTCTTTTTAACTTAACTTGGATTTATTTTAGCAACGTTATTACAAACAAATCGTGTCGCGAGTGAAGCGTTGAGTGAGTGAATATATGAATGAATATGTGAATGAATGTATGATAAACGCGTCGTAGACACATGGTATCAACACAAAACTATGTATTTACGGTAACTATTTATTGGACGAGATGCGTATAAAGTGTTTCAAAACTATGTATTTTCAAAAACTATTTATTGGACGATATGCGTATAAAGTGTTTATGAAATGATAAACGTTTTCGTGTCGGTTTAGGTATTTGCTTCGAAACTTGTAATCAATAGTAAACAAATTAAAATTCGCTATCAACTGAAAAATTTTTACTTTGGTTTTTTGTTCTTTGTCTGTGGTAAATGATTATTATGCCTGGTAAAATACAATAATTTGACACAATAAATTATAGCCTTATGCAAAGTTCTAATATGTAATTTATACTCGTGCCAATATAGGATGGATATACCTAAATAACGTGTCAAAGATTTGATAGCAGCATAAAAATGATTCCTAATAAAATAGAATAAAATGTGATTTTTATTATTATTATTTAGAATGACTAAAATTCATAAATGCGCGATCTCGCTTCTTGTTCGTGCGATCGTCGGTATCGGTCGGGTTTACTTCGGAATAGCTCGGTCGGAGTCATTCGGCTAGTTTCGGTAACTGTTTATCGACGATCCAATGCTGTGTGAATAAAGTGTTTCGCCCGATAAATAGTTTCAGAAGAGACCAATACATAGTTTTAGGTATTGGACGCGATACATAGTTTCAATAACTGTTTACGGTTTGCAACGCACACCGCTACTGTTGACACTTTGTCAAATTGATTACGTAATTGAGTTATGTCTGCGAAAGGAATTCCAATAATAATGTAATTATCTAATGACAGATGTCAGTTTTTATAAACAAAAAATATGTGTGTTTGTAAAAGTTCAAAGTATGTAATTGATTAATGAATATTTTCAAGTTCAATTGTTTAGTGTTATATTTTTTAAATCTGAGGGCTTCAGATAAAGCGTCTTTATTACTCACTCATTTGAAGGATGAAAGCTATCGTCTGGCAAGAAATCTAGTCTATCCCAAAGAATAAAATCCGAGGAGTTAGTGTCTAAGACAACGAACATTTCAAACCAAAACGATCGACATTCGTCGACAGGGCAAAACATGAGTTGTTAGACATATTGCTGCGAGATAGATTCATTCTAGGCCTATGAGTGAGCGGGACCGGCTTTTTGAAAAGGGTTCCAAAAGCTTAACTTTTCAAAAGCGGCTGAAGTTGCCCAAATGGCATGTGCACGTAGAGCGCGCTCCCGCGTAAACCCGGAGAAAGTTGCTGGTTCGGTGGCCGTCAAGGAGGAACCGGTTTAACCGGATTGGACAGGAACGACATAGTACCTATGCAGCGCCTAATACTTCTCGTGGATGCAATAACAGTCCGAAGTGCGATGTGTATGGTTTAAAAAATCATCATTTATTGAGCTATTCGTCATTTTCGGAATATGATCGAGGGACGGCAGTTAATTATATATACAGATCATAAACCAATTTCCTATGCATTTTCGAAAGCAAACAGTGAAAACGAGCTACCTAGGCGTACACGTCATTTATTATTTATCAGCGAATTTACTACGGACATTAGACACTTGAGTAGGCAGGATAATATTGTTGCAGATACATTATCGCGCGTTGCAACAACAAAGTGTCCCACGGCGATAGATTACGCAGGGAGCAGTAATGTGATACTCATATCTCGCAAATAATGAATTCTTATAATGCTAGTACTCATTTCAAAAGAATAATGTTACCTATTGGTGGGAAATTTACTTTTTGTAATGTAGCGAATGATAAAACTAGGCCTTATTCGACAGAGAAGTTTTGACGTATTGCTTTTGATAAGGTACATAATTTAAGTCATCCTGGAATTAGGACTACACGAAAATTAGTACAAGATCGTTTTTATTGGCCAAGTATGAATCGTGATGTAGGACGGTGGACTAAAATATGCATTCAATGTCCAAGGTCTCTAAGGTAAATCATCACACAATGTCAGCTTTAGGAACGTTTCCACCTTGCGACAGGTTCGAACACATTCACAGTAGAACCTCTACCGACGTCGGCAAAAGGGTTCAAGTATTGTCTTACCATAGTAGATAGGTGTACACGATGGCCAGAATGTTTCTCCACTAAAGATATGACTGCTGAAACTATATCACGGGTGGTATATGAAGGTTGGATCTCGCGTTTTGGTTGTCCTAAAAAGTTAACAAGTGATCAAGGACGCCAGTTCGAAAGTCAATTATTTAACGCGTTAATGAAATTTCTAGGTATCAATAAATTGCGTACCACGCCTTATCACCCACAGAGAAATAGTGCGGTGGAACGTTGGCACAGATCGCTTAAAGCGGCATTAACCACTCGCTTGTGTAATGTATTATCGTCATCTGGGGTGGACGAATTCACTTATGACGGACCTTATCGCATATTGAATTACAGTAAGTTTTATTTAATTCAATTACCGGGAAGACAGGTTAGAATTTCAGTGGATCGTTTGAAATCAGCTTATTATATTAATGACAACAGTGATGAAACATCAGGGTCAAATACTGAGGTTCCAATGCACGTTTCGCCTAACACTTATACCACACGTAGTGGAAGAGTGAGCAGGCCACCTATACGATTCAGCTTAAAAGTAATACCTATCATCGCCTGCAGTTTTACTTATGCTCGTTTATTAATATAGCCTAAGTAAAATGTTAACTAAATAGGATACGAATGGAAAGATAGATATAAATTAAGTTTATAATTGTAATGTAACGCGATAATTTAACTTGAAACTTAATGCTACCGAATTTTTGCCATGAGTAGATTTTTTGTTACAGACAATCTAATTACTATTATCTATACAAATAAATAAAATTGAAGTGTCTGTTTGTACTGTCAAAATAACACCTTTTTACTTAATGCATATGAAAGTATATACGGGACATATAACAAAAAAACAATTTTTACATTTTTTGTCTGTCTGTCTGTCTGTTTGTTCCGGGTAATCTCCGAAACGGCTGGACCGATTTTGACGACACTTTCACTGGCAGATAGCTGGTGTTCTAAGGAATAACTTAGGCTACTTTAATTTTAGAAAAATAATTAGGGTTCCGCGCAAAAAAAAGAAACCCTTGAAATCCAATATATATATTCTATGTCAAGTGTCTATGTCGAAGTACTCTAAATTCTTTTTAAATTAAACGCGGATGAAACCGCGGGTCCCAGCTAGTTAATAATATATTACTATATTTTATCCATATCAATATAAATGTGCAGTAGAAGCAATTTATCTAGGTTGATTAAATAGCAACTTAAGCAACGTTTAATTAGTTACAAAGACTACTAGTAACATTAACATATTTTTTTATTAACTAATCTTGTGTCTGTCATATACATTTGTAATAATGGGAAAGGACAATAGTAAGGAACAAGTTAGTGAACATGTTATTATTACTCAAAATGGAGGAAATATATCTCAGTGGGAAGTAAAAATTTATAAATTCGCGATATTTATGTTGTTGGTGTTGCTGGCGGTTTTTATAATATACTGTATGTACAAGAAAGAAAACGTGTGTAGAGTACGTTTAAAGTAATTGTATTTGATAATGTTTGATATTGCGAATTCTAACATAAAGTTATAAATAAGTGATTAGTATTATATTATTTGCAAATTTGTCAAGTAAGAAGGTACTCATAACAGAAGTGTCATCAGATTCTGTAATGTAGACCTGTGGGAGACACTTATGTAATGTGATCATTCTGTTATTGCAAGTTGTCACTACCTAGCGAGCACATATTTGTAACTATGGAGTCATTTTGTTATGAATTAGTGATTATAACAATGAAAGTTTAGTTGCAACATACATATTTTTTTAGAAGACGGGGAATGATGTAGTTACCACATATGTAGTCTTCCACCAGTCACGGTGTTGGAGGGATGTAAGAGTCGCGTGGATCTGTATGTAAATGTATAATTGATAGTTCATTATATAAATAGTTAACAAGAGTGAATTTTATTTGAAGAGCCGAGTCAACCCCAACACCGTCCTTCAACACATCTATTAATACCATTATGTCTAAAGACTATCTTGAATCCAGTAAGCTATAAAAGCTGTTGTCGTTGTTTGCATGTAATTTACCTACCTAATATCTACTAGGAGGGATCAAAAAGTAGTGAGAACGACATACTCCTTGGTAAGAAAAAAAAAATACTGGCAGGCATAGCTCAGAAACATATTTGTAATATTAATAAAGAAAAAAATCTTCGATTCTCTTTTTTCTGAATGTAGTCATTTGTTTGCTTCGTGTCGGAACGTGTTCTCGAAAATGGAGGAAAACGAAGTGCGAGCCGTTATTAAATACCTCTGTTTAAAAAAGTTAACGACGCAAGAGATTCATTGCGATTTGGAGGCAACATTAGTACCCGTTCACGTCGACGGCAACAATGGATCGCGAAGTGCGTTTCCATTGACGACGCATCCGACATTTGCCGTTTTGGCCGGATAACCCCGAAGTTTGGTTTGCGCAAGTGGAGGCTTAGTTCTCCAATGCGAACATTACCAATGATGCAACCAAATTTAATTACGTCATCGGCAACCTCGAGCACCAGTACGCTCGACCAGTGAGGGACATTTTTCTTTCTCCGCCGGCTCAAAATAAATATGAGAAGCTCAAGCACGAGCTCATCAAAAGGCTTACAGCGTCATACGAGAAGGTACAGCAGCTTCTCATGCATGAGGAACGCGGAGACCGCAAACCCTCGCAGTTCTTGCGTCATCTGCAGAGCTTAGCAGGCCCGAGTGTCCCAGAAGACTTTCTCCGAACGATTTGGAGTAGCCGTCTTCCGAACAATATCCAGACACTTCTAGCATCACAGCCTCACGGCCATGCTTGGTAGGCGGGTTGGCGATCGCAGTTGAGTTATTAATGTATTCGAAGGGCGCTGCTGCCCATCCTCCGGCTAATCCCTTAGTCGCCTTTTACGACACCCACGGGATGAGATGGGTTGGTGCTACTCGTAGCCGGCACCACACGGATCGATGTCTGATTGGTCGAAATGGTATAATTCGCTAGTACCTGGAAACATATAAAAGAAGGGGTATTACGCCGAATTAATTAGAGTCGCGATCGAATAGTTGTGAACACAACAAGAAGAAAGATAGTGAATAGTGGAAATAATTGAAGATTATAATTATAACTAGATGTTTGACCGAGCTTTGCTCGGTATTTTTTTATATTTAAATTGTGTTTTCTGGAAATTATATTTAAGTACGAATTACTAATAAAATAATGAAATTTGAATAATATTTTTCGATCTTACCGATAGAATAATAAAAAATATGAACTGGTTATTTAAAGAAAAAAATCATGAGTGCAATTAGTTTAATCTTATATTAGAAACAAATACTTAATTTTTTACAGTTTATCAATCAATTACGTAAGTATATATATATATAGTATTATTATTCGCCAATAGATCTCAGGAAGAGTCATATTTTTCAGTTGAGACTACTCAAATTTAAAGATATAAGATTAAGAAAACTGGAACTTCAATATTTTGAGTTTAGCGCCATCTATGCGGCAGTAGTGGTACCACTAAGCACTCCATTGTCTCAAAATTAGACTACATAGCTAACCTCATAAAATTTTTCTTAGAGTATGTAACAGATGCTACTTCTCCAAATTAATTTTTTTGGACAAAGTATTTAATATTGAATGTCAGTGGTGCCTAAACAAAATTATAATACTTCCATTATAATTAACTTTTATACTATAATGTGAAATAATACTTGACATTATAGTATAAAATGAACATGGTGTTATGCTCGATTATTAATATACCTGGATGACCGAGCTTTGCTCGGTATTTTCGTGTTACTTAACAACGCCATCTGCTGTTGTGTCGTTAAAGCAATTAGTTGCTCACAAAAAATAGTATTATTATTCGCCAATAGATGTCAGGAAGAGTCATATTTTTCAGTTGAGACTACTCAAACGCCTATAAAATGACATATAAAATGACATTTTCTAAAAATGATTCCTAGCTAGATCGATTTATCGCCCCCGAAACCCCCTATATACTAAATTTTATGAAAATCGTTGGAGCCGATTCCGAGATTCTAATTACAAGAATTGCTCATTTAAAGAGATAAGATTTGTAATACAGTGTATTCAAGATCGTTAGTTTTATTGTGTGGTTCCTCAAGGCGTCGGGAGTAGTTCTGCAGGGCGTCTAAACGTACTATCTTGTTTCTTTCGTATCCTATTTCTGGTCGAAGTAAATGAGCAGTGCTGCCTATCATATGGTTCCATCGCAGCCGGCAGGTTAAATTACCTATCTTGGCGTCAAGGTCAAGCCCCGAAGAAAGTGCAAGTGTACGAGTATATGTAGTTCATACACAGCCGCCGCCCCGTTTCGCAAATACAGTCCAATACGCTCTACGCGGGTCCGCAACAAACAGACAGAAATATTTTATCTACTGCGATAATTAAGAGCGACGCCTATTATTTACTAAAATTATTCTGGAATTATTTAAAAGAATTCATTTATAGAATGTATAGAAAGAGTAATTTATGTAGAAGACGAAGAAGATCAAAAATGTATTATGTTAGCATATCACGAAGGTAAAACATGCTATCGCGGTATTAGAGAAACGTATAATAGAATAGGGAAAAGATAGACCATGCTATGAAAAAGCAGTAACAATAGGGGATGTTGAACATAATATCGTACCGATACAAGTACGAGAACGAGTCACAAAGGCCCAATTAAGAAAATAAAACGTCCCACCAAAAATTTAAAATATGAAGTATATATCTAATGAAAAAATAATTTTGTATAACGGTTCATTTTACCATTGTGTAGCATTATAGTTATAAGATAAATTGTAACACGAATATGTGTGTTTTGATATATAGATTATAATGGATAAAGCTAGGAAAATGCAAAGGGTAGAACAAGAAAATTACCCATTAAAACGTTACGTTTACGTTATACTTTAATCGTAAAGAATAAGATAATCTGATCAATTAACATTATAATGTAATTGTCAGAAATAATAATCACATTGTAAAAGAAATGATATAATCATCGAATATTGTATAATAAGTATTAGAAGTATTCTGGAATATTGTAGTAGAGTCTGGAGCCCGTTTTATCAAGTACACTCTGATAGGGTCCTCACGTCCTAACGTCCTCTACGTTCAGAAAAGATTTTATATCATTTATGTTATTTCGAAAATAGATGCCGCTTTTTTAGCTCTTATAACTCTAGACTGAATCATTACAAAATGAAATCATTGAGCGCGCGTAGAAAAATTTTAGATGTAATGTTTTTGTTTAAATTAATAGTCGAATAGATTCTCCCGAAATTTTCGAAAAAGTGCAAATTTGTATTCCACGTATTAGCAGCCACCTATAAAAATGTGTTTAAAAAAATTAAAAAAACCATCGTTCTGTCTAAAAATCGAACTAATGTAGGTCAATTTGCGCCAATATCCCGCTGCTTTGTTTTGCTAACTCCATTCATAGTGAAATAGATATATGCACTGGTTCTGTGGCCTCATTAAGATCTGAACTCAGAGAATTGATTGAGTGAGGAATCATTAACTTTTTGATGCTTTGCCATAAACAGTATTTTGTTTTAAATATGAATCTTAATTTAATTAGTATTATTTAATATAAGTACCTTTATGAGTGTCTTACTTAAAATGTCCATGCTGGATTCATATCTAGTAGATATCAATCAGGTGTATTGTGTTTTATCTTTTTTCTTTATTGTTTGCGTGATGTACATCAGTTTTGTGAAATATAATTAAAAAAAATATCATCATATCATATATATCATATTATCATATCATATAAGAAAAAACGTTTAAAAGTATTAACCATATCATACAAACTATGGATGATCAAAATCTCTTGAAATTTACTTTAATTATATAGTAAAGGACATGGCTAGTTTCTGCCTAGTTGCTGGATAGCATGTATATTTTAAAAGTTTAATGATAAATAAATAATAACATATATATAAATTACGACGCACTTCATGTATGTGTATAACTCAAGTTTAAATAACAATGGTTAAAGAGTGCTTCACTATATTTCCGGCATATTGAGGTCACCATTCCATTCCCAGTAAAGCGTACAAAAATAAATAATAGCAATGTAAAAATAATTTTGTGATATACGGTACATAATGATTTTCATCTAGATTATGTTAACTTATATCATATCATATATACAATATAATATGTTTAATATACATCATATTTATTATATTCTAGTGCTATCGCTTTGCTTCTTTCTCACTCCTTCGTTCTATGGTTTTCTGACTATTTGCTACTGTGTTGTGTGAACTATTTTCTTCTGTGCTTGTGCCAATAAACTTCTTTGTGTAACCTACCTGGACCGGACATTTGGTATAACGACATCACCACTCACGGTACGTATATACCATAACTGGTGACCCCTTCAAGGACACGAGGATCATAAAGAATCAAGATGAGTGATAGTAACGATTCTGTTAAAACAGTTGGTCCTCAAACCTACAGCAACGTCACCACGCGCCCCATCCGTAGAGTGCGCGTTTCCACTGAACGCGAACACACCAATAGAAAATAAATAAAAATTAAAGTTCCTCCATTCTTACCACAGGATCCGGAATTGTGGTTTGCATTGATCGAAGGTCAGTTTGAGAGACACGGCATCGCCGAGGTTTCAATAAAATTTACGAATGTCGCCAACAACTTAGATATTCAGTATGCTAAAAGGCCGTGAAAGACGTTATTATCAATCCTTCGGCAAAACACTGCGACGAGAAGCTAAAGACCGAGCTGATAAAGAGACTTTCTGGTTCTCACGAGAAGAAGGTCAAGCAACTTATTCATGAGGAACTTGGAGACAGAAAGCCATCGCAGTTCCTAAGGGAACTCCAGGACCTAGCTGGAACATCCGTTCCTGTGGAGTTCCTTGGGACAATATGGAGCAACCGTCTTCCATATGATATCCAGACTGTGCTGGCATCACAACCGACTCACTCTCTGGAACAACTAGCTGACCTGGCAGACCGCATACAGGATATTTCTGATAACGAAAGTGTAACTTTTTAGAAATTAGTATGCGTTTTAAGTAGTTTTTATTAAGTGATAACTTTGTAACATGGCGAGTCTAGCAATAATATACGATATTTTACGTAAATCTCATAAAAAGTAAATAAAACAAGGCGAAATGAGCGCCGAATGATGTGCTGTATAGGATAAAGCGTTTACAATGAATGAAGACGAATTTAGAGAAAAGTATAGAGTGAGCAAGGATTTGTTTGATGAAATGTATGAAAACACTATGCTCTTTATACCAACTCTTAAACGCAGAAGTGATACTATTTTTATATTGATTACCTAAGTATAAGGTATGTTGTCTTTTATGTATGACTTATAAGACTGTAAATTTTCTTTGGAAATCTACTTAATATTTATACAGGGTGGGCCATAAGGGTGATGGCGGTTTCAATATTTAATTAAAAAAGAACTACGAAACTTTACAAAAATATATTTTTATTTAAAAAAAGGAGAAACAGGAATTTTTAAGACCTTAAAAATAATGTTGTCCAAATGACTTCCCTCGGCTGCTTGGCACTCTTTGAACCGAAGTCGCAAATTTTTAGTGATGAGGCCAATTTTCACGTTAATGGCCATGTGAACAAGCAAAATTGTCGGTTCTGGTCCGAGACTAATCCCCGACGCTTGCATGAACGTCCACTTCACAGTCCTAAGCTTGTCGTGTGGGCTGGGATAACGTCAACCGGTATTATTGGGCCATACTTTTTTGATGACGAAAGAGGGGAAGCGATGACGGTTAGAGCTTACAATTTTTGCAACATGATAACAGACTTTTTGGTGCCAGCTTTGCAAGAACTTCAAGGCAATACCTCGAGGATGTGGTTTCAACAGGATGGGGCCACATGTCATACGGCTAGGGTATCCATAGAGCTGCTGAAAAATGTTTTTCCCGGAAAACTCATTTCAAAAAAGGGGGATATTGAATGGCCACCACGTAGCCCCGATCTCTCTCCATGCGATTATTTTCTATGGGGCTACCTCAAATCGGTAGTCTACGAGAATAATCCGACCAATTTAGAGCAGCTGAAGAGGAATGTTATTCAGGAAAGTAACAAAATACCGAGAACAACTTTTCAACGAGTTTTCCAAAATTTGCAAATTCGGTTCCAAGAGTGCCAAGCAGCCGAGGGAAGTCATTTGGATAACATTATTTTTAGGTATTAAAAATTCCTATGTTTCTTTAAAAAAATACAAATATATTTTTGTTATGTTTCGAAATTCTTTTTTAATTGAATATTGAAACCGCCAACACCCTTATGGCCCAGCCTGTATAATTTCACTTGCAGACTTTAGTGGCATTATCATTTTATGCGACTGGGAGTTACCAACGACACATATGGCACCTTGATGTCACAGCAATCTATCAAGTTTCTCGTGATATCGATAGAGACGTTATGGCAGCTCTTATCCATCCAGTGGTATTAAGCATATGGATTAAGTTTTCTCAAACTCACCAAGAACGAGATGCTATAAAAAGATAGTACTGCTTAAACACTTCATTCTGTTTTTTTTTTTCTATTTATATACCTTGCAGTACAGTGATAACTACAAATACATACTTTGTTCCAGGTAGGTAAGAAGGTTAGTTATTTGAATAAAAATATATTTATCTATATCTTTATCTTTAGTTATAAGCTATGTATAATATAGATATTTTAAGATTTTTAGGTAGGAGGTTTTTTAGATCTTGATACCATATTTATAATGATATTCCTGACGTTGAATTTATATAGCTAATGTTTATAATTAATCAATTCCTTGTATTATTTTCTCGGAATTGTATAATAAGTAATACTAGGTATAAATGAGAACAAGGTCTATTATTTGACTTAATTTGTAAGTTCAATGTTGTCTTGTGTTCTTTGTTCAATAGATTTGAATAAACAGCCTTAAAACTTAAATGTACTTTTATTTACTATTTACACAAAAACAAACAATAAAATAATAACAAAACATTTTCTAAACAATGAAAACGTGTGACCTAAACTTAAAAAGACATGGATGTTGTAGATAGTCCTTTGACATCAATTGCTAATATGATTTTTGATACATCAGAAAATTACATAAAGTAACAATTGACTGTCATCGCCACCCCAGGCTGATAACATTTTCATTTTCATCATTATTTATGTAATTTTATTATTTAAGATGGTTCCTCCAGTTTCCTAAATAGCATTAGCTATTAACATGAATACATTTGCTATACCCGCCGTCCGCCGTATGTCACGTCGTGGGTGTGTTGTGTAAAACAGAATTGGGAGGCTTGCCATAATCGCCACGCTTGGCAGACGAGTTGGCGATCGCAGTTGTGTTGTTAATGTTGGTTAGCGATCGCGGTGGGCAGAGTGGGTTGTTCTGCTTACTATTTATTCATGTACTGAAGCAACTTACATTTATTTAAACACTTGATTTATTATACGGAGTTAATTATAAAATAATATATACCGGGCGTCCCACGGCGATGCCACACGGAGGGAAAGTACCTTAAATATTAAAGATAGGATATTTTACTGAAAGAAGACATCGTTTAATTTTTAATAATAAGTAGAACTGCATTCACAGATTTTTTAAAAATCGCCTAACTCAACCGGGAATCGAACCCGCCAAATGTGATAGTAAAATTACATGTATTTTATAATAGCGTTTGAAAGGGCTACTCATAAGCATTATTTTTTCCTATTAAATGAAACATTATCATTTCAAAGACCTGCCCACTTGAGATACGAGATTTCCGTGGTATAAGTACATGATAATAATAAAGCGATACATAAAGTGTAGTAGGTACTTGTATGCATTTCTTCATGAGCTCACAATTACCATGCAACTGGCTGATATTAGTAAAAATAAATCATTCGAAAATGGAACACGTAAATTTTCAAGCGTCTGTTCTTTTGTTTATTGTGAGTTTCATTTTCGTTTATTAGCAATTTTTGTGATTTACTTACCATGGCGTACCAAAATAATTTGGATTTAATAGAAGCATACTTTTTAAATCACAAAGACATTTCATTAGCTTTGCGATGGTACCGCGAAAGATATCCCGATAGACACACACCATCTCGATTTGTGTTGAAAAGATTGGTGGATAATTTAACAAATTTAGGACGTTTTGATCATCGCTTACAGCAGGGGTTCCCAACCTTTTTTTGTCTACTGCCCACTTTAAGAATAAATTATTTTTTAACGCCCCCCTTTTTAAACATACTTAAAAACCGCAAAGTACTTATAACTGATTATTGAAACGCAAATTTATAGTATTCGGACAGAGTATCTTTTATTGAAAATATCTATATCTATATCTATATTGTCTATATTATACTATAATGTCTAATTACAGTATTATTCAAGTTTATTGTGGGAGACTGGTGCCTAAGCTAGGCTATAAATAAAACAAACATAATCAATTCTTATATAAAAACTAATGTGAAGGTTGAATCTGATGCTGTTCAATAAGTTTGTTGATATCAGGTTCCAATTTACTCAAAAACAGCCGCAAGTCGCCACGTTCGGTAACACGCAAACGATTTCTCTTTTTAGTAAGCAGCGTTGCCACAGCACTAAATCCACGTTCACACAAATATGACGATGGGAATGCTATCAAAAATCGTTGAACAATTGACCACAATCCAGGGTACAATTGCGGGATCGGTTTTTGTAGCCAAAATTCTTGATATCCATTTTTGAACTTGATTTTTATTTCTTCGTTTGTTGTCAGTTCTATAAGTTCTTCTTCCAGCTGAGGTGACATTGCTGTGTTGACATTTGAAAACGGATCCAACACCCAGTCTGGTATTTCCAAGTTTAAAATGTCCTGGTATCGTTCGATGAAGTCAATGTGGAGGTTTTCCAAATGTTGGCAGTAGGCAAACAAGTCGTCGTTACTGCAGTATACTGATAAATTCGGAAAATTGTGAAACTCACGTCTGCCTATATTCTTTTTGTGCAGAAGCAGTTTGGCTGCGAAAGCAGCAACGACATTTTTTGTTTTAATTAAATTTAGTTCATCGCCTTGCAGTTGGAGGTTCATGTCGTTGAACATTTTATACAGGTCTGTCATGTAAGCTATATCATTCTTTGATGTTATGAGCTTGTTGCGCAGTTCTGTATCTTTAGTTTCCAAGAACTCTATCATAGAGTCAAACAGGTTGTAAAATCGAATCAGACAATTGCCTCTTGACAGCCAACGAACTTCAGTATGAAGCAACAAACGGTTGAAATCTTCGTCATTAGTAACACAAAGCTGATGAAATAATCTATCATTCAAAGAGCTGCTACGGATTTTATTGACTGCTTTGATGACATATTGCAGTGATTGAAATAGTCGTTCACTTAAGTTTCTAGCAACCAAATGTTGTCTATGAATAACGCAATGTATAGCAAGGACATCTGGAATTTTATTCTTGTATGCTATGAAGCCTTTATGGCGCCCTGTCATAGCCGGAGCGCCATCCGTAGCAACTGATACAATATTTTTCAAAGGAATCTCTTTCTCTTCACAAAACTTTTCCAATGTATTGAATATGGTTTCGCCTTTTGTATCTGTCTCCAAATTTCTGGCAAACAATAGTTCTTCACGTATTTTCTCATCTTTAATAAACCTCACGTAAGATAGCAACAACGCTTCATTAGTTGGTAAAGTGGACTCATCGAGCTGAATTGAGAATTGACTAGTCCTCAGATGATTGCACAATGATTCTTCAATGTTTTCAGCCATTTCATCAATTCTTCTTTGCACAGAATTATTACTCAAAGGAATTTTTCGGATAATATCTGCGGCCGGTTTATGAAGCACAGTAGTTATTACTTCCTTTATTGCTGGCAAAATTAACTCTTCTCCGATGTTGTGTGGTTTGCCTTTTTGAGCAATTAACAAAGAGATATTGTACGAAGCTCGAAGTCCGTCATCTTGCTTAGCAGCCGCCGAAAATAGTTTTGATACACTTGGCTGAGTATTATGCTCCTTCTCTAGGTCTTGCTTTATAAATATGCTACATTCTTTTCTGTCTTATCTGGATGCATTTTATTCAAATGATCTTGCAGTCTTGAAGGCTTCATTGCTTCGTTCGAAAATGTTTTTAGACATAGAAGACACAAAGGCGACGACGGGTTTGTGGGATTTTCAATAAATCCGAATTTAATATATTCCGCAGAGTATTGCCGTCTCTTCTTTTTTACTTCCGACATTGTTTTGTTTTAAGAAATACGTAAGTGTTGAAATCAAGTACTGCTTATCTATTATGCGCGAAACCGCAAATGAAAATAAAATAAATTTACGTCGTTTATATAGGATTGCATAAGCAGCACGCACCAACAGGAATATTACAAACTTGCATAAACTCGTTTATCTCATTCGACGCCCAATCGTACTCGACAAGCAAGAACAAGTATTATAGAACCAGCCGATTGGTATGAGAATGTACAATTCGGATTATTTAACAAAAACTTGTTAAAACACGATTGCCCGCGGTCTTTTATATCGAACCGAGTTTGAGCTATATCTTAATTAATATTAGTTGATGTTCACAAGATGTAGTCGAGAGTCGAGAGCTCAGTCGGTGTCTAAGAGTCTTCCTAGCTAGGTAGATGAAATTATAAATCGACCCCAAAGCCCTACACAATGCCCCCTTTCTTTCTGGGTACCGCCCCCCTTTAGGCCTGCAGCGCCCACAAGGGGGCGTTATCGCCCACGTTGGGAAAGACTGGCTTACAGCAACCACAGCAGCAGATAATAAACGTCAGCGATGATGAACTCAACATTCTGATTTACTTTGAAGCGTACCCGAAGAGTTCAGTGAGGGAAGGTGAAGAAGAAATTGGAATTTCAAAGAGTAGAATACATCGCGTGCTGAAAAAATACAAGTTTAAAAGTTATGTTGAAGGGCGATTAGTGCAAAAATTACGGCCGGGAGATGCTGAAAGGCGACTCAATTTCTGCCAACATATCGAGAGACTCATCCTTGAGGATCAAAATTTTTTGGTCAGACGAGTCAAACTTTAGTAACAACGGTATGTACAACCGGCGTAATAATCGCATTTGGTCCAGACAGAATCCCCTACGAATCCGCGAGACTAATGATCAAGTGCGTTTTTCTTTCAACTGTTGGTGTGGGATTGTAAGTAACCGGGTTCTCTTAATACATTTTTACGAAGGAACTCTGAACACGGAAAGATATCTAGAAATACTCGAGATGTTAAGAAATGAGATTAATAATCTTCCTGATGCAGATCGACGAAATCTCATATTCCAGCAAGATGGGGCTCCGGCTCATAACAGTAGGAGAACAGCCGAGTTTCTTAATGAACATTTTCCTTCCTGGATCGGCACTTTTGGACAAATTAGATGGCCACCGAGATCCCCACATGTAACCCCACTAGATTTTTTTTTTTGGGATTATGTAAAAGATTTAGTTTACAGGAACCGGTACAACAGTGTGCAGGAGTTAAAAAATGAACTTAGACGTATTATTTCTAACATCCACCCTGCAAAAATAAGTAAATCGACAGGGGGAGAAATTATTAAAAGAGTGAGAATTTGTATACAACAGAACGGATCACATTTTGAGCATTTGATAAATTAATTTATTTATGATCTTAGTTTCATTTAATATGCTAGGTTATTTAGGAAAAAATAATGCTTATGAGCAGCCCTTTCAAACGCTATTATAAAATACATGTAATTTTACTATCACATTTGGCGGGTTCGATTCCCGGTTGAGGTAGGCGATTTTTAAAAAATCTGTGAATGCAGTTCTACTTATTATTAAAAATTAAACGATGTCTTCTTTCAGTAAAATATCCTATCTTTAATATTTAAGGTACTTTCCCTCCGTGTGGCATCGCCGTGGGACGCCCGGTATATACAGTCAAAACCGTTTATAACGACATCGTTTACAACGACCTATCGGTTATTACAACCAGATTAGTAGGGATAACTATTCAGCATGCTATAGCAAGTAAGAACAATCAAAAAATCGTATTTATGCAGCGCCATCTATCCCATAGTTTTTAATAAGTAGAAAGATGAAAGTATGTTATTGCCATATTGAAATATATAACATGAATGCCGGGAGTTTTCTCGTATAAAATGTAATTAATAAAATAATTTTTACCTCACAATCTAAAAACGAATTCAAAATTAGTATTTATAGTTATGCATTTAGAGATAAATAAATATTCAGTTTTTCTTTTAAAGCACATGGACATTTCATTTTCACTATAGTAACATTACAATTGCAAATGGCCGCGCATGAGTGATGCTGCTCGTACGCACTTTGCTTTTGTGATATTGTTTTGGTTGTTTCTCATATGCATTTGTTATCCACGTTGAGTTGAATATCTATTCCTCCGTGTTTCCGTGCCGCGTTACAATCTTCTTTGTTTCGTACGTCCGCATTGAGTCGAGCATACTCCTCTGTGTCGCCGTATCATAAACTTTCTCAAGAACTTTGTGAAGTTACTGTGAGCTATTAAACATAGGCACTCTCTCTGTAGAGCTTGGACCGATAATTGTAAATGTGAACAGTATACGTCAGTCATATCACAAAATTCTTGTTGTGTGCCTGGATGCCTGTCGTCTAGGAAAGATGGTATGTACCTATTTTGTTTTCACGTGCTCTTAAAACTTTACACACTATTCAATGTTGTTCAGACCTGTTGTAAGCCATGTAAAAATATTGAGGCCCCTGTGCAAAAACTATTTCTAATGATTAATGCCCCCGTCCATGTGATGTCAGGCTTAAGAATATAGCACCACTCAATTTCCTACCGTGGATGTCGTAAAAAGCGACTAAGGGACTTTAAACCAGAGCGATGGGCATCATAGGCCCTTCTGTGAAATAGCAGCCATTCTGCGCTCACCAACCCAACTGCGCGGTGAGTACTAGCAAATCCTCCTCACCTCCAAATGACTGTAAATAATAATTGTGGAAAGCTGGAGGAGGCCTTCGTTTAGCAGTGGACGACTTTTGGCTGTTAAGATGATGATGATTGACTCTGTTCTGTATAACTACTTTTACCAATACCCTTATCACAAATCCATTGTATCATGGTCTAATCCACATCAATAATATTCTATTATGTGATGTAGCTGTGAATCTATTTACATATTCTTAAGTATATTCTTAAGTTAGTTATTATTTGGAGACTATAACTATACATGACATGACACAATATGACTATACACGGTGTAATATCCCTTATATTATTTATGTAACCTTTAACTTAATGTATAGATTTGCTGTTAGTATATGTTGTTAATATTCAGAAATACAAAATAATGTCAATTTTGTTTTTCCAACTGTATATACTTTTAAGGTAAGATTTGACTTTTTCTGCAGGTGTTCCTTTACATCGGTTCCCACATCCGGAAAAAAACATAGAGAAATTCAAAACTTGGATTGTAAATATTGGTGGTGAATTATCGACAATAGACCATATACATATTTACGACAACAGGCGTGTTTGTCATAAACATTTTCATGAAATTCATAAGTATCCAAAGAATAAACTCTGCAGTTTAGCAACTCCGGTACTGCATATGCCAGGTATTTAATACTTTTATTGTAATACTGCATAGTACTTATACTTCTGTACCTTTTTTATTGGTCTCCAGTGGAATAGTTCTGTACCTTAGAGGTGAAAATGAGAAAAGGTTTTCTCAGTTATTATTATTGCTATTGAGTAGTAATTATGAGGCAGTCTGAGGTGTAACTATATACACTAATATAAATAAATATTATACTATACTGATCTGTTGTGTGAGCCAACTGTTGCTATAGATTTGACTGGTGATGATACCATAACCACATGTCCTATAATAATGAGTCACAACAAGTTTAAAAGTATATAAAAAGTTAAGAAGTTAATTAAAAGGCAAAAGATAGCCAGCAAAAGATAAAATCTTTTAAAATTAAACCCCCTTTGTTATTCTATAAATTAAATACATCCACAACTGAATTGGAGTACAGTAGGGCAATGATATTGATATTGAGCACCTTCAGAAAGAGCTACTTCATGGGGAAAATGTACTAACAGATATTTTTTAACAAATACAACAATAGAGGATGATCCTTCTGTAGTCTTATTGCTGTAGAGGTACTTCACGGGGGGAAATATACTTACAGATATTTTTAACAAATACAACAATAGAGGATGATACTTCTGTAGTCCTACTTCACGGGGAAAACATACTAACAGATATTTTTAACAAATACAACAACAGAGGTTGATATTTCCGTAGTCCTATTGTTAGGCAATAGTTCAGGTGGCAAAAAAGGATATTGTGGATGGTATAGACACCAGTATAGGGAAGAAAATGTTATGTGCTGCTTATTCATCACTGTCCTTATTAGAACTCGGCCAGAGGTTGAAAAAATGATTGCATGTATCAATTAAATAACTTCTCATATACTGATGTCTTGTGATAGTGACTAATTATTGCATTTTAATGCTATTAAGTTTGTTAGTGTGTTTAAGTTGACACAGGAAAATGTTTTTTCCTAAAAAAGTAAATGTAATATTTGATTGCTACATTGATAGCTTATAATATTAAGTGTTAAAGTCAATATAACGAAATGTAGGTAGGAGATCTTTGGGTGTGCTCACCAGAACTATGGAGTACTCTCTACATGCAGAGGATAGCGTATACAATATGGGATATGGTATAAAATAGTATAATAAAATACTGGAGATTAACATAATAAATTGAACTAGCATGTAACTAATGTAATGAACTAATGAGGGATCTTTTATTTAAAAAACAAAAGTATATCTTATTCAAACCAATTTTCATTGAAAGAGTTCTTTTAGTTCTACTACCTTAAATAAATTAAATGGCATGGTTGAAAATTATAGGGGACACACACTTTTAACGACTTTAGATGTGCAAATCTCACCAATTATTTACTTAAATAAAAAAGTCAATTTGAAATCTATCTAACGACGAGGAGCCGGGGTACAAGAAATGCGCACTGGATTTTAAAAAACAGTAACCATGGAGATTTTGGCCTTTCTTCTCAATAAGTAGGTAACCTACATCTTGGAACGGGGCAACTAAAGTCTTGAATATTCATAAGTGCATGTAAATGGTTTAAATGAATCAAAATATTATTATCTACCTGTTATAGTTATGAGATATGGAATGGAGCATGCATCCTTGTAGTATCCAGATTGAGATATCCTTGTCGTATTCGGATTAAGAATATAGCAGCACTCCATCTCCTACCGTGGATGTCCTAAAAGGCGACTAACGGGCGAAGTTAATAATCAATCTAATCTAAAATCTTTGGATTTGAGATTAAGTAGGTCTTTTTTGTGTTAAATGTGATCCTGACACTAAAACGGATGAATTTCAATATCATAAATCTAAAGATTTTGGAATAGATTGATTATTTATTTCGACTGTAAGGGATGAGCAGCAGCGTCCCGTCTGTGGGAAAGTATCTATATTGTGCTCACCTACCCGCGTGGGCATGTAAAACATGGACTGCTGGCAATTTCCACCAAGGTATTTGTTCAGCAGTGGACGTCCTTTGGATGATATGATGATACGGGGCGCCGCCTAGGGAAGACAAGTCTTTTTCCTAAAGTAATGTGAATGTTTTCTGACATTTCATTTTTTTATAATTTCCAGATCAAGCAATTGTTCAAGCCATAACTGAGGAGCGTACTTTACCTTCAACATCTGATGTGCGAGAGATTCAGTCGGAAATTTTTATCTTAGGTTTGTATCTTATTTATAAAATTTCCTTATTAGGGTTTATTATTTTAAGTGAGCATATAATGTCCAGCCGACCGTCTGTCACAAAACTCTATCTCACAAATTGTAACCAGCTAGCTAACTGTCCTGGGGAATAAAAGTTCACCCTAGTTCATGTGTGGGGTACACATGAATCCACTCAACATTTCTATATTGTATGTAGAGGCTATATCTTCAAATTGACTAAACTTAAATAATATTATAAATAATCTTTATAGTTAAAAAACAAATACCAAAATCAATGTGGTGTAAAACCCTGAGTGTGCAAGTATGATTACCACTTAGCTAGTTTCGTTAAACTAAATACTAGGCACGTATAGGTAAAAAGTTTGAAGACCTCTTGTTTCAACTGGTGTTCCTTTTTTATTTTTAGAACAATCATTGTTCGCGGCCGAATCACACGAGCCTGCTGTACCTTCAACATCTGATGTGCAGAAGATTCAGCAAGAAATTCTTCCGTCAGGTTTGTATATTATTTAAGAAAAAATCGCATTAAGGATTTTAATATTATTGGTGAGCATCATTATGAAATCACAAATTGTAAAAGGTAAATAGTTAAAATGTTAACAGATTTCATGTTGTTGTCCTGGCAAATAGTATAAATATCAAAGGCCAGAGTGGCCTTTATCCTCCCTAGGAGTCGCCCCATACATCATCATATTGTCAATAGGATGTCCACTGCTGAACAAAGACCTCCCCCATATATTTCCACAACTAATTGTGTCTGTGTATTGGGGGGAAAATGCCAGCACTCACCACGTTTAGCAGGCGGGTTGGTGAGTACAGTATAGATATTGTCCCACAGATGGGACGCTGCTGCTCATCCCTCTGGATTACTAATCCCTTGGCGCCTTTTACGACATCCACGGCAGTAGATGGAGTGCTGCTATTTTTATATATATTTTAATCTGGATATTGTGCGGATTCATGCATGCTCCATACACGAATCACCCAAAAATTACAGTTGAGGTTGTAGAGGTGGAAAATTGCTATCCTTTTAGGTGTAAAATTATACTATGTTATACTTTATAGTCAGGTTTAAAAAAAAAAAAAAGACTAGGTCTTTGAGAATGGACCTAGTTGTACGCCCCCAGATTTCTACCAGGTAGTTCAAGTGAGATTAACCTAACGATTTCTAAATTGTAAAGCGTATGTTTCCGGGGATATTATTAATAAACCCGTGCATAGATCCCATTAGCGATACTATCTTAGATTTGATATGGTGTATATGTACGTTCTACCTTAATTTATTGCCTAGCCAAAGCATTTCTCACAGTAACTTTTATTATTTTGCTGTTATTTATGTGTACGGTGTGGTATTGTGAGGTATGTGAATATTATGTATTATGTCTTAGATGTGTTCACGGTAAGTAAATTAGAACTGTACGCCTAGTACGAGGTTCTTTTCGCCATCAAAACCGCGTTCGCCGCTCCGATTGGTAGAAGAGTTTGGAGCGGGCCAATCGCAGCGCCGAACGCGCTAAACGTGTAGTTTACTATTACGTTTCGATTGAGAAGTGAACCTCGTACTAGGGGTACTGAACCAAATGTGTAGTTTATTTAGGACATTTTGCGCGTTAGCGATAACGTTGTCAATAGATTGACTAAAGTAGAATAGGCAGGTATCATCCGCGTAGAGGGTTATTTGCCCTGTAAGAGCGAGATCTTTTATATTACTAATATAGATGGAGAAGAATAATGAAGCTAATAGCGACACCTGTGGGACCCCGAAATCTATGGGTAACATGCTACTCATCGATTTTCCTACTTTAACTACTTGGAATCTGTTGCTAAGGTACGAATGAGGTCAGGATATCATAACATGACTTACCAGTAATGCCAGTCACTCAGTTATAATAATACGATTTTGTGGCCCCAAGAGCATTTTTTGGTCTATGTTAGCTAACAGTCTATAGCCGAGTAGTGGTAAGCTTTTTTTTGGTTGGCGTTTGCATATCTTGAATTCCTAGTAGATATGGTTGTGATCAGATAGAGATGATTCGACGATTACCATATGGAAGTTGGTTCTTGGGAGATTTGAAAATATATGGTCTATTTAAAATATAATTCTATTTATAAATCAATTTCTCCATTTTCCTTTCGTCGGTTTAGTTCTGATCTTATTTCAAGAAGCTATTTCTTCTGGTTTGTTATTTGATCGCCAAATATGATAATGTTTTGGTTCGTGTGTTTACCTTTGTTTCGTAATAAGAATAATGCAGTTTCCTGGGATTCCAAACATACTTTAATCAGCCGGGATTTATCTGGATTGTATTTTCCTAGGCGTCAACACTTTACTACGTTGGGACACTTGTCACTCCCGTAGGCCGATTTTAAAATCGTAAGTATTTGCTGCTTCTCGCAGTGTTGGCGATCCGATTTATTAACGTCTTTTGATAACTCGGGAATTCCGGCAAAAATGCAATGTTTTCTTCGTTCATACCTTTCTTGGACCTCTAAAACTAGTTATTCTTGTTGTTTAAATGTGGGTAACGTATCCGTTTTTATCAGTTTTGCATGGGTTTCGAGTTGTTGTAGTTACTGCTCGGTTTGGTTACTTTTTATTTCTAACTTGGATAGGTCAGACTTTATGACTTTTTGTTTAGTAGCTAGGTTATCTGTACATTGGTTTATGTTCGTTAGTTGTGCTTTAACATCTACTACTTAGATTTTATAGAATTTGTGAGGTGCTTTTAATTTGGTTTTTAGCAAAGTGTTCGAGGAAAGATAACATATCCGTTCGAAATCTAGTGATTTCTTCTGTAAATTGGCTGTTTAACAAGTTTATTTCCCTTGTATTTCAGTAGAGATTACTATTTATTTGAAATCATTATATTCCTCCGGTTGTTTTCGTTAAAGCATAGTGATATGGTGAGTCATCATTAGTTATAATGCGCAGGTCGGGGTATGACGACGATGTTGTTGCCACCGCCGCTGTATTGGAATGCTTATAGTCGGGTGAGCGCATCACATTAATTACCTTGAGATGCTATTTCGACCTAGCGGTCGCAGCTTTAAGTTGAGCGTCGATAATTACTTGCACGAGTTTGATCACCGTTAGAGCGGAAACTGAGATGTAACTGTCTTGTTTGTACCTACCGGAGCAGCGCGGGCGCGCGATGGTAAAAGCAATGTTGCTTCAAGGTCGCACTATGCACTGGTTGGTTCACAGTTTGTACACAATTATCACTGTTATTATGTTGTCTGTAGGCCTAGGGTTTTACGATTTTACGTATTTATTTATGAATTAAGTTATCGTCTAGCACATGTTTACTTGCACTGGTTACTGGACAGTCGGTTAAAAAACAAATTCCAAAATAGACGTGGTGTAGAACCCTGAGTGTGCAAGTATGACTCGCACGTAGCTGGTTTTGTTAATCTAAATACTAAGCAGGCAAGAATCTGCATCTTATCCGCAGGGCAAAATAGTTTACCTCTTGTTTCAATTGGTGTTCCTTTTTTATTTTCAGAACAATCATTTATTGCAGCTGAAACACAAGAGCCTGCCGTACCTTCAACATCTGGTGTGCAAAAGATTCAGTCGAAAATTCTCATGTCCGGTTAGTATCTTATTTATAAAATTCCCGTATTAGTGTTTATGATTTTTATTGAGCATATGATGTCTAGCCGACCATCTGTTACAAAGCTCTATCTCATAAATTGTAAGAGCTAGCTAGCTAGGTAGATAGCTGTCCTGGGGAATAATAAAAGTATGAAATTTCACTGAGTTCCTGTGTAAGGTACACATTAAACCCCTAAAAATTGCTAAATTTGTGGTTTTTGTTGTAGTTATATCTTCAAATTGACTACACTTAAGTGTAAAATTAAATTACCTGATTAGGTATAAGTACGGCCTTTATAGTTGAAAAACAAATAAAAAAATTAACGAGGTGTAAAACCCTGAGTGTGCAAGTATGACTCGCACTTAGCTTGGTTTCATTAAACTAAATACTAGGCAGGTAGAAAGCTGCATCTAGTCCGCAGAGCAAAAATTTTTTGAAGATGTCTTGTTTCAATTGCTGTTCCTTTTTTATTTTCAGAACTATCCTTTGTTGCAGCTGAAACACGGGAGCCTGCCATACCTTCAACATCTGGTGTGCAAAAGATTCAGTCGGAAATTCTTACGTCAGGTTTGTATGTTGTTATTTATAAAATATCCGCATTAAGGTTTTTACGAATATTAGTGAGCATAATTATGAAATCACAAATTGTAATGGCAAATAATTATTTATGTCGAAAGGCCAGAGTGGCCTTAATCCTCCCTAAGAGGCACCCCATATATCGTCATATCATCAAAAGGACGTTCACTGCTGAAAAAAGACCTCCCCCATATATTTCCACAACTAATTGTGTCGCTGTATTGGGGGAGTTTTTTTTTTAAACCACAACCAAACAATAGTGGGCTACCACACTAGGATTTCTCCTGTGTCGTGGGTGCGTTTACTGACACAAATTTCACACACAATACACCCAGACCCGAAACAACTATCTGCAGATCATATAAATATTTGTTCCGTGCGGGAATCGAACCCACGACCCGGGCCGCAGCAGTCGACTGTATCAGCCACTGCACCAACCGTGCCGTGATTGGCAGCACTTACCACGTTTAGCAGGCGGGTTAGTCAGCACAGTATACTCGTAGATACTGTCCCCACAGAAGGGGACGCTGCTGCTCATCCCTCTGGATTAGAATCCCTTGGCGCCTTTTACGACATCTATGGGAGTAGATGCGGTGGTGTTATATTCTTAATCCGGACACTAAACGGATATTTTAATCTTGACATTACATGAATACCCACATGTATGCCCAAACACGGAGCCTCTAAAAATTGCTACATTATCAGCGATTTTTGTAGTGACTGTATTTTCAAAATTGTTAAAACTTAAAGGTCTGAAATTATATAATTTGATTATAGGTCATACTATATAATTAAATAGCCAATACGAAAAACGATGTGGTCTAGAATCCTGAGGGCGCGAGAATGACTTGCACTTAGCCGACTGCATTAAATCAAATACAAGGCTGGTAAAATCTGCATCTGCTCCTTTTTTATTTTCAGAACAATCATTAATTACAGCTGAAACAAAGGAACCTGCCCTACCTTCAACTTTTGATGTACAAAAGATTCAGTTGTCAAATGTTCTTATGTCAGGTTTGTATCTGATTATTATAGATAGATAGAGTGCTCTAAACATGCCCAATAATATCAATATCATATTATTGTACCCTTAGTAAAAGAGTTTCTTTTCACAATCGAAACGTGTAGTTTGTAGTTAGTAATTACGTTTGGATTGTGAAAAGAAACTTATACACACATAGTATGAGTTTCTTTTCACAACTGACCCCACTTATATCGAATTATTATATGTGATATTATCATAATATGATAACTGGCAGGATTGATGATCGCAGTGTTGTTATACCACAAGACGGAATGCTGCTCCATCCTCTTGGTATAACCCTAACCTAACCATGACTAGAGAGGGCTTTTTTTTTTTCTTTTTTTTTATTCTTTATTTATTTAAGGGCATTTGTCTCCAAGGATAAGCGAGCCCTAGCGTTACCTAAACTTAATATCTACAAACACATATACATTTTTTTTTTAATTTTTTTTTTATAAGGAATTATTGGTGCAAAATCATATTTTCCATTAAAAATTTAGCAGCATCAGATGTTGGTTCTGCTAATAAACTTAAAAAGGCTCCTTGATCATATTTATTTATGTTAAATGTTTGTACCATTAATTCTCTTGCTCTTTGGTTTTTAACACATTCCACAAGGACGTGCTGAACATCATCTATCATGCCACATACATCGCAATTAGGAGAGTCGACTTTCTTCATTAAGAATGCGAATTTTCTAGAAGGATAATGTCCGGAACGTAATCTGTTTAATCCTACGATGTAGGCTCTACTTAGTTTACTATTATAAAACCAGGGAATTTGAGGAGGCTGACACTGGATTGTTTTAAACCATATACCTTTTTCTCTGCTCCTTTCATCGAAATATTCTTTAAATTTGCTATAACATTTATTTTTGAACATTATTAGCACCTCGGTATAATGTGGCAGTATTGAAAATACCAAACCATCCGTTGCTGCTAATTTAGCTAACCTATCAGCCTCCTCATTACCTTTTATACCTATATGCGATGGAACCCATTGCAATCTCAGATTTATGTTATACTTAGTGTCTAATTCGTAAATCAACTTTAAAATTTTGTAGACTATCGGTACACCTCTGCTGTAGCCAGAGGCGCATCGAGTCAAGTGCTGTAAAGCACTTTTGCTATCTGTAAATATAACAACATTTCTATCTCTCTGCCCTCTAATAAAAATGAGAGCCTCTGAGATTGCAATGAGCTCCAAAGTCATAATTGACACTCTTGCTTCTACTTTAAACATAGCAGATGCATTTTTTGAAATATCGCAATACGCAGAACCTGACCCACAATTGCTTTTTGACCCATCTGTAAATAATTTTGACCAGCCAGAGTACTTCCTGCTCAATTCTTCAATAATATTATATTTAAGCAAAGTTATATTATGGCAATTTTTTGACCCTTTAACCGATTCTAAATTTACTTCAATAATTTTCCTTAACTCTATAAAACTCACCCAGATATCTAATTTAAATAGTTCAAGAGGATTTGAGGCATGTATCTTACATTGTTTACATTCATTGTATACAGTCATGAGTAATGGTTTTTTAATTCTTTGCCAATACCTTTCGTTGTAGTTGGAGCTAAGTTCCGATAAGATATTTATTGTAACATTATCTGACCAAGACATACTTTTAATAGAATATTTATAACCAAGATATAATCTTCTCAGAAACAATGGTGGTAGACATAGCTCACTCTCCATAGCGTGGATGGGTGTGCTTTTAATATAGCCTCCTATTATTCGTAGGGGTTGATTTTGAATCCTATCAAGTTTGAACAAACTATTTTTTGTACTGTTATCATAAAGAAAGCTTCCAAAATCCATTCTACTTCTGATTAATGATATATATATTGTACGCAAATGCTTGGGGTGTATACCCCAACCAGGACCAGCTAGCACCTTTAACAAATTTAAAATTTTTGTAACTTTTTCCGTAGTCTCATTTACATGTTTACTCCATCGCAATGATGCATCCAACCATAATCCTAAATATTTAACACTAACTTCATTCGGGATAATACTCTTTTCAATAATTAATTTTACTTGCTTTTTTCTACGCCCTCTACTGAAAATACACGTTTTAGATTTATTAGGTGATAACTGAAGGCCTGCATCATCTAGCATAGATACGAAAGTATTTAACGATGCTTGTAATTGAGATTCACAGTGGTTAAGGTCTTTATGACTTACATATAAAACGAAATCGTCCGCATACTGCGATACCATGACGTTAGTTATCTTATGGCATAATTGAAAAGTGGTAATGTTAAAGAGTAATGGAGAGATTGGATCTCCTTGAGCTAGTCCTCTGTTAGTGTATCTCACTTCAGCAGTTTGACCCTCTATTCTGTTTCTAACCATAAGACGTCTGTTACTTAAAAAATACCAAAGATAATTACATAAATTTTTGCCAACTTTTAATTCATCTAGGGTATTAACTACTTTGTCTACTAATATGTTGTTGTATGCATTTTCTATGTCAAGGAAACAAGATACTGTAGGACAATTCTTTGCAAAACCTAACTGAATATAGCTAATAAGTCTCGTCAAGGAATCCAAACATGATTGACCCCTTCTAAAACCACATGTGTTTGATGATAAAACTAACTGCTTTTCGACAAACCATTCCACTCGTTTACCTACCATTTGATGAAAAATTTTGCATACACAAGATATAAGGGAAATCGGTCTCAGTTTGACCTCTGAGTTTATTCCGGTTCCTGGCTTAGGTATGGGGACTATTAATATAGTGCGCCACTGGCTCGGTACGACACCTAATCTGAAGATTGCATTGTACATATTTAAGAGAAATTCTTTACCAGACAAAGGTAAGTTATAAATCATTGAGTATGAGATTTCATCAATACCCGGCGCAGTATCTTTTTTCTTTATAGAGACTTCTAGCTCTTGCATCGTAAAGACTGAATCAAGTAAAGTATTGTTTGAAACAAAAGTAGGTGTACCGCTAGAAACGTAGTCTGGCGTCAGTGAACGAAGCAGCTCTTTTTGTTTATCCTGTGATGGAATTAAGTTTGCTTGACGATATCCTTTAAACCAACGCATTTTGCGCCACATGTCAGCCACAGATATGCACTCATTGATGTTACCACAAAACTTTTGCCAACTAGAGGACTTCGCCTGTCGTATTTGTTTTCTAGCTACCATAATTTTTTCCTCCAGTTTAGTGAGATTGGCCGGTGTAGGGTTTTTCCTAAAATATCTTAACGCTAATCTACGCTCTGCTATTGTTTTGGATAAAGACGGAGACCAATAATCCTTAGGTTAAAATTTTCTTGTAGGGCCAGTATCTACTTTTATTAAAGGGATATTCTTATTGGCCGATATGTTTACTACATCTAAAAAGAAATCATAGTAATCTTGGATGTCACTATTACGACAAGCGAGGCTATCAAACACAAAAAATGAATTTGTAAGGTCCTCCTTATAATTTTTCCAATTTGCTTTCGTAAAGTTACGTTTCTTTGTAAATTCTACAACTTCCGTTAAATTAACTGTTATTTTGATAATTAGATGGTCGCTGCCCAAGTTTTCGTTAAGGGTTTTCCATTTAAAATCTATGGCTATATCCGACGAAGCAAAAGTTATATCGGGAGAAGATTTTTGTAGCACAGCATTTACTAATTTGACTCTTGTGGCTTCCCCATTATTCATTGAAATAAACCCGTGTTCTAAAGCGGAATCAAATAACTGTATGCTTCTCTGGTCATTTTTATACGACCAATTTGTGTGGTGACCATTAAAGTCACCTGCTATCAATGTCTTTTTGGCGGATAATCTAAAAACATTTTCCCAATCTACCTGAGATGTGCGAACCGAAGATGGGCAGTATATAGAGATAATATTTTCTAAATATTTACAGTTTAATATTTTAACATGAATTGCTTCTATACCTGTATTTATACCATTGATGGAGCAAACTTGGGACTGTATAGACTTGTGAACAATTATTGCCACACCTCCGTAGGAGTCAAATCTGTCCTTACGGTAAACATTGTATCCACCCATATGCAGAGGTGAGTCCACATCCAACCACGTTTCACTGATTAGAGCTATATGAACTTTTTCTTTATACAATAAAGAATCAAAATCTATCAACTTTGGTTTCAGACTTTGTGAGTTCCACTGAAAAATATTAAAGACTCTATCCATTAAACAAATTAAAAAGATTCTCAGTAATTCCAATACCAGAAAATAATTTCATAAAACATAATTTACATTCTTGAACTATAGCTCGCAACACTGATAAACATTTATCTTCAAAACTATCTTCTGACATAATAATATTTCTAATTTTAAAAATTACGTTCCAAACGTCAAATTTTCTCTCTTTTTTTTTCTCAGAATTTTCCGCATTGACCTGTCTTCCTGGTTTTACTCTCTCTGTGTCTAAAATTTCTGTTTCCATCTCTATAACTTGTTCATACTGTTGATTTTGACAATCTTTCGTTTTATTATTGCTTTGCTTTAGTAATGGCCTAGATTCAATGTTCCGCTCTTCTTGTTGATAGTTATTAACTTCGTGAGTGATGGCTGTTGCTTGTAAAACATTACTATATGTCCTGCGTGTATTCATTTGAGTCAGCTTATTACTATTCATGGTGTCACAATTTATATGCTCTTCCTCTACTATTGTAATCTCTTTTGGCACTTCTTTATTCAAATATATTTCTAAGGCTTTTTTATAAGTTATGTTCCGTTCACTCATAATGACACGAATGTTCTTTTCTTTAATAAAACACGGGCAGGATTTATTTAGTGCCATATGAGGCCCTTTACAATTCGGACATTTGTATACTTGAGTTTCACAGTTACTGTGTTCTTTACCACACTTAGGACAAATAATTTTATTCAGTGTACAGAACCTTTTTATGTGTCCGTATCTCCAACATCTCGAACACTGGGTTACAGGAAACACATACTTTTCTACGGCAAATTTACACCCATAAGCAATGATAAAGGCGGGAGAAGATATACTTTTAAAGCTTAGTCGAATAGTCTCACTCTCAACCCACTGGTGATCTGAATTCATTCTCCTCATTCTTTTAGCAGATAATATGTCACATGAAGCATTTAGGTTTTCTAATAATTCTTTTTCATCTATGTCCAAATCTACTCCCTTGATGATACCATATGATATATTGTTTTGATCAGTAAATTGAGCTCGTATATCTAATTCTATGAACTTTTGATTTTTTAAGAGCTTTTCAGCTTGAATTTTATCTCCGAAATGGACAAATGCTCTATACAGACTTTTATATTTAATTTTGAGTATGTTTACTATATTTTCGTCCCGCAACAGTCTGGCTAAGGCCATTTGTTTTGGTAAAACTTTTAATGAAGACAAACACACTTCATATTTTTCTCCAACATTTATGCTCTCCTCAGCATCCATACTTTTCTCATTGTTATAATTATAATCATCGGTAGAGTCGCTTCTGATGAACCTCTTTGGTCTTCTTCTACTTACAGAAATAAATCCCTCCTCACTACTCTCTTCACTTTCTCGCGGTCTTTTATCATTCTTTTTCACTTCCATTTCTTGTAGTTCCCTTTCACATTCATTTATGATTTCCGATTCACTTTTATCCTCATCACTTAAAATATCATCCATTATGATTTGAGGGTAATCGTAAATAAATCTCACTAGTGAACGTGTCGTACGAAACTACGTGCGCTTGTCACAGCGTCTCGCGCGCAACTGAGAGAGGGCTTAATTTATTCTATGCCAGGAACCACAACACAAAAATTATAATAATAGACGATATTGAAATCAATAGCTATAATTTCCAAAATAATACTCATTGTAGTATAGGCTCAGTGTTAGATATCATGAAACACCACAACATATATATAATTTACTTTAGAATAAAATCATATTTATTTCTTTAGAATTCAAACATGACATCGGTTAGTATTAATAATGTTCAAGGTGACTAAAGAAATATCTCGTTCTTTTTTCAGGACCTCGCGTAACGATATCGCAACACAATAAATTTAAATCTGTCCTAAAGCAGTTAAAGAAATGCCAGACCGATAAACTACAGTTTAGACGAAAATATATGCTAGCTAAAAGAATGACAAAAACAAGTGCATTTAATATTGTTTCCAAGCATATGTCGGCTACTGCTAAGCTGTTTTGCCAAATGCAAGCTTCACAGAGTGGGAAGAAGAAGCGTGTGTTACCAAGCAGAAGAACACTGCAAAATTTACTGCATAAAATTAATTTGAAAACAGGAATAAATGATTTGATTTTTGAGAATTTAAAACAGAGAGTAGCCACATTGCCTAATAGGTATAAATATTGTACCTTATTATTTGATGAGATGGCTATTGGTCCAGGAATAGCATTTGATAAGAAAAGTGACAAAATCATAGGTTTTGTTGATAATGGAGAAATAATGGAAAAAGAATACTGTGATCACGCCTTAGTATTTATGATTAGAGGAACTGTAAAAAAATATAAGCAGCCCCTGGCTTATTACTTCTGCAGTGGAAGCACAAAGGCTGTTGAACTCAAGGCTCAAATAAAAAAAGTGATAATGAAAGTACAAGAAACGGGACTAAAAGTCGTAGCGACAGTATGCGACCAAGGCACCTCCAATATGGCTGCCATTAATCTAATATTAAAAGAAACACGCGAAATATTTATTCGCAATGGAAAAACATATACAGATGGATTTTTCGAAATTGGAAATGAGAAGATTTTCCCGATATACGATCCACCTCGTTTAATAAAAGGGATAAGAAATAATTTGATCTCAAAGAATCTAAAATACACTATGAAAGGCAAGGAATGTGTTGCCAAATGGAGCCACATTGTGGCTTTGTATAATAGGTGTCCAGGGTATAAAGGCGTAAAGTTAGTGCCCAAACTAACATCTCATCATGTGGTACCTGCTCTTATACCGAAAATGAGGGTGAAACATTGCACTCAAGTTTTCAGCAAATCAGTGGGAGTAGCGCTTGGCTGCATGGCAGGTATGCATCTAGTTACTAAGCAACATTTATTAAGATCGCACTATGCCGCACAAAATGTAAGCTATGTTGTTTGCATTAGTGAAAATCTCTTAACTATAATAATTGTTTACAATATCATTAGAATAGCTTAGTACCCAGACTGTTAGACTGCGAAGTCAGAGGCTTCAAGTTCAATCCCAAGGCGCGCACCTTTTCGAAACCCATGTGCTTGATAGAAACTAATTATCACTTGCTTGATTGGTGAAGAAAAACAGACGCAGGAAACCTGTATGCCTGACAGTTTTCCAGATGTTCTCGAACGTGAAGTCGATGGGCTATGCCTGAACCCTTCTAAATTCTGATAGAATATAATAGGGCTGCGATTATATGTTATAGTCAATTTATATAATTTCCTGCAGCCAATTCTTTTGCAGTTGTTATAGTCAACAACTGCATTTGCTTTGCAGATTGGTAATTGTAGTATGTTGTTATCATCTTACAATAAAATACTGCTCATCCTCTGGATATAATTCCTCAATCACCATTTACTCCACCCACGCCACAGACAAGTGAAGGTTTACGAAGTTAATATTATTTATGTTTCACCAAATCCATAATAATAAGTTGTGCTAATGTATATTTTTTCTTTACAGGATTTGGGACTGTGGAAAAAGAAAGCACTGACACAGCAGACCTACTAATGTTTTTTGACGATTTGTTTGATAGTGTCAATGGTAGCTTCAGTGAAATAAAAAATGGAAAAATTTATAGGGCTGCTGTGACCCCTACCTCACCTCACCATAAATTATGGAATTTCAGCATTCCAGTGCTAAGGACAATGAAATTTGTAAACGATAATAGTCAAAGTGCCTTCCTTATCAAGCTGGATCAAGTCAATAGAAAGCTTTAAAAGAATTGTAAAATATTTAAATTCTAAAGGGATTAACTCCTTATTGCTGCGTAATTTCAACCAAGATGCATTAGAAAACTTTTTTGGGGCAATTCGAGCTCATGGCTACAGCAATATTATGCCAACATCGTCAGCGTTTGAAGGGGCATTTAAAACATTGTTAGTCAATAATATTTCATCTTCACATTCAATAGGATCAAACTGTGAAAAGGATGATAGTGTTTGTCTCCAGTCACTAAGATATTTTTTAGCCAAGCCTGCAGACAACGCAACATATGAATGTGAAGATGAAATCGACGGTGACCATTTAATATTAGAACTCCTGAACACAGACGATTTGATTCATAGCAAAACTCCCATGCATGTTGAAAGAAGCGCAGCAATAGGTTATTGCAGTGGGTGGATAGCACAACAATCTAAGAAAAATATTTATAAAAACTGTGTCGCCTGTAAAAATGATTTGGAAGAAAATGAAATGCAGAGCTTTCACGAATTTATAAAAATGAAAGAATATGACGATAAACGGTGGTTGTGCTATCCGACTAGACCATTGTTTGATTTCTTTGCCCAGGTGGAAAACATTTGTATAGATGTACTCAAAGGACATGCTAACAAAAGAAATTTGCTTAATTATATTAAATTAATAGTTAATATTAATTTAAATGTAACGCTTTTAAGGTGTATTGTACATAAAGAAGTTTTAGCGAAATACTTAATTAATGTACAATGTTTTTTATAAATAACTGGTGCAAAGATGTCAACAATATCCTTACTGGCAAAACAACCTTTTGGGATGTTACCGACCCAATGAAAGAAAAAGCATATAGGCACTACTCGAGACATAAGGGTAGAAAGAGGAAAAGCAACATGATTCCTTAATAATAAATGTATGATTTGTAATACGTTATATACTGCTGGTGTAATGAAATAAATATATGAAAAGAACTGTGTATTATTCATGATTTCCAAAAACTTCATGGCTTACGGAGCTGAAATAAGGAATTTATTAAATTAGCGCATTATTTATCGATTTTTATGAATACATGGGAAACTTATTAATAAAAGTCTACTAAAAATTCGCTAATTTTATGCATTTTCTTGTATTAGCTCTGGTAAGCAAAGTTGCTTTGTTAATCTATACATGTACATGTATTGATTAGCGTAGCGTAATATATAGGTACATATAGTGACTATACATCTGCATATCTATAGCTAGCTAGGTTTAATAGTTTTGGCTAACTATAAACTAGATGGCGCTATGTAAGCCAATACATTAGGCATTGAAAAAAGGCGGAGCTGCCTGTCTATATCCAGTATACTATTGTAGTCTTTGCTATTCAGTAAACAAACCGCTTATAACAACATCGGATACAGCGATATATCGCTTACAACGACGAAATTTTATCGATATGGAGATTAGAAAATGGCGAGTCGAATAGTGAAATTGCAAAGGAATGTGGAGTTTCGCACTCGACCATATCAACAATTTGTAGGAATAGAGATAAAATAAAAGTTCTTTTCGAAAACAACTCTTTAAAACTTAAACGAGCGAGGACAAGTGAACATAAAGTTATAGAAGATGCTTTATTAACATGGTTTAAACATCAGAGGGCAAACAACGTCCCAATAAGTGGTCCGATTCTGCAACAAAAAGCCAATGACTGCTCATCATATGGGTAAAGAAAACTTTGAGTATTCGTCGTCTTGGGTACAACGTTTTCGTGCTCGTCATAATAATGTGGCAGGAAAAGTATGCGGTGAAGCGGCTGGCGTTCCTGAAGGAGTGTCTGAAGAGTGGCTCTCTCGTTAGTGGACTGCACTGTGCGAAGGATACACGCCAGAGCAAATCTTTAATGCTGATGAAACAGGATTGTTTTACAATTTAACCCCTGACAAAACACTTAAATTCAAAGGCACGGAATGCAAGGGCGGAAAGTTGTCCAAAACAAGAATTACAGTATTGATTGCGGCAAACATGACTGGTTCATGTAAAATAAAATTGTTGGTGATAGGGAAAGCTAAAAAACCGCGTTGCTTTAAGAACATTCAGTCTTTGCCTGTAACTTATGAAAACAACACCAGGTCCTGGATGACGTCCCAAATTTTTGAAAAATGGCTGCGTAGCTGGGATGCGGAATTGAAGTCTGGAGGAAATAAAATTCTTCTCCTAGTAGACAACTGTCCCGCTCACCCTGTAGTCTCCAATCTGAAATGCATAAAGCTTCTGTTTTTACCGCCCAATGTCACCTCTGTTTTACAGCCCATGGACCAAGGAGTGATAAAAGCTTTAAAAACACAATACAGAAAACTTCAAGTGTTAGAAATGATACAGAATATTGAAAACAGCAAAGATATTAAAAGTCTTTCTGTTCTGGATGCAATTCTAATGATATCGGAAGCTTGGGAAAAGGTCACACAGACCACTATAGGTAACTGCTTTCGCCATGCAGGTTTCAAAGATCTCTCTCCATCACAAGCGGAGGACGACGATGATATTCCGCTAGCGAGACTGATACAATCTACAGATGAAGATGACAACGTACCACTTGCTGACCTGGTTACCCAGTTGCAAAGATTTACTGCTACAGAACAAAGAATTGAGATAGAGGAATTTATTGGAATAGATGACAGTGTCGCCGTATGCGCCTTAGCAACTGAGGAAGAAATTCTTGCAGAAGCTGAAAACCAACAAGACTCTGAAGAACAGTTTCAGCCAACAACGATTTCCGAGGCTCTTAACGCTGTAACAATTTTGCAAAAATTTGTTTCCTTTAACGAACACTTTGATACCGGTGATACTCATACCTTGAGGAGTATGAAACGTAAAATGCAAAAAATATTTGAGACTGGGCTAAAAAAAAAACAGACCAAAATGACTGATTACTTTTGTACCTAATTATTTCGTAATAAATATTTTTGTTTCTTTTTTGACTCGTTTACATATTATAGTATTAACATACCATATTATAACCCAAACCTACCTATTCTAGATAGATAACTATGATAATATAACTACATATGTATACTTGTGTATACGACATTGCTTATAACGACTATCGGATATAACGTCGGCAGTCGGCAACTATACGGTACCTTCAAAGTCGTTTAAAAAAAAAAAAAAAAAATTTCGACTTGTCCGTATGTTACCTGGACCTCCTAACTAAAACCAGCGCTAAAATAAAAATACTGCGTAGGCAGTACCTACGCAGTATTTTAGCAAAAAGCTGAATAAATGATCTTTCTCTCTGAAATCTAAATGATCTAATCAATGTGTAGTTTTGCTGTAACTATGTACATTGTGTGCCAGTAATAAAATCTTCTTTCTTTCTTACACAATATTTGACTCAAGCAAAGGCAATGTATTTTTATAATAAATAATCTATCTGCTATTCGTGGTAATAGTAATTACAGTGAAAAATAATTATCACTAGGAATAGGATAAACACAAGCTTAAAATATATTTTTTGCTAAATGTAAGTATTATACGAGGGCGGCACTGAAAATTTCGGGAATCAAGGAAGTGACACAACATTACTATTTAAAAATGTATTTATTGCTTTTCGAAGTATTCTCCGCGAAATTTGACACATTTTTCCATACGATGGAACCAATCATTGAAGCAACCATTCCATTCGGAAGTTGGGGTCTCCAAAATGGCCGTTTTGTAGGCGTCCACGCAATTTATTCTTTATTTTAGGGAAAGTATAGAAATCATTAGGGCTTAGGTCGGGGCTGTACGGCGGATGGTCTAATAATTCTATGTTTTCTTGCTCTAAAAACTCTTTTGTTCTGTGCGCGGTGTGAGAACTCGCATTGTCGTGATGGAGGATGATGCGGCGGTTGCAGTTCTCTCTACGGAGTTCAGAAACGACCTGTGGCAAACAAATGCTAGCATACCATTCTGCATTAACCGTTCTTTGTCCCTCAAGAGGAATAGTCGTAACATGGCCGGTTTTGGAGACAAACGTGGCCACCATTTTTTTTGCAACACTCCGTGAACGAACAATTTTTGTTGGCTTTAACTCATTTTCGAACACCCAGACTCGTGACTGGTTTTTTGTTTCGGGTTCGTACGCATATATCCAGGATCTGTCACCTGATACGATGTTGTATACAGCATTTGAGGATCCTGCGTGGAATCTTTCGAGAGTTCTGACGCACCAAGTAACGCGAGCCGCTTTTTGCCCTTCACATAGCAAATGCGGTATCCATCGGGAAAACAACTTTTTTATACCTAATTGTTCATGCAACATTATTTGTATTTGACTCATGCCAATGTCTAAAGTTGCCTGAATTTCGCGGTATGTCACATGTCGATCTTCCTCAATCAGCTTACGCACAGCATCAACGTTTTCTTGGGTGACTGCAGTTTTTGGACGACCTTGACGAGGATCATCACTGAGCTTGACACGTCCACGTTGAAATTCAGCAAACCAGCGATAAATTGTGGTTTTGGATGGGGCTTCATCACCAAATGCAGAAATCATCCGGTCAACACACTGTTTTTGTGTTAAACCACTTCGAGTCATAATAAATCATCGCTCTTGAATTTTCTAGATTCAATTCCATTTTCTCAACGACTAAACAAGTTTGACAAAACCTTGTGACAAGACCGTGAATCTTTTTTTAAATAAATAAATGGTATTCGATTTGTAAAACCAAGGAGTTTTCAATTAAAAAGATTTTAATATGACAGGAACAGTGGAAATATTCCATTCCCGATACTTTTAGTGCAGCCTATGTACAACAGTACTTTTCTACAAATGTACTAGATTTAAAGCATTACATTAGAAATAAAAATATTATTTTCTTTTAAGATAGATAGCTTTTCTCGTCTCCAGTCAAATTTCGTTTCCCAATATTGGACCCTTTTTCGTTTTACCTCTTAAATTGAAGATGGCTTAATTGCCAGAGTTGAGAGAGATCGAGTTGCCAGGTACGATGAGCGTTAACTCGGATTATAACAATATAGATGCCTTTTTTTGTGGAAATTCTACATGGAACTTCCTTCACCCCGGGGAAGGGCGAAGGGGTATGCCGGACTCCTACCGGCTTAAACCAGGTCCTCGTAAGATCACACTAGAGCCGCCTAACAATATAGATGCCTACCTGGGTACATGTTTAAACGTCGAAAATTAAAATACCTGCGGGTAAAATATCAATGTTCAAAACATAGGAAACTTAAATAACGATTGTATCGCAATATCGAAAACTGTTACACTTAAGCTTAAAATGTCTAAGATCGAAATGCCGAGTGCTAAAATATCAAAAGATTAAAAATGTCGATACCTAAGTTCAAAATGACAACAGTTAATACACATAAGTTCATTATATTTACGTTAAAAATACTATATACCTAGATATAGGTACTGTGAGTGTGAGCGTGCTCGATGATGGTTTGCGTGGTGCGGGATTCTCACATTAAAACTCTTGAGGAATATTATACATTAATTTATTTATACTTTTACTATTCACTTCTCGCAATCTAATACAGTAATACACACAAACTTGCTCTCCACAGCCCGTATTTTTCTTATCCGTTACTGTCATTTTTAATATTTGAATTTTAAATGCACTTTTATATTAAATGGTTAGGATGTGTACAAAAGAGTTTTAACCTCATTACAGTACCTAAGCAGGTAGATTTGAAATTGTTACACTCTGCCAACGCATGGCTATTTAGTTTAGTCTGTCTACTGCAAACGTTTAACGTATTGTTTAGCGACTACCTACCGCTGCTGTGCATTGTCAACATCGGCTCCGTATTCTTTTGCAAAATTAAATACAAAAAATGTGATATCAAAGTAACGTTATAGTTAAAAAGTTGGATTAGCGTTCAAATAACACGGACAGTAAACTGACTGTAAAAACAGTGAATAATTAATTTGCATACTAAGAGATTTTTTAGACCCAATAGTGAAATCAGTGACTGGTTGTGCGACATCATACTTTTAAGAGCTATTAGTGGCAGTGAAAATTCGAAGATAGGCTTCAAAAGCTCTGTTATAGACATTTCTTGCGAAAAGACTGAAATATAACCTAAAAATTAAACAAGAAAAACGCCAAACTCATCTTGTACTAACGTCATCTACAAAAAAAATAGCGATATCACTTATCCTTTAGCTGATAGCTGATAGATAAATCTGTCATCGTGTACTAACGCCATCTACCGGAGAAAGACTTTACTGCTCAGCCCTTAGCTGCTAGTTATATTAACCACGTACGAAGCTCGGAATAGCGTCAAAAGAGGGCACTACCTGTACTAAAAATAAAACATATACCACGAGTCAATTTATTTTTATTACAATGGAGGAGGTCATGGCCGCACTCCGTTCAATTCAAAAAGAGCTAGACGAACAGAAAAAACTTATTAGTAAAAATGGCGAAGAGGTGGCTGAAAAAGTAACATTAAATATAAATAGAATTTTAGATGAAAAATTCAAAACCATAGAAGAAAATCATGAAAATCTCAAGACAATAGTTGAAAACCAAGAGCGAAGAATACACTATTTAGAAAAACAATCAAGACAACGCAATTTAGTATTCTTTGGGCTAGATGAACAGGAAAAAACCTATCCCGATCTAGAAAAAAACATTCGTGCATAAATACATCCCCATAAAGATTGATAGTAGAGACCTACAAGCCATCAGGAGAATAGGGAAGAAGACTGACAAGCCAAGACCTGTAGCCATTACGTTCACAACACTTGGCATAAAGATCGATATCCTCAAGCATAAAGGAGCTCTAAAAAATACAGTTTATTATATAAAAGAGGACTACCCCCAAGCAGTTCTACAAACAAGAAGAGAGTTACAAGAGCAAGTAAAAGCCGAAAGAGAGAAGGGAAATATAGCCATTATCAAATACGACAAGCTTGTCTTACTAAAAAACATGTCTACAAACAAAAACAATAACAAAAAGCGAAATCTTTCAAAATCACCTGAGAACAAAAACACAAATGGCCATGCTGAGCAGAGATCCCAGGCAACTAAAAAGAATAAAACCCTAACTACCCATACAGTACACAGGTCTTTGAGTTTTTCCGAAGGTGTTGTAAAACCGGGAATGTTAAATTTCCTAATAAATAATAATAACAAGACAAACGCACAAAACAAAACCACGAACGCATAGCAACGAACATGCCAGCCCCTCCCCAAAAAACCACAAACAATTAGAAGAAAATAAAGTAATACAAAAAACACATCTTCCAAGCCGGTTGGTCACCGTGGAAGATTATGACCAAAACCCTCCAGAGAAAATTACAGCTACAAATGTATCAAACTGAACATCTACTATACCGAATAAGTTATACATATTAACATACAACGTAAGAACACTATCATCATACGGACACTTGTTAGAATTGATACAGGCAATTAAGAATTTAAAGTACGACATAATTGGACTGTCTGAAATAAGACTCCAAGGAATAAAGGTAGAGGAATATGACAACTATATTACAAGTGGCCCAAGATAGGGACAAATGGGCTTCTTTGGAGGAGGCCTTCACCCAGAAAGGGGTTCTTGCAAATAAATAAGAATAATAAAGCCGGGTCCAGACGAGTGTAACGTGTAATGTAATCCACCGTGTAATGTAACACGAATTCTACGTGTGGACGGCACTACGAGCATTACATGTAACGCTCGCACGGCGCTCGGGGTTGATCCATCGGCTGTCGGTTATTCGCGCGAACACAAAGACGCTCGCAGTGCTCGTTTGGACGGCGTTCGTGACGGTTGTGGCGTATGTACGTTCATGATGTGGAGTGACGAACAATCGCTTGAACTTATTAGTTTGTATCAAGAAAAACCTGTTATTTGGGATCCAAAAAACCCGCAATACTATAAAAAAAATCTGAAACACGATGCTTGGAGTGATATTGCTCATTCATTGGAAAGAGATGTAGAAGAATGCAAAAACAAAATGATTAGTTTGCTTGCTTCACATCGAAGAGAAAAAGGAAAAGTAAAGAAGAGCCATAGTTCCGGAAAAGGTATGTTTTATTATAAATTTCTGTTGCTTTACATATTACACACTTTTATTTATTAATTTAGTTTTTACTTAGGTATTATCACTTACTTGCTATTAGTACAATTATTACTTCTATTGTATACCCACTATATTACTATATTCTACTATATTTTACTATACATATATGTACTATATTCTATTGTATTGTTTATTTATTGTAATTTATTTTACAGGTGGGGATGAAACGTACAAAAGTACATGGTTTGCTTACGAGGCGCTGGCATTTTTAGGAGATCGAAATAATCCAAGGAAACGACGCAACACAGAGGTAACTGCATTGAACTAGTTTCCTTCGACTTGATAAAAAAAACTTAACAATATGTATTCTGCCAAGAAACTGTACCCTCGTTCATAAAATAGTCATTAAACTCATCCCTAATTTGTTTTGCCGTTGAGGCAGCTCTTCTAGGTACATTATTCAATGGAAGTAAAGATGACATTTCACAATCTCTCCGCCAACTACCTTCACATAATCTTCCGTTTTGGTCGCTGTCAAGTGAGCCAGGGGGTGCATACAAGTTTTTAGATGAATCCGTGTTTCTCAAAAAATTATGCAAGTGTGCAATAGCCATGACTATAGTCTCCACGGTTTTGGGCTCAAGGAGCATAGGTTTTCGTAGAACTCTGAACACAGATGCTGTGATACCAAATACATTTTCTACAATCCTGCGAGCTCTGCTTAACCGGTAATTAAAAATTCTTCGCGGCGATCCCTTGGGGTATTCTCCTGGATAGGGTTTCATTATATTGTTTTGTAAAGGGAAGGCAGAGTCTCCTACAAAAACATATGGTACTACTTTGTTTCTACCTTGCAGTGCTTCAGGTGCAGGCAATCTTAACGAATTATTTTCTAGTTTTTTATATAATTCAGTTTCTTTAAAAATTCCACCATCTGAACTGCGGCCTTGACATCTGACATCCAGAAATTTATAATTATATTCCGCGTCTACTAAAGCAAACATCACTATACTGAAATTCGATTTGTAGTTACGATATTCTGTGCCACTATGTACCGGAGCCTCGAGAATGACATGTTTACCGTCCATGGCTCCGGCACAATGGGGAAAATTCCACAATTCATCAAATCTGTTTGAGATCTGGATCCATTCTGACTCTGTTTTTGGCAGCTGAAACAATGAATTTCTTTTTAATTACAGATTACAAATGAATCGGAACAGAGTGCATCTACAAGTGTAGAAAATGATAACAGTTCAGAATTTATATCACCAACTGGTCAGGCCCCCAAAAAAAAGAAATCAGACGAAAAGAAAAAAATGGGTATGCTTTCGGAGGCTCTTGGCCTGCTTAAGAGTGTTGCTTCTAGTCCTACTCCTGAACCCCGAAACAATAATCCAAACAATTTTGACAGTGAAACCCTTTTCTTTTCAAATTTTATATGCAGCAAGATGCAACAATATAACAGAAGTACTAAAAATGCCGTGCAGCGAGCAATAATGGACGTAATATTCAAAGCCGATGAAGGATGCACTAACTTTTCTCAACATTATTATCCATCGGCATTCAATTACAGTGGGTATACAACAGGCTCGGTTCCTTCATCAAGATACTGCAATGAACCACCTTCTTTGTCTAATCGCTCAGAACTTACTTCAGGGTATTCAACAGATCAGAATCAGACAAGTTGCCCTACTGCTCCATATGCTTCACCTGTTCCCTCAGAATTATCTCAAACTTCATATGAAGATGTAGATTTTGTGAATGACCTGATTTGAAAAGAATAAATTTTGTACTAAATGATTTGAAGATACAATTTGATTTAACTTTCTAATTTTAATTTTGGAATAATTTTAATTTTGCTTACCCTACTTAATACAATAGCTTAATTTGTTATTTTAATAAATAAATAAAAATATGTAAAACTCACCTTAATGTTTTCTTTCAATGATTTTATAATCGCTTCACAAACTTCTGGTACAATGCAAGACATTGACTGTTTTGAAATTCTGAAGGTGTATTGAAGACTTGTAAATGAATCTCCTGTTGCCAAAAATCTTAGTGTTAGAGCCAGTCTATCTTGCGGCGAAATTGCAGATCTCATTATAGTGTCTTGTCTTGATATTTTAGGCGCAATGATTATTAACAAATATTCGAAGTCAGTAGGCGACATCCGGGTAAAGTTTTTATATTGACCGCTTATATGTTGAGATTTTAGTTCCACAAGTAAAGAAGATCTTCTTTTATACAAATTAGTTTTCCACCATCGACGCTTCCGACTTTTGCGGTCTTCAGTTAGTAAATACATGAAAATAAAAGCCGCACCAGCTATCACGACCTTCCTATTCGGCATGTTCGTAGCAACTGAGTGGAAACAGCTTTTGAAATATTTTCGCGTTCACAATTCGCTTTGAGTTCGTGTGCCGTCCACACTGTTGATGCTAAATTACACGTAATCTTACATTACACGTTACACTCGTCTGGACCCGGCTTAAGAAAAACATTAGGTTAATCATTGCTAGCAAATTAGATAAATAGTTGAGTGGAATTTTGAATTATCGTAAGTAGATTTAGCATAGCTATAAGATTTTTTTTCATGTAACATTTTGCAAGAAATATATAGGCTTTTATTATTATTATTATCATGTTGAACACGGATTAGAAGTTTTCAAGACTCAAAAAGGTGGATTTAAGGGGCAACTAAATGGTTCTGCTTATACGAACAATTTACAGAGCCATGACTGATAAGTTTCTGACTAGGTCATGACACCAAGTCTTTACGGCTGCGCGTACAAAATATGGTGTAACCAACTTCTGTACAAAGGAAGGCCATATCCATATCGTTGCTCGTGTGGTGTGTAAATTAAGAATATAGCACCACTCTATCTCCTCCCGTGGATGTCGTAAAAGGCGACTAACGGAATCTTAGGGATGGGCAGCAGCGTCCCTTCTGTGAAATGGAAGCCATACTGCGCTCACCAACCCGCATGCCAATTGTGGTGAGTACTGGCAAATTCCCCCAAAATGATGACCAATTGTGGAATTCTATGGGGGAGGCCTTTGTTGTGTACAGAAATTGATTTTACATTATTCCATGATTTGGACTGCAGGTTTATATATTTATAGGCTGGTTATGTAGTAAAGCATATTACTTAACCAACCTATACTATTACTTGACAAGAAAATATTTACTAATGTCTATCATTTAATTCTAGGTTGTACTATAAATTTCGATCCATTCATGGCAAACATGTGGTCATGACACAGAACATGAGGAAAGGTTTTTCAATCGCTAACTATATTTGTAATTCCATGGATGTTCAAATAGTAAGCAAACGTATTAATACTTTTTATTTCAAAATGCTACTATTAAAACGGTGTACACAATCATTGTTTTTATTCCTTCCGTAATCATATAATTAATGAAATGCTCTAGTATGAAATAAGTCCCACTTGCAATCTAACTGAAACGTGTGAATCCCCGCAACTTGCGGCATTGCGGAAAACAAAATAATAAAACATTTGTTTTTACTTTTTAGGTGAATCAGGATACCCATAGAGACCTGCTCATGCTCGCTCACAGATTGCTGCATTATGATCATCATATCATGGCGGGAACAATGATCAACGCATGCAGTGTGTTGAACAATTTGGTCAATTATATTTTTATATCACTGTCATATGCTTAAACTTGTGCGTAATACATTCGAGGCCAATAGGTCATTTTTAATGATGAAGATCAAAAATTCAATGGAACTTCTTACAAATCTTCATTAAACTGAAGGACTGCATTTGGCAAATAAATTGACGCGCCGCCATATACGAGGAGGGATCAAAAAGTAGTGAGAATGAGACAGAATATAATGACTATTATTAACTTAATAATTTATTTTTCTATATAGTTCCCGAGTCTCTCTACACACCGAGTCCAGCGCTTTTCCAAGGCTTCAATCCCTTTACCAAAAAAAGTTTTGCCTTGGTCCTGCAAAAAGCTCTCCACGGCATCCATCACCTCGTTATCGTCTTCGTACCTGTTTTCCCTTAAGTATTTTTTCAATTTGGGGAACAGATAAAAATCGCTAGCCGACAGATCTGGTGAATAAGGGGGGTGGTCAACCAGTTCGAAGCCAGCTTGCTGAATGGCAGCCATCGCAACTGCCGACCTGTGCGCGGGTGCGTTGCCGTGATGAACGCAGCACGCCCCTTCGACGTTTCCCTCTCCTTTTCTCTTTGATGGCATTCCTCAACTTGGGAATTAAAGCTGCATAATATTGGCCTGTAATAGTGGTTCCACGATCCAGGTAATCAATCAACAATATCTCTTCTGAGTCCCAACAATTTGAGGCCATAACCTTGTCAGCTGATGCCACGACACGAAACTTCTTCGGGGTCGGTAATGATGGCCGTTTTCAGAATCTACTTGAAACTTGTCCAACAATATCTTCGAAATGTCAAGTCGATTTTGTTTCTGACTGTCGGTTAACATTCTCGGCACCCATCTTGCGGAGACTTTTCTCATGTTCAAAGATTGTTTCAATATGGATTTAATACTTCCATGTGAAATGCCCGTTTCTTGAATTAAGTATCGGGTGGTAACTCTTCGATCGCTCAATACAATTTTCTCGACTTTCGCAACATTTTCTTGGGTGACTGACGTCGATGGACGGCCGCAACGATGTTCGTCTTCCGTGCTCGTTCTCCCTACTCGAAATTGAGAAGCCCACCTTGCGACAGTGGAATACGGCGGAGCAGACTCCTAATGTTGCCTCCAAATCGCAATGAATCTCTTGCGTCGTTAACTTTTTTAAACCGAGGTATTTAATAACGGCTCACACTTCGTTTTTCTCCATTTTCAAGAACACGTTCCGACACGAAGCAAACAAATGACTACATTCAGAAAAAACAAAAGAGAATCAAAGATTTTTTCTTTATTAATATTACAAATATGTATCTGAGCTATGGCTTGCCAGTATATATTTTTTTTCTTACCTAGGAGTATGTCGTTCTCACTACTTTTTGATCCCTCCTAGTAGAATTTAGAAATCAGATAATTAAATTGGCGATGCAGTTAATGAGTACAAGTGTAGCTAAAACCCTGGAAATGTGTGAAGTTATGTCTGTTCCCAAGTTTAAACATATTGACCCACCCCACTGCAACTTTCATACAAAATTTCAATAATGTTTTCGATATTTTAAATTATCGAAAAAGTGGACAGTATGGTTACAAGAAACCAATCTGCAAAGAAGACCGTAGTAAGATTATAAAATTTCTGAATAAAATGGAGAACTATATTAAATCATTAAAAATATATTACAAACCTAAGCGTACTACAAAAAAACGTTCCGTTTTAAACGTAATTACTTGGCAGTTGTTTGAACAACATCCTATATTAAACCATTGCACTCTGGTGTTGAAAGCAATAATAGAAAAATGTATAAAAGTGCGTTTCTATCATTTGCACAAGCACGATCCTGGGATTAAAATCCATACAAAGTGCCAAAAAGTAAATAAACTTGTTTTGTTTGAAGGCAAGTAAATCTGATTTTAAAATAATACCTAAGTATTTAATAAAGGTTTTGATATGCTGATTAAATGTGTTTTATTTTTTATTTTACCTTGTCGAGGGTGATGTTTATATTGTAACAATTAAGCCTGATTGCTATATTTATTCAAGGTTATGATTCAATCGTCATGGTAACATTAAGATGATCTATCCCAACAGATGGCACTCGTTCACGAGCACGACGCATGTATAGATTTAGGAATGTATCCTCCTCATGTTGCCAATTTATCAGTACATTCAAAAGATTGATTGCGAATAATGTTAGCTCTGCTCATGCTGTTAGTGCGAACTGTGAAAATGATAGTAATAAGCCATTGCAGTCTTTAAAACATTTGCTTACAAAAAAACAGAGCACAGTAAGAGCAAGAAATTGTAGAAAGATCAGAAATTGAAGTCTATTCACATTACTATTTCTTTTTTTATTTCTTTTTTTTCTGCTCGACATTCTAAGCGATAAAGAACATCGAAAAATAACTCCTGTTAATGAAGAGTCGAAGCGGTATGTTGGGGCATTTATTATAAAAATTTAAAGCTTTGTACAAAAACTGTAAAGTATTTCATAGAAATTTGACCAAAAATTTATACGTATAAAGTATGAGAGAGACGTTACTAAAAAAGCTCTTACCCTTTTGACAAATTACATAATTTATTAACAGAAATATTTTTAGTTTACTAATAAAACCCTTTCCTCTTACCATGAAAGAACAAAAACTAAAAAAAGAATGGTTAATTTGTGATTTATCGTTCCTGACTTGTTCGGTTGATAAAAATATCATAATAATTTTATCGTAAAATTTGCTATTAGTATAATCATTCACAGTTGGTGCACAGGCGTGAACAGAATTTTATCTGGAAAAATTACCAACGTTGACTGGGAGGATAAAATCAAACTCCAAGTAGAACGTAATAAATTTTAAGTCTGTATAAAAAGTAAGAAAAAGTAGACTTACATATGTCATTGTTTTACTGAGTGGCAGGTAACACACAAAGTTTAGTAACAGGTCTTTTAAATGATACACCCTTACATTTATGTGTTTTTCAGTTATTATACCTAATAGCCGTTTCGCTGGAGGGAGACCATCCTCTTTTACTAGAACCACTTGGCCAATCTCTGGTTCAGGAGTTCTTTTTGTTCATTTATAACGATGCAAATTCTTGCACATAAGTACTCGCTTGACCACCTACGCCAGAAATGTTGTAACATTTTTTGCATTAGCTGCCAACGTTTAAAGACCAACGACGCGAACAACGTGAATTTCAAGCCAAAATGAGAGTTAATGTTGGTTACCAATTGCAAAATATCAGTGAAAGAAAGTTTATTAAACTTTACAGACTCTCTAAAGAAGCGTTTGAAGATCTGTGCATATTATTGAATAATGTCACGGATTTGAAGTCAACACAAAGAATTTCATTAGAACTAAAGGTAAATTGGTATAGTAGCTAGGTACCTATCTCAAAACAATGATCTTCATTTCTCAATACACGTTTTGTGAACTTCTTACTTATATGTTTTGTGCTTTGTTATTTTTTGCCAATGGTGACTATCTAAGAGTTGTTGGAGAAGCTAATCATTTATCTCAAGAAGCAATTAGTGTATATATAGAAGAAGTCACTACAGCACTGAGTCATCTGACAGTTTTGAAAAAATATATAAATTAGTGAATTATTAGAAGTTACTACAACTTACTTTTTTCAGATTGTACAGTAAATATAAAATCTCTGGGATACTGAGATGTGTAGATGGTAGCCACTTTAAAACATTTACCCCAATGAAAGATGCAGAACACCTATATTACTGCCGAAAACATTATCACTCATTAAATGTCCAAGTGGTAAATATATTATAATGACTATTTGTTTTGATAAAAATTGTAAATGTGTATACTCACAAAATATTCTTTATTGTAGATATGTGACTCTGATTGAAGAGTTTTGTCCATTAACCTCAAATTTGGAGGTGCAACCCATGATGCTTTTATTTGGCAAAACAGTAATGTTAATAACTTCATGCAGTATTTACATAGAAATAACGAGATTGTGTGGCTTTTGGGTAAGTTGATATAATACAAGATAAAAATAAAATAAATACATAATAAAACATTTATATGAGATCTATATGATGATAAATTGATTTTCCTATTTCAAGGTGATTCCGGTTATCCCCAGAGGCCCTGGTTGATGACGCCATACTCAGATCCAGTGCCCAATTCTGTAGAGGACAATTTCAATAAGGCTCATATATCAGCCCGGGTGGTTGTTATTGACAACACTTTTGGTAGACTAAAAAATCGTTGGCGTTGTTTAAGTAAAGACAGGACATTGCATTACCGGGAGAGGGCCGATCCCGCTCGAAGAAGGAGACGGCGTCGGGGTAACAACCGCTCTGGCGCCTAATTCCGATACGCCTGAAAACTCCTGCCATTGCTAAGGTGGGGGACCTCTAGGTTCGCGGGTGCGTCCGTTTTACAGTCACCCCCTCTCCGAGATGTGCCAATAGGCGTGGCACCAGTGGGCGGCTCTAGTGTGATCATACGAGGACCTGGAAGCCTCCCTTAGGTGCCGAAGATGACCGCCCCAGTGGTTTTAGCCGGTAGGAGTCCGGCATACCCCTTCGTCCTTCCCCGGGGCGAAGGAAGTTCATGAAGAATTTCCACTGGGCACCAATGAAAAAAAAAAAAACATGACATTGCATTACAGGCCAGAAAAATGTGCACAAATGATAACAGCATGTTGTGTCTTGCATAACATTGCTTTAAAATATAATGTTCCTGACCCAGATGGGGTTTCACTACAAACTGGAAGTAATTTCTAGAATGTCTATATCTCCCAAGTTTTCAAATTGTGAATTCATTGTACATAACATTTTGTTTAAGTATATATTGTACAGTGCAAGGGCAGATCCACGCTTAAGCAGAGGGCCATCAGGTCGCCTTTCAAGATTTTCAGAGGTCATTGTTGCTGCTAGGTCTAACTGCATCCCAGTTTTGGGCATGGCCCCCTGAGCCCCCCCTAGCTTCGCCCTTGGTACAGTGGTACAATGAATGATTTACTGATTCAGAAACTGAACTACTGAAGAAACTGATTCAAAACTATTTTCTTTACAGAATATTAGCAAATGGAAGTATTACAGGTAAATGAAACTTCTAGCGATCTACTAATAGGCAGGGCATTACGGGATCAGCTAGCTAGAAGGCTTCTTCTTCTTCTGTAATGAATATTGATGCCTAAATGCCTCCCTTTTAACGGTTTTATTTTTTATTTGTTGTTAGCTATTTAAGGCATAAATATTGTGTATATTTTTAGCTGTGTAAGTATAAGTTTCATCTAGTTAAGCCTTTTATGATAAAACATCTAGTCAAGTCTTTTATGATAAAACACATTGATTACTGTTAGTTCAAGTCATCAATTCGCCCGGCCACTGCTGGACACAGGCCTTCCCCAAAGATCACCACAACGAACGATATGGTCGGTTGTGGGCTCATTGGGGGGTTTTGCCATAATCGCCACGCTTGGCAGACGGTTTGGCGATCGCAGTTGAGTTGTTAATATACTCGAAGGACGCTGCTGCCCGTCCTCCATCTAATCCCTTAGTCGAGTTTTACGACACCCACGGGAGGAGATGGGGTGGTTGTATTCCGAGCCGGCACCACACGGTATAGTTCAAGTCACGCCATTGTTATTTGTCAGTATAATCTCCTTTTATATAAAAGGATTCATAAATTCTAACTAAAGATGTTGTCTACTTAAAGGTTTATATTGTTTTATTATGATATAGAAAACTGACAGGTACAATTAAAAAGTATCAATAATTAAAATACAAATTATAACTAATCAATTCTAATTAAATATGTTTTACTGGTCCATGGTTTTTATTATTTTATTATTAGGTATATGAAAAACTTACAGGTAGAAATTAAAAGGTTTAACAATTAAACATAGCTGGGCATTAACTCGTTAATCCGTTAATCGTTAATTAACGAAGTTAATTTTTGATTAACGGATTAACTTTTAAGTTAACTTTTAAAAATGTTAACGGACACGTTAACTTCCGTTAACATCAGTCAGAAGTCCGTTAATCGTTAATCCAATGGGTACAGCTACTATTTACCGCACGGCCGGCATCGCAACGCAGCGCGAAAAACAGGTTCAGACAAGTATGAAATGAAATGACAAGTGCCGGGCGGCGCGTGGCAGCGAGTGAAGTGAGACAAAAACAAAACTAGATAATAATATATTTTGTGTGAGAAAACTGCGAAGAGATTTGTTTCGTTTGATCATTTCATTACTTAGCGCCGCGCCGGTACTTAGAGTGACGAGTGTTTTTTGTTATTATTTATTATAATTATTACTGTCAGTCATCATTTGCGTGTTGATAAAAAAGAGTGCAGTTAGATAGAAAAAGTGTACTGTGCAGTGCAGTAATTAAAACCATATCAACGAAGTTGGAAGACATGGAATCGGGTTCCAGTGGTCCTGATGACGAGAATCCATGGCCACATTTGACTGAGTATGTGGAATTTGTATCCAGATCGGGCCAGCAAATACTTTTTGCGTGTAAGCGATGCTTGCCGAAAGACACCAAAATAAAAGTTCATGTATCAAGCCTGAATAATTTGAAACAACATGTAAGAAGGGTACATGAGTCACAATATGTACAGTTTGAAGAGATTGTTAAGGCGGGCTCTAACTGGGGCAAGATAAAAAGAACTCATTCTGACAATATTAATGATGATAGCACAAGTAGCAGTAATCCAACTCCCGTTAAAAGAAGAATACAACAGGGTCGACAGCTGAGCATCGGGGAATCATTCGGGATTGCAGCTACTGGCAGCGGTGTACCCCAAGCCAAAGTGGATAAATGTATAGTATTTTTTTTTGTTTCAAACATGATTCCTTTACATGTTGTCGAAAGCAAGTCTTTTGGTGCGTTGATAAAAACGTTAAACCCGAGCAAAAATTCAATTTCACGTAGTACGGTAGCAGCAGATAGTATATAGTATATATAGTTTAACTAACTACGGACTTGTGGTGAAATACTCGCTCGGCACTGCACGAATATAGTGTCGTCATGGAAAGACAACAAATTAGTAACCATGATAACTACACACATAACGCTGACACGGCATCAGGGCAGCGATCAGGTGTAGCCTGGTATAAGCTGCTCGTAGTCCATAGTTACAATAAGTAAAGTGGTGGGGTAGATATGAAGGACCGGAAACGATCCATGTACAGCAAGCAAACGTCTGTACGCGTAAGTAGTGTCTCAACACAGTACCCACATCACAGAGTTCGCACACTGCTATCACTACATGAGACAGAACTAATTCCGTCGCAGATTTTGCCCAGTTTGATACGATTGCAAAAGTTGGCAGTAAATTCATATATTCATATGTTCAGATAGCCGTAAAGCGTCTAGAATGCGAGGCGCCTGGCTTAGGTTCCGATTTCGTTATGCAATTTTGCAACAATAATAAAAGTAATTACTAAACTTTTTATTGTATTCTAACAGTTTTAGAAAAGACCGTTCTGTAAGAGCAATATCATACTGCATGAACACATTACACGCGACTTACTCACACTAAAATGCTAAAATACATTACACACTTTACATACACTTACTGTGCATTTGCTCTTAAGCTACTATAAGGCGCTTTATGGACAGTAAACATATTTGCACATAATTTCACAGGCATGATTACCCACCCACCGGCGGAGCGTGCGTGAGAGCGGACACGCACGCAAAACGTATACAATCAGCGACGATTCACACCTCAAGGCGCCCTATACTCTCCACAACGGCTCATCTGCGGCGTGATCGGCTTGATCTGAAAGCTCCGTAGAAATTAGCCAACGCAGGGCGCCACTATAGTCACGAATCGTTTGCAAGTCGGGCATCTGCTGGGCTTCACCCGGGTAATCGGGTGTCCCACCCGGTAGGGCCCGATCGCACGATTTGTGTGAAAAACTTCGGGCGCCCCTGTTATGGAACATTAGCCAAAATTCACAACACCGAGACGTAGTAAACCGTCCGGTATTATAGGGAAAAAATCTCCAAAGTATTTACTTCCACCTATTTTTATAGTGGACATCCAATTACCGGCCTGTTATTTAATAGGCTGCGACCTCAACACACTTCGGGTGAGGACGGAAAGTCGCGTTACCGAACCCGCGCGCCCCGTGAGGGGAAGAATCAGAAGATCTACAACGGTGATGCATCTATTGTCTTTTGTGGCGTAGAACCATACACGATCTCCAGTTGTTTATATAGTGAAGTGGTGAAATGGTGAATCTGCTGAACGATGGCTGTAAGTATCTAATTTTTAATATCTGTATGTCTTAGTTACTGTCGATTATATTCATGTGTTCTCCATATTCATAGACTGGTTGGCTAATCAATAATTTTTAAATTGTGTTTTGACGCTTCGTTCGACGCTCGTCCCTTATCCATTTTTAATAGTGTTTTTATATTGTTTCAGTTCTCTGAAAAAACTTTTAAGAGCTTTTACTATCCAGAGACCCCCGAAGAGCCCAGTCATGAGGAAGATACACTTGCATACAAAGTGAAACAGGCAATATCCAAAAGGGCAAACAATATTGAAGACTTCTTTGAAAAACCCAAAAAGAAGAAGAAGCTCACAAAGAAGCCATCGGCTGTTGGTCGATCATCAATCGGTGGCGTGTCATACATTACTTCAAATAATGAGGACGGTAACTTTGCATCTCATTTGATAAAAATCGACATTTATGATGTCAGCAAAATCATAAATATCGCACCGATGGAACACTGGAAACATGCTGACGTCCGTCTTAAATACTATGCAGAAAACGAGGAAAATATAAATATGCAAAGTGTGAGAGAGGTGATATTTAACATCACCAAAGAGTTGGCAACAAAAGACGATTGCGTTAAATATTTTATAGAGACTGATAATTGAATGACAGTGCTTGTACTTGGAATTTAACTAGTCATAATAATATTCAGGTACTTATTTATAAACAACATTGTAAAGTGTATTTTATGAGTGCTATTCTAAGAATTTGAGATTTTGTTTAAAAACCCAAGTATTTGCAAGACATTGTTAGATAAATGTGTTGAGTGAATACTATATACGCTTCAAAATTTACTTGAACCCTATCAGGACCGCCACAGTACTTCAACTTAGCAAGTTCGCGCTGCTACAGTTGTTCTTTATCGCGTTCGGACTTTTACGGTAAGTCACCACGCTCGCGTCTGATTGCTGGTAACAGCAATCGACGTGGGTGCATGACTTACTTTTATATTATCCATCATTATGTTAATAATACTTTCACTTATTATGTGTTATGGTCCAAAGATGGTGAAATACATCGGAACAGCAGTCCAGAGCCACAATCGTCGTTCGAGCAGAACTAACGCCGAGCAACCGTCTTCACACCGTGCCACTAACAACATACCAGACCAGTACCTCGAACTATTGCAAACAGCGATATCGACACCCAACCCATCCAACATTCGACGCAGCATCCAGGGAGAACTTAACTAACAAATCACCTACCAGCATCAGCAAGACAAATGAATTGTACCAACTGGAGCCCATTCCTGAGAGGTGCCAAAATATTCAATTTGTGCCATGGCACAAATAAACAACCACGACCCGAAATCACTATTACAACATACCCAGTAGTTAGTACTTGCTGCAGCAGCATACAATAGATTTATAAAATATTTGTTTTCCACGGTTCTGCGTCAACATTAAAAAATAAAAATAATAATAATATAATAATAATAATAAAAAGATTTTAAAACAGCTCTTATAAAATAACTTTTAGTTTTTAATTGAACTTATACATGTACAAGCAGTTCTTACTATATTTTTACCTTAATGTATTTATTTTTAATTTAACTTAAGTTAGTTGTGCTTAAGCTTAGTCGAATTTTTTTGGATGCTGTGGCCTCCTATAACTGAAGGAGTACACCGTTAGAGGACCCATTTTAATTTGTATTTCTTTATGATGTTATGTGTATGTCCTTTGTTGGAAGCCCTTAATAAATAAATAAACATACAAAGTCTGATTATGAAAGGCCGCTGCGTCGGCACAATACATGGACGGCACACTAGCCAATAAGCGTAGATGTGTACATAGTTTAAGATTAATATATAAGATGTTAATAATGTAAAATAAATCAGTCATTATGTTGAATCCGACTTTGACTCATTACCCGTCCAACCACCTCTCACTGCGGCCAAGACACCTTTAGCCGTCAGTACGATCGGTCTTGTGAGCCTGGTTGACCGGCTGTGAGAAAACCATGTCCACACACCCAAATCCCGGCCACCATCCACCTGTTACCTTACAGGTTTCTCTGCCTTCATAACTACAAGATAATAGGGCTAGGGACTGTAGGGTTTAACTAACTACGGACTTGTGGTGAAATACTCGCTCGGCACTGCACGAATATAGTGTCGTCATGGAAAGACAACAAATTAGTAACCATGATAACTACACACATAACGCTGACACGGCATCAGGGCAGCGGTCAGGTGTAGCCTGGTATAAGCTGCTCGTAGTCCATAGTTACAATAAGTAAAGTGGTGGGGTAGATATGAAGGACCGGAAACGATCCATGTACAGCAAGCAAACGTCTGTACGCGTAAGTAGTGTCTCAACACAGTACCCACATCACAGAGTTCGCACACTGCTATCACTACATGAGACAGAACTAATTCCGTCGCAGATTTTGCCCAGTTTGATACGATTGCAAAAGTTGGCAGTAAATTCATATATTCATATGTTCAGATAGCCGTAAAGCGTCTAGAATGCGAGGCGCCTGGCTTAGGTTCCGATTTCGTTATGCAATTTTGCAACAATAATAAAAGTAATTACTAAACTTTTTATTGTATTCTAACAGTTTTAGAAAAGACCGTTCTGTAAGAGCAATATCATACTGCATGAACACATTACACGCGACTTACTCACACTAAAATGCTAAAATACATTACACACTTTACATACACTTACTGTGCATTTGCTCTTAAGCTACTATAAGGCGCTTTATGGACAGTAAACATATTTGCACATAATTTCACAGGCATGATTACCCACCCACCGGCGGAGCGTGCGTGAGAGCGGACACGCACGCAAAACGTATACAATCAGCGACGATTCACACCTCAAGGCGCCCTATACTCTCCACAACGGCTCATCTGCGGCGTGATCGGCTTGATCTGAAAGCTCCGTAGAAATTAGCCAACGCAGGGCGCCACTATAGTCACGAATCGTTTGCAAGTCGGGCATCTGCTGGGCTTTACCCGGGTAATCGGGTGTCCCACCCGGTAGGGCCCGATCGCACGATTTGTGTGAAAAACTTCGGGCGCCCCTGTTATGGAACATTAGCAAAAATTCACAACACCGAGACGTAGTAAACCGTCCGGTATTATAGGGAAAAAATCTCCAAAGTATTTACTTCCACCTATTTTTATAGTGGACATCCAATTACCGGCCTGTTATTTAATAGGCTGCGACCTCAACACACTTCGGGTGAGGACGGAAAGTCGCGTTACCGAACCCGCGCGCCCCGTGAGGGGAAGAATCAAAAGATCTACAACGGTGATGCATCTATTGTCTTTTGTGGCGTAGAACCATACACGATCTCCAGTTGTTTATATAGTGAAGTGGTGAAATGGTGAAATGGTGAATCTGCTGAACGATGGCTGTAAGTATCTAATTTTTTATATCTGTATGTCTTAGTTACTGTCGATTATATTCATGTGTTCTCCATATTCATAGACTGGTTGGCTAATCAATAATTTTTAAATTGTGTTTTGACGCTTCGTTCGACGCTCGTCCCTTATCCATTTTTAATAGTGTTTTTATATTGTTTCAGTTCCGGAAAGTCGCGTTACCGAACCCGCGCGCCCCGTGAGGGCAAGAATCAGAAGATCTACAACGGTGATGCATCTATTGTCTTTTGTGGCGTAGAACCATACACGATCTCCAGTTGTTTATATAGTGAAGTGGTGAAATGGTGAATCTGCTGAACGATGGCTGTAAGTATCTAAGTTTTAATATCTGTATGTCTTAGTTACTGTCGATTACATTCATGTGTTCTCCATATTCATAGACTGGTTGGCTAATCAATAATTTTTAAATTGTGTTTTGACGCTTCGTTCGACGCTCGTCCCTTATCCATTTTTAATAGTGTTTTTATATTGTTTCAGTTCTCTGAAAAAAACTTTCAAGAGCTTTTACTATCCAGAGACCCCCGAAGAGCCCAGTCATGAGGAAGATACACTTGCATACAAAGTGAAACAGGCAATATCCAAAAGGGCAAACAATATTGAAGACTTCTTTGAAAAACCCAAGAAGAAGAAGAAGCTCAGTCTAGTATCGAATAAGCAATAGGTAAAACATGCTTGCTGGTTATGTCACAATAAAGAACATAATATACACACCGGCACAATTAGCGGAACACAAAAAAAGCAGGATTTTAAAATCTTTTACTTGGGGAACAGTTATGATATTTTTTTAATTTATTGTCAAATTTGAAAATAGAAAATTAGATGACATACACTTTTTTCATTCTTTTGTTTTATTTTCCCGAACAATACGTTTTGTCAATTTGTTCGAGTAATAACTCATCATCATTTCGGCCGAATGAAGTCCACTGTTGGACACAGGCCTCCCCCAAAGATCATCACAACCACCGATATGGATGTGTTTTGAGCTCATTGGGGGGTTTTGCCATAATCGCCACGCTTGGCAGGCGAGTTGGCGATCGCAGTTGAGTTGTTAATGTACTCGAAGGACGCTGCTGCCCATCCTCCGACTAATCCCTTAGTCGACTTTTACGACACCCATGGGAGGAGATGGGGTGGTGGCATTCTGAGCCGGCACCACACGGCAAATAACTAATAATAACTACGGAAAGGAGTAATAACTACGTAATTGTAATTTTTTTTAAAAATTGCACTTAATGGTTTTTTATAAATTTGTTATTCTATAGGCAATTTTGTTTATTAAAAGCTCTTTATTATGCCTGACTTAACATCACTGGAAATCATTAGGGCTGATGAAATGAGAAGAAATGGCCATACCTACAGATCGATTGCCTCAAGGCTTCGTCGACCAGTATCAACGATTCATCGCAGCATCCAGCGGTACAGATCGTCTAATTCTCTAACAGAAAAAGATGTACATCGAGGCGAGATGACAGTTTTTTACAACTTGGAATTCGTAGGAATACGCGATTAACGGCTGTACAAGCTCGAAATGAACTGGAAGACGTTCGAGGAGTACGAGTAAGTGAGCGTACAGTTCGCAGGAGATTTGAAGAAGTTGGTTTAGGGTCGTATATACCTGCCAAAGGCCCAAAACTTGAGAGACGTCACCGCGTAAACCGATTAAGCTATGCGCGAGAACATCGTCATTGGGATTTGAACGAATGGCAGCAGGTTCTCTTTACTGATGAGTGCAGAGTTCTTTTAAAACAGATCGATGGGAGACAGCGAATATGGAGACGCAAAGGATAACGCCACATACAGTCTAATTTTGAACACACAGTGGCTTATGGTGGCGGCTCGATTATGGTTTGGGGAGGGATATGTTTGGGAGCTCGCACGGAGTTAGTGATAGTCACAGGAGGGACCATGACAGCAGATCGATACATCAGAGACATTTTAGAAGAACATGTTGTACCATTTGCCCCATTTATTGGTGACGACTTTATTCTAATGCAAGATAATGCTCGTGCTCATAGTGCACAATCGGTACAAGCATATCTGAGCCACGTAGGTATACCGGTGATGCAGTGGCCAGCAAATTCCCCCGATATGAATCCGATAGAGCATGTCTGGGACTTGCTAAAAAGAAGGGTTAAATCCAGAATGCCACCCCCCAACAATCTGAATGAACTTGGCTTCGCCAGCAAATGACCGGTTAAGCAACCACATTTCCCAGAAATGTATGCGAGAAGCCCAACAAAAAAAAAAAGAGAGACCATTCCTAGCATCGCCTTCTAGTGATAAGTTACATTGTATCTAAAATTATTGTTAAAATAATTAAAGTGCTTAAAGTAGAAAAGTCTTGAAGTACTCATTTCAAACGTCGTCCAAGTAGTATCGTCGACCACCCGCCCGCCAAGACCACGACGCAAAAACCAAAACTATCTATTGTCGCTTTATTATCCTAGCCCGCAATAAACTCGACTGTCGGCATCATGCATACCTAAGAAATTCGTTCTTTTGTTTACAAATTGGGATTGCTTGTACGTGTAGACTGTTGTTGACCATGACTCATAAGTAGGAGTCATGGATTATCTATACCTTATCATATTCTTAGTTGCTCACAAACTTTCAAACTGTAAACATGGCTAATAAAAGAAAATCACTTTGTATTGACGAAAAAGTTTTACTGATACGCGCAATAGAAACGGGAGAGAAGATAAGTGATGTTGGCAAACGCTTTGGATTCAGTCGCTCTACCGTGTCCACAATATGGAAAAACAAAGAAAAAATCCTCCACGCTGAGGGCGAGGGAAAATCTTCCAAAAAATTAAAGAAACCTATATACGAAGATTTGGATCAAGCTGTACTATCATGGTTTCACCGACAGCGCCAGAATAATATGCCTATCTCGGGGCCGCTCGTGAAAGCTAAGGCGGAGAATTTTGCTGAAGAACTTGGTTTAACTTCTTTCAAAGCATCAGAAGGATGGCTCGGAAAATTCAAGCAGCGTCATCATATCAACTATGGTAAAATAAGTGGGGAAGCACGAAGTGTTGATACAAATGTGACTCATGATTGGATTAACAGAGTGTGGTCAAAATTCATAGAAAAATACGCCCCAGGTGACATTTTCAATGCTGATGAAGCAGGAATTTTCTATAAGTTGGCTCCAGATAAAACTCTAAAATTTAAAGGGGAAAAGTGTGTGGGAGGAAAGCTTTCCAAGGAACGTATTACGGTGCTTGTGGCTGCTAATATGGATGGCACAGGAAATAAAGCTAATGATAATAGGCAAATCGAAAAATCCGCGCTGTTTTAAGAACATTAAAAAAATGCCAGTGACGTATAAAGCTAATAAATCGCTTGGATGACCAGTCAACTTTTTGAAGAAGAAGTGCGAAAGTGGGATGCAGAATTAAAGGGACGAAAATTTTTACTTCTTGTTGACAACTGCCCTGCCCACCCGTTTATATCAAACCTTCAAAACATAGAGTTGGCATTTCTTCCTCCAAATACGACTAGTGTCTTACAGCCAATGGACCAGAGTGTAATTAAAAGCCTCAAGGGTCACTACAGATGGAAATTATTGATGGAGCTAGTCGAATCTGAGTGTAAAACTTCTGTTAATATGCTGCATGCAGTAAATTTTTTATCTAAAGCTTGGGAAGAAGTGACACCCACAACTATACAGCACTCTTTTCGACATGCTGGACTTTGTACCAATTCTACGAGTGATGAGGTGGAAACAGAACCTGAGTTTGAAAGCGACGACGACCTTCCATTAACTGAGTGGATTCAACAGTTCAACATGGCAGGAAATACGGTAAATCTTCAAACCTACATCGAAGTAGACGACCGCCTGCTTACAACGGCTTCACTCACAGACGAAGAAATTTTGGATTCAGTGAGAAAAACTGAGGATCAAGAACAAGGCGATGAAGAAGATGAGACGGATGAGCCTGAGCCTCCGCCGAGCATTAAAGAAGCTCTGGAAGCAGCTAAATTATTGGAAAAATACTTCCTTTATAATCAAGATGCCTCAATATTGCTAGATATGAATAAAATAAGTAAAAAATTACAACAAAATTACTGGTGCAGCAAAAGACGTCAGACAAAAATAACAGACTATACGCAATAGCGTTCAAATAACATTCTTTTTTATGCACATAACTACTAACAATAGTCGGAAATAAACTTTTTCTTTTTCTAATTCTGATGTTTCTTCTCTCCATTTAACGACAACTCTCTATAACGCCATAAAATGCACAGTCCCTTCAGTGTCGCTATATCGAGTTTACACTGTATATGCGTTATTATCTCATAGTCTCACTTTTTTTTCTGTTCCGCTAATTGTGCCGGTGTGTATATATGCCAGTGCACGCGATTTAAAACGTTGTTAGCAAAATAACGCATTAAGGAAGTAAAGGAAAATCATACATGCAGAAATTGTTTAATGCAATGTTCATCGAAAACATGTTATAGTATTAAAGTATGCAATTATTGCGGAAAACAAGGTCACCATTTGTTGTTACATATTTACAGTCAAAACATGAAATAGTGTAACAATTTTAACTCAAAAAACTACAACACTATGGGTGTGAAAAAAAAAACAATTCCATAACCTCGTCTAGCAGTAAACCTGTGACGAAAACCATGTTCAAAACGTCTACTAACAACAGAAGTGGTACAACAAAAACAGCGCTGCTGGCTTTGCTAAGAGTTTTATGAGATCAAGGTTAAGAAGCATCGTTTTGCACAGAAGAAGTAGCCCAGCTACTGTCATACCCTCGCAGCAAAAAACAAACCGAAATAATCGGGGTAGCTGACGAGAAACCTAAGACTTCGAACTATTGTATCGATGTCAAGCTACAACCACGATTTCCTAGTGAATATAAGCTACCAGTCTCGCTTAGTATTCTAGCAAAACTAACTGGTTCCTTACCAAAGAGAACTTTACAACAATTACAAACAAATTGCTTAGAAAATAAACTTATTGCAAATCCTACATACTACAAACGCGGCCTAATAGATACAATATTGAGTGCTCAAGAATACAGCAACTTATTACTAAACGGGTTACACAAGATTCAAGACGGAATTATCGCTCAAAATTTGGGTGGATGTTATCCGGAACTTGCAGTAACTCTACTACTAATTATATGAAAATTATTAGTATGACAACTCAAACTAACAAAATACTACAATTGAACAAATTTTGGGAACTAGATGAAGTTCTGGAGAAATACAAAGTCACCAATGACGAACAAACTACTGTAAGAAATCCAAACGGAATATACACGAAGGTTACCCCTAGTAATGTCTTAGATTTTCGCGATTATTACACATTATAATAAAACACTTTTAAACGGATTCTATCGCGTATATTTTGATTTTTGATTTTCCTGACGTTTCGAATACTTTGCAGCATTCGTGGTCGCAGGATGACTAAGGTGACAGGCGTCGTTACAGATTTAAAAAAAGTTATTTTATTTTATCTACCGTACAATTTTAATCAAAATGTATCATGTATCATACATAAGGGCAAACAAATCGTAGCATAGCCACCCGAATAAAAGAACATATAGCTGACGTCAAGCATAGACGCTCCACAAAGTCTGCAGTGTGTGAACATGCCTTAGGCAAACCAAACCATTATCTTCGTTTTGATCAACCTCAAGTACTCGCGAAAGAGAACCGATATGTACCTAGAATGTTTCGTGAGGCTATTGAAATTAAAAAACATCCTAATTTTAATAGAGAAGATGGTTGGCAAGTACCACCTGTTTGGAATCCAGTCATTAAAATAATAAAGTCCCAAACAAGATACCGCACTAAGAAACATCAAGACACTGTGAGTGATTACTGCGTGCATCGAAACTAATTTTTTGATTAAAATTGTACGGTAGATAAAATAAAATAACTTTTTTAAAATCTGTAACGACGCCTGTCACCTTAGTCATCCTGCGACCACGAATGCTGCAAAGTATTCGAAACGTCAGGAAAATCCGTTTAAAAGTGTTTTATTATAAGGTTACCCCTTTCAAAAATTCCGACAGGGATTATGGTAATTCCCGCAAAATATACAACTACTACCAAAAACTACATTCCTCACCAGCCAGTGATCAATAAAGATTCACTGCGTGCATGCGCACAAGATCCTCAGTGAACCCTATCACTACTGATTCCACACCATGGATAGCTTGAGCTGTGATTTCTACAACTCGGAACTCATAATGCTTGTTGAAGCCACTGCATCATTGGATCTGATGTCATTAGATTTCGATCAAGAACTCTACGAGCTCTGTGAGGAAATAGAAAAAACCATTTTAAAACGTAAGTACATAGTCAATTGTAATATAAATTAACTCGTTGCTACATGTTTCGGTAGTTTATAGCGAGGGGGTGGATTAAAGGGTACTTAAAGTTGTAATGTTATGTTTTAAATCATTCGTTTCTTCTAATCGTAATGTAGTAATAACTGTAACAGAAGATGTATTGTATTCTTGATTTGATAATTTATCTCAAAGCGAGATTTCAAGTTTGGGCCAAAGTCTTATTTTACGTAAATTTCATCGTCGCTTCATACGATTTTGGTATATGCTGAATCAGTGTTGAGAGACCCTGATATTAATCCTTATTATATACTCCATGTGAAGAACATGAAATCAAACACTACACTCAATTTGATAAAGATGAAATTGATGGCGTTTTACCAATGCAAGCATATTGTTTACGATGTAGTTATATATTCGTATTAACAAGATAAGGTCTTTAATTACGCATTAAACTCATGAATAGTTCATATACGGTTTCGCTCGTAAATATATCAGATTTGCAAACCCATTAAAGTCACCTAACATCACGATCCGTTCATTTTCTCCGCATTTATTCAAGACCTCTCTCATGCTATCCCAAAATTCCTCTCTCTTGTTGGGCTTTTATTGACCCACCTCCGCGCTGATCCGTCGGTGCATAGACCCCCAAGGATAAACAAGCGAGTGAGTCCGACTTTTAACCTAATCCAGAGGAGTCTTGGGCTTACACATTCATGCTCCTTCACGCATTCAACTATTCGAGAGGAAAGAATTACGCCAACTCCCTGACAGCCTCGGCTGGTTTGGGGGACTCCCGACCAGTATGCCGTGCCGCAGGGACCATGCATCGTGGTGTCACATCATTTCCTCTTGGTTTCGTTCACGCACAGAATATCTATGCATCGTTCATCCATCATCTGACATACTTCCATCTACCTTACCATCCATTCCTCCTCTTACATTCAACGTAGCGAAGCGGCTCTCCATGGGCCGCTTTTCGGCCCCGCGAGAGACGAGACGTGATGGGTGGCGAACCACATCGCCGCCATTTTGGTTAATTAATAATATTTTTATGATTATCCGTTGCGTTCCCACGAATAGCGGGGGAAAGGTTTGTCCACCCCAGCAGAACCCCGCATGCCAGGGTAAGGCTAGCCTAATTCTGGGTCGCCCGGTCCCATGGCAGCGTGGCACGCTAACGACTAGGCTTGCCCCTAGCCATGCATCCGTCCGCGCGGCAGACGTTGGATTGGCGGAGAGGGTAAGAATAGGGAAAGGGAAGGATAGGTGGTGTGAAAAGGAAGATTGGTAAGTTAGAGTGGGAAATAGGAAATGTAGGATATTACCGCCCAGGAGGGCAAGGGATAGGACAGTAATAGCTAGGGAAGCCGGGGTCGCATACCCGTATACTATATTAATGGAAAAGTGAGATTATTAAATTTTGATTTCTTTTTATAAGCCACATAGGATGTTACCCTAGAGTTTTTTTTTTACTGGATATAACCCTGATAATACTGTCCAACGAAAGCATTCGTAATCATTGTTTTGAACATTTATTACAGCTTTCTTATATTTTATATCTAATGGTAAGTCTATATATGATGATCCATGTAGTGGGTTAAACTTGTTAACATTCATGTCTAAGTGTTTTATTTTAACCAAACTCCATCCGCTATCTTTTCTCTCAAAATTAGAAATTTTGGTTATTATTTCGGCAACAATTATTTCCTTTTGATCCCCGCAACAAAATACATAATTGGAATTAGAAAATCAAAAGTATTAAAAAAAAGGTTTTTAGTTTCTTGTACAAAATCTGCATAAAGAATGAAATTAATTTTAACAACAAAATGATCTATAATAGATCTTCCCATTCATTTATATATTATATCTTTAACATTTTGTAAAAATAATTCAGGTGTTTCATACCGTTGATTAGAATTTACAACGGATTTTATTCTATTAATTATTTGAACGTTTGCTAATTCTTTATCAGATTTTAAAATATTAATTTTATGAGTATTACTCTTTAAATGGTTAGTCAAATATCTTCTCGACACAAGTGCACTACATACACAACATTCAATTTTATAATTATTTCCTATCCTTACATTTTCAATGGTGGACGATGTTGATGTTGAAGGTTTTTCAAGATGATTTCTCCACTTCTATTAGTTCCAATACTGCTGGTCTTTTCTTCATACCCCACCAATTTGCATAGATTTATTTATTTGAAAAATAAAAACAAAATCCACTGACAAAACAAAAATATAACATAGCTAGTACTCGTCTATTGCTCTTGAAACTGAATACTAACAGGATTCTTAATTACATAGTTTTGTATAGCAGTGTGGCTTGGCTTGAGACTGTGGTGATACTACGGAGGCTGACCGAAATGAGTACGTCAAGACTTCTACTTTAAACTCTTTTAATTAATTATTACAACGGTGACTTATTAACTAGACGGCGAGACTAGCAATGATCTTACTAGAAAATGTATGGGTTTTCATATGATGAAAAATTGAGGAGAGGAAAATCAGTTATCTTAAACTGTTTCGCAATTCTCATAAAATATATAATTTATAGTGGACCGTGAAGAAGTCGTAAAAATATAATAATAAATTTTAATTATTAGTGGCTAAACTGTAACAAATCTGAAATATTTACGAGCGAAACCGTATATGAACTATTCATGAGTTTAAGGCGTAACTTATCTTGTTACTACGAATATATAACTCCTCCATTCTTAGATTGAAATTATGTTATGAAATTTAGTCATTTCAATAAAGTTATAAAATATATCATTCCTGATCTTGTTACTTATAGTAACTTATTGTACCCTTTGCCATTTTATAATTAATCAATTATACCATAATATATCTATATTATGGTATAATTGATTAATGAAAAAGAAAACTGTTTAACCATATACATTATTGTTATACTCATCATCATATCAGCCACAGGACGTCCACTGCTGAACAAAGGCCTCCCCCTTAGATTTCCACAACGAGCGGTCACATGCCGCTCTCATCCAACGACTCCCAGCGACCTTCACCAGGTCGTCTGTCCACCTCGTTGGAGGTCGTCCCACACTGCGTTTTCCGGTGCGCGGTCTCCATTCGAGAACCTTTGTGCCCCAACGGCCATCGGTTCTACGAGCAATTAATCTTAATTAGTATAACAATAATGTATATGATCAAACAGTTTTCTTTTTAAAATATTACAATGTAACATAATTCGACAAATAATAATAATACGACAAATAAAAATAATGTTTTGTATGTTCATAAAAATATCTCTCTCTTTGCAAAGAATAGTGATACACATAGTATTAATACTAGGGACAAACACAAACTCGTTGTTCCTGCCACTATGCTCCAGAAAATAAGCAAATCATTTAAATGTCAATGTGTACGTTTTTACAATAAAATCCCAAGCCATATTCAAAAACTAAGCGTTAATAAATTCAAGTCCACTATAAAACAGAAGCTGTGTAGAAAAGCTTTCTATAATGTAACAGACTATATGGACGACAAAAATGCTTGGGATTGAGCTGCTCTGATATGCATAGGCTTATATTGACATTCCATGTACATGTATCTAAAACCAGTACTTTTTAATTAATTTGACATTTAAATTGCATCATTTCTTAAAATGGATTATATTAATTCATATAATGACATTTCATTATTCTATATGACATTATGTTATTTATTTTTAATGTTATTCTTATGTTCATGTTATGCATTTAGATTTGATACTGTAATAGTGCGAGTACCATGTGGGCTTTTCAATTATTTTGTTTTATTGACGTGATATTTGTCTGGCAGTTTAGGTATGTCATGCTCACTCAAGTGTCCTGCTTATGGTGGCGTTGTGTGTCGGGTCGCTAAGTTTCCCTACAATATGGTTGAGCTGAGCGACGCTGATGCATGCGTCATGCTCGTGAACGAGTGCCGTCTGTTGGGATTGGTCATCTTAATGCTGTCATGACAATTGAATCAAAAATTCTGGTGAATATTAAAATCAAGCTTGTTTAGTGTAGACTTTTTAAGATAGACTCTTTCTTCCTGCATTGTCCTCACATTACCATCATTTCGAGAACATTGTACCAATATGATTTAAAAAGAGTAACCATGGAGTTTCTTGCCCGTTCTTCTCCATAGGAAATCTACACCTTGGAACGAGGCAACTAAAGTCTTGACTATTCATAAGTGCCTATAAATGGTTTTACATGAATAAAAATATTTTTATCTTTATCTTTATCTTAATAAGTAAGAGATATTGGTTTAATAAATTAACTCCCTCTAACCAAATCTCATTTGATAGTTATGAACGAAAGTTAAGAGTTCCATTTGTTGTATATGCTGACTTTGAAGCGTTTTTAAACCCAATAGAGAATTGTTCTAACGATCCGAATAAATCATCAACTGCAAATATACAAAAACATGAAATGTATAGTTTTGGTTACTACCTTAAATGTTCGTATAATGATAGCCTTTCAACATATACCGGTAAAGATTGTGCACTAACATTTATGAAATCAATAAAAAAGAATTGAGTAAGTATTTGTAAAAAATATTGTTTTGCTAAATGTCCATTACCATCAACAATGGACAATAAGATCAATATTACTGTTAGCATTTTTAATGTTGTATGTTAGCATTTTTAATGTTGTATAACAAATCTCTTCATTTAGTTATTGATCTATTATCATATTGTTAATTTAAATGTTCCGTTTTGACGACCGCCTTTATTTTAATAAAAGTGGAGGTGACGTCAGAGCTACCGCCTGTCGTATGACTATAAAAACCGCCACTGTAGTTTTTTTGAGGCAGTCGTCAAACGTTTGTCGAACAGTCAAGGACTAATAAATATTGTGAAAGGAATTTACAGTGTTTTATTCAGTAAGAATAACTTGAAGGTTAACAAATTCAGAAGTGGGATTTCACACGCTCCAGGTAATCCTAATTAGTTTATTTTTCTATATAATATTCATTGATTTTTTTTTATTTTTTTTATTTTTTTTCTCTCTTGTCCTTACTTATTATACCTACGTAAGTTCATTCTTTTGTATTTGCTAGAATAACTAGAATAATGCCGATTAAAAATATTTAATCCTGTAAGGAATATCTATTAATTGAATAGACTACGTTTATATATTCTGTTTTGATTTGATATTTATTCCTCTATTAGGAATGAACGTAATGAGCATCATATTTGTCCGAAATTATTTTTACGTTCCAGTAATGGATAAAGAAAATGAAACTCGCTCCAGTCGCAGCCGTAGTCCACTTCTTCCTACGCCAGTGCACCGTAGTAGGGGGTCGCTTGAACAGAGTCGCTATCACGCTGAACGACGGTTTACTGAAAGTCATCATAGCTGCGGTCGATGGCTTCCCTCACGGAGTCCTAGCCGTGAGAGGCAGGCTACTGCAAGTAGCCGTAGCCGAGAACGACGGCTGGTCTCGCGGAGTCATAGCCGTGAGAGCCAGGCTACTGCGAGTAGCCGTAGCCTAGAGCAACGGCTGGTCTCGCGGAGTCATAGCCGTGAGAGGCAGTCTATTGCGGGTAGCCATAGCCGAGAGCAACGGTTGGGCTCGCGGAGTCATAGTCGTGGAAGGCAGCCTGTTGTAGTTGACCGTAGATTTGAGAATCTACTGGTTGCGGGCAGCTGTAGCCATGAGCTAGTCACGAACAGCCATAATTATGATAGACTGCCACACACAATAAGTCATAACGGAGACGAATGGCGGTCAAAGTGTAGCCAAGGTTATTCAAGACAGGAGGAACGCAGTAACGATGATCGGAATCATCGCACTCTCAGCCCAGCCAGTCCGAAAAGAAGTCGTGCCAGAAATCGATCTGAAAAGCGGAGCCACAGGCGTTCTGCGGCACCGGATCGACATCCTACCTTCGAACATCAGCGGCTACAGTCACCCAAACATCTACAGTCACCACGTGAGTCTAATGATATGCTTAATACATTTAAAGAGTTTATTCGTGTGGTCAAATCAGAATACCCTTCCAATAATTCAGAAAGGTTCCCAATTATGAATGTCATCCCTGAATTCGACCCCACAAAACGAAACCAAACTATCAGTATGTGGCTGTCAAAAGTTAATGAATGTGCCGCGATTTACAATTGGTCTGAAAGACAGACCATTCATTACGCATTACCAAAATTAGTAGGGTTGGCTGAAAGATGGTATCAGGGTTTGCCTAGTCTTTTGTTTACCTGGGATGAGTGGCAAATAAAACTTAAAACGGCTTTTCCTAGTGATGAAAATTATGGCATATTGTTAACGGATATGTTAGAGAAACGTGGCAAGTTTGGGGAACCACTTGAGGAATATTTTTACGACAAAATGATCTTGCTCAACAGGTGTAAAATTAGTGGCAAAAATGCTGTGGATTGTATTCTGTTAGGAATTGAGGATAGATCTGTTAGGACAAGTGCTGAAGCAGCACAATTTACTGATCCAGATAAATTACTTGTCTTCTTGCGTAATATTAGGGTCACTAAACGTATCGATAAGTCCTCCGCAAAATTAAATAACGATAGTAGACGTCCGTATAATAATAGAAACTTAAAAAACGATTTAATCCAAAACAAACCCGTTAAATGCTTTAATTGCGGCGAGGAAGGACATCCGCATTTTAAGTGTACTAAACCCCTAAAAAAATGCACCAACTGTTCTAAAGTAGGTCACCAGTCATCCGAATGCTTCTTAAAAAAAGATAACAACAAGACTGTTTTATGACTATCTGCTGACAAAGTTAATGATGCTAAATATTTCAAAGAAGCGATTATTAATGGTCACAGATTAGCATGCTATCTGGATTTTGGTAGTCAATGCACTATGTTAAGATCATCATTTGCTAAAAATATCGCTGACGAATGGTCAACAGATAATCTCCCAGTTTTAAGAGGGTTCGGTAATTCTCGTGTTTATGCTGTTGGAAAATGTAATTTAACAATCACAATCGATACAGTGTCTGCAATTGTAAATGTTCTTATAGTACCGGATAATTACTTACATGTTCCTCTGTTAGTTGGTCAATCATTCAGTGAACAAGACCATATAGTCGTGCAAAAGACCTCCACAGAATTGAAACTTATCTCAAAATGTAGTGATTCGCAAAATATTATACTCTTATTTACAAAAGGTTTGAATAAAATTGAAAGATTGACCGAGATTAGTGTATATTCAAGACCAAAATACGATGGGGACATTTTCGTAGAACATAGTTTAAGACAGCAGCCAGGGAAAGAGTACGAAGTTCTGTGTGGAATTATAACCGTTTCTGATGGTGTTGGTACCATCATTGTTAGAAAAAGTAAATCCGAAATTCAGCTATATGATAACGTTTTGTTGGCTCGAGCCCGTCCAGTTTTTGAATCTAAAGAGTTTCATGTCAATCGTGTCGAAAATGTTAACGATACAAAACTGAATCAAATTGAACTAGCCCAGCTTAACATAGATAGTGATTTAGGTTCTGATATGAAGGATAAATTATTAGAATTATTAAATAAGTACCGCGAATGTTTCGCTTTTACTATATCTGAAATTGGTTGTTGTCGACACGTAGACATGAAAATTACTTTAAACGAAAACACGCCAGTATGCTACCGTCCGTATCGTCTATCTTTTGTAGAGAGAGGTATAGTACGTGATATGATCAGTGAATTAGAAAAATCGGGAATCGTCAGACAATCTTCATCTGAGTATGCATCACCGATCCTTCTGGTAAAAAAGAAGACTGGCGATTATCGTCTATGTATAGATTTTCGAGCTCTTAACAAGAAAACTATAAAGGAACAGTACCCGTTACCTAGAATAGACGACCAGTTAGACAGTTTATCTGGATTTAAGTTTTATACTACCCTTGACCTTGCATCAGGCTACTATCAAATTCCCCTTGCAGAACAATCTAAGTTTCTAACGGCATTTATAACACCAGATGGACATTATGAATTTAATAGGATGCCATTTGGGCTATCAAATGCACCGGCAAATTTTCAACGTACAATTAACCATATCTTAGGCAATGCCAGATTTAAACACGCATTTGCTTATATGGACGATATAATTATACCTTCCAAGAGTATAGATGACGGTTTTAAAAAATTAGAAGAGACGATGACTCTAATTCGGGACGCGGGATTGACCTTTAAATTAGAAAAATGTAACTTTTTTATGAAGTCCATAGATTATCTAGGATTTGAGGTTGATGAGAGAGGCATTAAACCTGGCAAAAAGAAAATTCAAGCCGTTGAACATTTTCCTAAACCAAAAGACCAGCATACCGTGAGACAATTTATAGGGCTGGCCAGTTTCTTTAGACGCTTTGTGAAAAATTTCTCTATTATTGTTAGACCACTGACACAGTTGTTAAAGAAAGATGCCAAGTTTATTTGGGATTTGCCACAGGATGAAGCGTTTAATACTCTTAAACAAGAATTGATGAAACGGCCGATATTAACTTTTTACAATCCCTCTTTTGAAACGCAACTACATACAGACGCTTCAAAAGTAGGTGTAGCAGGAATATTATTACAGCGACCAAACACTAATACCCATTTTCAAGCAGTTGCATATTTTAGTAGGCAAACTTCTCCTGAAGAATCTTATTTTACATCTTATGATTTGGAAACATTGGCAGTAATAGCTTCCTTACAACGGTTTCGAGTCTATTTGTGGGGCATCAATTTCACAGTTGTTACGGATTGTAACTCCTTAAGAGCTACTTTTGAAAAACGTGATGTACTGCCAAGAGTAGCAAGATGGTGGAACATTCTACAAGAATACGATTTTAATATTTTGTATCGCCCGGGTAAATCTATGGCACACGTCGACGCCTTAAGCCGTAACCCCGTAAACGAAGATATTTTAGAGGTCAGACATATCACGCTAAACTGGATCTCTACAGTACAACAAAATGACTTGGAAATACAACGTATAGTTAAAATCCTTCTTGATAAAGGATCTAATAAATTAGTAGATATCTGCAAAAATTTTACAATGAAAAGGGGTCTTTTGTATAGAAATACCGAAGAAGGGGCCAGATGGGTCGTCCCAAAAGGGGTTAGGTGGCACATTTTGAAAGCTAATCATGACGACATTGGACATTTTGGTTTTGATAAGACATATGACAAAATTAAACGATCTTATTGGTTTCAGAAAATGAGGAGATTTATAAAAAAATATGTTGAGTCTTGTCTAGAATGCTCTCATGCAAAAGTTCCATCAGCTAAACGATCAGGTAAATTACATCCAATAGAGAAAATACCACAACCCTTTCATACGATACATATTGATCACTTGGGGCCCTTTGTTCGCAGTAAATCTAAAAATACTCATCTTCTATTAGTAATTGACGCTTTTACGAAATTTATAGTCATAACACCGGTTAAAAACACAAAGTCAATAAATTCCATTAAAGTCCTAAAGTCATAGTTTCACACGTTTGGAACACCAAAAAGAATTATCTCCGATAGAGGCACTTCATTTACTTCAAAGAAATTTAAAGAATTTATTTGTGGGTTAGGTATTAAACATGTTCTTAATTCTGTTGCCACTCCAAGAGCTAACGGGCAAATTGAAAGATATAATAGGACTTTACTAGCAGCACTTACTGCCACCAATTTAGATAAACCTGAAAAGCTATGGGATGAAAAAATATCCACAATCCAATGGGGTCTGAATAATACTATTAACAAAGGTATAGGTAAAACGCCGGCACAAGCATTATTTGGCATACAGTTAACGGGGACTTCAGATTCTTTGTTAAATTCGGAAGTTATCTCTGACAAAGATATAGACGTTGAAAATATGGAAAGTATAAGACAACAGATAACTGAGCATATAAACGAAAACCAAAAGAAACAAAAGGAAAGATACGACAAAAACAAAAAAGTCACTAATTATAAAGTAGGAGATCTAGTTAGAATAGAAAGAGAGGTACCATCAACAGGCCAAAGTAAAAAGTTAATCCCCAAGTTAAGAGGTCCTTATCGAATAATCAAAGAACTGGGGAATGATAGATATGAAGTCGAGGATACACCAATTTCACGTAGAAATAATAGACCCTTTAGAAGTGTATTTTCTGTAGATAAAATGTATCCATGGTTAGTTTACAATAGATCCAATAGCATCGATAGTGATATGGAATCTTTGACCACTGACTAAGCTCATATGTATTATGCAATACATGTATTTATAGTTATATCAGTATATGTATATTTAGATTTTGAAAATATGTATTGTATCATTATAATTACATTAGATCCTAATAGTAGTTGTTGGTATATGAGGATATGAAGGAGGCCTCAATACTTGTGGTAGCTTTTGGTATATGAGGATATGAAGGAGGCCTCAATACTAATGGTAGCTTTTGGTATATGAGGATATGAAGGAGGCCTCAATACTAATGGTAGCTTTTGGTATATGAGGATATGAAGGAGGCCTCAATACTAATAATAGTTGTTGGTATATGAGGATATGAAGGAGGCCTCAATACTAATGGTAGTTGTTGGTATATGAGGATATGAAGGAGGCCTCAATACTAATGGTAGTTGTTGGTATATGAGGATATGAAGGAGGCCTCAATACTAATAATAAATAAAATAAAACAAAAGATTGCGATTGATTAATACGATGTGAATTAAAAATAGAATCATGTGATGTGTGTTAATTAGTTTAATGAGTTAAATAATCCTATACATGAATTGTATATTGTTTGTTTTCTATATATATTTTTTTTTCACGAGACGTGAATGTATCAGGAAGGCCGAATGTTAGCATTTTTAATGTTGTATGTTAGCATTTTTAATGTTGTATAACAAATCTCTTCATTTAGTTATTGATCTATTATCATATTGTTAATTTAAATGTTCCGTTTTGACGACCGCCTTTATTTTAATAAAAGTGGAGGTGACGTCAGAGCTACCGCCTGTCGTATGACTATAAAAACCGCCACTGTAGTTTTTTTGAGGCAGTCGTCAAACGTTTGTCGAACAGTCAAGGACTAATAAATATTGTGAAAGGAATTTACAGTGTTTTATTCAGTAAGAATAACTTGAAGGTTAACATTACTCAAATCGACACGTGTTATATTTGTAATGGTAATTAAAATGGTGATTCCAAAATGTTGTTCTGTTGGTATAGTGGTATGTATGAGTGAGTCGCTCATACATTATGCTCTGAGGAATGTCGAATACCAAATGTTTTACCAGTATTTTTTCACAATTTAAGTAATTATGATGCTTATTTTTTAGTACACGGTCTCAAAGTTGAAGAGGGTGATATAGAACTAATTCCTGAGAATAAAGAGAAATATATATCTTTTTCCAAAATTTTGCATATAATCGTGTTATTAAGTTAAGATTTCTTGATTCACTTAAATTTATGTCCAGTAGTCTTGACAAGTTAGCGAAAAATATACTACCAGATCAATTACAGGAACTTAAATAAAATTTTCCATGTGAAGAAGACTTTAAACAATTAATAAAGGTGTTTATCTATATGAATACATGAATTAATTTGATTCTTTGAAAATAACTTCTCTTCCTACTCGCGATAAATTTTATAGTTCTTTAAATGATAATCACATTTCAGAAAATGATTACCATCATGCTCATCATGTATGGAATCACTTCAATTGTCAAAACATGGGTGACTATTCCAATCTTTATTTAAAAACAGATGTTTTGTTATTAGCAGATATATTTGAAAATTTTAGGAATGTTTGTCTTAAAACATATGGATTTGATCCTACTCATTATTATACATTCAGTCAAAAAAGTATCGGGAATGGATGATTTGCTTATATGGTTCCAAATTAAAAAATTTGTTTTCATTGTTGTTGTTAGATTGGCACAACTGTTTTCCATTTTATTTGTATTAAATACAGTGCTGTTTTAGTTATATCATATCTAGTGTGTATAGCGAATTTCATTATGGAATAAAACACCCGTTTGTGTTAAATTTTGGATCGCCAATAGAATTTCGTGTTCGGAGTCACTGAAAATGTTACAGAAGGCTTACGGTGAATCGACTTTATCAAAAACACGTGCTTATGAGTGGTACAAAGCGATCAAAAGCAGTCGAGATGTGATGGAAGAGTTGCCTCGCTCTGGTAGGCCATCAACGTCTGCAACTGAAGTTAACATCGCAAAAGTGAAAGACATAATGACTGAAAATCCTCATTCACCTTTGAGAGATAGCCGCCGAACTTTATGTATCTCACGAGTCGGTCCGTACCATTTTAACTAATCATTTGGGTATGAAACATGTTACCGCTCGGCTAGTCCCAAAAGACCTGAATTTTCTTCAAAACCTCATTAGCATGAGATTCGCTGAGGACATGTTAGAACGAGTCAATTCCGACCCAACACTCATGAAACGCATTGTTACTGGTGACGAGACGTGGGTTTACGAGTTTGACATGCAAACTAGTCAACAAGCTTCGGAGTGGCGCCTTCCAACTGAACCGAAACCGAACCCACGCCAAAGTCGATCAAAAGTCAAAGTCATGTTGACTGTTTTCTTTGACTATCGCGGTGTTGTGTACTCGGGATTCTTGCCGGAAGGTCAAACGGTATATAAAGAATATTATTTGAGCGTTATGCGGCATTTAAGAGAGCAAATTCGAAGAAAAAGGCCAGATGTGTGGAAAGAAAATTCTTGGATTTTGCACCACGATAATGCGCCTTCACACACGGCCATCATTGTGAACGAATTTTTGACCAAACACTCAACAAATACCATCGAGCAACCACCATATTCACCAGATATGGCTCCAGCCGACTTCTTTCTTTTTCCTAAACTCAAATTACCACTTCGTGGCACCCGTTTTCAATCAGTAGAAGAAATAAAGGAGAATTCGCGGCGAGAAATGAACTCAATTCCGGAAACAGCGTTTAAAAAATGTTTTGATGATTGGATTATTCGTTGGCGTAAGTGTATCATTTCTAAAGGAGCATACTTTGAAGGTGATAAAATAAATTTGGATGAATAACAAACATTTGGTGTATTATTGATCTTTTCCCGTTACTTTCTTGACAGAGTAGTACAGCACCTGGATTAAGTTGGGATGCTATGTTAGTTTCCACTCAAATAAATTTAGAGCTTTTAACGGATATCGACAAAATTGCTTTTATTGCAAACAACATCAGGGGTGGTATATCTATTTATGACAATATTATTCTAGTACACCATCTTCCTTTCTGATATGTATTAAGATGCAAATAACCTTTACGGTTGGGCTATGTCCCAATGTCTTCCAACCGGTAAATTTGAATGGCAGATGTAAATACTGATTTTAACATCCCTGACGATGACAAATACGGTTTTAATTTAGAAGTAGATTTAGAATATCCAAACAGGCTCAGAATACCACCACCCCATCTCCTCCCGTGGGTGTCGTAAAAGACGACTAAGGGATTAGCCGGAGGATGGGCAGCAGCGTCCTTCGAGTGTATTAACAACTCAACTGCGATTGCCAACCCGTCTGCCAAGCGTGGCGATTATGGCAAAACCCCCCAATGAGCCCACAACACACCCATATCGGTCGTTGTGGTGATCTTTGGGGGAGGCCTGTGTCCAGCAGTGGACTACATTCGGCCGAAATGATGATGATGAAACAACTTAAACGATTTTCACTCAGATTTACCCTTTTGTCCTGAAAAAATATGTTTAGGTGACAGCAAAGATCAAAAGCTGATCACAAATTTAAATGATAAAAAAAGCTATGTTATTCATTATAGAAATCTTAAACAATGTTTAAAAAAGGGTCTACGATTACTTCAAGTTCATAGAATTCATAAATTTGAGCAATCGCCATGGTTAAAAGTTACATAGATTTAAACACACACATGCGTTCCCTGGCAACATCAGATTTTGAAAAAGATTTTTTAAAACTTGTGAACAATTCAGTTTTTGGTAAAACGATGGAAACTAAAAAAAACGAGTAAACGTTAAGTTAGTCAATAGAGTAAGATCCCAGAGCGATAAGACACAACTTATTTTCTAAAGCATAGAACTTTCGGTTCTAAGTAGTCTCTCGTGTACTTTTTAATACCTGCATGCTTGTGGAGTTGGCTCGGTGACACCTGCGCAGGTACCAGGTGAGAAAGGTAACTAAAAATCAGGGTTACTTAAGTTAAATTTTAATGACTGATTTTTATATATATTTTGTAGAATATTACTCTGAAGTAATATCAAAAAAGTCAGACGCTTTCCATGCGCCAGAACTTTTGTCAGACGCTTTAAAGCTCTACAAAAAATAAATGAACTTAATTTATTTTTAAATGTCTGATTTTTATATATGTTATTCAAATAAATATTACAAAGTTATATTTAATCAGTCAGACAAATTGTAATGACCAAACATCCCCTAAACACAAAAATTACTCAACTATGAGTATGAGCGCGAGAGCACTATACATGCGTTTCAGAGCGAGTGAGACATCCATGGTAACTCGGTTCCCCTTCTTAAACTCACAATCTGTTTCAGTCTACTGTTTGTGTATGTGTATACGCCAGGTGCACACACTGTATAGTATACAGTACAGTTATATATTCGGGTTTATGAGACCACATGTTTTTGTTAGTTATATCGTGTGATTTGTGAGTGATATCAAGTTATTTTCAATAGACAGTATGGAAGAATCCTCGGAAGCATCTTTAAAATGTATGATATATATTTGATCAATACTTCTCTCCTTCGATTAAAGATTACGAAAGATCTCTCCGCCAAGAATCTACACAACTGGATTTTAATATTGCTGCTCCCGATCAAATTAGACCGTCTGATTTCTTAAAAGAACTCAAAAACATCCATTTTAAACCGGTTCTAGTGGATTTTTTCATTCAACATTGGGCATCTGATGAGATGGTACCATTTATCGAAAATAAATTTATATTTATAAATTTCAAACAATGGTATTCTTACATCGTTGAAAATAATAAAGTTGTATCAAGTGTAGATGACAATTAATCGTGTCCAGAACATGAAGAAGCTGACACTAAAATTATTTATCATGTCTGTAATATAGATGCTCAAGCAAATTTTGTTATACGGTGTTCCGATACTGATATTGCAATAATAATGTTGGGACATATGCATAATTTAAAAAATACTATGAATCGAATGTGTGGTTATACACAGGTACTGGAAATAACCAAAGATACCTTGATTTAACCAAAATTTACGAGCATTTGGGACCGTCTTTCTATAGAAGTTTGCCAGGATTTCATGCATTGACTGGATGTGACTTCGATCCCGCCTGTTTTAAGAAAGGTAATCAAAAGCCATTTAATATAATTATGAAGAAACATGAATATCAGCGAGCTTTTATGCGATTCGGAGATCCAGAGTCGTTCACCGATGGAAACTTACAACAAGATATTTTCAACCAAATACAAAAATTTGTCTGTGAAATTTATAATGTTTCTGGTATTATTGACGTTGATGCTGCCCGGCTTCAGCTGTTTTTAAATAATTACACTGTTTCTGATATTAACGAAGAATTTAATCCAAAAAAATTAAACAAATTCGATGCAAGCAATTTACCACCATGCAAAACTGAGTTATTTCAACAATTTCTCCGAGCTAATTATATTACCAGCATATGGAATAATGCAAATGAAAAACGACCGTCTACTTTTACTCCTGAAAACAATGGATGAACGTTTGAAGATAACCAGTATCATTTTTATTGGTTTGAAGGTGACCAATTACCAGGACTCGTTAGCGAATCACTTCAAGAATCAGGTACCGTACTTTGATTTCTAGTTTACAATTTATTATATTTGTCGTTGTATGTTTTTTATTTTTTTGTCTTTTTGTTTTTACAGAAGATGCTACCAGCAACAACAATATAACTAGTGATGATGAGGATGATGACTTGAGTGGACAGTATCGTGATGTACTTAATGATGAAAATTCAAATGATTATTATGACGATGATGAAGATGATTAAGAGACAATCAAAGTATTTCATTAATTCATCATAATTAATTATTTTTTATACTAAAATTATTACAATTGATATCTTTTTTAAAATAAAATAAAAATGAGTCTTTTTGAAAGACAATTGCTCCGGAAAAAAACATTTTTCCCTATATATCTGTAATATATATAATTACTTTTAAAATGATTATTATTTTAATTAAATTTTTTATCTTATTTAAATAGATATGCAAAAATACGAAATTGAAAGCAGTAAGTAGTTTTCAAATATTAAGGTATTTTACTCTGAGGCGCATGCGCATAGTGCTCTCGCGCTCATACTCATAGTTGAGTAATTTTTGTGTTTAGGGGATGTTTGGTCATTACAATTTGTCTGACTGATTAAATATAACTTTGTAATATTTATTTGAATAACATATATAAAAATCAGACATTTAAAAATAAATTAAGTTCATTTATTTTTTGTAGAGCTTTAAAGCGTCTGACAAAAGTTCTGGCGCATGGAAAGCGTCTGACTTTTTTGATATTACTTCAGAGTAATATTCTACAAAATATATATAAAAATCAGTCATTAAAATTTAACTTAAGTAACCCTGATTTTTAGTTACCTTTCTCACCTGGTACCTGCGCAGGTGTCACCGAGCCAACTCCACAAGCATGCAGGTATTAAAAAGTACACGAGAGACTACTTAGAACCGAAAGTTCTATGCTTTAGAAAATAAGTTGTGTCTTATCGCTCTGGGATCTTGGACTACAACAACTAAGGTTGGATCGTGGAAAAACCCGAGGAGTTCAATCTTTGATAGCGAGACCTGAATTTCAGTCTTTCAATATTTTCTGATAATTTAGTTGCAGTACAATTGAAGATCACTGAAGTTTTGTATGATAAACCAATTTACCTCGGATTTTGTACATTCGATCTATCGAAAACTTTAATGTATAATTTCATTACGATTTTATAAAATCAAAATATCAAGATAAAGCTTATACTTCTTTATACGGATGCTGACAGTTTAATTTATCTAATATTTACGTTTTTTTAACAATTTTTATATTGATATTCAAGAAAACTTAAAATATTATTTTGATGTACGTCTGATTACCCCCCAAATAATGTACAGTAGAATCCACATATAACGACTTCGCTTATAACGACTAACCGCTTTTAACGACGATAATGTTTACTCAAGTTAGGTTTCATAGTTAGGTACTGAGAAAATGTAACCGTTTAGTGCGACTCCGGTTTAAGCGACCAACTGCTTATAGCGACCATTATTTATGATAATACGTCCGGTTAAAACGACGCGCAATGTTTTGTTTACACAACCTACGCACCAATACCTCGGCGCCCCAACTTCACCCCGCCCCGCGTGCATCCTTAGTGGCGTGCGTAAATCATAGTTAGTGTTTGTCACTTGTTATGACAAGTTCTTAAAGCTCGACAAAATGAGTTCTGTGAAGCGAAAGTGTTTTACAATTGAAGAAAAAAGTGCAATATTATTCCGATTGAAAACTTGAAAAACATAACCCTGGTATTTCTGCCTCCAAACACAACATCAGTGTTGCAACCCATGGATCAAGGGATTATTCGAGCTTTGAAATCACATTTTCGTAAAAACCTTGTCCTGAAAATGATCCAGTTACTAGACGGTCGCGGAAGCAGTAGTGTTGATTACTCAAAGATAACTGTTCTTGATGCTATTCTAATGATTCAAGATGCCTGGACCCAACTCAAGCAAGACACAATTTTTAACTGTTACAAACACGCTGGTTTTGTCCGAAGCAATGTAGACTGTAGCGTAACTTCGAACGCAGATGATTTTAACGAAGAAGACGACGTACCGCTGAGCACTTGGGTGAGGGCTATTGATAAACATCAGTTACCCATAACAAACGAGGAGTTTGAACAATACGCGTATGTCGATGATGCTGTCGCCACTTGTGAAGAACCGTCTGATGAAAACATTGTGGTAAATATCATCGCCAACGACGCGAATGGCAATAACGAACCAGAGGAGATTCATCCTACCGTGAGTGTGTCTGAAGCTCTGAAGGCTGCGGAAACGCTCAATGAGTTTGTTCAAACTAACTTCGATGATGATCTTATGAAAACAATGATGTCACGAATTCACAATGCTGTACGAAGTTCTTATTACCGAACAAAAGTTAGTCAAAAACAAACTCAAATAACTGACTTTGTACGTTAGTTAGTAACAGAGTTTTCGTGTAGTGCGTGTGTATGTATTTTATCTCTTTGTATTACAGTACATAATGTACATAACTATTTTTGTAATTTGGAATGTTTAAGAACCATTAAAATGAAGCTTTATGTGATTCCCACAAAATGTTTTATTTACCTAAATAAGAAAATCAAACTTTCCCAATTATAATAAATATGTATTCGTAAGTTAAGTACATGGAATATTTCTTAAGTACATACATTCATATGTATTCTGTATGTACTTAAGAAATAATCCGTTTTGTACGTCATCCGGTTAGTACGACATAGTATCGCCGGTCCCTTGAAGGTCGTTGTATCCGGATTCTACTGTATATGGTTTACCTTTAATAAATAAAAAGCGGTTAGGTTTTTTCAAAGATGAGAATAATGGTAAAATTCTTAAATAATTTGTAGGACTTCGGGCAAAATGTATACAATGGATGTACAAAATAAATTTGTAGCTATAGCAAAAGGTGTAAATAAATGCATTACAAATAAATGTAACCTAAATGATTATAATACATGTTTATACGAAAAGAAAATTCTGTATTGTGAAATATTAAGATTATAATCATTTAAACACGATTTAAATACTCAAAAAAATCATTAAATATCACTGTCCTACAGTGACACAAAACGGTATTTATTAGTATTATTTAAAAGAATATTTAATTTTAACATTATTTTCTGTACTATTGATATATCCGTAAATATGTGTTTGGTTATTTTACATAACTTTATATTCCAGAATAATGGTGTTGTTTGCCATCTAATTGTGTTTTGTGTTCGTGTGTGTGTGTGTGTGTCTGTATATATCTTTTATGACTGTCTTATTTTGTTTTTTGTTTCCGTCTTAATTAAGTACCTGAAATAAATGTATTTTAATCGCCGCAGACGGTTGTGTTGTGCTCGCGCTCCCCGATCAGTGTGCCGTGTGTTTTTCCGCGAACCGTCCCGTCGGATTGCAGTCACTTCAAATAAATCACGCGTTGCCTTTGTCAGCGTTGCCTTTGTCAAGGCGACTATTGATTTTATTGCATTGATAGATTAAATTCATCGCGTTTTGTGCCCCTTCAGGGAAAAACCACTGTTCGGTGCTCCTCGGCGGATGGCGAAGCCCTAGCCTTGGAGGCTACCCTAGTCAACCCTTGTTCGAGTCTACTTTTCAGATTATACAATCTCTTGCGGGCGATACCTTATCGCTCCTTGGAAAAGAGCTGTCAGGGACCCGTTTGCCCAATATGACTGGCCACGGATGGTACTAGCTTAGGGCTCACTTAGGTACACTGACCTTGGCCACGGATGGTACTAGCTTAGGGCTCACTTTAGGTTAGGTTAGGTTGCCTAAACCCGGCAGGGAGGGTTTTGCTACTCACCCCCGGGCCCATCCAACCCGGGAGGATGCCTTTACAGTTTTATGATGAGTATAACTAAATTTGTTGGTGCAAAATAAACAAAATTATTGTTTTTTAATATTGCACAAAAAAATCATTTGATTTGAATTTTTTAGGTTATGTTACGTTAAACATACTTTTTTGAATGAAAATATTACTATTTTTATTTTAGAGCTGATTGATACAGATTAAAATACAGCTAGTATTTACCTTGGTATTGCAAAAGTTTCTTTTAAAGTAAATTTGTGACAATTCTCTTGAAGTAACTCAGTCTGCACGTGTATTTTTCTGAACGATGTTATTCACTGATCTGTATCTCGAATACTGGCTAGCGGTTTTTACAGCTGCTACGAAATAACAGGTAGTAAGGCCAGACCCTCCTAGCCCCTTCCCCACTTCTCTATGAAATACCTTTTGATAAAATGTTGGCTAAAATTTGCCGTAGGTCACTCAGGTATATAAGTTATCTTAAAATAGCAATAAGTAGGCATCTACGCATATAATTTAAAGAAGATTCTACAACTTTCTCAAAATATTGTAGATGTCTTATTAAATATTAAATTTATTAACTTAATTGGTTGTTAATTATAGTAATATATTTGAAAGAAAGAAAGAAATTATTTATTTGGCACAAACAATTACACAGCAAACAAAAACATAATATTAAAACAAAAGTGCCAAAAGGGCCAACAGCTCAGCATGATGTCAGGTGGTAGTACCAAGTACCACTACCTAACGCTGATTTACAGCTGCAACCCACGAGTGCCATACGCACGAAACTAGTAGCATATTTTTTTTTATAATTCTGTATGTACTTAAGAAATAATCCGTTTTGTACGTCATCCGGTTAGTACGACATAGTATCGCCGGTCCCTTGAAGGTCGTTGTATCCGGATTCTACTGTATATGGTTTACCTTTAATAAATAAAAAGCGGTTAGGTTTTTTCAAAGATGAGAATAATGGTAAAATTCTTAAATAATTTGTAGGACTTCGGGCAAAATGTATACAATGGATGTACAAAATAAATTTGTAGCTATAGCAAAAGGTGTAAATAAATGCATTACAAATAAATGTAACCTAAATGATTATAATACATGTTTATACGAAAAGAAAATTCTGTATTGTGAAATATTAAGATTATAATCATTTAAACACGATTTAAATACTCAAAAAAATCATTAAATATCACTGTCCTACAGTGACACAAAACGGTATTTATTAGTATTATTTAAAAGAATATTTAATTTTAACATTATTTTCTGTACTATTGATATATCCGTAAATATGTGTTTGGTTATTTTACATAACTTTATATTCCAGAATAATGGTGTTGTTTGCCATCTAATTGTGTTTTGTGTTCGTGTGTGTGTGTGTGTGTCTGTATATATCTTTTATGACTGTCTTATTTTGTTTTTTGTTTCCGTCTTAATTAAGTACCTGAAATAAATGTATTTTAATCGCCGCAGACGGTTGTGTTGTGCTCGCGCTCCCCGATCAGTGTGCCGTGTGTTTTTCCGCGAACCGTCCCGTCGGATTGCAGTCACTTCAAATAAATCACGCGTTGCCTTTGTCAGCGTTGCCTTTGTCAAGGCGACTATTGATTTTATTGCATTGATAGATTAAATTCATCGCGTTTTGTGCCCCTTCAGGGAAAAACCACTGTTCGGTGCTCCTCGGCGGATGGCGAAGCCCTAGCCTTGGAGGCTACCCTAGTCAACCCTTGTTCGAGTCTACTTTTCAGATTATACAATCTCTTGCGGGCGATACCTTATCGCTCCTTGGAAAAGAGCTGTCAGGGACCCGTTTGCCCAATATGACTGGCCACGGATGGTACTAGCTTAGGGCTCACTTAGGTACACTGACCTTGGCCACGGATGGTACTAGCTTAGGGCTCACTTTAGGTTAGGTTAGGTTGCCTAAACCCGGCAGGGAGGGTTTTGCTACTCACCCCCGGGCCCATCCAACCCGGGAGGATGCCTTTACAGTTTTATGATGAGTATAACTAAATTTGTTGGTGCAAAATAAACAAAATTATTGTTTTTTAATATTGCACAAAAAAATCATTTGATTTGAATTTTTTAGGTTATGTTACGTTAAACATACTTTTTTGAATGAAAATATTACTATTTTTATTTTAGAGCTGATTGATACAGATTAAAATACAGCTAGTATTTACCTTGGTATTGCAAAAGTTTCTTTTAAAGTAAATTTGTGACAATTCTCTTGAAGTAACTCAGTCTGCACGTGTATTTTTCTGAACGATGTTATTCACTGATCTGTATCTCGAATACTGGCTAGCGGTTTTTACAGCTGCTACGAAATAACAGGTAGTAAGGCCAGACCCTCCTAGCCCCTTCCCCACTTCTCTATGAAATACCTTTTGATAAAATGTTGGCTAAAATTTGCCGTAGGTCACTCAGGTATATAAGTTATCTTAAAATAGCAATAAGTAGGCATCTACGCATATAATTTAAAGAAGATTCTACAACTTTCTCAAAATATTGTAGATGTCTTATTAAATATTAAATTTATTAACTTAATTGGTTGTTAATTATAGTAATATATTTGAAAGAAAGAAAGAAATTATTTATTTGGCACAAACAATTACACAGCAAACAAAAACATAATATTAAAACAAAAGTGCCAAAAGGGCCAACAGCTCAGCATGATGTCAGGTGGTAGTACCAAGTACCACTACCTAACGCTGATTTACAGCTGCAACCCACGAGTGCCATACGCACGAAACTAGTAGCATATTTTTTTTTATAATTCTGTATGTATATAATGTAGGTTACAGTATGTGATATAATAATTAGGTACATAATGTAATGATATTTGTTTAGTATACACTAATAATAAATATATGTAACGATGTATTAAATAGGCGTAGAAAAGATAGAAGGAGCAAACAGTCCATTCGTTATTTTCCCCAATAATTACTGATTAACCATCAGCTATTGTGTATGTAGTGAATGAATGTAATTATGTAATTAGTAGGTATGTAATATAATAATAAGTGTATGGTATATAATATAGTAATACTAAATCAATGTTGCGATGCAAAAAATGTGTGTAGTAAAGAAAAATAAAGGAAACAATCCATTTTAATATAAATAATAGTTGATCTGACGACCAAATTAATAAAACTAGATCAAAATGTTACAATAATGAATTATCAAATTCTGTATTTTTGTATTTAATGTCCACGACATGATTTTCACCAACAACCCATACAGTATACCTACATATTCTAATAAATAAACGTGGCGAGTTCTTAGGTTCAATGGCGGTATTTCGATTTGCATTTTTTTGTTGATTAATGTAACATGGAATCTTAGGTTTTTCTAGTAGTTAAAGTGTAAATTTGAATAAATAGCTCAAAATTTTACAGTGATTTTAAAAAAGTTAAAAGGTTAGACTTTTTTCGTTTTTTTTTTGCAAAATCTTTGCGTGTAGGCAAATCGACTGGTCATTGTTAATCCGAAATATTTCAGTAGGGTACACGCTCAAGTATTCACATTGACAATTTACCCTGTTATAATACAGCACTTTTAAACGGGTTCTATCGCGTATATTTTAGATATTTGTTTTTCCTAACGTTTCGAATACTTTGCATCTAAGAACTAAAATATACGCGATAGAATCCGTTTAAAAGTGTTAAATTATAATGTATAATAATTGAAAAAACATAAGACATTACTAATTTATCCTGTTGTCGTGTAAACAATCATATGTGTGGCCTTTTAGAGTGTAATTTGCATTATTTGCCAATAGATTATATAGGGAAGAGATCAACATACATTTTGTTTTATGAACATGCATTACCGACTGGATCGGTCCACAATCCCGACCGCTGTATATAGGAGGAGGCATATGCTGTCTTGTGAACAAAAGAGTACAACTCTTGAACACCGACAACTCTAAACCATTATAGTCCAACCAGGTTTTTAAGTGATTTAGAGCATTTATTATTGACTAGCTGGGACCCGCGGTTTCACCCGCGTTTAGTTTAAAAGAAATTTAGAGTACTTCGACCTAGACACTTGACATAGAATATATATATTGGATTTCAAGGGTTTTACTTTTTTTGCGCGGAACCCTAATTACTTTTCTAAAATAAAAGTAGCCTAAGTTATTCCTTATAATATTAGCTATCAGCCAGTGAAAGTCCCGTCAAAATCCGTCCAGCCGTTTCGGAGATTACTCGGAATAAACAGACAGACAGACAGACAGACAAAAAATCTAAAAATTGCTTTTTTGTTATAGGTAACGTATATACTTTCATATGTATTTAGTAAAAAGCTGTTATTTTGAAATTACAAACAGACACTTCAATTTTATTTATTTGTATGTATAGATGAGCTGGCGGTATTTATACATTGATTTGAATTATAAATCACAACAACATCTGCATGTCATAAAATATTAGACGTTCCATATAATGCTCTTTATAGGTCATAGGTGTAAGTATCAAATTGAAAATAAACCTTCTCAGGTTTTGAGGCATGTCCTATAACTCTAAATTTTTTATTAAAATTCGTAAAATTATATTATTATAAGCTGATTTGATATCTACGAAATCTCGTAAGAATGTTGCTACAGTTGACTTTTAATGTGAGAAAGCCAATCTTATATATAAGATAAACATGCCAATACTACCTAAGGTGCTTCTTCCCATACGGAATCTGTACTGTAACCAGCAATAAAATTTCTGATTTTCTAGGAACCATTCTAACCTATTTTTTATTTAATGTTCAGCTATATTAGTAATCACTGGTTACAGGCGCTATATGACTATAAGATGAAACCGTCGACACAACGGATTTTTATTTGGTTTGAAAACAGGCAACATTATTTGCGTCTTCAATGTCGACGGAACGTCACTTGCCAAGAATACAGAATTTATAACCTCATATACAGTCGGCTAATGCGCTTCGGGTCGTGGGTTCGATTCCCGCACGGAACAATCCAAATACAAGTCAATATAAGAATGTGCATGATGATATAATTTATTTGAAATATTGTACGCCTCACGGCAAAACATGGAGATACTTAAAATTATGTAATTACCACCAACCCGACCTATGCTTCACAAAATAAAAAAAATTGTCTTTGAACAAATATTTGTATGATCTGCAGGTAGTTGTTCCGGGTCTGGGTGTATAGGGTGTGGAATTTGTGTATGTAAGTAACTACACCCACGACACAGGAGAAATCCCAATGTGGGGGCGAAGTGAAAAAAAAAGTACTTTAGGCTATTTTCCCCAACATTAGAATAAAACGAATAAGGCAGAGGCAGAATCCCGGTCGCTTGAAAGAACACCTATTAACTTGCTGAAAGTAAAGGGGGAATTCAAGAAGGAATCATTACGACCTGACAAGTTAAGACGATTGTTATGTTCTAGTTTTGAAACGTAAGAAGGAGCCAAGTTATTCAAGAACTCATTGTATATGGATGTAGTGTGCTAAATGTGGAAATGGATACACCTAGTCGAAAAGGTTTGATGTTAGTCCAAGTTACTGAGGATAGCGTTCTTTCAGAAATAGAAGTGGCGAAACGTCTTGATATAAAATATTTAATAAACATGACACATAAATACACTCATGCACAAAACGAAATCCGTGAACACATTTTAGCCGCTAATGAACCGATTGAGTTAGGTACTTATAATATGGATAGGTCCCTTACACAGGAAAATCTCTGTAATTGTATGGAGGCAACGTCTTTAGATGTTGAGCCTCACTCACCAGAGAGGCAAACAACAGTTGTACCGGTGAGTCTACTGTAGAATATTGTGCTGAAATGGTAATTCTATAACAATTAGCTCAGCAATTGCTTTTAAAAAGCAATATAATCTTTTTTATCAGAGAAGTCAGGCGAAGGTTTTGGCAAACTACTCAACAATCACATGGATCATTCATTAATAATTGTTCACCAGTACTAGTTTTACATAGGCTGCACTAAAAGTATCGGGAATGGAATATTTCCACTGTTCCTGTCATATTAAAATCTTTTTAATTGAAAACTCCTTGGTTTTACAAATCGAATACCATTTATTTATTTAAAAAAAGATTCACGGTCTTGTCACAAGGTTTTGTCAAACTTGTTTAGTCGTTGAGAAAATGGAATTGACTCGAGAAAATTCAAGAGCGATGATTTATTATGACTTTCGAAGTGGTTTAACTCAAAAACAGTGTGTTGACCGGATGATTTCTGCATTTGGTGATGAAGCCCCATCCAAAACCACAATTTATCGCTGGTTTGCTGAATTTCAACGTGGACGTGTCAAGCTCAGTGATGATCCTCGTCAAGGTCGTCCAAAAACTGCAGTCACCCAAGAAAACGTTGATGCTGTGCGTAAGCTGATTGAGGAAGATCGACATGTGACATACCGCGAAATTCAGGCAACTTTAGACATTGGCATGAGTCAAATACAAATAATCTTGCATGAACAATTAGGTGTAAAAAAGTTGTTTTCCCGATGGATACCGCATTTGCTATGTGAAGAGCAAAAAGCGGCTCGCGTTACTTGGTGCGTCAGAACTCTCGAAAGATTCCACACAGGATCCTCAAATGCTGTATACAACATCGTATCAGGTGACGAATCCTGGATATATGCGTACGAACCCGAAACAAAAAACCAGTCACGAGTTTGGGTGTTCGAAAATGAGTTAAAGCCAACAAAAATTGTTCGTTCACGGAGTGTTGCAAAAAAAATGGTGGCCACGTTTGTCTCCAAAACCGGCCATGTTACGACTATTCCTCTTGAGGGACAAAGAACGGTTAATGCAGAATGGTATGCTAGCATTTGTTTGCCACAGGTCGTTTCTGAACTCCGTAGAGAGAACTGCAACCGCCGCATCATCCTCCATCACGACAATGCGAGTTCTCACACCGCGCACAGAACAAAAGAGTTTTTAGAGCAAGAAAACATAGAATTATTAGACCATCCGCCGTACAGCCCCGACCTAAGCCCTAATGATTTCTATACTTTCCCTAAAATAAAGAATAAATTGCGTGGACAGAGATTTTCATCACCTAAAGAAGCTGTGGACGCCTACAAAACGGCCATTTTGGAGACCCCAACTTCCGAATGGAATGGTTGCTTCAATGATTGGTTCCATTGTATGGAAAAATGTGTCAAATTTCGCGGAGAATACTTCGAAAAGCAATAAATACATTTTTAAATAGTAATGTTGTGTCACTTCCTTGATTCCCGAAATTTTCAGTGCCGCCCTCGTATTTGGTGATGGATTATCAGTCATGACATCATTCATAGTATTGACAGATTGTTGGATTTTTACATCACAAATATGTCGGATTAGTAATGGTTTCGCTACTTGGAATAAAATTATTTTACGAGCCTCGAAAATTCCACGGTTCTAATTAAATTATAGTTTAGGGCTTAGTGGAAAATCTTCGGCGATATCAAAGCCCCTGAGTATTCATGATATATGTGTGGCGTATGTTATTTAAAATGTTATATTTATGTATACTTTACTAGCATGTAAGTAATCTAGAAAAAACATTACATTATCACTTTTATATTTTTGAACAAAATGTCGGAAATACAAAAAGTTTTCATATTCGTTAATTGAATTGAGGACGATTTCAATCGTAAAGCGCAAGCACTATAGGCAAATATGCTTTCCGTGACTTCACGGGGCATCGGCGTTGGTACGGTTCATCTCAACTATGTTGCTAAACAATACGCGGATAACGTTCGCATACCAAACATATATGATCAATATTCGAAGCTAAGGTCATCATCTTAAAAGCACACTATCATTGATACCAAGATTTACACAGTCAATTAATCAGCACTAGCCCATCAGTCCAGAACTTTTAAGCGTCATAAAAAGGTTTACATTTGTGCCAACACCAATAAGAAGAAATGTGGACGCCATTGGAATTCTGAAGAATGAAGAAAAAGTATATATACCAGTTGTTGGCGAAACCCCCCGAGTGGAGGGAGAAATCAGGCCAAGACCTGAATCGACTGTACTTTCAAACCTGCGTGAAACAGTCGTTGCCTTAGCAGACCATCGTACTCCCAGAAACGTTAGAACACCGTACCACGAAAACTGTCCCATTGGAATGTTAATATTTGATGAATGCGGATTTCATTCATTAATGCTGTATATAAACAAATAAGTAAAAATAAGTCTATTTATAATTATTGCAAGATGTACAACCAGGGCCATCTTGGCTTAGGGATAATATCTCAGCAAACCAGCCAAACACAACACCTACAATGCCTCATAGGAATAGTGCCCAAATTGCCTGTTCATTTAAGTGTTACTTACAGCATTTTTTACTATGGGAAATAGGTTTGATGCTGTTTATGAGAATTATTGTCTTTATTCATTTTACAATCCCCTTATAGTTATTTTTGTTTTTATAGCACCTCGTGGGCGGCGTACGATAACAGCCTGACGATGTCTGCTTCAGCGCTCACCACCTTCACAGTCACAAATGGCGAGCCTGACTGAACGATTTATTTCCATTGAAGAAAGGCGCTTGGAAAATGAAAGGGTTGTTTGAAGACAGGCAATTAGAAAATCAAAGACTCCTTATTGAGAACCAAAAAAGGATGTTTGAGATTCTCCTGGAAATCAGTGGATCATAGTCCAGGCAGATTCAAGCACTGCAGGATTTGTGTGCATTATCGGAAAATTTATGAATTATAAAAGAAATTAGTTAAACTGGTTTTGCTGCAAATTTACGTCATTGTCTGTTTATTGGATGTGAGAACACGGATCGTCTTTTAATACCAAGCACTTTAAGTGAAGTTTTGTTATTCCAGTACAATATATACATTCCTTTTAATGTCAGAATCTGCCAACACCATTTGTACAGCAATCAGTGGGATGAACTACACACTACATATTCAGATTTTACTGGATGTCAGGTTGATGGCATATTTTCAAAACTAGAAAAAGCTGAAAGACCTCCAACGAGGTGGACAGACGACCTGGTGAAGGTCGTGGGGAGTAGTTGGATGAGAGCGGCATGTGACCGCTCGTTGTGTAGAAATCTAAAGGGGAGGCCTTTTTTCAGCAGTGGACGTCCTGTGGCTGATATGATGAACACAATGGACCCACACATATACCATTATTGATTGGGTTTTAGTGCAGAGCAATTTAATGATCTTGTAATAACTATTCCAATGTTAAACGATCATGTTTCAAACTTCAGACAATAAACGGGGTGAGCGGTCCCGTCGCCACGTCCGTAAGAAAAACAAGCGGGTTCGACATTCTATTATTGTCCTGACAATGTGTTAATTTTTTCTGGAGTTAGTAGAGACCTAAATGAACACCATAATGTTGATGACGATCAATGTTCTGGTTACAAATGGCAAAGTCAGATACGTTCATAGAGTTCATAGACTTACAAACAAATGAAGACTACTACTACTAGACTGCGTATTAATAAAAAGAGAATCATAATAATGTCTTAGGTTTTCGCGAGTGTTACACATTATAATAAAACACTTTTAAACGGATTCTATCGCGTATATTTTAGATTTTTGTTTTTCCTGACGTTTCGAACACTTTGCAGGGTTCGTGGTCGCAGGATGACTAAGGTGACAGGCGTCGTTACAGATTTTAAAAAGTGATTTTATTTTATCTACCGTACAATTATAATCAAAAATTATTTCGATGCACGCAGTAATCACTCACAGTGTCTTGATGTTTTTTAGTGTGGTATTTGGTTTGGGACTTTATTATTTTAATAACAGGATTCCAAACTGGAGGTACCTGCCAGCCATCTTCTCTATTAAAATTAGGATGTTTTTTAATTTCAATAGCCTCACGAAACATTCTTGGTACATATCGGTTCTCTTTCGCGAGGACTTGAGGTTGATCGAAACGAAGAAAATGGTTGGGTTTATCTAAGGCATGTTCGCACACTGCAGATTTTGTGGAGCGTCTATGCTTGACGTCAGCTATGTGTTCTTTTAACCTGGTGGCTATACTACGCTTTGTTTGCCCTATGTATGACAACCCACACTCACAGTCAATCTTGTAGACCCCTGCATCTTGTAAAGGTATGTGACATTTCACCGGTTTTAAAAGTTGGCTGATCTTCTTATGCGGCTTGAAGTAGGTTTTTATAGAAGCACGCTTCAAGATGTGACCAATTTTGTCGGTGACTCCTTTAATGAATGGTAAAACAGCGGGTCGACGATCAACCGTGGTGGGTTTCGGGCGGCTTCTGCGACGGGGATATGGTGCTCTCAAATTGTTACGCTGGAGAACTTCCTTCACATGGTGAGGTTCCCCTGCCAGATGGTCGGGGTCGCAGATGCCGTGTGCTCTCTGTAACAAAGATTTAGCCACGGTAGCTAACTGACAAGGATGGTGGTAGATTCACCATTAAGGTATCTGTCTGTATGGGTAGGCTTTCTATACACGGTGTGACTAACAGAATGATCAGGATTATGGATGAGAAGTATGTCAAGGAAGGCTAAGGATTTATTATCCTCCAATTCCATAGTAAACTGAATTTTACCATGTATTGAATTTAGGTGTTTTAAAAATGCAGTCACCCTATTGTGAGGCAAGATGGTAAAAGTGTCATCTACGTACCGTTTGAACATCTTCGGTATAGTCGGGGCTGTCATCAGTGCTCTCTCCTCAAAATCCTCCATGAAAATATCGGCGACTACAGGAGAGACCGGTGAACCCATGGCCACACCGTCAGTTTGCAGGTAAAAAAAGTTTTACCAGCAAACATTCCGAGCCTTTCATCTTTTACTTTTTGGTCTCCAAAAACAGACAGGTACAAAGGACAGCCTAACCAATCGAAACCTCCTAAACCTCTCTTGGGGCAAGGCGCACAAAAAACATAATCCAAATATCAATGGGAGACGTTCATTTGCAGAGAGGCTTGACCGTGGTAATAACCGAGGACGTTCGAATGCTCCGAGTTTCTAGAGGAAACCAAAAAAGATAAAAAATGACTCAAAGCTGTTTCGATCAGGTCAGTTCAAGCACCAAAAATTATCATAAAGCTATTTTAGGGGTATCACAAAGCATTCTTTCAACAGCCCCACTTGTTTATCCGAATGTAATCACAGGACCTTTTCGATCTCCCGTGTCAAAGAAAATGTCTGCAATAGTAAACAAAATGAAAATATAAAGCAGTTTAGAAGTTGCTCAACCCACATCAAGTTTTATTTTCTTCCTGTTACTGGTGCCAAAAGCCGATGGATCAGGCCAACCCATGTTCAATTTCAGGGCACTTTAGGTATGTCATGCTCACTCAAGTGTGTGCTGCTTATGGTGGCGTCGTATGTCGGGTCGCTGAGTTTCAACAGATTTTATCCAAACTATCATGCACTTTACACACTACGGAATTACATAAGCCATACACGACTACGACTGACATATTTGCAAACAAAATTAAACCTGACAACAATAAACAATTGACAAACGATCCGCTAAGCTAGCTTACGCCTTTAACAGTCAAAGCAAAACTGATATTTCAAGACGTTTGGTGAACAGGATAGGCGTACAAGAAGAATGGAAGCAATTTACAAGTGACCTGCATAACATAACCCATTATGAAATACCGAGAAGTCTGAGGGATACTACAAAACTCTTCGAAGTCCATGGTTTCTGCAAAGTGTCAGAAAAGGCCTACGCGAGAGCTGTTTGTTTGCCTACTGCCATTAAATGACAAAAACGAGCCCGTGAGTACGCTAAGTCTCATCATCATTATCATATCAGCCAAAGGACGTCCACTACTGAACAAAGGCCTCCCCCACAGATTTGCACAAAGTCCGGTTACATACCACATGCATCCAACGGCTCTCAGCTACCTTCACCAGTTCATCCGTCCATTTCGTTGAAGGTCGTCCTACGCTGCGATTTCCGGTGCGTGGTCTCCGTTCGAAAGCCTTTTTGCCCCAATGCGATCCATTCTATGTGCAATGTGCCCCGCCCATTGCCACATCAGTTTAGAAAGAAAGAAAAAAATATTTCGACGCCCCAGACAACACACTACACACATTAAATAAAAAATACAGACGAGACATATTTAGATCCAAATTAAAGCAAAATGTTACTAAAAACAAAAGAATAATGTAAAATAAAAACTAATCCTTTCAGCTATGTCGACAACTTCAGTTCTTTTGCGGATCTCCTCATTTCTGATTCGATCTTGTAGAGAAACAACCAAGCATAACACCATAGGTCGATGAGTGACCTTGAGCTTTCTTATGATGCCCATTGTGAGTGACGACGTCTCTGTTCCATGTGTCATGACTGGTAACACACACTGGTAAAAGACTTTCGTCTTGAGTCATTGCGAAAAAAAAGAAGACGAAAAGACGTTGCAAAGGTTCCCAAACGCTGCCCAGCCGAGTCGACGATATACCTCTTTCTCGAAGTAAGACCTACCTAACTCGACATTTTGTCCCAGGTAGACATACTCGTCTACAACTTTGAGAACAGAGCTCCCATCAGATATTGCGATGGGCACGACATGGGCATTTGATATGACTTTCGTCTTGCCCGTGTTTAAGTTTTGCTTTAAGGCCCACCTGTTGGGAAACTCTGTTGAGGTCATCCAGGATTGTGCTTAGCTCTTGCAGCGATTCAGCCATGACTACAATGTCGTCCGCAAATCTAAGTGATATACTCGCCATTGATGTTGATGCCACCGAATCCTTTCCACTCCAGTAGCTTGAAGGGATCCTCCATAGCAGCGGTAAACAGTTTCGGGGAAATGTCGTCACCCTGTCTCACCCCTCTCTGCAATGAAATTGCCCCCGTGTTCTGTTCATGTTCTCGGACCGGACCGACATGGTGGCGTGTCTGTATAAACACTTTAGAACTTCGATGTAACGATAGTCAACGAGGTTTCGTGCGAATCGAAGGTTTTGTCATAGTCCACAAACGCTAAGCATAGTAGCAGATTATACTCCTCGATCTTCTGTATAACCTGCCGCAGCGTATGGATGTGATCTATGGTACTAAAACCTTCTCGAAAACCGGCTTGTTCGGGAAAATTGTTTGGTAGAATGAAATTACCTAATGTCTAAAATTTGCTAAGATTTGGTATAACATACTATACAATTAATAGAACACTTTAAAGTCTAACTTAGCAATTAAGTGCACCCACAGAAAAAAAAAATACAATTTGTACACATAACAGTAGCCTAGTGATATTACCTAAATCAAAAGTATTTTATTGCTAAATGCCCTAAATTAGGAGCCTTAGTTAAGAAAATTGTAGACAAAAACTTAAGCTTAAAAAGTGAGTTGGTGGAGTTACATCAGCATTACTTGGATGCCATGGATGAACGGGATAAACTTCAGGTTGGAACAAATGGTTATAGGCATAGCTCAAGGTTAGGAACATTTTTGTTTATTGGTGCCCAGTGGAAATTCTTCATGACGGGGCGAAGGGGTATGCCAGACTCCAGTGGTCATCTTCGGCACCTAAGGGACGCTCCACGCTCCCCTGGTGGAGGGAGCGTGTCTGATCGTAGACCCACGCAGCCAGGATGTCGAAAGGCGGAAAACGCGCCAGAAGAGTTGCCACCTCGTAGGACACTGTTCGGTATCCTCGTGCGATCCGGATAGCCACTCTGCGCTGCAGACCGTGAATTTTGGTTCTGCAGCGCTGGGCGCTGAACATACAGGCGCCTCGTAGAGGGAACGGACCGCACGACACCCCCAGTAGAGACGGCGAACTTCCTCACATGGTCCCCCGAGTTTGGGCAGCAGCCGGTGTAGTGCACCGGGTGCAGAGGGTAGTCCTCTCGACTAGGGGAACGAGGCACTGAAAGTGCTCTTCGAAGCCCTAATGACTGTCCAGGGTGAACCCCGGGTATTTCATGTACCGGCCCACCCCGATTCGCGCGTCACCAACGCGTATCCACGAACTGGGTGGTTCTCTGCTCCTTGGCAGTTTGTGGAACCATAGCGCTTCGGTTTTTTGGGGTGCTATCCGCAGTCCTAGGGTGTGGATCTTGGATAATTGTCACCGCTTGCTCCGGAAGGCAAGCCGGATGGTTCCCTCGAAGGACTCCCCGCTGGCCATCACGAGAGTGTCATCAGCTTAACAGACAAAGCTGACGCCAACGGGGAGGGCGACATGCAGGACCGTGTCGTAGCCGAGGTTCTATAAGAGGGGGCCGAGAACTGACCCCTGCGGAACCCCGCACGTAATCTCCTTCCGCTTTACGCTACCGTCCCTGCCCACGTAGCGAATGTGCCTATCGCGCAGATAGGCCCCTATGATGCCCTGCAGGTAGGGCGGACACCGATGATAGACTAGTGCCGCTATAATATTGCCCCACGGGATGCAGTTGACGGCGTTGACGACGTCTAGACTGACCGACAACGCCACCCCACCCCGCCGGGACACTGCCTGTTCCGACAGCGAGCGAACGCGAAGAATCGCGTCGATGGTGGACCGCCGCTGCCGGAAGCCATACTGACTTTCGGCCAGGTCGGGGCCAACTCGCGACATGTGCTCAACGAGTCTTCGGCTAATTATTCTTTCGAATAGCTTCGAAGCCTCGTCGAGCAGGCAAATGGGACGGTATGCAGAGGGAGACTCCGCAGCCCTTCTTTCCTTCTTCAAGAGAACCAATCCGGCTTCCTTCCAGCCGGACGGGAACACGCTTCTACGGAGACAACTAGTGAACAGCCGCCTCAAGCGGTCCCCAAGAGACTGCAATGCATACACCCACGCACGGCCCGGAATGCCGTCTCGACCCGGTGCAGTGTTGTGTGACCCTTCAGGCGGCCAATGGCTCGGCCCAGCTCCCCCTTCCGAAACCTCCAACTCCCGGAGGCAATAGGGGGTGGAGAGGGACCAGGATGGTCCCGGACCGCCGGATAGAGCGTTGAAAGTACCCTCTCCAGCAAATCCGGGGCCATGGTTTCGGTCACCGGGGGGATATATGGGCGCAACTTGCCCACTACCATACGGTAGGGTCTCCCTCACGAATCTCCTCTGTCCAGGAGCTCGCTCCAGGACTTAGCCTTCGCCTCGATGATGGCGGTCTGAAATGGCAGCGTGGCCGCCCAGTTGGCCCTATAGGCCTCTTCAGTCTCTCCGGCTGTAGCGCTGTGCCAGCGTCGGCGGGATGCCAGGCAGACCACACGCAACTGCGCAATCTGATCCGACCATCAGTACACTGCCGTACGCCGAAAGCGCCTGGCCCGGGGCATGGATGCGTCGCATATTGACATCATCGTCTCCCGAAACCAGGACGCTTCCTCCTTCGGATCGAGCAAGATCCCTTGATCAACCTCTGGCCAGGCCGCGACGTTGGCAGCTGCGACGAGCAACTCGATCGAGTTGTGTGAGAGCCCAACGCCGCGACGGTGGGCTGGGACTTGAACGGCTCGGGCCAGGCAGGCGGAGGGCCACGTCAAACATTATGCGGCGGTGGTCTGACAACGTGACCACCTCCTCCGCCAAAGGTTAGGGACCTAGAAGAAGAGCTAGTATGTGCAAATTTAGAAATATTAAACCTGAGGACTGTAAATGAACGTATGCAGTCTGTTGCAACCCAAAGCGTATTTTGTGAATTAATAAGTGGGGCTAATAATAATTATGCCGTGTGGTGCCGGCTCATAATGCCACCACCCCATTTCATCCTGTGGGTGTCGTAAAAATCGACTAAGGGATTAACCGGAGGACGGGCAGCAGCGTCCTTCGAGTACGACAACTCAACTGCGATCGCCAACCCGTCTGCCAAGTGTGGCGTTTATGGCAAGACCCTCCAATGAGCACACAACACACCCATGTCGGTCGTTGTGGTTACCTTTGGGGGAGGCCTGTGTCCAGCAGTCGACTTCATTCGGCCGAAATGATGATGAAGCTAAGCCTTCTGGCCCTATGTCGGGAAAGCCAAGAGAAACCATTGACCTAACCGAACAAGATTCTTTAGTGCACCAACAATTTCTTAATAAGCCAGTCATAATAGGATTAAACAGTACATTAGAATAAATAAGATTATAAATAAGTGTTGTACAGAAAAAACAAAATCACTTCTGATAAAATATTAATAATATTTTCTTAATATTTAAACATTTTTATTAACAAATATTAAAATATTAAGAAAACAGCGTGTTGCCTAAATAAATAAGCTCAGTAACTATCAAATCAAACTAAAGATAGTAAAAACATGTATAAAATTGATAAAAGTTCTTAATTTCAGACTGCAAGCAATCAGTATCAATTCACTCTATAATAAGTATGTAAATTCACAAAAGTATGCTTAATTATAATGCAGACACAGATGATTCGTTGACATACAACAACACAACACTATGTAGTAAAAATAATCATAACAACAATGATTTGGTCACTCACATAACTCATCTCGGGCTAGTTTTATATTTGAAAATGCTGACAAATTGTCAAGGTGTACCTCTTACTGAGACTTAATTTAATTAATCCAAATACCTCTAAATCAGTAAATCTCAATACCTATTCTGTGTCGTCTAGATCTAATGACAGTTATCAGTCTGTTATGTATTCTGATAGCTTAGGTATAAAGGTTTTGGCAAATTGTTAAGCAACAGCCTCACAAAACTATTACATGTCAGGTCAGATTACAAGCGAATTATAACATCACTTGTGTCAAAAGAATGTGACCTAATACTAATATTACTTTACTTATCGGCAATAGTTTAAATGTAAGGAAAAATAACATCACCGACAGTGTTGCCTTAATGTTAAACTTGGACTGTAATAAAATAATGATGTGTGCGTTTCCATATCTTGACGATGTGTTTAATACATAGGCTGCACTAAAAGTATCGGGAATGGAATATTTCCACTGTTCCTGTCATATTAAAATCTTTTTAATTGAAAACTCCTTGGTTTTACAAATCGAATACCATTTATTTATTTTAAAAAAGATTCACGGTCTTGTCACAAAGTTTTGTCAAACTTGTTTAGTCGTTGAGAAAATGGAATTGACTCGAGAAAATTCAAGAGCGATGATTTATTATGACTTTCGAAGTGGTTTAACACAAAAACAGTGTGTTGACCGGATGATTTCTGCATTTGGTGATGAAGCTCCGTCCAAAACCACAATTTATCGCTGGTTTGCTGAATTTCAACGTGGACGTGTCAAGCTCAGTGATGATCCTCGTCAAGGTCGTCCAAAAACTGCAGTCACCCAAGAAAACGTTGATGCTGTGTGTAAGCTGATTGAGGAAGATCGACATGTGACATACCGCGAAATTCAGGCAACTTTAGACATTGGCATGAGTCAAATACAAATAATCTTGCATGAACAATTAGGTGTAAAAAAGTTGTTTTCCCGATGGATACCGCATTTGCTATGTGAAGAGCAAAAAGCGGCTCGCGTTACTTGGTGCGTCAGAACTCTCGAAAGATTCCACGCAGGATCCTCAAATGCTGTATACAACATCGTATCAGGTGACGAATCCTGGATAGAACCCGAAACAAAAAACCAGTCACGAGTTTGGGTGTTCGAAAATGAGTTAAAGCCACCAAAAATTGTTCGTTCACGGAGTGTTGCAAAAAAAATGGTGGCCACGTTTGTCTCCAAAACCGGCCATGTTACGACTATTCCTCTTGAGGGACAAAGAACGGCTAATGCAGAATGGTATGCTAGCATTTGTTTGCCACAGGTCGTTTCTGAACTCCGTGGAGAGAACTGCAACCGCCGCATCATCCTCCATCACGACAATGAGAGTTCTCACACCGCGCACAGAACAAAAGAGTTTTTAGACCAAGAAAACATAGAATTATTAGACCATCCGCCGTACAGCCCCGACCTAAGCCCTAATGATTTCTATACTTTCCCTAAAATAAGGAATAAATTGCGTGGACAGAGATTTTCATCACCTAAAGAAGCTGTGGACGCCTACAAAACGGCCATTTTGGAGACCCCAACTTCCGAATGGAATGGTTGCTTCAATGATTGGTTCCATCGTATGGAAAAATGTGTCAAATTTCGCGGAGAATACTTCGAAAAGCAATAAATACATTTTTAAATAGTAATGTTGTGTCACTTCCTTGATTCCCGAAATTTTCAGTGCCGCCCTCGTACCCGTCTGTTATTTTTTCTATTATATTATCTACGTTACTCATTATGGCAAATGTTGGTTAGCCCGTAATTGGGTAGTGTGTAGGCCTGTTACCATATGTATATTAATTAAATAGTATATTGTATACACGAGCTGTGGGTAGACCTGAATAAATGAATAAATACACATACTAATTACATACATATGCTTAATATGCATATGCAGTTTTTAGTAAGTCACTATAGTGACAAGTTTTTATTCTTTGTCACCAATAGTTTTATTCGTAAACTAAAATTAACGGAGGATACTGTGTATCTGCCTATTAAATATAAGCGACAAATTGCTTCTTTTTTACCTTAAATATTAACTCAGTCATAAGTAGTATGACGAAGTTTTGCTCTACCCCCATTTTAGTTAGTAGTACTACAAATTATAAAGTGCTTAGCATTAATGATAATTTAAACTTGCTTGTCCGACAGCAGAGAATTATATTCATTGTTTAATAATGAGCCATCAAAATATAAACCGTTTCTCTGGCATAATTTTAGACGTTGAGTTCTTTAGTGAAAAATACAATGTAAATATCGTATGCCTCACAGAGACATGGTTGAGTGCAAGTAAAACGTCTTTTAATGTAGCAAATTTTAAGGTAGCCAGCTCATTTAATAGAGTGTCAGCAGAAGGTAGTGGAACTTTCAATATTACTAAGAAAATAAAGTATAAAGAGCGGCTCGATATTAGCAACCTCTCCGTTGAACGGTGAGCTCGCATGTGCAGAAATCGAGCAATATGTGATTTTTATGTGTCTATAGACCTTCTTCTTCAAGTATTTCCCAATTTTATGTAACAATGGAGGATGCCTTAAGTAAATTAAAAATAGACAAAAAGATACTAGTATGCGGAGACTTTAACATAGACATTCTACCAGATACAACTGACAAACATTATTATACAATTAAAAAACTTTTTAGCGTTATTCAAATAAGTAACTTGTTTTCTGAGCCGACTAGTGTATTTTATGATTTTAAAATGTATAGTTTTAAAGTTGTTTAAGAAAATAGTGTGGTGCCGGCTACGAATAGCACCAACCCATCTCATCCCGTGGGTGTCGTAAAAGCCGACTAAGGGATTAGACGGAGGATGGGCAGCAGCGTCCTTCGAATACATCAACAACTCAACTGCGATCGACAACGCGCCTGCCAAGCGTGGCGATCGCACTGATGCTTTATATGCTCGGGACAGGCTCCAGTTTATTGTAGACGGGTTCAATCAATGTGGCATAGAGTATGAAAATGCTCTTAATCGTATCGTATACTTGAACGCCAGCTTCAAGAAGCTTATTCTTAAATAGTAACACTAAAGAACTCACAACTAAACATCAGAGCCTTGTTTAACCAAAGCCTATTTAATGAGTTGGTTACCTGTTCCCCAAGTACTGTTACTGCTGCAGTTAATATAAAGCCTACAGTGACATTAAGTCAGATAGGTGATGACAAGCCTAGTAACATACCGAGGTTAATTAAGTGCAGCAAGAATAAGCTTAAAAAATACATAAATATCAACAATTATATCAGAAAGACCCAAAAACTTGTAAAAAAGCATAGATTTTTCATTAAAAATGTAAAATTCAACAGGGAAAGATTACAACTACTTGACAAGTTAAATGTTTATTCATCAAAATTGAGAAATAAAACTATACAATACAAAAATGACACACAAAGCTTGCAATTTGAGATGGATCGCCTACAAGAAAAACTGGCCAGTATGACAAACAAATATAACATGTCAGAAAAACAAACGAAGGAGTATATATTAGCAATGAATGAACTAGTTGCATCGAGCAATAATACTAACAGATATACTCTCTCAACATCTCTTAATCACACATGTGATCGCAACATCTCTCTAGGTCATTATTTTTCGACATGTGAGCCCATCTGATTGCATTTATGTGCCAGTTTACCTACAACCAACAGCTCCCTTAAACAGACAATCGAAAGTATCAAGTAACAGAACAAAGTTATAATATTTAGTGATGATTTGGTAAAGGATTGGGCCACTTGTTATCGGCTATTTACAGAGAACACTCCATTATTAATTATTGTATGCCTGGCTTATCCTATAGTGAAATAAAGAGAAAAATTGTTAATTTTAATTTTAGCAGGGATACTTGCTTATTGCTTTTTATTGGAAATAGAGGAAATGTAAACAAAAAAGAATTGATTGATTACCATAGTGCCCTCAAAAATCTTAATGTTCATTCCCCTACAGCAACGGGTCGACACAGGCGGAAAATGATACAAGATATAATTTGAATTTGTCATTACCTGTTATGGCAAATTCAAATTACTGTAATAGTTTAAATTGTAGTAATAATACTGACAAATTTCACTTGTTTGACCCTAACAGGTATGTTAGTACCTATCTTCAGTCGAGTAATAATTTTTACTATCTTCCTATTTATTTTAAACGACAGATAGCTGTATCGCTATCATATTTTTTGGATATTACAGCCAAAAACTTGGCTAAACACGTTGTTTCTATTGGGCAACATTGTAATTTTGACATTTTGTATAATAATACAGTCAACAACTTGGCTACACAAACTGACATACAGAATAATTAAAATTAGAATCTAGGGCAATAGAGGCAGTCTCTTGCATTAATACTGTAGTAAGTAATAAGAATACAATAAGCCCATTTTCAAACATTATTATTAGAAATAGAAATACCTTGAATCTGGTGCATCAGAATATACAAGGAATAATGGGCAAAGACTTATAAATGGAGTTGTTTATGTATATGTTTAAAATTACTGATAAAAGAAATAATTCTTCAGTGAACATGAGTAGAACAAGCTCATCACAATTTGAAGTGATGATAGACTTCATGGAGAGGTTAGTCACATTAAACATAGAAAACGGTATGTTTAGTACAAGTTTAAATATTTCACATATCTAATGTACAAAATGTATTGTTTTAGAAAGTTCGCCGATGGCCCTAACGGCAGAATTTGTGCCATTAACAAATGGCAGGAGGTCGCCATTCGTCGTATTTTAAATTTGGACACGACAGGAACATCGAAACCTGTGAATAAATGAAAAAAGGTACGACCTGTCACGCAATGCTTGCTACTGTTTTATAATAACTCATCTTTTCCTACATAATAACATAATGTAAAATAGCTACCTACATAAATACATATCTTACATAAATCCTTAACATTATGCATCCCTTTTGTATAACATTATTAACTACAGCAACTCTGTTAATTTGTCTTCTTAAAGTTATAGTGAAGATTATCTCTTATCCTATATTGCCATGTAAAACTACCAATTGAACTGCACCCAATATTTACAATATGACTGATCGTTTATAAGTAGACATTAATAATTGAGTCTGTAAATTGATTTGTATTTAAAAGTGTGGAGTGACTTCAAAAATAATACCAAGCGTAAAGCATCCAAGATCCACCGAGCTGCAGGTGGCATAGGTGGTGGGCTAGCATGTAAATTGGTCCTAACAGACCTGGAGGAGCGGGTCCTAAGCATAATTGGATCTCAGGTTGCTACAGAGGAATTTGGTTTGGAGGTAATTATTATTATATCATCATCATATCGGCCATTTATACGTCCACTGCTGAACAAAGACCTCCCCCATAGATTTTCACAACTGTGTCATCATTTTGGGGGGTATTTGCCAATACTCACCACGCTTGGCAGGCGGGTTGGTGAGCGCAGTATGGCTACCGTTTCACAGAAGGGATGCTGCTGCCCATCACTCTGGTTTAGATTCCCTTAGTCGCCTGTTACGACATCCACGGGAAGAGATGGAGTGGTGCTATATTCTTAATCCGGACACCACACGGATTATTATATGCGCTTGACATAATTATCAGATGAAGGTGAAGTAATGGTAGACGCAACCAAGAATGGAGCTAGCGAGCAGCAAAAACACAAGGAAGAGAACCCAGACAAAAAGAAGCCGAATTTCCAACGCCCAAAGAACCGGACAGGCAAGAATGTACCAAAACCAATGAACCTATCGAAAACAGTAACAGTACTCACCAATGATCCGCTTTGGAAGGACTCCTTCGTCATCGACGGAGAGACGGGCTTTGTCAACGAGGAATCGACCAAAACGTTTGAAGCAGACGCCGCAGGTTACATACACTTAGTTGAGTCAGAATACAAAGCGATCAGCGACGTTGACAAGTATTATGCTAAGTCGATAACGCCAGCAGCTCGAGCCTATTACCACACAATTTTATATTGGTATGAGCTCGCGCTAATTGCGCAAAAGAACGGGACAGCCTCCATACCACAGGAGCGGCTCGTCCAGTTCGTGCAGGGCTATGGCTTTGCGATGATCGCTTCCGGAGCAGGGGAGTATCTAGAGGGCCTCAGTGATTACACTGACGCTACGGGCGTGAAACATCGCTTGCACGCAACAGCACCGAACGATGAAGGTCACTTCGGCCAACAGACCCACGGTCTTTACGAGACCCTTCCCGGCGACCTGCGATATCCCTACAACGCGTAGTAGCGGATATGGAGCAAACCCGACGGAACGCAGGTCCAGATGATGAGTGGATGTTACCAGGCCTAGCGCCAGCAGCACCCAGGGGGCCAGACCTCCCAGCACCAAACGCCGTGCTAGCACGCGTTAGAGAAGCGCGCGACGCACAGGAGCTAGGAGCCGAAGACTCCGACAACGAAGGAGGCGCAGAACAAGAGGAAGACGCACAACATCTCCTTTCACGTTCACTGCCCACAGTCAACCTTTTAGGATGGCAACGGGCAAAGGCACCCAACGCTAACAAGCGAGCGAGCTGCACAATGTTGTGGATCCAGAGGCGCCCAGAGACAGACTTGTCAATCAACGATATAGTGTCAACCGCGACCTATTCGAATTGGTTGAGCGCAAGCTAAAGAGTGCAAGCGCTACAAGCTGTCCATCATTCCAGCAACTACAGGCGGATCCCTCGTACAACAAGTGGTATGGAGACCCCTCGAGCCAACAATCTCCCGCCACGTTCAGGCAATCGCCGCTGTAGGTACCGCCATCTCACGGACAACGCTGCCACTCAGGGCGGCAATAGTTATGTGTTATAGAACACTCCGACGCGAGCTCGACACTGCGGACGGTGAAGTCGTCAACACATGGTCCTGTTATTCCTTTGTGTGTGTGTATGTTACCATTTTTTATTTCATGTGAAATATGTTAAATCTGGGATGGTTTATAGCTAGCTATAATATATATTAAAAAATGAAGAAGCAGCATGTATGCATATGCATGATAGTTAAATATTGATAAAACACATAAAAAATATCTATGCTCTAGTTGTACATTAGACAATAAAGACCATGTGACTATGAATTATCTCAAACTTTGTATCATATCATCAACTTTATAGCAATAAATCATTTATAAGATATGTGGTCACATGGTGATTGTTATTAGTGTAATGTTATAATAAATACATATATTCTTCAGCCATCTGCAGCAATAATGTCATACTACGGAACTGTTTGTAAAATTGTTGAAGTACACCCCCCCCGCCCCCCCCCACTTGCTTACGTGCAAGTTTTCTCCTATTTTGTGCTTAAAAATAGCACCAGCAGTGATTCACCGACGCCGGTCGACGCCGCGACGATCCCGTTGCTCGCCCGACGCGTGTAGATGCTGCCTCGCAGCAATTCATTGTTAGCGATGAGCGCTGGCGGAATTTGGTAGCAGATTCTATCACTGAGCACCTGAGACTACGAGAAATAGAACTCCAGCAACAGAATCAGTGGCAAACTATGTTTGCCAAATTCCTGGAAGCGCTGCAAATATTTATAAATAAATGAGTATAATTTTTTTTTTTTTTTTTTAAAACGTTGCCCCACACTAGGATTTCTCCTGTGTCGTGGGTGCGTTTACAGACACAAATCCCACACACAATACACCCAGACCCGGAACAACTACCTGTAGATCGTACAAATATTTGTTCCGTGCGTGTGATGTCCGGAATAAGAATATATCACCACTAGACTAAAAGCCGACTAAGGGACTCTAATTCAGAGGGCTGGGCAGCAGCGACCCTCCTGTGGAACAGCGGTCAGTACTCGAAAATTCGCCCCCAAATTATGACACAATTATGGAAGTCCATAGGAGAGGCCTTTGTTCAGCAGTGGACATCCTTGAGCTGATATTGTGAGTATATGCATTACTATTATATTCTTGTCCTAACTATGAAACTACATTTCCCAAGCTGCACTGCTAGTGCAGGAAGACAATAATACAATTAAACTGCATCATATAAGACACAGTGCCAAGATTACCAATTGGCAGGTGGGTTGGCGATAGTAGTGTTTCCCCCCAATAAATAACCAGTAGACCAGCATGCAGTATTAGAGAATCAGTAAATAATCAGGAGCCAGTCAGCACTACATGATAATACAAAATCATTTCTTTGCACTATTAGAATGTTACATTCCTATTGTGATACATTAAATCCACTCAGAAATTCGTTATTTACCTTGTATTTAGGTATTTGGCGACAAGAACTTACATAATAGCGACAAGTTCCAGTATCTATTACAAGCACTGGAGAAAGGGTCCAATGCGAATTTTTTTGTCGGAAGCTTCGTTAGCGAAAACTACGAAAAGTAATAACGCATTTAAAGGACAGGTTTGCTAAACAGGAAATATTAATAGAAACATACGCTAGAGAATTGTTAAAATTAGTCGTAATAAGTACAAACAGTAATTTATATGATAAATTAGTTTGTATCACTCAAACATTAAGAGACATTGAAATTTTCACATATTAACGTATACTTTTTATTCTCCTTGAGTCGGCATTACCTAATGTTTAGCATAGGCTATACATGCGTCCATAACAGCTGATGGAACAACACGAGAGAACGTGTAAATACGCGCGCCCGCACATGCCAATTGTTGAGAGCGCCACGAACCAGTCGCATTATGTACTATTTTCTTTATTGTACATTTTACTCATGAATGGAATTAGTTAATAACCAAAAAACTTTTTAACAAAAAAAATACAGACTTCAAAGACAAAGAAAATATTAAAACCACTGAAAAGGAAAAGAAAACTTTATGAAGTCGGGCGGGGCCAGGTATAAAATATAACTTCTCGTTGGTCTGCATGAAAGGATGAGAAAGGGAGTCATTTGAAAATCGCTATTATTCTACTATAGCTAATGCCAAATGTTTGTCTAATCAAAATGATTCTAACGTCTTCATTTGACGGCTCGTATGATCAGTGGTTAGAGTTAAAAGACACTTATCTATCCGCTTATTCACAATTATAAAGACATAGACAAAATACAAACATGTCATTACCTGCGTTCAGCGCTCATTGCAATAGCGATTTAAATGCCTTACAAGTAATTACGGTAGCAAAATCCAGCCGCTTTCGCTTTCGCAAGGTGTCACTATAAATGCACTTCAAACTTCCGATTTATGGTGTTACGCACCGTGTTGTTTACGTGAACTTATCTCGAATTGGATAGAAGGTCTTAAGTCTGTCTACCCTAATATAAACGAATTGCCTAAACATAAACTAAATACAATAGCAATGAAGTGTCAAGTAAACGCGGACTTAAATATATTCGATCGATTTTCCAATTTTAATCGTTTATAACGCGCAATGACATGCATGTTGCATTTTATTTCAAATACTCGAATCACATTAAATCTGGGTGCGCGCTTAGTTAATGAGTTAAATTACTCGTTGGTTATCTTAACTCGATTGTCGCAAAAGAAATCGTTTCCTACCGAATATAAATTCTTAAAAAATAAGTTTCCAATAAAATCTAATCGTAATTTTTTTGGTCTTAATTTGTTTTTGGATGAACATGAGTTGATAAAGGTCGGAGGTAGAATTAAAAATTCACCAGAATTTTCTTACGATAAGAAGCATCGTGTTTTAATAGCTAGTAACCATCATTTTACATTACTTCTTTTCAAACACGAACACCACTGTTAATTACACGCCGGGCCTCAACTACTTTTATCCATTATACGAGAAAATTGGAAGCCGGTAGGTGATATGAATTTATCCAGGTAAATAACTCCTAAGTGTGTTTGTTGTCTGTACTCGCATAAAGGACAAAACAGTAAAGGCACAAATGGGAAACTTACCAATGGAAAGGTTACAATCAGCGTTTCCATTTTATCGCTGTGGAGTAGACTACGCCGGTCTGTTATACTGTAAGAATCGATATTGTAAGATTCGATATGTATTTTTAATTTAATACAGTAATTGTTCTGTTTAAGAGTTAATATTGCTGTATTTTATTTTATTTGCTGTAAGAGGGTAATAAAAATATTGAATGACGTCGATACCAGAGTGAGATCCAACATTTTTAGAAACTGACATTAGGCACCACTACAACCCTCCGAGATGTGCCTAAAGACTTGGCACCAATGGGCGGCTCTAGTGATCTTACGAGGACCTAGAGCCCCCCTTCGGTACCGAAGATGACCGCGCCAGTGATTTTAACCGGTAGGAGTTCGGCATACCCCTTCGCCCTTCCCCGTGGTGGAGGAAGTTCCATGTAGAATTTCCACTGGAAATCAATAAAAAAGAATTGCATCACTCCGATGTCGACGACCAGTAGAATAATCAGAATGCAGCCAAGTGTTGAGTTGAACGGTTGTACTGCTATGAACTCAAAACAAATCTGTATAATTCAAAGTAATCTGTGATAGTTTTATTTAACACTGAATTAATCTTATAATACTAAGTAGTAAGGGAAGTGGAGCAAAATTTAAAAAATGTTATATTTATGTTAGTTTTTCAACAAGAGCTATTCATTTGGAATTGGTTAATAGTCTTACTAGCGAAGCCTATATCCGCTTTAAAAAGGTTTATTTCTAGACGCGGTAAACCTGTGGATATATTTTCCGATAATGACAAACGAAAGAAAAGACATCAGTTGATTTTTAAATGATAACCTTAATTATACTGGTGATCATGCAGCTAATGAAAGCATTAAGTTCTTATTTATCCCGCCGCATGCGCCTTGTTTTGGTGGTTTATGGGAGGCGGGGGTTAAGTTAAGTTGCGCTCACCGCTACACCGCTAAGTCGATACATACAACAAGCAATTTTGTGCAATTGACGTATTATTTCAACACAAAAATAATTTTAAATTCTATAAAATAATCTGTGGAAAATGTAGTAGGTAGTATATTTATTTAGTCTAGTTTTAAAACCATTGTATAAGACTTAATATACTACTGTTTGTTTTCCCTTATAATAAATAAAGTCTTGCAAAAAACTCCGTCGAGTGGTGCGTAACGCACATTTAACCTACGAAGAGTTTAGTACAGTACTAGCATTAATCGAGTCCGTTCTAAACTCACGTTCTATATCCCCGATGTCCTCCGACCCGGCCGACGCGCCATTGATGCCAGCGCATTTCCAACTTGGCCGGCCACTTACTGTGTTGCGCCAGCCTGTGTTGATCTTACAACCACGCCACTGCTACGTCTGTCGCGCTACGCTCGATTCGTACAACTGAGACAAAACTTCTGGCAGGGATGGGCGAAATAATATATTTCTGAACTGCAGATGAGAACTAAATGGAAGAATATGGAAAGAAACATTGAACCTAATACCCTTGTTCTTATAATGCTTACATATTGTTAATATATTACTTACCAATGGTGATGACGTAGGTTCCCGAGCTACTCTATGATACCATTTCACTTAGTTGAAACCATATGCTTCCAAGGCGGGGGCCGTGTTTACGCATCTATGCTATACATGCGTCCATAACAGCTGATGGAACGACACGAAGGAACGTGGAAGGGGAGAACGCATAAATTCGCGCGCAGTTGTTGAGAGCGCCACGAACTAGTCGCATTATATACTATTTTCTTTATTGTACATTTTACGATATCACCTAGCTTTTACTTGCACCCCGGACTGATTGCACCACTGATAACTTGGCGCTTCATCACACGGACTTTGCAGTTTATTTTCCCGAACTTGGATTGCAAAAATGCCGAAAGCAACTGAATTAAACTGCTTTTTTGGATGTGATATCGATGGTGACGTGATTCAATTACATTAGTAATTTATTTATTTATTGGGAAGACCAACAGCATTAACTGATAGCTACTCATCAAACAGGCAAATATAAGACTCCATTCATTTTTAAAGGATAATACTATTCAACTATTTATACAATAAAACTAAGATGTATCTCATTCACCGTCACACCATTTAACTAACTAAACTCCATTCCATAAGACCATCTGATAGATTACACTAATAAGAACTTTTAACTTTTAATAAGTAGTTTAAAATGTTGTGTGCGTACATAATATTGTCTAGACTTTCCGTAGGACGCGTGATCACCGAAAACACGATATGTATAGTAGGTTGATATGTGTGATTGTGTGCAGGTACATGTGTATCGTATCACTTTCTATATAGAGAGTTATGTTATAATTAATTTAAATTTATAGGATATATATATATCATACACAAAAGTATATCCAGTTGAAGTCTGTACTCGACTGTGCAACTCAATAGAGAAGAAATAACTACATTTATAATTCTGTTCGTATTTGCCACCGACACTTCGAGGATTACTTCATATCGTCAAGCAGACATCTGACCAGAAATGCTATCCCCACATTAAGTTTATTATATTCTGAGTTTTCACACTAGAATTGCAAATATTTAAGCAAGAAAAACAAGTCCTGGAAGTTTAATGTCAATAATAATATTTCGGAAAGTGGCTCAGTAGAGTTGGCAAACTACACATTAAAGGCTATTATAGAGCCACTATTTAAGCAGTTTCCAGTGGTGGAGCCAGCTACATCTGATAGATCACATGTACAACAACATGGAGTAGAGCCAGAATAACTTAAAGTAGAGTCGGAATCAAGTTTTATCAACCGGTGAGTTAACTACTATTTGAAAACATAAACTTTATTATGGATATTTTAAAATATCTTTTGGCAAGCGTGGAGAGCACTGATGAATTCCCCCAACATGACGACCATTTAACCGGTCGTGTATGGGGGAGGCTTTTGTTCAGTGTTAGTGGACATCTTTTGTCTGATATATGATAATGACTATCATTACGGTGCAGGTTATAAATAACAAAAGTCAAATTTTTTTTTTTGGGTTTTTTATTAAATGCTTATTTTCTGCTTGTCTACAACAAAAGTAACCACAGTCTCCATTTTTATCAAATAAAGTTTGCTTTGGACATTTAACAAGGAAAAATAAATATTCTAAGATTTTGACAGACACTTCGAGTAGCAACGGTGTTAACACGCAAGGGATGGGGTGAAGGGTTACGGGTGCGGAGCGGGGAGTGGCAAGTAGTATGTTCAAGTGTAGTATTATAATAAAGAAAAAGATTTTATCTTAACTTTTTGTTTCAATTTTGTACCTGATTGTTATGTAACGTTATGGACCGTGAAGGACTGAATTAAATGATTATTATTGCTGTTTTCAGTTTATAATTTTATTTGTAGGTATTACTTACTATCAAATGTTTCAGTTTTTTACTCTTGCTTCTGTTTTCATATTTAATTTTATGCCCTAAGGTTTGTTGTAAGAAAACCCATTGCAGAGATAAGTAAGTTCACCTTTGTACATAAACTATCTTATTTTATATCGTTACTGTATACATTACGTGTCCAATGAAGAATAACCATAAAAAATATGTGAATATACTCTTTCTAAATATAAAACTCTTGTTTCGGATTTGTGATGCCAATTTCAAGATATTGCATGTTGACGCATCATTTGGTGGTGCTTCACATGGTTCTTTTGTCTGGAATCAATGCCCTTTAAAATATTTATTAGAAAGACTGGAAAGGAATAGAGAGCGCTGTTGGTTGTTAGGTATGCCATATAATTATTGACATTATTGGCTGGTTGTGACAATGGAATGCTCAAGTAATGTAAATATGCAGTGTCCTCAATCAATAAATAAAACTTGTTATTATTTTAAGTGATTCTAGATATGCACAGCGTCCTTGGATGATGACACCGTATCTTAGGCGTGGCTCCGGGTTCACCAGAAGAACATATACAGAACTTCATTGTAAAGTCAGAAACATGGTTGAGCGTTGCATTGGAATTCTGAAAGCACGTTGGCGATGTTTGTCATCCCACAGGGTGCTTCACTATGACCCAGTTACAGCAGCAAAGATAGTGGATGCATGTGTAGTTCTACATAACATAGCCAATGCACATAATGTTCCAATGCCCGATGCTCACAGTGACGGTGTTGATGATGACCGACAGAGCCAAGATTTTAGAGAGGTGGCAAGAATCGGCAATTCCAGACAACTCTAAGGATATGCTAGTCCAAAGATACAGCGACATAAGTGGACTTACAAAAACTCGGAACCAGCCGTTGGTGATATAGTTTTAATAAAGGACGATGATTTACCTCCTGGCAGATGGTTATTCGGCAAGGTAGAACATAAAAATCCAGGACCTGATGGAATCACACGAGTAGTTACTCTTCGTACCAAAATATCTTCGATTAAAAGACCAAACTCAAAATTGTACTCGTACTTGTACTCCCTGTAACTAAACTGTAAATGTAAATTAAACTGGTATGTTCATGTATAAGTTAGAGGTAAGCCTTTATTGTTGTTATTGTAAACACTTGGTCCGTAAAAATACGAAACTGTTTCTAATAATAATAACCTATCCCTATCCTATATAATATTTGCGTCCCCTACCACACCCGGATTTTCAGACCTGTTGCATGGTGGGCGGCATATGGTTTTGTTATAAAAAATTGATTCCTACCGTAGCAATATAAATTCCGCGCTCGATGCTCGCCGCAGACGGTCGTGTAGTGCTCGCGCTCACCGATCAGTGTTCCGTGTAGTGTTTTTTTTCGCAATACGTCCGGCAGATTGCAGACACTTCAAATAAAAATAAAAAAATCTTTGAGAGCTTAAATTCACCGCATTGTGTGCCCCTTCAGGGAAAAACCACTGTTTGGTGGTCTTCGGCGGATACCTTACGGTGCCAACGACCATAGTTCGAGTTTACTTTTCAGATTATACAATCTCTTGCGGGCGATACCTTATCACCCCTAGCAAAAGAGCTGTCAGGGACCCGTTTGCCCAATAAGACTGGCCACGGATGATACTAGCTTAGGGCTCACCTCAGGTACACTCACCTCCCTGCCTACACCTGGCAGGAAAGGTTTCGCTACACACCCCGGGCCCAACCAACCCAGGTTAGGGATCGCGTAAATTGATCAAAAATACTTCTACGCTTTAAGCGTATTTTCGTTGTTTGCGAAGTCCGCCATTTTGTTTTCAAAACAACGACGCGTCCCTTTTAGAAATAATTAGAGAGGCCATCCTTAAGGACCCCTATTTCGTCGCCCCCTATAGCAAACTTCTCTCTCCCACACTAGGGTGAGGCACTGAAGTGCAGCCCCCTTATCCCGAATCCATCCGAGTTTCCGTCCTCCGCTCCGCCTTTTGCCCCTGTCCCTATGACGACCACCTCACTGGCCATTAATTTTTTTAATTAATTTTAAGCCTGACTGGAGGCTTTTTTTGGCTACGCCAGAAACGACCGGTTAAGCAACCACACTTCCCAGAAGTGTATGCGAGAAGCTAATTATATATAACAAAAAAGTAGTAAAATAAACATATAGTTATTGTCACTTGTGTTTTATTTGATTTTGCCTACGGATCCGTGGAATTCTATTCAGTTAGTACGCCCGTTATCTGTCGCTCGTCCTTTGCCGCGATAAACTTGGTTTATTTACTTTGTCATTAATTAACACCAACTTTTGATATTCTAAATATGTCGACTAATAATGATGACCGTGGTGGGGATATATTTCGTAGAAGTAATGTTACTAACCTCCGAGAATTCATAACGGTTATGTAGCGAAATATCTCCATCGCACATTTCACCTGAGGAATTAAAAGAATAAAATCCAATCGCTTGGACCTACAAGCGATTAGATTTTGATGTATATTTTTCAATAAATATTTTTTATTGAAAAGACCTCGTCAATTTTAAATGTTAGCGACAGGAACAATAATGCTGACTATTGCGAATAGTGTTTGAGGCATTAGCATATCAGACAGAAATTAACGACCTTGTTAATGATCAGGGGTCACACATTAATATAGCGAATAAATCCACGATCATGGATGTTACTCAGCGAGTAACAGCCATCGTATCTTTGTTAGCAATTAAATCCTCTTGCAATGAGACGAAGTTAGCGAACACGGATCGTGAATTTGACAAAATTAAATTGAATACGTGTTAATAGCAGTCAGCAAGTAAACAAGGTATCATATGCCGATTCATTAAAACTCCGTTTAGCGAAAGTTGCTCCGCCGATAGAGTCGCGCGTTTCGCTTCCCTGCGTAGTGGCATATCCAACCGCGGAGCGATCAGCTGATTATGCGTCATCGTCCGCTACGAGACAGGCCTTAAATGGAAGCTATTAAAGCTACCGACGACGGTTGTCAAATCGCAGGTGTTATAAAAGCGCGTGTTATATTACGCCTCGCGCATGAGAAACACCTCACAAACTTTCAATCTGTCGACGCTGTTAGATCCGCTGGGTTACGGCTTGAAAAGCTAAAAGCTCGCAAACAACGTATCTTAATTAAGGACGTCCCTTCTTCTAAGAATGATCCCCCTTTTCTGACCGCGTTATACCGTCAAAATAGTATAGACGAGTTGTCATTTACAGAGGACGATTTTATAAAAACTACTAAAATTACTCGCAGGCGTTCCTTAGAAAACGGACGGAAGTGAATAGGCATAGACGTTGAATCCGAAGTGCGTAAACACCTGGTCACTAACAAAGATAAATTATTTATTGAAAAATATACATTAAAAGTTATTGGATTTTTACGAATCTTACTTCATCTAATATCTGCCGTAAAATGATTTTTAGGGATTAATAATTTTACGATTGAACATATGACGCCATCGTTAATTTTTTATAAAGATTGTTTACATTTTGTTCGAGTTGAGACCCCATGGCATGCGTTTTTTTTGCTGTTACTATAGATTCAATAGCTCTCTCCTTAGCTCGCTGAGTGACCTTGAGCTTTCTTATGAGGCCCATTGTGAGTGACCACGTCTCTGTTCCATATATCATCACAGGTAACACACACTGGTTAAAGACTTGCGTCTTGAGGCATTGCGGTATTGTTGACGAAAAGACGTTGCGAAGTTTCACGAACACTGCCCAGCCGAGTCGGATTCGACGATTGACCTCTTTTTTGATTGGTATTTCTCTACGAGATCGAATCAGAAATGAGGAGATCCGTAGAAGAGCTAAAGTTGTCGACATAGCAGCTGAAAGGATTAGTAAACTGAAGTGGCAATGGGCAGGGTACATTCCTCGTAGAACTGATGGCCGTTGGGGCGCAAAGGTTTTCGAATGGAGACCGCGCACCGGAAAACGCAGCGTGGGACGACCTCCAACGAGGTGGACAGACGATCTGGTGAAGGTCGCTGGGAGTCGTTGGATGAGAACGGCATGTGACCGCTCGTTGTGGAAATCTAAGGGGGAGGCCTTTGTTCAGCAGTGGACGTCCTGTGGCTGATATGATGATGATGATGATGATAGATTCAATTGGTAGTTTGGAGTTTATTTTTTATTTTAAGGGACTCGAATACTAGCTGTTTGTATCATCTGCACTAATATTAGACATTAAAACGAAAAACATTTTCGTGCCAGCCTTCGAGCGGACACATTAGTTTGCCGAGCCTAACGCCGGGAGCTGATTGCGTTCGGAGAAGGAGAGGGCGCATCGGAATGACAAGATAATTAACGGTTTTGCCCGGTAGAGACTTGCATTCTACTTAAACACGTTACGGCAACCGAATTTATTCGTATTTAGGGATCGGTAAGTTAGCGATGGTATTGTTATCAATGTCGAGACTGCAGGCCCTGGTCTAGAATAAAACATTTTTAAATGATATTATTGGTTTTGAAGACAACGGCACATTAAAAGCAAAACAACCAATTTGCTTTACATTTACAAATAGTGGGACAAAAAAGGAAACCTAAAAGCCTTGCTAATAAACTTAATAAAAGAAATACATCATATAGGGCTAAGAGTAGTTTCAATGACGAGTTGTGATCATTGTCCCACAAATGGTGCAGTTATTTAAAAAAATAGAGAAGAAACGGGAAAAAAACATGCCACTGAAGGAAAACCACTCAGGCAGATAACTATGCACTTTGAGATAAATAACATTAAAGTGTTTCCATTGTTTGATAGGCCCCAATTGCTCAAAGGCATCAGAAATAATTTATTAACTTAAGAGGTAAAGTTTATTCAAAACGGAACAGAGAAATGGGCAAGACGGGCATATTTAAAGCTGTTACTGGCCATTGACGTTGGTGATGATGAGATTCGTCTGGTTAATAAGTTGTCAGAATGTAATTATAAGCAACGATGACATTTAAAAAATGAAAGTCACTAGCTGCAAAGGTATTTATTTGGGATGGGAATTTGAGGATGGTTCTAAGATGAGACCTGCAGGGCATATCAATTTTGTAAGTAAAGGAAAATCGTTCCCGCAGGTATGATGGAGATGTTGGGTTATAAAGGATATTGAAGAGGAGACGGAATGTCCGAGTGTTTTGCGAAGATGAATGATGGGAGCCACTTGAGTTCATAACAAAAGTTGGAGACATAGTCATACTTTTTTTATGTTGTATTTTATCTATCAGCCTTTGGGCTACAATCAAATTTGCTGTTGTTACTTGACAGTTGGAATTTGCACATCCTGTGATGTGTCACCTCATGAATGAATTATTACTAGTTGTCTTTAAATTGAAGCTATACGTTTCCTTTTGAGTCGAGATGTAGTCACTTGGTCTTCCAATAGTGCTACGGCAAGTCGATTTGTGTTGCTGGAGTCTTTGGTTATAGGCCCTGCAAGCCCGATCTACATCATCCTTAATAGTAGGGATTTGTAGGTACTCATGTACTTCGTGTTCCTTGTGAACCAAGGCGCACAGCTTATCATCTTTAATGCTTTATTTTGAAAGGGTTGCAGTATTTCTACGTTTGCGTGGCTTGCTGACCCCCAGAGTTCTTTTTAAATTAAAAACAAAACGAATGCATACATTTTGTAATCGCTCAAGTTTATGCAAGAGCTCCTCTGTGGCATCGTAACCTGTGATGGGCTAAATACGAGCATGGGCAAGAGAGATCTTGGTCTTCAAGGGCATGAGAGATTTTGGTCTTCAAGGGCAAAAATCTCTGGAGACATTTCAGCGAATGAAAGGTGAAAGCTCTGCCTAGAAGTAATATAGGAAAATTTACGGAAATATAAGTAATATGTGATTACGGGAGAGTACTTTTTAATGGATTATAAAGGTGTTATGCTATGTAATCGTTACTTAGTGTTAGCGTCTAATGACCATGAAACCATCGCAACTACGTCACGTACCAATAATTATTTATATTTTGATTATGTTTAATAATAAAGTAAAGTCTTGACAATTCATAAGTGCCTATAAATGATTTTACATGAATAAAAAATATTTTTATCTTTAATAATTTGGGACCTTATTTCAAATTAACATGACTTACTTTGTTGTTCACCTTTTTAAGTTTGCCAGGAGCGACGTCATATGAGATTGTCAAATGTTAAATAACTTATGTATAAAATAATCACTTCAATAATTTAGTTAATTCACTATAATTCAAATTTAAATGTTTAAGGCTTTTAGAAATAGTTTAATTAACATGCATACCGGACTCATCTTAAAATATACCTACCTTAAGTATTCATTTTCAAACAGTATTGTAACGGCTTCTGAACCGTATACAATTAGAACCATTACCATGCATCATTTTTGTGAACTAGTACTTCAAGGTGGAAACTCTGCCCTAAAATGGTGGTAGGTCTCTTATTGCAAGAGACCGACTAGGTAGGTACAACCCTAGTGCCGGATGTTCGCTGCTAAGCAGTGGTGTTTAAACTTTGGATATTACTATGCTCCGGTTAGAAGGTACTGTAACTATTGAATTACTTGATTAGTTAGTGACTAAGGGTGAGATTCAGAAACGAGTCTAGGCGTGAATTTACGCTTCCATCTGTCAAAATGCACTAATTACGCTCATAATCGTATTCACAGACGATCGGAACACAATTTAAGCTTAAACCAGGGGCGTTTCACTTCGTACTCTAGCTTTAACCTTATGTTTTAGGGTTTCTTGACAGTTCTGATATTTTGCATTAGATGGCGTTGTAAGTCTTTTAAACTACCTTAGATGATATTTTCAATGGTCACACTGTCTTAATTTCTTGTGGCAACATTGAAATAAATTGCATAATATTCAATTATATTAATTGAAATATTTTATTATTTCAATTGCATTAAAAACAAAACAAGGATTCTAATTAATACCGATAATATAATAATAATAACTGAAATAATACCGATGTTTGTCGCTCGAGATCTGATCAAACTACCGCTCTTTAAACATGGCTTAGACTACGGCATTGACAGAGTGAGCTCTGATACTGATAACACAATCAAGCTTAATGATTAAATAGCTCGATTTATGCACTATAACCAGTTTTAATTGCAAAAATGTGAAACGTTCTATCGATAACATCAGACATTTATGCAATACCTCTGATGTAATAGCGCTTCAAGAGACTGTTACCGCATGACTTAACATTTCTGCACGGTATCTCCCAAGACTTTGAGTGTACAGGAACATCTGCAGTGAATACCGCTGAGGGAATGCTGCGTGGGAGACCGTACGGGGGGGTGCCGTCCCCGTGCTATGGAGAACGAGTTATTTCTCGTCTGTTTCGGTTATACAGTGTGACAATCCACGATTGTGTGCTATAAAAATCGATGTATCTGGTAAACATGTTGTGATAATTAATGTATACATGCCAACGGATTGTTTGGAGAATTTACCGGATTTTTCACAGTGCCTGAAACTTCGTGCAGTTGTTGTTGTAAATTACGTAAAAGTTTATGAGTTGGAAAAATACTAAATAATTGAAAGAGACATTAAAACGTATGTCATTATTCTACGGATCACATCACTGTTGATTCAATGATGATGTATACAAGCGCAACACCTGGAGCCCTTCACAAAAGAAAAATCTTCGCCAAAGGACCCGTACGCGGACGTTTCCGCGGATGGATACACGATACTGCAACACGCAGAGAGACATGATGCCACCAATAAGTGTGTAATAGTGACGCTGTATTTGTATAGTTTTATAAGATTTTATCATATTTGCCTAATTTATTATATGGGCCTTCGTTGCTTGAAAACATAAATAAAATAAAATAATAATTTAAAAAAAACCAATTCCGACAATTTCAGATACAAGTTTTAAGTGTGATACAGAGGTTTTATCTCAGATGTTAAAAAAATTACAAAGAAAAATAACAGTTATGCAATTAGATTGAAAAAAGCATTGAACTTAACTGAAAAATTCACAATTAAAAAAACTTAAGTTTTTATTACAATGCAGTTCAGAGAGACAAACAAACGAAACAAAAGATTTACAGAAGACGAGAATCATGAAGAAGAAGAAAAATCATGGCATAGAATCTTTACAAAAGCGGCCCGCTTTGTTATAACGTTTGTATAGATTTTTGAGCGAAGGATTTGCAACTCTCCACTTAGCAAGCTCATTGCGCAAGCTGTTTTAAGAGTCGGCATAAATGAACACCTGAAAGCTGATGATAAGCTTTGCATTTTGTTGTTCAACGAAATAGCTATAGCAGCGCATTTTGATTACAATCCGAGAACATATAAATCGATAATGTATCAAATGGCAAGAACAAGGAGAAAAAAAATTGCAGATAATGCACTCGTTTTCATGATTAGAGGCATTTTACGTAACTATAAACTGCCTGATGCATACACTTACAGTATGTGACCAGGGTGCCTCAAATATCAGTTGCATAAAACACCTTGTTGAAGAAACACGAGCGAAATACCTCAGACAAGGTAAAGAGCTATGAAGAAACATACATAGGCTGCACTAAAAGTATCGGGAATGGAATATTTCCACTGTTCCTGTCATATTAAAATCTTTTTAATTGAAAACTCCTTGGTTTTACAAATCGAATACCATTTATTTATTTAAAAAAAGATTCACGGTCTTGTCACAAGGTTTTGTCAAACTTGTTTAGTCGTTGAGAAAATGGAATTGACTCGAGAAAATTCAAGAGCGATGATTTATTATGACTGTCGAAGTGGTTTAACACAAAAACAGTGTGTTGACCGGATGATTTCTGCATTTGGTGATGAAGCCCCATCCAAAACCACAATTTATCGCTGGTTTTCTGAATTTTAACGTGGACGTGTCAAGCTCAGTGATGATCCTCGTCAAGGTCGTCCAAAAACTGCAGTCACCCAAGAAAACGTTGATGCTGTGCGTAAGCTGATTGAGGAAGATCGACATGTGACATACCGCGAAATTCAGGCAACTTTAGACATTGGCATGAGTCAAATACAAATAATCTTGCATGAACAATTAGGTGTAAAAAAGTTGTTTTCCCGATGGATACCGCATTTGCTATGTGAAGAGCAAAAAGCGGCTCGCGTTACTTGGTGCGTCAGAACTCTCGAAAGATTCCACGCAGGATCCTCAAATGCTGTATACAACATCGTATCAGGTGACGAATCCTGGATATATGCGTACGAACCTGAAACAAAAAACCAGTGACGAGTTTGGGTGTTCGAAAATGAGTTAAAGCCAACAAAAATTGTTCGTTCACGGAGTGTTGCAAAAAAAATGGTGGCCACGTTTGTCTCCAAAACCGGCCATGTTACGACTACTCCTCCTGAGGGACAAAGAACGGTTAATGCAGAATGGTATGCTAGCATTTGTTTGCCACAGGTCGTTTCTGAACTCCGTAGAGAGAACTGCAACCGCCGCATCATCCTCCATCACGACAATGCGAGTTCTCACACCGCGCACAGATCAAAAGAGTTTTTAGAGCAAGAAAACATAGAATTATTACACCATCCGCCGTACAGCCCCGACCTAAGCCCTAATGATTTCTATACTTTCCCTAAAATAAGGAATAAATTGCGTGGACAGAGATTTTCATCACCTAAAGAAGCTGTGGACGCCTACAAAACGGCCATTTTGGAGACCCCAACTTCCGAATGGAATGGTTGCTTCAATGATTGGTTCCATCGTATGGAAAAATGTGTCAAATTTCGCGGAGAATACTTCGAAAAGCAATAAATACATTTTTAAATAGTAATGTTGTGTCACTTCCTTGATTCCCGAAATTTTCAGTGCCGCCCTCGTATTTGAAATTGATGATAATGAAAAATATCCCTCTTTATGAACCACCTCATCTCATAAAGAGCACAATAAATAATTTCATCATCATATCAGCCACAGGACGTCCACTGCTGAACAAAGGCCTCCCCCTTAGATTTCCACAATGAGCGGTCACATGCCGCCCTCATCCAACGACTCCCAGCGACCTTCACCAGATCGTCTGTCCACCTCGTTGGAGGTCGTCCCACGCTGCGTTTTCCGGTGCGCGGTCTCCATTCTAGAACCTTTGTGCCCCAGCGGCCATCAGTTCTACGAGCAATGTGCCCTGCCCATTGCCACTTCAGTTTACTAATCTTTTCAGCTATGTCGACAACTTTAGTTCTTCTACGGATCTCCTCATTTCTGATTCGATCTCGTAGAGAAATACCAAGCATAGCTCTCTCCATAGCTCGCTGAGTGACCTTGAGCTTTCTTATGAGGCCTATTGTGAGTGACCACGTCTCTGTTCCATATGTCATCACTGGTAACACACACTGGTTAAAGACTTGCGTCTTGAGGCATTGCGGTATTGTTGACGAAAAGATGTTGCGAAGTTTCCCAAACGCTGCCCAGCCGAGTCGGATTCGACGATTGATCTCTTTCTCGAAGTTGGACCTACCTAACTGGACAGTTTGTCCCAGGTAGACATACTCGTCAACAACTTCGAGAACAGAGCTCCCAACGGATATTGGGATGGGCACGACATGGGCATTTGACATGACTTTTGTCTTGCCCATGTTCATCTTAAGGCCCACCTGTTGGGAAACTCTGTTGAGATCATCGAGCATTGTGCTGAGCTCTTGCAGCGATTCTGCCATGACTACGATGTCATCGGCAAATCGAAGGTGAGTGATATACTCGCCATTGATGTTAATGCCGAATCCTTTCCACTCCAGTAGTTTGAAGGCATCCTCCATTGCAGCGGTGAACAGTTTCGGGGAAATGACGTCCCCCTGTCTCACACCTCTCTGCAATGGAATTGCCCCCGTGCTCTGTTCATGTACTCGGACCGACATGGTGGCGTTTCTGTATAAGCACTTCAACACTTCAATGTACCGATAGTCGATCTGGCACCGCTGCAGAGATTGCAGCACTGCCCAGGTTTCGATCGAATCGAAGGCTTTCTCATAGTCCACAAACGCCAAGCATAGTGGCAGATTATACTCCTCGGTCTTCTGTATAACCTGCCGCAGCGTATGGATGTGGTCTATGGTACTGAAACCTTTTCGGAAACCGGCTTGTTCGGGAGGCTGGAAGTCATCAAACCTGCGCTCGAGACGATTCGTGATAACCCTTGAAAACAGCTTATAAACATGGCTCAGAAGTGAGATGGGTCTATAATTCTTCAATAGGGTGTTATTACCCTTTTTGAAGAAGAGCACCACCTCACCTCTGTTCCACGCTTCCGGCGTTGTGCCCTCGAGTAAGACGGAATTGAATAGCTTCTGAAGGACTTTAAGTACCGGTGTGCCACCCGCTTTCAGAAGCTCTGTCGTAATTCCGTCCCCACCCGGCGCCTTGTTATTTTTAAGCTGTTTCAAGGCCATCCTAATCTCGTACAGGCTGATGTCCGGGATATCCTCGGTATAGTGTCGGGTTAGTTTGGCTCGCGGGTCTTTGTCAGAGCCAATGGTAGGTATAGTAACCGAGGTGTATAACTGCCGGTAGAAGTTCTCAATCTCTCTCAAAACCTCTGGCTTAGTCGACGCTACACTGCCGTCCTCGGTCTTCAGCTTCATAATACGACTTTGCCCAATAGACTTGTCTCTTGCGAACACTTTGGAGCCTTGATTCCGCTCAATCGCCTCTTTAACACTATTAGTGTTAAAGGTGCGGATATCGTGACGCAAGGACTTCCATATCCGTCTATTGAGTAGTCTGTATGCTTCAGCATCACCGGAGGACTGCAGCGTCATGGCGCGTCTTTCTGCCATGAGGTCGAGAGTGTGATCGGAAAACTTTTTTGGTCTACCTTTACGGTGGGTTTTAAAGAACTTAGACCCAACCGTTTGGACAGTTTCTACAAACCTACCATTTAGATCGTCCACAGATACGCAATGTTCTAGGCACTCGAAGCGGTTTTGGAGTTCGAGTTGAAAGCTCTCGGGGTTTTGGATATGAGCACTAGAGGGCCGGAGCGTAGACCTCATCAGACGAGACCTCTCAACTTTGAGATTAATATTCAATGTGCCTCTTACCATTCGGTGATCACTACCGGTTTTCACCCTGTGAATCACAGAGACATCATTGAATATTTGCCTCCTATTGGTCATGATGAAGTCAATCTCATTCCTCGTGGAACCATCGGGACTCATCCAGGTCCATTTCCTGTGAGGCGGCTTTTGGAAAAAGGAGTTCATCACGAAGAGTCCCTCCTTTTCCAAAAAGTCGGCCAGCCTCTGTCCCCTGGGGTTCCGATGCCCATATCCAAATTGCCCCACTCTCAACTCACCATCGCATCGGGTGCCCAGCTTTGCGTTGAAGTCCCCCATCACAACAGTGAAATGTGTCTTCGAGGTATGTATGGCCCTACTTACGTCCTCATACATCCTCTCTACTTCATCATCTGGGTGTGTCGAGGTCGGTGCGTAGACCTGTATGACCTTCAACGAATACCTCTTGGATATTCTGAGTATAAGGTACGCTACCCTGCTCGACACACTTTCGATGGCCATTATGCTGTTAATGAGGGACTTGCGGACGAGAAACCCGACACCACCTTGAGACAGATGTTCGCCTTCCCGGTAGTAGAATAAGTTGCCGGATTTCAGGGTTATCGTGTCCTCCCCCTCTCTTCGGACTTCTGATAGTCCCATGATATCCCAGTGCAACTTATCTATTTCTTCTTCCAGCTCAACAATCTTTTCGTCTGCCCTCAGTGTTCGTGTGTTGTACGTCACCAGGGCCAGTTTCCGTTTAGGGTGGTAGCCGGATCCCATCCGGAGATTCTTAGCACCCCCTGCCCCGCCATTACCATGGCCGCTACCATGACCAGGAATAGCGGGGCTGCCGGGAACTGGGGGCCGGTGCTTGAATTGTGTTGTCATTTTGGGGGGAATTTGCCGATACTCACCACGCTTGGCAAACGGGTTGGTGAGCGCAGTATGGCTAATGTTTAAAAGAAGGGACGCTGCTGCCCATCCCTCTGGTTAAGAGTCCCTTAGTCGACTTTTACGACTTCCACGGGAGGAGATGGAGTGGTGCTATATTCTTAATCCGGACACCACACGGAAAAATAAATAAATAATTTATTGAACAAAAATTTTAAATGCACCATTGATGGTGTCAAATGTTGCAAAGTGGGAGCATTTTGTGCTGCTTCAGAAAGAGGACACGGCTGGCATTCCAGGGAATAATTTTATTTAAAAAATTGACTGATGACCACATTAACCGTGAAAAATGCAAAATGAAGGTTAAATTTGCAACCCATGTATTTAGAGAAAATGTTGCAAGTACCATGGCATATTTGGCAGGTAGATTGTACTATTTCATTATTTGTTTTTTACTAGACTGTACCCGAGGCTTCGCCCGTGTATAATTCAGCTTATCACAGCAAGACTTATCGCGCATTCCCTCCGGAAAATTTATTTCCTGGGATAAAAAGTAGCCTTTATTTTAATCCGGGTTTTGGTCTATCTGAGTACTAAATCCGTTCAGTAGTTTGAGCGTGTTTGAGTAGCAAACATCCAAACATATTCACAAACTTTCAGATTTATTATGATATAGTAGGATCTATTTTTTTTAATATTGGTTAGCGAAACTTCTCAGCCTATGGATATTTATTTCTGACCATGGCCTATGTTCAGAAATAAATATCCAAATCATGTGCTCATGGGGCGTTGAAATAATACTGTAATCACCATGCTTGGTATTGAAGTGCTGCAGCCCGTAACTTTTCAGTCTGCTTTTATGTCTTGTGGTAGATTATAAGCAGCTGATACACTTTGTCTAATTCACCCTCCCAGATCAACACCCAAGTAATATGTACAGTTAAAGTTCAGTGCATTATTTGTTTATTTATTGTTTCAGCTAAAAATATGTTACCTGAAGAATGTCCGCAACTGCAAGGGTCCTCCTATTTTTGACAAGCTCTTAGACTCCGTAAATGGAACCCATCATGGCAGTTCAACTAAAAGAAGCGGGAAACCTTTACTAGACTCTTTAAAACCTACTACTAAATACAATATGGACGAAATCCAAAATTATACTAAACAATATGTCATTTATTAAACATGGCAAGGAATGTCAAATTCCATCACTAAAAAACTGGTAACAACATGGAATATCTAAGAGATGCGTTGTTTTATAAATATAATATTAAATCGTTATGGATGAGACACTTTAATCAAGACCCTCTGGAGAACTTTTTTGGTGCTGTTCGCAGCCATCTATCGAACCGAGCGATGTCGTATCCGGCACACAATATTTGACGGCATGGTTGGCGCAGTGGCTAGGCGATTGGTTTCCTGCGCTGCTTGTCGCGGGTTCGATCCCCGCACGAAACAAATGTTTGTATGATCTACATATAGTAGTTAGTTTCGGGTCTGGCTATTAGGTTTGTTTTTTATAGGTCCGGGCACCGTGACCATCAAGAGATCAGCCAGGGGCGGGATGGTATTTTCCGTCGCTAGCAAGGACGGCGGCGCCAAGACCTATCGAACATTTTAAACCAACTAAAAAAGACAACATATCCCAAGAAAACGATTTAAGCTATATGGAAAGCAATATATTTACCGACTTCAATATTAAAAAAACGACCCAATAATATTTGCCTATTTGCAGTATGTAACTGTTTACATATTAAATAAAACCAAAACACATGTATTCACTGTGTCCATAGCAAAAACAATTTTTGCACTACCCTGGTGAAGTATTTTTAGAAACATTTTCAAAAATGCAAGATATTTTAATTTGGGCTTTGAAAAATCAGTGATGCGAACAATTTCAAAAATTTCGCTAAAACTGTTCTGTATATAGAAATAAACATGAGTTTCAATAATTGCGAAACACGTAAAAAAATAATTGATTTTGATTTTATTTTGAATTTAGTGTCTAATTTTTGTCTACAACTGGTGCAACGATATAAATAATATACACACCGGCACAATTAGCGGAACACAAAAAAAGCAGGATTTTTAAATATTTTACTTGAGGAACTGGCCAGTTATGATATCTTTTTAATTTATTGTCAAATTTGAAAATAGAAAATTAGATGACATACACTTTTTTCATTCATTTGTTTTATTTTCCCGAACAATACGTTTTGTCAACTTGTTCGAGTAATAACTACGTAATTGCAATTTTTTTGAAAAATTGCACATAATGGTTTTTTATAAATTTGTTATTCTATAGGCAATTTTGTTTATTAAAAGCTCTCTATTATGCCTGACTTAACATCACTGGAAATCATTAGGGCTGATGAAATGAGAAGAAATGGCCATACCTACAGATCGATTGGCTCAAGGCTTCGTCGACCAGTATCAACGATTCATCGCAGCATCCAGCGGTACAGATCGTCTAATTCGCTTGTGAGGGGGAGGGGTCAAGGTAGAAAAAGATGTACATCGAGGCGAGATGACAATTTTTTACAACTTGGAGTTCGTAGGAATACGCGATTAACGGCTGTACAAGCTCGAAATGAACTGGAAGACGTTCGAGGAGTACGAGTAAGTGAGCTCGAGGAGTACGAGTAAGTGAGCGTACAGTTCGCAGGAGATTTGAAGAAGTTGGTTTAGGGTCGTATATACCTGCCAAAGGCCCAAAACTTGAGAGACGTCACCGCGTAAACCGATTAAGCTATGCGCGAGAACATCGTCATTGGGATTTGAACGAATGGCAGCAGGTTCTCTTTACTGATGAGTGGAGAGTTCTTTTAAAACAGATCGATGGGAGACAGCGAATATGGAGACGCAAAGGAGAACGCCACATATAGTCTAATTTTGAACACACAGTGGCTTATGGTGGCGGCTCGATTATGGTTTGGGGAGGGATATGTTTGGGAGCTCGCACGGAGCTAGTGATAGTCACAGGAGGGACCATGACAGCAGATCGATACATCAGAGACATTTTAGAAGAACATGTTGTACCATTTGCCCCATTTATTGGTGACGACTTTATTCTAATCCAAGATAATGCTCGTGCTCATAGTGCACAATCGGTACAGGCATATCTGAGCCACGTTATACCTACGTGATGGTGGTACGGTGATGCAGTGGCCAGCAAATTCCCCCGATATGAATCCGATAGAGCATGTCTGGGACTTGCTAAAAAGAAGGGTTAAATCCAGAATGCCACCCCCAACAATATGAATGAACTTGGAAACGCATTACTTGAGGAGTGGGAGCGGTTGCCTCAAGAAATCATCAATAACATAATCTGTAGCATGCCCAGACGAATGGAAACCGTAATCAGAGCAAGAGGGGGAAACACTCGTTATTAATTTTGCTTTAATTTTATTGTTAAATCATTTAATGCTTACTTTTTTTATTTTTTGTGATGGTTCATAATCATCTAAAAATTTCACTTATTTCAAATTTCTTTATTTTTCAATAAAAAATAACGGAGACTTTTCAAAGTCGTTGTTAAAAGATGTTAATCAATTTGTTATTTTGTGTCTAATTACATTTTCGTCAAATATATGCGTTATTATCTCATAGTCTCACTTTTTTTTCTGTTCCGCTAATTGTGCCGGTGTGTATATAATAACATTGTCGTATTATTTCATGTCTAATATCTTCATCATATAAAAAATATTATCACTACTTTAAAATGCACTAAGTACTTTTAAACGCGGCCCGCGAACGTATTTGCAAGCTGAAGTTTGGCCCTCAACATGTCAAAGGTTGCCCATACCTGTTTTAAAGTAACAAAGTACGAGCCTCATAAAATGAAATACATTGTTGTGAGGTAGAAGTGAAACATTGCATACGAACAAGCAATAACAATCCTATTTATATTAAACAGTATAGGCAGCCACACCCGCGTAGAACGCTGATTTTAAACGGCAAGTTGAACAATAAATGAGGGAAAATATAATACAAGCTTTTCCCCTTGGAGCGCAATAGTTCATCTAATTTCTAAGAAACGAAGAGGTTGCATGAAAGTGGGTCTTCATGCTCGAAGACCGCTCCGTGTTCCAGCATTGCGACGTGGCAATCGCGGACGGCGTCTTTCATGGGCTCGGGAGCATTCACAATGGAGTGACGGCCAATGGTCTTTGCTGCTGTTCATCGATGAGTCCCGGTTTGGGTTTCATCCGGATTCACGAAGAACACGTGTTTGGAGAACTCCAGGCAGATTTAGACGTCTACGGAATCCTCAGGAGGTCCACCCATACCAAGGCGGGACAATCATGGTGTGAGCAGGAATTAGACTTGGCGGACGAACCCAGTTCGTTTGGATCCAAGACAGCATGACTGCACAAAAATACCTCGAGGAGGTAGTGGAGTCTGTTATTGTCCCACACAGAAACCAAATGGGCCAGGAATTTCTTCTCATGCACGATAATGCTCCTTCCCATGCAGCGCGGCTGGTGTCGGCCGCTCTCCGAGACCACGATATTCGGGTTTTTGATTGGCCTGCACAGTCTCCCGACTTAAATCCCATCGAGCATGCCTGGGACATGTTGCAAAGAAGAGCTTGGAGAAATTTCCCACCAAATTTGATTACGGAACAACTGTACGATCATTTGCAAAGAACATGGGACCTCATTCCGCAGCAAGACATTGACAACTTAATTTTAAGTATGAACAATCGATGCCGATGTGTAATTAATGTGAGAGGTGGCAACACTGATTATTAATTAAGATTTTTCAATTTTAATTAAAACTGATAGTTTCAGAAAAGGATATGTAGTTTTTTTTATTATGCTAATTTTCTACTGTGAACAAAAATATCTTTTCATTTAAAGTACAACTAGAGTCACAAAAATGTTTATTTATTATTAAGACCTGAAAATTATCTACCATTCTTCCATTTACAATAATCAGTAAATTCTTCATATAATTTGAGTTATTTGATAAAGTTAAAATATCCCTAGACTCTGTTGATGTGTATTTGATAAAATAGGTAATAGTACATATTTTACGACCATAGATTTGACATGTGGCTATCACCAATTAGAAGTCCAAAAAGAGGATAGATTATTAACAATGCCCTTCCACCCGCTACATTCCAAAGAGCCATGGATAAAATTCTTAGAAATCTTCAGGCATCCATTGTCTTGTATATTTAGATGACATAATAAACTTCAAAAAAAAAAAACATTGGACGAACACATAAATAAATTCCGATAAATTTTTAAACTTTGAGATACGCGAACCTAAAGGTACAATTAGATAAATCAGAATTTCTAAGGAAAGAAGTTTTATACTTGGGCCATACAATTACAAAAGATGGACTGAAACTAAATGAAGATAAAATCAAAGCAATATAAAATATCCATTACCAAAATCTGTGAAAGAAGTAAGATCATTATTTGTTCACACTAGTTTACGCTATGCAAGAAAGAGATAGAAGATAGATTTTACTCCGCGAGACTGAGAAAACAAATTTTACCCGTTTCTCAAGTAACAATTACGCAAAAAGCCTTTTTTCTTTAGAATTTAGTATTTTGTGGCTCGATTTACAATTCTAGCTAATTCACAAAGTTGTAAAAAGCTTTTTATTGCATGTGACACATTACTAGCAAGAGGATAGACTAGAGAATTTTTGAGAGAGTTGGAAGATCCCGGTCGCTTTTGGTTTTTTTTTTTATAGCAATGTAAATAGCTGTAACATGGACAAATTTAATTTAAGTCCGAAACTTTGCGAGTAAATTAAAAAAGAACTAGATGGCTAATGTCACTAATTTTAAATTTAAAAGTACTGTAATACAATACACATCTAAATAAAATTAAAATTCAGATTCTACGACTTATTCTTTTTTTACAATTTGTATTTGAAAATAAAATTTGGGTATTTTTAAAAAAAAACAATAAAAATTCGATGAAAAAAAATCCACAGGGCATGAGAAATGTTTAGGGGTCTGAAAGGATAGCAGATGACCCCCCCAGTCGACCATTTCAATTTGGCACACGATGCACCAAACACCCTAAGTAAATACTGCTACACAGACTTGCTTTACTGGTAGACGATTACCTGGCCGCAGAGTCTTCCAAGAGACATACCGACGCATACACGAGACTGACAGTGTCACTTTTCATGAACCAAGGGACCATATTGTGCGACATAATGTTGAAGTGGACGAGAGAATACTGGCACTTTTTTAAGGAAGACCCTACAAGAAGCATTAGAAATGTGGCAACACATCTTGATATTTCAATATGGAAAGTGTAGATAGTTCTTCAGCAAAACGAAAAGCATCCATTCCACTACACTCCGGTGCAAGGTACGTAATTTTAAACAACTTTAAACCCGTACACGCTTTGTTTGACGATGCCTTTGTTTAGCAGGTAATGGGTATGGTATGACGTCACTTCCAGGTAGTGAATCAGTTAGCCCGTACAGGCGGTCCACCGGTCCATAAAAATCTTACTGTCTTATTAATAAAAATGGCGTATTCTTAACTTACTCCGATGTTACACTTGGACTAGTTAATTCCGGAGTAACCAAGTATTAACTTCATTTTTGCAATGCTATTGATAAACATGGAGTAACTTCGGACTAAGAATACATTCCTTACGCCGGGTTTAACACGTGCGCAATGGCAACCCTCGCAGTTTTAAAGTAAAAACTGAATGAATTGAATGAACATATTGAACTGAATGCTAATTGACAACGCCGGCATTGACAGTGACAGACGATAGGCAGTCAAATCCCCTCAATATTTTGAGTTTGACTACTCGCCGTTTGTTACAACGTGTGGACAATTATACGGTTATTGCCTTTTCGGAGAAATTCCTACCTAGAATATGAGTAAAAAACGCAGTCGTTTCGTTAATTGGGATGAAGAAGAAATGGTAAAGCATGTCGATAGATATTGTGTTTTTTATTTGTATCGTGGTTGTTTTTGATATTTATTTTTACTGTTTCAGCTATTATTTCCCTCAGTGATTACGCGCACGTTATTGAAAGTTTGCATATAAGTGATATTGTTGACTGACTTACTTCACTTAGACCTGCATCGTCTTGAATCTCTTTAATTGAGTCATACATTATTATATTAGAAATAAAAAAAAACATAAAAATTGTAAAACTGAGATAGTAGAAGATTTTTGGCCTACGAAATTATTGTTGTATATTTCACCTCTCCACGCGCTCGTGTTCTTATTGCAGTCAAAACTTTTAGATGGGGAAGAATAAAGCCACCTCTTGCATCACCAGATAAAGCCACCTGTTGCATCATCAGTTTAATAATTTTTCACCGTGTCAATAACGAAAACGAAAACAGTAGACCGAGAAAATATGTACTTAGATATATATTCAGCTTCTGGAAGTTCCTTCGATGGATTCTTACGAATTTTTTAAAATTTCATTTGTATTCGAACAATCTTTATTCTAACCTCATTATTTTCATCTAACACCCTCTAATCGTCAATATAATAATCTCTATCCATCTTGGAAGACATGAATTAATGAAACAAACGTGCGTAAATTAGGATAGTTATAAATTATAAGCATAAATTACAAAATTCTAAAATATGTACACAGTAACACAGCCAGTCTACACATAATCAGTCGTTAAACTATGTAGCGCCAAGGATTAACTTTTACTCCGAGAGTAGAGTCGGAATAGTCTACTCCCTTCTTACTCTATGTTTATTAATATCGAAATTTGTTAGTACCGACTTAATCTTGATTTAGTCCATGTTTATTAATAAGACAGTTATCGATTAAAGAAAATGTATCTGATTGATATAAAATTAGAATGAACATTATTTAAGAAATGTAATCCGAAATTATTATTTTCAAAACTACTATGTGGGTAGTTGAAAGGTCACAATTTATAACAAATTGCTCTTCATTTAATATTTAATTAAAAATCATTCACAGTCTTTTATATTATATTAGATGCTTATAAATAAGGTTATCTACCTGCCGGTCAAGTGTTATTTCATCACCATATAATTTACATCCTCTATCACGAGTTTCACTGTGTAATGGAAGCTGTGAAGAACATTACTGAGATGACCGAGTTATTCCACTCAAAGATGTTAGCGTTTCAAGCTGAACTACAGAAATCCCCGTTAACACCAGCCAGTACTTCAGGTATAGATGCTGAGTTTGCTCTGTTTCGGACATTCATTGTTCAAGCACTTAGTAGCCTTCAGCAGCAAGTCGAGATGCTGGCCCAAAGTGTTGATCACATAGAGATGCAGGGTCGTAGAAAAATCCTCTTGCTGCATGGTGTGGCTGAAGGGAACAATGAAGATGTGGCAAAGGTGGTGGCAGACGTCGTGAGTACTCGCTTCAACCTCAGTGACTTTACTGTAGCTGACATTAAGCGATGTCATAGGATGGGGCAATCCTCGAACAAGCAGAAGCCACGTACCATCCTTTTTAAACTTCATGACAAGGCAGTTCGTGACACAATTTGGTTTGCGAAATCCAAATTGAAGGGTTCCGGAATTACAGCATCCGAGTTCCTGACTAAGGCGAGATACGACGTGTTTATGGCGGCGAGGGAGAAGTTCGGTGTCAGCAAATGTTGGACCAAGACTGGAGATGTGTATGTCCTGGGTCTGATGGAGCGCGGCATCAGATATTTTCAATAGCCGACTTAAACAAGATTGTGGAGCCGGACACGAACATCACAATCGTCAACACCCCCAAAACAGCACAAATTATGACAACGAGATCCAAGAGAGCTGCCACGATGAAGAAGTAATTTAATAGATGTTTTCATGTAACCACTTAGTCCGGGTAGTAAGTATTACTGTTTGTTATCTATACTAATTGTACCTCCAAATGTTTACAAATAAACTTAATATATAATAACTCACTTTTCAGGTACATTTAGTAAATGTTTTTATTTTTTAGTTGTATGTCAATGTCATATTATACATCAATGTCATTTCTGACCGCCGAATGTCATTTTTTTTTTTTTTCATTTATTACGGGCATTGGACTTACCATCAACCCAACCGAATGTCTATTGTAAAATACGATTGCGTTCCAGATACACTTATATTAAATATTGGTACTACTATTAAAGCATTATTCCCTGATTGGTGTTTACATACCCGGACTAGTGATTTGATAATATGCTTGTGTAAAACGGTAGGCAAAAATGTATTAACGTGGAACACAAGTTTAATCAATTTTAGTATAATTAATTTAGTATATTTTAAGTTGTTTTGTATTATATTTATAGTTAGTATATATATTTTTATATATAATGAACAATTTTAGCGATAGCGATACTGAAAGCTTTTTATCTGCAAACAGTGACAATGATAGTTTTGTTAGTATTACTTCACTTGCCGAGACCTTAACAATGCATTTTTCTGATGTACCTAAGAATTTCTACGTTGTTCATATTAATGCCCAAAGTATTCCGGCTCATTTCCCTGATATGCTGGCTACATTTGACTGTAAGAACGTCCACGCTATTCTTGTTTCCGAATCCTGGCTTAAGCCCTGTCTCCCTTCTACTTCTTTTTCTCTGCCTGGATTTAAACTCATCAGAAATGATTGCACGGCTGGCACTAACATTCCCTTTTCAATTGTTAATGTGTCTTCACAGCTACCACCATCGAATGCTGGTGAACATCTATTCATTGAGGTGGAATTACATCATTCTAAGGTATTAATTGGTGTTTATTACTCGCCGTCTCTACGTATCGACTATTTTTCTTCCTTCGATAATATCTTAGAAACTCTTATTCCTTCTTACAGCCATACTATAATTATGGGTGATTTTAACACCTGCCTTCTCAAAAATGACTCCCGTTCTTCTAAACTTTACTCCACAATCGAATCTAATAATCTTTTTATTCTACCTTTAAGTGCCACTCATCACTTTCCAAATTCTACTCCTTCACTCCTGGATCTAATCTTCGTATCATCACCTGATGACGTTGCTAAGCATGGACAATGCATAGCTGATGCCTTTTCTTACCATAATTTGATATTTGTTTCCTACAAAGTTCGTCCGCCTAAAGCGAGGGCTAAAGTACTTCTGCAGCGCAACTTTAGTGGCATGAATATTAATAGTCTTCGAAATGATGTAGCTGACAAAGACTGGACGACTCTTTTAGGTTCTGCGTCTGTTGATGAAAAGGTCAGTATTACTAACCAGTACTACAGTACTACAGTAACCTTGACTCAGCTTTATGACGTACACGCACCTATTCGGGCTGTAAAAGTTAAACATCTACCAGCACCGTGGCTTACAGACGAAATAAAAATGCTATTAAATAAGAAAGTGGCGGGAACCGGGAAAAATTTGTATTAATTCGAAATCACTGCAACAAGGTGTGTAGAAATGCTCAACGCCAACACATCTATAACTCTGTTCTAAATGGAGACCCAGCTAAAGTCTGGAAATTTCTTAGATCTCTGGGGGTCGGAAAATCGCGCATAAACACAATTCCTAACGTACTTGAAATCGATTCGCTTAATCAACATTTCACTTCTTCATCCAATTTTGACAGGACAACAAAATTAAATACATTAATTTATCTTTCATCTCTTCCGACCCCTGGCTATTCCCCTTTCGTCTTTAGTCAATTCTCCGCATGTGATGTTAGAAAAAGCATTTTATCAATAACATCCAACGCAGTTGGAAGTGACTGTATCAGCCGTAACATGGTTATTCCTATCCTCAGTGAAATTCTTCCTATTATATGCCATATCGTTAATTTTTCTGTTTCCAGTGGCATCTTTCCATGTACATGGAAACAAGCCCAAATCATTCCTTTACCTAAAACACCAAATCCTGTCTCTTTTTCTGACTATCGTCCTATTTCTGTTTTACCATTCCTTTCTAAAGTCATCGAACGCCTTATCCATAATCAACTCAGCACATTCCTCTCAAATAATAATCTCCTCAACTCCTTTCAATCTGGTTTTCGTTCTGGGCATAGCACCACTACAGCCCTTGTTAATGTTACGGATGATATCAGGTCAGGCATGGAAATTGGTAATCTGACGGTTCTTGCATTGCTAGATTTTAGCAATGCTTTTAATACTGTGGATTTCGATATTTTGCTTGGCATATTATGCTCGCTTAACATATCTCCATCGGCAATTGATTGGTTTCATAGTTACCTGATTGGTCGCCGACAACGCATTTGCATCGAAGACACCTCGTCTTCTTGGTGCAATACTTCTGTCGGTGTACCACAGGGTGGCATTTTATCCCCATTACTTTTCGCAGTTTTTATAAATTCTATTTCTGATAATCTTTTATCTTCCTACCACCTTTATGCAGATGATCTTCAAATGTATTGTCAAGCACCTCTTAGAAATTTGACTGAGGCTTTTACTACAATGAACTTGGATCTTGCCCGAATAAGTGACTGGAGCAAGAAATATGGACTGAAGGTCAACCCTACAAAGACACAAGTCATTGTGGTGGGCAGTTCCAGGATTGTTTCTAGAATCGATTGGTCGACACTTCCCCAAGTTTCTTTTGATAATTTTAATATTCCTGTCAGCAACCAAATTTAAATTTGCTTAACCCACAATCGGTTACAAATGTCGAATCCGTAGACACGGTTGATAATACAAATTTTCTTATAAAAGCCTCAACCTCGTCTGCACCCATTTAATACCGGAATGCAGTATGGATCTACCATTCATATTTTTACCAGAATTGAACGCAAATTTTTTATTAGACACTGGAAGCACCAGATCTTTTCTTAGTAACGAATTAGTAGAAAAACATTTTTCAAACAAAAAAATTGAAGAAAATTTCCAAGTAATTAGCACGCATGCTATGTCAGAACATAATGGCGCAGTCAAAATTAGATTATTTAATAGTTTTAATACCGACAAAGAACATAAATTTTATATATTGGACATAGGAAAATCATACGACGGACTTATTGGAAATGACTTGTTATTTGACTTAAAAGCAATTATAAATTTAGATAAAGCTCAGTTAATAACTGATCAAGCTGTCTTACCCATACATTTCCAACGGCGATTAAAAGACTTTAAGCCGATTAACATTGAAATATCACCAAGGAGCGAAACGAAAGTAAAAGTTCCAACCGACCTATCACACGGTTACGGTATATTAAAATACAAAGAATTTACAAGCGGAGTAAGAATGCCCAGTGCGATCGTAAAATGCAACAAAGGGTATGCTTACACGGTAATTCAGAACACAAACGAACAAAACTTCACGCTCACTGTTACTTCACCATTTAAAGTAACCCGATACGAGGAGCCTGATAAAATACAATGTTGCTCTATGAACCACTTACGGTCTAAAGAAAATATACTAATAAATAACTTGGAAAAATTAAGGCTTGACCATATGAACGAAGAGGAAAAACATAAAATATATAATTTATGCCTCGAGTATAAGGACATATTTTATTGCGAGGAAATACCCTTATCATTCACTAACGAAGTTAAACATTGCATAAGGACCAGTAATAATAATCCTATTTATATAAAACAGTACAGGCAACCGCCGGTACAAACCGCCGAAATAAAACGGCAAGTTGAACAATTAATTAAAGAAAATATCATACAACCGAGTCACTCACCTTGGAGTGCCCCTGTGCATTTAGTCCCTAAGAAAATAGATGCTTCGGGAGAGCAAAAATATCGTATGGCCGTTGACTATAGAAAGTTAAATGAAATAACTTGTGATGATAAATATCCTTTACCAAACATATCCGACATTTTTGACAAGTTAGGAAATAGTACATATTTTACAACACTAGATCTAGCCAGTGGCTACCATCAGATAGAAGTTCAAAAAGAAGATATTCCAAAAACAGCCTTTAACACACAGTTTGGGCACTACGAGTTTAAAAGAATGCCATTTGGATTAAAAACAGCACCCGCTACATTTCAAAGACCAATGGATAATATCCTCAGAGGATTACAAGGAATACATTGCTTAATTTATTTAGATGATTTAATAATATTCTCTAATAACCTGGATGACCATATCCATAAATTAAAAGTAATTTTCAAAACTTTAAGAAACGCAAACCTTAAAGTACAATTGGACAAATCAGAATTCTTAAAGAAAGAAGTTCTTTATTTGGGTCATAAAATAACAAAAGATGGACTTAAGCCCAACGAAGATAAGATAAAAACTATTTTGAAATATCCATTACCTAAATCTGTAAAAGAAGTTAGATCCTTCTTTGGACTGATAGGTTACTATCGCAAATTCGTGAAAGACTTTGCCAAAATAACTAAACCATTTACAATAATTCTTAAAAAGAATAAACAATTTGAAATAACTAATGAATTTATAGAAACCTTCGAACGTTGTAAGGAGTTACTAGTGAACGCACCTTTACTTCAATACCCAGACTTCGAAAAACCATTCTTATTAACTACAGACGCTTCGGAAATAGCGTTAGGAGCCGTCTTATCGCAAGGAACAATTGGCAGCGATAAACCAGTTGCTTACGCTAGTAGAACATTAAACGATACCGAGAGAAAGTACAGCACTATTGAAAGGGAACTCTTAGCTGTAATATGGGCAGTGAAACATTTCAGACCTTATTTATATGGCAAGAAATTCACTATTTATACTGACCATAGACCACTAACATGGTTGTATTCTATACAAGAACCTAACAGCAAATTAACTCGCTGGAGATTAAGGTTACAAGAGTATGACTTTGACGTAGTCTATAGATCGGGGAAACAAAATACCAATGCAGATGCATTATCTCGTATTAAATTAAATATGTTAAATGATGTTGAACAATCTAATTCATCTAAAGCATCAATTCAAGCACAAAGGGATATAAACGAAAGTATTTATAGTATTAGTAGCGAAAATCAAGATGACGATGAAAGAACAATGACAGCTAGTGAATTCGGTAGTCAGGAAAACATTAACTTGAACAATGAAATACCAATAATAGATGAAGCAGTTGATATAAAACCAAATCAAATAATAATAATTAATTGGAACAAAGACGAACTAAAGATCACTGATCGTTCTCGAGAAAAACAAAAGATAATGGAAGTCAGAATGCCACCAAATAACAAAAACTATATTAAAGACTTTTTAAAAACTTACATACAATTGTCAAAGAAATATTACATTTATTATGATAATTGTTCACAAAGAGCGATATTTAATAAAGTAATTTCGGAAACATTTCCAGGACTTTTCATAATAGTAGAATGTACGAAAAGAATAATTTATGTAGAAGATGAAGCAGAACAAGAAAATATAGTTTTAGCATATCATGAAGGTAAAACATGTCATCGCGGAATAAGTGAAACATATAATAGACTAAAACGAAGTTATTTCTGGCCAAACATGCACAAAACCATTTCTAAAATTATCAATGCTTGTGACATTTGTAAATGACTGAAATATGATAGGAACCCATTAAAACCTCAGTTGCAATTAACACAAACCTGCAACAGACCATTTCAGGAAATATTCATCGATATCTTTTCTATAGAAGGTTTCATTTTTGACACTTGTCGACTCTTTCTCTAATTTAGGACAAGCAATCGAAATAAAAAGTATATCTGCACCAGAGATCATAAGAGCGTTAATTAAATACTTTTCATATTATGGTGTACCTGATAAAATAAGTTGCGACCCTGGAACGGAATTTAATAATAACTTGATGAAAGAAGGATTAGGATTTTATAAAATTCAATTACATATAGGGACCCCAAACAACCCTAACTCCATGGGAATAGTTGAACGATTCCACTCAACTATTACTGAAATATATAGAATAGCAAAATACCAGCATAAAATTTCTGACGCAGCATCGGTGATGACATATGCTATCATGGCATATAATAACACTATTCATTCAGCTACGGAATTATCACCCTTTGAAGTGACTTTTGGACACACGAATTCCACAAGTATTTTCGATGTAAACTATGAGTACAATTATACTCAACAATTATTAAGGGAACATAAAGAAAGAACATCAGTTCTCTATGACCACATATCTAAAAAGATGACACAAGATAAAATAAATCGGCAAGGAACGGGAGAAAATGTAAATTTTAATACAGGTGATGTAATTTATACAGGCCTAGTTAATAAAAGAAGGGAAAAAGATAAACCACGCTTCGAAAAAGCACAAGTAGTAGGAAAAACAGATAGGAATGTAATTCCAATAAAAATTAAAGAAAGGATTACTAAAATCCCTCTCAAAAATGTTAAGAGACCACAGAAATTATATCCTCTACTTTACCTTGATTATTAAAAATGTTAAAGAAATAATATTGTATTGTATTAACAAATAAAAGTGTCACGAAATTATGATTGATTGTATACTAACCTAAAAATAAGTTATTATTAATTATATAACTGTATAACCTCTAGAATAGGAATAAGTTGCAATTAAGATATAAATGTAAACTACTCAAAACAAAATAGGGCCCACCTCGAATCAGTCACTATTTTGGTCAAAATAAAGTTATCTAAGTAGTTGTTGTCAAAGTTACGCATTGAACCATCAAGCTACCATGTTTAGGAGCCCTTATCAATGTTTATTTCGACAATATTCATATTGGTTTCAAGAGGGTAGCTAAAAAAGTGAAGTACTCGAAAAAAACATCGAATGCACAAATTCTCGGTCACTTAAGTTTTCAGTCTACACTAAACACTGCTGTGGAATACTCACGTTTTTAACAATTTTGTGATCACTATGCCTGGTTCTCGCCGACATATGGACATGGAAACCGCTGCAAGAGCAGTATCTTTGCTTCAAGAGGGACAGTCTCAGAGATCTGTGGCTATACACCTCGGTGTTTCGCGACGAGCAATCCGAAATGTTTGGGAACGATATCAGGAGACCGGAAGTGTAGCTAGGAGACCTGGCACAGGAAGAGTTAGAGCTACAACTGAAATGAAATGAAATAATCATTTATTCAAATAGACTAAATTATTAGTTCTTTTGAACGTCAACATTAGACAGCACCCATTAAGCCCACCCTTCACCGCTTCCTACTGCCCAGGAAGACCGATATCTAAGGTTAACCGCACGACGGGAGCGTACTGTTACCGCTCGGACCTTACAAACTCGACTACGGCAATCCACAGGGACGAGAGTCAGCGACCAAACCATTCGGAATCGGCTTCACGAAGATGGACAACGCTCCAGAGTACGCGCTATTCGACTGAAACTGACGAGGGCTCATCGTGCAGCACGCTTAAGGTACGCCCGGGAACATTTGGAATGGACCATGGATAACTGGAGGAATGTGCTTTTTACGGACGAGTCTAAAGTGAAGTTTTTCAGTGATGACAGACGGATACGCGTGTGGAGAAGAGAAGGGGAACGTTTTTCTGAACCATGCGTGCATGGAACAGACCGATGGGGGGGTCCCAGTGTTATGGTATGGGGTGGAATTAGCTTACACGGCAAAACGGAGTTGGTAATTCTCAATGAAGGTACCGTAACCGCCGCCAGTTACATCGAGCGAGTAATCCGGCCACATGTCATCCCGTTTTCACAAAGAGTGGGCAACAATTTTGTCTTTATGCATGACAATGCTCGCGCACACACAGCCCGCACCACACAAAGAGCACTCTCTGAAGCCAATATCACCGTTTTGCCATGGCCAGCCATGAGTCCCGATCTCAACCCAATAGAACATTTATGGGATCAACTCAAAAGAAGCCTGAAAGAAAACTACAGTGATGTGAACAGCCAGCAGGAGCTCATTAACGCCCTGAAAGTCTGTTGGGAACAAATACCGCACACAAACGTGACTCACTTGATTGAAAGTGTACCAGATAGGCTCAGAGAGTGCATACGGAGCAGAGGAGGACCCACTCGTTATTAAAAAATAACAAGCACCATATTTTTTTTCAGAAGACGTGTGCTTTACCAGATTACGTTTATCTTTTATTTTGTGTAATTTTTCCTAAAAACTGTTATTTGTGTTTTTATTAAAGGAAATAAACCAATGATTCCATTGTTTGTGTTTACACTATTCCTGAATGCCCACTTGAAACTTATACATTCATAAAAACTGAACAATTATGTTCAATTTTAAGTTAAGGCAAAAAAACATGGTGGGCCCTATTTAGTTTTGAGTAGTGTATAAGGTAATAAAATCGCAGCTAATATTGTGATAATCTTATTGTTTAATACATTAGTATTTGTTTAATTTCCGTTCGCTAGATGGCGTTGGTCAGTAATACTGAATCGCGTTATGGTTTCGTTACCTTGCAAAAGGTAACCAATTGTGATTTTGTATTCAAAATTGATTCCTTCCGTAGTAATATAAACATACAGTTATTTACACGTGTGTTTTATTGGGTTTTGCCTGCGGATTCTTGGAATTCTATTCATGGTCCTTCGTAGCCGGATTGGCGAGAAGGTGTTTTGTGATAGTCAACAGTGGTGGTGGTGATTATTACCCCTAGCGGGTCAGTACTGGGCAGTGGATCGCTGCTCAGATCATCCCTACAGCGAGGCGTCAGCGGTGACGTCATCGAAGTGGAGGAACCGGCAAGGAGCTGGAGGAGCGGCGTACGGGAGGTGACAGACAAGCAGAGGAAGTTTACGGAGGCGCCGGCAGCGGGCGCTACGAGTGCAGCAACACGTTGAGAGTGCTAGTGAGTGAATTGTGGTGAAATCGTGAGTACATTTTGAACTTTATTAATAGGAAGAATTTAACTTTAATAATATCCGAAAGTGCATTGAAATTTCAACTTTAGAAGATTAACTTAGTCGTTTCGTAGCAGTGATTTGGACTTGTAATAGTTTTACGTAACAAGTGGTTTAGACGGGGAACCTATGCCCGATTTCACTTAGAAATCGGTGGTAATAAAAACACTTGTAAAATTTTAAAATCTTTATTGGGACTTAGAAATTTATGTAAACTGAGATGTTTCTGGTGTTTTAATGAACATTAAATTTACATTTAATTATTGATTGTGTAACTTAATTCATAGATTCTAAGTGATAGATAGAAGATAGAAATCTAAGTGTAGTTTAATTTATATTTTTACATTTATTCGCAATACTTGTTTGCAATAAAAAATGGATTCACTTAATGATATACAGGAAGACGTTAAAGCTAAAATGTTAAAGGCGAAAACAAATTTTAAGAAATGTCCTAAGGAACGTCTTACTGATTCATACATAGAAACGCGATTAGAAAATTTAGAGCAACAATGGCAGTTGTTTTATAAAACACATGTTAAAATAATAAGTGATATTAAAAAGGCAGATTTAGTTAGTTCCAATTACCACAAAAATTCGGTATATGATGATGTTGAAGAGTTTTATATTCATTTTAAAAGCGAACTGAAAGAAATGTTAATTCAAAGTAAAAAGTCTAGTGATACACATACTAGTCCAGGAGCTAGTGGTAGTATAGAAGGTAGTAGCTTCAAATTACCTGAAGTTAAAATTCCTGTGTTCTCTGGAAAATATATTGAGTGGCAAATGTTCAGAGATTTATTTGTTGGCTTAATACATAATAATAAAAGGCTCGATGATGCACAAAAATTGTATTACCTTAAGGGGTACTTAACCGGTGATGCTGAGCACCTTTTAAGAAACATACAAGTTACAGCAGATAATTATAAGGCTAGTTGGGACAAATTAGAGTCAATGTATAACAACAAAAGATTTTTAATTAATGGAATCTTGAAGCGTTTATTTAGTCAAAAAAGTTTAACAGTAGAATCAGCCACTGAAATTAAAAGATTAATTAGCACAACATCTGACTGTTTGGGTTCTATTCAAAATTTAGGAATAGATATTAAATCTTGGGACATCCTTATTATACACATTATTAGTGCCAAGTTGGACAAGGAAACCAGAAAGGCATGGGAATTGAAGGTATCAGCAGATCCTGGAGATAATTTGCCGACCTTTAATCAATTCACAGATTTTTTAACAGGTCGCTTTCGTGGTTTAGAGAACCTAGACAGTAAGCCTAATACACAAAAGAGTTCACAATCGTTTCATGTAGTGGGGAAAGAAAAAAGGGAATTATCATGTGAATTTTGTTCTGCCGCTCATAAGATTACTAGTTGTAAAGGGTTTTTGAAGGAGAGTAATGATGCTCGTCGTGATTTCGTACAGCAAAATGGACTTTGTTTTATTTGTTTGGGTAATAACCACTCTGCTAGATTTTGTAGAAACACCATCAAATGCCAAGTATGTAAAAGACGCCACCATTCTTTACTCCACCCTAGTGGTGGTTCTGGGTCTCTTGGCGAGAGCACTGGTGGAGGTCAGATTTCATCAACCTCTACTAACAAAGGTAGCTTGGTTGAGGAAACTTCATTGGTCAGTCATAGGGCCGCTATAGAAGCGGAGGGGTCTACTAAGCAAATCGTTTCATGCCTTTCGACAGGAAATTGTAGGGATACAGTTTTAATACCTACGGCTGTGGTAACGGCTGAGTCGAAGGATGGAACATATCGGGTAGTTCGTGCTTTAGTAGATCAAGGATCGCAAGGATCTTTTATTACTGAGGCCATGACTCAGTATTTGGGGTTAAAGAAAACTTCAACAAAACATCTTGTTACTGGTGTAGGCGGTAATAAAACTGTTATGTCTAAGTCTACCGTGTGTGTAAAGATACGTTCTCGAGTGTATCCAACTTTCTACGTACAAGTTAATGCTTACGTTTTGAAGTCCATCACATCCCTTCTCCCAACTGCAAAGGCAGCCAGGATAGAATGGGTTAATTTGAGTGATGATGAGTTGGCTGATCCCGAGTATCACAGGCCAAATAAAATTGATATTTTATTAGGTGCTGAGGTATTCAGCCAAATACTTCAGTGTGGAATCAAACGAAATATCAATGGATCACTCGTAGCACAGGACACCACGCTTGGATGGATAATTTCAGGGGTAGTCGGTACAGAAAATTCAACCAGTGAAACGTCGTATTCTGGTATCACTGTCATGCATTCCAGTGTTCAGTCAGATGACCTCTTACGAAAGTTTTGGGAGCTGGAAGCTGAACCATTGAGTACAAAAAAAATGCTCAACAAAGAGGAAACTGAATGTGAGAATCTTTTTACAGCCACCACCACTAGACGAAATGATGCAGGCCGTTACATTGTGAAACTTCCGTTTCGGAATAGTGACCGAACTTGTAAGGATGGTGATTCTAGGTTAATCGCTGAAAAAAGATTAAAAGGTTTGGAATATAAACTGTCAAGGGACAATAAACTAAAGCAAGAATATACGGATGTTATGCAGGAGTATTTAGAACTTAACCATATGTTAAAGGTAACTAACGAAGATAAGAATAAAGGGCTGTACTTACCTCACCATGCAGTCATCCGAGAAGATAAGCAGACAACAAAGGTTCGCGTAGTGTTTGATGCTTCCTGTAAGGGGAGGAATGGAGTGTCCTTAAACGATAACTTGATGGTGGGTCCTACATTACAAGCAGAACTTCGGCATACAGTCATGCGTTGGAGAAGACATCCAATTTGTTTGAGTGGTGATATAATTAAAATGTACAGGCAAGTTTTAGTAGACCGAGAGGACAGCATATATCAGCGCATTCTCTGGAGGGATAATCCTGAAAAGGACATTGAGGAATTTGAGTTAGTTACAGTCACATTTGGTACTGCATCAGCACCGTTTCTGGCAGTGCGTGCTCTACATCAGGTAGCTTACGATGAAGCGCAGGGTCATCCAATAGTGTCAAAAATCATTCTCAATGATTTCTACATGGATGATTTGATGACAGGGGCTGAAACTGTAGAAGAAACATATAAAATTTATAGTGAAATAAAAAATATTTTAGCTAAAGGTGGGTTCCAGTTACAAAAATGGATTAGTAATAGCGAGGAATTGCTACATAAAATAGGAAGAGGGAAAAGGAAGGGGACATAAAAATACAAATAGATAATATCACCAAAATACTCGGACTTACTTGGGATCCACGTGCAGACGTCTTCCAGTACTCCGTAGAACTGCCTCTTCCAATAGAACCTGTAAGTAAAAGAAAAATTATTTCAGATATTTCTAGACTTTTCGACCCGTTGGGGTGGTTGGCGCCTAGTATAATTTTAGCCAAAATATTGATACAGAAGCTATGGTTAGCAGGTATAAGTTGGGATGAAGAAGTTCCAGATATTATATTAAAAGAGTGGATAACTTACCGAAAGGATTTACCTTCTTTAGTAAATATTAAAATCCCGCGTTGGATTAACATGAAATCCAGTAATGTAAAGGTACAGCTGCATGGCTTTTCCGATGCCTCCAAAATGGCTTATGCTGCAGTGGTGTATATTAGAGTCGTTGATACTGATAACATACGTGTAGCATTAGTCACATCGAAAACAAAGGTATCGCCCATAAGGCAGGTATCGATACCTAGATTGGAACTCTGTGGAGCTGTTCTTTTAGCTAAGTTGATGGTGGACGTTGCGAAAGCGCTTGAAATAAACGGGGTTGAATTACGCGCATGGACTGATTCAGAAGTGGTTCTCGCTTGGCTTAACAGTCACCCAAGCCGTTGGAAAACTTTCATAGCGAATCGCGTCGCAGAAATATTGAACACGTTAGATACGCAACATTGGTCATACGTTCCATCTAAGCAAAATCCAGCGGACTGCGCTTCTCGTGGTGTAGCGCCAGGGGAACTCGGAAATACGTCATTGTGGTTTAACGGGCCCGAGTTCTTAAGACAACCAGTGATCGAATATTGCAAACCTAAGCACTTGGTTACAAAATTAGAAGAAGTGAGAGTTCACACAGGTATTTTCAACCTTTCTTTTTGGGATCAATATTCTTCTCTTAAGAGGTTAGTTCGGGTGGTAGCCTTTTGCAGGAGGTTCTTAAACCTCAGGAGAAAAGCTGCTTATAGGCACTGTAATAGATATTTATCCAAGAGAGAAATTGAAGAAGCAATGGAAGTTTGTATAAAAGGATGCCAAGAAGAAGGGTTGTCAGAAGAGTTGGAAGAATTAAAGAAGACGGGACGGTTAGACACAAAAGGAAAGAAGTTTAAATCTTTAAATTTGTTTTTAGATTCAAATGGAGTACTTAGAGTAGGAGGGAGATTGGAAATGTCTCAGTTGAAATATGATCGCAAGCACCCAGTAATTATACCTAAGGATTCCTTTCTTACGAAGCTTCTCATAACAGACGCACACGACCAAACGATGCATGGAGGCCCTCAAGCTATGATCACTTACTTAAGATCAAAGTACTGGATAGTAGGAGTAAAGCAGTTGGTCAAGGCTTCTTTTAGGAAATGCGTCACTTGTATTAGGTATTCCAGCACAACAAGAGCTCAATTAATGGGGCAACTACCTTCTCCACGTGTTACACCAAGTAAGGCTTTTCTTCACAGTGGAGTGGATTATGCTGGTCCCATATCTGTTCGGGTGTCTAAAGGACGAGGCAATAAATCCTACAAGGGATATATTGTTTTATTTATATGTATGGCAACGCGTGCTATTCATTTGGAAGTAGTTAGCGATATGACCTCAAAGGGCTTTTTAGCTGCGTTTAAGAGATTCGTGGCGAGGCGTGGTCGCTGTGCAGAATTGCACAGTGACAACGGCACAAATTTTATAGGTGCGGCACGTGAGTTACTCGAGCTTTTTAATGAAGAAAAGTCAAATTTTATACCTGAGTTAGCCGAGTATCTGGCAACTAATGGTACTCAGTGGAACTTTATTCCCCCTCACGCTCCAAATTTTGGCGGATTGTGGGAGGCGGGAATAAAGTCAACTAAGCATCACCTTAAAAGGGTTATAGGTAACACAACGTTAACCTTTGAAGAGTTAACGACGGTATTAGCTCAAATTGAGGCGTGCCTCAACTCGAGACCACTATATTACGTTGAGGATCAAAATGAGTTAACGGTATTAACTCCTGGCCATTTTCTGGTAGGAGAGCCACTTGTCTTAGTACCTGACTCCAATTTCGAAATGGCGAACGTTTCTGCTCTCAGACGTTGGCAACTCACCCAGAGAATGGTACAGGATTTTTGGCGACGTTGGTCACAAGACTATTTAAACCAGTCTTTACAGCGACACAAGTGGGCTTACCGAAACCCGGAACCAGCCGTTGGTGATTTAGTTTTGGTGAAGGAGGATGATTTGCCTCCCGGCAGGTGGTTATTGGGCAAAGTAGAACGTAAACATCCGGGCCCTGATGGAGTCACACGAGTGGTTACTCTTCGCACAAAAAACTCTCTGATTAAGAGACCAACCTCAAAATTGTGTGTACTCCCTGTAACAAATTAAACTGGTCTGTTTTTGTACAAGTTAGTGGTAAGCATTTCTTGTTAGCAATTGTATACATTTAGTCAGTAAAAAACTCCAAACTGTTTCTAATAATAACAACCAACCAATGACATATTTACGTATATATATATATTTGCGTCACCTGCCACACTCGGATTATCAGACCTGTGCATGGTGGGCGCCATATGTTTAAGTAAAGGACATTCGTCATTATGTCCTTGGTGGGCGGTATGTTTAATACATTAGTATTTGTTTAATTTCCGTTCGCTAGATGGCGTTGGTCAGTAATACTGAATCGCGTTATGGTTTCGTTACCTTGCAAAAGGTAACCAATTGTGATTTTGTATTCAAAATTGAATCCTTCCGTAGTAATATAAACATACAGTTATTTACACGTGTGTTTTATTGAGTTTTGCCTGCGGATTCTTGGAATTCTATTCACTTATAATGGCACGGGTATAAAAATAATTAGTTTATAGTGGCATGGGTATAAAATAGTTACTATAAAACATTATTATATAAACTTAACATAAGCAATTTCAAAATTTTGTATAAGTAAGGAAAAGTTAGGAATGAGGAATCTAATTGAAATAACTAATTACATTAGATAATTTCAATCTAAGGATGGAGGAGTTATGTATACTGATAACGCAACTCTGTAGGCGGATAAGCTCCAGGAACTATAATAATGTGAACTCGACTTTTCGCTACGCCTACGACGCCGATGGCAATACTCGCGTTGCCCTACATTAAAAGCCCAACTCACGCGGCTCACGGCCCAAGTTAAGTCGGACTTACAGGAGCACGCCGCCGAGAGCTGGGAGGAACATATATCCTCGCTGGACGATGACTGGCCATCAGTCCACCGCCTCTGCCGACGCCTCAAGAATACCCCAGCTCCGGTACGGCCCTTGACCGACACCGACGGGGCCTTGAAAAACACTGTAGCGGACCGGGCAGAGATCTTTGCCTCTCACCTGGAGCGTCTGTTTCAGCCAAACCCTACCCAGGACACGGAGCACGTCGCAGCGGTCGAGCAATACCTTAGACACTACTCCGAGGTACAGCCAGCCGCCGATGAAGACCCAGTGGTCATCTCCCCGGGCCAAGTGAAAAGGATCTTGACCCGGCTAAAACCCAAGAAGGCCCCCGGTACGGATGGAATAACGAATGCGGCCCTTCGACATCTACCTAACCGCACAGTAGTTGCCCTCGCAAGACTTTATACGGGCATCCTCCGTACCGGCACTTTCCCATCTATATGGAAGACAGGCCGGGTGATAATGATACCTAAGCCCGGGAAGAATACCCTGAAGCCGGAGAGTTACCGGCCCATCACCCTCCTCCCAACAATCTCTAAGGTATTCGAAAAACTCCTGCTGCGACACCTCACCCCGCATATCGCTCCACGACCGGAACAATTCGGGTTCCGGTCGGAACACTCAACGACCCTCCAGCTGTCAAGGGTACTGCACCTCCTGACGGCGGCCGTCAACAAACGGGAATACGCCGCTGCAGTATTCCTTGACATGGAGAAGGCATTTGATAGAGTCTGGCATACCGGTCTGCTGTACAAGCTGGCCCTGTCAACAACGCCCCGCCGCATAGTGCAGGTGGTTTCCTACTTCCCGACTAACAGGAAATTCACTGTTGCAGTAGAAAACTGCACTTCAAGCGTCCACAGCGTCCAAGCCGGGGTACCACAGGGCAGTTGCCTCTCGCCTGTGTTATACTCGCGTTACACCGACGATATTCCCGCCACGAACAACGTGACACTCGCGCTGTATGCAGATGATGCGCTCTCATCACTACATCTTTGTCAGCCGCACATGCAGCGAAGAAAATGCAGCGCGCGTTGAATGATCTCCCCAACTGGCTAAGCAAGTGGAGATTGTCGGTGAACGCGGGTAAGACGCAGGCGATTATGGTCACCACCCGCGGGATAAAGACCACACCCAAATTAACCCTAGAAGGGACCGAGGTCGATTGGTCTGACTCCGCCAAATATCTAGGGGTCACCATCGACCGCAGACTAAACATGGCCAGGCATGTCAAACAGATCACATCACAAGTCAGAACCACCCGTTTCCTCCTTTATCCCATCCTAACCTCTCGTATCCCCATTAGAACAAAGTTAACAATTTATAAAACCCATATTCGTCCCATCCTCACCTACGCTATCCCGTCTTGGCTGGCGCCCTAACAAGCGAGCCAAATCGCAAAAAACTTCGTGCGCAGCAAAACCTGGTGTTGCGCACCATCACCAATGCGCACTATTATGTGCGCAACGACGTTCTCCACCGCGACCTACGCTTGGAGTCGGTCGACGAGTTTGCGGTGCGCCTGGCGAGGAGCATGTTCGCGCGTGCCGACGCCTCGGATTGGCCTCACATCCAAGACCTGGCGCCGTGGCACGCGCGTCCCCCGGACGCCAAGCGCTTTCCGCGTGATCTCCTCACCGACGACCCTGCTCACACCCAGGATCTGACGCCAGAGTAGGCCGCTACACACTACACGCGACTTACTCAATCAATAATACTAAACAATCAGTTACTCTCATTTACTGTACAAGTTGTGACTAGGTTAATATAGGCGCAACGAGTACAGTACACATCCGTGCACAGCAACTCCACAACACTATTACCCACGCGTGGAACAATGGCGCAAGAGGCCGCGCGCGTGAAACGCTTACACTGAGTGACGACTCACACCTCAAGTCACTCTATACTCACCACAACGCCCCACTGGCCGCGGCGTGATCGGCTCGATCTGAAAGCGTCGTGGGCAGCGGGGCAATATTACGGTAGGGGGCGCCACCTAAGTCGCAAACCGTCCGCTGAACGGGCATCTGCTGGGCCTCCCCCGGGCAACCGGGGGTCTCACCTGGTAGGGCCCGATCGCACGGTTTAGCGTGAAACATTAGGGCGCCCCTGCTATGAAACAATTAGCAACTACTCACAACTCTGATCATAATGATCAGCGTAAGGGACAAAAATCCCACCTGCGATCGCTTAGATGATAAGCAACCCAAAACCCATCCCATACTTCTATGGGATGCGACCCTGAAACTTTGAGTGGGGGACTAAGTCCCAGGGCTCAATCCTCGCACCCCTTGCGGGGTGCGTAGACGACCATAGTTGTTGAGAGACCATTCCTAGCATCGCCTTCTAGTGATAAGTTACATTGTATCTAAAATTATTGTTAAAATAATTAAAGTGCTTAAAGTAGAAAAGTCTTGAAGTACTCATTTCAAACGTCGTCCAAGTAGTATCGTCGACCACCCACCCGCCAAGACCACGACGCAAAAACCAAAACTATGTATAGTATATGTATAGTCATATTTATTTATTTATATGTGTAAGCTACACCTCAGACTGCCTCACAACTTTTCTATTTCCTCTTTTCCATCCAAAGGTTGCCTGGAAGAGATTGCGGATAGCGATAAGGCCGCCTATTGTACTGTTTGTTTAAAATGTCTGTATATAATATGTTTTGGTGTACAATAAAGAGTATATATAATAATAATATGTAATCCGAAATTATTATTTTCAAAACTACTATGTAATCCGAAATGATTACCATCAAACAGAATGGGAAATGTAATGAAAACTGAAAAATAATGTAATAGAAATTGTGATGTAATGTTAGATGCATAATATAAGAAATTTATTATGAATAATATACGAAATTGTATCATGAATAATATAAGAAAATTGTATCTTGAATAATATAAGAAATTGTATCACAATTTAATGTAATCTTTAGATTAATCTTTTATATGGAAAACCAGAAATGTAATACGACAGAAATGCTATAAAACTCCAAATGCAATTAACTCAAACTTGCAATAAGCCATTCCATGAAGTATTTATAGATATATTTTCTATAGAAGGAGTATCATTTTTAACTCTTGTCGATTCTTTTTCGAATCTGGGACAAAGGGTGAGATTCAGTGACAAGAACGTATGACGGGCTAAGAACGTTGAAGAATGGCTAAGCGCATCTTCAAAATTCGTATATGTATACTTACCGACGTAAGTTTGAATTCTATTCTCTATGGCCATTTTTAAGACGAGAATGTTTATCGGTGAGATACGGTTTTACAAAACTGTGTAGTCAGGCATTAATAAAAATAAAAAAGGAACAAAATATCGAACACAAATCTATTAACTTATGTTGTAAATTGCAGGAATATATGAATAATTTACGAGTAAAAATGACTAATAGAAACTCCACACGCTAAGCTTAAGTCGTGTTCGGATCGTCTGTGAATACAATTGTGAGCGTAAGTAGTGATTTTGACAGATGAAAGTGTAAGTTCACGCTCTCGTTTCTGAATCTCACCCAAACTATCGAAATAAATGAACAAGAAATTCACTAAATTAGTTAACAAACGTCGAGGAAAGATAACACGCGCTTCGAAAAAGCACAAGTAGTAGGAGAAACGGATAGGAACATTATTCCAATTATGGTAAGGAAAAGAATAACCAAAATTCCCGCCCGTAATGTTAGAAGACCAACGAAAAGTTAGGTAACTTTTAATATCCTTTACTTGCAAATATAATTATACTGACATAAAATTGATAAATTATTAAATTATATGATAATGTTTAACTTCATGCATCAAGTTTATTCAAATTGGTTTTTGGGTATTGTCAATTAAAATAAATGTATAATCAAAAGTATGAGATTTATTGATATGTATTTATATAATAAAATATAAACTAAGCATTGTGTTATAACCTAGTTTTATGACATTTAATTATCTAACAATATAATTGTCACTTGTAAAAGTCTTAGAAAAGATAATATAAATACAGGGTGGCCCATAAGTCCTTTGAAAAGTAAAATTCGAATAAAACGAACAGAACGCGCGTGAGCGGTGCAGGGGAAGCGGGGGGAGTAACTTCGGTTTCTGGGAATTTAGTCGCGATGGAGCGTTTTACCGGAGCGGACCGTGCGTTTTGTGTGCGCGAGTTTTATAAAAACGACAATTCGGCAACCGTTGCGCGGCGTAAATTTCGAGAACACAAAGGTTTACACAACTTTGACGACACTCCAACTCTTCAAACGATTAAGAACTGGGTTGCTAAGTTCGAGGAGACCGGTTCGACGTTAGATAAACCGCGGTTGGGTCGCCCAAGGACGTCACGTACGGAACAAAACATAGACACAGTGACACAGTCTATTCGCGAAAATCCGACACAGTCAACTCGTAAGCGCGCCAGAGCATTAAACGTATCCAGGACATCGTTACAACGGATTTTGAAGAAAGATTTACATATGCACCCTTACAAAATTCAGTTGGTTCAAGAATTAAAGGAAACTGACGGTATTCAAAGACAAAATTATGCGAATGAAATGTTGAATCGGTTTACTTCCTTCAATAACATAATGTTCTCTGACGAGGCTCATTTCCATCTTAACGGGCATGTTAGTAAACAAAATTGCCGCTATTGGAGCCCCATCAATCCAAAACTTAAGCATCAGAAGCCCTTACATAGTCCGAAAGTGACTGTTTGGGCCGCTATGTCAGCCCATGGTATCCTAGGGCCTTACTTCTTTGAGGATGGCAGAGGGCGCGCAGTTACTGTTACGTCGGAGCGATATGTGGCTATGATCGAAGAGTTTTTCATACCAGAATTGCAAAACTTTTCAGGCTTTAATGCCAGGACGTGGTTTCAACAGGATGGGGCCACTTCTCACACCTCTAACACTGCTATGCCCGTTATCCGTCAACTTTTTCCTGGCAGTGATCTCTAAGAGAGGAGACATTTCCTGGCCTCCACGTAGTCCGGATCTGGCCCCGATGGATTTTTTTTTGTGGGGCTACCTTAAGGCTAAAGTATACGACACAAACCCGCGGTCAATTGAGGCCCTAAAAGAAAACATCCGCAGAGAAATGACAAGCATTTCAGCAGTGACGTGCCGCGCAGTCATCGACAATTTTAGACGTCGTTTGCAAGAGTGCCGTGATCGCAACGGATTACATTTAGAAGATGTTATTTTCAAAAAATAATTCCCGTTTTTTAAGCTTTTTTTGTAAATAAAAATATAATTCATAATGTAATTAGTTTTATTTTAATATTTTTTTTTCATATCAAAGGACTTATGGGCCTACCTGTATATTGCATGTATAAAAACTGTATGATCATACACATTAATGTTATCTAATTAATTTTGTATTTGTTATGCTAATTAATCTTTCATGTTATTGTATAATAGATTAATTATAAGATGGCGATGGCATATATCATATTAGTTACAGATTAGCCACTAATCATTAAAATTTATTAACATTTTTACGACTTCTTCACGGTCCACTATAAATTATGTATTTTATGAGAATTTCGAAACAGTTCAAGATAACAGATTCCCCCCTGCTTAATTTTACATCGTATTAAACCACACATTTTCTAGTAAAATTATTCCTAGTCTCGCCGTCTAGTTAATAAGTCACCGTTGTAATAAATTAAAGTGTTTAAAGTAGAAGTCTTGACGTACTCATTTCGACCAGTCTCCGTAGTATCAGTATCACCACCGTCCCAAGCCAAGCCACACTGCTATACAAAACTCCATACTACATATACGATGGGGTTTAAAACGACCGAGAGAGTCTTGATGTACACACAAGGTGCCAACTGCAACAAAAAAATTGTGGGAGTAATTTGTAATATTTGATCAAATTGGTAAAAATCAGATACGATTTTGGAAGATTCTGATCTCCGTTTTAACGTTTGTTTCATTTTCTGAATTTACTTAGGTACTACATTTCAAATAAACGAGTTAATTTTGTAAACATTGTTGGGTTTTTTTTGCTATGGCCCGAAATATATATAAATGTAACTGCGAGCACAGAATACTATCTGAGTTTCCGCAGTAAAAGTATTTATTTTTTAGCCCTTTCTAGTAGCTCTTTTTATGACAAAATTTGCCTTATCAAGCCCTTTCTAGCTTGTCCAATTGCCCCTTTACAAAAACTAAGTTGGCAACGCTGGTTTTAAGTATTGATGAAAGATGACTGGAACATCCCATGATCTGCGGTTGGCGTCCCGAATGCACACACCGCGAGAGCACGATACAAATTAATTAGAACACTTATCTCATTGACTGGGTAGGAGGATCCGCCTTTGAATTTAATTAGTGTTACGGCCGAATACTCAAACGCCATTTAACGTTAAGTCCCCGTTTGAAGTATTCGAGAAACCGGTTTTTGGTACAAAACCGGGTGCCTCAAAATTGTTTAAGCGGGGACTTAACGTTAAATGGCGTTTGAGTATTCGGCCGTTAGTAACGTAAAGTTAAAGGCCTGCTCTTAGAAATACTTAAATGCCTAATCAAACAAACAATCACTTAAAAATGTATGTATTAAAACTTAATTGTCATTGTTAAATAATAACAGAGTAGAAATATTTAAATGAAATAATAGTATGTATCTATCAATGAATTTATATCACTTGCGTCAGGTAACCTTACTGTGCAAGGTCTGCATGATGCTAAATTATTTATTCATAAAAAACAAAGCCCACCTTTGTTAAAATAATTAGGTATATAGATTTATAGAAAAACCTGAACTGAACTGGATTTTTATAAGTTCTTTAGTGATGCATAAGTGTGAATTATATACTTGCAAACCATTATTGAATGTGGAATGGAAGCATGATGGTGAAGCTGTGTTATTTTTGGTTTGGAGTTGTCCGATAACAAATAATTATAGGCAATGGGATAATCCAGGCTTTCAAATTTCAATAAGACAACAATGTTTAGAACTTCAGGCCATATGGCTAGAATAACCAAAGAATTATTTACAAAAAACCAAAGTGAATTCAATGGAATTCCCCCATGTTCCCTTCAATGTCACCCGACATAACCACCATCGATCATTTAGGATAAATTAAAATAAAGAATCCAGCTTTCTAAAAGACTCAGCAGGTATATTAAGAGAATTGGATAACATGTTTATCTATGCTACTGTGTAGTGCATCTGAGCTGATGCTAATGCATGCGTTATACCCGTGGAAGGGTACTGTCTGTCGGGACTGGTCAGCTTATAACTGCTATAGCAATCTAATTGTAAGCCATTTAATTATTGTTGTGCATAAATGTGTGTATTTATACACATTGGCATTCATTATCCTCACATAGCTCTTTACGATTATATTGAAGACTAATACTTTTATCTTTTTACGATTATATAGACGACTGTAATACTTTTATATTATTTCATGAATATATCTGTGGAGTTTCTTGCTGGTTCTTCTCCATAGGACCAACAACTTGGGACCATGCAACTATTTAAATTCTGACTATTCGTAAGTGCCAAGCTTTGGTTTATACCAATAAAAACAATTTGACTTTGACTATACCCATTTAACTTTCCAAAACCTAATGGTATCAAAGTCTAATGGCAGAATACTGAAATGCTGCTTAATATTTAAATCCTGCTTATTGATTGGGGCACCCGCCTTCTTACCAAATAATAAAAAAAAGAAAACCCAAATCTATAAAATTCTGATAATTTGGGGGTACCTGCAAATTAATGTCATGCATGTACCAGCACTGACCAACCAAAATTCTTTAATTCTTTAACATATTGTGAAACTGACTAGTAAATAACTAAAACCTAATGTTTAAAATAAAATTTCTAAAACTGCTTATTATTGTTTAATTCATACAATATGGTCACCCTTAATAGCAAATTCTTAAGGAGTATTGAAAAGTAATTATTTTTTCAGATATCAAATATATAGTGTTGAACTGTATTTAGTAGACATTTCTTCTAAATGTTAGTGCCTCTAGCTTTTGATTATGTTGTGGTCTCACATAGTTACAGTGAATTATTTATATGCAGAATATCAGGATTGAGAAGCCAAATAAAATGAGTTTATTTACCTAATTCACTCAGTCTTACTACTTTATTCCTATGCTATAAATTCGTACACACATACTATTTGATTAATAAGCTGGATTATTTAAGTGACTGATCACTTTCATGGAAATTCACACTCTTATATATAGATTGAGGAGCCATACTAAAATAATTTTATTTTCTTGAATTTCAGCAGTAATTGACCCAAATTTTTGAAGTACCATACACAATTACTACAAAAAATAATACAACATTCATCTATTACTTTCGGAATTCCAGGTGACTCCCCAACTCAGTTGCTGAGATTGAGGAGCCACTTTTACATTGATATAACCTTTGATATATACTTTAGTACAAATTCCAGAATTTGTCCTGCAAAATCAGCTGCTTTGCTACTAAATACGGGTGTGAAACTCCTTTTAAAATCTTGAGTGGCTCCTCAATCCATACCTACATCTATATTTTAGTAATTGACCAACTCGATTAATTATCATTCTAGAAAAACATGTGCATGTAAAATGAATACTTGACACTTGTCAAGTTCGCTGTGCTTTCATTCCCATCAAACAGTAAAAATGCCGAAACAAGACATCCTTTTTAAAATAATGATCAAGACTTTTCAAATCAAATGTGAAAAAACAATGTGGTAATAACTACAGGAAAATATGACTATGTATGTTCAACCAATTTAAATATCTATTGACAACAAAACCTAACTCAAAACAAGAATTTGGTTGTTATTCGTTTTTGTCTGTAATACCTTAAGCAATAAGCTACAACAACAATATTGAATAATTAATTATGAAAATTCTTTCAATCTAAAAAAATGAGATGTACCTTCTGGGATTGGAGCAATACCTACTACACTACCACTGTAACAATTGTTTGCTAATGACTATGTGTATAATATTGTTTTCATGATTTTAAGAACACTTTTTATATAAATTAACAATTCAATCAGTAACTAGTGAACAAATCAAACATGCTACAACAACACAGTTAAGAACC